>JAZHEH010000065.1:29920000-32320000 GCA_036589455.1 Ateles fusciceps | reverse complement strand
ATAAAGTTAAGGAAAAGAGATACACCAGAAATGAAGAGGCAAAGCTTTTTAATATCTTTTTTTCTTTCCAAATATCTTTCATTTAGTCGAACAATTCATTCATAATAAAAAAACAATCTCAAACCATTTAGGGATTGAGGAAAAAAAGGAGTAACAAACATCTGAAATGAAGATCTTGTCTACCTGTTACTAACTTAGATGAGACAAGGTAATAAAATGTATTAATAAAATGTATTAATTTAAATTTTCTACAGAATTCTATGTTTTGAAATTAACATTAGCAAGGAGAGAACAGTTTGTTCCTGAAATGATTTAGTTTCCTTTTATTCAATCAACACATTTTACAGCTGACAGAAAGACAAATTTATCCATCTTTTGATCTTCAATAAGGTACCAGAAAGCATCTTGTAAATAGCAGGCACTAAATAAATACCAAATAAATAAACAAGCAGTTTCTAGCTCTTATTTTCTGTTTAAAGGCTAATGATAAGGAAGCTGTTAACTTATAAGCATCAAAAAGCTGGAGTAAGCACAGCTTGCTGTGCTTTCCAACACTTTAACAGTTTATCAGAGTTCAATGCATATTCTGTCTTAAATTGTAAACTCATATAATACAGACATTATCAACAGCTTTACAAAGTGCCTACTGAAACTGAAAATGTGCTTACTAAAACCATTTTAATGATGAAAATGATGTATAATGACTCCTTACCATCATTCCCAATCCATAAGTTTACTTTTCAGAAATTAAATAAAGGTTCTTTTTCTTACTCATGTTTAATGGTTGTCATGGACAACTTTTTTAGTTCCCCTTTTACATTTTCTGGTCACCACTTGTCACCCAGACTTCAGAGCACAGGCTCTGGTTCAGGATGCCTACCTACATCCGTTTGTTAGTGGTGTAAACATGGGTAAGTTATGCTCTAACCCTTTGTTTTCCAATCTGTAAAACAGAAGACCTAAATGTCTACACCCCAAACGATTATTATGAGGATTAAATAAGAAACACATAAAAACTAAGCATCAGAAGCTTCAACTCGTGGTGGTTAATATCAATACCAGAACTTTCTCATCATCACTTCTGGTAGCACTTTCAAGTTAACAACTATTGGGGGGGTTAAAAAAAAAAAGATTATCAAGCCAACCCACTTCTGCTCAACTCCATTTTCTTCTCCAGAAGCAATCTAAAACTTACGGAGGTTTCACTTTATTTCTGAAAGAACTCTTTAGTCTAAATTCGTCTTCCTGTCCCTATTTCTCAGTTCATAGGCTGAAACTATTATTATTATTATTATGTATTTTGAGATGGAGTTTCACTCTTGTTGCCTAGGCTAGAGTGCAATGGCTCGATCTTGGCTCACTGCTACCTTCACCTCTCAGGTTCAAGTGATTCTCCTGCCTCAGTCTCCTGAGTATAGCTGGGATTACAGGCATGCACCACCATACCTGGCTAATTTTGTATTTTTAATAGAGACAGGGTTTCACCATTTTGGTCAGGCTGGTCTCGAACTCCTGACCTGACGTGATCCGCCCGCGTTGGCCTCCCAAAGTGCTGGTATTACAGGTGTGAGCCACTATGCCCGGCTGAAGCTTTTATTACTAAACACACAAACACACACACACAAACATTTTCCTATGCACAAAGAGATATTAATGTGCAAATTTTCAAGAGTCTGATTTGTATCACCAGTAATCATTTTTCTGTATGTTTAAAACAACCACTTCTACTTTTGCTATGTTTTCAGAAGGTTTTCTTCCCCAAAGTTTTAATGGAAGCTACTATTCAGTTAGTACAATGTTTGGGATACTTAGGCTGAGAAAAATAAAAAAGATGTGAAATTGTGAGAAACAAAGCAAAATTTAAAAAAAAACAGCGAAGAAGGTGATGGTAAGTTAAGGAAGTTTTAAGTTAGGGGCTATTTATTAAAGTGCTTTACTCAAGTCTGGAGCCGAGAAACATGATTTAGTTATAGACGATGACTACTGGATGAGGGCAGAGATGGAACCAAATGGTTAGTCTTTTTAAAAGACAATTTACCATTAAGGCATCTTAACAAAACTGTACATGCACATCCCTGACACAGCAATTCCACCGCTTAAACCTAAACCATGAATGTGAATATTCATACCATAATTCAAAAATCGGCAGCATATTTTATAACAGTAAACATCTGGTTTTAGTGACATTTAATTAAAGGTAAGTTAAATAAATTAGAGTGAATCATACAGTAGACCCCTATTCAGCCATTAAAATGAATAAGGTAGACTTTTATATACTGGTATGTATTGCTGTACAAACTGCATTAAGCAAAAAAAATTTACATGATACAGCATGAAAAATGATGCCACTTGAGGCTTTTTCAGAGAATGCAGTTATGTATAGACAATTCCTAAATTACAAAATCTTCTCAAAACTGCTAAGCTCTAAGGATTGGAAATAGGGATCAGATAATTTTAATCTTTATAACTTCCTGTATCTTTGAATTTTTTTATTCTACGAAATGTATATTTTTAGAAAAATACAGATTTTTAAACATACAAAGAATCAAATGAAGCTAATGAACATGGTCCATAATGACTAGTACAGGCAGTAAAAATTATACAAACTTCTTCAATTATGAGACATTGGGCAAATGTCCTGTCTCATTTTCTTATAGGAATTAGAGTAAATTTTTATTATCTCACTCATAACAGGTAACTCTGGTCATGAAAACTAAATTTGGACTTATACACAGCACAATGCTTGCTTAAGGGGTTTCATTAACTATTTTTTAATTAAAGAGTCAGATAATAAGTAATTTTATGGCAAGGATTTACAAATGCTACCTCTTTCTTCCTTCATCTTCACCATAAAATCTTCACTACTAACAAATCTAAGAATGCAAAACCTGGAAAACAGAAGGAATACACAGGCACAACACACGGTAATCAATAGATACATATTTTAAAATTTCACTATGGTTTAACAAAATAACATAACTTTACCATTAAAAAGGACATTTACAAGTTGGTTTAAAAATGATTTGGAAAATGTTGATAACTTAAAGATAGGCATTTACTACCCTCTTCTTTTCCACTATTTGAAAGCTTCCATTTAGTAAGTTAAAGATTTTGTACAATATTTTTTATAGAGGGTCTGCATTAAATCTTCATGTTTTTGTCTTGGCTCAAACAAGAATCTTCTTTAGGGGACAGGAAACATTTAACAATAATTTAAAGTCTCCATAGTGTCTTGTTCATATTAAGTGGTTAAATATTTTATAATTCACTGAAATGTTACCAAGTAAATACATTAACATTCAACCATAAAAATGACATTCCAATATTGCTACTGTGATTTTGTAACATCAAAAATTGATTCCAATTTATTCACTCTTCCTTTAGACTTAGTTTTAAAGTCTGTTAGGCTCAACTTTTCAAGTTTGAAGAAATCTGATTAGTGATGGGTAAGGCTGCAAGACTTTCCTAAAGGTACTGCTCTTTATACTATTTCCTTGGAAAATTTCCCTATATGCTATTTCCTTGGAAAACAAATGGGGTCTGGGAAGAACAGAAAGATTAATAACCAAGGTTTGTATCAGATCATCAAAACTATCACACACTGCTGCAAAAAAATCAAGTGATGGCTATCACCAGTGTTATGGAATGAATTGTGACCCTGTCCAACAGATACACTGAAGTCCTAACTCCTGATACTTGTAAATATGTCCTTATTTGGAAATAGGGTCTTTTCAGATGTATTCCAATTAAGACGAGTTCATATTTGACTGGGGGTACTTTATTTAAAAAGAGACATAGACATTTACAGGGAGAATGTAACATGACCACAGCGGTAGAGATTGGAGTAGACAGCTCTATAAGCCAAGGAACATCCAGGATTGACAAGAACTACCAAAAGCTAGGAAGAGACAAGGATGCCCCAAAAAGCCATCAAAGAGCATGGCCCTACCAAAACCTTAATTTCAGACTGTTAGCCTTCAGAACTGTGGAAGAATAAATTTCTGTTGTTTGAAACCAGCCAGCTTGTAGTAATTTCCTATGGTATCCCTAAAAAACTAATACAGAAATGACCATCATTTATTTTATCCTTTTCTTAAATGGATCTATAGTAGAACTTCATTGCTTTGAAGTTCCTAAAACAACTTGTTTAAATAACAATCATTTATTTACTTATTTTTGAGACAGTCTCACTCCATCACACAGGCTGGAATGCAGTGGCATGATTCCCACCTCCCAGGTTCAAGCAATTCTCATGCCTCAGCCTCCCAAGTAGCTGGGACTACAGGTACATGACAGCACACCCAGCTAATATTTGTATTTTTAGTAGGGATGGAGTTTCACCATGTTGCCGAAGATAGTCTCGAGCTTCTGGCCTCAATGAGCCACTCTCCTCAGCCTCCAAAGTGCTGAGACTACAGGCATGAGCCACCTAGCCTGGCCAAAATGACAATCATTAATATTTACAAAAGTCACTCAGAGACTGTGACAGAAATGGATGAGAATTAAAATGTGGCATTTTAAAGGCCTTGAGCACCAACTACAAAATCAAAGAGCTGCAGAAACACATTTATCATTTGATGCATAGTACGAAATATTTCTACATCAACCACAAAACTGAGGAGCCAGAAAATACCACAATCCTCTTCACCCCTGACATTTCAGTCTTATATACAAGATGACTAACCTCAAAGTCACAAAAGAATTTGTTTAATTCAGGTTAGGTAGAAATGGCACCGGTAAACATTAATCTTATAATCATTTGAAATACGGAAAACAAAAATTTTGCTATTTATGTGACACACATTTTAGTATATACTGAAAATACTTGCAGTTTGTAGCTCAAAAGATGTATTTTTAAAAGTGGAAGCCAAGCATCATGGCTCATGCCTGTAAATCCAGCACTTTGGGAGGCCAAGGTGGTTGGATCATTTGAGGCCAGCAGTTCAAGACCAGCCTGGCCAACATGGCAAAAACTTCTGCTCTAACGAAAATACAAAAATCAACCAGGCATGGTGGTGCACAATTGTAGCCACAGCTACACGGGAGACTGAGGCAGGAGAATCCCTTGAACCCGGGAGGTGGGGGTTGCAGTGAGCCAAAACTGTGCCACTGTACTACAGCCTGGGCAAGAGTGAGACTCTGTCTCAAAAAAAAAAAAAAAAAAAAAAAAAATTGGAGAATTGGAATAGTTGGTTATAAATATCCCCCAAATAACAATAATTTAAAAATTTATGTAGAGAGAGGGCCCAAAATGACACCCTAGTAGCAACAAGCACACCTTTAATATCACTCAATAAAAGGAATCAGGGATCCTTAAATAGCTGATTCTAGGACTGGGACAGGAAATATAAAAGATGAGTCTGGAGCATGTATACTGCCTGGAAGTAATATAAGTGCTAAAAAAAAAAAAAAAAAAAAAATTGATAGGAGCATGTCAAAGGAGAACAGTAGACAACTCAAAGAGCTGCCAATGGCCAAAGCTGGAACAATCTGAGCAACAAAATAAAGAAGTACTGGATTATAATACAAGTTATGTAATAAAAATCCACAGGCCCATACTGATATGATAAATTAACAAATAAATGGGAGGGAAGAGACAAAATCTCCCACAGAGAATTCCAAATAAATTACATAAATATTCCACCCTAACTGAGGAAGAGCACAACTCTCCATTCAGTAAGCATGGGCTCTGCAAAGTGACTTCCTTCCAAAGAGAACAGGATAAAAAGGGGTGGGAGAAGTAACTTTACAGTGGAGCAATCTAATAAACACTACTCCAGACGGATAATCAAGGTCAATAACAATGTGATAAATCACCTTGATAGTATATACCCTTGATAGCATGTGCTGAAAAAGGGCATGTTACCTCTGTGATCTTCCTCTGACATAGTCTGTAACACCATTTTAATCATGAGAAAAACGTCTGGTAAATTCAATAGCAGGGCACTCTACAATATACCTGACCCATACTCCTCAAAAATGTCAAGGTCACTGTATTAATTTCATATGCTTGCCATAACAAAGTACCAAAGACCGTGTGGCTTAAGCAACAGAAATTCATTTCCTCACTGTTCTGGAGGCTTATCACCTAAGACCTATGGGGTTGATTTCATTTTGAGGCCTCTAAGATGGTTGTCTTCTCCCTGTGTCTTCACGTGGTCCTCCCTCTATGTCCTACTCTCTTCTTACAAGGGCACCAGTTATTAATATATTGGGGTAAGGTTCACCCTAGTGACCTCATCTTATCTTTTTAAAGACCGTTTCTCCAAATACAGTCACGTTCTGGGGTACTGAGGTTAGGACTTCAAGATATGAATTTTAGAGGGGCACAATTCAGCCCTAACAGTCATCAAAAACAAGGAAAGCCTGAGAAACTGTCACAACCAAGAACATACAGCCTAAGAATATGCATCAACTAAATATAATGTGAGATCCTAGCTGGGATCCTGGAACAGAAAAAGGACTTTAGGTAAAATGTGAGGAAGTAGAAATAAACTATGTACCTTAGTTAATAATTTATGATTACTGGTTCATTAGTTTCAACAAATGTACCACACTAATATATGTTAATAAGAGAAACTGTGTGTAGTGGGGACATCCTATGTGCTCAATTTTTATGTTAAAAAAACCGTTCTAAAAAATAAAGTCTACTGGTAAGTAAAAAAAACTCTGTCAAGAGCAACTTTAAGAACTGTTTTGTTTTCCCTATAAGCCCTTTGCCACTTTAAAAAAGAATCCCACAAGCAAAATCTTTAGCGTTACGGTTTGTTTCTGTTGTTTTTGCCCTGCTGCACTCAAATGAGGAATTCCAAATTTATTTTGTTTTATTTGGGGGCATGTCGAGGTAAAAAGGTGTAAATGATTAATGCTGAATTAAAATCTTAAGCTAGAATGTTAATTTAACAACTCACAAACCAATCTGTGTAGTGCTCAATTTGTTCAGATGACGATACTACCCACCACAGTGTAAGAAACTGAAATATCGGATACTACCTGTTCCCTTCGTGAAGCTTAACACATAATATCCATCACTGAGTAAGAACACACGAAAAATACAAACTAAAGAACCGCGCCTGCGTAGTCGGAGCCTCAAAGGGTATAAGCTCCAGGTCGGGGGGGCTCCGCCTCCTCCCTCCCCCCAAGCCCCCTCCCCCACAAGGGGGTTCCCACTGCGCACGCGCACTGTTTAACGGCCGATCAGGAACCCAACAATTAGTCCCTTCTCGTCCGAGAGGAAACTCTGTTAGAGGATGGGGTCGTGAGCACTCTCTTTAACAGGGACATTTCTTTTTCAGCGAAAGCACCGCTCTGATTTACCAAGTCTGGCGGACGACGCCGCTTTAAGGGAATGAGGTTCCACCGGTCGCGCCAAGCAGCGTACGCAGCCTATTTTAAGTTATGCTACCTTCGCCACAGAAACCAAGAGGGTTGTAATGGTCTGGCAAGTGCCCACGTGTAATTGTTCTCCATCACTTACCCACTCTAGTTCGGGAACACCCTTGTCGCCACCGTTCCGGTGATACCTCTCCAACGCTTTCGATGCTTCCACTTCTCGGGAACAAGACAAGATGGCGCCCGATTTGTCTTACCCGGAAGTAAATAATAATAACATCCGTTCGTCATCTGAAGCCAAACCATCTCTCATCCAGGTTTGTGAACACGTGATTGTGCCGATTGACATATTTCGGCGCCATTTTTGTTACGGGCAAAACCATCTCTACTCTGGTCAGCACCAGGCAACTGAAGCGTTCCTGCACGTTACTTTTTAGTGTAGCCGGCGCCATGCCCGACTCATCTCTATCTTTATAGTGGACAGAAAGCCAAGAGCGTAAGTGTTCTACACATAGGGTGCCTTCAAATTTTTTACTTGAGCAACGTGATCTTCCTTCAAGGGGAAGTATGCTCTCTCCTAGAAACACTCCCGCCTTTTAGAAAGGGTTGAGTTCGGAACTCCACTTACAGACTACGGGGGAACTCCAGGGTCAAACCAAACCAACTCTGACCAGTTGCTTAGTGCCGTTCAAGTTGCTTAGTGCCCTGGAAGCGGCATTTCAGGCAGTCCAGCATCCGGCTCAAACCTTCTCAGAGTATTCCAGCGCTCTAGCGAGACTATTCCAAGCATGGAATAGTCTCACTTGAGCGCTGCCGAGGGTTTCGCCTCAGGGAAACAGGAGTTTGTGAAGGTGACCAGTCTGGGTCGGAGCGAAAGTAGAGACCTTAGTTGACCCCGCTGTGTAGTTCTCTTTGTTAACCTCAACACATCGCGCCCCTGGGGACACTTGTTGATTTCTCTTCAGCTTAGCTAGTCCCGGTATTTCATTCTTTATCAGTGACCTTTAGGGAACGGTGGCGGGGAAGTCTGGTTTCCGTCCTGCTGCTTTCCTTCAGCTACAAGATGGCTTCTCAAAAGGACATATGCAATGCCATTCCTCAAAGAGAATAGGTTGATTCTACAGTGTTTTTATATGAACAACGTTCAGGTATCGAAAGTATCAACTTCCAGGCTAGGAGCTACAAGTTACAAGGAAAACAAAAATGTTCCAAAGATACAGTATTTGTTAACTACATCTTGGGAAGTGCCTTTCCAGAGAGTAACATGAAAACTTTTGCGTGACTGCAGAGGGTGCACGAAGTATCTAAATTATTTCTAAATTGGCAATTGTGCAGAAGAAATAGAAAATTACCGTAGAAGCAAAGTAGTAAGAGCACAGCTAGATGAAGATACAGATGTGAAAATATAGATATCCTTTGCATGAAAATTAAGTTTTCCTTAGCACTGGAAACGAGAAACTCCTGAATTAGCATTCGAATAAAGTCCTCACTAGCTAACCATCTGCCTTTCCTCCAATCCAGGTGGTCCTCAAAATAAATTTTTATCTTGTGAGAAACCTTCATTAATTACACCTGACAACTTTCTTATAATACCTGGTCTAGTGTATTCAGTAGCGCCCACCACACACTAGTATGTGGTTTTTAAACCTCTTCTCCTAGCTCAAAATTCATTATGTACATTATTTGCCTCCCTGAAAGAGTAGGGTTCAGGAAAAAAAAGTTGAATTACGAAAGCTGAAACGAGGGAATAGAGGCAACCAAAAATTTCAAGCCTCCCAGGGTTGGTTTTTCAACTGCTAGCAGAAGATAAACTTGAGAAAGCTTTTAAGTGACAAAGGATTATTAAAACTCAGGCTTGCAACAAGGATAACTAGGGATGTAAACTTTATTATCCATTTTGGAAAAGTTTTCAATGGATTAATTAAAGATGATTAATTCAATCATCTTTAGTTTTCAATGGATTAATTCAATGGATTAATTTAAAAAACCTTGGTTTTTTCCTCTTGGGAAGAAAAAGCCTGAGGGTTAAAATGTAATTAAGAGTATGTCTCTCCCAGCTGGATGTGGTGGCTCACGCCTATAATCCCAGCACTTTGGGAGGCCAAGGTAGACTGATCATTTGAGGTCAGGAGTTCAAGACCAGCCTGGCCAACATGGTGAAACTGTCTACTAAAAATACAAAAATTAGCCCGGTTGGTGGTGAGCGCCTGTAATTCCGGCTACTCAGGAGGCTGAGGCAGGAGAATCATCTGAACCCAGGAGGCGGAGGTTGCAGTGAGCGGTGATCACAGCACTGCACTCTAGCCTGGGTGACAGAGCAAGACTGTCTTTGTATGTCTCTTCCATCAAATCTTGTAAGTACTTGCCGTAAAGTGAGGTGTGGGGACAGGAAAGCAACGAAATATAGCAAACCCAAAACTGTGACAAAAAACTCTGGTATGGCTACTGGCATATGAATCTATTTACAGATAAGAATCCTACTAAAATTTTAAGAATTGTATAAAAAATACACACAAACCTTGGCTAAAAGAACTTGTGACTATTCCAAATTAAAAGAAATTGTAGACCCCAATCATCTAAGAAATTGTCTCAAAAAAAGCTGTGCAACTCCCAAAGCTGGCATATATATTCCTCAGTAGCTGTTCAGATGTAGCCATGAAGATTTTTTTAAAAAAAGAATAAAATCTTTCCCAGAGCATGGAGTCTAGGGCCACAGAGAACAATAAATGAGGAAATTCTTCCTAGGAGATAGAAAAGAAGCCTAATCATGAATATACCCCATACCCAGAGTTAGGGATCCTAACAGTATCTCCCATTCTTCTTCTCCGTTCTGAATGTTTATTGTGGATACAGTTCCACCACTGTACGTTATGTATGTGGAAAACAGAACATATCCTTTTGGTTCCTGGGTCTACAGAACAGTAGGAGCAAACCTGCAAACCTGATATAGCACTTCCAAAGAGCCTGGTCTTGGAGGATAAAACTTTACCTTGATTGGACATTTGGTCCCTTAAGAGTCACTATGTTCCATGTGTACAAAGAAAAATAAACTATTTGGTGACCAGAGAGGGGACTGTGGTAGAGATTTCTGTTAAACTCACATATTCCATTCTTCTTTTCTTGTAAGCCCATGGGAGACTCTTTTCTACCCATCTTTCCTTGCAGTTAGGCAGGGGCATGTGATTACTGCTGGCCAATGGGTTGTCAGAGACACATCCAAGATGAATAACTTAATTGCTTGTGCAAGATCTTTTATTCTTCTGCCACAGTGGGGAGACCTCATGCTGAAATGGTACAGCCACAGACTGAATCAGCTTGGATTACCAGAATCGCCAGTTGGAGAACAGTTGCCTTTGCAGACTGTGCAGACTCACAGAGTGAAATTTGAATGTGCCAGAAATAACTTTTGTGTTGTCACTGGGATTTTGGGTTGTACTGCAGCTCAACCCAGCTTATCCTAATACATATGGGAATGCAATCATCTCAGATATTTCTTCTTTGCTGCAATTTAAAATATGTATGAAATGGCTTCAGAAGGGTCCATGAACCATATAAAAATTAGAGAGATACATTTTTTCTGGGAACATACAGATGTTAAGAATTAGCAGAATTACAACCTCATTCTTCCTACAACACTCAGCTTTCTCTTTGGGGACTATCAGGACTAATATCACCATGCCTTTTATCTCCAGGATATCTTCATCCCCCTGTACCTTAATTTCTACATGACTTCATAGGGAGTCCATATTGCTTGATTTTTCTCCATATTACCACCATTAACATAACTTTTCCTTACATACTTAGAATGTCTATTTCCTTACCTCTTAGTTTCTGGCTCTTAGGTTGACTGCTAAGGTATCCCTAGTACCTACCACATAACAGGTATTCAACAAATACTTATTTTTTTTGAGACAGTCTCACTCTGTCGCCCAGGCTAAAGTGCAGTGATGTGACCTCGGCTCACTGCAACCTGTGCCTCCTGGGTTCAAGTGATTTTCCTGCCTCAGCCTCCCAAGTAGCTCAGATTATAGGCATGTGCCACCACCTGCCTAATTTTTATATTTTTAGTAGAGATGGGGTTTCGTCATGTTGGCCAGGCCAGTCTTGAACTCCTGGCCTCAGGTGATCCACACACCTCGGCCTCACAAACTGCTGGGATTACAGGCATGAGCCACTGCACCCAGCCTAACAAATAACTTATTAAATAACCAGACAAATACAAGATGGTCTCTTCCATCATAATCTCAAAGAGCTTCATGACCTGAAAGAAGTTTAGACACAAATGGGTAGGCAAAATATTTCCTAATTGCTGGTGTAAGACCTTACCTTGTCTTAATAATTATCCAGTCTAAATAACAGATCTTTTAAGAAACCCCTGAAAGGAAGATGATCATCCTTGGTAGATACTGAAATCTGAGTGAAAGTGGCCCATAATAATATATTTTGTTTTGAAGTAGAGAATTTCTAAAATATGTAGGATATTTTGAATATAGCTGAGAAAGCTGCTATGAACTGAAGGTTTATGTCCCCTACAACATTCACAAATCCCCAATATGACAGTATTTGGAGATGGGGCCTTTGAGAAGTGATTAGGTCATGAGGATGGAACCCTCATTAATGGGCTGCATAAAAGAGGACCCACAGAGATGACTTGTACTTTTGCCAAGTGAGGACACAGCAAGAAGGCACTGTCTTTATGAGCAGAAGTGGGCCCTCACCAGATCCCAAGTCTACTGGCACCTTGATCTTGAACTTCCCAGCCTCCAGAATGGTGAGAAATAAATTTTTGTTAATACATCACCCTAGTTTATGGTATTTTGTTATAGCAGCCTGAGTGGACTAAGATACAGTGTTGATAGATAAAACATTCTGTCAATCACGTAAACTGCAAAAATTCCAGAACCAATCTTGTGACATAAGATAAATAAGAATTTAATATTTATTTTGCATGTTTTATATAGTAACACCAAAATAATGCTCAATAAGTTACACAGCTATTTTCTAGAAACATGGCAAAAAGAAAGAAAGAAATAGTAGGAATAACAGAATAACAGTATAAATGTATTACTCAAAATTGAAAATATAGTCATCTTTTAAACAGATTTGAATTCATGATTTCTACATAAAAACATCATAAATATCTAGAAATAATCTTTTTTAACAATGCACTAGATACTATCTAAAGGCTTGATTTTATTGCACATATTTGGTTTAGGTTTATTTGATCAGTACATGCAGAAAAATAAATTACAAACATGAATTTTTAAAAGGAATCAGGATGTTATTTTGTACTACAAAAATCAGATGAGGGTTGATACATTTCACAGCTTAATCTTCAGAAAATTTTTTTCAGCAATTGCATAAAATCACTGATTGAAATCATCACACATGCAAGCTAAGAACTATTAAATATAGTAAAATAGCTCTGTTGGTATATTTAAAGTAAGAGAACAGACATCAACTACTCTGAATTGATACCAACTATCTTCTTTTTATTTATTTATTTTTGAGACAGGGTCTCACTCTGTCACTCAGGTAGGAGTGCAGTGGCATGATCACAGCTCATTGCACCTTGACCTCCTGGGCTCAAGCAATCTTCCTGCCTCAGCCTTCCAACTTGTGAGCCACCATGCCTGGCTAATAAATTGATACCAACTATCACTCTTCTCAGCTACCTAAAAAGGTGGTCTTGACAAGTTTTTAAAACATTAAATGACATAATATTGGCACATAATCAAAATTTTATCATTTTAAATTTGGAAAAAAACTAGGGGAAGCTGGGGGGTAAACCAGTTTCTAAATAAAATGAATGAAACTTATTTTACTTTAAATTCATTCAAACACTATGGTAGTTATGTTGATGATATGTAAACATTCTTATTTATACTGTTTCCTGAGGTGGTCCAGAAACAATTTTTATTATAGTAGCCTTGCAATTTACTATCCCTGCAAATGTGCTTTGGAAATATTCGAAATAAAAACAAAATTTTTAATGTAGACCCATGTGTAATTTAACATGCTTTCTCTGTTACAAAAGCTATCTTTAGGAAATTCTTAAGTATCAAAAATTGAATTTATTCTATTTTCAGAAGACAAGGAAAAAGCACTCATAAATTCTAGGCCATAAAAAAATAGATTTCATAATTAGCTCATTTAACATGAAGAAAATGAAAATAAAAATATCTTACTTGCATGTTACTTACGGAATAATGTCAAAAATCTATGCAGATCTTTCCATTTTAAATGATGTTAAAATACTGTCAGCACTGTGACTGACTCATAGTAAGTATGGGTATCTATCCAAATATTTATCTTTGAAACAAGAAACTAGTGACCGTCCCATGAAAAGTGCATGCCTCTTAACAGTATCTTTCCTGTAAGAAAAATTAGGTCATCTATATTTACATTTGGGCGGTGGGAGGGTGGTGATGAAAATTGCTCTTACCAAGATGGCTGACTTGAATAAAGACATTCAATATTTTTCAAAAAATTCACTGCCCTGGTACTGAGATCTCTAATGATAACAGATTACAATTAAACAGAAAATGCTGTAAAATACCTTTACAAAACATAGCCTGACTGACTTTGCAGATTAAGATATATTTCTTGATTATTTCACTGTTAAAAATCAAGAAAAACACTACTATTAACATTTCAACATCTTAAAAATAGAATTTATGCAATGACATTTTTAAGCTCTACATTTTGTATACTATTACCATTTTTAATCACAGTTATGCTCATCCATATAACAAAAGGCAGCACTGGTAACCTTGATAACATTAGATATGCTTATGTGTTTAAGACAGTCTTGATTAAATATTTCCATAGATTATCCACAGGCACTATTCTTTTATCCTTTCTTCCCAGGAGGAGAATGAAGTGGGACTAGGCATTTACCCGGCACTTGCCTGCACTGTCATTCATTGGCAGTAATGATTAGGATGCTTGAACCATGCAGTTTTGTTTCGATTTCAACAATATGACACTGAAGTAGCCATTATTTTTTGATATTTAAGCCTAAGTTATAGTAATATTTTTCATACCAAGTTTTGACAGCTCAATAATGTATATTCTAGAGGGGGAAAATGATCATATTTTTTGTTATTATTTAATTATTTAAAAAGAAAATCAGCTTAATGCCCCATTAAAATAAAAGCTGAATTTACCTGAACTTATCAATGATGCTTGCTGAAGACAAAAATAAAGTGAATTCAAAACCCCAGAACTATGTTTAGCATTTACAAGAAGTAAAAAAAAAAAAGTATTATATTTTTCTGTTAAGAATATAATTCTCTATCATTTACAAATATAATTTGGTAATTTATATTTCAAAGATATCCTATGGTCCTATATGTATTATCAACTTCTAATTGCCAATTCTGCATGTTATTATAATCTATAGTTATAGTTTGACCTTGGCCAACCACTTGCAAGTTATTCTTAACTCTACTATGAAGAGGCTGCAAATGATATGTTTCTGAGATGCCTCAACGTATTTCTAGTTTTTGAAAACCTCGGAGTAATAAGCTAATCAGAAGATTATTTGTAAACCCACACTACTGAAATACAGTGATACCCTTTATATGGCTGAATCATATAAAATATGACAAGGGAACTGTACCATACTAGGTGTTACTTCATGAAATTACGTGTTATAGCAGTTTCCTAAATGGTAGTACACGTATACCACTGGATGGCCCTGAGATGATTTTAAGTTAAGTGGTACATGGATAAACAACTTTTCTTTAATAATTATATATTTATCTTAATGTTTATTATAAAAAATATAAAAGCACATAAAACATGGAATATGATTGCTCAAAACAAGACAAAGGTTAAAAAGGCTAAAAATATTTTTAAAAAATAACCATGATATAGAATATGTGAGTTCAGGAAGGTGGTATTACACATAGGAAACACTGTCGTAAGCAATGATTTGACTTAGGCAGCATCATTTCTGAATGCTTGTAATAATGAGCCATATCATAAAGGGGTTTCTTCTCCTACTATAAATTCTGGGAGGTTTTTGTCCCCCAGAATAAATACCTGGAAAAAAATTCACATTTATTTTAAGACTATGAATTTTAATGCATTGAGTAAACTTACTTTAAAAGTGTTCACCAAAATGGTGAAAAAGTTCAGGACCATTTGAGGAACATGCTATTCCTACAGAAGAGGGAAGACTACAAAGGCACATTATATATTATAGTTATCACTGCAGCATTCAAAAATAAGTGACCTAAATAATCATTATGATTAATAGCTATAACACTCTTTCATAGAAAAGAAGGTAGGCTTGTGCACTGAGTGCTCTTGATTCTGGAACCGCCTGTACGTAAGTGTCACTAACATGGACCCACTGGCCTGCTGATTCACTATCAGCCTCTTTCAAACCTAGCAAAACAAAAAGCAGTAAAATTTTACCGTAAGTATGCTTTAGGTTCTTAACTCTAAATTACAAACAATAACATTCATTACAAACTCTAATGCTAAATTTTACAGGAGTCTGTTTCTTCTTGAGTTAAGCATTTTCCAAAACGAACGATATCTTTCTTTTTTTTAATTATACTTTAAGTTCTGTGCAGAACGTGCAGGTTTCTTACATAGGTATACATGTGCCGTGGTGGTTTGCTGCACCCAGGAACCTGTCATCTACATTAGGTATTTTTCCTAATGCTATCCCTTCCCTAGCACTCCGCCCCACAACAGGCCCCGATGTGTGATGTTCCCCTCCCTGTGTCCGTGTGTTCTCATTAGAATAAATTCTTTCAAAGCATTAATATTATAGGGATAATTAATAATGCTGAGTGGCACACTAATCCCAGCACTTTGGGAGGCTGAGGCGTGTGGATCACTTGAGGTCAGGAGTTTGATACCAGCCTGGCCAATCTGGTGAAACTCTGTCTCCACTAAAAGTACAAAAATTAGCTGGGCATGGCGGTACATGTCTGTAATCCCAGCTACTCGGGAGGCTGAGGCAGGAGAAGCACTTGAACTCAGGAGGTGGAGGTTGCAGTGAGCCAAGATAGCGACACTGCACTCCAGTCTGGGCAACAGGGCAAGACTCCATCTCAAAAAAAAAAAAATGCTGTCTAGTTAGTAACACTTTAACCATCTAGTAAAATATTAGCTTTATAAATACTTAATTGCTCAGGGAAAAGAATAATTTTCTTTTTTTTTTTTTTTTTTTTGAGATGGAGTGTAGTCTCACTCTGTTGCCTAGGCTGGAGTGCAGTGGTGCAATCTCAGTTCACTGCAACATCTGCCTCCTGAGTTCAAGCAATTCTCCTGCCTCAGCCTCCCAAGTAGCTGGGACTACAGGGGCACACCACCACACCTGGCTAATCTCTGTATTTTTAGTAGACATGGGGTTTCACCATGTTGGCCAGGCTAGTCTTGAACTCCTGACCTCAAGTGATCTGCCTGCCTCGGCCTCCCAAAGTGCTAGGATTACAGGCGTGATAAGCCACTGCACCTGGCCAAGAATCATTTTCAACAGGGTTTTTTTTTTTTCTTTAAGCAGGCTGGGCACTGTCTGTGGCTCACATCTGTAATCCCAGCACTTTAAGAGGCCGAATCAGGCAGACCACTTGAGGTCAGGAATTTGAGACCAGCCTAGCCAATATGACAAAGCCCCATCTCTACTAAAAATACAAAAAATTAGGCGTGGTGGCGTGCGCCTGTAATCTCACCCACTTGGGAGGCTGAAGTCATGAAAATCACTTGAACCCGGGAGGTGGAGGTTGTAATGAGCCTAGATTGTGCCACTGTACTCCAGCCTGGGTGACAAAGTGAGACTCTGTCTCAAAAAAAAAAAAAAAGAAAAAAAGAAAATCCACTAGAGGCAGCTATGAAATAATAACTTAGCTCTCTCAGAAAAGGAAGCACACATTCATTTATTTTTCAAGAATAAAATAAACTTAGGAGGGCATACCAGGCACATTCTTCTTTTTAGTGATATATTCCGATAATTTCCTGGAGGGTGTTCTCACTCTCACATAAGCGGTGTAGTGGCCTCCTCTCATCGAGCCACTGTGTTCCACTATGCCATAGAGACCGTAGAGAACTTTATCTCCCAAGCTTGCGTTCTTTTAAACAAAGAAAAAACCCAAATTAGTAGTATTTGTTAAATACTGTTGTAAGGAAAGTAACTAAATGTATATCTGCTTAACATAAGAAAAATGCATAGTAAAACTGAGATACTTTCTATACCTATTAGGCTGGCAAAACTGAAAAACAAGGTTCTCTGTTGGCTGGTGTGTGGGGAAAAGAACACTCACACATATTGCATATGGGAATGCAAAGGGTATAATCCCTATGCAGGGATATTTATTTATTTTTATTTCTTATTTCTGAGATAGAGTCTCACTCTGTCACCCAGGCTAGAGTGCAACTGCACGATCTTGGCTCACTGCAACCTCTGCCTCCTGGGTTCAAGCGATTCTCCTGCCTCAGCCTCCCAAGTAGCTGGGATTACAGGCATGAGCCACCGTGCCCAGCTTATTTTTGTATTTTTAGTAGAGACAGGGTTTCACCATGTTGGTCAGGCTGGTCTTGAACTCTTGACCTCAGGTGATCCACCTGCCTTGGACTCCCAAAGTGTTGGGATTAAAGGCGTGAGCCACCGCTCCCAGCCTATGCAGGGGTATTTCATGTTATCAGGCTAAGTTGTGTATGTATTACTCTTGGATTCATTAATCCTTTTTCTAGGATTTGATCCCAGAAATACGTGAGCAAAATGTTAAAAGACATGTATCACACTATTAATTACAGGATTATCTCTAATATCAAAAGACTGGAATTAAAATGTCTATAAATTGGGGACTGGTTGAATAAACTATGATGTATCTACAAAATAGAGTATTATGCTGCTTGAAAAACAGAGTACAGACTATCTCTAAATGCTACTATGGAATAAGCTCTAGGGTATGATGTTAAGAGTAAGGCAGAAAAAAGGAGACACAGTGTCAGCTACCATTATTTAACAGGATAGATGAAAATATACATGCCTATCTGCTTATATTTTTAAAAGAAATCATAAAAGAATAAGCTGTAAGTTTTAAAATGGTTACCTATAAGGGGAAGAAGCAAATAGGTAGAATGACATGGAGAAAAGCCAGACATCTTTGAGTTTACCTTATTTAGGTACATTTGACTTTGGACCTATACAAATATTTTATATAATTATTAAAAAAATTAAATTTTAGAAGAAATTCCAAAAATGAAAATTAAAAATTGCATGAATGAACAATAGATTCAGTCCTTATCTGGATACTAATTCATTTTAAAAATCACATTTATGAGACAATTGAAAATATGAACACTAGATGACAGAATTATTAAATGATATGATGGTTATGCTAAAAAGTATAGAGGAAGCAATTCTTATCTTTTAGAGATACATAGTGAAACGCTTATGGATGAAATGATGCCTGATGTTTGCTTGAAAATAATAAAGGAGAAGAGAGTGATTTAGTGCGTGGATGGGGCAAGACTGGCCATGGATGGAAGGTTTTAGGGCTGGGTGCTGAAGTTCATGGTACTGTTCTATTTGCTTTTGCGTATAATGGAAATTCTCTATAATAGGTATTTCTTAAAAGTATGTTTTGACAAGTTTCACACAGAGCTTGTTAAATTTCATTATTATTTAGCACATTATCAAATTCTAGGAATAGTGAATATTAATAATTGACAGATAGTGCTGGTATTCCACAGCAGATACACTGAATTCACCCAAAAATTGCATTTAGATTTTTTGTTTTATCAATATACTGAAAGTATTAAGTTCAATAAGCATTCTATTACATACCACAAAACCTAGACTTCTAGCTAATAATCATAAACAGGACAACATGTTACCCCATAACTGCTTCCCTCAAGGAAGACAGCATCTACTTCATCTATACAATTTTTACATATAAAAATAAGCAATGATAAGCCAGTCTGCTTTCTGTACCTAATTATTAAAGTAGCAGCGGTTTTGAAGTATCATACTCCGCTGACAAGTACACTACCTCAGCAGTACACATGAAGTGGCACGAAAGACAATTCACTACTACATTGATTTGTGACAGATACAGAACTCTGCAAATGATAAAACTACCGATTAAATAGTTCACAAGGAACGAGAGGACACAAAACCTGCTCAATTCTCTCAGCAACCATCAGCTTCCAGTAGCATTTACAAACAGCTTAGACCTTCATAACCATCATGCCTCATGCCTTACCTTTTCAATTTTCCTTTGTCTCCTGAAGGACAAAAATCATATTCAATGTATTAAATGTTCCACCTATTACTGACTTAATGACTAGCTATTAAAATTCCCTTTCAGAAGAGAAGCTTTAAAAAAAAAAAAAAAAGGCATTGCCTAATCATATGTAGGATACTTTCAAGCATACAATTTATAAATCAATTAAATATCTTAATATACTGTACCTTACAAGTAGCAGAACAGAATGGTGCTAAATCGAGCGTAAGTGGAAAATCTACATGTCTGTTTACTTTACGAAGACTCAAGCCAGCCTTAAAAAGACCAAAACATTTTTGAAATGCAACAAACAATTAGATCTAAAGCACTGTGTTTGTTAAGTAAAACCGAAAGAGAAATTGTAGTAGTTTTTTCATAGATAAAAAATGTGACTAATTAATAGTCTAAAATTGATATGACTAAATTAAAAATTAGGTTTCATAAATTATTACTGCAAAGATTATTCATTTATGTGAGGATTTTTACCACACACAATAAGGGGGAATAGTTACTTTCATTGTGGCTTTTCAATGCTTATAGAAAAATAAATTCAGTATGATAAAAGCTAAGCTACTGACACATATACTATCATGAAAATATATTCAACTAAACAGTAAGGAGAATGGTGTTCTAGGCCTAACTCAGTGACTGGCTGTCAACTTGATTCCAGGTATAAACAGATGAGATTAGGTCCTTTTCAGCTCTAGAATTCAATTATATTCATTCATTAAAACAAATAAAAAACGTAAACACTCAAAACATTTTATCAGGAAAAGTAAATGCTATACATCACATAAATAAAATGTACTTTTATGTTCTTAAATAAGCTCTTTTTCTATTTTTAATTTGCAAAGGCAAACCTTGAAAACTGTATGCTTTGCATTATGTGATGGTAATAAAAACTAGCTAATAAACTATCAAAAGTATTGAGTAGGAGACCTATAAATAGAAATAGACTCTGTTGGAATGAGAAGATACCTAAATCTGAATTGAATGGGTAGACAAAAACTAAAAGATACCTTTCATGACATCAATGACTGATATTTCATTTGCATACTAATCACAATTTTACTATAGATCTGTTGCCTTTTTTATTGCTTACCTTTCTTTAAAGATAAAAAAACTCATTTTTTGCCAAAGTATATCCACTTACTGATTTGTTTTTTTCAAGTGATCTTTAGAAGGCTTAATAGCTGACATGAAATTATGAGGTCATATCCCAGGAATATTTAATCTACATTCAATTTCTTTACCTTTTTCATCAGGTGACCTCTATAAGCACCCAATACACCAGCACTGTCTAGATCATTTCAGGCTAATGTGTTCTCCTCAATCAGTACTACTTTGCTGTTGAGAAATTACCCCCATCACATGAGAGACTGTGTGAAGGACTTTAAGATGAATCTTTTTCTGGGGGTAATTTTTGGAAAATACCTAGACTTATATTTGCATATTGTCTCCTGCCTTTTTCCCTTTAATGGAATGATACACTGCATTTTCCTCATTAAAATATAAATTTGATGTACTGCACACTGGACACTTAAGCTAGGCCTTACCTCTGGCATGATCTATGAGTGGGACACAGACATTTTTATGTGTATCTCCATTTTCTTGTGGTAGGTTCTTACTTAGTCAAGAGTAATTAGCTTTGTTCAAAAATTATTAAAACATTACTTGGCTGGGTACGGTGGCTCATACCTGTAATCCCAGCATTTTGGGAGGCCGAGGTGGGTGGATCACCTGAGGTCAGGAGTTCAGGACCAGCCTGACCAACATGGTGAAACCCCATCTCAACCAAAAATACAAAAATTAGCTGGGCATGGTGGTGAGCACCTGTAATCTCAGCTATTCAGGAAGCTGAGGCAGGAGAATTGCCTGAGCCCAGGAGGTGGAGGTTGCAGTAAACCGAGATTGCGCCATTGCACTTGAGCCTAGGCAATAAAAGCGAAACTCCATCTCAAAAAAAAAAAAAAAAAAAAAAAATTACTCAATGTTCTTCATATCCATTACTAAATTGCTTTCTGGGAGGTGTTACCAACTTACACTCCCAATGCTGGTAAATGAAAATGTCTCTATCTCACTTCATCCTTAACACTACTATATCTTTACTAATTTGGACAGGTTGAAAAAGAATCTGCCATTTTATCTGGACTTTCTTTTGCTGGGAAGGATGGACCTTTTTCATACTTGCCTAGACTTCGTACTTCTAGAACTGTCAGTTGATATTCTTTTCCCATTTTATTATTAGGGTCTGATAATTTTCTTACTGATCTTTGAGACTTTATATACTTAAAATATTAAAAATTTGGCATATTTATGACAAAGATCTCTCTATCCAGTTTCAGATTTGCCTTTAAGTGTTGTGGCTGTTTCTGACATACAGTTCGAAAGTTACCACAGAGAAGGCTTTCAAGGATGTCAATAAACTAGAAACAGGCATTGCTTAGGGACTCTGCTCCCTACAATGCCCAAACCCTGGGAATGAGAATGTAGCTTTGCCGACATTACATTTTAAATGGATGTCCATAAATATTTCCCTTTAAGGGCATGAATTATTTCTGTACGTTGTTTCCAAACAGGGATGCAAGTACCAAATATAAAATAACTGCGGTGCATCAGGAAATTAGCTTCTGCAATCTGGCATTATCCTCTCTTATACACACAGAATCACTGCAGATGTACCCTTTCCATTAGTCACTCTGATATGATGAGACATTAATGCATCTGCTTCTGTTCTCTGTGCCATTTCAGTTCCACTGAGTTTCTATAGCCTTGGCTATAGAAGAATCCAGAACTTAATGTAATTTGTGGATACAGATGGCAGTACAGAGAAAAATCTCTTCTGGCACATCTGGATCCCACTTAAAATGGTGCAAATATGTAAACTATCAATAGTTTTCCTTGGGATTTCCTTCTTAGGTTTTATATTTAACTTGACAACAGAGGTCAAGTTAAATATTCACTGAAGTTTTCTCCTTGTTTTCTTGATAATTTGTTTTATATAGTTAAAATTTTTATTTGAAAAGAGTATGGGCCAGGCATGGTGGCTCACGCCAGTAATCCCAGCACTTTGGGAGGCCCAGGTGGGTGGATCACTTGAACTCAGGAGTTAAGAAACCAGCCTGGCCAACACGGTGAAACTTCATCTCTATTAAAAATACAAAAACTAGCCGGGTGTGGTGGTGGGCACCTATAATCCCAGCTAGTTGGGAGGCTGAGGCAGGAGAATTGCTTGAACCTGGGAGTTAGAGGTTGCAGTGAGCTGAGATCACACCACTGCACTCCAACCTGCACAACAGAGCAAGACTCTGTCTCAAAAAAAAAAAAGGAAAATTAAGAAAAAGAAAATAGTATGGATATACAGTGTAGAGTACAGCTCTAAATGTTTTATTTCCTCAAACAGCAATTTTTTTCCTAAGTCCTTTACAAAAATCAATCCAGCCCTCTTTCCCAATTCTTCCTTTATCATAATGTAATAGCTTTAAATTATACTCGTTTTACTTCTTGACAATTCCAACCATATTCTTTCAATTAGTTTTAGTTTTAAGGGTATAAAAAATAACTTCTTAAAAATATTTTAGTATTTTCATTCATTTTCTAGAGAAATAAAAATCACATGGAGACAAGGCACTGGATTCAAACTATAAATTACTAAAGAAAAACCTGACACATTAAAAATATTTAGAGTGCCACCCACTGTAGAGTCCTATTGCTATGGGGCCTGCCTTGGAGCTTACTTCTGCTTTCAATCTTACCCAACTCTCCCAGTCTAAGCACCCCTCTTCAGTGAAATCATGAAAGCTCAGAAAGTCATATGCACTTTGCTACTTGCTTTTAAATATTCATAATAAAATATTTTTTCTTTTTTTTGTTTTTGAGATGGAGTCTCACTCTGTCACCCAGGCTGGAGTGCAGTGGCACAATCTCAGCTCACTGTAGCCTCTGCCTCCCAGGTCCCAGAGAGTCTCCTGCCTCAGCCTCCTGAGTAGCTGGGATTACAGGTGTGCACCACCTTGCCTGGCTAATTTTTGTATTTTTAGTAGATTCAGGGTTTCACCATGTTGGCCAGGCTGGTCTCGAACTCCTGACCTCAGGTGATCTACCCACCTTGGCTTCCCAAATGCCACGGAAGCCACTGTCCCCCCGCCACAAAACTTATTTTCTATTAACACACAAACACACACAGAGATACCATTTAGGTTCCTACTGCCTAAATTTTCAAATATTGTGAAACAATTTTAATCAAGAAAGTCTTGTAAACTATTATGGCTAGACTAGCAGTAAATCTCACATAACATTTTAAAATTCAGTAAGTTAATGGTTACTGTTTAATCCTTGACAATATTCTACAGAATTCAGAGCTCTGCGAAACACATGATGAAAATTATTATGGTGCTACTGAAAAAACTTACCTGATGAAATCTTTTCAGATGGAGAATTAGGACAACTGGAATAGCAGAAATGAGCAGTTGCTTTCTGGCATTAGTATAAACTCCTTCTACTTTCTTTTCTACATAAAATACAATAAATTTATAAAATTACATTATCTACCATATAATAAACATTTATATAGAAGCATCATACCACATTTTTTTTTCTTTTGTTCCTGCTTTCACCATGTGACCACATTTTTTAAAATGTTAAAGAAATTGGACTTCTGATGAAAGGGCAGTCTTTACTCCTTCCCAAAACTCTACTAAAATGAAAGTAAAGAAAATTTTTTTTAAGGCACACAGTTAATAAGAAC
Organism: Ateles fusciceps; assembly: GCA_036589455.1. Lineage (NCBI taxonomy): Eukaryota > Metazoa > Chordata > Mammalia > Primates > Atelidae > Ateles > Ateles fusciceps. The sequence continues at coordinate 32,295,670 of JAZHEH010000065.1, read as the reverse complement.
AAAGAACAGGAGAGGTAACACTTGCAACAAAATTTGGAAGGTGGAAAGCAGATGGACTAGAAGTAATTTGGGCCAATGTCCTCCAGCTAAAAATCATCAGAAGCACAGGTATAGTTGAAGAATTTGGGTTTAGAAAAGATTTCTAAGTTTCCTTTTTTTTTTTCTTTTTTTTGAGATAGGGTCTTGCTATTACCCAGGCTGAAGTGCAGGGGAGTGATCATGGCTCACTGCAGCCTTGACCTCCCAGGCACAAGCAATCCTCCCACCTCAGCCTCCCAAGTAGCTGAGACTACAGGTGCACACTACCCCACCTGGCTAATTTAAAAAAAAAAATTTTGTAGAGATGGGCTCTCACTATATTCCTCAGACTGATCTTGAACTCCTGGCCACAAGCAATCCTTCGGCCTTGGCCCCCCGAAAGTGTTGGGATTACAGGCATGAGCCACTGTGTCCAGTCCCAATTTCTAAATTCCTAAGATTTAGGATAGTATTTGAACATGGCCAATTGCATATTTTACTTGGATTAATGTAAGTAGGTATTTATTCCTGCTCCCATCTAGTTATTTCTTTATTACTAGCATATTCAGTATGTCTTTATTCTGATGCTTTGACATCTACGGTCTTGTTGGGACAACGCCTCCCAGGGCTAATTCCTAGAGATAGTAAACAACTTAAGTATGCCTTTCATATGCAAACCAATCCAGAGCCCAGAGCCCATATCCCAACAACTTCCTTCACTGGGTTTTTACACTCTGGGCCACTATCCACCTGGTTTAACCACTCTAGGAACACATACCAGATAACTAGGACAGCTCCTATATCCCAGAGCCCACTAAAATTATTCAAACTAGCCAATCCTAAGCCTGCTTACCCTGCCTTATCCATTCCTTCCTTCAGAAATCACACCAAAGGCTCTTACGCATGTTTTCCCCTCACTCCCCCACCTGCTGACTGACACTGGTGCTTCCCTATGTGGTCCTGTGCAGGATGGGGGGCCCCCACTTCTTGGGAACTATAAGTAACACACTATTTTTTCAATGGCAATTATCTCCTGATCTGTTAGCCTCACCATACCTGAATAATAAAGCCTACATTTTAAAACAAGTAGTCACTAAGAATCAGAGTATTCTTTCCATTTATTCAAGGATAAAGATGAACTGAAAATTTATTTTCCCTCTTTTCTCCTTTTCTCTGACCAACTAATCATAGTAATTATAGCGCTAGCTTCATGATATGCGATTATTTAAGATCTTCAAAATGTGTCTGTTGAGTTTACAACAAATTGATAGGATCTGTGAAACACATTAGCCGCATCATTAATCTCACTAGTGATACAATTAAAAGTTTTAGGGATATTTCTTCTGGATAGATTTCAGATAGCTAGTTCCCTCAAATAAGATTATATGGGCTTGCATTTTCAAGGCAGAGCTGTATATTTCCTGCTCTTCGATTTATTTAAACAAAAAAATCTATTGAAAATCTGTTCTGCCCAGTGAGTACTGTAAGCGCTTAGGTACAAATATGAGTAAAACAATCTCTGTGCCTAAGTAGCACAAGTATAGAGACAATATTCTCAGGTTCCTCCATTTGAAATTTGTAATTCACTAGACTCTACCAGGAGATCAATAATTATTTCATTAAAAAACAGTTACCTGTTAAACTGGTTTCCTCTTGGTACTTCTGTTTGTTTTCAGTACAATTCTCACATAGAAGCTTATTATTCCCTATGAGTAATTCCATAGATGTAAACTGGTAGAGACAGGACTGAACTGAACATTCTTTAGAAGCAGTTATATAGCTCTGAGAAAGGGTCTGAAAAGCATTTTGGGGACTTTGGGACCTCAAACGCTTCCCCCTCTGAAAAATATAAATTATTTGAAATACTTAATGGCTGATTTTCTCTGTCAAAATCTTGATCTCCAGTTACAGTGCTGCTCAAACAAAGTTCAGAAATAGCTTCAGACATTTCCTTATCACCAATGTCAGTCTCCTTGGTGTACAGCATTTCACCTGTTGATGGAGGGTAAAGGGGTTCATCTGTGTGCACACCGGATCCAGTACTGGATCTGAACAGCCCTGTCTGCTTTGAAGCACTTTCAGATTCTGAAGCCTCACTGTCGGCATCAACATTGCTTTCAGAATGGCTGGCTTCTTTTTCACTGTCATCAGTAGGGCTTTCATTCAGAGGTGACTCAGAATTCATGAGGCTTGCAAACATTAATGAATCCTCATTCATTTCAAAGTTTTCATTTTTCTGGTATATGACAACAGTTTCTCCAGACGACAACTTTTTAACACGTTTTCGGTCATGAATTAGTTGATTCTGCAAGTTGACAGTGTTTTCAAAGAAAAGAATCTTGTAACTGTATTGAAAATAAATGCCAACAAGTCTCATTTAAACACACCATAGTTATTAAATACCATTTATCTCAGATCCATTTCCTAAGCCTACTGAAACTAAGATAAATAGAAGATATACTAAAAAATGGTTCTATTTTAAAAGTAAATCACACAAGAAACTAACAACAGTGTAACAGTGGCTATCTCTTTGTGGGGGAAGGAAATAGGACTTTTGTAGAACAGGGCTATGAAGGAGACTTTTTTCTTAAAAAAAAAAAAAATCTCTTTTAGAAACAGGGTCCTGCTCTGTTGCCCAGACTGGAGTGCAGTGCACAATCACAGCTCACTGCAGCCTCAAACTCTTGGCCTTGAGTGATCCTCCCACCTCAGCCTCCCATGTAGTTACTACTACAAGCATACACCACCACACCTGGCTAATTTTTTAATTTTTTGTAGAGACAAGACTATGTTGCCTAGGCTGGTCTTGAACTCCGCCTCAAGCGATCCTCCCACCTTGGCCTCCCAAAGGAGACTTTCAGTTACTGTATAAGCCTTTCCGTACTTGTTCATTTTAAACACTGAAAATGTACAATCAATTTTTTAAACCAATTAAAAAGTAACAAAAGTAAACTATAAACTATTACAACACAGTGTTGCTTGGTTGCCAAAAATTTTGTATGGAACCAAAAAGAGCCAGAAGAAAATTACAGAATTAAAATAATCTAAGTCTGGGAAAGGGGGACTCAATTAACTTAATTAAAGATTTTAAGCTACCCGAAATGTTTCACTAACGTTTCCACACAGCTGAAGGCTTGAATTACATTTTTCTTTCCCTGTAGGTTGGCTTAAGGGTCAAGACAAAAAAATAAAAGACTATCATGAGTAATTCATACTCACTTTTAGTTATTCAGGGGAAGAAGGGTAAGTTATAAAAAGAATGTCTTGCCTCAATTTTTATTTTCTTTTTTTTTTTTTTTGTATTTTTTTTTTTTGTCACTAATTCTTAGGAATGTAACTCAATTTTTATTTTCAAAATCAGGAAAAATAACATTATCTCCTGTGTTTATCAAGTATTCTGAACTCATTGAATGAAAATAAGGTATTTATTTTCACCATGTATTTGGTATACTAGAGAGCATATGATGAGTAATAAAGCTTACGGTAACAGCCAACAAGTTCTACTCTGCTAAATTTATAGTACGTTTTTGGAAAAAAAAAAACTTTCCTATTATATATATAAAACACTAATGGTTAAGAAGCCTAGCCAAAGCAATCAGGCAAAAGAAGGAAATAAAAGGCATCCGAATTGGAAAATAAGTCAAATTGTTCCTCTTCACAGAAGACATAATCTTACATATAGGAAAACCTAAACACTGCAACAAAAAACTCTTAGAACTGATAAACAAATTGAGTAAAGTTGCTGGATATAAAATCAACATACAAAAATCAGTAGCGTTTCTATACACTAACAACAAACTAGCTGGGGAAAAAAAAATCAACAAGGCAATCCCATTTATAATGGCTACAAAAGAAAAAAAAATCCCACCTAGGAATAATTTAGCTAAGGAGGTGAAAAGACTCCACCAGGAAAATTATAAAATACTGATGAAAGAAACTGAAGGAGACACAAACAAAAAAGCATCCCATGCTCATGAATCAGGAAAATACTGTTAAAATGACTATGCTACCCAAAGCACTTTCTAGATTTAATGAAATTCCTATCAAAATTCCAGTAATGTTTTTCACATAAAGAGAAAAAAAATCCTAAAATTTGTATGAAATCTGGCCGGGCGCAGTGGCTCACGCCTGTAATCCCACCATTTTGGGAGGCCAAGGTGGGTGGATCACCTTAGGCCAGGAGTTCGAGACCAGCCTGGCCAACATGGTGAAACCCTATCTCTACTAAAAATATAAAAAATTAGCCAGGCGTGATAGTGGGCGCCTGTAATCCCAGCAACTTGGGAGGCTGAGGCCAGAGAATCACTTGAACCTAGGAAGCAGAGGCTGCAGTGAGCTGAGATTGCACCACTGCACTCCAGCCTGGGCAACAAGAGTGAAACTCCATCTAAAAAAAAAATTTGTATGGAACCAAGAAGAGCCAGAATCACCAAAGAAATCCTGGGCAAAAGAACAAAGCTGGAAGCCTCACACTGACTGACTTCAAAATATACTATGAGGCTACAGTAACCAAAACAGTATGGTACTGGTATAAAAACATACACACAGACCAATGCAACAGAATAGAGAAATAAATCCACATACTTACAGCCAACTGATTTCTGACAAAGGGGCCAAGAGCAAACATTGGGGAAAGAACACCCTTTTCAACAAATGGTCTGGGAAAACTGGTTATCCTTATACAGAAGAATAAAACTAGAACCTTGTCTCTCACCATATACAAAAATCAACTCAAGATAGACTAAATACTTAAATGTAAGATTTAAAACTATAAAACTACAAGAAGAAAATATAGGAGAAACACTCAGGACATTGGCCTAGGTAATGATTTTATGGAGACCTCAAAAGCAGAGGCAACAAAAACAAATGGGACTACATTGAACTAAAAAGCTTCTGCACAGAAAAGGAAACAAACAACAGTGAAGAGATCCCCTGCTGAATGGGAGAAAATACTTGCAAACTCTTCATCCTCTAAGAAACAAATGTCTGGAATACACAAGGAATGCAAACAACTCAACAGCAAAAACAAAACAAAACAAAAAGAATCCCACTAAAATGTGGACAAAAGATCTAGACATTTCCCAAAAGAAGACATCCAAATGGCCAAGAGGTATATAAAAAAAATGCTCAACATCCCTAATCATCAGGGAAATGCAAATCAAAACCATAATGAAATACCATTTTACCCCAGTTAGAACAGTTATTATCAAAAAAGACAAAATAATAAGATGCCTTCAAGAACGTGGAGAAAAGGAGTCTGGTACATTGTTGGTGGGAATATAAGTTAGTACAGCCATCATTGAAAACAGTATGGAGATTTCTCAAAAAAAAAAAAAAAAACCTAAAATAGGGCTGGGTATGGTGGCTCATACCTGTAATCCCAGTACTTTGGGAGACTGAGGTGGGTGGATCACATGAGGTTAGGAGTTCAAGACCAGCCTGGCCAACATGGTGAAACCCTGTCTCTAATAACAATACAAAAATTAGGTGGGCATGGTGGCGCACACACCTGTAGTCCCAGCTACTCGGGAGGCGGAGGCTGGGGCATGAGAATCACTTGAACGTGGGAGGCAGAGGTTGCAGTGAGCTGAGATTGTGCCATTGCCCTCCAGCCTGGGCGACAGAGCGAGACTGTCTCAAAACCAAAAAAACAAAAACAAACAAAAAACAACTGAAATAGAACTACCATAAGATCCAGCAGTCCCACTTTGCATAAATACTAGGCATTTATGCAAAGAAAAGAAAATCAGTATATCAAAGGGATACCTGCACCCCCATGTTTACTACAGCACTATTCACAATAGCCAAGATATGAAATCAATCTAAGTGTCCACCAGTAGATGAATGGATAAAGAAAATATAGTATACATCCCTAATGGAGTACTCTTCAGCCCTAAAAAGAATGAAATCCTGTCATCTGCATCAACATGGATGGAACTGGAGATCATTATGCTAAATGAAGCAACCTAGACACAGAAAGGCAAATATCCCATGTTCTCACTCATATGTGAGAGCAAAAAAAAATATGTTGATCTCATGAAAGTAGAGTAGAATGATAGACACCAGAGGCTTAGAAGTCAGTGTGTGGGTGTAGTGGAGGAGATTACGTTAGTGAGTACAAAGACAGAGTTAGATAGAAGGCATAGTTCTAATGTCCCATTGAAAAGTACGGTAACTATAGTTAACAATAGATTATATGTGTCTAGATAGCTAAAAGAGAAAATTTGAAATGTTCTCAATACAAAGAAATGACAAATGCTTAAAGTAATTGATATCCCAAATACCAACTTGATCACTACACATTCTTATGCATGCATCAAAATATCACATCTACCCCATAAATATGTACAAATATTATGCATCAATAGAAAATTATTAATGGTCAATGAAAAAATATAGACCCATACAGGTTTTTAGTAACTTGTCCAAGGTCAGATAATTAATATAAATAGCTGTGTCCAGAATCCAGTTAATCTAATTTCTAACTGAATAGTTTCCAAACTCAGGTGATTATCAGAATCACCTAAGAGGGCTTGCTGTTTTAAAAGATTCATATCCAAGGCTTTACCACAAGAAATGCCCATTATTGATGCCTGAGGTTGGGTTTGAGAATTCGTTTTAATAAAGAGGCGATTCTCATGATCACCTGGTCTTAGGACATTTTGAATGAGACTATTCTATCTGTCCCTTTTACCCTCCTACTCCCAGTGAAATATAAAAGTACCCATTCCCATCCTTATTTTCTGCTTAGTGGACATATGATGGATTTAATTCACTAAAAATATTCTAAGTTTATAATATAAATTAGGACCAAAGATTAATCTATTCTGAAAGAATAACAAAACTCCAAGGAAAAAAGCTTACTATCAAAGAGGTGATACAAGACAGAGGTTAAGAACATGATTATGGAACTAGACTGCCTAGATTCAAATTTAGGCTCTCCAATTTACTAGCTGGGTGACACTGAAAAAATTACTTGACATCTCAGTTTTCCAGTTTCCTCACCTATAAAACGAAAGCACCAACCCACATTGGGTTGTCATGGTGGTTAAATGAGATAATATACAGAAAAGCTCACAGAGCAGTGCCTAGCCCATAGTAAGCAGCATAAGCATCAGTTATTATTTTCGAGACCAAGTCTCGCTCTGTTGCCCAGGTTGGAGTGCAGTGATGTGATCTCGGCTCACTGCAACCTCCGCCCCCCAGGTTCCGAGCGATTCTCCCGCCTCAGCCTCCCGAGCAGCTGGATCTATAGGCACATGCCACCATGCCCGGCTAACTTTTTGTATTTTTAGTAGAGACGGGCTTTCACCATGTTAGCCAGGATGGTCACAATCTGTGGACCTCGTGATCTGCCTGCTTCAGCCTACCAAAGTGCTGGGATTACAGGTGAGAGCCACCATGCCCGGCCAGTATCAGCTATTATTAGTGGCAGCAATCATAAGAATGATCTTAATGGTTTCCCTAAACACCATTTATGTACAAGCACTGAACTAGAAACCTGAGACATAGTAGCAAGGACAGACTCAGTTCCTATTTGCAGATCCTACAATCCAACCCAACAGAAGCAAGTATGGTTAGACATAAATTCAAGTCAGCGGAGCAGTATATGTGGTTAAGAACATGATTCTTGTTTAATCTGTCTGAATCCCCCATTTCTGCCATAGGCTACCTCTATGACCTTAGGCATGTTATTTAATCCATCTCTTGACTCAATAAAATTGGTGTAAATAACTGAAATCAGTGATCATGACATAATTAAGAACTCAAATGTTGGATACAATTATTGTTATGACAGAGAAATACAGTGCTATAGAAATTCAGAGGAAAAGAACTAATCCAGAATTGAGTGAATCAGAGAAATATGTAGGAATTCTGCAGAGGGTACAGGAGGAGAATGGGACTGCTCCTGGCAGAAGAAACGGTTCAAAGACCCATTTGGTTTTCTGTTCCTGCATGAGTTTGCTAAGGCCAGTGGCCTCCAGCTCCATTCACGTTCCTATAAAAGGCATGATCTTTTTTATGGCTCCATAGTATTCCATGGTGTATATGTACAACATTTTCTTATCCAATCTGTCATTGATTGGCATTTAGGTTGATTCCATGTCTTTGCTATTGTGAATAGTGCTGCAATGAACATTCACATATGTGTGTATTTATGGTAGAATTATTTATATTCCTTCAGGTATATACCCAGTAAGGGAAATGCTGGGTCAAATGGTAGTTCTGTTTTTAGCTCTCTGAAGAATCGCCACACTGCTTTCCACGACGGTTGAACCAATTTATACTTCTACCAACAGTGTATAAGCATTGCCTTTTCTCTGCAACCTCACCAGCATTTGCTATTTTTTGACTTTTTGATAATGGCCATTCTGACCAGTGTGACACAGTATCTCACTGTGGTTTTGATTTGCATTTCCCAATGATCAGTGTTGAGTTTTTCATAAGCCTGTTAGTTGCATGTATCAGACTTGATTCTGAGGGCTACAAGGAATAAAAGGACCAGTTTTGTATTTTAGAAATATTGCCGTCTGCAATGTGGAGCACCAAGTGGTGGTGGGGAATAGGGAAAGGAATGGGGACTAGGGAAACAAAAAAAAAATCCATCAGGCAGCTACATTATACTTCCCTATCTTTTTCCTCAGACATTTTGGGTAGTAATTTTTTTGTCTCACATAATTTTCCAATAAAAAATTTCTACTCACTGTTTCCTTTCACTATTTTTTAAACTTTTAAAAATACTCAGGCCTTTCCACCAGTGCTAACTTTCTTCATGTGTATTCACAATACTACATCCTGGTTTCATTTCTCCTTTCTTCCCCACCACTTTATCATCCTTCATATTAAACTTTGTTCAGTTTTAATGAGATAACTGTAGTATAATTCAGCAAACCGAAGAAGTGAAAAACTCAATTTACTATTGAATCAGGACTTGTACTTCTATTAATAATTTTAAAAGATGCAAGGAGCTTCTCTTTTGTTACAGACACTAAGTAGGGAGGAAAAGTCTACTTTTAAACTGTAAAAATATAAGAAATGAAAACGATTAAAGGGGGAAATATATGACCTTCTTTGCGTGTTTCCAAAATTCCCAATAGTAAATTGAGCCAATACCACATGATAAACAAAAATATCCTTGCAATTGTTTTACCTGGACTTTAAAACTAAGTATCTGTTCAATTTAATCCTTAAAAAATTTACATAGGTTAAGTCGCCATTTTCTCAAATACTTCTGTATAATACCTTGAACAATTTAGCACCTTAGGAAAGATGGTAAAATCAGGTAAGATCCCTTTGAAAACAGGGTTTTCCTCAAATCTATTTTTAAGTATATTGACAGATACTGTAACTATACCAGTATTCTTTTGGTGACTGGTCTGATTGGTAAAAGAATAGAAAGATTGAAATTTTCATTATTTTCATTATTTAAAATAACTTGTCCTCTTTCCCATCAAAACTAAAAAAAATGTAACTCTATTACATGAAAAAACCAGGTACGTCTCTAGTGAAATAACAGGTCTAGACAATGGTTATCAATGGCTGGTAATATCATAGAGAGACATAAAACATTATGTGTATCTACCTGATGGAAGTATACATGCCACCACCTAAAAGTTTTCTTGCTAAAAATTAAGTAAGTAATTAAACATGAACCTAACTAGGCCTCTAGATGTAAATGTCTCAGAGGAGAAATAAAGGTGACAGAGGAACCTGTTAATACAATGCTGCTGAAAAAAAGGATCTAATTTCTTCAGCAAATAAATTGCAAAGGAGGAAAAAAGAGGGAGAGGGAATCTGTAAATTACAAGAGATTTAAGAGACATGGCAACCACTGGGAGGCAGAGGCGGGCAGATCAGGAGTTTGAGATCAGACTGACCAACATGTGAAACCCCGTCTCTACTAAAAATACAAAAATTGGCCAGGCCTGGTGGCCCATGCCTGTAATCCCAGCTACTCAGGAGACTGAGGCAGGAGAATCACTTGAACCCGGGAGGCAGAGGCTGCAGTGGGCAGAGGTTGCAGTGAGCAAGATCGCACCACTGCACTCCAACCTGGGCAACAAAGTAAAACTCTGTCTCAAAAAAAAAGAAAAAGAGCGACACAGCAATTAATTGCAATCTATAGACCTCTTTTAAATTCTAAATTCAAACAAACTTTAGAAAGCAAAATAAAAAACTGAGTACTTATGAGACAACTGCAGAAATTTAAATAATCACTGACTCCTTATATTATTTATAATGAATTAATACTTTTGGTATGATAATGGTACTCTGTTTTGGGGTTTTAAAAAGAGTATCTCTCTCTTTTAGTGGGGGATGTGGTGGCTCACTCCTGTAATCCCAGCACTTTGGGAGGATGAGGCAGGCGGACCACCTGAGGTCAGGAGTTCAAGACCGGCCTGACCAACATGGTGAAACCCCGTCTCTACTAAAAATACAAAATTAGCCGGGCGTGGTGGTGCATGCCTGTAATCCCAGCTACTTGGGAGGCTGAGGCAAGAGAATCACTTGAACCCAGCAGGCAGAGTTTGCAGTGAGCCAAGATCATGCCATTACACAACAGCCTAGGCAACAAGAGCGAAACTAAAAAAAGAATATCTCTCTTTTAGAGATACACACTGTTGAAGTATATGATATATTTGGGGTTTATTTCAAAAATAATCTGGGATTATCCAAAAATAGTCTGGGATGGGAGGAAGGGGAGGATGGGGGATAGATATAGTTAGCAAACAATTAGCCAAGTTGATAATTATGAAGCCAAACTATGGGTACATGAGAGTTTATTATACTATGTTCTCTACTTTTAGATGTGCTTGAAACTTTTGTTAATAAACTGTTAAAAAACAGATGTCTAACAAATGCTCGTGGTCTTACCTTATCTTTAGGTGAAGAATGCTTCTTGGCAGCTCTAGGTTGAGGAATATTTTCTACAGCAACATTGCCACTGCATCGATCATGATCTGTCTCCTGTAAACTTCTATATTTATTCATTCTTCCCAAAAGTAAAGGTTTTGAAACCTATGTAAATGCCAGGTACATAACACAAAACTTCTTTAGCAAATACATTCTGGATGTCCTCATCTTAAAATTTCTGACTGACTTGAAACATAAAAAATTAACACATTCTCAAAATAAAAAGTGTTTAAGAGTTAAATTCCTTGACAATAAAAGCTGCATCATACTTTATGCATACGTACACAAACCCCCAAGCCCCCCAGACTCAATTACAAATACAAATTCAATTACATAGAAAAAATAATGACTTTCAGATATCTGGTAATATACTTGACAAATGTTTAAATAAGTGAATAAATGTTCTTCACAAAAGCCTCATCATTAGTTTTCTTCTCCTTACCCTTTCTTCTATTATAGGAAGTGAAATATCAATGAATGGATCTTTCACCATGGAGATCTTAAAAGGAAAACACATTGAAAACTTCAGTTAAAATTCTAATATAAACACATAGTTTTGTAAAGTACAAAGAAATCAAACTTCCTTGGCAACCTAAAATTTTATGTTAACAAATGTTCCTGAAACAAATAGTGATTTAATGGGTGTTGCAGCACATTGTTAATTGAAACAAGATATTCTCAAACATCAGTACACGGTCCAGTCGAATTTTATATTACTGTCAATATGACTGGCCTGTAATATTTAAAATAACTTCAAAATAAACTGTTTAATAAAACTGATTAAGTAAAGAGACTAGACATTTTTGGTGAGCTTAGGGGTGTAATATAAGTAAACCATAATATGTTACGAAAAAGCCATGAAAAAAAGCAGAGAGCTTGGCTGTGTTTTGTAGATTCTTTAGGATAATTCTGTTTTAAAAGGTACTCTCTATCTTGTGAGAGAGAAATCATCTTCTGTGTTGAATAGTCTAGAAACTTAGAATCATGGCCATATATTGTGTTTCAATGTGACAGGCTAGAATGAGATATAATTTATAATCCTGCTTTTATAAGGCTAGAGAAGACAGAAAAATACCCCATAATCTGGGACAGGAAAATGAATAAAGACTCCTTTTACTATTAAATCTAACAGAAATTTAAACCTGTCATACTCTAAGCCATACACTTTCAGAAATATTCCTTACCAAGCAACTGAAAATCTACAAAAATTCATACATTTAAGTTGTTAAAGATGGCATTCAAAATAAAAATTATTAAATTCAAAGATGAGTGAAGTCTATACAAAAATCTTTAATAAATCATAAAACTTTAAATCAAATGTGATATAACCACCCTAAATTATATTATTACATTATTTCTAATGGAATCACACTTTTTTTCATTTGAAACTAAGTCTCACTCTGTCACCCAGGCTGTAGCACAGTGGCACAATCTCAGCTCACTGTAACCTCTGCCTCCTGGGTTCAATCAATTCTCCTGCCTCGGCCTCCCAAGTCATTGGGAGTACAGGCACCCGCCACCATGCCTGGCTAATTTTTTTGTATTTCTTTTTTTAGTAGAGACAGGGTTTCACCATGTTGGCCAGGCTGGTCTTGAACTCCTGACCTCAAGTGATCCACCTGCCTTGGCCTCCCAAAGTGCTGGGATTACAGGTGTAAACCACCGTGCCTAGCCTGGAACTACATTTTAGGGCACTGCAATGTAACACAGTTACTCTCTTCACAGAAGTTTCTCTCTCACTTCAAACAGCTAATGAGTTTCAGTATATTAAGATAGGCTAAAACTGCCTCATATGTGTGTCACGAGAAAAAATAAAATAATGCAAAAACACGTTACTTTTTAAAATACATAAATTATCGAATCTACTTTCTAGGAGTGCAAGGTATAAAAAGACTTCCAAGAATTATGTAATTATCTGTCACAAATTTTAAACATGACTGCCAACAATTATATGTGAAAGAAAATATAATAAAAATGATGTGATTGTAATCCATTCCATACAAATGAATTCTACAGTACCTACATTTGCACATTCTTCACACATGACCGTGCTAGTTAATTCACCAATAAAGATCCGATCTATGAAGTTCATTTTCACACCTTCTTTTCCATATGCTGTAAAAGTCATACTTTTTAATGCAAAAAACATGTCAACCATCCATCTAACAGTATAATATGCTATCTTCTGGTTATTCAAAATAAAGTAATGTGAATAAGATAATCTGTACTACATGTAATAATATATACTATATATACAATGTTCTAATGTCTTTCTCCTTTATGATTTTGTAGAGGAATTACAACTATCAACTACTTCAGTCTCCAAGAAATAATTAACTGTTCTTAAGAGGTAAAACAAATAAAGCAATAACCACTATTCATACCACACCTCAAACACTCCCATTAAAACTTATAAACCCTCATGTCTAACCTATAAGTACACAGAAGAATGGAACAGGAGATTACGCTATCAGGACTAGGGATGCCAGGATCACGGCTATGAAAATAACAGAGTCGTAAACGGCAAGTGTAAGGAATTAACAAAGGCAATTAAGAACTCAGTTAAGAACATGGTTATATTTTTAAAAGTTAAAATTATTCTGCTCAGGAAATATTTATAAATTTTAAAAAGCATGCCTATGAGTTGCTTTAAAATAACCTGAGGTTGGGAGAAAACAGATTAAACATAAACCATGAATGCAGTTTAAGCTGGGTGACAGACAGGTATAAGGGGATGTGTTATACTATTCTCTCTACTTTAATAAAAATTTGAAACTTTCCATCACAAACCATGGGAGGAAAAAATATATTAACAAATCTATTCACTCCTCTTTCAAACTTATTTTTTGAGCCTTTATCTTCAAGTTTCATACAAATAATATTTAAAATCATTAAAAATATTATTTAGAGCACTGAATGACAGAAAACATATATCTGAATATATCAATAAACATTAAAGTTATATTTAGAAATAGTATAATTATAAAGGTGTTTCATTAAGAAAAACTAAAAGGGACTGGAAATAGAGATTACAAAACTGGAAAGAGGATGAAGAAAAACTGGGCTGTTATTCTAAACATCCATGAGATGGCACTATCACAACACAAAAGAACAAGGCATACGTGAGCATCTACATTTTCAAAAAACCTTGAACCCTTAATAACAAAGCGCACAATAACAATTATGTATGTTTGTAAATTACAGGCATATAACACATACATTATAAAACTATAAAAACAAAAGAAAAAACACAAATAATATTTTTAAATGTCTTCTAAAATGATGACTTCATGCTAACATTAGTTAGTATCTCAATGCAGAATATACACTTAGGGCAAGTTATATAAACCCACACTGTAGTATTGATAATGATAAATAACCAACTTTAATTAGGTAGTCATCATTTGGGGCTCATTTTTACGGATGAATAGCAAACACTAAGAATAGGCAAAGTGCACTTAAACTTGACTTATTAGCACTCTCTTCAATAAATGGTTTCTTTACAGGAGTCTTTAGAGCACTTAAACATTTTGTCTAGTTAAATCTAGAAAATATCCATAAATCCACTGATCCAAACACCTGTCAAATGATACAACATGATAAATATGAACTTCCAAGTGTGGTTGCTACTTGCAACAACTTTTCAAGTTTCTCTTAGAAGACCTCACATAAAGGTATCAGTATCAATCTGTATATTTAGAATTAGCTTTATTTTTATAAATCCACATGAATACATTCTATCATTTTGTGTTTCACTGAAGTATTTTTCAGATATCGCAGTAACTATGCCCTCCTTTTAAACTACTGCTTTGTTGTATTAGTTCACATAATGCTCAGTTCTTTTTCTAACTAAAATAAAATGTTAATATTTTCTTCTAGAAAAAAGTTTTAACAATTAAAAGAGTCAACATACCTTTGACTTTTTTTCTAGTTTCATCATCAGCAGTTTTAGTAGTTGGGTTGTTAAATGCTTTTAGAATGCTAGCTTGTATTCGCTGTAAGACAAAGTTAATAGATTCTGGTCTATAATAGTTAACTCAGGCTTCATCCTCCTAATGAAAGTACTTTCAAACAGCAAGGTACACTGTGGATCTCAGTTCCCTAGTATGAAATTAAAATGACCAAACTTGTTTAAAATGTAATTTCTTCCAGGTCTCAAATTCCATGAATAAAAATAGCTCTAATGTCAAATTTTCCCAAGTCAGAATTTCTACATTTAGGTTCTCTCTTGAATGTAAAGTATTTTTATCAGTGTACAAAAAGCAAGCAGCTTAGTCCTGTTTTTCTGTAGGCTTAAAGTCATTTCCCCTTTTCGTCCTTCTCCCTGTCTCTAAAATGACACTTCTTAATTAGAACCAAAAAGAAAATAGACCATATAAAATTTATTGTCTATGAAGAAGACCTTTCTATATTAAAAAGCTATTAAGCTGGTTACTATAATCTCTATGCTATGTGGACTACCTCATTTATATATACATATAACTAAAGAAAAAATGATCAATTAATGTCCATAGCAAGAAGAATCCCCCAAATTTTAATTACGGTTTTATTTGAACTTAGTTGTCAATAATGATTATATCTTCAGCAGCTCTCAGTAAATGACAATATTTATATTAAATATTTCTACATCTCTTGCATATATTTTAGGAAAGATCCAATCTCGCAGAAAAATTTCAGAATAAAACTATGTATTTCAAGAGTAAAACTTAGTAAGTGACCTTTTTACATTAACTATCCCCTAATTAGCGGAAGAGTTTTATCTTTCTAATTCAGATTATGACAGTAGGATGAGGGAAAAGTTTATTATCTTTCAAAAAATTTTTATTATTTTTTCTTGTGTGTGTGAGTCTTGCTTTGTTGCCCAGGCTGGAGTGCAGAAGTGCAATCACCACTCACTCTAGCTTCGACCTCCCTGGGATCAAGTGATCTCCTGCCTCACCTTCCCGAGTACCTGGGACTACAGGCATGCACCACCACACCTGGCTAATTTTTTAAATTTTTTTTAGAGATGGGGTTTTGCCATGTTGCCCAGGCTGGCCTTGAGCTCCTGAGCTCAAGCAAGCCACCTGCCTCAGCCTCCCAAAGTGCTGGGATTACAGGCATGAGCTGCCACACATGATTTTTTTTTTTGTAGAGACAGGTTCTTCCTGTGTTGTCCAGGCTGGTCTTGAACTCCCAAAGGGCTGGGGTTACAGGTGGTGCCTGGTCCTTTCTATCTTTTAATTGGTAAAGATGACTATGACATATTAAATGAAAAAAAAGTATAAAAAGTTATATATATATATTATATGCCATCTTTGGAATAAAGAAAAAAAGAGCATAAAGGAAGAAAGACAAGAACATGGGATATGAGCAAAAGCAAGGCCAAAACACAAGAGAGGCAAAGGGAACTCCCACAAGCCTGGTCAGGAGGACTTCCAGAGTTACACTTGTACATCAGACATGAAGCAGTGAGACTTATGAAGCAGACATATTGTCAACACCAAGATCCTCCTCTGCCATTATAACACGTTCTTAATCTGAGAACACAATATACAGAGAGGGAGGTGCTCACGTTTATTCTCGCTCCATGCCCTGCTGCCTGGATGAGCAGAAGACAAATGTGGCCCCTCAGAACTGTTCTGCTGTGTATCATTTATATTTCTTCTGTTTTTTTTTTAAAACACATTCTCCTCCAATAACTGTGAAACCGAGTTTCATTTATTATTAACTGGCCTGTGATTAACACATATTTCCTATAACTGATTACTGTTCTCCTCAAGCATATTTTGAAAAGTAATACAAGATTCAAAACACTTAAATATTTTACAAAATAGGGGGATAAAAGCAAATATAAAGCAATTCACACCATGTGACACAGTCCTGAAATATACTTATATACTATAAAGAAATCAAAACAATAAAATGTCTCCCAGAAGCTATTAAATATTGAAATAATTTCCAATTTGGACTCAATAAATTTGAATGTTGATATAATTCAGACATTGTCTAAGCTAAAGTTGACTTTCACACCTTATAAAAAGAATTTATTGAACTAAAGTAAGCAAATTAGAATGCTATAAATTCCATGCAGGAGAAATATTTAATGAACTTAAATGAAAAATTCCAATAAATACCAAGGTTCACCTATAAATATTTCATATAATCATAAATAACCTTTCAAACAACTCAAGAGAAATACTTCTAACTCAACTTAGTCGGTAAATTTATCCTACAATTTAAACATTTTACTAATTCAGACATGACTTTTGATGTGATTTAATGAACCTTTGCTATATATCCTGAAATGTCATATCACTCAAAAGAAGCCAAAAAGTTACCAATTTGAGCAGCAGAAAAAAGCTAAAAAGCTGTGATTACACTCTAAAAAACAGTACAATGAAATTGTTTACATTAAGTTTTAAATATTAGATTTTTCATTTTTAATTTCTATCCTAACAATGAATTTATATTCTCCACTCTAAACTGTTTAAAAGTTAATTAATAAGTAATTATCAAGTTGAGGAAAATAAATGAGTTTATGTCCATATACAATCCCTCATTGTTAGGAGTTGGGCTTTGAACAATTTAGGTTAGAAGAAAGATACATACTTTGCTAAGGGAGCTGTCAGTAACCATAGCCCTTAATTAGCAATATCAAGGTTCAACTATATCAAATCTCTACCTTAAACTTCTTTCAAAAACAAGAATGAAAATAATGTACAGCTTAAGTTAGCTAAGATATTCTGCCTTTAAAATAATTCTAACCAACAATGTATTATAGTAACATCTTTAATAAAAATATAATCTCATTAATTTAGTGACTGTTCCAATTAGAAGGAAAAAACAAAGAAGCACAAATTTATAAAATCGAAAAGACTGCCTTATAAAAGAACTACGTCTAGGAAATCAGATTTTGTACATGAAAAATTTACAATTTCTGCACAAATGATCCCTTAAGCACTGTATTCAGCAAGGGTATATTCCTCAACTTGGTAGTTCAGGAAAGACTTTAATGAAACCATATGAAAGGAGGTCAGTAGTTTTTCATCATTACTAAAAAGATTCTGGTGGCAGACATAACATTGTAGCCTTTCCTCAATCAAGAAACACATGGCAGTGATACACTACAACAACAGCACGATTAACAGCTGTGGAGTTCCCAGGCCAGACAATGCAGCTCCTGCCCCAATACTCACTGTAGCTGACCGCCAGGACTGTCCTCGCTTACGAAATTGAATAGATCCACAGACTGGACATTTTAATTTTACTACACCATCTAAGGCCCTCAAATAGTGCAAGAAAGATAAGAGCTTTCAAAACCAATGTGTCCTGCTGTGCTGCCTAAGATACTATGCATCCCAATGCACCATTATGACCAAACAAATTTAATTATAACAAAGACCGCTATCAAATTATAGAGATGAAATAGAAAAAAAAATCAGAGGGATATATTTTACTGTTTTATTTATAATACCAACAGAAAAAAACCCAAAGACATAATTTTAATCCAATGACATGACTTTTAACTTCACTTACATAATTTTCTTTTTTTTCTTTTTTTTTTTTTTTTTTTGAGAACGAGTCTCACTCTCTTGCCCAGGCTAGAGTACAGTCGTATGATGTCTGCTCACTGCAACCTCCACCTCCCAATTTCAAGCAATTCTCCTACCTCAGTCTCCTGAATAGCTGGGATTACAGGCATCCACCACCATGGTTGGCTAATTTTTGTATTTTCAGTAGACAGGGTTTCGCCATGTTGGCCAAGCTGGTCCTGACCTCAGGTGATCCACCCACCTCAGCCTCCCAAAGTGCTGGGATTACAGGCGTGAGCCACTGTGCCCTGCCCACTTACATACTTTTTAATTCCATTTAATGATACGTGACCACCACATAGTAAACATATTCCTGCAAATCACAGGGACTCTATCTAAATAAATAAATAAGCAAGCCTAGTCAACATGGTGAAACCCCATTTCTACTAAAAGTATAAAAATTAGCCAGGAATGGTGGCACATGCCTATAATCCCAGCTACCTGGGAGGCTGAGGCAGGAGGCTACAGTGAGCTGAGATCATGCCACTGCACTTTAGCCTGGGTGACAGAGCGAGAACGTGTCTCAACAAAAAAACAAAAAACAAAAACAAACAAAAATTCACAGAACACATATTATGTGCAAGGCACATGGGACAGAGAATACACAGTACCACTCCTCAAAGAGATCACAATCTAAGAAAGCTGACAGATAGTTACATAAATCTAAATAAAAAGTGGTAGGGTTTATGATCAAATATATACAAGTAGAAAGGTGGCAGAAAGGGAATAACACCTCTGAAAGCTGATTTCAATTAGCTTAGTAAGAAAGTCAATAAACAGACAATTAAAAATAGAATTGTGATACATGATGTTTTGTAGAAGACACAGTAATTAACTTAATCCTTATTTTTAAAGGAAACTTTAAAGAACATATTAGGACTCTAATTTTCTCTTTACTGAAAACTGGTCATTAGGAGTAAAGAGACAGTGTCAGACTACAATTAAAACACAGGATTTTTTTGTTGTTGTTTTCTGAGGTAGGCTCTTGCTCTGTTGCCTAGGCTGGAGTGCAGTGGTGCGATCTACAGCTCACTGTAACCTCTGCCTCTCAGGTTCAAGCGATTCTCATGCCTCAGCCACCTGAGAAGCTGGCATTACAAGCATGTACCACCACGCCTGGCTAATTTTTGTTTTTAGTAGACACATGGTTTCACCACGTTGGCCAGGCTAGTCTCAAATTCCTGAGCTCAAGGGATCTGCCCACCTTAGCCTCCCAGAGTGCTGAGATTACAGGCATGAGCCACCACACCCAGCAGAATTTTTTTAAAAAAAAGGAAGGTCCATCTTGTCTAGCACTACCTGTCACAGCATATATGCACTTCACTAAACACTTGGCTGCTTTTATTACATATTACCATATAGATTAAGAAGTATATTTGCCTTGAATGCAAAACAGGTTTTCACCTATTATTCCAATTATGACTGACAGGGGCTGCCCACAGTGCTGTGCTCACAAAAGAATTGTAAGGCTGAACCCAGACTCACCTGGACTGTTAGGAACAAACAGCAATGTCTTCTATGAGCAAGAAGGAGGAAAACGGAGAGTGTGTGCTGTGTATCTGACCTTAATATCTTGCATTTTCTCTGATAAACTGAATCCTATGTGCATAGGGAGCCCCTCCCCCAAAGAAGCTGAATTTAACTAATTTAACAAAGTCAATAAATAGCTAATCAATTAGGAGATAGGCCTACAATCAACACTGTTCAGGGAATCTATCCAGTCCATGGAATCTATCCAGTCCATGGGCTATTCCTTTTCTGAGAAATGTACTCTCATCCAAGCGGCTGGGACTCCTCTCTCCTAGCTACAAACAACTGATCCATGAGTAGAATCGAATCCAACACGGAATAATGAAGTTTCTCTCTACTGGGAATTTAAAAATCAAGAATCATGAACAGCCAGTATAGTTTTCACATACCTGGAACTATGACATGCAAATACTGCTTGGTCTGCATGGAGATAAATGAAGAAAATCTACAGAGCCAGAGAAACTAGGAAAATAAGAAGAATGCTTTCTGGATTCCTGACAACTTTCCTGTTCTTACATCCCCCAGGAATATCTCCCTGCACCTTAAGATTTCATTTTTAGACAGAGTTTCACTCTATCACCCAGGCTGGACTACAGTGGCGCAATCTTGGCTCACTACAACCTCCACCTCCCAGGTTCAAGCGATTCTCCTGCCTCAGCCTCCCAAGTAGCTAGGATTACTGGCACACACGCTACCATGCCTGGCTAACTTTTGTATTTCTGGTAGAGACAGGGTTTCACGATGTTGCCCAGGCTGGTCTTGAACTCCTGACCTCAGGTGATCCACCTGCCTTGGCCTCCCAAATTTTTGGGATTACAGGCATGAGCCACCACGTCTGGCCACAATTCATTTTTATTTAAGGTAGTTTAAATTATTTTATTTATAGCCAAAGGGCATTAACTATGGCTGTAAAAGGATAAAGGCAAATATCTTACAGAAGAAAAAATATCTAGAACATTTATTTTAAAAATTATTTATAAACTGTACTTTAAGTTGTAGTAGAAATTACTTCCTTAGTTTTTGAGACAGAGTCTCACTCTGTCCCCCAGGCTAACGTGGTGCAATAGCGCCATCTCAGCTCACTGCAACCTCCACCTTCTAGGTTCAAGCAATTTTCCTGTCTTAGTCTCCCAAGTACCTGGGACTACAGGCATGCACCACCATGCCTGGCTAATTTTTGTATTTTAGTAGAGATAGGGTTTCACCATGTTGACCAGGCTGGTCTCGAACTCCTGACCTCAGATGATCCACCCCGCCTTGGCCTCCCAATACTTCCTTAGTTTTGTATCCTCTTCTTGAAGAGAAATATATAACATAAAGAAACCTGACCTTTGTTTCTTCTGTCCTCACTGCATCCAGAAGATAATGAAGAAGCTCCTGACTGTCCTGTTGCTGGAAATCTTTAAATCGAGGTGCCCTGTGATTTAAAAACAAAGAGGAAAGAAAAAAAGAATAATCATTCCATGGTTCGTCAACACTCTTCTCTAAATGCACTTGAAATAGCAGAGTTACTAGTCAAGTGCGGCAGCCCACGCCTGTAATCCCAGCACTTTGGGAGGCCGAGGGGCAGATCACTTGAGCTCAGGAGTTTGAGACCAGCCTGGGCAACAAGGTGAAACCTCCTCTCTACCAAAACACACACGCACACACACAAAATAGCATAGAGTTAAAGATGTAGTTTAGTACTTTTTCAACTAAATAGATGAAATATGATTACTGTTCGAATTAGGGTGTGATCTTAAGTGTGCACTGAGAACAATATGGCTATCATTAGCAACTACTATATGTGAAGCACAGTATTAGTAGTTTTTCACATTTTAAGGCATAATCCTCCAACAACTTTGTTAGGATGTACTGTTTTCTCCAACTTACACATGAGGGCTCAGAGGTATTGTTTAAATAATTTGCAAGGTCATACAGCTAGCAAAAAGAACACACACAAAAAAACAGTATTCAAACCCAAGTCACTGTGATATATTATCTTCCTATCTTAATGAAAAGAAAAGCAATAAAGTGTTTATATTAAAATAAAGGACTATAAATTGATCTGCCTGTGAATATATTTTTTAAGGACTTGACAATTAAATTTCCTCTGTATTTAATTTAATAATAAGATTAGGCTGGGCACGGTGGCTCACGACTGTAACCCCAGCACTTTGGGAGGCCAAGGAGGGCGGATCACCAGGTCAGGAGATCGAAACCATTCTGGCTAAAAAGGTGAAGCCCCATCTCTACAAAAATTAGCCAGGCGTGGTGGTGGGCACCGGTAATCCCAGTACTCAGGAGGCTGAGGCAGGAGAATCACTTGAACCTGGGAGGCAGAGGTTGCAGTGAGCCGAGATAGCGCCACTGCACTCCAGCCTGGGTGACAGAGCGAGACTTTGTCTCAAAAAAAAAAAAAGATCAGGTACTATTCATGGAGACACTGACACAATAAATATTTGGTTGATTTCAGTAACTTTAAAAAGTAAACTACAGTAAACTCCAATGCTAAAATGAACATTTTGCCTCAAGTGCAGACAAGTATTAAATCTAGAAAGCATTCTGACATAAGATGAAGAAATAATTCTGTCAAAATACAAAATGAGAACATATTATAGAAGACAAATTTACAACTATAGTATTTACAACATATCTCATGTGATATACAAAACAGCACTGTTCAGGAATTTATAATTAATATAAGTTCTATTTTATGCTTGAGAAAACTGAAAAACAAACTAAGTGCCACTAAAATAACTATAGGTCTATTGACTGACTGCAGTACTTAATTTATTATTTTTATTTTTATGAGACAGAGTCCCGCTCTGTTGCCCAAGCCGGAGTGCAGTGGCACAATCTGAGATCACTGCAACGACCAACTCTTGAGTTCAAGTGATTCTCCTGACTCAGCCTCCCGAGTAGCTGGGACTACAGGCACCCGCCACCATGCCCAGCTAATTTTTGTATTTTTAGTAGAGACAGGGTTTCACCATGTTGGCAGGCTGATCTCGAACTCCTGACCTCAAATGATCCACCCACCTTGGCCTCCCAAAGTGCTGGAATTACAGGCGTTAGCTATCACGACCAGCCAAGTGCAGTACTTTAAGCATTATTCTTCATTATCTCAGGATAAATACTCATCCTAATAATACAAAGAAAGTGAGTTCCTGACTGCTAAAACATTAACTGGCAGTCAATCTAGCCTGTAAAAGGAAATACCACTCCAGCCACTCTTGCTAAGTAGCAGCACATAGCAACATGTTGACAATACTTTACTACCCTGATGGGCTCCTATCCTGCATGTGGTGAACAGAATCCACCTCCTAGATTAGAGATGAGGACAGAAACGGAGATGGACACATATTCTATTTGGACCTCCATAGCTGGCATCAGGAGAGGCAGAAACTGCAGAACCCTACACTTGTACATTCCAAGGAAGGCCAGTGAAGTAACAGAAGACTAGGAGAGGGAACAGGAGAACCCTTCAGAGATCTTCACTAGACAAGAGGTAGGTAGGAGGAAGGAGCAGTTTATGGCTTTCAAAGCAGACAACACAGGAAGGAAATCATTTCTGAACAAAAGAAACTGCTTCCACCATGTCTCTGCCTATAGCTGCACCTCAACCAATGTAAAAACTAAAATTTAATAAACTTTGATTTGTTTTTTTCATGTTTACCTAGGAATGGGCAAAAAAAAAAATCACAGAATGATTTATAGACTCTATGATGGAACCTATCTGAGCTACCCATATCAAGAGACACTTTCAAACTTATTAAAGGATAAAAGAGAAAAATCACCAAACATATGAAAATATTCAGCCTATTCAAACTAAGGAGAACACTAAATACTCCCAGGAAATGTACTTTAGTAAAAGTATTACCATAAGAGGAGAGAACTTTTAAAAACCTCAAGGCATAAGAGAAAAACATATGTATGAGCATAAATTAGGAGACTGTCAAGAAAAAGAAATTTAATCAACTTTTATGTTCATCACAGCACTATTCACAATAGCAAATACATGGAATCACCCTAGGTCCCCATAAATGGTGGAATGGATAAAGAAAATGTGGTTCATATACATCATGGAATACTACACAGCCATAAAAAATGAAATCACGTCCTTTGCAGCAAGCAACATGGAAGCAGCTGAAAGCCGTCATCCTAAGAGAACTAACACAGAAGGAGAAAACCAAATAAAACAAACAATAACCACAAAGTTGAAGACCTTGCTCCCAAATAAGGTTCATCACAAGTGGTCAAAGTATCTGATAATCACCACTGGAATAGAAACTTCAAGAGATTGGGTCAACTTTCAAAAAATCAGTCAGCACATACACATGATATGGATAAACCACAAATTATGCCAAGTGAAAGAAGTCAGATAAAAAAGAGCACACACTGTATGATTCCATTTCTACAGAATTCCACAAAATGCAAACTAATCTATTGTGACAAAAAATACAGGTAGGGGGTATACCACCCAGAAATGGGAGTTTGGAGGAGAGGTTCCAGACAGAGGGATTACAAAGGGGCCCAAGGAAACTTTAGGGGGTGATGGATACACTCATTATATTGAATGAATGTATATACATATATAAAAATATATATATACACAAAATGTATAGATATGTCAAAACTTATCCAATAGTACACTTGATTTTTCAGAGAGACAGGTGTAACAGGAGCGCAGTGACACTAACAGCGCACTGTACACTTTAAACTCCTAGGCTCAAGTGATCCTCCTACCTCAGCCTCTAGAGTAGCTGGGAACACAGGTGTGTGCCATCACACCTCTGGCTAATTTTTTTTTTCATAGAGATAGAATCTCCTATATTGCTCTGACTAGTCTCAAACTCCTGGCCTCAGGCAATTCTCCCACCTTGGCCTCCCAAACTGTTGGGATTACAGGCATGAGCCACCATGTCTGGCCCTAGTAGTACACTTTAAATATGTGCAATATACCTCAGTGAAGCTATTCAGAATATCCATCAATACAATTCAGTATTCTAACAGACAAAAAAACAATCCATGATTATTTTAATAGATATGAAAAAAGTATTTGGAAAAAAAATCCATTTCTTGATAGGAACTCTCAGAAAAAAGAAAAACTAAGAATAATTGGGAATCTCCTCAACCTGATAAAAGGCATCTATGAAAAATCTACAGTTATGATCACACTTATGTGTGAAAGACTGAATGCTCTCCCTTTATTATCAGGAATAAGGCAAGATGCCCATTTCGTCATTCTAACATTGTACTGGCAGTCCTTTTTCATTTTCTTTTTTCCAAGAAGAGCCCTATTGCAATATGTATTGGTTGTCCTTGCCAGTGATATAAGAAAAAGATACAGATTGGAAAGAAATAAAACAATCTGCATTTGCCAATGACATTATTGTCAACATAGGAATTATCAACGAATCTACATATAGCTAATAGAACTAGCAAAGCAAGTTGAGTAAGGTAGCAAGAAACAAGGTCAATATACAAAAACCAACTGTATTTCTCTATATTGACAACGAACAATTGGAAATTACATTTTTTAAAAAGAGTACCATTTACAATAAATAGCATAAAACACGAAATTTTAAAGATAAATCTAACAAAATATGTGCAGGATTTGTATGCTGAAAACTATACAACCTTGATGAGAAAGATCAAAGACCTAGAAAATTGATAAGATATCACACGTTAAAAGATTCAATATTGTTAAGATGTTGATTCTTCCCCAAATTGAGCTACACATTCAAAACAATCCTGGCTGACAATCTGGTTCTATAATTCACATAAAAAAGCAAAAAAAAAAACCGGCCAGGCGCAATGGATCACACCTATAATCCTAACACTGTGGGAGGCCGAGGCAGACGGATCACCTAAGGTCAGGAGTCTGAGACCAGCCTGACCAACATGGAGAAACCCCGTCTCTACTAAAAATACAAAATTAACCAGGTGTGGTGGTGCATGCCTGTAATCCCAGCTATTCACGAGGCTGAGGCAGGAGAATCACTTGAACCCAGGAGGCAGAGGTGCAGTGAGCTGAGATTGCACCATTGCACTTCAGCCTGGCAACAGAGCGAAACTCCATGTCAAAAAAAAGCAAAGGACCTAGTATAGTTTGAAAAGAATGACCAAAATTTGAGAACTCACACTACTCAGTTACAAGACTTACTATGAAGCTACAGTAATCAAGACAGTGTAGGCTTTGGGGTAAAAACAAGACATATAGATCAATGAAACAGAATATAGTTCAGAAATAAACCCAAACACATACGGCTTAAATCTTTATCTGATTTTTTAAAAATTGTTTGTCTAATGTATACCTATTTTAAAAGTAAATGCTATTAAAAATTACGCAATTTAAAACTTTTTGGCCAAGCATGGATGCTCATGCCTGTAATCCCAGCTACTTGGGAGGTTGAGCAGGAGGAATGCTTGAGCCCAGGAGTTAGAGGCTGCAGTGAGCTATGATTGGGCCATTGCACTCCAGCCAGGGCACAGAGTGAGACCCTGAAAAATAAAAATAAAAATAAAAATAAATAAAACTCTTCAAATAAAGTTTGATCTAGTTATTCTACTTCCAGGAATTTATCCTACAGATGCATGTCTGCGAGTAGTGTATACACACAAAACGAAGTTATATACACATGTACTAACATGGAAAGATGTATAAAATACATTAAGTAAATCAAGCAAGTTGCAAACGATTTGCATATGGCTGTGTATGCATAATTACTTTTGGAAACAATCGGATAATAGTTACTTCTGAGGAGTAAAGATAGAGAGAGTTTGAATTTTTATCTGTGAGTGCCCATTATTTTAATAATAATTTTTAAAATGTTGGCCAGGCACGGTGGCTCACGCCTGTAATCCCACCACTTTGGGAGGCCAAGGCGAATGGATAATGAGATCAGGAGATCAAGACCATCCTGGCCAACATGGTGAAGCCCTATCTCTACTAAAAATACAAAAAAAAATTAGCTGGGCATGGTGGTACGTGCCTGTATTCCCAGCTGCTCAGGGGGCTGAGGCAGGAGAATCGCTTGAACCTGGAAGGCTAAAGTTGCAGTAAGCCAAGATCGCGTCACTGACCCCCAGTCAGGCAACAGAGCGAGACTCTGTCTCAACAAATAAAAATAAAAATGTTTATAAACCTTTATAATCAGGAAGAAAATTATACAAAACCAGTTTTTTCTGGCAAAGTCAGAAACAAATTTCCACAGCATATAATACTCTAATACATTTTTTAAAAATTTCAACTTTTATTTTAGATTCGGGGGTATATGTGCAGGTTTGTTACGTGGGTATATTGTGTGATGCTGAGGTATGAATGATCCCGTCACCCAGGTACTAAGCATAGTACCCAATAGTTTTTCAACCCTTCCTCCCCTCAATCTCTCCTACCTCTAGTAGTCCCCAATCTCTACTGTTGCCATATTTATGTCCATGAGTACCCAATGTTTAGCTTCCACTTATAAGTGAGAACATGTGGTATCTGGTTTTCTGCTTCTGCATTAATTCACTTAGGATAATGGCCTCCAGCTACATCCACGTTGCTGCAAAGAACATGATTTCATTCTTTATTATGGCTGGGCTAAAAACATTTGAACTCTGTGAGACACTCATGTCTCTGAGACTTTTGCAGGTTTTTGGTCTTCAGGTTTTGAAGAAACATGATTTGCCAACCAAATGAAACATATACTAAACCCTCTATTTTGGAATATATTTAAAATATCATGGCATACATTACTAGTTTTAATTAAAATGAGATTTTAAAGTCTATAGATACACAAAAATGCAAGCTCATATTTAAAGAATTTTCCTTCTACATATTTCAGTAATTATGGACTGGACTAACTTGTGAGTTCCATGAGAACAGGGTGCATTTTTAATGCAATATATATTGTGTACCCTTGGATTCTAGCCTCATAAAAAGCAAGCTCTCAATTTTTTATATAAATGAATGCATTAAAGTCAAGTCAGATCCTTTATGTGTTTATTTCCAGGCACATAAGGATTTGGTTTTTAAACATACTATAACACCTTGAGAAATTCACTTAAACTATATTTGCCTCAGAGCTCATCTTTAAAAATAAGAAAGCTAGATTACATGATATCTTACAGTACTTTCTAGATTTTACAACTCTATGATTTTCTTACTTTATGGTATTACAACATAGGCATTCAAGTCAGGACAGACCTCTATTTGAGTCTCAGCTTTTCACTCAGACTAGGTGAGCCATTTAATTTCTGTCTCCATTTCCTTATATATGAGGATAATCCACTTCTTCAGAGGACTGAGATAATTTTCATAAGGCATAGAGCTGTAACTAATAAATGTTAGTTCTTTCTTGATAGTCTGGGCAATAATAGCAAAGTTACAGTAAGTATGAAACTATTCATGTTAAGTGATTAATACATTAGTATTTTGTAACTCATAATTAGTTATATTAAAAATGTAGATGCACCCACTTCTGACAAAGCTGATTAAAAAGAACTTTAGGAGAAAGTGGTCCTTTTTCAGTCTCCTTCATGCTGTGAAGAAACAGGAACAAGGCTGAGGTCAGTGGTCCAGGCCTTGAAAGTTCCACCACTAATGGGTCCTTTAAAAACATGATCAACTCTATGTCAATAACATATTAAAAATCTATGAGTTATACTTTGCTTAAATAACAGCAACTATATTGCCTCAACTGTATTAAGAAACGCTATTATTTCAGAAATAAAACGAAGACATAAAAATGGAAAACAAAAAACCTGCCTTGAAAAACTGAGGTATTTTCATATCGTCTGCCCTTTGCTTAATAAAACTATTAGCTAGAATGATATCACCAATCTTTAGTTGCTTGTCACTGTCCTTTAATGAACTCTCCTATAAGTAAAATCTCTAATCTACTTAATATTTGTACAACTCCACAAATAATCATACATTATTTGCTAGTAAATTATACTTACTAGCAAACCTCCACACCTTTCTTTTCCCCAAATATTTTACTAGTAAAATAAGGAATGAGGAATTATGTGACAAAATCAGCGTAACATCTCCCTCTTTTAAAGGGGAGAGACATAAAGCTTGACAAAAGCAGTTAACATTGGGGGAAGGATTAACCCACTTAACTCTATAACTTTTTTCCCCCTCCAAATCTGGTTTCTAAAATATCCCCCACCAATAATCCTTTCTCCTAAAGGACAAGGAATAGAAAGCAGATCCCAAATATAAACCTGGGACATTAAAGAATGTTATCTTCCAAGACAACTATTGAATATGTTTTCTTATTTCTATATTCATGAAAAACCTCTTACATATGTATTTCATATCAACTACACCTAAAAATCCACCATAATCACAGAAAGGACAGGCTATCATTTTCCATAGTATTTTTTTTTTTTAAGAGACAGGGTTTCACTTTGTTGCCCAGGCTGGTCTTGAACTCCCAAGGCTCAACAAATCCTCCTGCCTTGGCCTCCCAAGTAGCTGGGACCACAGGCATGAGCCACCACACCCGGTCAAAATTACAGAGAACTCAAGACAGACCTTTTTTTTTTTGACGAAGTCTCACTCTGTCACCCAGACTGGAGTGCAGTGGTGTGATCAGCTCACTATAACTTCAAACTCCTGGACCCAAGCAATCCTCCTGCCTCCACCTCCTGGGCAAGTGGGACTACAGATGCATGCCACTATATCCAGCTAATTTTTAAAATTTTTGTAGAGACTGGGGTGGTGGGGGATCTCACTTTGTTGCACAGGCTGGTCTTAAACTCCTGGCTTCAAGTGATCCTTCCACCCTGGCCTCCCAAAATGCTAGGGGATTACCGGAATGAGACATGGTGCTCGGGCTTCCATAGCTTTTGAATATCAAAAGTGCTTTTCTGGGCTGGGTGCCATGACTCACACCTGTAATCTCAACACTTTGAAAGGCCAAGGTGGAAGGATCACTTGAGCCCAGGAGTGCGAGACCAGCTTGGGCAATACAGGGAGACCCTATCTCTGCAAAAAAAATGAAAAATAAAAAATTAGCCAGGTGTAAGTGGCATGTGCCTGTGGTTCCAGCTACTCAGGAGGCTGAAGTGGGAAGATCCCTTAAGCCCAGGCCGCAATGAGCCATGATGGCACCTCTGCACTTCAGCCTGAGTGACAGAATGAGACTCTCAAAAAAAAAAAAAAAAAAAAAAAAAAGTGTTTTCTCTTCTGCTATAAACCTAAAACTCCTCTAAAAAAATAAAGTCTTTTTTTAAGTGTTTTCTGCCATGTTAACTAAAAGTTACCTCAAAGTCAAAAGTAAAATCTAAGGCAATTTTAAAGTTCAAGTACCAAGTCATACTTCCCCTATTCCCAATGAAAGCATTTTTTAGAATAAAAAACCTTCAGAATGAAATGAGGAAATAACCTCAGTTTTAAAAAGTACATTAAGGCCAGGTACAGTAGCTCATGCCTGTAATCCCAGCACTTTGGGAGGCCGAGGCAGGGGGGATCACTTGAGGTCAGGAATTCGAGACCAGCCTAGTCAACATGGCAAAACTCTGTCTCCACTAAAAATACAAAAAAAAAAAAAAAAAAAAATTAGCTGGGTGTGGTGGCACACATCTGTCATCCCATATACTCAGGAGACTCAGGAGGCTGAGGCAGGAGAATTGTTTGAACCTAGGAGGCAGAGGTTGCAGTGAGCTGAGATTGTGCCACTGTACTCCAGTCTGGGCGACAGAGTGAAATTCCATCTCAAAAAATAAATAAATAAAATAAAAATTAAAAATACACTTAAACTTTGAAAATAAAAGTTTGCTGAAATCGCAAGGATGAATTTCACATATAATGTTGGTTTTTTGAAAAGCCAAATGCATAAGAATGCATATAATAAGATTCCATTTATATGCAGTATTAAAACAGGCAAACTATCCTGTTAGAAACCAGGTTAGTGGTTACTTATATGGGTTAGGGAAGTAATGAATGGAGGGGAAACTGAAGGGGCCTTCCAAATGCTGGTAATGTTACTTGAGCAAGGTGTTAGTTACACAAGTGTGTTAGCTGTGAAAATTCATCAAGCTATACACTCATGATATATATCTTTAAGAATAGTTTCAGGCCAGGTGCGGTGGCCCATACCTGTAATCCCAGAACTTTGGGAGGCCGAGGGGGGGCAGATCACAAGGTCAGGAGTTCGAGACCAGCCTGACCAACATGGTGAAATCTGTCTCTACTAAAAAAGAAAAAATATTAAAATAAAAAAAATTAGCTGGGCGTGGTAGTCGGCTAATTCCAGCTACTCAGGAGGCTGAGGCAGGAGAATTGCTTCAACTGGGGAGGCAGAGGTTGCAGTGAGCTGAGATCTCGCTACTGCACTCCAGCCTGGGCAAAAGAGCAAGACTCCATCTCAAAAACAAACGCAAAAAAACACACAAAAAAACCCCCAATATTTTCATTAAATAAAAAGAATATTTACATTAAATAAAGTTTTCCAAACACATTGTTGCTATGACTATAAATATTAAATTGAATCCAGCAGCATATAAGAATAACATATCATAACTAACGGAGTTTCTAACAGGAATGCAGGATAGGTTCAACATGTGAAGAAGCAACTGATGTAATTCACTAGATTAATGGAATAAAGAAGAAAAACCATATGATCATCTCAATAGACACGGGAAAAGCACTTCACAAAATTCAACATCCATTCTGATAAAACTTTCAGAAAACTAGCAGTGGAAGGGAATGTTCTCAACTTTATAAAGAACACCTATGAAAATCCTATCTTCATATGTAATAATGGGGGAAGGCTGAATGTTTTTCCCCCTTATTTTGGGATTAAGGCAAGGATGCCTGTTCCCATCATGTCTATTCAACATGTTACTGGAGGTCTGAGCCAGTACAATAAAGTTAAAAAAAAAAAAAAAAAAAGGAATATAGACAAAAGACTAAGATAAACTGGTGATTCAAAGGGCAGTAACCTCAAAGAGTAGTCCCACAGCTCAGGTCAACTTTATGCCCTAAAAACGTAAGACCTACGATTGAAAATTACCCTGTTAGAATGATACAAACCTAAAGTTATCAACTACAGTATCTAACTGGCATATAGTAATCCTGAGACACAGCTCTGCAAGTCAAGTATTTAAACTCAACATCCAGTTGCATTTAATAGGAAATCACATTTAATAGGTCTTTTTAAATGACTAAGCAATAACTTTCCTTTAGTAGTTTTAAGGATCTCACTATACTTTATTTAGAATAGGACACTGGAATCTACCATTAGATTTTTAAGGAGCTTAGTAAGAAATGTTTACAGGCTGCCTTTCAACACTACACACACACACACACACACACACAGTAAACATATATATATATATATATATATATATATATCACACACACACACACACACATAAAACAGGAGGCAGCTTTGAAAAACAGTATTATATATATAACTAACATACTGTTACATATATAATACCACTGTCTTTCAAAGCTACATATAAATAACAGTAATGTCTTTCAAAGCTGCCTACTGGGAAAACAATCTATATTAGGCTAAGCATTTTTAGAACTCTTTGTTTTCAAAAGTCAGATCATGACCTGTATATATACTCTCTCTTACACACTCATGCTGATCAATTTCTACTAAAATTATCCTTACTAGTATCAATACCCCCTCAGCCAAAGTCCATCAGAAACACACCTATCGTTAAACTAGGTGGGTTTATTACTTGTGGCAGTGAGGGAGAACACATGGCATGGGGGAACTGCAGGTGTCCTAGTAAGAGGGCGCTATAAAGAACCTATACAGGATTTAGGCTCTGGTTGAGTAATCTGAAGGTGGGTTTCAGGAAGCAGAGGTTTACTCTAGAGTGAATGCCCTCAGAAAGCAGAGGTAATTCTATTATTGGACATCTCAACAAATCTTATATATTTGGCAGTTGGTAGGGGAGACTAAAATGAGGATAAATCTCTAACTTAGCATTCATTTCTCATTTTGGCTGAGAGAGGGTGTTTTCTAAATGGCAAATGACCTTGTTTTTGTCTGTGTTTAGACAAAATCATGATGTGGACTTGCTTTGTCTCATTTCATCACAGTCCCAGAGAAACCTAGTAAGAGATTGCTATTCCGTGGGATTATTTGAATAACATGGCCTAATTGTGGGTACCAGGTCAGCTTCTAAATTTCTTTTTTTTTTTGTCTTTCTCACCAGCTTAAAAACTTATCATCAGGCTAGGCTTCAAAAAACCTTTAGATGCTCACTATTAAAATTTCATCTACTTTTAAAGAAC
Organism: Ateles fusciceps; assembly: GCA_036589455.1. Taxonomy (NCBI): domain Eukaryota; kingdom Metazoa; phylum Chordata; class Mammalia; order Primates; family Atelidae; genus Ateles; species Ateles fusciceps. The sequence goes on along the minus strand of JAZHEH010000065.1, from coordinate 32,262,397 downwards.
AAAAATGCTAAATTTAAACAAATGTCACCAGAAACTACAAAATAGGGGTCCTAGGCATTTTGCTCAATGAAGTCAAACCTCTTTTGTTTCTTTAGTATGCTTATTTTAAAGCTACCTTAATATCTTTGTATTATTTGATCCATGGCATATTAGAACCATAATGTATATTAAAGTTACGATTTTAGAAATTTTAAATCTGATCAATTTCACAGAATGCTTTTAAATTATATTTTAATTCCCCTGACTGCTGTCTTAGTTGATCTGTCAATTAGGAAACGAGATTTTGGTAACAGCAGCTCATCTGAAAGCCGCTATTATTCAAACAGTTATACTTATTACTCACAAGCTGAGAGTCTGAGGAAGGAAAAATCTTGAGTTTTGTACTATTTTCTTTGATCTCATTCATCAGATCAGTAAGAATGTAAGTCTGTGCCAAGTTCTAAAAGAAAGCAAAATTAAAGTCTTCAGATTCAGTTACATTATGCCTCTGATTTTATGAAATATGCTCTCAAAGTTTCAAATTTCATCTAGCATAGCAAAAATGTTTATTTCAAAAACCATTAAGATGTAGCTGAGTACATTTTACATTTAGTAAAGGTTACTATTACTAATAGAGCCATGGTAAAATACACAGAAGACCTTTCAGAAGCACTGTGCAAAAATAAGGTACGTGTAAGCATGGTGATGGCCCAAGATACCATAAAACAAAAAGAAAACAAATTTCTAGAGGAACATTTCACAGTCATTTGACAGTCTCCAGGTGTGCCAATGACCGTATAAATTAAGAGAATCTTTTATACACTACAAAGCTTTCTGATGACTCTTACCTGCATGACTGCATTAAAAAAGCAAGTATTTCCTAAATTTGTAAGTCCTCTTACAGATGATAAACTTCTGCCTTTTCCTCCCTTCTTTATTTCATCTGTTTCACATTTTTCTTCACAAAGTTTCATGATTCTAGAAAATGCACCTACAAGTTAGAGAAAAAATAACTGACACAAGATGTAAAGTTAAATATATGTCATTTAACATAATTTATATACATTATTTAAAATTAAATTTAAATAAGATTGTCTCCCTGAATCAGTGTTCCTGAAGAGGAAGAATACAAACACAACTGTCTTTGGTTTTATACTTTATTGCTAGAGCAATTAATTTAAACTTTAGTATACAGATCGGTACCTCACACTATATTACAGAATAAACTGCAGATGAATTAAAAAACTAAATGGTAAAAGAACAGTCGAGAAACAAGTAGAAAAGATCAAACTTCTAAATACCATACCCCAGGAAAAGGAATAAGGACTTCTAAAGGAAAAGGCTGATTCTAAACCTGGGGCAGCAAAGATGCAAAATGAACCCATAACATTTTGCCATGCCAGAGAATAACAAAGTGCTCAAAAACTGTGATTGGGAATAAGTCAAAATACACAGGGATTTTGACCAGGCTCCCCACTAGTTCAATTCAGGATCATTTGACCATAAAAATAAGTGCGGGTAGTATAATAGATTTTTACTCACAGAATGAATCTGAATTGATAACAAATTTTTTAAATAAAAGAAAAAAAAAAGAAAGAAAGAAAAAGTAGGGAAGAGACTTCCTTATAAGAGAATGCCAGCTAATAGGAAAAATGACAGAATTAGGAAAATCACCATCCTATGTGCCAATTTTTGTATTTTTCTTGCAACATTTCTGGAAATTTGAAAATGTTCATATTCAAAGTTTTAAAAAATCAATAGAACCACAATGAAGTATAAAAAGTAAAATATCTAAGTGTATGACACATAAGTGCATGTTTTGTGCTTGCAGATTTGTATAATTAATGCAGATCTATAAATTATATTAGGCTGGGCATAGTGGCTCAGGCCTGTAATCCTAGTACTTTGGGAATCTGAGGCAGGTGGATCACTTGAGGTCAGGAATTCGAAATCAGCCTGGGCAACATGGTGAAACCCCATCTCTACTAAAAACATAAAAATTAGCTGGGAGTGGTGGTGCGCATGCCCAGCTACTCAGGAGGCTAAGGCATGAGAATCGCTTGAACCTGGGAGGCAGAAGTTGCAGTGACCTGAAATCATGCCACTGTACTCCAGTCCAGGTGAGAGCAAGACTCTGTCTCAAAAAAAAAAAAGAGAGGAAGAAAATTATATTATCAGTTCATGTTTAGTAACAATATGAAAACAAAGAACAATTCCTAACATTTACTGACATGGCTGATTACTCTTCAAAATTTTAGTTTGACGTTTGACAAGAAATTCCGAAGTTGTGAAATGTTTTAGTTTTAACTAGATGTTCTTTTAAATTCCTTTCAGTCCTCAGATTTTTTTTTAATAGTGCCTCACTTTGTAGCCCAGGCTGACATGTAGTGGCACAATCTTGGCTTACTGCAACCTCTGCCTCCCAGGTTCAAGTGATTCTTGTGCCTCAGCCTCCTGCGAAGCTGAGATTACAGGCATCCGCCACCACATCCGACTAATTTTTGTATTTTTTTTTTTAGTCGAGATGGGGTTTCACCATGTTGGACAAGCTGGTCTCAAACTCTTGACCTCAAGTGATCTGCCCACCTCAGGCTCCCAAAGTGCTGGAATTATGGGTATGAGCCACCGTACCTGGCCAGCCCTCAGATTTTTATAATTCTTTACAATTCCATGTTTTTTTCACCTAATACTGACATACTGCCTTGGATTACTAATTAATTTTTAAATATATGGCTGATTGATGGAAACAGGGGAATGTCTCTTATTATTGCTTTTCCTGCCAAAAGGGTAGAGCAATGTCGTTCATAATAAAAATTCAAAACACATATCTGCAAGATTAAACAGCAGAACTAGAAGAAGTTTAGCTTCTTAAGTTCTCAAGAGGAAATAAATTAAGACACCTGCCCCACTTCTGTAAACAGCATTAAAGGAGATGAATCCAAGTGGGGGGTGGCCCTGTTCTAAGGAGTAGGAAGTGCTGGGATTATAGGCATGAGCCACCGCGCCCAGCCTAAGATGTTTCTTTCATTAAGCAAATCTATGTCACGGGAAACAGTTTTAAATACTACCAACTTTTATCCTGTGCTGCAATATTTTTTATAAACCCTATTAACTGTTTTCCCCCCTTATTCCTGGTTTGCTTATTCTTTACATGTTATTGGAATCTGTTGATGTTAAGGAGCTGTTTTTAACTCCCAACTCCAGAATCCTGAGTTAAAGCAGAAAAGAACTAGGAAGATAAGTCTCTTCTCCTGTCCTCCAGATACTATAATAAATAAGAAATAAACCCAACACAAGAGCTTGGGGGCAAAGGCCAGCACAATCAATGAAGCGGGTCACTGAAGTACAAACATCAGGCATGGAAAAACGGAAAACAGGGAAGAGGCCAGGCAGTATTAAAATGAATATAAAAGCAAATGAAAAAAGCCAGTTAGTAGTTAAGAAGCACTATACAAATAAGAGGAACCCTGACATGGATGCTGGCTGGATTTGCAGACAGAACAGTCTGCCTCTTGTTTATATCTGAGACTGTAAACAGAACCTAGAATAAGAAGGGTTCGGACTTTCCAGACTCCCATTATTGCTCTTGCCAATAGCTGGTTTCATAGTGATTTTTAAGAGATTTAAGATGAGACAGTAATTAAATCCAAGCATTACTCAATTTTTTCAGGCTGTTAACTCTGATTTTACATTTACAAAACTCCATCTCCAACAGGTTAAGTGATTTGCCCAAGGTCACAATGATAATCTTCTCATTATAATTCCATTGTCATTTTACTACCTAAATTCTCTTCAGTGATTTATGTACAATGGAAGAATTACTAAAAGACAAGTCAAGATTCTTACAGATTTGGGTATATGCAGCCCTAAACAAATATGACTCCTCAGAAGTATCTCCTTAACTTTTTTTGTTGTTGTTTCTTCCAAAACATGAAGCGACTTAACATTCTTAATAAGCGTTGCCATAATATTTTTTAGCTTATTAACATGAAAACAGAATGGGTGAAAGAAATAACCTATAGGTAAAAACTATATATATTTTATATACTTACGAAATATATATACATATGACTCCCACTGAGCCTGTTTTAAAAAACATTAGAAAATACATATATACACAGACACATAATTCACTTGGGAAAATACTCCCAGAAATTATATTTTAATCTTGCAAAGACACATACATTTTAAAAACCATAATATGCAAATGATTTATGTATCTGTGTGCCACATTTATCCAACAGTTTTCAAAACATCTGGGATAGCTTCCCAAAGTAAACAATGTTCATAAGACCATCTGGACAAAACTGCAGGCAAAATAAAGCATAAACATATGGAAAAACAGATTTTCCCCCTCCCTTCAGCAGTAAGGGATGACAAATGTCAAACCTAGATATATCCACGCTTCACTGTGCGATGCTTTTCAGCACCACCTGGCTCTCCATGCACAGCCACCAAATATGGACAGCACTGCCAGAAAGAACATATCCACAGGGCAATGGCAATAAAAAGAGTTTATTTCATGGTTAAATAGCTACTTCACACAAGTGGCAAGGAGCTGTTTGTTGACTTTCACATGTAAATCTGTGAGAAAATATTAAAAATTAACTGTGGTATTAAACAGATAATTTAACTAGAAAATAGATTAACATTCTATTTTGGAGTCTTGCTCTGTCTCCCAGGCTGGAGTGCAGTGGTGTGATCTCGGCTGTACTGCAACCTCTGCCTCCCAGGTTCAAGCGATTCTTGTGCCTCAGTCTCTCGAGTAGTTGGAATTACAGGCACATGCCACCATGCCCGGTTAACTTTTTGTATTTTTAGTAGAGACGAGGTTTCACCACGTTGGCCAGGCTGGTCTCAGACTCCTGACCTCAAGTAATCAGCCTGCCTCGGCCTCCCAAAGTGCTGGGATTACAGGAGTGAGACACTGGGCCCAGCCAGAATAATATTCTCTAAGAGCTATTTAAGTCTTTTATTTAAAATAAAAGTACAAGTTTTACATTTTACTAAGTATAACATTTACAAAATGTAACAATTTAAATCGATTTATCAATGCCCGTTAAGTATCAGGCACTATATGAACCATTATAACTGTTTACACCTAATTTCTTATTTATAACTGGAGTATAAAGAATTGATACATAGTGAACAGCAGAGACTTTAAGTCTTAATTTTTTTTTTTTTTTTTTTTTTTTGAGACAGAATCTTGGTCTGTGGCCCAGACTGGAGTGCAGTGGCATGATCTTGGCTCACTGCAACCTCTGCCTCCTGGGTTCAAGCAACTCTCCTGGCTCAGCCTCCTGAGTAGCTTGGACTGCAGGTGTTCACTACCATGCCTAGCTAATTTTTGTATTTTTAGTAGAGACAGGGTTTCACCACATTGGGCAAGCTGGTCTTGAACTCCTGATCTCAAGTGATCTGCCAGCCTTGGCCTCCCAAAGTACTGGGAATACAGGCATGAGCCACCAAGCCTGGTCAAGCCTTAGATTTATGATAACTGTAATATCTCCGTAAAACATTTAGAAACCAAGTATGTATGTTGCACATGTGTTCACTAAGAAGCTGTCAACTAAGAGTTTATGCTTTCAGTTTAAAACAGGAATGTCTGAATCAGTCTCAATTATTTGACATACATGCAGATATGTATGTTTTAATAGAAAGTAATTATAGCTTCTACTGAAGAATTATTTTAATCATTTTGTTTTCAGAGACAAATTTTTTTCTTTCTCAGTCTGGCAATGGAAACATTTTAGATCCTATTTAAAACTCTCCTCTTCCTTTATAAACACAGAACCAAATACACTAAGAATGAACTTCAAGCTGTTTTTAAGTATGGCATAAGAGGACAAAGCTGCTATGACAATGAAGACAAACTATACAATATTTTTATTATCATTTCTTTTGTTCTCCTAAAGTTCTACCCACACCTATAAAAAATGGTGTGCATAGTCAGAAAGAGTAATCACAGAGTTTCCAGGCTAGGTTATTTTATTAAAAGGGATTTATCTCACCTTGGGAAATACAAACTAATAAAAAATAAAAGCAATTTAATTTACTCTACTTATCACTTCTATAGTACTAATACCGTCATCATTTACATAAAAAGATAATGTAGACCTAGAATGCAAAAAACATTGAGAGCACACTTCCGGCACTTTGAAGTTTTTAAAGCTCTTGTACCTCTCTGTAGTTTACCTTTAAGCCTATAATCTGAGTCCTCAAAAAGTAGCTGATTGAGAAGGACTGATAGGTTTTGTATATGCCTCAAGTCTTGTAAGACAAAACTGGCTGAAATACCACCAAAACAAAAATAAAAGTTTGCCTAAGAACTTTTTTAAAAAAATCTTAAGATATTAATCCAAATTTTTCTAGCATAAAAATGACTTCAACACTTAGAATCCTATAATTATCTTTTTAAAAACTGAGTTCAAGGCCGGGTGTAGTGGCTCATGCCTCCAATCCCAGCACTTTGAGAGGCTGAGGTGGAAGGATCACTTAAGGTCAGGAGTTCAAGACCAGCCTGGCCAATATGGTGAAACCCTGTCTCTACTAAAAATACAAAAATTAGCTGGGCATGGTGGTGTGCACCTGCAGTCCAAACTACTCAGGAGGCTGAGCCAGGAGGATCGTTTGAACCCAGGAAGAAGAGGTTGCAGTGAGCCAAGATCATGCCACTGCACTCCAGAACGGGCAACAGAGCAAGACTCCATTTCAAAAAAAACAAAAACAAAAACAGAGTTCAAGGATACTAAATCATAAACATAAAAAAAACTCAAAGTACCGGCAAATTTTAGGTGAATATCTTTAGAATCTTGGATAGCAAAAAAGACTTTCAAAGCATAACCCCAACGGCTAAAAACAGAAAAGACTAATGACCTGGCAACAATGACATTAAAAACATTATGGCAAAACAAAACTGAACTATAAACAAAGTTAAATATAGAAATATGGGCACTATTGTCAAATACACCCTTTGTACAAGCTTTCTGGAGGGCAGTTTTACAACAGTAATCAAAATGTATACTTTGGCCAAGAAATTACAAAAAAAATTTAACCTACAAAATAAAAAGAGCAAATATACAAAGATATAGCTTTGTTTATCACAGGGGAAAACTGAAAACAACCAATAGCGGGTTTGTTGTGAAGCAGTATTAAATTGGTGTCTTTCTTTTCCCAAAGGTGTATTTGTGAATTGCCTTGATTAAACCAAAAGTGGGAACACTGGTTCTCCCTTTCTTCCCATAGGCGAGGACGAAGTAAACTTATTTTGCAGCTAGTTTCAGAGCATATCTCCCTTAAATTATCAGCTCTGATAACTGTCCCTATTTTAGAACTGAAGCATTTCAAAGATGAAACTGAGGCATACTGCTGGTTAGTGTTGAGCGAAGATTCAAACCTGGGCAGTGTAGCTTCAGAATTCACGCACTTAAACATTATCTACTATCTTTTATAATAAAGATGATACAATTTATAAGTGTGATAGTAGTTTAAGACACCAACAAAATGCCAGTGGTGATATGAATAGAAAAGCCATTACTCTTAGCTGCATGTAATCAAGTGCTGGATGTGTTTTGTGTTTGGATTTATAGCTTTTTTAGTCATAGTTTTTTGCAGTCCTCCTCAAATGATTCCTTAGAAAATTAGGCCCTAACATCCTAGGTACCCACTGTATGCAATTAACTTCTCATGTATCTGGAAGGGTACTAGCTATGTGACATCTTCGGTATAGTCACTCTAATACAGTGTTTTGTAGTTTAGATGAGGAATCCCAAATTTAAAACCCTATAGGTAAAAATAAATTGTTTTTAAAATGTCATTATCTTTTTGAACCTAGCGCCTTGTATACACTGAAACAACTATTTTTACTACTTATTTTTGAAAATGCAAATTTCTTAGGAACATGACTATCATTGTAGAGAACTGTATTACTTCTGAAAAAAAAAAACAGACAAAAATAAATAGAAACAGGGTCATGCTATGTTGTCCATGCTAGTCTTGAACTCCTGGTCTCAAGCAACCTTCCCACCACAACTTCCCAAAGTGCCGGAATTACGGGCATGAGCCACTGTGCCCAGCATGTATCACCTCTTTTAAGTATTAAATAGCAATCAAATCGTTACTGAAACAGGTCATAATATCCTCAGATGAAGTTTCAGATCCCAAACATACCACTACTGACTTTATTAAAAATATTAAAAAGATACAGCAAACTCATACTTCATAAAACCCATATAATTCAGGTCTATTGTATACCAGGAGCATAAGCTTAATAAATTCAGCAGAATATAGTATTTTGTCTTCTCTTTCATCTTGTTAAAAATGGCATCCTACCAGTATTAAAATTATGAGCCAAATATACTGGTTTAGAAAAGAACATGGGGATTTTCAGTCATCTATTTCACAAAAAATAAACCAATATTCAACTACATTATTTCACCAGGAATTCCTATATTCTCTAAGTATTTGTAGAACACCTGATGACATTTAAAAGATTAAAGTGGGCCGGGCGCGGTGGCTCACGCCTGTAATCCAAGCACTTTGGAGGGCAAGGCGGGCAGATCACCTCATGTCAGGAGTTCAAGACTAGCCTGACCAACATGGTGAAACCCCATCTTGAAAAAAATAAATAAAAGATTAAAGTGAAAAATCTCATGAGCCTTTCAGAGGACACTGGTCTACTTTAAAAAAAATTTTTTTCAAGCAGGTTTTAGGTTCACAGCAAAACCAAGCATATGTTAATGGGGATTTTCCATATCCCTCCTACCCTACACATGCATAGCCTCCCCGATTATCAACATCCCCCACCAGAATGGTTCATTTGTTATAACTGATGAACCTGCACTGACACATCATTATCACCTAAAGTGCATAGTTTACATCAGGGTTCATTCTCGGCGGTGCATGTTCTATGGATTTGGACAGATGCATAATGACATGGATCCAGCCTTACAATATCATACAGAGTAGTTCTACTGTCCTAAAAATCCTCTCTGCTTTGCCTATTCAGTCCTTTTTCTTCTCAAACCCTTGCAACCAATGTTTTTTTACTGTCTCCAAGTTTTCTGGTCTACTTTTTAATAATACCTATTTCTGGGAGGGACTCACAAAAATGCTTATTTGTCCATTTTCAATCTTGCATTATATATGACCTTTTTATTACATGATGGGGATGGGGAGGTAGAGGGAGTTTTGTTTCTATAAGCAAATCCTAACATCAGATGTGAAAACTAAACAGCTGTAAGCATTCTTCTGGGAACCTGAGCTGGGGTTCATCTCAACTGCTTAATGCAATTACCTAAACCAGTCATGTAGTATTAATGTAATCTGCCCATTTCTACAGCTGAAAAGAAGTTTAATCTTTAAAGAGCAAGTAAAAAGAGACAACTTGCTGCCCCACAATTCCCGTAGCTTGGAACCAAATAATAATTAGCTTGCCAGTTTATTCTCAAAATCTACTAACTTCCAGTTAACCATTCGCCTTAGAAATCTTTAGTTGTATGATAAATTGATATTAACATAATGGGCAGTTATACATATAAAAGGCATTTCTATCTGTCTCCATACAAGTCAGACCAAGAGATCTAAGATACAAAATCACTGATCATCCACTTCTCTGCTTAAAACTTAACAGTGGTTCCTCGCTGCCCTCAGAATAAATTCTATCTGTATAAGGCCCTTAAATGTCTATTCTTACTTACCTCAAGTCTCACCTCTCACCATCTTCCACAACCACAAAACTCAACTTTTCAGCTCTCTAGGCTTCCCTGAACCTATCTAGCTCTCATCAATGAGCTATTTTCTTTGCCTGGAACACAAAATCCATTCCCTTTTTGCCCAGAGAATTTCTAGATATCATTCCGCTCTCATCTAAATTGGAATATTCCTCTAAACAGAATTGGCCTTGCTCCTCCAGTCTATGTTAGATACTATTCCAGAGTGTTCTCACAGTCCCTGGTACTTGCTCCATCACATCACTATTTAAACAAGCAAGTACAACTAAGTACAATTTGTCTATATCCCCCCAATAGACCAAAAGATCAGTAATGACATGAACTAGGAAGTAGATCTGTCTCATTCATTACTGCATCTCCCCCACACCTAACACAGCATCTGACACAAAACAGAAACTCAAAGATATTAAAAGACTGAATAATTTTGATATTAATATTCAGGATTTTGGGGCTTAAAGTACAAAGCTTATCTATCTACTTCCTCAGTAAAAACTGGTCCCATTCTATTTGGTTTAATTCAGCAAGTATTTACTGTCTACCCACATAAGAATCAAAAAGAATATAACCCACAGTCCAGTCTTCAAGGAGCCTACGGTCTTAGGAGAGAAAATAAGACATGCACAAACATAAAAATGAAACATCAAAAATGGTGTTATTAGATTCTAAAGTGTGCTGCACAGACACTGAGTGCCAAAAGAGAGATAAGGATTGGGAAAGAATCCTACAAATAGAATTTGAGCTGAGCCTCAATGGATAAGTAAGGCTGAAGACAGAAAATATAAAGACAAATGTGCCACAGTTCAGCACTTCTCAAAGTGGGTCGGAAGACAACTTCCTCCTTTCAGAGGTACTTAAGGTAAAAAGTATTTTCATAATAAGCCCAAGATTTTATTTGCTTTTTTTTTTAATTCATTCTCAATTATACAATGCTGTTTTCCAGAGGTTGTAAGGCATCTGATATCACAAAAGATTAAACGCAGAAGCAGATATGAGAATCCAGCTGCTTTCTACTAAGCCAGACATTTGAGATTTGTTAAAACGTAAGACAATGCCACTCATTAAACTTCTGTTTTGAAAAAGCTATCTTTCCTAAAAATGTGATTTGTGTTAACATGGCATAGTATTTAGTACTTTTTTTTATTTTTAGAGACAAGTCTCGATATGTGCCCAGGCTGGTCTCAAACTCCTGGACTCAAGTGATCTGCCTGCCTCAGCCTTCCAAAGTGCTCTGATAACAGGCATTTCTTCGGCTGAAGAGAAGTTTAATCTTTAAAAATCGAGTAAAAAGAGACAACTTGCTGCCCCACAATTCCCCTAGCTTGGAACCAAACAATAATTAGCTTGCCAGTTTATATACTATCTAATTTTAGGACAGTGATGCCTAAAAGTAAAAGAAGAAAAGAACAAAAGAATTAATGATATGCTTTAAAGAGAGAGAGAGAAAAAACTTTCTGGTCATGCATAACTTCAAAATGTGTTTAAGGTACAGGCACAGGCTTTCTTCCAATAATTATTTTTACTTAGTGCAAAGATATAAAAAGAATCTTCTAAAATCATACTACCCTGTCACCCAAATACAATATATACAGTTTCATATTCCTTTTGAATTATCATATGTAGGTGTTTTCATATTGCTATAGTCTTCACAATTACCATTAAAATTACTACAAAATCATATCCAGCATTCTTACAAACCTCAATAACAACTTTCATATTTGATTTTCCAAATATCTTCTAAAAATATACTGAAGCCACATACAAGGCACAGTATGGCAGACTATTATATCCAAAAACTTATTCAAGAATGCCAAGGAATATTATTTTAAATCAAACTTGCCTGAGAGATCCTGTAGTTTAACCCACAAGGATAATGACATTTTGCCCTAGAACTGCCGAAAGCCTTAAACTAACTACGTATTTCCCAAACTTGGAAAGCTCCACCCACTCTCAAACTACCTCAAGAGCCCGTTCTCTACCACTCCAGGTGCTATTCATGGTTCCATAAACTCAATTAAGGCTTATTTAGCGCTTCCCACCACCTGAAATGATTTCTTCTCTCATCTTCACCTGCCCAGGGTTCATCCTTTAAGGGTCGGCTTGAAAGCCAGCTCATCCATGTTTCCTTTTTAGTTCCTACAACTGAACATTGTATTCCTCCTTGAATATTTGAAGGACTTTGATTGTTACTTAAAACAGAAATCTTTTAACATTTACTTGGATTATCATTACTTTTTAATCTTACGCCTTCTTTCAGATCTTTAGCCTCTTAAGGATTTTAGGGACTGTCTTATCAATCTCTATTCCCTGAAGCACCTTGGAAATACAGACAAAATACAAAGGAAAAAATGAGGCTTGGATAAACAGTAATCTGCCTGGCGTCACACATCTAGTAGTGACAGAGTCAAATTTGAATGCCACACGCCCTGACTCAAAGACATGTACCGCCTTTTTTTTTTTTTTTTGAGACAGAGTCTTACACACGCTGGTGTGCAGTGGTGTGATCTCAGCTCATTGCAGCCTCTGCCTCCCTGGTTCAAGTGATTCTCATGCCTCCGCCTCCTGAGTAGCTGGGATTACAGAAATGTGCCACCATGCTCAGCTAATTTTTGTAGTTTTAGTAGAGACAGGGTTTCATCATGTTGGCCAGGGTCTCAATTTCTGGCCTGAAGTGATCTGCCCACCTTGGCCTCCCAAAGTGCTGGGATTACAGGTGTGAGCCACCATGCCCAATCTCAAAGTTATGTACTTTCCGTCATACTGTAATTCCATGCTCCCTTCCTAGTATCTTTCTTGTAATAATTATTCAAGAAATCTGTAAAACTGAATGAAAATCATACTGGTTTTGTACTTAAACTTAGGGAATCTCTAAGGTAAAAAAATCCAGAGAAAATAATTTCTAAACTTGTACTTTCATCATCCATGGCATCATATCCCTTTCTATCTTCTTCTTATGGCCAACAAAACTTAATGCACAGTTTTCAGCAGACAGCATTATGATCAACTTCAGTTCCAGTAGTATTACATGTCTTTCACTGCTGTATTTTCCTGGTTCTTTGAGCAGAATTGGAGCTATGACTCGTATGCCTGGTGCAGAATAGAATTCAATAAATGTTTGATGAATAAGTAAATAAATGAGTGATCAAATTAATCATTTCTTCTGCTGTCCAGGAGCCTGAGTTTACCTTCTCTGGTTCCTCCTCCAGAGGAACCATTACTGTCTCATTAGGGCGATGGTTAATAAAAACATCTGTGCACTGGGCTATAGAAAACACTATACTGTTGTTTACAACTGTATTTTTATATAACTTTGCAGTTTCTGATGCCACCTACTAAGCAGTTTAACTCACTTCAAAGGCAACTCATAATTATCTTGTCCATTCACCCAGCTGTTCAATAAAAATCCTGAGATTTGTTTTAATACTTGATTCCTCCCACTCTCCCTCCCCTCACTGCATGTAATCCACTCACTCTCCATGCAAGTATCTACCAGCCTCTCCACCTGCCCCACCACAATCACCTCCTTAAAGCTCTTCATGACCTCCCCCACCCCCATGCTTTACTACCTACAATCTATGTGCCACATAGCAGTTACCTTTATTAAAAAAAAAAAAAATGAAATTACTGTGACACCCCCCCCTGCCTGAAACACTTTAGTAACTTCCATTACACTTCCAAAAAAATAAAAGTTCCTTACCATGGAATTCATTACAGTATCCTTTATGACCTGCTCACCTACCTCGTAACTTCAACTCTATCCACTCTCTTCTAACAAACCACACTTCTGCAATATTAGCCTTTCTTGATCACTGTGACTACTATATTATTACCTAGCACTGCAATCTGTCCCTTTCTTTTGTAGCACTTACCAGAAGTCATTATATATTTGCATTTTTTGCTTGTTGCTCCCACTATAAACACCTAGAAGGCAAGATAAAACTATTTTTGTTTTACTATAATACTACACGCTAAATAAAATTTAATACCTGGCATGTGGGAAGCACTTACTATTTCTGAATGAAGAAACTGCTATCCTGGACATTCTTAACATATATTATATATTATTTATTTGTTAGGTAACAAAGCATATAACAAAATACATAATATATAATGTATTACTATTGTATAATATAGGATCTGGCTGGCTCTTCTCCCCCAGGCTCCTGGGAAATACCCTCTAAATCTCTGGAATTTCCAGAGGGACAAGAGTGTCTGTTACTCATGATGGGTCCCTCAGGCCACATTTGATAGTTAATGTCAACACAGTGACTCACTGTGGGCCCCTAGACAGTTTATGCTGAAGAGAGGAATCAGGATGGGGGCTGGCCCTGTCAGAAAGACCAACTATGTGATTAGACTGTTGGGGGCTTGGAGACTGAGTTAAATCAATATGGTCAATGATTCAATCAATCATGCCTACACAATGAAACCCCAATAAAAACTCTCCACACCAAAGTTCCAGTGAACTTTCTTGATTACCAATGCTCTGTGCATATTAGTGCACACCAATGCATGGGCTGGGGAGGGTGAGGAGAGTGCATCCTCACTCCCTGTGGTGTAGACACAGAAGCTTCACATTTGGGACCTTCCCCAGACTTTACCCTATGCGGCTCTTCCTTTGGCTGTTTTGTATTCTTTTTTGCTGTATTAAAACTATAATTGTTAGTACAGGACTTTTGTAAGTTCTCTGACTCCTTGTAGCAAATGATAATTGAACCTGAAGAAATGGCAGGAACCCCCAAATTTGTAGATAACTGGTCAGAAATTTGGTGGCCTAGGAACCCTCGAGCTTGCAGCTGGTGTCTGAAGTGAGGGCAATCTTGTGGGCAACTGTGCCCTTAGCCTGTGAAGTCTGATCTAACTCCCAGTAGTTAGTGTCAGAACTGCATTGTAATTATGTAACACGTAACAGACACCATTTCATAAATATGTGTCAAGTACTAACATGGTTTGGATCTGTGTCCCCACCCAAATCTCATGTCGAGTTGTAATCCCCAATGTTGGAGGAGGGGCCTGGTGGGAGGTGACCAGATCATGGGAGTGGGCTTCTCAACAAATGGTTTAGCACCATCCCTTTGGTGCTGTTTTCGTGATAGTAAGTGAGTTCTCACAAGATCTAGTTGTTAAAATGTGTATACTACCTCCCCCTCTCTTCCTCCTGTTCCACCATGTAAGATGTGCCTGCTTCCCCTTTATCTTCCACCACGATTGAAAGTTTCCTGAGGCCTCCCTAGAAGCTGAGCAGATGCCAGCAGCATACTTCCTGCACAGCATGTGGAGCCATGAGCCAATTAAACCTCTTTTCTTTATAATGACCCAAACTCAGGTATTTCTTTAGAGCAATGTGAGAAAAGACTGATACAGGTACTATGCAAGTATTTTTACGTGCATTATTTCTAAACCTTTAAAATATATTATCTTGGCTGGGCGCAGTGGCTCAAGCCTGTAACCCTAGCACTTTGGGAGGCCGAGGAAGGTAGATCACAAGGTCAGGAGTCTGAGACCAGCATAGCCAACATGGCGAAACCCCGTCTCTACTAAAAATACAAAAAATTAGCTGGGTGTGGTGGCAGGCACCTGTAATCCCAGCTACTCAGGAGGCTGAGGCAGGAGAATTGCTTGAACCTGGGAGGCGGAGGTTGCAGTCTGAGACCACACCACAGCACTTCAGCCTGGGCAACAGAGCAAGGCTCCGTCTCAAAAAAAAAAAAAAAAACAAAAAAACTCTAGGCCTCATAGTAACTCCGTAAGATAGAATTATCATCCTAATTTTATAAATAAGGACACTAAGCAGTAAAAATGACCATGTCCATTAAGTGGGGGAGCCTAAATTCAAACTTATTAGGACTGACTTCAAAGCCCATAATCTAGACATGACATACTTCATTTTCTCAAATTGCTTAAATAAACATATAACAAGGTTGCCACCTAAGAATGCATGATACTCATTATATCTTTATTCAAATTATTGACTGGGTTGTCACAGTGAAATCTGAAGTATTCTTTATGAATTTATAAATTCTTTATATGAAATATTGTATTTTAACACGAATTCCTTTAGTAATTGCTTAACTTACTTGTTTGTGTTTTAGAAGCATGTTTCTGGAGAAAATCAACTATCTGAGCCAAAACCTTCTTATTACAATGTGTTGATAATTTTTCATCACATTCATAACACCTGAAAAATATAAAAGTTAAGAAAATATTATGAAAATATCCTCAGTAATTTTGCATATCAGGTAACAAAGCTGGTATTTATTTGCTTTTGTCTTTAAATACATGGGAGGGAACACAAAGGGGAAGGCACAGGGTAACTAGAGAAATAAGCAGGGGACAACTCACACAGAGCCTCACAGTTGAAAGTTTTGGCAGTTGATCTTAGGTATAATGAAATGCCATGAGAGAGTTTTTAAGCAGGGCCATGATATAATCCAACTTACACTTTATTTTTTATTTTTGAGACAGAGTCTCACTCTTTTGCCCAGGCTGGAGCGCAGTGGCGTGATCTTGGCTCACTGCAGCCTGTGCCTCCAGGGTTCAAGTAATTCTCCTGCCTCAGCCACCCAGTAGCTAGGATTACAGGCATGTGCCACCATGCAAAGTTAATTTTCATATTTTTATTAGAGATGGGGTTTCAACACATTGGTCACGCTGGTCTCGAATGCCTGACCTTAAGTAACCCACTCACCTCGGCCTCCCAAAGTGCTGGGATTATAGGTGCGAGCCACCACGACCAGCCCCAACTTACACTTTAAAAACATCACTCTCACTAATGTGATAAACTACATTGGAGGAATTGGAGGGCATTAGGAATAGAAACCGATTAGTATAGTAGCAGAGGATCTGGAAAGAAACGGACATTCATTATGTATATTTTCAGGTGAAAACAGTAACAAATTAGTTATAAAAGAGGAAGGACACAGCAATGTCAAAATAACTGCCATGGGTAGGGAGAATTGAGTGAGACAATGTCAGCCATTCTCAATGTCAGTGTTGAGAATCACTGACATTCTCAACGAGGAGTGATTTTGCCACCTAGGGGACATTTGACATTTTTGGTTCTGACAACTGGTGAGAGAAGAGCAGACCACTACTGGCATTTAAGTGGGTAGAGGCCAGGGATGCTGGTAAACTTCTAATAATATACCGGACAGCACAACAAGGAATTCATCACAAAGAATTAACAGTCCAAATGCCAACAGTATTGAGATCAAGAAATCCTGGCATAGATGAAACAAGACTTGCTGTGAGTTGATAATGTTTAAAGCTGGAAAAAAAAAAACAAAACAAAAACTAAAGCTGGTTGATGGATATGGGAAAATTCATATACCCTTGTGTCTACTTTTGTTAACAGGCTAAAAAATAAAATAAGATAAAAAAGGGAAGGAAATAACTGCCAGGCTTCTAGCTTGATTACTTACAGAGATAGATAAGACTCAAAGAGATAGCTGTTCTATTTTGCCTGGTGCTTATTTGGAAGTAGAGAGTTAGGACAGACATTTTCAAAAGCACATTCCATTTCAGAAAACTACCCATAATTAAGTTTACTCATTAATACATTATGTTAATTTGTTTCTTCTGTATATTATAATTACCTTTCTGTTTCCTTTATCTTCATGAGATCCAGTGATCATTTAAGAACATGTGTTGGAAAGTGTTCAAAGTGTTTTATAAACATAATCCATTATGGCTGGGTGTGGTGGCTCACACCTGTAATCCCAGCACTTTGGAAGGCCAAGGCGGGAGGATCACTTTAAGCTGGGAGTTCGAGACCAGCCTGGCCAACATGGTGAAACACCATCTCTACTAAAAACACATAAATTAGCAGGGCATGGTGGTGGGCACCTGTAATCCCAGCTACCCCCCCAGCCCAGGAGGCACAGGTTGCGGTGAGCCAAGATCACGCAACTGCATTCCAGCCAGGGTGACAAAGTGAGACTCCATCTCAAAAAAAAAAAAAAACCATAATGCATTACACCAATGCCAACATACATGTTCACAATCTTCTTACCCACCTTTTTCTAATTCAGTAGTTCTTAAACTGTGGTCCCCAGACCAGCAGCACTGGCAATACTTGGGAGCTTGTTAGATGCAAATTCTCTGGCCTCTTATCTCTCACCCCAGAACTACTACATTAGAATTTCTAAGATGAAGATGCTGCAATCTGTCCTAACAAGATCTCCCTGAGATTCTGACGCACCAGAGTTTGAGACTACTAAAGTGAAATCCTTACTGAACCACCTATAGCATCATTGCTCTCTCCTGTGGTTCCAAATACGTCATTTACATATTAAATTCCCTCTGTCCTTTTCCTCATTCTCCCCAATACTACTACTTGGGACTCACAACAAAGAAAAACACAAATGCACCAGGCGCCCTACCCTTGTGGCTGTATTAAAGATACCTCTTCTGTGAGCCAAAATATCCATACATTAATTTTAGACAAAATATTTTTATCTTAAAGAAAATTTGAGGACTCCTGAAAATTCATTCAAGGAACCCTTAGGAGTCTATAGATTCAAGCTGGAAAATTATTGTAAAACACAGAGGAAGCATTTCAACATAATATCTATTTATACCACCAAAACAGTATGATATACTGATCAGAAACTAGAAAATCTAAAAACGTGCTTTTGTTTTTTTTTTTTTTGGAACATAGTGTCACTCTATTACCCAGGCTGGAGTGCAGTGGCAACCTCTGCCTTCTGGGTTCAAGCAATTCTCCTGCCTCAATTTCCCGAATAGCTGGGACTACAGGCACGCACCACCATGCCCAGCTAATTTTTGTATCTTTCGTAGAGACGGGTTTCACTATATTGGCCAGGCTGGTCTCAAACTCCTGACCCTCAAGTGATCCACCCACCTCGGCCTCCCAAAGAGCTGGGATTACGAGCCACCGTGCCCCACAAAAAACTTGTTTTAGTACCTGGATTTTTACTTCACAAACACAAAAAGGTAAATACTACATAGTTTCCTTAAATGTAACATAGGAAACTGGACTAGGTTGTCAACCAGGATTAAATAGCAGAATCACCTGAGAAGTTTTTATGAGCTACTTAATACCCAGCTTTTCCTTCTCCCTACAGAAAATGACCAACTTGAAGTATCTTCCTTCTCTACAACTACAGGATTCTGTATTAGCAAGTTCACTACCAAAAAAAAATCAACTAAAAAGAATT
Source organism: Ateles fusciceps (assembly GCA_036589455.1). NCBI lineage: Eukaryota > Metazoa > Chordata > Mammalia > Primates > Atelidae > Ateles > Ateles fusciceps. The sequence continues at coordinate 32,243,511 of JAZHEH010000065.1, read as the reverse complement.
TTTCTTTATATTACAAGGAAAATGTTAGAGAAAATTAGAGAGGCTGGGCATGTGGCTCACGCCTATAATCCTAGTAACTTGGGAGGCCAAGGAGGCAGATTGCCTGAGCCCAGAAGTTCGAGACCAGCCTGGGCAACACAGTGAAACCCCGTCTCTACTAAAATACAAAAAATCAGCCAGGTGTAGTGGCGTGTGCCTGTGGTCCCAGCTCCTCAGGAGGCTGAGGCAGTCTAGAATTGCTTGAACCCGGGAGGCGGAGGTTGCAGTGAGCTGAGATCATACCACTGCACTCCAGCCTGGGTGACAGAGTGAGAATCCATCTCCAAAAAAAAAAAAGAAAGAAAGAAAAGAAAAAGAAAGAAAAGCAGAGAGATAGTTAAAATTTTTCCAACTTAAATTTTATATTCATGGGTAATGCTGATTTTCTTGAAGTAGCCCATAGATTGTGTTCAGGCTAAAAAACCATAAGCTGATAGAACACCTTTAAATATTTTACCATGAAAGCTTAAAGAAAAGAAAAATTGGTGCGGGGGGGCGGGTTAGTGGACACAAGAACTAACAAAATTTAACTTACCATATAATCCACGTGCTCAGACTAATTATAATACAATGGGGCTCTGTTCCGGAACTCTTGAAGTGCTTCAGTGAATGTTGGCTTTCTGAGTTTTTTCCACATCCCTAAAGATGAACAGAAAGCTCTTTTGTATGAGTTACAAATGTTTGTTTCAAATTAATCAAAACTTAAATTATACTCACACTTATACTACAAAGTTTTGCTTTGTTTTTAATTTCAGGCCAGAGGAAAAAGTTTAAGAAAAGCAAATTAAATATAATTTCTTGAAAACAGGCTAACATACTTTTTGATATACAGTATTTACCTAAAACAATCTTGGGCAAAGTTAATTTCTCCATCATTTAAAAATGTACACACTCTCTGTCCTGCACACCATGGAACACCCAGCATCCTGGCAGGCCAGTGGTGCCCTCCTGCAAACACACATTTCCCAATCCTGTACACAACCCCACCCCAACCCACTGAGAACTAGTGAGACACAGACCAATCAAAGCCATTTCCCTCACTAGGTAAGTGAAGAAGTAAGATGCAATTCTGGTTAATGCAACACAAAGGGAAGTCAAATCTGCTGAATCTTTCCAGGAAGGTTTTTTTTAAGAGGAACACAACCATGAGGTTGAATATGGCACAGAAGAAAATAGAATAAACCTCAGTTTTTAATGTTCTTTCCATTAAATTAACTAATCCTGAAGTGGCCTTACTTCTGGACATTTTGTGTAAGATAATGAAGATTCCTCTTATTTTTTTTAAAGTATGTACTTTTCATTAGAAAATTCCTTTATTATAGACATCAATAACTTTGAAACTTTAAGATTTTAAATTATTTTGCAAAAGAAGCAGAATAATCCTTTTTGAGAGAGAAAAAAAGTAATCTGAAAGATGGATCCATTTCCTAAGTAAATACAAAAGGTTAAAGACTGGTCCAGATATGGCAACTACTACAAATAGGTTGAATTCCCTCTGCAAGTATTTGTAAACCACACATGATTACCCTCTGAACATAGCATACCTTTTACTTTATCTTAACAGTCATTTTTAAATCTATTCTTGGAAAATTTCTATCTAAATTAGGATACGTTTATCTTAAGTACTATACATGACCAACAGTTCAACTCACAATAAGCATTCAAGAAAAATATTTCAAACAAACTCACATAACAGTAACACTTTTCTTACCTGGAAGCCACACTTGAGGCACAACCAAATATCAGAAGGAAGTAATGGCTGCCCATCACAGAATCTTCTTTCTTTTAAACATTCTGAGCAAACCGACCACAGATTCTCAGCTACTGCTCTCTTCACATGATTCACACTGATAGCATGACTTACATGTTGGCAAGTTAAACCCACTGAATAAGATAAAACAAAATCTGAACATTTTCTTTGCTACCATTACTAAACAAATCTCACCAGTATTAAATGCTGTTAACTAAAAAGCACAGAGATTCAACACACAAAATAACTCAGAAAGTATATGCTATATAATTCCATTTATATAATGTTCATGAAATAATTACAGAATGAGAGAAGAGATTCGTGGTTGTAAGGGGCAATGAATGCAAGGCAGAGGGTGTGGCTATAAATGGACAGCATGTAGGGTGGTGATGATACAGTCAAGTATTTTGATTGGTGGTGGTTATACAAAGCTATACATGTACTAGAATTGAACGATGTTTCAGGATAGTCAGTTTGCTGCATTGAAGGAAGTCTGAATTATCTCTTTAAATATCATTAGGAACTTACCTGATTTCCCTAATTTATTACAGTTTAAATTTTTGAACTAATTTTAGATTCACAGGAAGGTACAAAGAAATCCACAAGGAGGTCTCATTCATCCTGCACTGAGCCTCCCCCTGATGTTAATGTTTTGCATTGCTATAGTAAAATATCAAAACCAGGAAGCTGATGTTGGCACAATCCTTAGAACTTCTTCAGATTTCACACGACATATGCACTCATCTGTGAATGTATGTGTGTGTATAGCTGTATTCAACTATGCACACCTAAAATGGAAATATATTAAAAATGTCTCTTTAAATGGAGAGAACTGGCAACAAAGTGAGGAAAACCCTCAGAAGCCCAAAGCAAAAGCATGAGGCTAAGAGAAACCCAAGCCCTGAGGCCAGCAGCTCCCAAAAGCCATCTGCTAAGCTCTGGAGGCTTGGTGACTTAGTCTTAATAGGCCATGAGAAAGAGACCAAAAAAAAAAAAGCCAATCTAAGTTACTTCATATTACACACCAAACAAAATCCTAATAAAAATCCCAACAGGATTTTTTGGAACTAGACAAGCTGATTCTAATGCTTATGTAGAAAACAGTAAAAATAAAGAGTAACAGATTTCTTAATTAAAAACATACACAGTCATCCCTCAGATACTTGAGGCGGGATGGCGGGGGTGGGGAGTGTTGTTTTAGGACCTCCTCACATATACCCAAATCGATGCATACTCAAGTCCCACAGTGGGTCCTGTGGCATTTGCATTTAGGAAATCAGCCTGCCAAGTATGCAGTTTTCACGCATCCCAAGAATAGTGTATTCTCCATCTATGTTTGGTTGAAAACAATTTGTGTACAAGTTGATCCTCAGAGTTCAAACCCATGTTGTTCAAGGGTCAACTGTATTGTTATTTCTTCTCCTCAACACTATTTAGGATGCCAAATATGACAATTTACCAGCAATATCATCTGAAGAGTCTTCATCGTGAGGTACAGCAGGCCTTTTACTTCTTTTGGCTTTCTCAGGTAAAGCTTTAGTTGGATCTTTCACCCGCATCTGTTATTTACTGAAGGGATTGAGGGAAAAAATTCATATTTTAGTCTTCAAAATTAAAATTTCTTATTTTATTTAATGCATATCAAAATTGAAATGACTTCAATTTTAATTGGTCTGGAAATCAACAGAGGAAGAAGAGGGGAACATCAGCTGAAATCAAATAAATCTTTGTTAAATCAGTATACACATGGGATAGTCCATTGACTTTTGCCAACTATACGATTATGGACTAAATGTTTGTGTCCCCACCCAGAATTCCTATGTTGAAATCTAATCCCCAAAGTGATGGTACTTGGAAGTGAAGCTTTGAAAGGTAATTAGGTCATGTAGATGGAGCCCTCAAGAATGACACTGGCCTCTTATTGTAAGAAAGCTACCTTTGTATCCACAAGAGGATATAGAGAGAAGATGGCCATCTACAAACCAGGAAGAGGGCCCTTACTAAATACTAGATTTGCCAGCACCTTGGAATTCCCAGCTTCCAGTACAGTGAGAAATAAGTCTGTGTTGTTTAAACCACCCAGTCTATGGTAATTTGTTACAGCAGGCTGAACCGAGACACAGCCCTTAAATATATGATGTCCAGGTGAATGACCAAAACTAAAGTTTCCATCAACAAAACAAGTGTTGCTTCTGGATAATGAGTTATCCTTGCCCTTTCTTTCCTTCTGCTAGCCAGGAAATAGTAGGAGCTGAATGAGCCACACTGGATCAAGGATAGAAGCTGTCAGCCAAGCATAGTAAAGCCACTCTACCTGTGCTGTACAACCAGCACTGGAATATTAAGAGAAAATTAAATTTCTATCTTTTTTTTTTTTGAGACGGAGTCTTGCTCTGTAACTGGGCTGGAGTGTAGTGGCGTGATCTCAGCTTACCTCAATCTCCGCCTCCCAAGTTCAAGTGATTCTCCTGCTTCAGGCTCCCAAGTAGCTGGGATTACAGATGTGCATCACCACATCCAGCTGATTTTTGTATTTTTGGTACAGATGAGGTTTCACCATGTTGGCCAGGATGGTCTTGATCTCCTGACCTCGTGATCCACCTGCCTCAGTCTCCCAAAGTGTTGGGATTACAGGCATGAGCCATTGTGCCCAGCCAAATTTCCGTCTTTTTAAGCTACATTTTGGGGGTTTTTTCACTCTAACTTTTTATTATGAAAAATTTTAAACATTTACAAAAGTTAAAAGAACAGTATATTGAACACTCAGATAGTATTTAGATTCCACACTTATTATTATTTTTTGAGACAGGGTCTCACTCCAATTGCCCAGGCTAGAGTGCAGTGGCCCTATTCTAGCTCACCACAACTTCGACTTCCCCAGGCTCAGGTGATTCTCCCACCTCAGCCTCTCAAGTAGCTGGGAGTATAGGTGCACACCACCACACCCAGACAATTTATTTGTATTTTTTTAGTAGAGATGGGGTTTCCCCATGTTGCCCAGGGTGGTCTCAAACTCCTGGGCTCAAGCAATCCACCTGCCTTGGCTTCCCGAAGTGCTGGGATTAGAGGTATGAGCCATGGTGTCCCACCAATTCCATACCTATTAACAATCTGCTATGTTTGTTTTTATCTAAATATCAATATGTATGTATAGTCACATATGTGTTTATGAGTATATGTATTTTCTTTTTTCAAACTATTTGAAAGTAAGTTGTAGAGATCTTGACAGTTCAGCCCTAAATACTTCAACATGTATCTCTTAAAAATAAACACATTCTCCTATATAATAACATAATCATATCCAAGAAAATTAATAATTTTCGAATATCATCTCATATCCCATCATATTCTAATTTCCTTAGTTGACCCCAAATTGTCTTCTATAGCTGGTTTGTTAAAAAAGATTTGATCAAGGTTTGTACTTTATATTGGTTATGTATCTTTAGTATCTTTTCATCTATTAATAGAACAGTTCTTCCAACCTTTTATCTGCCTAAGACTTTAGCTTTTTAAAGCGATCAGGCCAGTGAATGAGTCACTTTGAGGGTCTTGTCAAAATACAAGTTCTGACTGAACATGTCTGGCATAAGACCTGAGATTCTACCTATCTAAAAAGCTTCTAACTGAAGCCACTGCTGGGGGCCCACAGAGTACTCTTTTAACAGCAAAGTTGTATAATGTCCCACACTGAACTGTCTCTTTCTTAATGGTGTTAATTTACCTCTATCCCTTCTATTTCTTAAAAATTCAGTTAATTCTAAAAGATTTTAGATAAAAGCTAAGCATTTTTTAAAAGCACTATATTTTGGAGTCTCTTTTAGAGTAGCTTAGCCTACCTGTTAACTCTCTTGGCTGGTGGCTAAGCGACATCGCAGTTTTCGTGGCTGCTTACTTACTTTTCAATGATCAAGGTAATGAATCCTTCAATTCAGTACTATATTCCAAATCTTGATTTATTCATTCCATATTTCACAATAAGGGAGCTTTCAAGTTTACCATTAAGTCCAATAGTCATCACTACTGAAGTGAGTTGCAATAAATTAAGGGCTTCAGGGTTAGGAACATGTATAAAGCCTCTGACTTCCTCGAGCACTTCATCTCTACCTTCTCCCTCCAAACTTCCTCATCTATTCGCCCCTACAGTTCCACCTTATAAAATCACGAATTTAAGTTTCCCCTTCTCTGATTGCAACTTCCCAGTTCTTCCAGCTTGCCTGATCGGCCACTTACATTCTCCTATAGTGTCCAGGGTGACAAGAGGTTGCATCTCAACAAGTCTTTCCACGATCCTTACAGCAGGGTAGGGTAAGGAAAAGGGGAAATGGCGAATGGAGAGCTGCTTCCTAAAGCTTCACCTGGAAGCCGTATCTGCTCATATTTTACAGACCAAAGCAAGTCACATGGCACATTTCGCTTCAGGTAGACACGGAGGCGGGCTGCCCACGTACAAAAAATGCAACATTACATGTACCCAAAGAGAGGTGAACCAGAATACTTGTGCACAGCCTTAAGGACATCATCATCTTTCTGGAAGAACCCAATCCGAGATGAACCCAATTAACCATTTTCTCCATGTTGGGAGAAAGTCTCATAAGAAAGCACACTAGGTCCATTATTATTCACTATACCTTTTGATCAACTTACATACTATCCATGAAGGCATTTCAAATCTTCACTTTCCTTAAACCTCCAACTCCTCCATCTCCCCCACTCACTTATCAAAAACTGATCTAGTCTTTTACCAAGGGAAAAGAGACATAAGCAGATGGCAAATTTCATCTTTCTACCCCCAAATTTACAAACCTGCCTCCATCAATTTAAATTTGATGTGCTGAAAAGAGATAGGTATAACTAATAAAGGGAAAATGGCCTATGAGAAAACTGGTTATATTTTCCCACTATGGTACAGATAAACTCTTGATAAAGATGAGCATTAACACAGATGCTAGCAAAACAATAAACAAAACCAGGCATTTGACCTACATACTGTAAGCAACCTGTGCCTTTTTTCAAAAACACTGACCACAAAACTCTGTACCAAAAAAACTTGCTAATGTAGAGGCAATTTTTGATGATTTTTCTGCCGTATGTAATATGTCTAAACAGACAGACTCGTTTGGTACAGTAACCCACGATTTAACAACCATTTGTCTGTAGTTTTCCAATTTCCATCTGAGGCAAAAACACAAAATTAAAAGTCCAATTATTAAAGCTTCTAATACTTTTTATCATCAAAATTGTGTCTCGGCACTGGAGACTGGGAAGGTGAGGGATGAGAAATTACTTAATGCGTACAATGTATATCATTCAGGTGATGGTTACACTAAAAGCCCAGTACCACTAGGCAATACATCCTTGTAACAAAACTGCACTTACACCTCTTACCTTTATACAAATTTTAAAAACTGTGCCTGAAGATCTCCATGACCTCCCCCACATTTGGAGCTTTGATAGGATGCACGGGACTCAACATATAGTTGTACTCATGGCTGACATTTATTACACAATGCAGTATGGATATATAGGCTCATCACAATAGAAAAAGACACAGTGGAGTCTGGAAGAATGACATGTAGGCTCCTCCTTATGCGGCGTCTCTCCCAGGAGGGGTCAAACAAAACACACCCTTCCTCCAGCACAGAAAATGCAGCAACATGTATACAATGTTTCTGCGCAGGGAAGCCCATTAGAGACTTGGTGTCCCAGATTTTTATAGAAGCTGGTAATTTCGGCATAAAACATATTGTTCAGCACAAACCCAAAATGTAAGTTCCCAGAAGCCAAACAGGCACCAACACTGCAAGCAGTCCTTTCTAAGACAGCAGTCTCAGGCCTGTTAACTCTTTTTAACACAAGTATGTTCTGGCCATTTTTCTCGTGGTTTTCCAAAGAACAAACGTTACAGTTTTCAACTTCACCGTCACTTAACACTTGTCTTTTCTCTAAAGTAAGATGTGCAACCAAGTTGTTTAGAAAGCTTTGTTTTTAAACAGGCTATGCGAAAAGCCCATATCCATAAGAAAAAAAAATATTTTTCCTACTCTTGAGCAATTATTTATGGGGATTGGAAGAGAAAACAAGTGCACTATCTCCTTTTACATACCAAGCTCAAAAAGATGAGCAGCACTTATGGTTTTGCTGTTTATCACGCTCAGTTCTAAGCACTTCACAGATATTAATCCACTTAACCCTCACAACCACCTTCGGAGACAGGTTGCTATTATTTTCCTCATTTTACACTTGAAACTGAGACAGAGACGTTAAGCGACTTGCAGGAGTCGCAGAACCAGTAAGTGGTGGATGGAGATGTGGACCCAAGCAGTCCGGCCCCGGAGCTCCTAATACAAGACGCTTCCAGAAAGTAGTGGTTAGATACGCTTCCTCCGGTCACCAACACACACACGCCGAGGATGTGAAGAGCAATGCACCACGAGGCGGTGTACGGAAGGGCGTGGGGCCGCTGTGCGCCCTGGTCACCACAGAACTCGTGCCCTTCTCGGGCGGCCCCTCGCCAGGGACGACTCCCGGGGCTTCTCCCGCAGCCACCGGGACCCGGAGCCGGCAGAGCTGCGCTCACACGGCCCTCGGTGACCGCCTGGCGCCCCAGGTATGTGGAAGCCGAGGAGGGTAGGGAGCCTCTCTCCAGCCTTGCCCACCCACAGGGACCAAGGTCGCCGAAGCGAAGACCGAGAAACTGCGGCGACCATACCTCCGCTGCGACCACAGCGCGGCGTCCCCCAACTTACCCCGCCCGGCCGGGCCGCCGCATCTACAACCAGGAGAAACTGCGCCTGCGCGCCCGTCCCGCGCCTGGCAGAGGAGGGGCCTCATCCGCCCGCCCGGAGCCGGGCCCAGGGCGAGTTCCGGGCTACCAGCCCGGGCCGGGGAGAGCGGGGAGGGGTAGAAGGGCGGGGCCGGCTTGCGCGGCGCCTGCGTTCTGCCTTTCCGCAGATACTGGCGAGTCCCTGGTAATCTTAGAATAGTAGCCATCGACTAGCAATTTACTAGGATCCTGGTCCAGAGTGCGCACCTCGGGTGTTGCAGGAGCCGGACTTAAGTCTCACTTGTTGCTGGGCGCCTTCTGGAACAGCCTCCGATTTCCCTCTGTTACCCTCCTCTGAACTCTTAAAGTCACATCTAACATTCGTCATATATTACTGTGCTTTTTCCCCATTGCTGTTGTCTTACCTGTTCTTCTCTCTTCTCAACTAGATAGTACATTTCTTGTGATACACCTATACCTCCTCAAAGTCCGGTTATCAAAGTAAGTGGTCAGCACATTGCATATTTAGTAAAAGTAGTTGGTTTGAAAATATTATGTCTGAATCACGGATAGTGCAGATGTTAACACTGGTTGTAGATAGGCTCTAAAAGTCTCCTGATGGTTCACAGCTCTTCAGCCAAGGGACAGATGTGGCTTTAAGGATAAGAGCATTGGCGTAGAAATCAGAAGATTTCTATTTTAAACTCTAAATTTTACCTTAAAAACTCTTCTAATATTATTTACATGTGGAGACCTTGGCAAAGAAGGTTGATATTTGTTTATATTGTACTTACAAGGACTGTACATTTAACAAACATAATTGAGCACAGATATGCCAGTTGCTGTTGTGGGTACAGGGTACACTATAATTTTGGGGGGTAGGATAATTTTTTTCCCTAGGGAAAAAGAAATATTCCTCAAATAAGAATAGGTTGAAATTGTCTACTTCATAAATCAAAAGCTTTCATATATTTTAACGTTGGATTTGACCTAGAACTTGGAGGAACAAGAACAAGCCCACTTGGGCAAATCTACATAATTCGAATCCTAATTGTGTCACTGTAAAAGAGTGTGTTAACAAATCTAATAATTTGCATCCTAATTGTGTCACTGTAAAAAAATGTATTATATGTGGAAACCCAGTTTGTGATTGATTTTTTAAAAGGGATTGAATTAGATTATGAAAATTTTAAGTTCTTTTCTTCATAAGAAATTTAGGAATAATCAAATATCATATAATACTTAAATTTTCTTAGAAACAATAAATTTCAAAGCTGTCTTGATTTCCAGTGGCTGTACCCTTAGCATAACCAAAATCTCCAGAGATTGCAATCTTTGTTTCAAAACTTGGCATAAACTGAGGAAAATTCTCTAACACTAAATTTTTATTTCTGATGTTCCTCATTTATCTTTTTACTTAAGTGAATGTAAAATTTATTGTTCGATGGATTATTCAAAGAAAGGAAATTATTTTTAAATGTTATCCAGTAAGTATATTTTTAGTGCTATTACAATGACATTATAACAAAACATCAAATAAAAATATAGATTTGCTTGAATATCTAACTGTGTATTTCCCAAATAATGCTAAATATCTTAAATTTACCATCATATTCTGTTTCAAAATATGTGCACTACTTTGTTAAGCTGTAGGCTATATATATTCCTCTTATATTTCTACCAAGTGTATTTTTTTCCTTTTTCTTTCTTTTTTTTTTTTTGAGATGAAGTCTTGCTCTGTTGCCCAGGCTAGAATGCAGTGGCGTGGTTTGGGTTCACTGCAACCTCCACCTCCTGGGTTCAAGTAGTTCTCCTGCCTCAGCCTCCCTAGTAGCTGGGATTACAGATGCCTGCCACCACACCCAGCTAATTTTTTTTTTTTTTTTTTTTTTTTTTTTTGTATTTTAGTAGAGACTGGGTTTCACCATGTTGGCCAGGCTGGTCTCGAACTCCTGACCTCAAGCAATCCATCCGTCTCGGCCTCCCAAACTGCTGGGATTACAGGCGTGAGCCACTGCACCCCACTCCTTTTTTTCAAACACCAAGTGGAACCAGATATCAAGTATATTTTTTAAGATACACTCTTTATTGTAAAAGTAATACCTGCTAGTTCCTCATCTTCCTTTCCTTCCCGTACTCCCATTTCCTCTTCTCTGCTTGCTATTTTCTTAGGTATAGTTTTAGGCACTGCCTTTGTGCATACAACATGCATTTGTGCCATGTTTTTATATGACTACCTTTACACTAAAACATAACACAGCTTAGATTACAGTCTACAGTCTGTTCTATGACTTGAAGTTTTCACTTAACAGTATATGTCAGATGTATTTTCATATTAACTTCATTCTTTCTTTCTTTTTTTTTTTTTTTTTTTGACAGAGACTCGCTGTGTCACCCAGGCTGGAGTGCAGTGGCACAATCTCGGCTCACTGCAACCTCTGCCTCCTGGATTCAAGCGATTCTCCTGCCTCAGCCTCCCTGGTAGCCACTATACCTGGCTAATTTTGTATTTTTAGTAGAGATGGGGTTTCGCCATGTTGGCCAGGCTGGTCTTGAACTCCTGACCTCAGGTGATCCACCTGCCTCGGTCTCCCAAAGTGCTGGGATTACAGGCATGAGCCATGGCACCAGGCCATATTAGCCTCATTCTTTTGACCAGTTGCTAAAGTCTCTTGTGAATGAATGTATCTTTTTTTCTGTCAGTTAGTGTACATTTGTCTTTGCTTACTAATGCAAATATTCTCAGTAAATAAACTATTCACAGTGAAAATGCTGAGTCAACAGATGCTCATTTAAAGTTTTGATAGAAATTTTTTTTTTTTTAAAGAATCACATGAAAGTCCATACATTTCCTAATTTTTCATTTTATTAGTCTGTTACATGGGGGCTTAAAAGTCGGTTTTAAAAGCAATGGGTGTGAAGTGACTTCACTGGTCAAAAAGAAAAGAAAAGAAAAAGAAATGAGAAAATCACAAGTCTCTTAAAAATCGTCTTCTTTCTGCCAGGCATGGTGGCTCACACCTGTAATCCCAGCACTTTGGGAGGCTGAGGCAGGTGGATCATTTGAGGTCAGGAATTCGAGACCAGCCTGGCCAACATGGTGAAACCCCGTCTCTACTAAAAATACAAAATTAGCCAGGTGTGGTGGCTACTGGGGAGGCTGAGGCAGGAGAATTGCTTGAACCCAGGAGCCAGAGGTTGCAGTGAGCTGAAATAGTGTCACTGCACTCCATCCTGGGCAACAGGGTAAGACTCTGCCTCAAAAAAAAACAGAAGTCTTCTTTCCAATAGCCTTTCACTAACACATGACTAACAACAAAAAATTAAATTAGTTATTTGAGAATTAATGATTCATATAAACTCAGCACCAGTAGATCTTTCTCAGAAAAAGTTAAACTATTTCCCCCCTTTATCCCATTTTAGGTCTTGCTTAAGTTATTCCTTAACAATGATGGAATAACTTGGACACGATGATCAAGATAACTAGGAACAATGATCAAGAATCTCTTTTCGACAAGATGTTTTTGCTGCAAGGCCTCTTAAGTAAACTAAGTTTAGCAGAGTGCTATATATGGAAGGTTATATTTATCTCCTCAGGAAAAAAAATCCTACATAAAAATATTTTTAAAATAATAATTAGTCATGAGCCCTAAAAGAATAATTGTTTAGTAATACTTCTCCTGCAAAAGCAGAAATCAGATTAAATATGATTCACTGAGACCAAGTACATTGTTTCCCTATCTTATGTTCATGCTACCTGTGATTTATGATGTATATTTAGATTGGGGATGCCACAGAGAATGCATGAATCTACAGTATATAATAATATCTTAGTTCAAAGTGAATCCACAAAATAAATTACACAGAGACTATGGTTAAGCTCCAAATTATTTGGAAAATAATTATAAATGATCTCATTGGTCTAGAAATCTGAAATGGTTTATAACTTATTAAATTATTGATAACTAAAATATTCCATTGGAAAAGAAAGAGAAGAAAGGAAGCATAATAAAATGTATGAAAAAAAAAAAAGAGAAAAAAAAAAAGAAAAAAAAAGAAGAAAGACGTAAAAAATGTAAAAAAAAAAAAAAGATAACTAAATAAAAGTAAATGCTTAATGAAATTATTCCTTGGACATACACTTTAATAATGTCATTAAAACATGAATATTTTAATGTTTTTTTGAGATGGGGTCTCAGTCACCCCAGGCTGATTATAGTGCACTATAGCCTCATACTCCTGAGCTCAGGTGATTCTCCTGATTTAGACTCTCTGGTAGCTGGGACTACAAATGTGCATCACAGTGCCTGGCCAAATATTTTAATTTTTAACTGTAAATCTATTTGCAGTTAAATATAGCTTTTATTATGCTTGGGAACCAAGCTGAGTATAAATAAAAAATAAGATAATGAGAAACTTTATGTGGTAATCTTAATAATGCCCTCCTGCCCCAAAGATGTTCATGTTCTACAAACCTGAAAACTTGTGAATGTGTTACCTTAACTGGCAAAAGGAATTTCAAAGATGTGATGAAATTATCTTGAGATGAGAAGATTATCGTGGATTATCTCTGTAGTCTAAATGTAAAGGTCCTTATAAAAAAGAGGCAGCAGAGTCAGAGGAAGAGAAGGAGATGTGATAACAGAAGCAGGAGTCAGAATTGGGAATCTGAAAGCTCAAAGCTGTTGACTTCGAAGATGGAGAAGGAGACCCTGAGAGCCAAGGAATGCAGTTAACCACTACAAGACAGAAAGACAAGTCAAGACATTCTCTGGAGCTCAGATGAAACACAGGCTTGCTGACACCTTGATTTTAGCCAAGTGAGATTTCTAATCTACAGAATTGTAGATAATAAACTTGTGTTGTTTTAAGCCAGTGAATTTGGGGTAATTTGTTACAGTAGCAATAGGAAACTGATGCATATTATACAATAGTTGGACATAACCCTGACAAAGGTATAGTCAAATATCATCAATTCGTGGAGGAAATATGACAGTATGACATTATTTTAATGCCTACATAGTTTGAACCAGCTATTAGAGTTAAGAACAAATTCTTCGAAAAGCTTTCCATGTAGTCAGTCTGTTTTAAACAAATCCAATGTATGAAAATCATGTTATAAGGTAAATTGGAAAAGTTTACTTTAAATCTTTAATCTGTCACATTTTATGCTTTCTATTTTTAAACTTTATGCCTCCTGAAAAATAATATTTTTTAAAAAAGTAAGTATAACCCTTAGTTTCTTTCCAAATGCCTTTACGTTTTAAAGCAGTAATTATACCTTGCGGCATTACCCGGTTCAGCCGGCGCCTGGCTGGAGGGCGCCTGAGAGCCCGGAGCAGCGCGCCTGGAGGCCGGAGCAGGAGAGGGAGGAGTAGGAGGAAGTGGTCAGCAGCGCGGCGGGCGCCAGGCAATGGTGCTTCCCTGGTTGCTGCTTGGGACTGCGCGCAGGGCGGTCCTCGGGTCAGTGGAGGCTGCGCTTTGCGGTGAGCTTGGTGGTCCCTGGGAAAAGGGAGAGCGCCTAATCTTGGACTTCAGGCAAGGGTTAACGTTGGTGGGGGAGCCATCAATCTTGGCATTTGGAGATATAACCCTCACTTGCAGTTCTTGTTCCTTCAGATCTAGGGCTACCCGAACCTGGGGGTCAACTAGAGAGAAAAATATTCAGGAATAAAAACCCAAAATAACAATACAACATCAACCACAATAACAAAAACAAAATACAGTATGACAACTATTTACATAGCATTTACCGTGTACTAAGGATTTTAAGTAAGCCAAATGATTTGAAGTACACGGGGAGATGTGCATAAGTTATATGCAAATACTATACCATTTTATATAAGAGACTTGGGCATCCACAGACTTTGGTATACAAGGGAATACTGGAACCAATCCCCTTCAGATATCAAAAGGCGGCTATATTTAAGAGATAGAAACAGTGCCAGGCTGGGTGCAGTGGTTCATGCCTGTAATCCCAGCACTCTGGGAGGCCAAAGTGGGCGAATCACGAGGCCAAGAGACCATCGTGGCCAACATGGTGAAACCTAGTCTCTACTAAAAATACAAAAATTGGCTGGTCATGGTGGTGAGCGCCTGTTGTCTCAGCTACCTGGGAGGCTGAGGCAGAAGAATTGCTTGAATCCGGGAGGCAGAGATTGCAGTGAGCTGAGATTGCGCCACTGCACTCCAGCCTGGCAATAGAGACTTTGTCTAAAAAAAAAAGAAAAAAAAGAAACAGTGCCATTAAGTACTTACAAGTGTAGTATAAAATGTAAGGTCCCCACATGTAATGTATGGCTTAATATCTTTGCTTGCAAGGGGAAATGAAATTAAAATTTTCTTAATATTGTAACTTGGATTAAGATTTACCAATTATTTCTGTAATTCAGTTACCAGATGCTGAATGTATGTTTACAAGCTCCCACCAATTAAGGGACTTGGAAAGAGTACAATATGGAACTGACACAAGGCCAATATCAAATATTTAGGGCAGCACAGGCTGCATCCTAATGCTCAGAGTCAGGATACACGCATACTTGGAAAACTCCTTTCTCTTTTCTTTTTTTTTTTTTTTTTGAGAGTTTTGCTCTTGTTGCCCAGGCTGGAGTGCAATGGTGCAATCTTGGCTCACTGCAACCTCTGCCTCCTGGGTTCAAGAGATTCTCCTGCCTTAGCTTCCCAAGTAGCTGGGATTACAGATGCCCACCACCATGCCTGACCAATTTTTGTATTTTTAGTAGAGATGGGGTTTCATCACGTTGGTCAGGCTGGTCTTAAACTCCTGACCTCAGGCGACCCACCCACTTCTGCCTCTCAAAGTGCTGGATTACAGGCGTGAGCCACCATGCCTGGCCTTCTTTTTTTTTTTTTTTTTTTTTTTTGAGACAGGTTCTCACTGTGTCCTCCAGGTTGGAGTGCAGTGATGTGATCTCGGCTCACTGCAACCCCACCTCTCAGGCTCAAGAGATCCTCCCACCTTGGCCTCCCAAAGTGCTGGGATTACAGGCATGAGCCACCATGCCTGGCTGAAAAATTATTTTCTATACTCTCACAACACTTTTGACGTCAGATATGTGAGTTTTCCAAAACCAAGCAATTTTCCAATTCTCTGTGGACACAAACTGGATGTTCTAAAATTTTATTTTGAACTAACTACCCAGAGTTGGCACAGACCCCACAGGCTAAGGGCTCAGTCCCACAAGACTGCCCCTACCTCAGATGCCAGTCACAAGTCCAGGCTTCCCACACTTCTGACCAAGTAGCCGTAAATTGGGGGTTCCCTTGACCCCCTCCTTGGGTTTGATACTTTGCTAGAACTGCTCAAAGAAGTCAGAGAAACACATTTATTGGTTTATTTTAAAGAATATAATAAAAAATACAGATAAACAGCCAGATGAAGAGGTACATAGTGGGAGGTCTGGAAGGGTCCCATACACAGGAGCTTCTATCCCCATGGAGTTGGAGTGTGCTATCCTCCACTTGCATGTGTTCACCAACCAGAAGCTCTCTGAACCCCATAGTTTAGAGATATTTATGGAAACTTCATCATGTAATCATCAGTTAACTCAGTCTCCAGCCACTCTTACCTCCTAGAGGATGAGAATGGGGCTCAGTTCCAAGCTTCTAATCATAGTTGGGTCTTTTTGGTGACCAGCCCCCATCCTGAAGCTGTCCAGGAGCCCACCAAGAGTCACTTCATTAGAGCAAAAGAATCTCCTATTTCCCAGGACTTCCAAGGGATTTGGGAGCTGTGTGTCAGGAAGTGGAGTAAAAGACCAAATACATTAAAACAAAACATGCTCCTAGCACCACCCCCGCCCCCATCACTCAGGAAATTATAAGGGTTTTAGGAGCTCTTGTATCAGGAACCAGGAGCAGAGACCAAATATATATTTATTATCACTCTACAAAATACATAGAATACATAGTTTATTAAAGTAAAAAAAAACTATTAACTGACTGGAGCTGGGGGGGACATTCTTTTAATCTATTCTTTCCAGCTATTAATAGTGATATTGAAATTGCCCAAATTTTATTTTTTCCAGGTTTGAAGTCAATAAAGGGAAACCACCACAATTTTTATACTGCTATTTCTAAAGATGTTACTTATAAAGAACTTAAAAACCTGTTGAATTCTAAAAATATTATGTTAATTGATGTTAGAGAGGCATGGGAAATTCTGGAGTATGGAAAAATCCCTGGGTCTATCAATATACCATGTAAGTGACATGTGTCTTAAATCGATTTATTAAAAAACATATAAATAATTTGCTATATCTAAAATCTAATTGAAATTCTTAACATTTTCTTTCAGTGGATGAGATAAGTGAGGCTCTACAGATGAACCCAAGAGACTTCAAACAGAAGTACAATGAAGTAAAGCCATCCAAATATGACAACCTAGTGTTTTCTTGTTTAGCTGGAGTGAGAAGCAAGAAGGCTCTGGACACAGCAATATCTCTGGGCTTTCACAGGTGTGTAGATGAAGGAAAAAATGGATTCATAAATGTGTAATGCAATGTTTCATATATATTACATTTTCATATGTCTATTTAAGAATTTCTTGTAATTACTGTCAGTAAAGGCAGGATAGCAAAACTAAGAGCCTCTTTTCATCTAACTCAAAAGCAACACAATTTTTAAAATAGGTGTGGAGTCTAAGTTGTATGGTGAATAGCCATTGAATTATTTATCTCTAGATTTCCTATCAGTCTTCTGTTATAAAGTACAGAAGCAGCTGAGCATGGTGGCTGATGCCTGTAATTCCAGCACTTTGGGAGGCCGAGGCAGGAGAGATCACAAGGTCAGATCGAGACCATCCTGGCCAACATGGTGAAACCCAGTCTTTACTAAAAATACAACATTAGCTGGGCATGGTGGCGCATGCCTGTAGTTCCAGCTACTCGGGAGGCTGAGGCAGGAGTATCACTTGAACCTGGGAGGCAGAGGTTGCAGTGCAGCCAAGGTCGTGCTACTGCACTCCAGCCTGGCAACAGAGCAAGACTCCGTCTCAAAAAATAAAATGTTTATAGCACTAACTATTTAATGTATGTTTTCAGTGCTCAACACTATGCCGGCGGATGGAAAGAATGGGTAACCTATGAATTTTCAGAGAAGAAACAAGGAAATTGAATTTTTGGAATACAAGTTGGCTCTTTCCTTGTGTACATGCAGCCAAGGATAGTGGAATGAGCAAGATAATAAAAATCTAGTCCTGGCACCACTAGTTACGGTAAGGGGATTTTTGTATAAGTCAATTAGTTGTTGAATCATTTTCTCACCTGTAAATTGAAAATGCCATTCTCCCCCTGAGATAACGCATATTACTTGCCATGGAAATATAAGGGTTGAGATTATAGGAATTAATTTTAAGTAGCTTAGTATTATTCAATAGTATTCTAAAAGACCAGATTACTTACATTATCTAATCATATATGACATTTGTGTTAGTATTCCTTCTATTCAAAGAGGCTATGAGCTAGACCTGCAGATTAACATGCAGATGTGACCTTAAAAAATCAATTAACCTATCCAGAGAAGTCAGTGAAATTTGAACAGGAAAAATAGATTAATGGTTTCTAAAGACTTATAGCAGTGTTAGGACCAGCATGATAGTGATGAAATTTGCACTTTCAAAAACTAAAATTAATATGATTAATATGGGGGATAAATAATCAGAACAGTGGTTGCTGTTCTAGAGAGAAGAAGATTAAATGGAAAAGGCAAGGAGGAGCCAGTCATGGTGGTTCAGGCCTGTAGTCCCAGCATTTTGTGATGCTGAGGCAGGCAGATCGCTTGAGCTCAGAAGTTTGAGACCAGCCTGGGCAACATGGCAAACCCAGTCTCTACAAAAAAACACAAAAAATTAGTCAGGTATGGTGCCATGTGCCTGTAGTCCCAGCTACTTGGGGGCTAAGGTGAGATAATCACTTGAGCACTGGAAGATCACTTAGTCCCAGCTACTTGGGGGACTAAGGCAGGAGGATCACTTGAGCGCTGGAAGATCACACCACTGCACTCCAGGCTGGGTGACAGATTGAGACCCTGTCTCAGAACAACAACAACAAAGTTGAGAGAAAAAAAAGGCAAGAAGAGAACTTTCTAGGGTGATGGAAATGTTCTGTCTTGACTGATGTACTGATACCTCAATCAAGGTAGAGGTATATACATTTGTCAAAACACATTGAACACTTAAAAATGTACATATTCAATAAGTGATTGTACCTCAGTTTGTTTAAAAATAATGAAAACAGAAATGCCTAAATGTAAATGACTCCCACTAGCATGGGTATATATATTCCTTTGGAATGTTAAGTCCTACACTTAATAGTGTGCTAATGCACTGGTGGCAGAATAAACCTGTTTTGTCTTGTCTGTGCCTCTTTAGACCCATGTATCTTTAGACTCACTTATGCAGTCATTCTGGTAGTAACTATAAGGAGTTGTTTTTTCCTAAATGAGATGGAAGGCCATTGAAGAATCTAGGGTGGGATGTAATCCGATCACCTTCAACTTCTATTTCTGACAATGTCAGAAATATATATATATATATTTGTGTGTGTGTGTGTGTGTGTGTGTGTGTGTGTGTGTGATCTGTTTGAAGGCATTAATTACTGAGGCAGCAAAGATCTGAAGAGCCATAATCTTAGGAAGAAGGAAAGTTGTAGATGATGAATCAACACTGAAGTACTGGGCCCATCAAGGAATAGGATTCTGGGGTGAATACATCAGGCTTTTAGTCAGAATCCCTGAAAGGCTATGTCCTAGAAGTAAAGGTGAACCAGAAATTCATAACCCCCACAAGAACTCAAAACAAGATTTGAATTGACTAAATCCCTGAATGAATTAAGGTCGATTTTCCCAGTATCTTAAGGGCCTACCAGAAGTAAATCCTCTCTGGAGAAACATATTATTATCTAGCTAGAGGAGAGGTTGCCAATAATAAATCTTTAAGTCTTGTGGCCAATTAGGTTTCTGTTGCAACTGCTCAACTCAGCTGTTGTAGCACAAAAGCAGCCACAGACAATACATAAAGGAATGTGACTATTCCAGTAACTCTACTTATGCCACTTAGGTTTGAATTTTATGTTTCATGTGTTGCCAAATATTATTCTTCATTTGATTATTTTTTAATCATTTGAACATACAGCAAACATTCTTAGCTTAAAGCCAGGCAAAAATAGGTAGCAGGTCAGATTTGGTCCATGGGGCATAATATGTAGACTGCTGAGCTGGAGCCACAAATTACCCATACAGTTTTTCACATACAATTTCAGTATTCTATCAAAAATTACTAGGCACAGCTGTCAGTAGGACCTTATGATTGAGAAATAACAGGGAAAAACAAGACGAGAAACTGATCCACAGAATATCTTAGAGTTTCCAGACAGACTTTAAAATAACTGTGATTAATATAGTCAGTAACTTAGATGACAAAATGAAAATACAGTAACTGAAATTAAACACCCAATAGAAGGTAGACAAGGCAGATCAGACACACCTGATGACAGGATTAGTGAAAATGGAAAAAATCAGAGGTACATATTTTAACATGGATGACTCTTACAATGTTGAGGGAAAAAAGCAAATTACAGAAACATATACTGTATAGTTTGCTTTTTGTGTTTTGTTTTTGAGACAAGGTCTTCACTGTTACCTAGGTTGAAATACAGTGGCAAGAGCATAGTTCATTGCAACCTATACCTCCTGGGCAGAAACAGTCCTCCCACCTCAGCCTCCAGAGTAGCTGGGACTATAGGCATGCACCATCACATCATGCCTGGGTAATTTTTTCACTTTCTGGTAGAGACAGGGTACTACAGTACTTCTTGTCTGTGCCTCTTTAGACCCATGTATTTTTAGATTCATTCATGTAGTCACTATGTTGCCCAGGTTTGTCTCAAACTCTTATCCTCCACTGATCCTACTACTTTTGCCTCCCAAAGCACTGAGATTACAGGTATGAGCCACCATGCCTGGCCAGTATAGTTTTATATATAGATACAAATATAATTGTGTTTTAGGTGCCAGTATAGTTTTTAAACATACAGAATATTATTATTATTTAGGAATGTAGACAAATATAGTTTAAGATTAAATAAATAACAAAAATAATATCCAATTCTGAATGGTTTCCACTGGGGGAAGGGAGAGGGACACAATAGGCTTTAACAGTACTGTCGACAATTTTACTTAATATGTTTGGTAGATAAGCACTTATTTTTGTCTTCTGTATCTATGGGACAGGAACTGTTATCCCCCACTTGGCTACATTTCAACAAGACTGTACAATTATACCTTTGGACTCCTGGTACTCTTTTTAAGGAAAAAAACTGATAATGTATTCAATTTAACCAGATAAACAAAGGGTTAATAAATTAGAATAATGGATCTTCTATATTAGATCAAACTTATAAAGACAATTTTAGTTGTCAGTTATTCTATTTAACAAATTTTATGTGTGTGTGTGTGTGTGTGTGTGTGTGTGTGTGTGTGTGTGTGTGTATTTTTTGAGACAGGGAGACAGGGTCTCAATCTTTCACCCAGGCTGGAGTGCAGTGGTGCGATCTCCGCTCACTGCAATGACTGCCTCTGGACACATTATATTTCTTAAACTGCACTGACTTAACACAAGAAATTTTTTTTTTTTTTTTTTGAGTCAGGATCTCATTCTGTCACCTGGCTGGAGTGCAGTAGCATGATTACAGCTCACTGCAGCTTGACCCCTGGGGTGACTCACATGATTCTCCTGCCTCAGCCTCCTGAGTAACTAGGACAACAGGTACACACCACCACATCCAGCTAATTTTTCTATTTTTTGTAGAAGTAGGGTTTTACCATGTTGCCCAGGCTGGTCTCAAACTTCTGGGTTCAAGCAATCACCCTGCCTTAGCCTCCCAAGTGCTAGGACTATAGGCATGAGTCACAGCACCTGGCCTTATGCAACAAAACTCTTATGAGTAAAACCATTATTAAAGTCTGTAGTATCAGAGACCTCAAAATGTGAATATATAAGCATATAATATATCATTTAATAAATGTCTGTTTATTTCAATAATGGGAGAATATCATTTTTACTTGGATAATACAAGGGTAGATCAAAAGTTTTGGTTATGTATGAGAAAAGCCAGATTACATTTTTAAATGCAATATGTACTCTACATCACTTCATAATGGAATAGAGGGAAAATGTCCTTTGGCAACAGTGGATAGCCTCAGAGTTCTGAATTAAAATATCTCAGGTTTCTTTCGTTCACATCATCTTTCTTCCCTGCTTATGATCTCAGTGGGGTTTCTTGGATTCTGTGATAATGTGCCCTTTTGCCATCTAGTATGTATATGCCACAGAAATACTGGATATTAGCCGGGCGTGGTGGCGGGCGCCTGTAATTCCAGCTACTCGGGAGGCTGAGGCAGGGAATTCCTTGAACCTGGGAGGCAGAGGTTGCAGTACGCTGAGATCGCACCACTGCACTCCAGCCAGGGTGACAGAACAAGACTCTGTCTCAAAAAGAAAAAAAATACTGGATAGAAGCAGGATCAGCAGCTAATCTATGAGAAATTTTGTATGATTAGACACAAAAAAATTGAATGCTTATCCTACCATCCAGTAAAAAATACTTTTCAGTGCCCCCCCAAAATAGCAATTTATTAATGAAAAAATATAATTTTATCACCACCACTTTTTAATGCTACAAGTTTCTCCAGGAGCAAAGGATAAGAAAAAAAAGAGAGAAATTTTAATAAGGTATTATTATAGTGGCAGAATGTGGTTGAAGTGAATTTAAATAAGGATAATAGTTCTTCACAGTAAAGTTGTGAAGATTAAATCAGATAATACGTGTCAGAAATTTAATACTTTGCTGCTATTATTACTGTGTGAATATGTACAATATGGTACCTGTTTGTAGGCAGCTGATATTCTGTGTTACTGTTTGCATTAAGTTAACTTTAATGGGTAAAGATGGCAGGTGAAACTCCTAGCTAAGCATCTGGGGGCAGGAATGGCAGTGGACTCCTTACTGAAAATAAGAAGATAAAGTGAAACTCTCAATACTGAACTATGAGTTAGCTAGCCTCTTGCCTTTATTCTACTCTGAGATCTGACAGCCCATCTCCTACTACCTGAGACAGATTCCTCTCCAGAAAAATTTACCCAACCTGAAGAAAAACCTTTAAAAAATCATGTTGGGGGTATGAGGCATGGCTAAGGAAAACGTTTTGCTGGTCCCTTACCTACAATGAAGCTTACCACAGAAAAGTCCTACCCATGCACACAAGAGATGTTCCAATTAGCTTTCTCTGTGTCTCTCAAATATGAAGGATCCCGAGAAAGTTACAGCCAAGATTCTAACCTGAAAGACTATGACCAAACCAAGTAGCAAAAAGTAACTTCAAGGAAATACAGCGTTGAATAGCTCTTATCTGAAACAGCTGAGACCAGAAGTGTCTCAAATTTTGAAATATTTGCTTGTATATAGATACCTTGGGGATGGAACCCAGTCTAAACAAAATTCATTTATATTTCATGTACACTTAATAAAAACAGCCTGAAGTTAATTTTATACAGTATTTGAAACTAATTGTGTATATGAAACAAAGTTTTGACTGTGACCTGTCATATAAAATCATATATGGAATTTTCTACGTGTGGCATCATGTTGGCACTCAAGAAGTTTTGGATTTTGGAGCATTTTGGATTTCAGATTTTCAGGTTATGGATGCTCAACTTGTAGTGTTAATGCAGGGAACAAAAAAAATTTTTAAACAACCAAAAAACCTAAATTAATATCCTTAGAATTATGAGAAGACATTGCACTCTAAAGAACAAGGTACTACTTAAAAGATGTGGATTACCGGCTAAGAGCAGTGGCTCATGCCTGTAATCCCAGGGCTTTGGGAGGCCAAGATAGGAGAATCACTTGAGGCCAGGAGTTTGAGACCAGCCTGGGAAACACAGTGAGACCCCTATCTCCACAGAATTTTTAAAATTAGCCATGAGCCCATAGTCCTAGCTACTCAGGAGCCTGAAGTAGGGGATTGCTTGAACAAAGGAGTTGAAGGTTACCATGAGCTGTGATTGTGCCATTGCTCTACAGCCTGGGTGACAGAGGGAGACCTTATCTATAAGGTGAAAGAAAAGATGTGGATTCCCCCACATCTTAAATGCAAGAGAAAACAAAGAGAAGTCCCAATATGATCAATTCTATTATGATAATTGTGTTACTTGACTTTGAGACAGTAGTCAGTCCAGACTGAAGGCTGTAGAACTCCAAGAAGAATGTCTCCCTGTGATTTAGAGAATAAATAATGACAAATGATTCTGATGATAAATAGAAGATACAAATGAAATTGAACAAATTATAACCAAGGCAATTATTACTACTTCCAGAAATACAAATATATTATAAAAGAAAATGGTAATCATAGTATACTATAGAAGGCAATATTATTTTTGTATGTTTATATATTAGATATGAATTTAACAAAAATTATACAATTAGTAGACAAGCCAGTGTAAGATCCGGTTGGGGAAGGAGAATAGGGGGAGAAGTATGAAAAGCACAATCTTCATCTTCCATAGCAGGGAATTAGATAATATTTATAATTTTTTAAAAAATGAAGGAAATAAAGCGGATGAGGCAATACGGCAATATATTTGGAGGCTAGATCCCCAGACTTAAAAAAATACTTTATTTTTTAATAAACAGAGTCAGAGTGTTGCTTTGTTACCTAGGTTGGTCTCAAAACTCTTGGCCTCAATCCTCTTGCCTCAACCTCCCAAAGTGCTAGGATTATAGGCGTGAGCCACCACGTCTGGCCAAATGCTCAGATACTAAAAATCAGAATCTAATCCAAGCTCTGTCACTTACTTAATCTGTGACTAGGTAAATTACTTAATATTTCTGCTCCAGCGTTTCTTCATCTCTAAAATGATTGTTCTAAGAATTTACTTCATAAATGCAGAGCTTAGAACATAATTGGCACATTTTTAATAAGTGTTCAAATAAATGTTATAATTAAAACCTTGTTACTTGGAAATGCAGAAGTAAACAGAGAAGTGACTAAAAGTTGAAAATGGCTGCCTCTGCAGAATGGGAATGAGAGGTAGGGAGAATGGGACAGGGGTCTAACATTTACTCTCTGGTGTCTTACAGTAACACTGTCCAATATAATTTTTTTTCTTTTTTTGAGACAGAGCCTCATTCCACCATCCAGGCTGCCCAGGCTAAAGTGCAGTAGCACAATTTCAGCTCACCACAACCTCTGCCTCCTAGGTTCAAGCAGTTCTCCTGCCTCAGCCTTCTGAGTAGCTGCACGCCACAACGCCTGGCTAATTTTCATATTTTTTAGTAGAGATGGGGTTTTACCATGTTGGCCAGGCTGGTCTTGACCTCCTGAACTCAAGTGATCCACCTGCCTCAGCCTCCCAAAGTGCTGGGATTACAGGCATGAGCCACTGCACCTGGCTGAATAGAATTTTAATGCAAGCTATTACATAATTTGAAATCTTACATTTAAAAAGTTTAAAAATAAAGTGAAATTAATTTTAATTTTTTATTTAATCCCGTGTATCCAAAATATTATTTAAAATATGTAATCATAAACATATTAGAGATCTTGTACTATTTGAAACCCAATATTTATTTTTACATTTACAGCACATCTCAATTCACACTAGCCACATTTTAAGTGTTCAGTAATGACATGTAGTTAGAGCTATTATACTGGACAGTGCACCTATGGTAATACTTGATTTTTAAAAACAATACATATCATCAATGGCTGCTATTAAATCATAGAAAGAGAAACCCAAACATTTTTTATCTCCTGATTAAAGACTATTATTTTATTTATACAGCAGTCTAATAAAAAAAAAACAAAACAGAAAAAAAGGAAGCAAGCAAACAAGTGAGGCTGAATCTGATCAAGCCTATAGATTCAATTACCAATTTACAGAAAATATGGAGGAGAAAATAACACAATAAATGGCATGTCAAGGATGCAATCAGCAAAATCCAGATGGTAAGAGACTCTAGGTAGACAAGCAAACCAAAAACAGGAATTTTTAAAATGTGAGGGAGAAGGAAT
Organism: Ateles fusciceps; assembly: GCA_036589455.1. NCBI lineage: Eukaryota > Metazoa > Chordata > Mammalia > Primates > Atelidae > Ateles > Ateles fusciceps. The sequence continues at coordinate 32,217,865 of JAZHEH010000065.1, read as the reverse complement.
TCATGAATTTAAAAAGACATTGCCCAGTGCAGTGGCTCACACCTGTAATCTCAATATTTTATGAGGCTGAAGCAGACAGATCATTTAAGGACAGGAGTTCCAGACCAGCCTGGCTAACATGGCGGAGCCCCATCTCTAATAACAACACAAAAAATTAGCCAGGCATAGTGGCATGTGCCTGTAATCCCAGCTACTCTGAAGGCTGAGGCAGGAGAATCACTTGAACCTGGGAGGAAGAGGCTGCAGTGAGCAAGACTCCACCACTGTACTCCTGCCTGGGCAATAGAGCGAGATTCTGTCTAAAAATAATAATAATAAAATAATAAAAAGACAAAAGATTTGTCAATAAATTATAATGTGTGGCCCTTATTTAGATCCTGACTAGAACTCTTTAACAATTTTTATATTTGTGAAATAACTGAAAATCTGATACTATTTTTACTAATTCTTTTTGAGGCACAATAATACTTTTAGTTTTTTAAAAGAGCTAATATTTCTTAGGAATACATGCTGAAATATTTATGGATAAAATTATATGCTATCTAGGATTTGCTTCAAAATAAGATGGGGGATGGCAACTTGGGGAAGTGGGTAGGAGTTCAGATGAAATAAAATTGGCCATAAATTAATAACTACTGAAGATGGGTGATAGGGACATGGAGGTTCCTTACACTACTTTACTCCTGTATATGTTGTTTTAAATTTTCCACAATAAGAGACTGAAAACAAAACTATGAGGCATGGTATAAATTTTAAAAATAAATTAATTTTAAAAATAAAAACTTACAAAGACTATAGGTCCTACCTAAGCCCAACAAACATTAATTCCTTCAGACCTGAGGAGAGCTTTTTATTTTTATTTCTTATCTTGACATAAGCCTAGGAAACCTGTATATATAAGCAGTTTGACTTTACACATCCCTTTCCAGATCATCTGATACCCTCCATCAGAAATAAATTTTCTATTTAAAATCTTTATAAACAATTTGAAATTACCCCCTTGACAACCTATAAAAGGCTTTAATACTTAAGGAAGAAGAATTCTCACAAAACAACATCAGGCAAATTCAAACAGATAAATTCAAGACACTAGTCGATAAAGCTGGAGAACTTACTTTTATTCTTGCAGTTTTATACTAGGAAGTCAACATTTAATTTAATAAGCCATTGTCCACAATTGATTAAAAATGTTTAATCCTTCAATTGTACATCAATATCCTATGACTCCAAATTTTATTTATCACTCTCCTTCAAGTCTGAAGAAAATGATTAATTTGCTAAGTTCCACAGATAGTACGTCCCACTGACAGTATGTCCCACTGACATAACACTTAGTATGATGTCCTACTCTCATATTAGAATTAAGGACAGCCAGTATCAAACTGGCCTGAAACCTGATTGTGTTCCTGGCTCAGAATACTTGTAGCAAATCTGTAAATCCACACCAAGACACAAAATTAAACTAGGGTGTGTATATCTTATAAAAAACTTTTCACAGTAAAAATCAACATTAAAATTTTATCAAATTCCGACATTATGTTTTTTAATCCAATTACACTTTCAAAATGCCTGATTAGCTGTGAATTAATTATAAATAACTTCATGTAGTTTGCCCAGCATTTCAAAATGGTTATGGAATACAGCTTTTAAAATGTCAAAGTATGCTATACATATTGCACTTTTCTGTAGGCTGGGCTAGTATCTTCCATGGCAAGATCCTCAAACTATTGAATAAAATACACTTTTAAATCAATATAGGTACTTGATTAATTTCCCTGAAATTATCAACATCATTACCAAAATCTTCCAGGATTTTGTAAGATTTGATTCCTTAAATACAGTTTTAAAGTTAAAATTGTGGAGGGGAAAAAAAACCCTCATATACTAACTGTAAATTTTATGTCCTTTTTGGTCCCTTAATGACCAAAGAGAATTTTAAACAAATTATGCTTCATGTTTCCTGGCTTAATTAAAAGCTACAATTTCTATTATCCAAATTAAGAAATATTATACTAATCAAAAGCTATTAATTTTGAAATGTCTATGTATGTCTGTCTGTAGGTCCCCTTAGAACCTTTCCAAACATTTATAATCAAGAGATTTTAATCAATTATGTACTAGAATCATATTAAAGAAAAACTTATTTTGCAAAAATAAAATTACTTTCCAGTATGCTTGACAGAAACAAGCTATTCATTTTCATTTGTGTTCCACTGAAGACATTACTGAAATCTGTCCAATGGTTTATTTCCAAGCGGTCCACTATGGAATTCTTCGGAATGTTTTAAGATTGGCTGTAGCTAGAGTTCTGACTTCCATTTGGACCCTGCTCTCCTTCACTGTTCAAATGGGGAAGAAAGAGATTTTATACCAATTAAAAGATCCATTTTAACAACCTGATAAGCCTACTAACTTTAAAGTTCATTATTCTATAGCACAATGATATAAAACAAAGACATTCCTCATTATAAGACACGTGAAAAATTAAAATCCAGAAGACTAACATTTGGTTTTATGTTTTTATTCTTATGTAACTTTGTGCCCTCACAAATAACAAGCATTCTGGAAGTTAGTGTCCATATACACTCAAAAACTTTAAATTAGGGTATGGGATTTCATTGTTATTACAGGTATCACTCAACATAGAGATTACAGCTTCTTCTAAACAAATTTCCTATAAAATTAAATCTTACATATAAAATCCTATTCCTACTATTTATGAAAAACAAGAAGTGTTCAAAAAAAAAACATAAATACAGCAAACCTTTATAAGTCAGAAAGAAATATAATTTCCTGGAAAATGCTGAATACTTAAAATAAAAATGCCAAATACTTAAAAATAACTAAAACTGAAAATACCAGTAACTGTGGCAATAGGATTATTGCCTTAGCTTGTCCACCATCATCTTGCAGCTTCAGGCCCTGCCACTAGTGGAGAATCACTCAGGGAATTTCTGCAAAAAATGCATCCAAAGGTAGCTGTTTGAATGACTGCCTTAAACAGCTCCTTGAATAAATATTAACTTTTTCCAAATTGTAACATTAACTTATCAGTAGCAATCCATAAATCTATCTTGTTATATAACAATCATTTTTCTAAAGAAACAATGAAGATGGATAGCATTTCTTTATTTCTCTGCTGACTTTTTCTCCCTGCCCCAAATGAACTGATATACAATGAGGGCTGAGAACCACACAACTAAATGAACAGATCCTACTTAAAACACACACACACACACCCACACACACACACACCCCCAACAATAACAACAACAACAAAAACTCAGCACAGGTGAGTCATTTTTAGCAAAATTATATTCTTATGTGCTGTGGATCTTAGGGTCACTTAAAAACCAAAATTCTTTCTCTTTACAATATCAGATCATTCACTGAAATTTTTGAAAATTGCTACTGAAATTTATAAAACAGGACAGTAGCCAGCAGTGGAAAAAAAAAAAAAAGATGGCACAGAGTCAAACTGACATGAAACTACTATAGTTCTGAATTCTGCCTGAATTTCTGATGAACTTGCTAATGCTGTCAGCTTTAAATTTATGGTATATGACCATATGTTGAGAGATACCTGTAATACACCTCTACTGGATTAGGAAAAGTTACTAATCAGATTAATTTTTTTTTAAATGAGACATTCTCAATCAATCAAGTCACAAATTTAAAAAATAAAATTAAGATGGATCATGAAATTTTGGAAGAAATTTTTTAAAAAGACACAAAACAACATAATCTAAGGAAAGTATGGTACGTATGATATATAATTAAATGACAATAATTAAAATCTACAAAGTACCTGTTTGGAGGTGGTTTTGGTTTTGGCATCTTACTAAGTATAGTTGCCATCTCTTTTCTTTCATCAAAATTCTTCCACTGCTCATATAGTTTTAAAATAACCCTGATTATTTCCAAAATCTAGAAGAAAATATTAGAAAAGTTCTTAGTGGCAAAAACAAGTAACATTTCTTATATAAAGAACACATATCACTTATTAGACAACCCTCAGAAAACAGTAAATAGTCTCTGTCCCTAAGTGCTCAGGTTAGATTAGACAATCCTGATAAATCTGAAAGCAGTATTTTTCACTACAGTGCCATTTAGGATTTTCCTTCTGGCCCCTCACTTTTCAGCACGTATGTATTGTCCATTCTTATCTATCTCTGCAGTTGATTTCCTTCCATCTGATGACATCTTTTAAACTGAAATGTACTAAGAATAAAGGTTCTAATCATGAAGGAATATACCACTATAGAGCATACTCCTCTAATATAAACTGTTTTCGGCAACTTAATGGGGGATAGTGCACAAAAGATGTTTTGATTCTCTGTTAACTACACGTAAGTTAAGGTACTCAAAAATTGGCAGCTACAAATTTGAAATAACTAGCTTCCAAATTAGCCCTTTTTTCCCACTTGAGTAGACTCTAATATTAGGATTAATTTTAATGCATTTAACATTTGAGCAAAAAAGCTACAAACACAGCAAAAGCCATTTTGCCAGGAGATAGGCTACGTTACAGCATTTCACAGTTGAATTTAGTGGTTACCAGGGAGCTTTTAAAATAATCTTGGGAATTAGAGGCTGCTTTGCAACAAATCAAACCAAAAGCTTACCATTCTGCTTAATCCTAAACTGAAAAGAGATATATAACTTAAATAATCAACATTAACTTTTCCCACCAAACATGTTTTGTTTGTTGTTTGTTTGTTCTGAGATAGAGTCTCGCTCTGTTGCCCAGGCTAGAGTGCAGTGGTGTGATCTTGGCTCACTGCAACCTCTGCCTCCCGAGTTCAAGCAATTCTCTCAGCCTCCCGAGTAGCTGGGGCTAGAGGTGTGCGCCACTACACCCAGCTAATTTTTGTATTTTTAGTAGAGATGGGGTTTCACCATATTGGTCAGGTCTTGAATTCCTGACCTTAGGTGATCCACCCACCTGGGCCTCCCAAAGTGGTGGTATTACAGGCGGGAGCCACTGCACCCAGCCCATGTTTCTTAACATTTTGTAACCAATAATCTTCTGAGCCTGGTGGACATCATAAGATTTTAGGCTCATGATAAGCAAATATGACATTAATTTTTAGACATTCAAGTTTACATACAACTAAAGGAATTTTACAGAATACCTTCTCCATATCCACAGAAAGCTCAGCAAACCATTGCCTGGCATCTTTCTGCTGTACAACACAGGCTACATGTAGGCAAGCTGAAATGAAAATGAGAGACCACTGTCCATGTTTAACTGCAAACACAGAATATATGATTCTAACAAAGATTTTTCACTACAAATTTCCTGTGTATTTTCCAACACTCTTTAAAAAAATCATACAGCTACATATGAGAGTTACCATTGACCATCTCATCAACTTAATCTGAGACAGAAAAAAATTACTAAATTACATCAAGTTTCTTCACGTCTGGTCCTTACTGCGTGCTAGTCATGTTGCAGTTGCCTTCAGAGTCAGGCATGTTAAAGAGGGAAAAACATCCAATGAGGAGAACAGAAAGGGGAGTTATCCCTGGGCAGTGTACAAAGTAGCAGTTAAACTGCACCCAGAAGTCACTGTGACAAATACAAACAAAAATGTCAATTAACACACTAGGTTTTAACAATGTTGACCATGTTTCTACATTTCAATTAAAAGCAATGTTGCACTGGGTGCAGTGGCTCATGCCTGTAATCCCAGCATTTTGGGAGGCCAAGGCGGGTGAATCACCTCAGGCCGAGAGTTCAAAACCAGCCTGACCAACAGGGAGAAACCATGTCTCTACTAAAAATACAAAATTAGCTGGGTGTGGTGGCGCATGCCTGTAATCCCAGCTACTTGGGAGGCTGAGGCAGGAGAATTGCTTGAACCTGGGAGGCGGAGGCTGCAGTGAGGCAAGATCGTGCCATTGCACTCCAGCCTGGGCAACAAGAATGAAACTCTATCTTAAAAAAAAAAAAAAGCAGTGTTGCCTTTTTTCTTTCCTTTCATTATTAGAACATATGATCAAGTTATGTGAAAGTTGGGCACATCCTTACAGAATTCAGTATTGTAATCAAACAGAGGTGAAAACGAATGTAATATACTGTATACAATATTTGTATATTGTTATATACAATATAACATATTTGTATATATGTTATATACAATATAAACTAACAAAGATAGTAAAAGTGCTCAAAGACAAGAATCTACATCACAATTTTGCCTAGAACAATTTCTACTGAGCAGCCTGGCTAACCTGAACCCACCCCAGCTTAAGTTATATTCCTTGGTTTGGTTACCCATATTACTTTGCTAAGGACAACATTCTAGGAAAAGCAACTCAAATGTGAACTTACACACTGGTTGCCCTAAGTCAAAGCTATGAGTAGGGCTTAGGTCAAGAAGGGGTTAAAAAACTAAAGGACTGAAATGATAAAAACAGGAAATTAAAATACAGTGGAAAATGCTATTAACATGAATATGCATAGAGTACATTGGAGATTAAGAAAGTATTCTAAACCCAGACTGCAGTCATGCTGAAAGAGTAGGGGGAGGATCACTGAAGAGGTGGTATCTAAGCCAAATCTTATTTTAAAAAATGACAGTGGGAGAAGATAAATAGTATGTATATAAGTTAGGAGACAAATCTTGCTAACGCCGGGTTTCTCCACCTTGGCACTACTGACATCTTAGATTGGACAATTGTTTTGACACTGTCTTGCATACTACAAGATGCTTGGCAGTATCGCCGGCTTCTACCTACTAGATGCCAGTACCACCCCACGCTAGTTATGACAACTAAAACCAAACACTGCAAAATATGCCCTTGGGGGACAAAATTATCCCCCATTGAAACCACTAGCCTAGCTCAACAGTATGGAAGATAGATTAGCTCTCTGAGCATAGGAATGCCGTAGAGTAATAAGCCAGTTAGGAGACTGCTGTGGTAACATGGATAGAAATGAGAAGACAACTATGAGATTACAGAAGGGACAATCGAGAGGAAGACACAAAATGTATTCGTAACCAACTACATGTGGGTATTGAGGGAGATGAAAGGGCCTAACTGCTGGGTTTCCAACTAAGGTAAATAACTAGTGCTATTCATCAAGCTGGCAAAGACATTAAAAGGAGGAACATATTCTGGCACAAAGTGATGAGCTCAATCCTTATCATGAGTCTGAGGTGCCAGTTAGATGCCAAGTGAAGCTGTATAAAAGGAAGATGGATATAAGAACTGCCGAGTGGCAAGCTCTTGGCTAAATAAAGAAATTTCAATGTTTCAGCACATAAGTGATTGTGGAAGCTATGAATCTCAGTGAAAGTACCCAAGACAGAAAGCAGGGATGGCAAAGATGTGACACATGTTCTGTTATCCCTTCCTTCCTACCTATGCAGATCCCAGTATTCCTACCCACTGAACCCAGACACCACTTCAAAATCCCTTAAAATCCAGTCCTTTCAGGGAGCTGCCAGTAATACACAAGTGTAAGTATAACCTATTTGTCAGCCCTGATGTAAGACAGCCAAGAAACATCAACATTTAAGGAATAATTGAACAAATGAACAAAGAGAAACTAAGGGAAAATAAGAGGAGAAAATGAAGAGGATGGAGTTATAAAAATCAATAGAAGGGACTGGGTACAGTGGCTCACGCCTGTAATCCCAGCACTTTGAGAGGCCAAGGTAGGTGGATCACCTGAGGTCAGGAGTTCAAGACCAGTCTGGCCAACATGTCGAAACCCCATCTCTACTAAAAATACAAAAATTAGCCAGGTGGGGGTGGTGCACACCTGTAATCCTCCTGTAGCTACTCAGGAGGCTGAGACAGGAGAATTGCTTGAACCCAGAGAGCAGAGGTTACAGTGAGCCAAGATCACACCACTGCACTGCAGCATGGGAAACAGAGCAAGACTCCATCTCAAACAAACAAACAAAAATCAATAGAAGGGAAAGGAAAAGAAAAGAAATTAACAAATGCCCAATATATAGCAGGCATTATTTGGTGCTCTACAAACTATCTCATTTAATTCTTCAAAAGACTCTATGGAATTAGTATCCTCTCCATTTTACAATTAAGGACCCAAACACAGAAAGGTCAGATAATTTTCCTACAATTGTAAAGGAAGTAAAGTTTAAGCCTATCTGACTCCACCCATTATAGCACTGCCTTCCACAGACAGTAGAATGAATGTAGCTGACTTCTTTCTCTAGCCAGGCATTATGGACAACAGATGCTCCTTTACTCAACCTCTGAGTACTTGTTTGGGCTCAGGATATGAAAGACAGGCCCAATTATTTTACACACTACAACTAATACTGGCTTCATTCTGAACTTTTCCCTGTAAACAAACAAATACATTCTTTTCAGACACTGATTAAGACTACTTTGAATGGTTTCAAAAAAACAAAAAACAAAAAAAAAAGGGTGTGAGGGAACAATAATCCTGATTTGTGTCAGTTGCAGTTCATATTATTGAAAGTTCACATGCAAGGATTAGTCTATTACTTCATGGAAGACAAAAACATAAAGTACAATAGGGTGAAATTTAGTTTAGGATGACCTAAATAGATTTATAACAATTTAACTAATAAAGGCACACCATGCTTACGTACCTAAAGCTATCATGAAAGGAGGATACAGTAGGCAAAGATCCGTTCTTGTAGGTATCATTCACTATCCTCCTATAGAAATGTAAATCATATTATTACTGAAAGCAGATCTACCTCATCTGTACATTTCCTCCAGAGAGGGCCAGATTTCCCATCTTTGTACACATATATTTCCTTTTATATTACTGAAGCACAGCTATAAAAGTGAAAACATCAAGGCAAAAGGATGGATACATGAATGTGACAACACACATATATCAATGAATAAAATTACAGCTAAATATATTTTAAATTGCAAAATCTCATAAATTACAAACACATTTTTCTAATTTTTTAAAAATCAGAAAATCAAATTAAAAAACCAGAAGTTATACAGTAAATGTATATGTATGTTACATACATATACCAAAAAGTATTCTGATTACTTTAAAGATAGTTTCAGTCTTAATTTTTATGTTAAGTCTGTGTTTTATAAAATTAAATAGGTATATTTATAGAACAGATAATTTAGGATGGTTTTCATTTTGTTATTTACACCACTACAATTATTAAAATTAAACAAGTGGTATTTTGCTCAACATAAAATATCTTGGGGCAATAGTTTAATGACTTTAAAAATACTGAACTTCATATTTAGTTGTCAACCTTCCTATCTAATAACATGTTACACTATTAATAACTTCTGTTCTAATTACCATGCAAGGGGAAGCAACATGTCTTCTTGGCCCATGTCCTGCACATACTGGAGCAAAGGTCTATAAGGATGATACACTATCAAGCAACAATCCTAGAAACAGTTTAAAAAATGTGTATGTATAAAAAACAGATTTATTACAACACAAAAATGATATCATTACCCAACTCATTTGTAATTGTGTTATTTCAAAGTGAATTTCATTAACTCAGGCTTGCTCCCCTTTTATTCGCTTAGGCAAGCAGTATGACAGCCCTAAACTCTACTATAATAGTGAAGGCAGTGCTCTCTCTGGAATATACCTTGATAAATCGGTTGGCAGTCAGTCAGCATCCATTCATTCCCTTAGAGACTCAAAGTGTCACATCTGCAACACACTGAAACCTCTCATTAGCCTATAAATCCATAATTCCCAACTGGAGGAGCAGAATTCTGCCAAAGACATAATCTATCTTTAAATAACACTGCATGCACACACAAAGTGTGCACATAATTTACAGTGGTTTAATGTCCTGACTTGTCTGTTTGTAATCCTTTTATTATAGTTACTTACTATAGAACAGAAAAGTTTTCCCATCCTAAGTAGGATATATAAAGTATTTTACAGGCTTCAGAGAGAATACAGACGCTAATATAAATAGGCTACCATGATTTCACTATCACATATCAGGTGGATAGTTTTAAAATGTACCTCCCTAATATCATTTCTTTAAATAATTTCCAACTTCATTAAATTTGAAAATTTTTTAATCTATTAATCACAGAAGATATACTTACCATTAGTTCTAACAGATAGAATTCACATTCTAATATCTGTTTAAAGAAAAGACTATCAATGAAATGTCAACTTAAAACCAAATTAGATAAGTCTACTTAATCTAATATAAATTATAGACATTATAGTAATTTATCAAAAATTTTTACTAAAAAGTTTTAAAAATCGAGACCATAAACACAATTTATATTAAAATCAACATATGCAATGAAAATTACTTTTTACTATTATATTACACATCTAATTATGATTATAGAAATTTTAATCCTTGTAAGGAAAAGCCAGCTTCTCACAAGCATTCTTATTACTCACTTTTATTTAAAATATCCTGTAAAAACATCAGATTTTCCAGTATACTTTCTACTCAACAAATGCAAAAATTATTTCTACTTAAAACAATGTAGCTTAAAGAGAATAAACAAATCCCTTGCAAAGTGGAAAAAGAAGGACATGCCTACTAAAATGTCAATAGAAATTCTCCTTATATTTCGTATTGTTCCATTAAAGTAGTTTTTAATCCCAGCTGAATAGTAGTATCACCTGGGGAGCTTTTACACAGTACCAATGTTGGGAGCCCCAAGCCTGAAAGTTCTAATTTAGTTGTTCTGGAAAATCCAACATCAATGTTATATACAAGTTCCCAAGGTGATTTAATGAGCAGCCAGGGTTGATAATCACTACTATGAAGTATTTTTTTGTTAATGGTAAAAGCTATTTAGCTTTAATTTATAATAATGTCTGTATTCATGTAATATCTGAAACTGCCATTTCTAGGAAACTATTACATTTACTCTAATATAAAATAGAGCTAGTTTATATAAAGCTTTGATAAGTGTTTTATTTTATGCCATATACTTACATGATTCATCCTATAAGGAAATTCCTTTGGAAAGGCATAGGAAAATCTAGTTTTTACTGCAGAAAATAAAAAAACAATTTAAACTGAGAAAATGGGAAATGAATTAACTCAAAATTCTTTTAACAGAGCAGAATATTAGAGAGTTGAGCAAAATTATTTTCAGTAGGAATTCTTGGCAATATTTAGGGACCCAGATTTTTGATTTCAGGGAAGAGGAGAGACTGGGTGGTAGGACATCCTAGACAGCTTTAATTTTATATTTACTACTTTAAGAAAAGGTTCTGATGTTTAAAAAAGAAAAAGATCAGAAAAAAAAAATCACTGGCTTTTATCATTTCTAAAATCTTTTCAACTACAGAATGGTATTCTCCTGTTTTCCAGTGACTGAGCTTAGAAGGAACACAGCAGTTATGTATGTGTTTACAATATATATGATTGGTAAAAAATATACATATAAAATATTGGGAGGATAGTACACCATTTTCTAAACTTTTTACAATGACCAGGTATTTATCAAAATATATATTTTAATAAAAGCATTAATATATGTGCAAAGGTCTCTAGAGTTTTCTTTAATGCCACACACACATAAAGTTACTATTCTATTATCTATTACTTTATTAGTCACTAAATAAAGTACAAAGGAAAAAACAATCCATCCCCATCTCCTTAAAATGGTGTGAGCATTTACATATAAGTACTATTTGAGAAAATTGTATTCATGCCATTATAATACACTTAATTTAACCAAGTAACTATTGACAGGTCCTAAAAGATCTGTTTGGTGTCAGCTTCCATTTGTACAAAGCCCAAGTGATCTCACTGAGATTAAAAGAAATTCCATTTCTGGCCGGGCATGGTGCCTCATGCCTGTAATTAGCACTTTGGGACACCAAGGCAGGTGGATCACCTGAAGTTAGAAGTTTGAGACCAGCCTGGCCAACATGGTGAAACCCCTTCTCTAGTAAAAATACAAAAATTAGCAGGGCATAGTGGCACAAGTCTGTAGCACGCCTACTTGGGAGGCTAAGGCAGGAAAATTGCTTGAACCCGGGAGGTGGAGGTTGCAGTCAGCTGATGCTGTGCCACTGCACTCCAGCTTGAGTGTCAGAATGAGACTCTATCTGAAAAAAAAAAAGGAATTCCATTTCTTCTATGCACTATATTTTCTTTTTTATTTTTTTTGAGATGGAGTCTTGTTCTGTTGCCAGGCTGGAGTGCAGTGGCGTGATCTCGGCTCACCGTAACCTCCACCTCCCGGGTTCAAGCAATTTTCCTGCCTCAGCCTCCCGAGTAGCCAGGACTACAGGCTCGAGCCACCATGCCCAGCTAATTTTTGTATTTTTAGTAGAAATGGGGTTTCACCATGTTGGCCAGGATGGTCTCGATCTCTTGATCTTGTGATCCACCCACCTTGGCTTCCCAAGTGCTGGGATTACTGAGCCCAGCACTATGCACTATATTTTCAAAGATTCGTTTTGCAAATTAAGTGCCCTACAGCTAATTTACATGTGTAACATCTGCCAGGATTGAAACCTAGAATGATTTAAACTTGACATTAGGAAATGTATCTTTCCTTTCTTCTCTCCTTTAATTAAATTTAAGACGTACCCATTAAAGTTTCTGAGTTTTACAAATCCTTGTGATGTAAAGCATACCAGCAAAACAGGTTCTTATATAATGGTAGACAATCAACAAGGTAAAATTATCTCTGTATATAAAACAAATCTACATCCCCATCTCCTGGACCTTGACACCTAACACCTCTGTCGAGATTAGAGTTACCTGATACTGTCACAATATGTCTGTTACTCCACGCTAAAACTGCTCTGCATTTTTTTCTGTCTTCTAATCCTTTTCTTCCAAATTGGAGAAAAATACATTTCCTCCTCTCTATTGTTTGTCTTACCACTTAATGCACTTGTTATCATCTATTCAATTGATATTTCTTACTATTTTTTTCATCTTTAACCTTTCCTCCTTCAGTAATCTTCCATCACATACTAATATGCTCAAATTTCCCTTAAAAAAAGCAAAACAAACTACCTAACTATATTCCTCTGCCTTTTGTTTTTGTAGACTCAAAAACTGGGAAGATCATGCACACAGTTCTCTTATAACTACTGTTATAGACTTCTCAGCCCCCAGAACTGTGAGAAATAAATGTATGTTGTGAAAGCCACCCAGTCTATGGTACTTTCTTATAGTAGCCCAGATGGACTAAGACATGCCTTCACCCAGCTTCCCCTATTATTCACATCTTACGTTAGTATGGCACATTTGTAACAATTACTGACTCAATATTGAAATGTTATTATTAACTAAACTCCATACTTTTTTCATATCTCCTTAGTTTGTACCAATGTCCTTTTTCTATTCTAGGGTCTCATCTAGGATATCACATTACATTTATTTGTCATGTTTCCTTAGACTGTTTGGCTGTGACAGTTTTCTAGCCTTTCCTTGTTTTTGATGACTTCAACAGTTTTTAGGAGTATCAGAGTCATATATTTTGTAGAATGCTCCTCTATTGGAATTCGTCTGATGTTTTTCTCAGACCAGAGAAAATGGGTTTTTGAAAGGAAGACTACAGAGATAATGTACCATCCTCATCATGTCACATCAAGGATACATGCTATTAATGTGATTTATCACTCACTGTTGGCTGTTGGCCTTGATTGCCTGGCTCAGGCAGTGTTTGTCAGGTTTCTCCACTGTAAAGTTACTTTTTTCCTCCCTTTCCATAATGTATACATTATACACATTAGCAGGAAGTTAACATGTACAGTCAACACCTTAGGAGTGGGGATTTATGCTCACTCTACTTGAGGGCAGAGTAGCTACCTATATTATTTGGAATTCCTCTGTGTGGAAGACTTGTCTCTTCTCCCTCATTTATATGGACTCATGGATATTTAGTTTATACTTTGAGTTATTATCTAATGCTATTTTTAAAATTTTGTTGCTCAAATTCTTTCAGCTTTGGTCAGTGGGAGCTCTCTTAGTAGGCTCCTATATCCTTTTTGACATATCCTCATCAATGTAGGTTTTTGTTTTTCTTGTTTGTTTTGAATACTTCTTAATTATTGGCATTATGAGGTGCTCCAGGTCCATCGTGTGTATTTCCTGCCCCAGTCCTAGAATCAATCATTTCTCCAAGGAGCCCTGGTATCTTTTATTGGAGAACGATACTACAAACTAAGATATGGGTACTAGGTGAGCTCACTGCTACTGGGATGTCATTGCTTATAGACTCTTCCAGCTGAGACAGCCAAGAAATACACACAATAACCCATTTATATACATGTATCTATAAATATTTCTATATGTAACCATCCATATTGTGTTAAGATACATGAGTTCATGCTGTCTCCAACCCTTTGCTTATCTGAAAATTCCCACTCCAACAATGAGAAACCTGGCTCTTAAACATTTGCTATCAATTTACATAGTTATTTAATTCCCATATACACGTATAGCATTATCAGAATCGTTAACTTGTATACCCATGGGTAACAACTTTATCAACTAGAGTAAGTGCTTATGTATAGTTCTTTTTTGCCTTTAATCTTACACTCTAATCATTTCCAAAGTTACTTACGTCAACACCTTTCCCTCTAATTCCCTTCAGTGAAGTTGTTTCATATATTCGTAATATAGTTAGATTATTCCTTTCTCAGCACCTACTCACTTCTTAATTCCTTGCAATCTGGTTCTTACCTCCACCCCCCACTTTGTTAATGACACTATGTTCTCTCTCAAAGATCTGTTTTTTTCCTTTGATTCACATCTTTTTCTATGCAGCCTAAGACATTGTGCAACTCATTTTAATTTTTAGAGACAGAGTCTTACTCTTTACTCTGTTGCCCACGCTGGAGTGCAGTGGCATAACTGTAGTTTACTGCAACCTTGAACTCCTGGGCTCAGGCAACCCTCCCAAGCATAAGACATTGTGCAACTCTTTTTTTTTTTTTTTTTTTTTTTGAGAGAGTCTCCCTTTGCTGCCCAGGCTGGAGTGCAGTGGTGCGATCTTGGCTCACTGCAACCTCTGCCTCAGGAGTTCAAGTGATTCTCCTGCCTCAGCCTCCTGAGTAGCTAGGACTGCAGGCATGTGCCACCATGCCCAGCTAAATTTTTTTTTTTTTTTTTTTAGTAGAGATGGGGTTTCACCATGTTAACCAGGATGGTCTCGATCTCCTGACCTCATGATCCACCCACCTCAGCCTCCCAACATGCTGGATTACAGGCATGAGCCAACGTGCCCAACCATCTTTTTTTTTAATTTTGGAGACAGAGTCTAACTCTGTTGCCCAGGCTGGAGTGCAGTGTCATAATCACAACGTACTGCAACCTTGAACTCCTGGGCTCAGGAAACCCTCCCACCTCAGCCTAGTTGAGTAGCTAGGACTACAGGTGTGTGCCACCATGCCCAGTTAGTTTTTAATTTTTTTGCAGAGCTGGAATCTTGCTATGTTGTCCTGACTGGTCTTGAACTCCTGTCCTCAAGTGATCCTCCAGCCCCAGCCTCCCAAAGTGTTGGGATTACAGGCATGAACCACCATGCCTGGGCTGTGCAACTATTAAATGTTATCAAATTCCAAATTTCTACTGCTGACCTCACATTTTTAAGAGGATGTTCTACTTTACACATTTATACTTAGAATGCCAAAGATTAAGTTTAATCCTTTTCAGAACTCACTTACTCTCTTTTTCTGGTGCCACATTCAGCTCTCCAATGCCCATGTAAAAAACCTCAAAACACATTTCTAACTCTTTTTAAATCCCATTTTTTACAAGTCCTGCTGGCTCTATCACTCAAATCTCGCTTGTTTGTTGTTCTTGCTGGCTGCCAATACATCAGTTTAAGCCTTTATTAGTGTTCACTGGGATGACTTCAGCAACTTAAAAAATTATTTTGTCCACTTTAAACTTGTTAGGTTTTATTTCTCACAGCATCCTGTGGTAAGTGACAGCACTCAATACAGTTTGCAGTTTCACTGTATTTCAGAAGTTTTTTGTTTTTAAATTTACACACACACACACACACACACACACACACGGCTGGGCACAGTGGCTCACGCCTGTAATCCCAGCACTTTGGGAGGCTGAGGCGGGCAGATCATCTGAGGTTGGGAATTGGAGACCAGCCTGAACAACACGGAGAAACCCCGTCTCTACTAAAAATACAAAACTAGCCAGGCGAGGTGGCACAGGCCTGTAATCCCAGCTACTCAGGAGGCTGAGCCAGGAGAATCGATTAAACCCGGGAGACGGAGGTTGCAGTGAGCTGAAATCGTATCATTGTACTCCAGCCTTGCCAATAAGAGTGAAACTCCATCTCAAAAATAAATTAAAAAAGGAATAAAATATAAAAATAAAGAAATAAAAATAAAACTTTCATTACTTTCAATAGAACAAAGTGCAAGTTCCTTCATCTAGCATTGAAGGCCCTCTATTAACTGATATTAGTCAGGTAAGGATTTTTTCCCCCATTATTTCCTTACTCACAATTTAGTTAATGTAACTCATGAGCTTTCCCTATTTTGACTAAACTATTCAGTGTTCTTAAATTGTCTTCCTCTTCAATTTCCCCAGTTCAACTTTCTTCACTAAATTCTATTTAATCCTTTCTGGGTTCATCCAACAATCTTTTCCAACTCAAAACAATCACTGCATTCTCCGTAACTCTCTTATACTATTTATTTCCTTCTACATTAATATTTTTATATGTCTGTCTGTTTGTTTTTTGTCCTTAAATTCCTTGTATTTTATCTTGGTGCCAATGTCACTGCATTGGTACAGTGTTTTCCAGTAATAATGTTGTTGTCATTGAAGATGATGATAGCCCCTAAAGTTTACTGAGTATTGTGGACCAATATATGTCCCCCTCCAAAATTCATGGTGAATCCCTAACTCCTAGTACCTCAGAATGTGACTCGATTTGGAGAGATGGCCTTTACAGGGATAAAATTAAATGAGGACAGGCCAGGCGAGGTGGCTTATGCCTGTAATCCAGCACTTTGGGAGGCCAAGGCAGGCAGATCACAAGGTCAGGAGTTCAAGGTTGACCAGTCTGGTCAACATGGTGAAACCTTGTCACTACTAAAAAATACAAAAATTAAGCCGGTGTGGTGGCGCATGCCTGTAGTCCCAGCTACTTGGAGGCTGAGGCAGGAGAATCGCTTGAACCTGGGAGGTGGAGGTTGCAGTGAGCCAAGATCGTGCCACTGCACTCCAGCCACTACACTCCAGCCTGGGCGCAACAGAATGAGACTCCGTAACAGAAAAAAAAAAAAAAAGATTAAATGAGGACATAAGAGTGGGCCTAATTCCTAGGACTATTGTCCTCACATGAAGATGGCAAACCAGGAGTGTTTGTGCACAGGGAAAAGTCCATGTATGAATAGCCAGACACCTTGATCTTGGATTTCCATACTCTAAAACTATGAGAAAACACATTTCTGTTGTTTAAGCCACCTATTCTGTGGCATTTTGTTATGGCAGCCTCAGCAAAGTAACATAGTAAGCAAGGCACTGTTCTAAAAGCTTTATAAATATTAACTCATTTGATCCTCATAACAACCCAACAACATAGATATTAATATCCTCTAAGGCACAAAGAAGAATTTTGCTCAGTTTGTCCCATAGAAAGCGCTGGAGTTAAAATCTGAAACCTAAGCAGCCTGGGCCTATGTAATACACTATAAAATTTATGAAATAAATAAAGTAGCCTATTATAAGATTTTCCTATTTATTGGTAACCAAAACTTCTTATGTATGCACTTTTTAAGTCTTTGCATGAAAAATGTAAATAAACAAACTTTAATAATAGGTACCTCAAATTAAGAATTACATAAACTTTCTAAAAAGTTTAGAAAACAGAGACTAAACAAAAAGAAAATAAGACCCCTATAATCTACTGGGCAGAGATGAACACTGCTAACATTCCAGTAAGAATTCCTTCTAGTCATTTTACAATTTTTTAATAATTTGATTTTCTAGAGGGCAATTTAATACTTCTTCAATGTGATATATTTGGTATATTAAACTTTTTGGCAAAATTGATTACCAATCTTCTACCCTTAAAAGAATTAAGATGTGACATGGAAAAGACTGAATTAGATTATAATACTATCTCAGAAAGGGGAATGACCCGAAATATAAAAATTAGTAGGTTGGGTACAGTGGCTCACACCTGTAATCCCAGCACTTTGGGAGGCCAAGGCAGGCAGATCAAAAGTCAGGAGTTCGAGACCAGCCTGGCCAGCATGGTGAAACCCCATTTCTACTAAAAATACAAAAATTAGCTGGGCATGGTGGCGTGCGCCTGTAATCCCAGCTACTCAGGAGGCTGAGGCACCAGAATTGCTTGAACCTGGGAGGTGGAGGTTGTAGTGAGCCGAGATCACGCCAGTGCACTACAGTCTGGGTGACAGGGCAATACTCTGTCTCAAAGAAAAAGAAAAGAAAAAAGAAAAAACATAGCTACTTATTAACAACTGGAGCTAAAAGTTAACTCCACTGACTACAGAGTCAGCCTTTTTTCTGCACCATGTTTTTAAATATGGAGGTTTGAAGCATCTAATTCCCATCGAAGACAGACATGGGTGCTAAATTGTTTATTCCACCCACAAGAATGACATAATAGTCATTAGAAAACAATACAATAAAATTAGGAAATGAAATTTTTTCCTTATTTTTACAAGATTAAAAGCCACTGAGTTGATGTTTTTGGATTAATAATTACTATCTATTTTTAACGTTAAAAGTAGTATCTTTATAAGGTTTATAACACTATGTTTTTTAAAAACAAAACAAAACAAAAAACAAACCAAAAAAAAACCATTTTTAGCTTGATTTTTTTTGCCAAATATACTAGACATAAAGTTATCCTCAGGAAATTTAACAAAGTCAACCAATCTCTCATATGTCTCATAAACCAAAAAAAAAAAAACCTATGTACTCTAGAGCTTTCTTCAAATTATATCCTTAAAGCAGATATACTTTTTGCACTTACATACAGAAGTAGCAGCAGCAGTCAATCTTGTATTTGAAACTACTCCAAATTCCTAAAGAAAGAAAAGCAGATGAGATCAGGTACATGTGAACCCAATGAAACTAAGGGTATCTAAACTCTATTCAAAACAGAGGATTTTGCTGCTCCCCCGGTTTACAATCTGTTCACCTTCTACCCATTTGAGCCATGAAGTACTTAAATCCTTAAATGTACAGGTTGATTACCCCTTATCTGAAATGCTTAGGATCAGAAATTTTTCTGATTTAGGAATATTTTACATTATGCTGGTTGAGCATCCCTAATCTGAAAATCTGAAATCCAAAATGTTCCAATGGGCATTCCTTTGAATGTCATGTCAGTGTTCAAAAAGTTTCAAATTTTGAAGCATTTAGGATTTTCAGATTAGGGATATTCAACCTTTATTACCATTCCCCCCAAATTGCTACAACTTAAGAAAAATTTTAAAATAATTGTATAATTTAATAACAATAAAAGGTACCAAATTAGAAACCAAGCCTTAAAGTTACAGTGCCAGTTTCTGCATTTAAATTAGTTTCCAAGAAGACTGTTTAGATTCTACACTTAATTGTAAGAATAAATATTAAGTATATTTCCTATTCAATTCAACCTGTACTAACAGATACTTCATGCTATTTAATGATACAACAATTTAATCTGTGAATAAGATAAATCTTAATTAATCACCAAAAAAACTAAAAAAAAAAAACAAAACATACAAACAGTTACTATCCTTTTTGGAACACGGAGGTGAGAATTATATAAGACTTCCAAGGTCGGTTCTCATTTCCTCTTCCAACTGAATAACCACCATTGTAAAAATACTAAAATTTATTATGATCCACTTTATATACACAGTCTCATTTATTGCCTCGTAAGATTCCTAAAGCTTTCACTTCATTTTAAAATAAAAAAATCAAGAGTTGGTTTTTTATGTAATAGAAGAAACTAAGCTAAAAATCTATTCAAATACCTTCAACCTACATCCTTATCCTGTGTAGGGAAAATGTATGTGTACTAAAATATTGGTTTTACATCTAAACCTCCAACTATAATAACTGAAAAGAAAAAGTAAAAGCTTGAGACATGTTCTTAAATGAGATTTCTATACAATTTCCATAAAACTAGAGAAAATACAGAAAGATGTGGTCACAGAAATAAAAAAATAATGCTACAAATCTGAAAGACTACATTCTCTTTTTCAGGAATAATTTTTTTTTTTTTTTTTAAGACGGACTCTTGATCTGTTGCCCAGGCTGGAGTACAATGGCATAATCTCGGCTCACTGCAACCTCCACCTCCCAGGTTCAAATGATTCTCATGCCTCAGCCTCCCAAGTAGCTGGGAATACAGGCATCTGCCACCACACCTGGCTAATTTTTGTATTTTTAGTAGAGATGAGGTTTTGCCATGTTGGCCAGGCTGGTCTCAAACTCCTGACCTCAGGTAATCCATCCTCAGCCTGCCAAAGTGCTGGGATTACAGGTGTGAGCCATCACACCAGGCCTAGGAATTCTTTATCCAAAACTCGGAGGGAAAACTTTCATTCAGTAAATCACATCACAGAATTCTACTCAGTAAATCAAATAACAATATTTAACAAATAAAATCCTCAAATTAATCTACAAGATTAAATGTTTACAAAGATTTTTTTTGTCTTGGTCTCCCATACTGCCTGTGCTTAAGATACTTAAAATTATTACATGGTAATAAATAAAATCAAATATTACATAGTAGAATTATTAGAATTAGAAAAATCAATCCATAATAAAGACCTTTAATAAATACTTTCTTTTCCATTAAAGAACTTAACAAAAACTAAGCTGGTTCTGCCTTAACTACCACTCACAGTTAGAAAACATAAACTTCTAGAAAACTTGTCTTAATATTATTTCTAACAGGGTCAACTGTCATTATTTAGGTAAACATTGGGGAAGATGTCATGGATAATCTTAAATCATGGCGAAAACAAAACTAAATCAAAGTGGGTACCAAAAGGAATGTAAACTTACTAGATAAAAATCACATTCAATATCCAAGAATAAAACTACCACTCTAAGACATTATCCAAAAATAGAAATATAATGCAAAGATTTTATACCACAAAAACTACGTTAATTATTTATGGAAAACAGTCAATATCTGCTATTATTTTCTGGATTTTAGCTGAGCTCTTTCAAAAATACTACAAAGGCAAAAAATTTGAACAGAAATTCAGTCTCTGCTGCAAGTTCCTATCTATCTTCTCTCCCTTACCTAATTTATCTACTCTCACAACCCAAACTTTTACTTGTTAGAATCTATACAGCTATAGCGTCCCCTAATCCTTGCCTTCCTTGTGGTTTGGTAGGCAGCCAACCATCAGGATGATAGGAGGGAAGACAGGAGAAGATAAGCATATGGGTGAGAACGAAGAGGGACATTCTCAGGTTATGGTAGGCAAGCTATGGTACTTACTGAATACTTAGTGCCAAACAAGAATTGCCTCAAAGGCAGCAGAGGAAAGTAGTTAAGAACACAGGATTGGTAATGAGGCTCCCATGGTTCAAACACGGGCTCTGACACTTAACAGCTGTATAATCTTAAGCAAGTTCTTCATCTCTCTCTGTCTCAGTTTCCTCATTTATAAAATGGGAATACTATTACTATGTATTCCAGTTTGTTACGAAGATTAAGTCAGTTGTTACACAGTAAGTGCTGTATGTGTCTGTTAAGTGAATATATAAGGCTATGTATATATTTCTTTGACTTTGTACAATTTTAGTATTTTGCATAAATTACCATTAATTTTACATAGACAATGTGAAAACTGGGGCAGATTAACCAACATACATTGACTACACTTTGATGAAGAACAAAAAATCGTTTTATACCTCAACTTTGGATGCCAAAAACACACATGTAGGAGCCATTAATACAGGATCTATACTTTTCAGAGAATACCTAAAATATGATAAAGCAAAGTTAATTATTCATACAGAAAGCACACTGGGAAAAAAAAATCAAGATAACTCTATGGCAGACACATGATTCATTTACACTGGGCTAAGGTTCATCAACATTAGATAAGAGTTCAAATAAATAAAATAAAAATAATCCTACCTGGCATAGAATCTCTTGAAATATACCGTAGCAGTGGCAATAACTTGTTGTCTTAATTTAAGATGTTCACCTAATGCTTGGATAACTAAAAGGAAAATAATGAAATTTTAAATATATCTTCTGGGATCATTATAATATTATCATTGAACAGTAACTTCCATGTGGTTAAATCATAATTATATTAATTTTTAACAAAGGAAAAAACATATGCATGCTCTATATGAGCCACAGTGGTCTAGTACGAGGATTTGCAAATGTGTTAAGAAATATATAGGAATGCATAAACAACAACAAAATAGAAATTGCCCCACAGCAAAAAATTATTCATGCATTAAGGAAATTAAATAAGTATTTCCCCTCTATCTTCTAAATATTTTTAATGCCTTTCATATTATCTTTATAATAAATATAAAAAGAAAATATTAGATGCCTATAAAACTTGTTAATACTACCCCTTTTTTTGTTGTTTTGAGACAGATCTCGTTCTGTTGCCCAGGCTGGAGTGCAGTGGTGCAATCTTGGCTCACTGCAACTTCTACCTCCCCGGTTCAAGTGATTCTTGTGCCTCACCATGCCCAGCTAATTTTTGTATTTTTAGTAGAGAGGGGGGTTTCACCATGTTGGCCGGGCTGGTCTTGTATCTCCTGGTCTCAAGTGGTCTGTCCACCTCTGACTCCCAAAGTGCTAAGATTACAGGTGTGAGCCACCACACCCAGCTAATACCACTACTTTATACAGTTCACCAAGAAAAAAAAAAAATCCATAATAAATCCTCAAAACAACAGAGAAATAAGTTTACAAAACAGTGAAATGAAGGTTAAAAAAAATTGTGACAAACCTACTACAAAGCAAAGATCTATCCCTAAATCTTCTTCCCTTCAAAACAAAGTTCTAAGATAGAAATGACCCCTATAGGATGTCAATCCAAAGACTCATTTATCCTCAAAGTACTTTGCTTTAGCCAACCTTGAACTGTGTCTAATAATTATTATAAAGCCTTAGGGAGATTAGTTAATACTTTCAAATTGTCTTTAGTGCCTGTGACATGTAAAATTCACACAAAAAAATCTTTATTTGGATCACTAAAAAGAAAGATAAATGAATGTGTTGTAAAAAAAAATACGTGTATAAATAAAAATGTTAGGTATGGACTAAAATAGTTCACAAATTACCACACAAAAACATTTCAATTCAGAGGTAATCAACTACACCATTTCAACCAATTTCTTAAAAAGTTTACCATTTGTAAAAAATATTTGTAACTTCCAATATTCTTCTTCTGAGAGAAACTTTAAATCCTTTTGGCGCTCCTTCAACAGATCTTGTTTATCCAAAATCCATTGCAAACTAG
Organism: Ateles fusciceps; assembly: GCA_036589455.1. Classification (NCBI taxonomy): domain Eukaryota; kingdom Metazoa; phylum Chordata; class Mammalia; order Primates; family Atelidae; genus Ateles; species Ateles fusciceps. Next base: position 32,194,455 of record JAZHEH010000065.1, on the reverse strand, counting down.
AAAAGACATGTTACAGAAAATCAACAAGCAAAGTCAGAGAAAACACTCTGAAGAGGTTGTTCATATTCTGAGAAGCACAAAGAGCAAAAAGCAACCTTAAAGTCAATTATGTGAATAATATCTCACTAATAAATGTAAATATGTACTGAAAAAAATTCTGCTCTAATATTTTCCTTCTTCCTCCTTAGTCTTTCTGTTACGAGCTTATATTTCATTGATTCTGACTCTGATATCAAAATATGTCTTACAATCTGTGATGCCTTTGTGTTGTAATTGGCAGCATGTTTTTTTGTTTGTTTGTTTTTGAGCAGAGTTTTGCTCTTTTTTGCCCAGGCAGGAGTGTGATGGCACTGATCACCACTCACCGCAACCTCCGTCTTCTGGGTTCAAGCGATTCTCCTGCCTCGGCCTTCCGAGTAGCTGGGATTACAGGCGTGCACCACCACGCCCAGCTATTTTTGTATTTTTTAGTAGAGATGGGGTTTCTCTATGTTGGTCAGGATAGTCTCAAACTCCCGACCTTGGGGGATCTGCCCGCCTCAGCCTCCCAAAGTGCTGGGATTACAAGCATGAGCCACCATGCCCGGCTTGGCAGCATGTTTATTCTTTCTTAATGATATAAGATAATGGTAGAATTATCTGGCACCAATTGATGGTGGCTTAGGTTTGAAGTATATAGTTTTTCAGCTGTTTATGAGTAACTATGGCATTTAAGTTGCTTATTTCACAAATCTAATTGTATTAAAAACTGCTTCAGAATGTGTTACACTGATAGCCTCCTCCTCTTGCCTAGTCAAGTGTACTATTTTTAACTGGAGATATGAAATTGACATGACTCAAAGAAAAAACTATTCTGAACCTGTATTTGTCATTCAATATGTACTGGAAGTCTTATGTCAAGGAACTTGCTATTCAGCATTCTTTTACATAGCTTTATGGATGAATCATTTAGCCAATCTCTACTGATGGAAATATAGGTTATCATTTTTCCTCTGTTACAAATAATACTTTAATGAATATCTTTGTAATTTTCCTTGCATATTTGATTAATAATATATTTGAAATAACTTCCCAGAAGTAGGATTAATGGGTCAGTGTTGCTGGTAACTTATTGATACACATTGTCAGTTTACCCTCCAAAAACATTATACTAATTTCCATTTCTATTAACAGTTCATAAGTGAATCCTAAAATATTTAATCCTATGGGTTACTGCCACTTTTAAATACTTTATAACTTAAAGGCAAAGTAGTATATCACTGTTTCTTTTCCCTGTAGTTTACTTTTGAGGTTAAACATCTTTTCCATATCTTCACTGGTCAAATGCAGTTCTTCTTTTGTACAATGTTAATTCTAACATGACCATTTTTCTAATGTGATTAGTTATTTTTTTAATGATTAAGAGAGTCTTCTGATATAAAATTTGCATAGTATGGATAATAAGTCATTTGCTTGTCAAATAAGTGCAAAATTTCTCCCAAGTTTAAATATCTCTCAGTATTTAATTATTTGTAATAGAGAAAGCTAAATCACTTACTTAAATCTACCTATCTTTTACTTTCATGTTTGTCAGGCATAGAAAGTCCTTCCCTGATTCGAAAATGATAAAAAAGTATTCACCCATGTTTTCTAATACCCTTAAGGGCTTTTTTCCTTCAATTTATATGATCCATCTGGAATTTTGGTACAGAGTATAAAGTAAGAATACAGCTAAACATTTTGTCAAATGCTTATCCAAATGTGCTAAGGTATTTCCTGATTTACAGTTCTATCATTATATATAATATCCTATTTTTGCTTTTGTTGTTCATATGCTGTGCTATTTTAAAACATAGAAAATTAAGTAAGTAATTGCTGGTATGAAAAATGCTCCCTTGCTACTATTCTTCTTAAAATTTCTGACTATCATATTGCAATTATTATTCTAAGACCTAAACTTTAGAAGCATTAAGTCAAGTCCTAACAAATAATATCCATTCAAATTTTGTGACTGAATTACATTTAAAGATCAACATAGGGAGAAAACCGAGATTCCAAACTCTATTAAAATCTCTATGTGCCACAATGGACTTTTAAAGTTTTCTTCCTACAGGTTCCGTATATTTCTTTATATTTTTCCCTTTGTATTTTATATTTTCTGTTGCTATTGCAAATTATACTTTCCTATCATTCGTTTTTAAAAAGCTTTTATTTTTGCATTTTGTAACTGGTCACCTTATTAAACCTTTATTATTTTGAATAACTTTTCAATTAACTGAGTTTTCTCATTAATTTAATTTCCACATATTGATAATTTTGTCATTCTTTCTATATCTCATTTGTATCAATTGTATTGACTAGTATATTGGGAAAATCTTAAATAGGCACCCTAATTATTCCAGTGTTTCAACACTGCTGATGCTTTGCCACGTTTTTCATGCTAAGGAAGCATCCTATTTCTGTTTTAGTAAGAGCTTTAGTCAAGGATAAATGTTGAATTGTGTTAGTTTTTTAATGCCTTCACTGTTTAATAGATTTCATAATACTGACTATATTTCTATAATAAAATCCACTGTCATGTTTTATAATTTCAGTGTAATGTTAGACTGCATTTGGTAATAATTCATTTACAAAGTTTACATCAATATTAAAAAGTGAGACTGTTTTTAATGTTCCCTTTGCTAGATTTTTTCTCTAAGTGTTTTCATGGCTTCAGAAAGAGGATTAGAAAGCTTTCCTTCTTTCTGTATGAAATGGAACAATTTCAAAAGGAGAGTCTCCTGAAAGACGGAAAGTATTTACCCATGAAATAAGGCATAGATCTTGGGTAATATTCTTAACTTGCTTTGGCTTTCAAATTTAAAATCCTGAAGATAACCCAAAAGTACCCCTGGGTTTATTTACTTTTCTCTACTAAAAATAAAAAAATTAGCTGGGTGTGGTGGCAGGAGCCTGCAGTCCCAGCTACTCAGGAGGCTGAGGCAGGAGAATTGCTAAAACCTGGGAGGTGGAGGTTGCAGTGAGAAGAGACTGCGCCACTGCACTCCAGCCTGGGCGACAGAGTGAAACTCCGTGTCAAAAAAAAAAAAATTTTTTTCCTTTTAATATAGATTAGCATCAGTGTTATCTATTTTAAGTCCTTCTTTGTTTCTTTAGGTTTATTTCATGTTTCCTTTTTAATATTCTTAAACAGAATATTTCTAGTATCTCTCAGTTATTCAGGATATTGATTTTCTAATATATTCAGCTTTGGTTACACTCCATATATAATATTATGATGTTATTTTCTAGATATTAAGTAATTGTATTTTCAGTTTCCTTTTTCACACAAGTATTCAGTTAGTTTTAGTTTTAAATTTTGTTACTTGTTCATTAATGCATTCAATCAACCAGCAAAGACTTAGTGCCCTTTTAGTTCATTTTGGTCAGACTGTGTTTTGTTCTACTTCAACTACATTGTGGTTTGCTAATTAATTTTACCTCCAGAGTCATTTTATGTTTTTAAACAGGTAAATTTCACAAATATTTTAAGAGTTTTCCTCACAGAACTTTGTATGGAGGATAAACTAAAAAGATTTATAAATACTGCATTTCATCAAATTTAAGATTACATCTAGAATTCATCATTATTTCATATGCTATAAAAGCAATTGCCATGCTGATTTCAAAGATGTTAAAAGTGTGAAAATGTGCATCTTAAAAGCATGAAACAGTATATTTAACGTCAATTGCCCTCTTTCACCAAATTCACCTAAGACAATGGCCTTTCATAATCTTTTCGTTTGTTTTTCCAGAATTGTCTTGTCTTTGATACTTGTTACCTTTTCTAGATGAGGAACTCCATGACTGCTCAAGGGATTTGAGCAAGGCAAAGTGGTCCCCCTCCTTTAGGACTATTTGAATTGGGAGAAAACAGCTTTAAAGAAGGATACTTAACTTTATAATAATTTTATATTTGAAAAGTGAAAAAAGTTTTTACAATGCTATGAATAAATGAAAGCACAATGAGAACACTTATTGAAAAAAGGCAGGATCTTTTTTTAGGTTGAAAAACTGACAAATCAACAGCCAGCTACTTGTCAATTCTCTCAGCTTCTTTCGAAGTTTATCAGAATATCTCTTCTCCACTACCTAAACTATTTTTTTCAGGAGTTTTAACTCCAATACCTAAACTTTCGATACTTTAATTTTGCCCAATATTTCAGTGTGTGAAAACAATTCATTATACACACACACACACGCACAATCAGTGGTAAATTTTCTTTAACATGTCATCTCCACTTTATAGCAAGAGGAAAACCTGCTTTTCCTTAAATAGGTTATCGAGCTCACGGTTTCTTTTTTTCTCCTTGCAAAGGGCTAAAAAATGAACATCAGGAATAGATCCTATTCACAGAATCGAAATTTGTTACTTATTAATGCTTTCTTAGCATCAAAAATTATACTAAGATATCTTCTTTGTCAAGTTCTGTTCATCTTTCAACTATACTCAATTGGCCCCATCACGCACCTTCCTGCCTGCTTAAACAAATGTATTTAGGCATAAGTGTTTTTAATATTATTCTAGCTCTCACACAGTCACTGACAGAAACAAGAACTTACTCATGAAAAAGGTTAAGGAAATAGGTAAACAAAATCACTGGAAAATAGACCTTTAAAACAAAATTTAAGACACAGGCTAATGAAATGAATAAATTTTGAGGGCACCTGCCCTATACTTTATCAACATAAAACTTCATCTAGACATAAAGTACTGGCGAGAAGCGGTCAGTAGGCAGAAACAAGTCCGACTCTCTCCTTTCCTAGGAATATGAATCCACTCAAGATATAAAGTGAATGACAAAAGATCACAATGCCGATCACCCGAAGAAATCCCAGGCAAAAGCACGCCACAACTGTCCTGAACAAGTAGCCTCACAGTCCTGAGCTGAGTCACACTTTCCATACCTGTGCCCACTCCATCCGACCCCCCGCGGCCTAGCTAAACCAATAATCCGAAATTAAACTCCGAATCGTTCCTTCCCGGGAGACTAAACTCTCCTCCACCCCTCCCCCTTACAGATCCTTCCCTCCGCGAAACTGGGGCTAGGAGCGGGGAGGGGGAGTAGCCTCAGAAAATCGCATCTTGCTCTGGCCGCTGCCGTCTCCGGTGAGGACCCCAGCACTCGGGGCCGAGGCCGGGATCCAGGCCCAGGGGGAGTCGCAGGCCCCGTCCTCACAGCCCCTCAAAAAACCGGCCCCAGGTGAGAAGACGGAAGATCACTTACTAGTGGGAGCTCTGCCAAAAGTTCCCTGCCATGGAACACAGCTTGCCCTGATAAAAAAGCACCAGCCGGCGGAGCGGCCCACGGAGAGACCATAGACCCAGCCCGTCCGGTAACCGCGCTCCTCGATCAAATCAGCTCGGCTCGGCTCCGCTCCGCGGCGGCGGCGGCGAAAGGAAGAGGATGGCCCCCTATTCTCCTTGACGCCGGCCGACAACACTCAACTGTGCAAACCCGTTCCTATCGACAAAAGTTCCGGCCCGCTGTAGCGGAGGGAGCCGGCAGGGAGGCGTTGATCTGTGGTCGCGCTGAGATGGAAGAGAACTAGTGATGGCGAGTGCTCGCGGCTCGGCGGTTGAAAGGCTTTCGAGAGAGCGTCTTGCCGGTTCTGGCCTAGGGCCCAAGCCACTCGGTCTCCTGTCCTCACTACGGGAGTTGCTGAGTGGGTCTAACCTGGAGGAAGCGGCTTAGTTCGGGGGTTGTGTTATTACCTCTTCCAGTACTTCAAAAACAGGACAATGGCATTATAATAAAGTATAAGATTTTGTGACTTCTTTTTCCTGTGATTGGAAAGAGGAATAAATGAAGATGACTTTGTTCTCGCGGATCAAGTGTCCTTTTTTTATTTTTTACTTTACTTTTTTTTTTTTCTTTTTTGAGACGGAGTCTTGCTCTTGTAGCCCAGGCTGGAGGGCAATGGCGTGATTTCGGCTCACTGCACCCTCTGCCTCTGGGGTTCAATCGATTCTCCTGCCTCAACCTCCCGAGTAGCTGGGATTACATAAGCCCGCCACCACGCCAGGCTAATTTTTGTATTTTTAGTAGAGACGGGGTTTCGCCATGTTGGCCAGGCTGGTCTCGAACTCCTGACCTCGTGATCCTCCCGCCTCAGCCTCCCAAAGTATTGGGATTACAGGCGTGAGCCACCACGCCCGGCCTACTTTTTACCTTTGAGACAGTCTGGCTCTGTCAACCAGGCTGTAGTACAGTGGCACAATCTCGGCTCACAGCAACATCCACCTTCCGGGTTCAAGTGATTCATTCTGCTGCCTCAGCCTCCCAAGTAGTTGGGATTACTGGCACCCCCAGCCACGCCTGTCTAATCTTTGTATTTTTAGTAGAATGGGGATTTTGCTAGGCTGGTCTGAAACTCCTGACCTCAGGTGATCTGACCTCTTCGGCCTCCCAAAATGCTGGGATTAACAGGCGTGAGCTACCAGGCCGGGCCTGGATCAAACGATCTTAATGGAGTTCTTTTGGAGAGATAAAGTGCAAATTTAGAGAGCAGCAGAACCACCAGTTTTGCAGAACATCTAAAAGCAGTCATGCATATATGTATGCACGAGTATGTGCATGTATGCATCAAATAAAAACATACTGCAAAAATGCTGTAATTTAATTTTACAAGATTAAATAATGTATTTTCCGTTTCATTTTCATTGTACCAATGCATTTATTGTAAAACTTCTAATTTTTTTTCTAAGTAATTGGACACTCCAGAAACTTGTTTATAGACGATCAGCATCTGAGGCAACTTAAGACAGTATTTATCACATTGTGGGTGGAGACCAATTAGGGTGTGGTAAAGTTAAGTATAATCATTTTCCTAAATGAACAGAAAATACTAGGTAAATCTGAAATAGCAAGGATATTATATTTAAATTTGGTTCAGTTATATATGTGTGTAAACACATATATACACACATATATATACATACACAGTCAAGATGTGAAATGCATTTATTCGTATGTGAGAATAAATACATAAATAAAATAAAATAAATAATACACCAGGCCCGGTGGCTCATGCCTGCTGTAATCCCAGCATTTTGGGATGCTGAGGTGGGCGGATCCCTTGAGGTTCAGGAGTTTGAGAACAGCTTGGCCAACATGGTGAAACTCCGTCTCTACTAAAAATACAAAAAGTAGCTGGCCATGATGGTGTGTGCCTATAGTCCCAGCTACTTGGGAGGCTGAGGCACAAGCATCACTTGAACCCAGGAGGCGGAGGTTGCGGTGAGCAGAGATTGTGCCACTGCACTCCAGCCTGGAGTGAGACTCCAAATCAAAAAAAAAAAAAAAAAAAAGGAAAAAGAAAAAAGAATGAATTATTCTGGATAAGTTACACTAGGCGAAATTGTGGTAACACCTCCCTATCCCCACCCCAATCACCATAGCTTAATAGAAAACTATTTTACATGTCGTATGTCACTCCCATAAAGTCCCATAAAGTCTGCTTGCTCTTCTTGGTGGTTGTCTTCCAGATCTTCAAGAATCTAATACGTATCTTTCAATTACTCCATCTTGATGGTCTTTGCTTCTAGGCTTAAAATCTTTCTAGAGAGAGCACAGAGGACTCACACTAGCTTTTACCCAGTGTTAAGGGCCTTGAAACAGAAACAACCCAATCACCTTCTCTCATGGGCATTGACCAGAATAGACACATGCCTCCAATTTAACTGTGAAGAAAGCTGAAAAATGTAGAGGAGTGTGTAGTATACTTGACGAACACTACTGTCTGTTGCATTACAGATCACAATAAAAATATTTAAAAGGCACTACCTTAAGAAACTCCAAGCCATGGGCTGTTTCACAGATTGAGGATTTCTTCAATTCTCTGTGTTTGTTTTGTTTTTGTCAGCCTGGCATCATCCAGAAGATAAGGATACTGCAACGAATTCGTATTACTAATGTTTTATTCTAAGCGATCCTATTACACTTTGTTTCTATCACTGGACTAGCACTTAATTTCTTTTCTTTTCTTTTTTTTTTTTGAGACAGAGTCTCACTGTGTCACCCAGGCTGTAGTGCAGTGGTGCGATTTCAGGCTCACTGCAACCTCCGCCTCCCGCGTCAAGCAATTCTCCTGCCTTAGTCTCCCAAGTAGCTGGGATTACAGATGCCCACCACCACGCCCACCTAATTTTTTTTTGGTATTTTTAGTAGAGATGGGATTTCACCATGTTGGTCAGATTGGTCTTGAACATCTGACCTCAGGTAATCTATCCGCCTTGGCCTCCCAAAGTGCTGGGATTACAGGTGTAAGTCACCCACCCTGCTATTTTGTTTTATACCTAATTCTGCACTCTTCTTCCTACAAAACAGTGAGCTCCTTCATCTTTGTATCTACATTAGTTCAGGGTATAATGCGTAGTAGGCATAGCAAATACTGGTGTTTAAATCTTTTACAGAATTGGGGGCATGTGCTTTGATATAAATTATGAATACAAAATTATGTTGAAAAGTGAATACTATATACAGAATACAAAAAGAGCCACAACAACTTGCTAGAGCTGTGGAAATTCAGGTCTCTTCCTTCTGTGAACAATTTTAGGCAATTTACCGTAAGTGCTACATAGAACCTCTTCCTGTTTGTGACCTGGTTTCTGCTGCCACCAAATGCCCAACAGCTCCCAGTGCTGATGGGGGCTGTGCAAGTCACAGGCCTAGAGCTTAGGCTTCCTTAGTTTCAGAGTAAATTGCTTTTGAGGACATTTTATAAATGTAGTTTGAATTAAATTGACTTAAACCAAAAGCTAACTTCATTTAAGGATATCTCTAGTGGAATAGGGAAATTTACAAAAGTTGTTAAAATGCATAGACATCCCAGCTTACCTGGATGCAAAAAGATGCTGAGCTGTCTAGTAGATTTGCCTTTTTTTGCTGATGATTTTTTAAACTTTTCAAAATAATTTTGGGAGTATTGTTTTTCAGTCCTCATTACCCACTAATTTAAACTTGATGAAATAAATTAATGTTGTCCCTTCCAATTTTCAACTTACCTTGTGCTTTTCAAACAGGGGTGTGTTCAATAAATTCTTTTTAAATTTTTTTCATTTTTGTGGCTACCTAGTAGGTATATATATTTATGGGGTACATGAGATATTTTGATGCAGGCATGCAATGAGTAATAATTACATCAGGGTAAATGGGTATCCATCATCTCAGGCATTTATTCTTTGTGTTACAAACAATCCAATTATACTCTTTTAGTTATTTTAAAATGTCAAAAAATTATTGATGCTAGTATTTACTCTCCTGTGACAAGAAAGCATTTATCCTTTTTCTTCCTACAGTGCTTTTCTCCAGCAGAATGAATACTATTTCTGCGAAACTAGGGCCTCGAAGGTTAGTGGCTTTACCAAGCTCACTTAGTTAAGTAGTGGCAAGAGCAATTAGAATTTGATTCTTTTAATTCACAGTGCAATAAGTTTTTTACCCAACTAGACAGCTTCAAGACAACTACTATGACTAAATTACTATAAGCACATTATTCCAAATTTGTAGCACAAGTTTTTCTTCTCAAACACAATTATTGGCGATAACCTCCCATTTTAATTAAATTGTTATCATAATTACTTTGCTTTGGTATTAATAGTCCTTATTGTGAAAAACATCCTCTTTATTTAGTCATCCCCTGTACTTCCCTTTATTTTAATTCTGGGATACCCGTATTTGTTAAAGATGAATACACTTCTAAATTATGGAAAAGTGTCTTTGTTTTGTGCTATAAGAGAATAGTACAGACTGGGTAATTTACAACTGTCAACCTAGATAACAAACAGAGAGAGGCTTTCTAAAAGAAAATGATCTTTATTCAGGAATAGAGCATTGAAACAGGAGTATGTGTACCCTTAGTAAACTACATGGGCATTTAGGGAGGTAAAGGAAAACAAAGGTTTTTAAAGGAAAACTGAGAAGGATTACATAATTGTTCTGAAATAATTTAGCCATGGCTACAAGGATCAATTACAAAGGTGACACCAGTCCAAGGTTAGATAGGCAGTTGCTGGGCAGATATCGTTTTAGAAATACTGTTTTGTGTGCAACGTTGCTGTGGTGTTTGTGCAATGATATGGTTTTTGCAGCATCTTTTGTGATAGTTTTTGTTACCAGCCATTCATTTGTGAGAACCCTTCCTTCATGGTCCTTTTTGGCTGTATTTTTTATTTTTATTTTTTAACCCAAGTGACTCCATTTTGATCCTGACAACTTTCACATAATGAACAGAAATTTATTAGGTCATGGGTTCTTGATGCTGGGAAGTCCAAGATTACGGGGTTGGCATCTGGTGAGGGCTACCTCATCCTGTGGCAGAAGGACAAGAGAAGGAAAGAGGGAGAGAGAGAGAGAGAGAGAGCGCGCGCAAGAGAGTGCAAGACGGGATCAAAGTCATCGTTTTATAAGAAACCGATTCCCAGGATAACAGCATTAATCCATTCATGAAAGCAGAGGCTTCATAGCCTAATCACCTCTCATTAGGCCCCACCTCTTAACATCATGACATTGGGGATCAAGTTTTTAACATATACACTTTGAAGGACATATTCAAACCCTAATATAAAGTGTATTAATTGAGAACTCAGTCTCTAGACTGACGAGATTCAAATAATAGCTCTGCCACTTACCAGTTGTCTAACCCTGGTCAAACTAGTTAGTCACTCTGAGCCTCTGTTTCTTCATCTATAAAACAGGGATAATTACAGGTAAGTCATGGGGTTGTGGTGAAGTTTAAATGAACTTAAATGAAATTAGAATAGTGCCTGATACATGGTAAGAGTTCAATAACTGTTTTTTAACTTTAGAACAAATGTAGACTCTATAGCACTATAGACTATAGACTATAAAGACTCTGTTTTCAGAAATGAGCAAGATCTCTTTGTATCTAGCTTGATACAAAGACGAATGTGCTCTGTCTTTAATACAAGCCTTTGACACTGTAATGCAGTTGTATTCTGCAGGGAACAGATAATCAAATATGTTGTGTTACAATGTGCCAGCCTACTCATGCCATTAGACTTTTGTTCTGCCCTGTATATGCCTAGATTTGGTGTCCCCCAGACATTTGGGGGGATTCCAGAATTCACCTCTCGTTTTTGGTTAGTCTAGAATGGGCTTACAGAGAACAAAATGTATCAATAAGAAAACTTAGAGCCAGATCTCTGCAATCCTATTGTCTGAGCGATTGTCTGTAAATAACTTGTTTATTATTATTATATTAGTTTGCTTTAAAAGATGGTATTAAGGAAGGAAAATTTATGGAATCCATAAATAGAGGTCAGAAATGTCAAATTTTGGCAGGCTGTCTGTGTTCATTTCCCATTGTTGCTATAACAAATTACCTTATTTTACAGTTCTGGAGGTCAGTGGTCCTAAATGTCATCCTTTCCTTTCACTGGGGTGCCACAGCAAGATGGTGGTGCAGTTTTACAAGAAGAGGAAGTTTGTTACTGATGGCATCTTCAAAGCTGAACTGATGATTGAATTTCTACTCAGGAGCTGACTGAAGATGGCTACTCTGGAGTTGAGGTCTGAGTTACACCAACTAGGACAGAAGTCATTATCTTAGACACCAGAACACAGAATGTTCTTGGTGAGAAGGGCTGGCAGATTTGGGAATTGACTGCTGTAGTTCAGAAGAGGTTTGGCTTTCCAGAGGGGAAAGTAGAGCTTTATGCCGAAAAGGTGACCACAAGAGATCTGTGTGCCATTGCCCAGGCAGAGTCTCAGTGTTACGAACTCCTAGGAGGGTTTGCTGTGCAGAGGGCCTGCTGTGGTGTGCTGCAGTTCATCATGGAGACTGCAGTCAAAAGCTTCAAGGTCATGGTATCTGGGAAACCCTGAGGACATAGGGCTAAATCCATGAAGTTTGTGGATGGCCTGATGATCCACAGCAGGGACCCTGTTAATACTATGTTGACACTACTGTGTGCCATGTGCTGCTCCAACAGGGTGTGCTGGGCATCAAGGTGAAGATCATGCTGCCCTGGGAACCTGGTAAGATTAGCCCTAGTAAGCCCCTGTCCAACCACATGAGCATCGTGGAACCCAAAGATGAGATACTCCCCCACCACTCCCATCTCAGAACTGAAGGATAGGAAGCTAGAGCGACCTGCCATGCCCCAGTCAGTCACCACAGCATAACGAGGTCTCCTTGGCAGCTGTGTCTGGAGTCTGGCTGTTGCTCTGTAAATAACTTTAATAAAATCTTGTACAAAGACAGAAAAAAGTATGTAAATCATAGATGGGTCTCACTAGGCTAAAATTAAGGTGTCAGCAGGGCTGTATTCCTCTCTCAAGAATCTAGAGGATAATCTATATTCTTGCCTTTTCCAGCTTATAGAGGTTCCCACATTTCTTGGCTCATGGCCCCCTTCATCTTCAAAGCTAGTCATGGCCAGTTGAGTCTTTCTCACATTGCATCACTCTAAATTGTACCTCGTTCTTCACATTTAAAGTACACATTTAATTACTACCCTGGGCCTACTTGGATAATCTAGGATAATTTTCCTATTTTAAATTCAGCTCACTAGCAACCTAAATTCCATCTGCAACCTTAATTCCTCCCTGCCATATAACATAACATATTCACAGGTTCTGGGGATTAGGATGAGGACCTCTTTGGGAACTATTATTTTTGACTACTACAGTGTCTTCAGATTGTTCGTCAGCTCTAGCCCACAGACTTAAGTATCGAGGCTCTTCAGCAAGTATGTTCTTAGAATAGAAGTGGATGCATTAGATTGTTATAACTTGATAGCACTAACTTCAACCAACTTCTGTTGATCTAATTTATTCTTCTGAAGCAATCTTCAATAATAATTTGGTTTTCCACATTAATTGGCAATTATCTTTATAAATCAATTAATTTACATTGTTTTTTCTTTTCTTTTTTTTTAACTCTAATCCCATGACAGCAGATTATATATTAGGTTTTTTGCAGGTTTTTTTTTGTTTTTGTTTTTGTTTTTATACAGACAGGGTCTTACTCTGCTGCTTAGGCTGGTCTCAAACTCCTGAGTTCAAGTGATCCTCCTGCTTCAGCCTCCAAAAGTGTTAGGATTTACAGGTGTGAGCCACTGCACCTGGTTGGGTTTTTAATGTATGAGTTTCTATGAGCTTGATCAATGTATTTACACCCAAGAGGTAGAGTAGAGTTAGTAGTCTGGCAGCTCCTGTTTCTGCGTCTACAAAAATAAAGAGCAGACCCACAAACTCTGGGGAAGTCCATCTGTCTAGTGGTCTCGAAATGATTGATTTTGATGTACTTTTCAAACTAAAGCTCAGAGTGGATCTCACCTCCTGGCTATAAACTGGATACTCCCCTAACTTATTTCATCACATTATTTATCCCTGCAGCATTGGTCAATTCTCTTTCTTGTTTTCATTCATTCTTTTTTTCACATCTATATACTATAATTGAATTTTTTTGGTTGCAAAGTTACTCCCATAAATTTATAGTTCATTACAAAAAGAAACGTGGATTGGCACTAGAATTGTAACTAGAGAACTGTCCAGAATTGAGGCGTATTTCTTTTTGTGTGTTTCCTGTTTTCCTGTTCCAACTGGCCTATACTAATTCTCCATTCTGTGTATTTTCTGTCTGCGTCATAGTCTCTGCATTGCATTGTAACTTCAGTTTGTATGCTCTTAGTTTTTCTCTTCATCATAAACTTTCAGCTTTAATTTCATTCTACCTCATTCTCTCTTTATTTCCTTTGTTTATATAGATAGAGGTTTCACACCAAAAAAAAAAAAAAAAAAAATGTCTCTGGGGCCCCACACAACTAGGACAGCCCTGATGAGAACCACCATAATTGGCTTAGGATGGTTGGTGGTCCTTAATCTTGACTGTGCTTTAGAGTTACTTGAGGGTGCTTCTAAAACAATCTTTATCAGACTTAACTCCCAGATCAAATTTCTTCTGCAGAGTAAGTACACATACAAACATATTTATATGTTATATCTAAGCAAGAAGAAATAAGTGGAAGAATATACATCAAGACATTAAAATGATAATGGGAACAACCACATGATAATGAATATTAGGGTTCTCCAGAGAAGCAGAACCAACAGGAATTTATATATATAATTGGCTCACTTGATTATAGAGGCTGAGAAATCCCACAACCTGCCATCTTCAAACTGGAGATCCAGAAAACCCAGTGGTGTAGTTCCCGTCCAAATCTGAGGACTTGACAACCAGGAGCACTGATGTCCAAGGGCAGGAGGAGATGGATGTCCAGACTCCAGAAGAGAGAGTGAATTGACCCTTCCTCTGTCTTTTTGATCTGTTTAATCATGCAACAGTTTAGATGATGCCCACCATGTTGGTGAAGGCTATCTTCTTTACTCAGTTGACTGATTCAAATATCTTCCTACTATGTCCTTTTTCTCTTCTAGGAGAAACAACTTCATAGCCACACCTAGCAATAATGTTTTACCAATTATCTGGGCATGCTTAGCCTAGTCAAGTTGACTCATAAAATTAATCGTCATAACAACAAAATAGTATACTATTTTGACTCAAATAATAAACTAAATATACCTGGATCTATGCTGATACACATATGTAAATATATGATTAAATAAATAAATAAATGGGTAAAAGATTAATCTTCCTTACTAAAGATTTCCAGATAATACATGTAGACAGTTTCCCATCCAGAGATGGAACTTAAAGCTTTCCCGCTTGAGTATGGGCTGAATTTAGTGTCTTGCTTCCAAACAGTAGATTACGTAAAGGGGAAAAATAGTAACTTTACAGCAGAGACACCTGGCACACACTACCTTAACAAAATGATCAAGGTTAGCATCAACAGTGATTAAGTCATCTTGGTAATATGTATCCCTGACATGATGTGTTAAGAAGGGACTTTACCTCTGTGATCTTCCTCTTAAAGGTCTATAACCCTATACTAGTCATGAGAAAAAAACATCATCAGACAAACCCAAATTTAGGGACATTATACAAAACATCTGACCAGTACTCTTCAAAATTGTCCAGGCCATCAAAAACAAGTAAAGACTGAGAAACTATCACAGACCAGAGGGGAATAAGGAGACTTAATGGCTAAATGTAATGTGGTATCCTGGGTCGGATCCTGGAACAGAAAAAAGGTATAGAAATAAATTGGTGAAATTTGAATAAATTGTGCAAATTAATTAATAGTCATGAACCAATAACAGTCTCTCAATTTTGACAAATGTGCCATAATTATGTAAGATGTTAATATTAGGGGAAACTGGGTAAAGACATACAGGCACTCTCTGTGCTATCTTTGTAACTTTTCTGTAAATTTAAATTATTCCAAAATAAAAGGTTTGATATAGTTTGGATATTTATCCCCACCCAAATCTCATGTTGAAATGTAATCTTCGTTGTTGGAGGTGGGGCGTGGTGGGGAGGTGTTTGGGTCATGGGGAGGATCCCTTTTGGCGTGGTGCTGTTCTCATGATAGTGAATGAGTTCTGATGAGATCTGTTTGTTGTAAAGTGTGGCCCCCTAGCCTCCACCTCTTGCCTCCTGCTCCCACTATGTGATGTGCAAGCTTCTGCTATGCCTTCTGCCATGAGTACAATCTCCCCTGAGGCCTCCCCAGAAGCCAAGAGATCCCTGTTCTGTACAGTCTGCAGAACCGTGAGCCAGTTAAACCTATTTTTTAAAATAAATTGCTCAGTCTCAGGTATTTCTTTATAGCAATACAAGAATGGCCTAATACGAAGTTTATTTTAAAAATATACCCCAGGCCAGGCGTGGTGCCTCATGCCTGTAATCCCAGGACTTCAGGAGGCTGAGGTGGGCGGATCACTTGAGGTCAGGAGTTTGAGACCAGCTTGGCCAACATGGTGAAACTCCATCTCTACTAAAAATACAAAATTAGGTGGGCATGGTGGTGCACACCTGTAATCCCAGCTACTCTGGGAGGCTGAGGCACTAAAATCACTTAAACCTGGGAGGCAGAGATTGCAGTGAACGAGGATCATGCCGCTGTACTCCAGCCTGTGCGACAGAGTGAGACTCTGTCTCAAAAAATATGTGTGTGTGTGTGTGTGTGTGTGTGTGTGTGTGTATGTGTGTGTATTCCAAAGTTGCTGAGGTGTGGGTTGGCACAGCATCTCACTTGCCTGAGTCTGAGGGCTGTGTTGATTCTCATTTACCTTATATGTGGTTGCTTTAGGCATGAGCAAGTGACAATTCTAGCCAATGCCATAGAGGGGAAGTCTGCTGAGAACTTCTGAGCAAGGTCTTAAACTAAAGCATTTGGAGGGAAAAAAACAAATCAGTTTGTTTTCTGCTACTGATTGTTGTTTCTATAGCGAGCAATTCTGGGGGGTGATTTTGCCCCCACTCCCATGGGACTTTTGGCACTGACTGAAGAGTGAAAGACACTTTTGCTTGTTATAACTGTGGGGGAGAGTGCTATGGGCATCTACTGGGTAGAAATCAGGGATGCTGCTAAACATTCCACAATGCACAGGACAGCCCCCCACAACAATGAATGATTCAGCCCCCAAATACCAACTTCCAAAGTTGAGAAACTGCTGTATGTGATCACTGCTGTGTGGCAGATGTGCTAGACTGTGAAGAGAAGGCTGAGGATGACAGAACCAAAGGGCACAAAAAAAATTAGTTCGTGGTGACAACGTTGAAGAACCATTGCATTAAATGACCTCTTAAGTGCCTATAGTTGGATTTTTTTTTTTTTTGGTTGATTTGGCAGGTGAGTTGTTATACACTCCTTAGTGGATTCCAACTTTTATGGTTACCATCCTGATTGGACTTTTTTTTAGGTGAAAATAAATCTCTTTATTGTTTAAAAACTCATTTGGCATTTATTTGCAGACAAGAGTATCCTAATCGACATAGAAAGAAAAAGAAGGAGTACAACAAATTTTGTGGGGCTACAAGCATAGGGTGTCCCAGGGAGGGGGGAAAATGGCCCATCAGGTACAAATTCTAACTGAAATCTCACTTGATCTGAGAAGTTACCAGAATAACTTTCAGTGTTGTCAAGATAGATGCTCAGCTGGATACTTACGTCACATTAAGCTATACTGATTTTATTTGTTCCACTTATCAGGATTTAGAACACAACTTATTTGAACATGATTTGAAATCAGGAAACATTGTTATACTTTCGATATATTCTTTGAGGAAACAGCTCCCAGACTTTTCTGTTCAAAGACGTTTAGTTTTTTATTAAAAGTTTTGAAATATACATTTGTTCTTTGTACTAACCAAGATGCAATGATCTTCAAAGACATTTAAAGTGCTGAAAAGGAAAAAAATGACATAATCTCTTAAAACTTGCAATTTAGGCTGGATGCAGTGGCTCATGCCTGTAATCCCAATACTTTGAGAGGTTAAGGAAGAAGAATTACTTGAGCCCAGCAGTTCAAGTCTAGCCTGGGAAACATAGCAAGACCCCATCTCTACAAAAAAAATTAAGCCTGGCCAACATGTTCAAACCCCATCTCTACCAAAAAATAGGAAAATTAACCAAGTATGGTGGCCTGTGCCTGTAGTCCCAGCTACTGGGGAGGCTGAAGTGAGAAGAATCTCTTGAACCCAGAAGGCAGAAGTTGTAGTGAGCCGAGATTGCTCCATTGCACACCAGCCTGGGCAACAGAGAGAGACCCTTTCTTAAATGAATGAATGCATGAATGAATAAGTAAATACATAAAATAAAAATAAAAATAAGTTAGTCAGGCTCAGTGGCACGAACCTGTGGTCCTAGCTACTCAGGTCTGAGGCAGGAGGGTTCCTTGAGTCCAGGAGTTTGAGGTTGCAGTGAGCTATGATTGCACCACTGCACTTCAGCCTGGGTGACAGAGCAAAACCCTATCTCAAAAAAAAAAAGAAAAAAAAAATTGCAACTTAGAAACATTTTTGAACTAAACTTGGAAATTTTAATTTTTTTTAAAGAGTTGACAATTTTATTTTTACATTTCCCAATAGAAATGGAAACTGCATCTTTTTTTGTCCCACTTCTCCCCTCCGAAGCTATTCTCTTTGATAGGACAGGGGAGCAAGTCTTCCTTATGCTGTTTAGAAAACCCAGCATCACAGCAGCATGATCTCCTGATGAAGCAGAACAGGTAATATAAAAGAGATACAATGAGGCCTTCGAGTCATTCCGGGCCGAGTGGGCAAGATCATGGGACGGGCAGGAGGTCTCATCATTGGGGGCCCAGGCATCATTGGCACGTGGCCTCCCATGGGTGGCCTCATTCCAGGAGCAGGTCCCACTAGCATCATCCCAGGAGAAGGAAGACCCATCATTGGCATTATGAGAGGGTCCCCAATATGGGGTGCTGGCATCGTACCAGGGAGAGGAGGACCCAGAAGACGGGGAAGGTGATATCATCACCCCGGCAGGAGGAGGAGCAGAGAATGGAGTAGGAGCTATCTTTCCTTGTTGAAATGCAGCCTTTGTTTTGTCAATCAGGCTCTTAGCCTGCTCTTCCATCCATTTCTGATAGTCATCTTTCACATTCTCTTTGTGTTTCCCATCACTGCAGTGTGTCTTTCCCACAGATGGAGAGTCATGGGTGAGGTATGTATCGCAGTAGTCACAATAAAACTTGGGCATGTTGCTCTGCAGCCCCTTGGCCACTCTCTTCCGTGATGCCCGGAAATGACACATACAGCCAGTGCAGACACTGAGGAACCCCAGGAGACTAGTGTGAAGACTTCCAGAGCCCTCGCCTCCTCAGAAAATAATTTTTATGTGAATTATTAAAACAGTGGGTAAGTGGGAATACATAAAAATGGAGAAAAGGCCATTATATTTTTCTTTTTTTTTCTCCTTGAAAAAAATTTTTTTTAATTATACTTTTAAGTTCTGGGATACATATGCAGAATGTGCAGGTTTATTACATAGGTATACACATGCCATGGTGGTTTGCTGCATCCATCAACCCATCATCTACATTAGATATCTCTCCTAATGCTATCCCCTCCCCTAGCCCCCTGCCCCGCTACAGGCCCCCGATGTGTAATGTTCCCCTCCCTGTGTCCATGTGTTCTCATTGTTCAACTCCCCCGTATGAGTGAGAACATGTGGTGTTTGGCTTTCCGTTCTTGTGTTGGTTTGCTGAGAATGATGGTTTCCAGCTTCATCCATGTCCCTGCAAAGGACATGAACTCATCTTTTTTATGGCTGCATAGTATTCCATGGTGTATATGTGCCACATTTTCTTTATCCAGTCTATCATTGTTGGGCATTTGGGTTGGTTCCAAATCTTTGCTATTGTGGAAAGTGCTGCAATAAGCATACATGTGTATGTGTCTTTATAGCAAAATAATTTATAATGCTTTGGGTAGATACCCAATAATGGCATTGCAGGGTCAAATGGTATTTCTGGTTCTAGATCCTTGCAGAATCGCCACACAGTCTTCCACAATGGTTGAACTAATTTATACTCCCACCAACAGTGTAAAAGCGTTCCTACTTCTCCACATCCTCTCCAGCATCTGTTGTTTCCCTCACTTTTTAATGATTGTCATTCTAACTGGTGTGAGATGGTATCTTATTGTGGCTTTGATTTGCATTTCTCTAATGATCAGTGATGAGTTTTTTTTCCATGTCTGTTGGCCACTTTTCTCCCTCTTTCTAATGTGATAGAAGGGGGAAATCAAGGCATATTGAGCATAGTGAAAGGTTTAAATGGTCTTACAGAAACTGTTTCTTTAAGAAGAGACAATTCGTGACAACACTGGAAGCAAGAAGATCAGGCTTCTATTGCTAGGGCCTTGAAAGTGCTAATTTAATAGTTTTCCTTAATGTGAAAACCATGATTTAATCAAGTTATGATAAAACCAATACTTAAATTTGGTAAGCTAGTGATATCACCTTTTATCTAGGATTTTATTTTATGTAATGCTACTTTTCCTCACAAATTGTAAAGCCAGTAGAAACACATTTAATCTAACTAGTCTTTTGATGCACATTATTGAAAACAGAAATCCTTGTTCCACCCCTGGGTAATAAATTCTTGATCTACCTATGTAAAAATCTAACTCAGCAGTAAAAATCTAATTCATCTACCTGAAATGTTAGCATAGTTAATAAGTTACATGTACACATTTTATTTAGTCCTATTAATAAGTCTCCTAAGGAGGTATTACTATGATGCTCTTTTTATGGATGAGAAAACTTAGGCTGAGAGAGGATAAATAACAAGCCCAAGTCCACACAGGTGTGAACACACCTTGGAGACACTGTGGGTTCATTTCTATATCACCACAATAAAGCAAATATTGCAATAAAACAAGCCACACAATTTTTTTTTTTTGGTTTCTCAGTGCACATAAAAGTTATGCTTACAGTATATTGTAGTCTATTAAGTATGGAATAGCATTATGTCTAAAAAACAATGTAAGTACCTTAAACAAAAAATACTTTAGGCTGGGCGTGGTGGATTATGCCTGTAATCCTTGCACTTTGGGAGTCCGAGTGGGGCGGATCACCAGATCAAGAGATCCAGACCATCCTGGCCAACGTGGTGAAACCCTGTCTCTACTAAAAATACAAAAATTAGTTGGGCGTGGTGGCAGGCACGAGACGGAGGTTGCAATGAGCTGAGATCGTACCACTGTACTCCAGCCTGGCGACAGAGCAAGACTCCAGCTCAAAAAACAAAAAACAAACTTTTTTTTTTTTTTTTGAGACAGAGTCTCACTCTGTCACTCAGGCTGGAGTGCAGTGGCATGATCTCATCTTACTGCAACCTTTGTTTCCCAGGTTCAAGCAATTCTCCTCCCTCAGCCTCCTGAGTAGCTGGGATTACAGGTGTATGCCACCATACGCAGCTAATTTTTGTATTGTTAATAGAGATGGGATTTCACCATGTTAGCCAGGCTGGTCTTGAACTCCTGACCTGAGGTGATCTGCTCACCTCCACCTCCCAAAGTGCTGGGCTTACAGGTGTGAGCCACGGCACCCGGCTAAAGAATACCTTACTAGTAAAAATTCTAATGATCACCTGACCCTTCAGTGGGTCATAATCTTTTTGCTGGTGGAAATTCTTGCCTTGATGTTAATGGCTGCTGACTAATCAGGGTAGTGGTTGCTGAAGGTTGAGGTGGCTGTGGTAATCTTTAAAAACTAAGACAACTTACAATTTGCCTTATTCGTAGTAAACTTGCTGAAGTGTTCTGATTTGAAAGTTATGTGTTTATTATTATACATTTGTAGGTACAGTAAGTTTGTTAATTATGTGGTTAAACATTTTATATTCTTACTGATCTTTTTGTCTGCTTTTTTCTATCAGTTACTATGAGAGGTATGTTACAATCTCTCTCTCAAAAATAAATAAGTAAATAAATAAATAAATAAAAGACAACCGTGAAGCTTGCTGCATCAGTGGACTCTTCCTTTCACAAACCATTTTTCTGTAGCATTCTATGCTATTTGACAGCATTTTACTCACAGTAGAACTGCTTTCAAAATTGGAGTCAATCTTCTCAGGCCTTGCCAATACTTTATCAACTAAGTTTATGTAGTATTGTAATTCCTTTGTTGTCATTTAAACAACGTTCACAGCATCTTTT
The DNA here is from genome assembly GCA_036589455.1 of Ateles fusciceps. NCBI lineage: Eukaryota > Metazoa > Chordata > Mammalia > Primates > Atelidae > Ateles > Ateles fusciceps. The sequence goes on along the minus strand of JAZHEH010000065.1, from coordinate 32,172,873 downwards.
CACCAGGAATAGATTCCATCACAAGAAACCACTTTCTTTGCGCATTTATAAGAGGCAACTCCTTATCTGTTCAAGTCTGATCATGAGTTGCAACAATTCAGTCACATTTTTAAGCTACGCTTCTAGTTCTTTTACTAGTTCCACCACACCTGCACTTACTTCCTCTACTGAAGTCTTGAACCCTTCAAAGTTATATATGATGGTTGGAATCAACTTTTTCCAAACTCCTGTTAATGTTGGTATTTTGGCCTCCTCCCATGAATTACAATTTTTTTTAACACTTTAGGTTTTACTCTTTTATTTTTATTAAAAAAAAATTTTTTTTTTTAAAGAGACAGGGTTCCACCATGTTGGTCAGGCTGGTCTTGAACTCCTGACCTTGGATCCACCCTCCTCAGTCTCCCAATGTACTGTGATTACAGGTGTGAGCCACCACACTGGCCTTCTTTTTTTTTTTTTTGGCTGAGGGGAGGGATGGAGTCTTGCTCTATTGCTCAGGCTAGAGTGCAGTAGCCCAATCCCAGCTCACTGCGGCCTCTGCCTCCTGGGCTCAAATGATTCTCCCCCCTCAGCTTTGAGTAGCTGGGACTGGCACATGCCACCATGACCGGCTAATTGTATTTTTTGTAGAGATGGGGTTTCACCATTTTGCCCAGGCTGGTCTCGAACTTCTGTGCTCAAGTGATCCATCCACCCTGGCTTCCAAAAGTGCTGGGATTACAGGTGTGAGCCACCATGCCCAGCCCACAAATATTCTTAATGGCTATGACAAACAATGAATCCTTTACAGAAGATTTTCAATTTATACTGCTGAGATCCATCAGAGGAATCACTACCTATGGCAGCTATAGCCTTAAGAAATATAGTTCTTAAATAATAAGACTTGAAAGTCATAATTAACTGTGTGGTCCATGGGCTGCAGAATAGATGTTGTGTTAGCAAGCATGAAAACGTTAATCTCCTTATACATCTTCATCAGAGCTCTTGGGTGGCCAGGTACATTGTCAATGTGCACTAATATTTTGAAACAAATCTTTTTATTTTTTGAGCAGTAGCTCTCAACATGGGCTGAAAATATTCAGTAAACTATGTTGTAAATAAATGTGCAGTCATCCAAGCTTTGTTGTTTCATTTATAGAGCACAGGCAGAGTAGATTTAACATAATTCTTAAAGGCCCTAGGATTTTTAGAATGGGCGGTGAGCATTGGCTTCCACCTAATGTTAGCTGCATTAACCCCTAATAAGAGAGTCAGCTTGTTGCTTAAAGTTTGAAGCCAGGCATTGATTTCTCTCTAGCTATGAAAGTTCTAGATGGCATCTTCTTCCAGTAGAAGGCTGCTTTACCTACATAGAAAATTTATGGTTAAGTATAGCTACCTTCATCAGCAGTCTTAGCTAGATCTTCTGGATAGCTTGCTGCAGCTTCTACATCAGCGCTTGCTGCTTCGCCTTGCACTTTTATGTTTTGGAGACCACATCTTCCTTAAATCTCATGAACCACCTCTGCTAGCTTCAAACTTTTATTCTGCACCTTCCTCACCTCTCTCACCCTTCACAGAATTAAAGAGAGTTAGGACTTTGCTCTTGATTAGGCTTCGGTTTAAGGGAATATTTTGGCTAATTTGATTTTCTATCCAGTCCACTCAAACTTTCTCTCCATCAGTAATAAGGCTGTTCCGGTTTCTTATCATTTGTGTGGTCACAGGAATAACACTTTTAATTTTCTTTGAGAACTTTTCCTTTGCATTCACAACTTGGCTAATGGTTTCGTGTGGGAGGCCAAGCTTTGGGCCTGCCTTGGCTTTCTACATGCCTTCTTCACGAAGCTCACCATTTCTAGCTTTTCATATAAAGTGAGAGATTTACAACTTTTCACTTGAACACTTTCACTTTTCACCCTACACTTAGAGGCCATTGTAGGGTGTAGCTGACCTAATTTCAAAATTGTTGTGTCTCAGGGAATAGGGAGGCCCAAGGACAGGGGGAGTGCTGGGGACTGCCAATCAGTAGAGCGGTCAGAACACACACATTTATTGATTATGTTTGCTGACTTATATGAATATGGTTCATGGAGCCCCAAAACAATTGCAGCAATAACACCGCAGAGTATTGATCACAGATCACCGTAACAGATAAATGGCACCAATAGACGTACTCAGTGCAGAGTTGCCACAAACTTTCTATTGTAAAAAGCACAATATCTGTGAAGGACAATAAAATGAAGTGTGCCTGTAGAATGCTGGAACCAGGAAGTAATTCCAGACTGTGTGCCTAGAGTGTGCATGACTTCTATATTATACTGATAGTGCCAAAAAGGAAGAAAGCAGGTATGTGTCAATGTTGAACATATTAAGGACCAGCAAATAGCATACTTCCACAGGCCTTCCTACTGTGCTGAGCTACTAATAGGTACTCAATAGATATTTGTTGGTTAAGTTTTAAAATTTTTTTCCTGTTGAGAAATGGTAGGCAGAATGGTGAGCTGTCAGACCCAGATGCTAACAAGGGCTCCTCTATTAACCAACTATGTGGCTTTGGATGAGTAACTTATCTGAGGTGCTTTAAAAAAATTACAATAACAATAGCTACTAGGCCTACTTCCTAGTATTGGGACTATGAATGGAGTTCTTCAGAAAAAGTGATTAAAAACAAAATAAAAAGCTTTACCGACCCCAAATCTAAGTTCAAAGAGGTCCATGAGACAGGGTGCTACACTTTTGGAAAAAAACAGCTCAACCTCCTAATCACAGACTGTAAACCTACTTCCACATCCTAGTAGAAGTCTGGCTAATAACTTAAGATCTTTCATTTGGTGTTACTTCCCTGAACCTACTTTTCTGACTTTTTAATCTGACGCCATCACCCCTCTACCCAAACTAAACAGTTTCCTTTACAAAGTCATTTTCAGGAGCTGAAGTGAAAAAAGTGTGCCGCCCAGAGGTTAGATTCTCAGGGACATTCTGTTCAAAGAACGTAGGAAGAAACACATTGTCCTTTTTCTCTTACCTCAGGCCTCACAGGTCTTTTTCAAAGCAAGAAGCCAAAGTGGCTGAAGAGAACGCTAGAAGTATTGGGGTAGTGGTATTCCCACGTCAGGGTGAGGTTATCAGGATATACCTGTTTTGTGATTCTAAATCCTTTGATTGGCAGACCTTGATCTAAATTAAGAACAGAGAAAAGTGTATATGATTTAAAGTCATGCCGCTTCTTTGTGAAAAGGGAAAACGGGACATGTTGTTAGCCCTAGCATCTTTTTTGAGATGAGGGTTTCATTATGTTGCCCAGGCTGGCCTCAAACTCCTGGATTCAAACTATCCTCCTGAGTAGGTGGAATTACAGGTGCATGCTACTGTGCTTGGCTATGGGGTTGTTTTTAATTGTTGGATTGTTTGACTGCCCCTTTTCACTTTATTCATTTTTTGTCCTCTTTGAGTCCTCTTCCAAAAGACTGGAGTTGCAGGTTACATTTACACCTAAAAGACAGACCTTTCTACCTAGGCAAAGAGGAAATACAATAAATTCCATAGAAAGCATGTAATTTGTCCACAGGACACAGAGCTGATCACTGTGGAAGATCCCGCCAATCACACCTTCCATTGTCTCTCCCTCTCTCTCTCCCTTGCTCCTGCTCTCTCCATGTGACATGTCTGCTCCCCTTTCACCGTCCACCATGACGATAAGATTCCTGAGGCCTCCCTCGAAGCTGAGCAGATGCCAGCACCATGCTTCCTGTAAAGACTGAAGAACCGTGAGTCAGCTATACCTCTTGCCTTTATAAATTACCCGGTCTCAGGTATTTCTTTATAGCAATGCAAGAACAATACCTTATTATTTTCCCATTCATCCAACCCACTGGAAATTAAGCTTCCTGAAGTCAGAGGCCTTGCAGTGCTTAGGACACAGTGAGCACTCAACAGTCACTTGTTAAATGAAAGAACAAATACTTCACTGCGCGCTGCTGTGTGCCCGGTATCGCTCTAGGAGCTGAGAGTAGAGAGGTAAGGACTACACTGCCCTTCCTTTGGAGAGAGACACTGGAGAACTAAAACCAACCCAGGCGCTAAGCGGTCTGCCTAATAAGGGGAACGCCGGCTGAGACCAGCGCAAGGCGGGCGCTGGGTGGCGTGCGCGACTGCAAAGTCTGGCCTGCCCAGATTCTGCTCCTCGGGCTCCCGGTGCGCGAGCCTATCTGCAGAGCCAGCAAAAGACCCGAGAGCGGCTTGAACGCCAGATGATTCCTCCCTGAGGATGCGCCCTGGGCATTCTGCCCTGGTTCCCAGCCGCCTCCGGTGCTCCGGGGTTCGGCCTCACACACCTGTCGACCGCGTCGGCCCAGCTGTGGCCCAGGCCCGTGAGACTCTGGGGAGCAATGCTCCACCTGCTCCAGGCTGGGGACCAGAAACGCAGCGGGGCCTCAAATAGAAACAAAATTCTTCCCCCTCGGGGTCACTGCTCCCGCACAACCTTACCCAGCCCGCTCTGTTCATGGGGCTTAGATCCGGGTTGGAAGCCTGGGGGGTGCGGGGGAGGGCGGTGCACAGAGGGCAGCTTCAAAAGCCCAGGCTGCGCTGCTGAGCGGTGGGCGTCTTCTGTCGCGTGCCGGCGCGGAAGGGCCTCCGCAAGCTACTTTCTTCTCGGTCGGCCGGTGCAGGGTCGAATCGCAGCTGTGGGGCTTCCTCTCCAAGCCTCGGGTTGAGCTGGATGGAGACAGAATAGCCCGTGGTGCCCAGAGGCCAGTCTCACAGAGTGGGGGCGGGTGGGGTAGGATCAGAAAAAGCTTGAAATTCCTCGCGTACCTTAAACCTAAACAGCTGCGAGAGCCCCAGAGGAGGAAGCGCGGCTGCGGCGGAGGAGCCGGGGGAGGGCCGGGGCCGGGAGGAGCAGCCCCCGCAGCAACAGCAGCCAAGCCCTGGGTGTCCTCTCCCAGCGGTGCCCGTGGTCAGCCTTTGCCAGCCTGTCCGTCCTCGGACGCCTGGGGAACGTACACACACCCTTTCGCTTAAGCAAGGCGCTCTGAAGCCGAATTACGTCTGCCTGGCATCCCGAAACACGGACAGCCCTGCCAAGGCTGCTGGCAAATTCAGAGGTGGAGGTGTGAGGGGAGACTAACAGAGAGAGTTAATCTCCCAAGAGGAATATACATCAGTACTCTCCTGTCACTTGCGCTTTATTTGATGGTAATGTTAGACTTCACCAGATATTTCAACTGACAATTTCAACGTTTTCACCTACAGAATTTCCTGGAAGAAAAAAAATATCCCTCTTAATAAATATGTTTTTCCTGTTTGTGCTTCATAATATTGTCCACTATGGACACAGGAAACCAATCAATTGTTCACAATCACAGTCATCATTTTTTGGTGCTTTTTCTTAGGATATGAATGTTTATAGTGACTACAGGTTTAGTTAAGCTATAATTGTAACTCTGACTAAATAGAATTGATTTTACATATTCAAATCTTTTTAAACAAAAGTAATAGGGCACGATGGCATTCGCAGCTGTCAGGAGGCTGAGGTAGGAGGATCGCTTGAGCCAAGGAGTTTGAGTCCCGCCTGGGCAACATAAGGAGACCCTGTCTTAAAAAAAAAAAAAAAAAAAAGGTAAACAGTAAGCACTAGAAAAATAATCCTTCCAGTCTTCCTAGTCTTCCTCAAGGCAGTGACTGACGTCCCTCAAACCCTCGACTTTGGTACATTTTCTCCAGAGGATCAAAACCTAGGCCTGTCTCTGGCATGGAGCCTGGAACAATGCAAGTAAATTAAACATCCTTTTCCTGTGTATGACCGATCGTGCCTTTCTTTGCCATGGTCACCAGGGTCTCCAGATCTTTTGAAAACTATGTACTTTGCAGTGCTCCTGAAAACACGGGAGAAATTCATATCTGAGAGGCCTAGGAGGGGATGGGATGATGCTAGTCAAGTAGCAGCAGAGCTGCCGTACAGTAAGTGCTCATTGCGTGTTCATGGAAAGCGTGAATGCGGCTCACACCGAGATCCGCTAACTCTTACAGACTAATGTGAGCGCCAGCATCTCTTTTTTATTTTTTTATTTTTTTATTTTTTTTAATTTTTTTTTATTGCATTTTAGGTTTGGGGGTACATGTGAAGAACATGGAAGATTGTTGCATAGGTACACACATGGCAGTGTGATTTGCTGCCTTCCTCCCCATCACCTATATCTGGCATTTCTCCCCGTGCTATCCCCTCCCCAACTCCCCACCCCCCCACTATACCTGGAAACCATCATTCTCAGCAAACTGACACAAGAACAGAAAATCAAGCATCTCTTTTATTATCACTGATGTCATTGTCATCAGTAAAAAGCATTTAATGAAATTATTTTAAAAGGTTTCTTGCCTAGGGAGTCCAATACCAGCCTGGTACATTCACAGCAGGCGCCTGCCTTCTTCCTCTCCCGGCCTTCGTCCCGCTGTGGGAGCTTGGGACCCTAAGGCCGGCTCACTGAGCATTGTCCCCGGCAAGTTAGCAGCGCTCCCCGAGGGGTGTGAGGCGGATAAGAGGCACCAGGTAGGCACCAGATAGGGTGCAGGGTGCGAGTGCGGGGCGGTGGTGCCTGGCGGGGGCGGGGTGCCCACGGACGCAGCCGCCTAGCTCTGCCCGCTGTCCGGAGGCAGCTGAGGGCGCCCGCCGGCAGGCGCGTGGCCACTCGCCCTTCAGCTCGCGGTTCTGTCTCCGCAGGCTGTTTCTAGGATTTGTCATCCCAGGGCCACGGCGAGAGAAGCCGATCCCTAAGAAGGCATAAGCTCGATGGGGGCCATGGGGTAGACACAGCAGGGAAGAGGCGACTTTCCAGGGCAGAAACGGGGCCTCCCGGGGCTCCGGGATTGTGGAGACCCGAGCTAGCCTTTCCTTTCTGTAGGAGAACAGCCTGACCGGCTTGCACTTCCAGCCCCAAAAGGAGAGGGACCCCGGCGCTACGTCCTTACCATCCCCATCCCTCCACTCCAGAGGAAGCCAGGGCTCTCTTCCTTCCCTGGGCGCCCGGCACACAGGCAGAGGCTGGGCCTTGAGCTTTTCTGCACTTGAGCTCGGTAGTCTGGTGGAGTCCGTCTTCCTGCTCCGGGGGAAAGCAGCGTGGCGCCGCCCCAGCCCCCAGTCCCCAGCCCCTAGGGATTGGGACATCAGTCATCGGCTGCAAGGTACTGGCCTGGGCTGGGCCCGCAGAGATCCCCTGCGCTCCTCTGTCCGTGCTTCCTCAGTGTCTGCGTTTTTGCAGACGCCCGAGGTCAGACAGTTTTGTAAGGGGGCTGAAGAATTAAATGGGGAAACGGATGGAGTCTCACAACTTTATTCCTTTCCCACGTCTATGTTTATTTATCTGAAGGTGTTTTCTGTGCGACTTTCTGAACTTCAGCAACACTTTGATGGAATGAAGTAGAATCTTATGGCCTGAGCAATAATTTCTTGTTGGTGATGACCCATTTAATCACTGGAAAATTTAATTGTATTGCTCCAGAGAGAGAAATCTTTTTGAGATTCTAGTGTTCATTTTAACCTTCCCTGTATCAAGAATGTAGAATCGATTGTTTGCATTTATTTTCAGAAAAGGGGTTAGAGTTGTAATGTTCTTACAAGTTTCTAACCAGTTTTAAAAAGACCAAACAATACTTAAAGGTAAATTGTAAGCATAGGAGGCAAAACATTAGTTAGAAAAATTAGTCAAAGCATATTCTCATTTCAATTCCCAGTGTGCAAGAGAAAGAAGCAAAGCAAAATATCCACATCTTGCATTTAGGTTACAGAAAGTGTTGCCTAATTATTCAAATAAACACCTAACATTTCTTTATTCTCTGATGTGGGTGTTGGTTTCTGTCCTCAGGTTTGTTTCCTCACAATTGATTGCTGCTTTTCTAAGAATATCATTCTCACAAAACATCCAAAGACAAAAATAATCGAGACTGTTTTCTTTTAGACACCCCTTTTAAGATGGAAGAAAACCGTTCCCAGGAACCTCCAAAATACTTGCTCTCACTTTTTTTTTTTTTTGCCAGAATTGTTTCACATGCCCATTCCTAAATCAGTCACAAATGAGGGTAAAGGAGCTACCACCACTGACTTAAGTTAATCCAGATTCAAGATTCACCTCTTGGAGTTTGGAGGGACTTTGCCTTCCCTAAAGCATTTGGCCACTTTATATACAAACTCAGGGTTCTGTTAGAAAAAACACATGGGGACGGTGGTTGTTGGTTGATATCTTAGTATGTCCCATACTTGTGATCAATCACAATCCCCAGCTTGTTGGCTATCTCTTGTCTAAATAGTTTACCTTCTTACATTCCTAGACTGCTGATCATTTGAATCAAGGCATTTATCTCTGTTGTATTTAATTATATTCATTCAGAGGAGATGTATCTATCTATTATTTGTCATTGAATAACTAATTGGTTATTAAAACTTGGTGACGTAAAACAACACTCTATCTGTTCACCATTCCGCAATTCGGGTTGGGTTTACCTGGATGGATCCTTCCTTGGTCTCACCTATGTCACTAACTGGCTATAATCATTTGGTGGAGATCTGGGGGCTGGGCCTCACACTCTGTGTGGTCTTTTAAGAAGACTGGATCAGGCTTCTTCATATGGCAATCAATAGCATATTAAAAGGGCATGACACAATGTACAAGTACTGAAACTTCTGCTTGTGTCACATTTGCTGATGTCCCATTGACCAGACAAAAGTCATATGGCAAAGCCTAGAATCATTGTGAAAGGAGATTATACAAGAACATGAATACCATGGGGATTATGTAACAGTTTACTACAGGAAATTAACCCCTGAAGAGAGGAAAAAACAGTTACTGGAAAAATTGTGTGAAAATCAAAAGAGCCATTCTTTTTGGGAATGTTACACAACTTCCGTAAGCTGTGACTGAGTGAAATGTAAACATGAGAGATACCAATTCTATAAGAATAAAACTTTTGCTATGCATATTTTATTATATATTTAAAAAATTAATAACAATTAAAACCTAATTCATGTATGCTATGAGGGTATCAGAATTAGGTAAAGGATAAAGACGAAGCATCTTTCTAGGTATTTTTCATATTCAGAAGCAACTGAGTCCTGTCCTGACTTATTCTCTGTCAATGGTTTTATTTTACCCAGCATCATTGGGTTAAAAAAACAAAATTAAGTTGTTGTTAAAACAAGAACCAGAAAATTGCCTTCAACTTGTCAACTCCATTAATTACTCAGCAACATAGTCTAAAAAGCATGTCCTTTCCTTTCTGGTCTAATGATGAAAGAGTAAGTAGCTTCTGATTGCTGCTCTGTGTCAAGCTCCTCCTTTTGAGGCGAGTAGGCACCGAAATGTCAGTCAAGTTATCATAGAAGAGACAGACTTTTGCTGAATTATGTTTTTTCTTATCAAATATTTAATCCAGATGCTGTCCTGAAGAATTCACCTCTCCCCATGTTTTCAGTTATACTAATCAGCAAATCATTCCATCTTTATCTGTTGCCCAAGTATAGAAAATTCTTTCTATTAGCTTCTCACTTCCTCCCTACTTTTCCTTTTTTCTCTCCCACCCCTTTATCATCTATTTCTCTCTACTGAATTCTTTCTTATTATTTATTTATATCAAATCATCTCAACCCTCACATAACTCAAGATAAAGCAGCTTAAACTTTTTAAAGTCCTCTGTATCACCATCAGTGATAAAATTAAGAACCGTATAAGGATAGCGTTTGGTTTGACCTTGGAAACATGTATGGATATCTCTTTCATGTGCAGTGATGAGAACCTACTTTTTCTCCCTACACTTGCCATATTTTTGCATTTGTTACTTTTCTCTTAGAAGCCTAATATATACCACACAGCTGGTTTAAGATTAGGAATGAATAAGTTTATCAATTCTGACTAAGATAGATGCTATATGAATAGTTTAATACCCTTCATTAAACATCTACTAAAATATAATTAAATGTTGAGGTTGAAAATATCTGGAATTTAGACCACAGACCATGCTACTGGTTTGACTGTGTTCCCTAAAGTTATGGGTTGGAAAGTTAATCCCCAATACAACAGTTCTGGGAGATGGGGCCTAATGAGACGTCACAAGGGCTCTGTTCTCATAAATGGATTAATGTTATCATTATCCTGAGAGTGGCTTAGTTATTGGGAGAAGGACTTATTGTAAAAGTGAGTTCTGTCCCTTCTGTCTTTTTTGCTCCCTCGAGAGCTCTTTCTTGTCCTTTCACCTTCTGCCATGGGTTGAAACAGCTAGAAGGCCCTTGCCAGATGGCAGTGCCATGCTCTTGGACTTTCCAGCCTCCAGTACTGTAAGAAACAAATCTCCTTTCTTTGTAAATTATTCAGTTGGCGGTATTCTGTTATAGCAACACAAAATGAATCAAGACAGACTACAAATTCATAAATGCACAGCAATGATGTCCTGGATTCGAAGGATGTCTTTATTTTTAAACATCAAATAGCAATTTTCAGAAGAATAGTTTCTATGTTAATGACTTAAACATTTGTTTTTATTCTCCAAATATTTTTGGTAAAATAAAATCAATAGCATCACATTTTAAAAGGTTTATTTATATATAAACCTCTCAAATATAAAAATGAATACAAATTACAAGGAACTCTAAAAAGTTAATTCATTGATAACACACACAAAGCCAACGCCCAAAAGGAAACAAACCAACATCTTCTGTATGTTAGTAGTACCACTTTGGGATTGCTATCAGCCTTGAGTGAAGGGACTTTCTTCCTCCCCCTGCCAAGTAGTGGTTTAGACATCACAGTTTATTTTCACCTAAAAGAAGTCTAGCCACAGGTAACCCAGGGTTGGTGTGGTGGTTCCATTAAGTCGTCTGGGATCCTGTTTCCTTCTGTCTTTCTGTTTGGCCATCCTCAGTACATGACTTCTATAAACAGGTTCATTTCATGGACCAAGATGGCTTCTGTAGCCCCAGACATCATGTCTGCATTTCAAGCATGAGGAAAGTCAAAAGGGGGCTGAGTTGTCTCCTTAATCTTAAAAGACACTTCTTTATACATCTTATTGACCAGAACTTACATAGCCACATAGAGGCTGTGACAGTCTTTGTTCCAGACAGCAATGCAACTAGCAGTGATATAATTCAATCAGGGTTCTCTTAGAAGATGGAAAAAATGAATACTTGGGAAGCTAATAGAAGACTTTGTTACAGTGACTAAGGCAATATAGTGACGTTGTATCATGCTTATGAAAACCTTTCAACTATGACTGGGAATATCCTACCTTCTGGCTCTATCCTTTCCCTATTTATAAATCAGATGCTCATTTTCTCAGCTTTCTTATTGCATATAGGACATAGCAATATGGCTTAGGTTCTAAGTCAGAAACTACCACCCAAGACTTTGATTTAGAAATAAGTAATGTGAAAAAGCAAACGCATGTGTGGAATCCCCTTTTGTGAGGTCAACAGTAGAGTATCAAACTTCTTGAGGCAGTAGAGGCGGAGAGCCATTCTCAGAGGTAGCCATGCAATTTGTTGGGTCTGTGTTCTGTGTCATGGCTGTGGTATCTTCAGTTGAGCCATCTTATGGTTTAATTTGGGTTTTCTTGGGGGGAGTAGCCTTGAAGCCAGTATTTCTTACATTTACGTAGAATCAGAACCATCTCTTATTTTTTTCTGCTTCAACTATTCACAGAGGGTTTTTGGTATTTGTATCTGTATCAGTTTGCTAGAGCTGCCTTAACCAAGTATCACAAAACAGGGTGGCTTAAATAAAAAAAATTTATTGTCTCACAGTTCTGGAGGCCAGAAGTTCAAAATCAAGGTTTTGATAAGATTGATTTCTTCTGAGGGCTGTGAGGGAAGGATCTATATATATCCCAGGCCTCTCTCTTTGCTTATGGGTGGTTGTCTTCATGTTCACATGACATTCTCCCTATATGCATGTCTGAGTCCAAATGCCTCTTCATATGGGAACACCAGTTATATTAGATTAGGAGTCACCCTAATAACTTAATTTTAATTTAGTTATCTTGTTAAGACCCTATCTCCAAATAAGTTCACATTCTGAGTGAGGTACTGGTGGGTAGGACTTCAACATGTGAATTTTGGGAGGACACAGGTCAATATTACCTCAGAACCCTCACTGATCCAGGCAAGTCTTAGGATATTTAGTTACCCACAGTAACCCCAAACTCACAGTAACCCCAAACTCAGGGATAATAATGAAGACTCTTCTCCTTTATGCTATCTTCCAAACATGACTTTGGGGCTCAAAGGTCAAGAATGAATGTGGAAAAACTTCACTGATTTTTTTTAACAAGGAAGGTATGTATACAAATAAAATGAATTCAGGCCATTATAATTGACTTAAGTGCAGACCACATTTGGTGGTTCCTATTCCAACTGAGAAGAGGAGGAACAGTTTTATTTAATGCCACAGATGTACTTTTTTTTTTTTTAATTGTCAAGCCTGTGGAGTCTTAGGTCTAGCAAGGTACCACTGTAGCTGTGAGGATTCCAGGCAGCTATTTAGATTTCAGACCGTGCAGCTCAGCACATTCTCTCTAGCCCATCTCTGGTATAGCTTCTTAAAAGATTACAGTAGCAAAGAACCTGTTTTTGCTTTTTGTTTTTCCGCTCAGATTTGAGAGAATGTACACATACCTACTGCCTGCCTCACATCTCTTCTCCCCTACTGGATTTTTGTAAAAAAATCTTATTTTTGAATAATATTTTATTTTGAAAAGTTTCAACACATACAAAAGTAGACAGAATATTGTAATGAATGCACATGTACTCATCAGTCACTAAAATTGGGCAATTATCAACTTGTGGCCAATTTTGTTTCATCTATACCCAGTGGTTCTCAATGGAGGATGATCTTTGTCCCTCAGGGACATCTGGCAATGTCTGGAACCACAATGGGGGAGGGATATTACTGGCTTCTTGTGGGTAGAGACAAGGATGCTGCTAAATATCATAAAATGACAGGACAGCCCCTACAACAAAGTCCAAAACATCAATAGTGCTTAGGTTGAAAAATCCTGATCTATACCTCTACTCATTGCCCTCTCACCTTAGAATTATGTAAAGCAAATCCTAGACCTAATATTTCTTCTGTGAATATTTTTCAGCAAGTATCTGAAAAATAGGGATTTATAAAACATAACCTTACTAAAATTATTTCATTTAAAATTAACATTAATTCCTAATATCATTAAATATCTAGTCGGTGTTCTAGAGATATCAGGTAGGAATGTGCAATAACCTAGTCTTAAAAACCACACACCGTCACTTCTGCTATATTCTCTTTGTTACAAGCAAGTGATTAAATTTTGCTCACACTTAAGGTTCCGCTTTCTGAGGTGTGAATTGTTAGAGAATCTGTGGACATAGTTTTAAACCATCACACTCTTTAAATCTCTTTAAATGTATTGGTTCCTCCTCCCTCTCCCTTTTGCCTTGCAACTTATTTGTTAAAAATAAAAATGATTTGTCCAGTAGAGGGTCCCACAGTCTGTTTTGTTTTGTTTTGTTTCTGCTGATTGGATCCCATGGATTTGTTTATTATGTTCATCTGTCCTCTCTATTTTCTATTATCAGAACAATCAGATTCAGGTTTGATTTTGTTTATTTGCTTGCTTGCTTGTTTTGGCAAGATTATTTCACAGGCGGTGTCACCTGGTACATTCAGAGGCATATAATATGTAGTTGTCTTGCTTTTTGTGCTGCTAGCCATCATTGATGATCATTGCCTGGATTCATTATTTCATTAAGGTTTTGAAAACAATAATGCTTGAATTCTCAAACTCTTTATTCATTTATGAGATAGAATACATCTATAAAGAAAGGCTTCCTTTCATCAATTATTTGTTGCCCTGAGCTATGCATGACTATATCTTATGTGACTGCCCAAGTAGCCTCTGGTGCTCCATTTAATTTATCATATACAATTCCTAGCCTAACAGTACAATACATTATCATGGGGCTCAGTAAATGGTAAGCATAGTATCATTATAAGAATATTAATAAGTAACATTTCTCAGTATATCCTATGTCTTGAGTGCTCTGCTGAGCACTTGTGAAGTAGGTCTTTTTATTACTTATATTTTACAGATGAAGCAACTGGAGAATAGAAAGGTTACCCTTGCTCAAGTTTGCATAACTAAGTGTCAGACTCAGGATTTGAATCTAGGCACTCTGACTGCAGAGCCCACTCTCTCGACTACTAGGACATCCCGTGATAACTTAATCATTTGCATAGAGAAGAACAGACATGTGATATCAGTTAAGCCCCTTAATGCAGTGAGGTCAAGTATAAATGGCCTGGACTTTAAACCCAGAAAGATGTGAGAGGAATTCTGTCTCCATTATTTACTGTGTGACCACAATAAACTTCTTAACCTCTCTAAGCTTTCCTCATTGGTAAAAGATAGATGATAAATTCTATCTCATAGTGTTGTTATGATCATTCAGCCTAATAGCCTGTTATGTGTGGGGCATTTAAGAAGTTATAAAAAATGTGTGTGCTCAATAATTAAAAGACAAATAACCCAATTAAAACATGGGCAAAGGATCTACATAGACATTTCTCTAAAAAGGATATATGAATGGCAAAAAGCACACGAAAGTATGCCCAAGCATTATTCATTTAGCCGTTAGGGAAATGCAAATCAAAACTACAGTGAGACATCATTTCCTTCCTACTAGGTTGACTATAATTAAAAAGACAGATAATAAGTGTTGGCAAGGATGTGGAGAAACTGAAGACTTATATACTCCTAGTGGGAATGTGGAATGGTGTAGTTGCTTTGGAAGACACTTTGACAATCCCCCCAAAATTAAACGGAGTTATTATATGGCCAAGTGATTCTACTCCCAGGTATATATCCAAAAGAAACAGAAACAGCCAGGTGAAGGGGCTCACATCTGTAATTCCAGCACTTTGGGAGGCTGAGGCAGGTGGATCACAAGAGGTCAGGAGTTCGAGACCAGCCTGGCCAACATGGTGAAACACTGTTTCTATTGAAAATACAAAAATTAGCTGGGATGGTGGCACACACCTGTAATCCCAGCCATTTGGGAGGCTGAGGCAGGAGAATCACTTAAACCCGGGAGGTGGAGGTTGCAGTGAGCCAAGATTGTGTCATTGCACTCCAGCCTGGGCAACGGAGCAAGATTCCATCTCAAAAAAATAAAATAAAATAAAATAAAATAAAATAACACACACACACACACACACACAGTATACCAATGTTCAAAACAGCATTACTCATAACAGCAAAGGAGTGCAAACAACCCAAAGACCTATTAACTAATGAATGGATAAATAAAATTTGATATATCTCTATAATGGAATATTATTCATCCATAAAAAGAAATGAACTCTGATACATGGATGAACCCTGAAAACATGCTAAGTAAAAATCACAAAAGACCACATGTTGTGTGATTCTATTTAGATAAAATGTCCAGATAAGCAAATCTTTAGAGACTGAAAAACATTGGTGGTTGCCTAGAACTGGATAGACTGGGGATGACTGGGGAGTGGAGCTAACGGGTATGAGCTTTCTTTGAGTGAGGGAGATGAAAATGTTCCAAAATTAGATTGTGGTGATGGTTGTACAACTCTGTGAACTGTGACTGCACTAAAAACACTGTACACTTTAAATGGGTGAATTTTATGACTTGTGAATCTCAATAAAACTATTTTTAAAAATATCTTTATGTGTATATACATAAAATTTACCTTTGTAAACTTACCAAAATTTTAGATTGTGATTATTTATGTGTTGGAAAGGTTATCTGAATGTTTATCCTACTGTAAATGAAGGATATATAAAATTCAAATATACTTTCAGGAAATTGAAATGTATCCTCATTTGTCCATTCATATAAATAACATGAGTGTGGATAACATAAGTTATAGCATTGCATCAAACACATAATTAGTGGTAATAGTAGAAAAGCACACAGATCCTACTAGTGAACTTTCTAATTGCTGTTCGAAGATGCTGGTTATAAACCTAAATTTGGCTCGCAGTTGTGACATAAGCTGGAAATTTGTATTGTTTTGTTTCTTTTGCTATCACGATGACCACTGGATGAACTTCAACTGCTCACAGGCTGTCCCAGGGAGTACCAAGATATCTGCCAGGCCAGCTTCCTCTGGTATGCACTACTTTCCAAAAAGTTTAAAACTGGATTTGGGGTTAAAGGAAAATGCTGTGCCTCCTGAACACAAATTCACAAGTTCTTTCTTTATGAGGTGGGCAAGCCTGGGGGAGAAGGAAGTTTTTAGAAATTGAAAGAGAAAGAAAATATTCCACTCCTGGCTTGACATAGTTGAGTGGGGGGGAGCTTGTCACTCTGTCGCATGGTCGTCCCCTCTACCCAGAATCTCCTTTGTAGTTGGAGAACACAGCTTCCCACCATGGCTAAGCCTGTTGTTAGCAGGTGTTTCTAGAGTGAGTTTGGGAGCCTAATTTTGAATAGGAATTGATTACAAAAATTGCTGGCTGTCATCTCTTGTTCACATTTCCACATTGCCATTCCTTTAATTTCTTCCCTCTTTTCCCTTTGCCCCTATATAGATTTAAAAAATGTAACATCAAGAATAACTTATTATTAAAAATTTTTTTGTAGACACAGGGTCTCATTATGTTGCCCAGGCTGGTCTCAAACTCTCAAGCAATCCCCCAGGCTCGACTTCCCAAAATGTTGGGATTATAGGTGAGAGCCACCACATCCAGCAAGAATAACTTTTAATTGAAAATATATTCTTATGGTACCAAATCCAAAGTGATACCAAAAGGAATATAGTGAGAAGTCCTATCCTGAGCTCAGACAACCAGAGTCTCCCACTCTTCCTGGGAACCAATGTTTGCAGATGAATTAAAAAACAAAACAAAACAAAACAGACAAGAACATCCAGATAATTTCAGAAGTATCTGCTTTCCTCCTCATTCTTTTGTTCAGTGTTCATTGGTCCTTTCTGGCTTCTCTTCTCCTTAAGGGCTAAAAGATGCGGTCACTGCTCTCTGCTTAGACAACTGTCCCAGCCTCAGTTCCATGCTGATTTTCAGGTTTTAAAGGTCCTTGTGGGTCAGGCACCTTGGTTCACGCCTGTAATCCCAACACTTTGGAAAACTGAGGTGGGAGGATCATTTGAGCCCAGAAGTTCGAGACCAGCCTGGCTGGAATCTCAAAAAAAAAAAAAAAAAAAAGCCAAGTGTGGTGGCTCACACCTATTGTCCCAGCTACTCTGGAGGCTGAGATGGGAGGATTACTTTAGCCCAGGTGGTGGAGGCCCCAGTGAGCCATGATTACTCCACTGCCCTCCAGCCTGGCTGACAGAGCAGGAGGTTGGAGGAGGCTTTGTCGCTTCAGCTCAGAAACTCAGCAGCCACTTCCAGATGGAGATTTACCACACCGTATAACTACACACAGTCTGAATTATATAAATACGTATTTTGCTTGTGTTTAACATAGCGTGTGTATACTTTACACACACACATTCATATGTCAGAAAATACTATTGTTGATTTATTTGGGTGTGAAGTCTTCAACATACAAAAAAAAAAAGATAATTTTGTTTCTTTTGTGACTTTTCCTTTCTCTAATTCGAGTACCAAATTGTTCTTATTATTGCTCCAAGAGAGGATATATTATTTAGGGTGAGTGTGAGACGGCAGAGATAAAAAGAAATGAATCCAGGCTCTTCAAGGAAAAGAAAAAAAAGGCGGGGGAACCGTCTGGGAAACTCAAGAACATCTTTATTTCGCCTTTTAACTCCCCGCCTTTCTGATTAAAGAGTTCAGACCTGCTCCCCCGCCCGCGTTCAATTATTCCCCAGCATCTTTTCTCAGAAGCTGTCACCATCACTTGCGGAACCGCAGCCCCATCGTGAGCCATTAGCCCGGTTGTTTCCCGTTTCGCTTTTCTTTTCCTCAGTTTCTCCGTGCAATCTTTATAAATCTCCCCTGGAGGAGGAGTGTCCGAGCGGGTGGAAGTCTGAACACAATGCAACCTGAGAATTTCTGTCACTTTCTGCATATGCTCCTAAGTGCTTTAATCCCAATTAGGGGCGGTTGACACACGGTCCTATTCATTCCCATCAGCTCTTGAATACATTTGCCTAGAAATGAACTTCACAAATAGAGGCGCTCCTAAATGTGCCCAACAGCAAGGAAAATCGAATTGAGTGCGGGCTCATTCGGCTGCGGCCGGCAGAGAAGCGCTGAATGTGGAGGTGCCCCGAGACATTGCAATTCAGCAACACGCTCGCTGACTTTTCTTTGCACCATGTCAACCGAAAGAACCAAGAAATAAGTTGGAGAACTCCGGTTAAAAGGCAACTTGAGAGGGATTCTGAATACTTTATTGAGCCGTTTCCAATAGAGGACTTAAAAAACAACAAAAAAGTCACCACAAAACCCACCAGCGGCGTCCGGGCTGCGTCCTGGCTGCCACTGTGGAGCCTCCCGGCCGCCGCGCATCCACCGGCCACGCAATTAAGGGAAAAATGGCCTCATCGCCGGCGTGTCATCTGGTGGCGTTCCCAGAGCCCGTCGCCGCCGCCCTATTCAGACTCGGCCTTAATGTCCCACCCGCGCCTCGGGGGCCGCGCAGCTGGTCCGAGCTGACCCGCCCGCCCGGTCGGTGCGGACACCCTCAGGGGGTGCGGCCCAGGCCACCTCAGGCCAAAATTCTGCTACTGAACGCGGGGTCTGCAGGCCTCTCTCTGTTTTCCCCAATCTCCTTCGCCTCGGGCCTCCGACCCCCGCGCGGCTCCCTGAATCCCCGGGTTCAGGACTCCTTGGCCCCAGTTTCGGATTCCAGGCCGACCTGGGAGGGAGGGGGTGTTTGGTGAGTCACCAGCACCAGGGTCTCCAAGGCTGAGCCCCCGCCCCTCGGGACAGCTCACTCGGTCACCGTGGGGACCTGAAACTCAAGGCCTTTGAGCGACCGTGACGTGCAGCCCCGGAGAAGTGTGCTCTGAAAGAAGCCAGTCATTTCAGCCCCAAAGTCTTTAGGGGCTCCTTTCCTCTAGGCGGAGCCGAGTCAGGTCACACGTGCTCGGCGCAGGCCGCATTCCCAGCTCTGCCTTCAGCCGCGACTATAAGCCGGGCGGGGGCCGCCTCCTAAAGCTGCTAGATCCGAAAGCTGCGGGCCGGTGGACCTTAGCTCCCCCGCAGCCTGCCCCTCGGAGGGCCGGCGGCTGCACGTGAGCATTCCAGCCTGGTTGGGGCAACCTGTTACCGGCGGGGGGGGAGACTTGCTCGTGCGGTTCCACGGTGGACAGGGAGCAGGACCGCCCCTAAACCGCCTTTCCCGGCACCTTGGTGTAGGAGGGATTTCGCTTTAACGGGGCCTCTGGACACCCATTTTAAGTCGGGGAGGGGGGCGAAGCCGAGTGGAATGTTTTGATTGAGTCTCAACATTGTCTTTGAATAAGGCTGAGACCATGTAATTAATGTGTCTTTTTAATAAGGGACAATACGGCCGTTCAAGCTATTTAATTTCATTTAATTTTCCATCCCATTTGCTGCACAGCCCGCTTTTACTTTTAACACCCAGCCTTTCATGGCCCATCTTGCTCCACTGGGCACATTAGATTGGTTTCACCCTTGCTTTTTAGGGGAGGAAAAATAAAAGAAAATGTGTTCCTTTTCTCCTTTGTGGACAATTTATTTCACTTGGGGAACTTCAACTCTGAGCCACAGGACAGAATAAAACTCGGTGAGCTGGTGTGAATGCCTCTGGCGCAGTCTCTTTCTTCTCGCGGGGCTGGGAACCAGCCACAATTGGCTATATTAATAAATAACTTTCCTCACAGTCGGCCTTTACATGGTCCTATTGATAAAATTGTTCGCGTGTCGTTCACGCTTTTTCACTCATTAAGGAGTGCCGGGGAGGCGCCCCGAACCCAGGCCCCGCGCTCGCCCCTTCCCGCTTGCAGTGCTGGTAATTTAAACTGGGTGTCATCCCGGAGTCGCCAGGCCAGAGGTTAGAGGGACATGTTCATGGCTTAAATTTATTGCCCTCCACTCTTCGGAGCGGCTTCCTCTCCTCCTCCCCTCCCCCGGCTTTTGCCATTCATGGACCGCTGGATCAAAGGCTCCCTCTCCTCCGTCGAGGGCAGCCTTCGAAGCTCTCAGAGGCGCAATCGTAGGCTTCCGAGGAAAAATCAGTGGCAGCTCCCTCAGAAAGTGGCCTGGGCATGGTGTGGCTGCACGGTCCCAGAGGCCACAGTGTGTGGCCCTCCAGACCTTTCAGGCGGCTCTTCTCTGCCTCGGCAGCCATGTGTACACAGGCCCTGGAGCTGGCCCGAGGCCGGCCGCCCTTGTGTCCTCCCACGATCCGACTTGAGATGGTTAGACTTGAGACCTTTGACCGGGCCCGGATTCTCCCATTAGGCAAACAACAAGTTTTGGAGGTTCCAGAATGCGCTTACTCTACAGATCGTTGTTACAAACCTAAGTGAACCGCGGAGAGAGCGCCAAGGGTTTGTTTGTATCCATCATTCCCATTTTACAGACTAAGAGGCTGAGGCTCCGAAGCAATCCACTAAAGGTTCCCTGTCTAGAGTGGGAGAGCACTCAAGTGAATGATCCCGAGTGTCCCGGCCCTGTCCAGTGTGTTGGACATAGGTTTTGAGTGAGGGGCACCACACGGAGCTTGAGGACCCTCCTCAAACTGCTGAGTTGCAGATGTCGCCACCTTGCGTCCTGCCACTCTTGCTAACCACAATCACTCCAGCTGACCTTCAGCCGGCAAAGCCTTGAGGAGAAGCTAGCGTGGGCGCTGCTCAGGGCACTCCTCCCTTTTGTGCAGTGATTGGGCCTCTGGCGCTAGGCTTGGAAATACACCACCACTCAGGCCTCTCCCGGAAAAACTGCATCGGGCTCGGGTGCTGGCTGCATAGGATTTAGGGAGCTATGCCCATAACTAGCGGCAAGCGGCAGGTGCTCGCAGGAGTCACAAATACTTGGTGACCTTGATTACTCGGCTACTATTTATGAAAACAAATGTCCTTACGCCAATTGGAGGCTTCCCTAAAAGAAAACGGGAGCTCTCCGGTTTAACTCTGAAGTACAACGTCTTGTTAGTTCACAAAGCAGGTGTAAGCAAGAGTTGTCCCAAACGCCCACCTCGCCCCTCTTCTCCACAGCCTTTAATAGGTTGCGTGATTTTTTTGTTTTTGTTTCTCTCTCTCTCTCTCTCTCTCTCTCTGTGTGTGTGTGTGTTTAAATAGAAAAGTCCAGGATGTTGGTTCTAGGGGAGTTAGTCCAAGGACCTCTTCCAGGGGATGTGATTAATAACCCACTGTTAGAACTTCTTCCTCTTCAGCCCTGGGCCGCGGACAGGGGTGCAGGATCCTCATTCGAAACTGTTGGTTCTGGGGCCGTTTCCCATTCTCCAGAGAACGTGCAGGCTCAGGGTGCGCCAGAGAAAAGTGATGCACAATTGACCTCGCCTTCTCAACTTGGTCTGGAGGCTTCACCATATGTGGGGGACGAAATGGGACAGAGGTGACAATTAAAGTGGTCCTAAATAGACGACTGGCCTGAACCCAATACCCTGAAATGGTAATATGGTCGTTATTTAAAAAGTGTAGGTATTTTCTGGTGTTTTCCCATCAAGTACCTGCCTAATTTCTGTATGGCACACGCCAGAAATCAATAGAAGTTAACAAGTCCTCCAAACAGTCTCCATCTCTTTGTTTAATCTCCTTTACAATAAAGCCAAGGGGAGAGAATTAAAAATCTTTGAAGTAGACCAAGGCTCAAAGGAATCAGCCAAGTAGACTTAAAGTAGTCACTTATTTCCCAAAACTGGTTTGTCGGGGAACAATAAAAGGAAGTAAAATTTATGGAGAAATTATACAGTGGATTTGTCACTTAAAATATCGTAACTGTCTCGAGGACAATACCCCATGCTGAGGATTAATGGTCCCGCCGGACCTTTGATTCACCAGTGCCTTTTCTTCGCCCTTGACAAATTGGATTTTTAGGAATGGGAAGGTCGCCTGGACCATTGTGTGCTAGCCATTCAGAGGCCTCGATTATGCAGGGGGCTGAGGGAACCACTCCATGTGACCCTATCGGGTGGGACTCTGCAGCTGCTTCGCAGTGCAACTCTCTCACCAAACTCCGCGCCCTTGCGTTCGCGGTGCCAAAAGGCTCCGCCCGGATTGAAAAGGCGCAGTGCATGCCCGCCCGCGTCACTCCGCGGGCGGAGGACGCACGTCGGGGCGCGGCTCCCTGGCTAGCGCGCAGCTCCAGCTCTGTCACTCGCGCCCTTCTGAGGACCTGGCGCACCCGAGCGCCTGCCTGGCGGCGACGGTAACAATGCACGCAACCGCCCGAGCTCCAGCCACCAGCGTGAGTGCCGACTGCTGCATCCCGGCCGGCTTGCGCCTCGGACCGGTGCCTGGTACCTTCAAGCTGGGCAAGTACCTGTCAGACCGCAGGGAGCCCGGGCCCAAGAAAAAGGTATTGGCCATTCAGACCTCTGCCCTCTGCTGTTCGCCTCAGTCCCCTGACCCGGGAAAGGGGTAGAGAGAGGAAATGGAGAAAGTGAGTGATTGAGTCGTTACTTGCTAATTCTGCCGGGTGGAAGGGGACTCCTATTATTCTGAGCAAGTAGTCTCTTTAACTGTGAGAGCGGGGAATGGGTCGGATTGAGAGGAGAGAATATGGCAGAGACGGAACAGCCCTGGGTGGGGTGCACTGAACGCTGTAGGTGCTGGGACCATTCGCAGCTTGCGTTCTCCCCGCGCTCTCGGGTCTCCTCAGTCAGATTGGAAGCCCACCCCACCACATCCTGTCCGCAGCTGTCTCTGCAAAAGCACCCTCTTTCTGTGGGCGCAGGGCATTGAGAACCTTTCTTCCCTTCTGCCCTTCAATATGTTAATTTGAGGCCTAATTTCACTTTAAAATAATTCAATCCGTTTTTTTTTTTTCCGGAAAAAAGAATCCGTGGAAGGCTCTCAGTTCCTAGAACTCCCCAGATATTTTTTCTCTTGCTGATGTCGGCTTGTGGGTTTGGGGCATATGGAGAGAGGATGAGCAAGGTACTGGCTCTGACGCTGGCTCAGAGGGCGAACCGTGGTCATCCGCGTCGGGCACAGGGTCAGAGCGCTTGCAGCGGGGCTCTGAGAGTCCAAAGTCCCAACCCGGAGGCTTCAGGGCCAAACCACCAGCTTTGACTCCGCAACACTAAACACCGTCGCGACCCCTGACAAGCGAGACTTAAAGGCACCCGCCCGCTTTGCGGGGAGGGGTGGTCTCAGCAGCTAAAAGTCGGCAAACAGGACCGGGAAATGAAGGCAGAAGCTGGGGCAGAAGGGATGACCTTGGGTTCCTTGGCTTTAGCTTGCTTTGCTTGGAGCTTTCTAGTAATAGCTCCGGTGTCCAGCCAGCGGGACTTGCACCTCGCTCCTCCTGCAATGACGCTACCCACCACAGTCTAAAGCAGGATTTGGTGCCCACCGCGCATTCCTCTTTAAACGTGTTTTAATTGCTTTTAAATGGCCTGCCAGCTGCGGGCAAGCTTTTCCCTTGCTTGCGCTGTATTCTGAGACTTTCGCTGCAGGGCAAACAGGCACCTAGGTGGGATGCACACAGAATAAAGGAGGCATGAGATAATTTTTTTTTCTTTTTGCTTGTTTGTTTCTCGGGGGGACGCTCTGGGCTCTATTTAGAAACGTGTCTGCCCTGGTGTGTTAGGGCTTCTCTCAGAACTGCAAGTGAGAGAGCTGGGGTAGGGTGTGAGGGACAACTTGGTACGAGAGGTGCCTAAGCAGGCAGGGAGGATATTCTCAACACCCCTCCCACCTCCCCATGTTGCCAAGGTGGGGTGCAGGAAAGTGGGGGGTACTGTTAGCATATGTAGACTTCACTCTTCTCCCTTCCCCAAGCAAGGTCCTAAGGAATTCTCCTCCTCCCAGTAGTAGCCCATAGTGGTCTGGCTAAACCAAAACCAACCACTTTCCTGTGTTGGGTGGGGGTAGAGGATAAACTTTCCGTCTGGGTTGTGGGCCTGGCCAAGGTGCGGGGAGAACGACCACTGCTTGTGTTGCAGGTGCGCATGGTGAGAGGGGGAGCTGGTGGACGAGTCGGGGGGCTCCCCTCTGGAGTGGATAGGGTTAATCCGGGCAGCCAGAAACTCCCAGGAACAGACTCTGGAAGCTATTGCAGACTTACCCGGAGGACAGGTACTGCGGGCTTCTCCCCACACCCCCCACACCCCACCGCCAATTCAATCTACCTAATTGTCCCTGCGGTGGCCAACAATAGTAAGAGCAAAGTGCTTTAGTTAGATGTCTCATTAAAAAGTCTCGACAACCCTATAAGGTAGATACTATTGTTTTTCCGTTGAAGGATGAGGGAAGTGAAGTTCAGAGAGCTCCAGTAGCTTTTCCAGGGTCACACAGCATCAGAGTTGGGATTTGAACCTTTCTTCTCAGTTGCTTTTTGACCGATTACCCAGGAAATGACAGAGAACTGTCCTATTCCTTGCATCCCAGATCTTCTACCGAGCATTGCGAGACGTCCAGCCAGGGGAGGAGCTGACAGTGTGGTATTCTAACTCCTTGGCTCAGTGGTTTGACATCCCCACGACGGCAACTCCGACTCACGATGAGAAAGGTGAGTTTCCGACCACTCTGAAAGCTTGGATGGGGAGAGTCCAGCCCTCCTCCTCCTGTCTTGAAGTGAGTCCCTAGACTTGAAGGGCCTTTAGCTCCACCTATGTAAAACAGAATTCACGTTCCTTGTATTTCAAGGCAAAGAGGAGAGGTCGCCACTACCTCCTTAAAATCAACCATAAAAGGTAACAATGATAGTAGTAATCTGGCTCACAAAGGCAGGGGAAAAAGTAGGCTTTATGAACTTAATGGGGCTGTCCTTTTTCTGTTGCATATTCAAAGAGACAGTTATTTATTCAATTAAAAATGAAAAAATTAGGTGTGGTATCTGCTCACTCTTGTAATCCCAGCACTTTGGGAGGCCAAGGTAGGAGGATCACTTGAGGCTAGGAGTTGGAGACCAGCCTGGGCTACACAGTGAGTGCTCTGTCTCTACAACAAAAAAATAATTAGCCAGGTGTGGTGGTGCATGCCTATAGTCTTAGCTACTCAGGAGGCTGAGGCAAGAGGATCACTTGAGCCCAGGATGTCAAGGCTCCAGTAAGTTGTAATATTGCCACTGAATACCAGCCTGGGTGACAAGTGAGACCCTGTCTCAAAAAAAAAAAAAAAAAAAAAAAAAAAAATCAAAAAGGAGCCTTAAACTGTTGTTACAGTAATTACATGATGAGCTCCACAGAGTATAACTCAAACCTGGAATGCTTTTACAAAGTGCAAGGACATTTCTTCTCCACTGGCTTTCCAGGAGAGCAATGCATTTCTACAGCATTTTGGAAGTATTACGGTACTTACAGCTGGTCAGTTGGCAGGTACTGAGATCCTTCCATTTAAGTGGTATTTATTCATTTCCCCCTGCCTACTTAACTTGAATCTGGGATGTATCCCAGTTTCTTCTCAGATTTATTTGATTCCTTCCAAAGCCAAGAGCGGATTTATGCAAATTAAGGTGCAGTAACTAAACAGAAAAACATTTTTAAACCTTCCCTTGAACACAAGAACACTTCCTGTGGAAAGAAGTCTAGGAGGTGCTAGAATAGTTAAGGTCTTTGAGACTTCATTTCCATACACAAAGCTTCCATGGCTTTTTTCCTTGCCAATTGTCTGTAATTTCTCCTAAAGACACATTTATTATTTAACATAAAAAAAATGAATGCTGCAAAATATTTTAACATGCTCTTTTCCTGAATTGTCTGCTCAGTCACATCCCTTTATAAACAGGTTTAAAGAAATACAAATATGTGAATTAGGAAACACTTTATGAATAAGACAATGAAGTTTATTCAAAACTAAGAGTCACTTTAACATATCATCACCTTCTGTAAGTTAATTCTGTTCATTTTGTATGTATAGCATTCAAATTATCCTAAATAGTTTGTTCCTTGCATCACATTATATAAATTATCTTGTCAACTTCTTCCAGTAAAAAGAGAAGTATAATAAAAGCCGAATAGTGGAGAACTCTTAAATCTGCCACTGTAGAATTTGGAGGGCCACTCACCTTCAGGAGCCAGCCATTTCTGCACAAAATATCCTTTCTTAGGTACTCCCAAATAGTACAAAAGCAACTGGAATAGTGGTCCTTGTGTTTTCCTTTCAGCCAATTGAGCTTATAAACATTATATGGTAACAGATGTCAAAATAAACACCATTTTTTTTTTCTGGAGGTGAGAAGGCATGGGTGACTTTGAACACTGACTTCCCCAGCTTGGAGAAGTTTGAACTCTTGACCACCTTAGAGTTACATGAAAAGGAGGCAGTCACTTGTGAAATGTGTTTCATACTCTTGGCATGATTTGAATCTCAGAGTCTGGAGAACATGTCAGTTGGTTAGGATAACTGAAAAAAGTATATATTAAACATATGTTGCTTAAAGCTTGAAAGAGGAAGAAATGATTAGGGATGGCTGCTATTCTCGCAATACTAGCTAACTTCAGTGGGTTTCAATTTCATATGAAGATGGAGGAAAATCTTGCCCCCTTCATTTTAAGAAAAAAGCTTATGTGGCTTTGCATTGAGCTGAGTCATTCTGTGGCAGACTCTGGAAACTCCCTCTTTCAGAAGAGGTAATGAGAAAGAGAAAGGCTCTGAACTTGGAAGGAAGGTTATTTAAGACAACATACCCACCAAGAGAACCCAGGAGGTCTATTCTCTCTTTTTTTTCAAGATTTATTTTACATGAATGTTCAGCATAAAGTAACAGAACATTGAAATGGTTTTATCTAAGTCTTCTGTAAACAATTAGGATAGGGTCTCATAGGCACATACTCCTATCTCCATTTTTCTTTCTGCTCTCCTTGGACTCAGTTGGAATAGAGTGCTTATCATTTGAGTTTTCACAGGTATTATGGGGTGGGGGTGGGGCGCTACTTGTGTTATGTAAACCGAGAAGTTAATATACATAAAAGGAAGAAGATCTGGAATTTTTCCCTATTGTTATTTCTATAGTAATATTTCAGAAAGTTGAGCTGCTTGTATATGTGAAGGGAGAATTTAACTTTCCTGTTAAATTTTACGAGACTGATGTATATTTTGGATAATTCCTTGCGGTTCAACTAATTTCTTTCTCACAGACATCTTTCCCTTCAGTATTATCAATCAACCATATTTTAAAAGAATCCCAACTGCAAGATAATTTCTCTCCACAGCGACTCTTTTAAGTGGAAATTAACTTCAGCGTGTGATCAGAATGTCTCATATACGTGTCTCTTGATTGTGTTCACAAACTGGCAAAATTAAAAAACTAACGCTAATACTACTAAACACAAAAAAAGATTTGACACCAAACACGTATATAGTGCCTGGTACAGAATTATTAAAAGCTAAGTATCTAGATCTATTTATTGATCTATATAATTTATATATATTCATATAAAAAAACTAATATATTTCTCCAAAGACTTTACTAAGCTTGGATTTGTGCAGCTATCTACGAGTTAATTAATTACCAAATGGCAACCAAGACAAGACAATGCAACATCATCCTTCTTAGATTATCATCATCCTTTTTAGAGTATCAGGGCATAAGATTTTTCTTTTTCTCCCAGCAAATTAAATGGGGTTAAGAGGAAATAAAGATAACAATAATTTTGAAGAATGGCAAATCATAGTCCCTATGTGGTCCTTCAGTTGGTCACGCTCCAGGAAAACCTCAGGCGAAGTGTTTAAGGCTGGAAGGGGGTGAAATGGGTGGGTAGGGGACACAAAAGACATTGTTCTATGAAAAGGAATGATTACATATGGCCTATACATACAGGATATTGTCTCGCCTGGTAATGAGACGCTCACGACCATTAGATTGGTCTTTGTTCAGTTTATCCAAACTCCTTGACATACGCCACCTATTCTGCAAACGCCAACAGATGGGCCCAGGCACGGCACAGACTCAACACTTGATTTAAAGCAACAGCTGCTCTTGCTCTACCCGGCCAGCCTGCCTGAGTGCTGCCCTTACAACGAAGATTTCGCTTGGATGGCCCGGAGGAAGTCTTCGTTGGAAAGGCCCCGGTCACCTTTCTTGGCCTCTGAGTAGTTCCAGAGGATGGAGACAGTGATAAGAGTTGGCAATTTGGGGCTTTTCGGGTCCTTGATACAGTGGGGCTACCGAACTTACATTTCACCCTCTCCCCATACCGCTGGTCGAAAGTTGGGCTTTGCCTTGGGTGCACTGGCGCTCTCTTTCTGTCTCGCTGGTTCGCCTCTCACCGGGTCGTTTTTCCATTCTTTCTTACCCAGGGGAGGAGCGCTACATCTGCTGGTACTGCTGGAGGACGTTTAGGTACCCCAACAGCCTTAAGGCACACCTGCGTTTTCACTGCGTGTTCAGCGGCGGCGGAGGCGGCGCCTTCCTGCACCACGAACAAGCGGCTCGCCAAGGCGCCGTCCCGGCGGCTGATGGCCTCCGCCTCTCCCCCGAAACCCTCGGCGCCCGATTTCGCAGCGCCTTCCCAGGCAGGAACTTTGCGACCCCACCCCCAGGGCCCGCCACCAGCACAGGCCTGCGGTGCGCGGGAGGGCATCAAGCGCGAGGCCTCTTCCGCGCCCTCGGCCACCTCGCCGACCCCAGGCAAGTGGGGGGCAGCCCAAGAAGGGCAAGGAGCAGCTGGACCGTGCCCTGGACATGAGCGGGGCCGCCCGAGGACAAGGCCACTTCCTCGGCATCGTGGGCGGCTCCTCGGCTGGGGTCGGCAGCCTGGCCTTCTACCCCGGGGGTGCGCTCCGCTTTCAAGCCCGCGGGCTTAGCGAGGGCGTCGGCGGCCGCTCACGGCGACCCCTACCGGGAGGAGGGCGGCAGCAAGCAGGGGGCCGGCCTCGCCTTGGGCAGGCTGCTGGGCGGGGGCCGGGCAGGCGGGCGGCCCGCGAACGGGGAGAACTCGGCGGGGGTCGGCGCAGGCCACCACCACGCGCACCACCACCACCATCCCAAGTGCCTACTCGCGGTGGACCCGCCGCCGCCACCGCCGCCGCCTGGCCTGCCATGCTCTGGGGCGCTGCGCGGCTTCCCTCTGCTCTCGCTCCCCCGGAAGAGGCGTCCGCTTTCAAGCACGTGGAGCGCGCCCCGCCCGCCGCCTCAGCCCTGCCAGGAGCGCGATACGCGCAGCTGCCCCCTGCTCCTGGGCTGCCCCTCGAGCGCTGCGCGCTGCCGCCCCTCGACACTGGCGGGCTCAAGGCCTATCCCGGTGGTGAGTGCAGCCACCTGCCCGCCGTGATGCCGGCCTTTACAGTCTACAACGGGGAGCTGCTGTACGGCTCACCGGCCACTACCGCTTATTACCCGCTCAAATTGCACTTCGGCGGGCTGCTGAAGTATCCCGAGTCCATCTCCTACTTCAGCGGGCCCGCAGCGGCCGCCCTAAGCCCCGCGGAGCTGGGCTCCCTGGCCAGCATCGACCGAGAGATCGCCATGCACAATCAGCAGCTGTCCGAGATGGCGGCAGGGAAGGGTCGCGGACGCCTGGACTCGGGGGACGCTGCCACCGGCCGTCGTGGCGGCGGGGGGCACTGGGGGCAGCGGCAGCGGAGGCAGCGGCGCAGGCAAGCCCAAGACCGGCCACCTGTGCCTCTACTGCGGCAAGCTGTACTCGCGCAAGTACGGGCTCAAGATCCACATGCGGACACACACGGGTTACAAGCCACTAAAGTGCAAAGTCTGTCTGCGGCCCTTCGGCGACCCCAGCAATCTCAACAAGCACATCCGGCTGCACGCCGAGGGCAACACGCCCTACCGCTGCGAGTTCTGCGGCAAGGTACTTGTGCGCCGCCGGGACCTTGAGCGACACGTCAAGTCCCGCCACCCCGGCCAGAGTTTGCTCGCCAAGGCTGGCGACGGCCCAGGTCCCGAGCCCGGCTATCCCCCGGAGCCTGGCGATCCCAAGAGCGACGACAGTGACGTGGATGTCTGCTATACAGACGACCAGAGCGATCCCGAGGCTGGGGGCGGCGGCGAGCGCGACTTGTAACGAGTCTTCCCGGGCAGGGGCGCGCGAGTGCCGAGCGGAGTCGAGGGTCTATTCTCGGAGAATAGGAACTCCTGGTGGTGGGAAAAGGGACCCAATGGACAAAACCTTTTTATTTTTGAGAGGGCGCCAGATTTGGAACCGTGAGGGGTCCCAGGTCAGGTGCTGAAACTCAGAGCAACAGTTCAGAGGTGGGGTAAATCCGGTCACCTGGACAGCTTGAGGGCGACCAGTACCTCCTCACCCCGGGCCGCTGGACTTCTTGGATGGGCTCACCCTGAATCGCCCAGGCGGTCTGCACTTGGTGGTCAGGACCACATCAATGTGAACGTCACAGCGCCCTCGAGGGCGCAGATTTTAATTGCCACGTATTTTTAAGCTGTACTTTTCTGTGGGGGGAAATTGTGCCTTTTGAAACGACGTTTTGTGTGTATTTTACATTAGCATTTCATTGCATAGGCAAAACACTAGTCACAATTGGGTAGATGTGACATTCAAACACTGGTTTCCATTTTATCTATTCCCATGTCAAAGACTATGCCTTGCCCCATTGAATATATAGTGGTAGCAAGTGTACAAATTGGTCAAGTTGCAATTATTTATAGAGAATAATGAAAAATGTAAAATATCTAAAGCATGAATCTAAGAGCACGCAATATATAATTTTAAAGAAAATATTCTATTTGGTAGAATACAAATGTGGTGTGTGTTGTTTTATAATGGCTTGTACAGTGGATATAGTATTTTGGTTTTGGTTCCAAATTGTGCAATCTTTAAGAAAAATAAAGATACAAAGGAAACTTTGTTCACTTAGTGATTTCAACAGATATTTTAAAGAAGTAGTTTAATTTGAAAACAATTTCCCAGGAGACTCCATAATAAATAAATAATTGGAGACTTGAATGCTTTGATTATTCATAAAATAGTGTCAAGCAGTGTTGTATTATAACACGGAAATATACCATTTTCAATATGTGGATTCCACAGGCCCCCAATCAGCAGGCAAAACAATTGTTTTCTAAAATCATTGTTAATCATGCTAAGTGTTTTCATGTTTACTGAAAGAAGCTCATGACCTTCAAGAAGAAAAACCTCACATATTGTCAAAAAAATTATGGAACTCTAGAATCACTATTTTTTGTTGTGTTCCCTTTTTTTTTTGACCAGATACAGTTTATTAAAATATGTTCATTATAAACAATTTTACCTCAGCTTTGTGAAAACTGCAAATACATTGAAAACTGTTACAGTGTCATGAGATTGCAAATATTGCCTTATAAAATTATAAAGAAGTAAAATTGTTTAGTAAAAACCAAGAAATATCTTATTTCAATTTTCCACATATAAAAATATACTTTCTATTGCAACACTGAACAGTTAAGGCCACAACACTTGAAGGAGAATTTGAGATATGCATATTTTGAAATGACATGTCAAAAATATTAGCATAAATAAATATCAAAACTGGTCACACTGAGATCAAATAAAACATATTAACTTCTATCTTTAAAAGACTACTATCAGAAACTTTATAAGTTATAATGTTTTTCAAGTATAAATGACAGTATGCTTGGTGATGTGAAAACATAAATATATATTTATAGTACTGTACAGGATTTTGATGTTCTCTCTGTGTTTGCTGGTGGAATATTCTGATGATTCTCACTCACGTGGTTCTGGTCGGCATCTTTATTATCGCTTTTTAAAATGATTTGATCTTCTATGGGTTTTATCTCTGGGAGCGGCTTTCTGTTTGAGGGCATCCTTTTGAATAGAAAAGCTTCATTTTTTTCATGTTTTTGCTTGGTTGTGTTCCCTTTTGACGGAACTTTCCCTTGGGAAGCAAAAAAGAAAACTTGCTCAGTGTCTTTTATGATTCATATATTTTATTATTAATTCAACAAATACTAAAGGAGGGTCTGTTTTGTTGGAAGTGCTGATCTATTTGCTTTACTTGTTTCCTTTTCCATGTACTTCTTTCTGTGGACTTCTGCTGTCAGTATTGGTCCCATTTTACAGAAAAGAAAACATACTCTTTAAGGTCACTGAGAGACACATAATTAGAACAGCAAAATTACAAGCAATGACTATATTTACTGGTTTTAAAAATTAATGCTACCTAATGTGCAGATATCATAAAGAATATAATTTTGTTGACTAAAATTGCAAAGCACCCATCTTCCTCCCCATGTACACTCTGGGGAGGATTTCACTGTAGAAAGTGGAAGATCAGTTAACCCCCTCAGCTAAAGACAGGCACCCGAAGAGCGCATGTCTGTAGCACTTTTCAGAGGTCAGGTTGAAGATTCTGGTGAGTCACCCAAGGGTCTGGACATGATTCTGATAATTTAACTCAGTTTAAAATGCCCTTTATTTCCTGAATCCTGAATGACTTGCAAGTCTCCACCTTGTCTTCCTGTTGGTAACACTGCCTCAGTCACAGGGTGGCTGGCAGGAACATTTTCTGGTACATCATAGCAGGGGGCATGGATGGGGAGGGCATCTGATTTCTACTGGTGGTGATCTGCAAGATTTCTTCTGTGAGAAAACGTATACTAGGGATTATAAGTTTTTAGTGTTAGCTGACCAGAAAATGTTTTGCTTTGTAAAAGAAAGCTAACAGAGAAAAAAAGTATCAACAGGTAATTATGGTGACAAAGATACTACCATTTATTGAGGACCTATACTGTGCCAGGTTCTTATGCTACTTGCAGTTTTTTCCTTCCTGTGGGGAGGAGGACCATTGGCTTGCCCCACCAGGTTCAGGAATGGCCTCGTTACACAGAACTAGAAGTGAACTCAAGCATCTGCCTGGTAAATTGGCTCCAGGAGCGCAGAGCTTCCTGCTGCCTGTTTAGTATTGTGGTCCTGCCCTTTGAAGCAATTATTGCTTGAAACCAAACCCACCACTATAGAAGAGTATTGGAAATGCTTTTCTGAAATTGGAGCATGTGAGTTCTCAAGGAAAATGACAAAGGCTGCCTAGATTTGAAACATGCAAAATGTTTTTTATCAGCTATAACGGTCTTGCTCCCTTCTCTTGTTTTCCGGCTCAGCACCAACTCCTGTAACTCCTGAAACTAGCTAGTAAAAATAAATTAAAAATAAGCCGGGGGCAGTGGCTCATGTCTGTAGTCTCAGCTACTCAGGAGGCTGAGGCAGAAGGCTTGCTTTAGCCCAGTTATTCAAGGCTGTGGTGTGCTATGATCATGCCTATGAATAACCACGGCACTCCAGCATGAGCAACATAGTGAGACCCCCATCTCAAAAACAAAACAAAACAAAAAATCCTAAAATTAGTTTGGTCAAAGGATATACATTTAGAATTTAAAAAAACAAGGGACCCAATATTCTGTTTTCCTTTTGTGAATTTATATCTTCTAGACATTGTTAAAATAGATTCCAATATGAAAAAATGAAACAGTCTCTTAATCAAAAGTCATGTGTAATTCTCCATAGGTTGCCTCAGATAACCCATGTATTTGTTCATGTATGTGCATACTATCATACATAATGCCATTATTCATTTTAATGGCAAAGTCATATCAGTGATATACAACCAGGAACAATAATATTGTTTAAGTGCTTCAGTTGAATTCCTATTTCTCCGATTATTTCTTTCAGTCTCCTATCACCTTCTCTTTTCCCTCCCTCCACCCACCATTCAACTCTTCTTATCTTGATGACCACAACTAACTTTGAGGGTTATGCTAAGGCCACGGGATGTTTCTGGGATTCTAAATGAATACTTTACATCAAAAGTTTTTTTTTTTTTTTAAAGATAGGAGGAGTATTCATTTTCTTTAGAAGTGAAAGACTCTAGATTGTTTGGACCTAGTTAATTTGGGCATTAAACCGTTTTGTTAACCTAAATACCTCAGGCAGACCTGGGTTCTAGTCCTGCCTCTGTCCCTTACTATCTTTGCATCTTGGGCCAGTTTCTCTATTGCCTCAATTTTCTCACTTGTAAAACAGAATGAAATAAACCATAGGGTAGTTGTGAACAAGTGAGTTAACGCAGGCCAGCAGCTTAGATCACACCTGACACACAGTGAGCTATCAAACGATATTAAAAAAAAAAACAAAAAAACCACCACCCAAACTAGCAACTCTTTGTGTTTTCATTTAGAAGGCATCAACCTAAGGAGATAAGGGTTGACGGCATTGTATAACACTAGCATCTTTTTGCGGAACACTCCGTTTGGTTCACTTCCGGCCCCCAACTTGCATCAGCTTCAGTGAATAAAGGCTTTATACGCTTTTGCTAAGGAGAAACTTCTTCAGACCTCTTCTTCTCAGGCCATCTTTCCATAATAAGCTTAAACAACGGTTCAAATGGTTCATAGCGGTAAATTGCGTGGGAAGAAGAATTCTCGTTTGTTTTCACTAATTTCTGAAAAGCTTGAAATTGAGGGATGAGCTTAAGCAGAAGCACGCAGCGGAGGTGAGCGCGCGTGCATCTTTTCTTGAGCCTAGCATAAGCTGCAATTCCGCAGGACTCTACTCTGGGGAAAGCATAATTAACGTCTAGACTCGGAAGGACGGGAGTGGCTAGAATTGCCGTTTGGCGGAGTTGGAGGAGTAGTGGTGACTTGCTGGTGGGGTTCCTGAGCCGAGAGGGCGGTGGTTGGTTGAGCCTCGTTACTCCGAGAGCTCCCATTGGCGCATTTCTTGGAGCCAGGGTTGCTATTGGTGGCGAGCTGGCCGCGCGCGAAAGAAGCCCGCGCTCTGTGGCTGCCTCGCCGCTTGGGCGAGTGGGTCGGCGACTAGGCCGAGCCCGACGTGAGCGTGCGAGCCTCATCCTGTGGCGCGGACTCCAAGGGCTCACAGCCTCGAGCTCCCTGGGAACAGTGGTTTCTGGGGTCTGGTTGGGGCAGAGGTTCTGGAGTCTCGCCGCGTTGAGGTGGACAGGCCAGAAGTCCTGCTGGAGAGAAGGACCCGGGGAAGACTCGCAGCGCCCGGCAGGAGGCGGGGGAGTTTCAGGCCGAACTGGTCCTTGTGGAAGCGGCCTGGCCCCGCTGTGGCGGGGAGCTGTGGCACCCGCGCGGCGCGCTCTCGCCATCTGCCGCCTCCCCAACGGGAAGAGGGCAGAGGCGCCGGCACCATCGGGAGGTCAGGCTTGACCCTTGGCCACCCAGGTGTGAGTTGTGAAGAGGAGGACTCAACAGACGGCGGGGCCAACGTGTTTAGTTCCAGAAGGAGCGTGGCGCTCGCTCTGGGCTCGGTGACCTCCCTACAAAAGATGAAAGGAGGGCTTCTGTCATCTGCGACTGTAGTTTAATTCAAATTAAGCCCTTGTACCACAGACAACGTTAAAGCCGCTAGCTTGCAAACCCTCCGAGAGTCCCTCAAAAAGGGACCGAAAGTGAGTAGACTACACGTAAGCATGTAACCCCTTTGAAGACACTGACTTTATTTCAAGTACATTTTAATTATTTAAATTTTAACGTTTCATGTAAATGTCTAACAAAGACGAAATCATGAGTTCATTATAGAATATAAAAGTCATAGATTTTTGGTAATTTGAGTTAAACAGATTAAGAGAAATGTTTTCGAGTGAGGAAACTTGAAAATGAAATACATACCCAAAACATCATGAGTGTTCTCTACTTTCTTTCTATCCATATATGTTTTTGCATAATTTGATATTGCAAGAAATAGCTACAAATACATATTTTCTATTCTTAATGCTGGTAGTGCAGCCGTGTTCCTGGAAATTAAGTAGAAAATGATTTAAAATCCAGCGTTTCATGGCTAGTTGTATTTGAGTAGGAAGCCTTAGGTGGAAATGTCTTATGTGACAGGAGATATAGTGAAGATGGATGCAATAGAAGATGGCTTTACATAAGAACATAGTGAAGGTCAAAGACTGTTTTTAATCTTATTTAAATCCCTTGAAAAAAAAGGCAGAAAGATAAGATTCTATGCTTGACACTGAGCAGTTGATTCCTCAATTGTCACCTTAAGGGAAATGGAGACAGGACCAGGTCAGATTCAAGCTCACTTGAGGGCACTGGACCATAGCAGCACACATCTGTAAGCAACAAAATGCTTTCAGGTATGCTAAAAGTCAATCCAATGAGAAACAAGTCAATGTAGGATGTCGCATTTTATAAGCTTGTTTGTGCTTTTTCAGAAAGCAGGAGAAAAAAATGCCTTAGCAACCAAGAGGATGTAGAGAAAAGAAAATATATCAGAGGGTTTATGGGATAGGCTTTCAGAGTTATTTAAAGCTAACATGCTGAAATGTGGTCTCAGGGTACTGGCGTTGCCATCTATAGGTGTTTGTATATATACTATGCCCTACATTGATTTCTAAATCAATTTGTGTATTACTGTCTTGAATTAGTAGTTTGAGACTTCATGGTATTTATATTGACCAATATTCTCCTCATAAAGTGAGAAAAAGATGGCTTTGCCTAGAGGTTTCCTTGACAGCACGCATTTCATTAAATCTTCATTATCTCATTTAATCTTTATAACTATTTTATAGATAAGGGAAATGGATCTTGTTTCAATACCAAGCTAGAACTATTTCTAGGAGTCATTACTAAGCCCACTGACTCCACTGTATAGCCTCATTCTCAACACACTATTAATGTATGTCCTCTTGTTCTATTCAGTATTTATTTATTTAGGGCTTTTGTTGTTGTTGTTTGTTTTTGAGATGGGTTCTCAATATGTTGCCTAGGCTAGTATGGAACTCCTGGGCTCGAGCCATCCTCTGACCTCAGCCTCCTGAGTAGCTGTGATTACAGGCACATGCTACCACACCCAGCCATATGACCTCTTTAAAACAGTGTCATCTGATGTAGGAGGTTTCCAGAAATTCAATTTGAATCCTTTGTAACTAGATCCAGTGAATGTTTTACAGGGTGATGATGAGGTGAACTGAAAGATAAGTGGGTCCCCCAGGCTTTTTTAGCTGGAACCAGAGTTAAGTTAGAGAACATCTTTGGCTTGTTATGTATTTGAAATCATTTGAATTCTGGAAAATCCCTGCAAGGCTGGGTCCAATCTAGTCTAGGCTGACTTGGTTTTACTAAACAAAAAGATGTGTATAAAGATAGATCTAGAATGGCCCACCTGTGATCCTGAGGACCCTAGGAAGGAAGGTGTAATAGTTTGATTCTGTTGAGAATTTCAGGACTATGGTGCACAGCCGGAGAATCACCAAATTCCCAAGTCAGTACCTAAAAAAGTTCCCAGTTTCCTAGCATCCCTCAGTATTGGAGATCGTTTGTGGTGTGGTTCATTCAACATTCAAACTCTTTTCATATGTAGTAGGCTGTATTCCTGGAAATCTGGGCCAGGGAGGGGGCGGAGGTGGGGCTGGGGTGGTCTGAAGCTGCTCTATTGATGGTAGACCTGAGGGTGATCAGAAAGAGGGAAATACAAGGGCAAACTCAAAATAGAATTCGAGGCACATTGGCATCAGGCAAGAGCCAGGCTGAGGCAGAATCGCTGCAGACACAAGGTTGCAGAATTGAGCCAAACTAGAATAAGAAGATTGAGATGGTCAGGTGTGGTGGTTCATGCCCATAATCCCAGCACTTTGGGAGGCCAAGGCAGAGGAACACCTTGAGGGCAGGAGTTCAAGACCAGCCTTAGCAACATAACGAGACTCCTTTATCTACAAAAAAAAAAAAAAAAAAGTTGGGAAGTTGGGATAGAGAAGGAGTGTGTCTTTGAACAACTGGAGCCTGGAAGTAGACATTTTTAAACAAGTTGGTTTTGCATTTTAAATAGGAAATATACTCACATTTTCAAAGATCAAAACTGTCTAAACAGGTATATATCTAGGAGTCTTAATCCAATGTCATTTCTGCACACTCCTGTCAACTCATAGGTAATCACCACAGGTAGATATATCACGAAGCTCACTGGCATGAAATCTTTATATAAGACCTTGATATGGTTTGGCTGTGTCCCTATCCAAATCTCAACTTGAATTGTGTCTCCCAGAATTCCCACGTGTTGTAGGAGGGACCTGGGAGGAGGTAATTAAATCATGGGAGCCAGTCTTTCCTATGCTATTCTCATGATACTGAATAAGTGTCAAGAGATCTGATGGTTTATCAGAGGTTTCCGCTTTTGCTTCTTCCTCATTTTTTCTCTTGCTGCTGCCGTGTAAGAAGTACCTTTTGCCTCCTTCTGTGATTCTGAGGCTTTCTCAGCCATGTAGAACTGTAAGTCCAATTAAACCTCATTTTCTTCCCAGTCTTGGGTATGTCTTTATCAGCAACATGAAAATAGACTAATACAGTCCTGTACCTAATTTTGTGTTTTATTTCTTAAAGTAGATCCCCCAAATTCTATGAATTTCAAAACCAACAAAATCTGGATCTATACTTGTAATCACTTACTTTAGTTTCTTGTATATGTCCAGTTTTTTCTTTTTGGAACTATAAATATCCAAGAATGAATGTATTCTTATTTTCTTCCCTGTCTTAAAGATTTAGTATTCACTCTTCTGAATCCTGCTTTTTTTTTCGGGGGTGGGGGCAGAGTCTCACTCTGTCGCCGAGGCTGGAGTGCAGTGGTGCAATCTTGGCTCACTGCAACCTCCACCTCCTGGTTCAGGCGATTCTCCTGCCTCAGCCGCTGGAGTAGTTGGGACTGCAGGGCGTGCCACCACGCCTGGCTAATTTTTTTAAATTTTTAGTAGAGATGGGGTTTCACTGTATTAGTCAGGAGGATCTCGATCTCCTGACCTTGTGATCCACCCACCTCGGCCTCCCAAAGTGCTCGGATTACAGCCATAAGCCACTCGGCCTTTTTTTTTTTTTTTAATTAATATACTCTGCAGATGTTTTTCATGATAATTCAGAGAGCCTCCTCACTTTTTTTTTTCTTTTATTGCTACGCAGTACTCTATTGTGTAGATGTAAATAGATTAAACCAATTCTCCTGTTGATGACCTTTGGGTTGTTTTCAATCTTTTATTACTATAGAGACACTTCAGTGAATAACTTATGTCAAGTGATTTTGTAGGTGGGGTGCAGACATGTTTCAGAAGGTGTCACTGCTTTAATTGCAGTGAGGAAAGAGCTGTTGAGGACACTGAGCTGGCCAGGACAGTGTCAGAATCAGACCAGCCTCTGGGAGAGCAATGATTGACTGACTGTTCAACTGGTCCTTCTCTCTTGTAGTTGGAAAACTTAGTTACCTTTAGTTCTTGATCACAGTCTGTACATAGGGAGACAACCATGGGGCCTCCATCCCATTGTTTTGTTCTCTTGGGAATTTGGCAAAGGATTCTTGGGAGACCTTAGCTATAGAACTGTACTTCTCCAGGCCTAGCAATATGGAAATCCTAGTGTTAGTCTCACATGGGAAAGAGTATGTTTGCATGCACATGCATTTGAACTTTTAAAGTTTTTTTCCTATGAACACTATCACCAAATTTTGATTTCCCAATGATGCACATTATTTTAAAATACCTTATGTAAAACCATCTTGGGATTATGATTCAGACTTGTAACTGGATGACTGGAGCGTGGGCCTATGGTAAGTAGCAGGTACTGAGCACAACCACACCAGTTGTGGAATAGTGACAAACACTCCAGTAGGAAAACAGATGAATGCAAATGAGATGTACTTGGCCATGGAACAAAGATGAAAATGACATTCACTTGTAAATGAGTTTTCTGTGTTTGATGTAAACAGAATGACATGTATTTTGCAGGGAGACCTCTATGACGTTAGGACAGTTGTTGAATTCATTAGATGGAGCTGCACATGTTTCTGACATTTCATCATTATTCATGTATCTCATGATCTAACAGGCTCTAGGTTTTCAATTTATTTAGAAGCATTTCCACAATTTTCTGTGCTAGGAGATGATCTTAGAGTTAAGGTGAGATGCTCCTCATTGAAAGGTTAAATGCCCTGGTACAAAACTTGAATCTTGCACTTTGCTCTTGGTTAAACAGCTGATCTGATAGAGTTGAAGATCAAGAGGAAGAAGATTAACTTCTTAGCTTTGCCATTTATAGCTAACAATGGTCCCAAGCTTAAGCATTTGCTCAAAAATTAGATTTAGATTATTGAGATGTATCTTTGCTTTCTGAGCCTTGTACATCTTTCAACCCCCATTTAAAATCTTCCCTTTTCTCTATAGCCTTCTCTGACTGTCCTGGTCCAGCATTTTAATGCATACATTAGACATAGTAGATACTCAACAAATATTTGAGAATTTATTAGACACTCTTTATATTTCTTATTCTGAACATAGATGAAGCACTGAGAGCCCACTACATACCAGGCACAGCACTGGCTGGGGACATATGAATAATTCTGATGGTCTCAAGCCAGGTGCAGTGGCTCACGTCTGTAATCCCAGCCTTTTGGGAGGCCAAGATGGGCCGATCCCTTGAGCTCAGGAGTTTAAGACCAGCCTGGACAACACGGCAACACCCGTCTCTACCAAAAATACAAAAAGTTGGGCGTGGTTGTGTGCACTTGTGGTGCCAGCTACTCAGGAGGTTGAGGTCGGAGAATTACTTGAACCTGGGAGGCAGAGATCACACTCTAGCCTGGGTAACAGAGTGAGACCCCGTCTAAAAACAAAACACAAAACAAAAAGATTGTCTCAAGCTGCTGATGGTCTAGTGGAGGAGGCAAACATAAGAACAGAAATCGATAACACAATGTGGCGGGTATAGTGATAGAGATGAGCACAGAGGAAGGGTATCTCCTTAGAGAGATAAGGGTGAGGGCAGAGAAGGAGTTATATTGTTGAAGGCTTCCTGGAGGATGCAACACCTGAGCTGAGTCTTAAGCACGATGGATAAGAGTCATCTAGGTCATGGTTAAAGGGAGATGGAAGGACACTTCCAAGAGAGAGAATAGCATGAGCACAGTGAGTGAGGAAGTAGCATGAATGCATACGAG
The DNA here is from genome assembly GCA_036589455.1 of Ateles fusciceps. NCBI lineage: Eukaryota > Metazoa > Chordata > Mammalia > Primates > Atelidae > Ateles > Ateles fusciceps. Next base: position 32,131,898 of record JAZHEH010000065.1, on the reverse strand, counting down.
GAATTCCAGGCATTGCAGTGCTGCTATGGGGCAGAATGGCAAACAGGCAGTATTGCTGAGAGATGAAGATATCTCTGTGAGGAAGAGTGATGCATTGGTTAAGAGAGTATGTGGGCCTTGGAGTTCAGTAGAGCTGAGTTTACACCCCGTTTCTGCATCTTTCTAGCTTTGAGAACTCCGTCAAATTACTTAACCTCTATATGCTTCAGTTTACTCATTTGTAAAATGGGAACAACAATGACATTGTATTTATAATATTCTTGTGAGGGGTAATTGAAGTAATGTTTGCAAAGTGCTTAGCTCAGGTAAACATTAAAAGCATGTTGGCTAATTGTTATTGAGAGACTAGAGAGTTGTGGGGGAGGGTGCAAGGGAGAGGGGACATAAAGGAGAAACTCTGGAAGTTTTAAGCTGGCACTGACAGGCAGTTTTGCATTGCAAGAGGACTATTTTGGAGACAGAGAGACCAGTTAGAAGGCAGTTAAATGCAGCAATTCAGGTGATACATGATAAGGGATAATGGTAATAGGGATGGAGAGGAGAGGATAGAGTTAAATATTTAGGAGGTAATGTTGATGGGATTTTATCACTGTGTGGAGGAATGTGAGAAAGAGTAAAAAGTCTAGCATATTAATGATAAGACAGTTATAATATTCTCAGTAGTTTTGCACTGTGTTGATCACTATTGGCAAATGCACTTTAGGTCAAGATGATCTTAAGAGGTTTTTGGTTTTGCTGGGAAATACAACCTTAAAAAGAAATTAAAAGACCAATATATTGGGATGTATAAACAACAAAAGCATATATTATCCCTCCATACAAACAAAACAAAACTAAACTGAAATGAAAACACAGCCTAAGAAAAATATTAGTTTTGCCAAGAATAGGAGATAATAGCAATATGTAAATAGTTCATTAAAATTTATGAGAAAGCTTCATGATTCCAATAGATAAATAACAAATGATAAGAATGAACTATTTTAATTATATTTTCAAATTCTGGCTCTGTAAGATCAGCCAGCTAAGTTTCGTGTTCAAATATCATTGTCAAGTACTTCCTGTGATTTTGTTTGAAAAAAAAATCCTGAGGTCGGGCATAGTGGTTCATGCCTGTAATCCTAGTACTTTGGGAGGCTGAAATAAGCAGATCAATTGAGGTCAGGAGTTCAAGATCAGCCTGGCCAACATGGCAAAATCCCATCTCTACAATAAATACAAAAATTAGCTAGGCATGGTGGTGTGTACCTGTTGTCCCAGCTACTTAGGGGGCTGAGGCAGGAGAATTGCTTGAACCTGGGAGGAAGAAGTTGCAGTGAGCCAATATTGTACTATTGCACTCCAGCCTGGGTGACAGAGTGAGACTACTTCTCCAAAACAAAAAAAAACAAAAACAAAAAACAGAACTTGAATAAACTTAAAAAAATTAACCATTTGACTTCCTCTTTTCCTAATTGAATACCCTTTATTTCTTTTTTTTGCCTGGTTGCTCTGCTAGAACTTCCAATACTATATTGAATAGGAGTGGTGAGAGAGGGCATCCTTGTCTAGTGCCAGATTTCAAAGGGAATGCTTCTAGTTTTGTCCATTCAGTATGATATTGGCTGTAGTTTGTCATAAATAGCTTTTATTATTTTGAGATATGTTTCATTGATACCTAGTTTATTGAGAGTTTTTAGCATAAAGAGCTGTTGAATTTTGTTGAAGGCCTTCTCTGCATCTATTGAGATAATCATGTGGTTTTTGTCTTTGGTTCTGTTTATGTGGTGAATTACATTTATAGACTTGCGTATGTTGAACCAGCCTTGCATCCGGATACAAAATCAGTATGCAGAAATCACAAGCATTCCTATACACCAACAACAGACTTAAAGAGAGCCAAATCAAGAACGAACTGCCATTCACAATTGCTACAAAGAGAATAAAATACCTAGGAATACAACTAACAAAGGATATAAAGGACCTCTTCAAGGAGAACTACAAACCACTGCTCAATGAAATAAGAAAGTACAGAAACAGATGGAAAAACATTCCATGCTCATGGTTAGGAAGAATCAACATTGTGAAAATGGCCATACTGCCCAAAGTAATTTACAGATTCAGTGCTATCCCCATCAAGCTACCTTCTTCACAGAACTGGAAAAACATTCCATGCTCATGGTTAGGAAGAATCAACATTGTGAAAATGGCCATACTACCCAAAGTAATTTACAGATTCAGTGCTATCCCCATCAAGCTACCTTCTTCACAGAACTGGAAAAAATCACCTTAAACTTCATATGGAACCAAAAGAGAGCCCACATTGCCAAGTCAATTCTAAGCAAAAAGAACAAAGCTGGAGGCATCATGCTACCTGACTTCAAACTACACTACAAGCCTACAGTCATCAAAACAGCATGGTACTGGTACCAAAACAGAGATATTGACCAATGGAACAGAACAGAGGCCTCGGAGGTAACACCACATGTCTACAACCATCTGATCTTTGACAAACCTGACAAAAACAAGCAATGGGGAAAGGATTCCCTGTTTAATAAATGGTGTTGGGAAAACTGGCTAGCCATGTATAGAAAGCAGAAACTGGACCCCTTCCTGACACCTTACACTAAAATTAACTCCAGATGGATTAAAGACTTAAACATAGACCTAACACCATAAAAACCATAGAAGAAAACCTAGGCAAAACCATTCAGGACATAGGCATAGGCAAGGACTTCATGACTAAAACACCAAAAGCATTGGCAACAAAAGCCAAAATTGATAAATGGGATCTAATCAAACTCTACAGCTTCTGCACAGCAAAAGAAACAATCTTTACAGTGAACCGGCAACCAACAGAATGGGAAAAAATTTTTGCAATCTACCCATCTGACAAAGGGCTAATATCCAGAATTTACAAAGAGCTAAAACAGATTTACAAGAAATAAACAAACAAACCCATTCAAAAGTGGGTGAAGGATATGAACAAACCCTTTTCAAAAGAAGACATATATGAGACCAAAAAACATATGAAAAAATGCTCATCATCACTGGTCATTAGAGAAATGCAAATGAAAACCACATTGAGATACCATCTCACGCCAGTTAGAATGGCGATCATTAAAAAATCTGAAGACAACAGATGCTGGAGAGGATGTGGAGAAATAGGAATGCTTTTACACTGTTGGTGGGAGTGTAAATTAGTTCAACCATTGTGGAAGACAGTGTGGCCATTCCTCAAGGACCTAAAAATAGAAATTCCATTTGACCCAGCAATCTCATTACTGAGTATATATCCAAAGGATTATAAATCATTCTATTATAAAGACACATGCACATGTATGTTCATTGCGTCACTGTTTACAATAGCAAAGACTTGGAACCAACCCAAATGCCCATTGATGATAGACTGGATAAAGAAAATGTGGCACAAATACACCATGGAATACTATGCAGCCATAAAAAACGGTGAGTTTGTGTCCTTTGTAGGGACATGGATGAACCTGGAAACCATCATTCTCAGCAAACTAACACAAGAACAGAAAATCAAACACCACATGTTCTCACTCACAGGTGGATGTTGAACAATGAGAACACATGGACACAGGGAGGAGAACATCACACACAATAGAGTCTGTTGGGAGGGACTAGGGGAGGGACAGCGGGGGGTAGGGAGTTGGGGAGGGATAACATGGGGAGAAATGCCAGATATAGGTGACAGGGATGGAGGCAGCAAACCACATTGCCAGGTATGTACCTATGCAATAATCCTGCATGTTCTACACATGTACCCCAGAACCTGAAGTGCAATTTTATATATATATATAAAGAAAAAAAAGAAAATAAATACACCTGATATCCACCTTCAGTGATCTAATTAAATACTGGAACTTTACTTTCTATTTTTTTTACTTTTTCAGAAGTAATCATTTATTTTTTAAATAAGCTTTTATTTTAGAATAGTTTTAGTTTTACAGAAAATGGCTAAAATATGACAGAGCATTGCTGTATACTCTGTACCTAGGTTTCCCTATTGTTAACATTACTATGGTACATTTGTCACAATCAATAAATCAATATCAACATAACAAAAAAATTACCCAAATTGCTGATAAACAAAGATGTAAACATCCTTATATATAAAAATCTGATAAAAATTTAAGAAAATATCAGTAATGGTCTGAAATTGATAGAAGCACATTTTGTTGATGTCACTAAAACCATTAGTCCAGCAATGAGAAAAAGTTTTTCCAGGGAGATATATATATATATATATATATACACACACACACACACACACATATATTTTTTGTTTGCTGTGAAATTATAGTACTATAGTGATGGAGGAAAATGTCCTTGGAGCACACTACACCATGACAGGATAATATGTCATGGTGACTAACATGTACCTTAAAATACTTCAGCATAGAAAAAACACTGCTCATGGAAATAAGAGAGGACACAAACAAATGGAAAAGCATTCTATGCTCATGGATAGGAAAAATCAATATTGTGAAAATGGCCATACTGCCCAAAGTAATTTATAGATTTAATGATATCTTCATCTAGCTGCCATTGACTTCCTTCAAATAATTAGAAAAAACTACTTTAAATTTCATATGGAACCAAAAATGAGCTGGTGTAGCCAAGACAATCCTAAGCAAAAAGAACAAAGCTGGAGGCATTATTCTACTTGACTTCAAACTATACTACAAGGCTATAGTAAACAAAACAGCATGGTACTGGTACCAAAAACAGATACATAGACCAATGGAACAGAACAGAGGCCTTGGAGGCAACGCCACGCATCTACAAATATCTGATCTTTGACAAACCTGACAAAGCAATGGGGAAAGGATTCCTTATTTAATAAATGGTATTGGGAAAACTGGCTAGCCATATGCAGAAAGCTGAAATTGGACCCCTGCCTTACACCTTATACAAAAATTAACCCAAGATGGATTAAATACCTAAACATAAGACCTAAAACCAGAAAAACCCTAGAAGAAAACCTAGGCAATACCATTCAGGACATAGGCATGGTGGAAGACTTTATGACTAAAACGCCAAAAGGATAGCAATAAAAGCCAAAATTGACAAATGGAATCTAATTGAACTAAAGAGCTTCTGCACAGCAAAAGAAACTATCGTCAGAGTGAACAGGCAATCTGCAGAATGGGAGAAAATTTTTGCAATCTATCCTTCTGACAAAGGGCTAATATCCAGAATCTACAAAGAACTTAAACAAATTTACAAGAAAAAAAAAAACCATCAAAAAGTGGGTGAAGAATATGAACAGACACTTCTAAAAAGAAGACATTTATGCAGCCAACAAACATGACAAAAAGCTCATCATCACTGGTCATTAGAGAAATGCAAATCAAAACCACGTTGAGATACCATCTCATGCCAGTTAGAATGGTGATCATTAAAAAGTCAGGAAACAACAGATGCTGGAGAGGATGTGGAGAAATAGGAATGCTTTTACACTGTTGGTGGGAGTGTAAATTAGTTTAACCATTGTGGAAGACAGTGTGGTGAGTCCTCAATGTTACAGAACCAGAAATATTATTTGACCCAGCAATCCCATTATTGGGTATGTACCCAAATGATTATAAATTATTCTGCTATAAAGATGCATGCACACGTATGTTTATTGCAGCACTGTTCACAATAGCATAGACTTGGAACCAACCCCCATGCCCAACAATGATAGACTGGATAAAGAAAATGTGGCACACATATGCCATGGAGTACTATGCACCCATAAAAAAGAATGAGTTCATGTCCTTTGCAGGGACACGGATGAAGCTGGAAACCATCATTCTCAGCAAACTAACACAGGAACAGAAAACTAAACACCACATGTTCTCACTCATAAGTGGGAGTCGAACAATGAGAACACATGGACACAGGGAGGAGAACATCATACACTGGGGCCTGTCAGGGTGTGGAGGGCTAGGGGAGGCATAGCATTAGGAGAAATAACTAATGTAGATGATGGGTTGATGGGTGCAGCAAACCACCATGACACATGTATACCTATGTAACAAACCTGCATGTTTTGCACATGTATCCTAGAACTTAAAGTGTAATAATAAAAAAATGCAAAAAAAGTTAATAATTACTGAACACAGGTGACAAAACTAGATTTACTAAAGTGAAAATAAAAAGAACAATGTAGTGTGCATGAGAAATGCATAGTCATACAACTACTTTCATGTTTTGGATATTATTTTCCAGTCTTAATCCATACAAATACATATTCTTAAGTAGCTGCAATCATAATACACAATCCTTTTTAGTCAGCTGTTCTCATTTAATATTTCCAGTTTTCCGTTGTTTTGTCTTAATATTTTTAACAATACTTTATAATGTGCCATAATATTGATACTCCCTAAAAATCACTACCTTAATTTTGAATAGTTGAGTTGCTACCCCTGCTTTTTTGCTGTATGATTTAATGCTGCATAGATAAACCATATGAATATAGCTTTATGCTTGTGTTAAATTGTTTCACTAAAATAAATCCTCAACTATAAGAATGGAGCACAAATATGTACATATTTGTATTTTTATTATAGATTACATATTTATAGTTTTTGTTATATATTTTATTGCATTTATATTTTTATTATATAAATATAACATATAATAAAATTATGTTATATAAATATAAATATGTACATTATTTTTATTATTTAAATATATATAATAAAATTATGTTATATAAATATGTACATATTTGTGCTTCACATATATTCACATGTTTTTTCTCTGCAGCATTAAATCATATAGCAAAAAGGCGGAACAACTCAAGTATTCAAAATTGAGGTAGTGTTTTTTAGTGAGTATCAATATTATGGCACAATATAAAGTATTGTTAAAAAACAATTATTAAGACAAAACAATGGAAAACTGAAAATATTAAATGAGAACAGCTGACTAAAAATGATTATTATAATTTCAGTTACTTAAGAATATGTATTTGTATGGATTAAGACTTGGAAAATAATATGCAAAACATGAAAGTAGTCGTACTGGACTATGCATGTTCTCATGCGCACTACATTGCTCTTTTTGTTTTTACTTTACTAAGTCTAGTTTGTCACCTGTGTTTAGTAATTATTAACATTTTCCTATTTTTTTTTTTGCTGAAGTATTTTAAAGTACATCTTGGTCATCATGACATATTACCCTTCAATTGTGTAGCGTGCCTCAAGGACATTTTCTTCTGTGACCATAGCACTATAATTTCACAGGAAACAAAATCAACAATTTTTAATATGATCTAGTACTCAGGCCACAACCAGATTTGTCTAATTTACATTTTCTTTCCAAAAATGAAATGATTTGATAAATCTGTTCGGTTTGGTGGGATTGTTTACTGCTGGGTGGAGTACTGCTGACTGGATTCTAGCCCTGGTGCCATGCTGGTGAATGTCCCCAGGCTGGTGGCCTGGGAGTGATCAGCCATCTGCCCTCTGGGCCTCAGCATGGAGCCCTAAGAGGAGGAGTACAGCTGACTTTGAGATGGTCAGCTCCATCTGCAAGTAGAGCTGCCTCTTTTCTTCTGCCCTCTGCCCCTGGGGGGCTGGGGGCACAGGCTCTGAGACCCTTGGAGCCAGCTGGCAGTGAGGAGTGGGAAACCAGCCAGCAGGTCTGTGCTTGGGGTGAGTAACTTTGGAATGTTGTCTTTGTCAAGCCAGTTGTGGAAGGTCCCAAGATTTCACACAACCCTCCCTACTCTGGTTGGCACTGTCAGCTCCTAAACACCTGGCTTTTTTGCTGATTTACCTTCTTTATGGTTTGTACAAAGAACTGTCTCTTCTTTTGATTAGTTGGATCTTCTGTATTAATCAGTCCTTAAAAAGAATCTTTGATGCAGGATGTGACAAATAAAGTAATCAAGGCTGCGTTGTAAAAACAAACAAGCAAAAACCAAAACAAAAGCTAACCTAAAATATTTTAACATGAAAGTTTTCCAAAATTCACAAAAGTGGAAAAATGGTGAGATGAGCCTCCCAATGTTTTACCAGTCTTGTTTCATTTACTTTTGCTTAAGTATAAATTTCTAGCATTGTATCACTTCACCTGTTAATAGATTATACCTGACAAAAAATTGACAGTTACTCCCTAATATCGTCTAATACCTAGTCCATGTTGGAATGTCTCAAGTTAGCTTAAAAATATCTTTTGTAATTGAATTTGTTTGAATTTCAGTCTGAATAAGGGACACTCATTTGCATTGATTTATGTTTCTAAAGTTTTTTTTTACATTTATAATGGCTTTTCTTACACCTCTCTTTTTGTTGAAGAAACCAGATCATTTGTCCTTCAGAATTTCTATAATCCAAATGTACTTCTCCACAGTGTTTAACATATTCCTCTACCCATCATGTTTTCTGTAAACTGGTGGTTACAACTAGATGATTGATTAAATTAAGATTTAGTTTCCTTTTTTTGGAGGGACAAGAATACTTCATAGGTGGTGCTACATACTTTATATTGTATCACTTCAGGAGGCATGTAATGTGTGTATGTGCCACTTTTAGAGATGATTAAGATTGATATTGGATTCAGGTGTAATCATCATTGTTTCAACTAATGGTTTTGGCAGCCATTGATGAAACTTGTTTAGCTCTATTCTTTCATTAGGGGTGCAAAATAGTGGTTTTCAAATTCTAATGTTTCTCTGTATTTGTTATTTTTTTGTATTATCTTTTAAACCTAAGCCTCTGTGGCTAGTTGCATTACCCAGTTCACTCACACTTCCCCTAGAAATGGGCTATGGCTGAGTTCTTGGCACAGTTGGAAGTTGGCTGTTGTAATTCTTCTTCTTCAGCTGTAAACATTTGAGGTAATGATAATTTAGACAGTGTCAGCTTTATGCCTTGGCATAGTTTTGACGTCTGTGTGATATGATTTGAGAAAAGCTGAAAGATTGGCCTTTAAAAATATTTTCCTCTTCTCCAGCTATGGTGTTTGACACCCCAACACTGGTACTCTCCCTTAAGGGCCTTCAGCTGACTTGTGAATTGTAACCAGGGTAAGGTATGATGTTATGTGGAAGAAGGAATGGGAAGAGCAAAGACCAGCACATTAAAGAACACATTAAAAGCAGTTTAAAAAATGTTATTGTTAGCTGATTACCACCAGTTAACTCCACATAGTAAGGCCTGGAACACATAGCTGAAATGTGTAGCTGGGAATGGAACATGGGTGTATTAGCTTGGATGAGGGAAGAATGTTGCAATTGATACAGATAATGTGCATACTTGGGGCTTGGTTCAGGTTTTTATGTAGTGATTTCCAAGAATGAGGACTGTCGAGTGGGTAGAAAGCAGAGGAAGGAAATGTTAAAAGATGGGGGAAAACAAATTACCTGTTTATTACTTTCACTGAGGACTCCTCTGCTTAAGCTCTCAAAGCAGCACAGATAGGAAAAACAGGAATCAGTTTCCTACTTTTTTTTTTTTTTTTACTACTATGTTGGTCGGGGGAGCACAAAACAGTGCTACGTTCTAAGTCCTTGTGGAGTTTTCATTACAGATCAGCAGTAATAGAGGACAAAATGTTCAAAGGAGGAATTTAAGCAAGATGAGGGGCTTATAAGACTATGAGGGAAATAGGAGTCATTTTTTTAAAGGTGAAAGATGACAGATTGATCCCTTTGGCCAAAGAAGAAAGTTCAGTTTGCTGTTTTACAGAAATAGACCTTTTTCCCTTTCAACCTACTCAACAACCAGTTCTAATAAGGAAGTTTTAGTATTTTTATCTTTATGATAATTTCAGAAACAGTAGTCCATTTATTCATAATAATGTTACTGAAAAATACCAGTAATTATATAATGACTGCAGAAATCACATTTTTAAGTAAATGAAGAGGGAAATGAGATTTTTCTTATTATATGTGCCCAATTTATATGTAATTACCAGGTACAAAAGAACCTTCCTGGTATGCTTAATAACCGCCTTTTGTCCTTGCATGAAAAGTCGAGTTTTTTTATTCAAGGTTTTGTTCTGCTCAGCTTTTCCTCCTGGCTGGTTGGGGAGATAGAGGCAGCTGTTTTTATGACATGTCTCACAGGCCTTCTTCAGACCAGGAAACGTATTGCTTTGCAAACCAGCTGGCCGTGTTCTTCGCCTGTCAGACCCAATGCAAGTAAACAAAATTCAGGCAAACCAGTGGAAATCCGCCAGTACAGGGAGAAGTGGCTCTTGATCAAAAAACGTGGTCACTTTAAGCCAACAATTTCTAATTACCTGCAACTCTTCCATTGGTAGATAATAATATATAATATATAAACATGTATGGTTTTTTCCCATTAACTTTGGCTTCCTTTAGAAACATCCTTTGAAAACAAGGCAGAAAATTGAAGCCAGAAAAACAAAAACAAAAACAAAAAAACCCAGATCTTTATTTTCCTATTTAGTGGTGGGATCAGGTGGTTGTATGTCTGCTGTCCATACATTGCAAGAAAAATAATAAATAGAATAATACTTTTCCTCTTAACTAAAAATAAACTTTTGCTTCTTATCTTTTCATAAATTTATTATACACTCTAGTCTGGGCTACAGAGTGAGACCCTGTCTCAAAAAAAAAGTCAAATAAAAGAAGGAAAAAATAAAATTTATTATAGATCTATAGTTAGATTAGCTAACATTTTATTTTTGTTTTTAGTATGTTCAAAATCGTATATCGCAACATCTTTATTAAATTCTAATATTTTCTAATATTTCACATGAAATAATGATATATAGATAATATATAGACTATAAAATCTTTGTAGATATATATAAGAATTGCTTATAAAAATCACTACAAATTATAAAGTTTTATTTATTCATTTGCAGGTTATTTTCATTTATCAAGTTAATGCCAGGTACTGCACAGTTATTGGAGCTACAAAGACGTGGATGGCGAAGAGAACACTTCATCTGCTGGGCGTAGAAGGTATTGTGGAGTGAGGCAAGACTGGAGTCAGAAAGGCTATTGGAGGGGCTGTGAAGGAGTACAGTTTGGGAGAGGACCCAGGCAGGTAAACAAGGATTTTAGAAATACAAAGTTCAATGGGAATGCAAAAGAAAAAGTGAATAACCAGTTTTCAACTTGATGATGCTGATTTGTTATCAGAGTAAGATGAGAGAGGCTTTCATTTGTTCTGTGTATGAGATGGCAAGATGGAGGAATCCCAGAAATTCAGCATGCTTGTGCCAACAGTGCTTGGGAGTATGCCTACCTGACTTAGTGTGAAATGAATAGGTGACCCAGAAAGAGAATCTTAGCTCTACTTAGCTCTCTCTGCTGTGACCTTGGACATGTATTGATATCACATAGTCACCAGGAGCTGGGGCAGGATTGGGTTTATAGGTAGGAAGATGAGGGGGGCTGATGAGGGTGCAGCAGGACGGAGGCATGAACTGATAATTACCCATGCTGTTATCTCTGTTTATAATTTTTTTTATTTTCTCAGTGTGAAATAAAGGTCTAGCTCAAATGTCATCTTTGGTGAGGTCTTCCTGGATTTTCCCTGCAGTAGTAATTATTTCCAATGTATTTTGTGCATATGCATATTATAGTATTTATACCACATCTTAAATATTCATTTATGAATCCGTCATCTTTACTGAAATGTGAAAGTCTTCTAGGACTGAAACTATGTATTGTTTTTAATATCTGCAGTGCCACTTATAGCAATAGGAATATAATAAGTAATTAATACATATCTGTTAAGTGAAGTTAATGAATCAGTGTGTGGTTGTTCTCACAAAGTTTTTTTTCTACTGGGTTGTGACCTTTTTGTTTTGTTATTTCTTTAACAAATAATCATAACAGCAATTGATGTGCTAGATACTGTTCTATGCCCTTTGTGCATATTAACTACTTTGATCCTCACTATTAATCCTGTGAGAAAGGTAATACTATTATTCCTGACTTTACTGATGAGAAAAATTTGTAAGCTATACATTTATACTTATTTTCAATCTGCATTTTATTTATTCAACCAACAACTTTTGAGTTGTTGTTTTCAATCTGCATTTTATTTATTCAACCAACAACTTTTGAGTTGTTGTTTTCAGTCTGCATTTTATTTATTCAACCAACAACTTTTGAGTGTCTACTTTGTGCCAGGTACCATTTTAGGTGTTAGTGGGTACAGAGGTGAACAAAGTCCCTGCCCTCTTGGAGCTTACATTCTAGTGGCAGAAGACAAACAAAAAATTCATATCTAAGCAAAATACCTCAGCTAAGTGTTATGCAGGTAAAATTAAGTGATGTGACAGGAGGCTCTGGGGAACTGCTGTGAATCAGATGGTAGGAGCCTTTCTGAGGAGGATGTGATGTTTAAGATGTAGTCTGATTGACCAGAGGAGCCAGACGTTAGATCTCAAGAAGAGGTTCTCTGCAGCAAAGGGCAAAGCTAATGCAGCAATGCTTATGATAGCAGTGAGTCTGGTACTTCCAAGAGAGAATGGCCAGTGTGATGAGGAGAAAAGTAGGATGAGCTGAGGCATCTGAGGTAAACAGAGGTGAGGAAAGTTAGGGCTCGTTCTATAAGTCAAGGCAAGAATAATGATTTTTGTTTTGAGTGTGTTGGGAAGCTATTAGAAGGCTTAAAGGAGGGTGGTGGTGTTTTAAGAAGATCATGTTGACTGCTGGGTGGAGAAGGTGTTGTGGAATGAGACAAGGGTAGAATCAGAAAGGCTGCAGTATTTGAAGGGAGAGATGATGGTGGCAGTGGAGGTTGTAACCAGTGGTTGGATATTGGTGTATGTTTTGGGTACAGAGTCTTAAGCACTTGCAGATGGATTTCATGTAAAAGGAAGAGGAAAGAGAGGAATCTGTGTTGATTTCTAGATTTTAGGCTTGCAAACTGGGTGACTGGTGGTGGTGTTACTAAGATGAAGAAGGCTTGGGGATGAGCAGTTGGGGAAATGGGCAAACAGTGGCTCTGTGTGATTTGTGACTTTTCCTGAAGGGCTCAGAAACAGTTCAGAATTAAGGGAATTTAGGTGAATGAATTATTCTACAGTTCAGTTTGCAAAGGGAGTTGAGGAATTGACAACTTCACGATTGCACAGAGAAGGAGTTTACCACAGTGATGGAAAAGAGAAAAGAGTTCTAGTGCTGAAAGTCATCACACATTTAAAGATTGCATTTACAGTAAGGTGGAAGAAGCTTGAAAGATGCAAGGGAATAAGACATGGGACTTTGAGATTTCAGATGTGGAACTTATCTGGGTGTTGATAAGGTCCAAGCTGTGATCATGGATATCAAGTGCTGAAATGGAGCAGAGGTAAAGTCTTTAGGATTTAAAATGTTAAGAAAATGTGGCATTGTAGAAAAAAGTTGTTTTAATTTTTTAAATAGAGATTAAAGTCCCAAAGAATGATGGCAGGAGCCAATGTAGAGGGAAGAAAGTAAACAAGTGCCAAGATCGTGAGAGGAAAGATTTGGAGGCTGGTAGGTGACAATCATGAGGAGATTTAGAGGGTGGTACAGAGGCATGCCATCCTTCTCAAAGACTTGTGTGCAAATGGAGTTGCTTTGATGCAAAAGGGCATAGGAAAATGCTGTCCTAGATCCCTTGGAAGAAAGGGATCATTCTTCAATAGGAAGGACCCCCAGGATGCTAGGTCCTACTAGGATGGGAAGTCTAGGTTTTAATTAATTCTGGAAGTTCAGGGAACACTGTGTTGAAGGTTTAGAGTACAGAGGAACTTGCTGATGAAAGAATGTGGACCCACATGGAAGAATAAAAGAGAGTAAGCTATAGGAGTGTAGCAGAAGACTGAGCCATAAAACAGAGGTTGAAGGTTGAAGGTGTTGGGGGAGCATTGCAGGGAGATGCCAGAGCAATATGTGGGGGAGGATAAATTACCAGAGAGAATTGCAGGAGGACAGGAATAAGAGCTCTACAATTCTGCATAAAATTAGAAAACTTTGGATTAAAATGTAACAACTTGGTAGGCTTAAAATCCTAGTTCCATACTACAGAGTACTTATTAAGTTACCTCTCTGGTGTATCAGAGACAACTATAGCCAACGTATCTAACTTAACATTACCAGAATGGGACAAACTGAGTTGTGTCCCCTAATGAGATGCACTTATAAGGACCCATTAGCAACCATGGAGGACTCTGGTCAAAAATATTTAACCTGAAACTAATCATAAGGAACAGGTTGATTCAAACTGAGGGGCATTCTTCAGAAACAATTGGCCTAGATTCTTCCCAAATGTCAATGTTCCCAAAGGACCAGAAAGCTGAAAAATAAAACAATTAAATCTAATATGTGATCCTTGATTGGATTCTGAATTAGAAATAAACAAAAAATAATAAAAAAAATCCCCCAAATCCAACTGTAAAGGACATTATTAGGATGTACTAGTCTGTTCTCATGCTGCTAATAAAGACATACCCAAGACTGGGTAATTTATAAAAGAAAGAGGTTTAATGGACTCACAGTTTCACATGACTGGAGAGGCCTCACAATTATGGCAGAAGGCAAAAGAGAAGCAAAGGCAGGTCTTACATGGCAGCAGGCATGAGAGAGCTTGTATAGGGGGAACTCCCATTTATAAAACCATCAGATCTCATGAGACTTATTCATTTCCATGAGAACAGTATGAGGGAAACCACCCCCATGATTCAATTATCTCCACCTGGCCCTGCCTTTGACATGTGAGATTATTACAATTCAAGGTGAGATTTGGGTGTGGACGGAGCCAAACCATATAATTCCACTCCTGGCCCCTCCCAAATCTCATGTCCTCACATTTCAAAACCAATCATGCCTTCCCAACAGGCCCCCAAAGTTTTAACTCATCAGCAGTAACTCAGCAGTCAACAGTCCAAAGTCTCATCTGAGACAAGGCAAGTTTATTCCACTTATGAGGCTGTAAAATCAAAAGCAAGTTAGCTAATTCTTAGATACAACTGGGTAAATACACCCCTTCCAAATGGGAGAAATTGGCCAAAATGAAGGGGCTACAGGCCACATGCAAGTCCCAAATCCAATGGGAAGTCAAATCTTAAGGCTCCAAAATCTCTTTTGACTCCATGTCTCACATACAGGATGCAAGAGTTGGACTTCCACAGCCTTGGGAAGCTCCACCCCTGTGGCTTTGCAGGGTACAGTCCACCGCTCCTGGCTGCTTTCATGGACTGGTGTTGAGTGTCTGTGGCTTTTCCAGGTGCATAGTGCAAGCTGTCAGTAGAGCTACAATTCTGGGGTCTGGATGATGGTGGAAGATGGTGGCCCATTTCTCACAGCTCCACTAGGCAGTGCCTCAGTGGCGACTCTGTGTAGGGGGGCTCCAACCTCACATTTCCCTTCCGCATTGTCATAGTAGAAGTTCTCCATGAGAGCCCCACCCCTGGAGCAAACTTCTACCTAGACATCCAGGCATTTCCATACATCTTCTGAAATCTAGGCTGAGGTTCAAAAACCTCAATTCTTGACATCTGTACAGCGTCAGGACCAATGCCACATGGAAGCTGCCAAGACTTGGGGCTTGCACCCTCTGAAGTAATGGCCTGAGCTGTATGTTGGCCCTTTTTAGCTACAGCTGGGGATGGAGCATCTAGGACACAGGGCACCATGTCCTGAGGCTGCATAGAGCAGGGGGTCCCTGGGCCTGGCCCATAAAACCATTTTTCCCCAGTAGGCCTCTAGGCCTATGGTAAGAGGGGCTGTGTGAAGGTCTCTGACATGCCTTGGAAGCATTTTCCCATTGTCTTAGTAGTGAATATTTGACTCCTGTTACTTATGAAAGTTTCTCCCACTGGCTTGAATTTCTCCTTAGAAAACGGGTTTTTTTTTTCCTATGACATCATCAGGCTGCAAGTTTTCTAAGTTTTATGTTTTGCTTCCCATTTAAACATAAGTTCCAATTCCAAACCACATTTTTGTGAATACATAAAACTGAATGCTTTTAACAGCTCCCAGGTCACATTTTGAAAGCTTTGCTGCTTAGAAATTTCTTCTGCTAGATGCCCTAAACCATCTCTCTCAAGTTCAAAGTTCCACAAATCTCTAGGGCAGGGGCAAAATGCTGTCAGTCTTTTTGCTAAAACATAGCAAGAGTCACCTTTGTTCTGGTTCCCAGCAAGTTCCTCATCTCTATCTGAGACCACCTCAACCTGGACTTCATTGTCCAAGTTGTGACAATAAGTCCAGTGATTGGACTTTATATCACTATCAGCATTTTGGTCAAAGTCATTAAACAAGTCTCTAGGAAGTTCCAAACTTTCCCATATCTTCCTGTCCTCTTCTGAGCCCTCCAAACTGTTCCAGCCTCTGCCTATTACCCAGTTCCAAAGTTGCTTCCACATTTTTGGGTATCATTACAGCAGTATCCCACTCCTGGTACCAGTTTACCATATTAGTCTGTTCTCATGCTTCTAATAAAGACATACCTGAGACTGGGTAATTTATAAAGAAAAGAGGTTGATGGACTCACAGTTCCACATGGCTGAGGAGGACTCACAATCATGGCAGAAGGCAAAGGAGAAGCAAAGGCACATCTTACATGGTGACAGGCAAGAGAGAGCTTGTGCAGTGGAACTCCCAATTATGAAACTATCAGATATCGAGAGACTTATTCACAACCATGAGAACAGTATGGGAAAACTGCCCCCATGATTCAATTATCTCCCAACTCTCCCCACCCTTGACATGTGGGGATTATTATAATTCAAGGTGAGATTTGGGTGGGGACATAGCCAAACCATATCACAGGACAATTAGGGAAATCAGAATATGGCTTATATGTAAGATATATCTATATATCTTATATATATGTTGCATAGATATTTTATACGTATTTATATAATCTATAGACAATATATAATCTATAGACAATAATAATATTGGATCAATGTTCAACTACCCCAGTAGGATCATTGTATTGAGGTTATAAAAAAGAATGCTTTTTTCTTATTAGATGCATACTAAATTATTGAGAAATGAAGTATTATAATGTATTCAACTATCAAGTAATTTAGCAATATCTATATATCTGTAATATCAATATATTTATATCTGTATACAATATATTAATGTCTGTTTCTCTTTATATTTAGAGAGAGAGAAGCAAGTCTTTAAATTTATTGACATAAGTTCAAGATGTGATCAAAGTAGAAAAAATGTCAATAATTACATCAAGCAAACATATCAAATAATTTAATCAATTTAGTAATTATTAAATTATTATTAAATAAAATTATTTTAACAGCTACTCTAAAACCAATTACAGAGCAGTATTAATTTCTGAGGATTGTTATAGTCTCTTTCTAGCTCAATAATCAATCATCAGGACTAATGATATTAATACCATAGCATGCCTTATTTATTTATTTTTTTAAAGATATATTTTATTGCATTTTAGGTTTTCAGGTACATGTGAAGAACATGCAAGATTGTTGCATAGGTACACACATGGCAATGTTGTTTGCTGCCTTCCTCCCCCATCACCTATGTTATTTCTCCCCATGTTATCCCCTCCCCCAACTCCCCATCCCCCGCTGCCCCTCCCCTTGTTCCCCCGACAGACCCCAGTGAGTGATGCTCCCCTCCCTGTGTCCATGTGTTCGCATTGTTCAACACCCGCCTATCAGAGAGAACATGTGGTGTTTGATTTTCTGTTCTTGTATCAGTTTGCTGAGAATGATGGTTTCCAGGTTCATCCATGTCCCTACAAAGGACACAAACTTATCATTTTTTATGGCTGCATAGTATTCCATGGTATACATGTGCCACATTTTCCTTGTCCAGTCTATCATTGATGGGCATTTGGGTTGGTTCCAAGTCTTTGCTATTGTAAACAGTGCTACAATGAACATTCGTGTGCATGTGTCCTTATAATAGAACGATTTATAGTCTTTTGGATATATACCCAGTAATGGGATTGCTGGGTCAAATGGAATTTCTATTTCTAGGTCCTTGAGGAATCGCCACACCGTCTTCCACAATGGTTGAACTAATTTACACTCCCACCAACAGTGTAAAAGTGTTCCTATTTCTCCACATCCTCTCCAGCATCTGTTGTCTTCAGATTTTTTAATGATCGCCATTCTAACTGGCGTGAGATGGTATCTCAATGTAGTTTTGATTTGCATTTCTCTAATGACCAGTGATGATGAGCAATTTTTCATATGTTTATTGGCCTCATATATGTCTTTTTTTGTAAATGTCTGTTCATATCCTTCGCCCACTTTTGAATGGGCTTGTTTGTTTATTTCTTGTAAATCTGTTTTAGCTCTTTGTAGATTCTGGATATCGGCCCTTTGTCAGATGGGTAGACTGCAAAAATTTTTTCCCATTCTGTTGGTTGCCGGTTCACTCTAATGATTGTTTCTTTTGCTGTGCAGAAGCTCTGGAGTGTAATTAGGTCCCATTTGTCTATTTTGGCTTTTGTTGCCAATGCTTTTGGTGTTTTGGTCATGAAGTCCTTGCCTATGCCTATGTCCTTAATGGTTTTGCCTAGGTTTTCTTCTACGGTTTTTATGGTGTTAATTTTTATGTTTAAGTCTTTAATCCATCTGGAGTTAATTTTAGTGTAAGGTGTCAGGAAGGGGTCCAGTTTCTGCTTTCTTTACATGGCTAGTCAGTTTTCCCAACACCATTTATTAAACAGGGAATCCTTTCCCCATTGCTTGTTTTTGTCAGGTTTGTCAAAGATCAGATGGTTGTAGATGTGTCATGTTGCCTCCGAGGCCTCTGTTCTGTTCCATTGGTCACTATCTCTGTTTTGGTACCAGTACCATGCTGTTTTGATGACTGTAGCCTTGTAGTGTAGTTTGAAGTCAGGTAGCATGATGCCTCCAGCTTTGTTTTTTTTGCTTAGAATTGACTTGTCTATGCGGACTCTCTTTTGGTTCCATATGAAGTTTAAGGTAGTTTTTTCCAGTTCTGTGAAGAAGGTCATTGGTCACTTGATGGAGATAGCATTGAATCTGTAAATTACTTTGGGCAGTATGACCATTTTCGCAATATTGATTCTTCCTAACCATGAGCATGGAATGTTTTTCCATCTGTTTGTGTCCTCTCTTATTTCATTGAGCAGTGGTTTGTAGTTCTCCTTGAAGAGGTCCTTTACATTCTTTGTTAGTTGTATTCCTAGGTATTTTATTTTCTTTGTAGCAATTGTGAATGGCAGTTCGTTCTTGATTTGGCTCTCTTTAAGTCTGTTATTGCTGTATAGGAATGCTTTTGATTTTTGCACATTGATTTTGTATCCTGAGACTTTGCTGAAGTCACTTATAAGTTGCAGGAGATTTTGGGCTGAGACGATGGGGTCTTTTAAATATCCAATCATGTCATCTGCAAATAGAGACAATTTGACTTCCTCCTTTCCTAATTGATTACCCTTTATTTCTTTTTCTTGCCTGATTGCTCTGGCTAGAACTTCCAATACTATATTGAATAGGAGTGGTGAGAGAGGGCATCCTTGTCTAGTGCCAGATTTCAAAGGGAATGCTTCCAGTGTTTTCCCATTCTATGGGTAGATATTGGCTGTGGGTAGCATGCCTTATTTTACATCATGGAAGTTATCCAAATGGGCTGTTTGACAGAGAAGTAAATATACTTTATTATTTATGCAAATCAGTATAATTGCTCATGCCAAAGTACTTTCTTCATGAAACAGGATAAAATATCTACTTTAGATGGACCTTTTTAAATTTCATCCATACATCTCTATCCTTCATGATGTCTTGGGTAGAAGTCCACAGGCAATATAGTGAATTAAGGGCATAGGATGCACTACTTTGTCTCCTCACTTTCTTCTATCCTTGAAAAGTGGAACAGTCTGTAATTTACAAAATATATATTCTGTTCCTACTCTTAACAAGAGGGAGGAAGAGAGTCCCCCAGGCAGCTGGTGTAAGTTCTAGCTAAAAGGAGAATGGAGTTGGGGAGCAGTATAAACAGGGGCCTCAAAAGCTGTATCTTTCTGGGCAGTGTTCTTGTTATAGGTAACCACCCTCTACCAAGAGTACTACCCTGAGTACTAGATTACCAGTTGTAACTCAGGGGAATAGATATAGTTTTTTCCCTTTAATTTTAAGACACTCTATCCACTTAGTGGAAAAGATGGCTTTTTTTTTTCTCGAGATGGAGTCTTGCTCTGTCGCCTAGGTTGGAGTGTGGTGGTGTGATCTCAGCTCACGCAACCTCCACCTCTCAGGTTCAAGCAATTCTCCTGCCTCAGTCTCCTGTGTAGCTGGGGCTACAGGCACCCGTCACTACGCCCAGCTAAATTTTGTATTTTTAGTAAAGAAGGGGTTTCACCATACTGGTCAGGCTGGTCTCAAATTCCTGACCTTGTTATCCATCTGCCTCGACCTCCCAAAGTGTTGGGATTACAGGCATGAGCTATCATGCCTGGCCTGAAAAGATGCATTTTTGAGATGCATTTTGTCTTTGAGATAGAATCTGCTCCCATGACCCAAACACCTCCCACCAGGACCCACCTCCAGTATTGGGGATTATAATTCAACATGAGATCTGGGGTAGGGGCAAATATCCAAACTGTGTCAGATCCCAAGAGCCCCTAATTTCTTTTCTGTGTTAGAAAGTAGTTTATTTGGCTGTGCTGTGAAAATCCCTGAGAGGTTGTAGCAGTTTTACTGCTTCACACCATCTGTATATCTCATCAGATCACACTACATAATCTCTTTGGGAAAAAGGATGATGGGGCAAGACCAAAAGGGCCAGGCTAAAAGATAAAGCCACCAAATAGCTTTACAGAGATGTCAGTTCAGCACATGCATAGGAGCATCAGGCAATGAAAGTGACATTCCAAACAACATGTCTTTTTCCCCCTCCACACATTAAAAATGCTTGTATTAATTGAAAGCAGATAAAAGGTGAAATAATACAATGCACCATAAATCATGTTAAAGCTTACAGGTAAAAGACTGAATTCTTGTGTGAAATAAATGGCTTTCCACTTAATAACCTGGAGTTGTTCCAAGGACATCTTTTCATTTATGGAGCAGGTGCAAATGAAGTTTTGAGAAACTTGTACAGTATTTTAAAAAATAAAACATTTAATTAACAAGCTTGAAAACAGTGGAGCACTTGAAGTGGGAATAAAACAATTGTTTTATTTCAAACATTGCAAATTCAATTTGTGAATGCAACTGTATTGAAAAGCTTGCAAATGTTAATAAATTGCTGTGGGCTTTAAAAAAGAAGTTTTAATTTTCTTTCAAGGTTTTCCCTTGAGACAAGTTCTAAGTCAGAAAAGATGTTCAAATGAATGCAAAAAAATAGTATATTCTATTTGAAGGTCCAAATGCTTATCTAAAAGAAACAAAGATGAAAAGGCTAGAATATTTATAAGCACTAAAAATAAACCAAATGCAAATACACCTCTATATGTGGATCTTTTTATTAAGGTTGTTTCGAATTGCAGTTTCTATCATGACTGTTTACTAACTTGTTCTTAGGATTTAAACACAACAAATTTGGAAAAACAATGTAATATTAAAGATACATGCTGTTTCACAAGGGATTAAACCATAAGGGGATCTATGAAAGGTTATATATAAAAAAACAATCTTGAGACAGATACTGTTTCAAGATAAGAAAACTTTGGTTCAAAGGCTTAAATTTCTTTACATTAAATTTTCTGTAGAGTAATCCTTCCTGATTCCAGCGTTTTCTAGCAAAGATCTGGTAACAGCACATGCTGTTGGTCATACTAAATATTGCTCCAAGCCACAGTATTTGTTGGGCTCTCAGGTACTTGCGCCTTTTGTGACTCTAGTCAGGAACTCTGAGCCACATGACAGGGTTAGGTGTCCTGTGAAGCAAGCTGATAAACTCTTATGATGACAGCCAGGTCTTTGGCAGAGTGTCGAGAACTGATAGGCCACCAGAGCTCCTTTCCCTTGTGTCTTCTGTTTGGAAAAATGCAACAAATAAAAATCACTAAAGAACTTCTGGGGAAGTCAGCCTGCACTGTGGGGACTTAATGAGATTAAAGAAAAACTTGATTTCTTTCTCTTTCTTGACAAGAACTTGTTTCCCGGAAGTAATCCTGAAGCCACCAGAAGAACATTAAATGTACCCACGATGATGTTCTCCAAGGTACTCACAGAAAAGTCAGAACAGTGCTCACCATCTACAGAATCCTGGTTATTCTTTAGTCTACAACCTTTCTAATAGCAATTCTCCCCATCTCTTCATATTATCAAATAGGATAAAAACAGATAATGGTTGAATAAGAGGTGATACTCTAATTTTATTTTCCTTTTATAAAAACTAAAGAATCCTCATGCCATATGCTTAATTTTTCATGTCTTGAAATTTTAATACCTGGACTCTGAGTATATTAATTTTTGTTTAGAAAAGGAAACCACATAACCAAAGGAGGAAAAAACAAGGCAATGAATAGAAAATAGAGAAACTAGCCAGCTTACTGCAAAGCATATTAAGCCTTCTGTGCTATTAAATTACATTAGTTAATGCTCACACTTAAAAAGTGCTCAGTTTTCTTAAATGTGTGCTGCTATTACTGCTCTAAATAAATTCCTCCTTAAGCTGCTCAGTTTCTTTTCCCTTGTGTTTCAGGTGAGTTCAATTTTTTTTTTCTAGACTAGTCAAGTGCAGTAGTGAGAAGTGGGGAAAGAGTAGAACAAGGAGTTTGATCTGTAACTGACTGTGAACAATTAATTGAGATAACACTACCTTTGAACCAGCCAATTTTTTTTGTTGTTTCTCTATCATTTTGCCTTCTGATCTCTTGATTCTCTTTATTCAACCTATATGCTTAATTATTTAACCTTAATTCTTACCCTCTTCCACTATTCTCTATCAGCCTTTCATCTTTTTAGGTGTCCTATTGCATCTTAATCTTTCTCACTAAAGTTTTATTGGTGAAACTGTTATATATTAACTGAAGCCACAGAGATTAAAGATAATTTCTGGTTACTTAACAATCACAATATTTTATTTTTTCTTTTGTTATAGCATCAAAAGTAATGCAGTACAAATATTACCAGTGTATGGTTTCATGTAATATTAAGTCCTTGCTAGAATGTTATTTGCCATACAGAGGAACCACAGAGACTTTTAGAAATTGTAGCAACTCTTAACTAAAAATTAGAGGAGAGAGTTTATAAACTAGTCTCCTCATAGACCCCTCGTCGGTAGGCCTTTGACTAATGTTAGAGAGTATAATGGAAGTTTGCCTGTGACATCTGGCAGAACTTTCAATCCCAGGGTTGATTTCACTAAATCATTTCAGGCTAAGGGCTCCATTGAAAAGGACAATATTTAAAGATAGAGGAAAGAAGCATTTTGATCAAACACATATATATGGGGACATTGGAAAAGAATTTTGACAGGGATAATAGAAAATCGTAGTAAATATATGTAACCTTGACAAAATTACTTAACCTCCTTAAGTTCCACTTTCCTAACCTACAAAATTGGAATGGTAATAGTAATATTTGTCTCATAAGGTTATTGTGGTAATTGAGTTGTTATAAATTAGTGAAATATTTAGGTAAGTGGAACTTATTGTTACATGTTAAAATAATGACAAGTTCCACCATCATGTATTTCTTTGTGGCTTAGTTACAATACATATGTATGTCTTCTCCAAAGAAGACATGCAAATGGCCAACAGACATATTAAAAAATTAGTAATCATCAGAGAACTGCAAATTAAAATCACAATGTGAGGTATCACTTTACATTGATTAGAATGACTTATCAAAAAAACAAAAGATTGGCCAGGCATGGTGCTCACACCTATAATCCCAGCACTTTGTGAGGTCAAGGCAGGCAGATCACTTGAGGTCAGGAGTTTGAGACCAGATTGGGCAACATGGTGAAACCCTGTCTCTACTAAAAATACAAAAATTAGCCAGGTGTAGTGGTATATGCCTGTAATCCCAGCTTCTTGGGAGGCTGAGGCAGGAGAATAACTTGAACGTAAGAGATGGAGGTTGCAGTGAGCCAAGATAACATCACTGTACTCCAGCCTGGGTGGCAGAATGAGACTCCGTCTCAAAAAAAAAAAAAGAGACAAAAGATAAATGTTGGAGAAGATGTGGAGAAAGGAAACCCTTACACACTGTTGGTGGGAATGCAAATTAGTACAGCCATTATGGAAAACAGTATGGAGGTTCCTAAAAAAATTAAAAATAGAATTACCACATGATCTACAAGTCCCACTACTGAGTGTATATTCAAAGGAAATGAAATCAGTATGTTGACGAGATATCTTCAGTTCCATGCTTATTGCAGAACTATTTATAATAGCCAAGATTTGGAAGCAATCTAAGCTTCCAACAATGGATAAATGGGTAAAGAAAATGTGGTATAAATACTTAATGAAATACAATTCAGCCTTAAAAAAGAAGAAAGTCCTGTCACTTGTGACAACATGGATGAACCTGGAGGATATTATGTTAAGTGAAATAAGCTAGGTGCAGAAACACAAATACTGTATGTGGAATTTAAAAAGTTGAATTCATAGAATGATGGTTACCAGGGGTTGTGGGGAGGAGGGATTGTAGCAATGTTGGTCAAAGAATACACGATTTTGGTTAGATAGGAGGAATCAAGAGATCTATTGTACAACATGTGATTATAGTGTATAACAATATATTGTATTCTTGAAAATTACTGAGTAGCTATTAAGTGCTTCTCATAAAAATTGATATGTGAGATAATGTATATGTTAATTAGCTCAATTTAGCTATTCTACAGTGTATGCATATTTCAAAAAAACATGTGCATGATAAATATATACAAAAGAGTTATAATACATAAATAACTGTGATACCCTCAGACACCTACAAAATAGTTGAAAATATATACTCATGCTTTAAATGACTCTAGGTCATTGTGCCTTTTTGATTTTATTTGACTCTCTTTTATGGTAGATGTCATTTTTTTGTTGCTGTTAGTTAGTATTCTCTTGCTGCTTCTGATATACTGCTGTATGTTGCATATCATTCATTCACTCTGTAGACCAACACTATCTAATAGCCAAATATGTAATTTGTATATTTTTAGTAGTCACATTAAACAAAGTAAAGAGAAATAGGTGAAATGATCTTTAATAATATATTTTATGTAATACAATGTATCCAAAATACTATTTCAACATGTAATCAATATACAAATATTAATGATATATTTTATATTCTTTTTTTAAAATTCCAAGTCTTTGAAATCTGATGTGTATTTAACTCTTGCAGTACAACTCAATTGAAATGCTAAATTTTTGTTAGATACATGTTATTTATTTAAATTTCGTAAAATTTACAGTTGAAAAAGTGGATTCAAATTGTTTCAAGAGTATTTAAACATTTCTCAATAAGTGAATTGAATAGCAGTGTATTAGTCCATTTTTATACTGCTATGAAAAATACCCAAGATTGGGTAATTTATAAAGAACATGAGGTTTAATGGACTCACAGTTCCACGTGGCTTGGGAGGCCTCACAATCATGATGGAAGGTGAAGGAGGAGCAAAGGCACATTTTACATGGTGGCAGGCAAGAGAATATGTTCAGGGAAACTACCCATTATACAACCATCAGATCTCCTGAGACTTATTCATTATCATGAGAACAGCATGGGGAACACCTACCCCCCATGATTCAATTACCTCCCACGAGGTCCCTCCCATGACATGTGGGGATTATGGGAGCTGCAACTCATGATGAGATTTGCATTGGGACACAGCCAAACCATATCAGGCAGTTTTTAAAATAAAATAAAAATAAAGATAAAATAAAATAAAATACAAATTTAGATCCTTAGTCTCACTGGCCACATTTCAAGTGCTCAGTAGCCACATGTGGTATGGCTGCCACATTGTAAATGTTATAGTTGTTTATTGAATGCCTATGATGTACAAAAAGGCCTTAGGTAGAGATAATTTAAAGACATGTTGCCCCTCCCCTCTTCGAGAGTAGAGGAGTTGAGAGAGGCACAAAATGTAGCAATGGTGTGAGAGTAGCTCTTTGTCTCTTCCTATAGAGTAATGTGATTTTATAGCTAAAAGACCTCTTTTTGTGATTCCTTTTCAGTTAGTGTCTATAACTGAGATCACTGAGGTTGCTGACAGTTTGACTTCTCCATAGGTGAGGCATTTTTGTATTTGTCACATATCAGGGTTGTACATGACGGCTGTAATTGTAATGCTTTTCGTGATCAAATAAAGCACTTTACATTTAAACTGTGGCTTTGGTTAGATAGCTCCATATTTCCCCATGTGGAATCAGATTTTCTAAGGTTAAAATGTATACATTTGTCAATTATTTGAGTTCCATGCCCATATTGTTGTTAACCTCAGATTTCTGTCTCACTTCATCTCTTCAGATAACTAGCTTTTTCTCATTATTTTCTGCTATTGAGCCCAATGTTGCACAGAAAAGTTGATTTGTTAATTAGTTTAATCGCCTCTTCTCATAATGGCAGGGTAAGATTGATGGAGGAAGCTTGTTATCAATCTGTGCTACTGGTAAGCAGTAATTACAGATAATGATGGTTTTGTCTTGCGGCATTTTGAAGATTGTCTTGAACTCCTCACTGAATTAGCAAATGGACTGTCATGTTGAATTCTCCTCTGGTTTCTTCCCCAACTCGTCCTTTACCCTCTGCCAATGAAACAAAATTACAGCTTGTTAGGTGGAAGCTCATTTGAAGTCTCAATTTTCTTGAGTATTCAGCTCTCATGGGGAAGTGCCAGGTGCTCAGTCGTGGCCACAGCACTTGCCTTTGGCTTAAGATTCCTACTCAACTGGC
Organism: Ateles fusciceps; assembly: GCA_036589455.1. Taxonomy (NCBI): domain Eukaryota; kingdom Metazoa; phylum Chordata; class Mammalia; order Primates; family Atelidae; genus Ateles; species Ateles fusciceps. The sequence goes on along the minus strand of JAZHEH010000065.1, from coordinate 32,105,138 downwards.
ATCCTACAAGTCTTTGATTTTCCTTTTGCTTGAAGAGGCAGCGGTTGTCTTGACAGCAGAGTTAAAGCCTTGTCCTTATACTTTGATGCACTTTGTGGTACAATCTAATAATCAAAGTCATTTGTCAAGAAATAGGGTGTTCACACTTTTTTCTGAAGAGATTGGAATAAACAACAGATTTTATGTGAATGTAAGAAGAAAACGCAGCCACCACCACTTCAAAAATGTGCCTGAAATGTACAGCCCGTAGGTTTTAACAAAGACTGTATCTTTATATCAGTAGTTCTCAACCTGGGACAATTTTTATTCCTAGGAGATGTTTGGCAATGTCTGGTGACATTTGTGGTTTTCATGACTGATGAGGGAAGGCACTGCTGGCATCTAGTAGGTAGAGGTCAGGGATGCTGCTTAATATCCTACAATGCACAGGACGGTCCTCTACGATAAAGAATTATCTGGCTTACAAATGTCAATAGTGTTGATGTTGAGAAACTCTACTTCATATGATTATGAAGGGAGCCCTGTGGTATATTTTATCCCCACCCCAACAGTCAATTATTTGTATGATTTGGAGAATAATTGATTTAGTAGGAAAATTAGAATTAATTGCAAGAGGATGGATTTTCCATCCCGTGCTGTGGGACTTCTTATGGACAATAGATAAGGAATAAAAATAGAGATTAAAAACCCCATCCTCATAATTACAGTAGAAACTTATTTTTTACTATTGCATGAGTATAATAGAAGCAATATGCTAAACTTTGACATGCTTCTGAATTACTGACAAATTCCCTATTAGAATCACATTCTTTTACCAGCAGGGAGAAATTACATGGTCCATGAATGTTATAATCAGATATATTTTAGCCAAAGCCTGCTTGCTTCTTTCATGTCTGGAGGTTAGACTCCATTTTTAGAAAATCCTGATGTAGTGTTGACACCAAACCCAGTCTTCTCAGAGCACCTTGGAGAGGCTCAGACATTAATTTATCTCATCAAAGTAAAGAGTTTGTGTGAATAGACACAATTTCTAGTAGTCTCTTGGACTGAGGTGGATCTGGAGTTTGAGCTAGGATCACCTTGGAGCTGACAGTTGGTTCTTTCTAATATGTTTTGGATAGCATGCCATAAACACCAATTTATTCTTGACACAGCATGGCATGTGAACATGAAATGACATGTTTTAACATATTTGTATCTCCATAGGTTAAGAAGAGAACAATGGTAACTCTATGAAGAAGACATTTCTAACAATTAGAACTCTCTCTGTCAAAAGACAGTGAATTTTCTTTCTCTCACTGGGAATTTTCTGGTAGAGGCCATATGACCACATATAGATATTATTGCATTGAGTTGAAAATTTGATTTGATGATTTCTGAGGTCCTTTATAACTCTGAGGTTCTCTGATTTAATGATTCTGCAAATTTACACCTAAGAACCTACCATTTTGCAGCCTCTCAATCCTCAATTCCCCATTCTTCCATGTATATTTCTCAACACTCATTATCATCTCTGTAATCCCCCAAATGAAACCACTGCTGGCATCTTTTCTGTCCCTTGCACATACCATGCTTTTTCAGTCTCCCACTTCTGGAATGTCTTCTGCTTTTCCTTCAAGGTTTAGCTCCGACACTATCTTTCATGAAGCCCTTTTTTTATTGCTCTACCCTAAAATGTTTGTTTCCTTTTCTTACTTCTCCCACATTTGTCATCTGGGTTTTATTCACAGGGGGTTATAGTCATAGGGAATGTGTCAATGTTTTCATAAATGCACCAGCAGAAGACAAATGGATTTCTACTGCAATTTCTCTGTTTCTATGTTTACTTCTTATGCAGGAGTTCTTTATCTCTTAGGATTGGTGACATTACATTTAGCACTTAGTTATATGTTGTGTTTCTTATGTTCTTGCCTCTTTAATTACACTAAGTTTTTGGAGTCATACATTTGCTTTGGTTCTTCTGTGTCTTTTACAGTGCTGAAGTTGTAGTAAGAAGGTAATAAAACACCGCTAAATTAAATAAAGTACAGAGGAACCTGGTAAGCATGATATGGCAGTGATTCCACAGAATAGGGTTTTCTGCTAGAATAGTATATGCCAGATTGCTTTTGAGATGGTCTGTTCCCTTGTTTGAATAATTCTGGGGAAAGTTATGTTTTAGTTCTCTTTTTCATTGCCTTGTGAGAGAATAGGAACAACAGAGAGAGAAGAATAGAAGTGGCTTAGAAAGAAAAGAAAAGAACAGGGCTACCAATCTTTTCTGAATCACAGCAACTTCCCCTTACTATTTCTTTCTAAAAAATAAACAACAATTTCAAAATGTCAGCATCTACCTCATTTTTCTTGCCTCTGTCTTTTAATATTTTCAGAGCTAGAACCAGTGATGCCTCCGTTTTATGCTGAATCTTAAGCACCTGAGCCTGCTCTTTTAGAGACAAGGGATGTGTGTCAACATTGGCCTCAGAATCTTCTGCACCTTAGAACTGGACTACTGTCCTGGATTTTGGATTCAGTGACAGTTTTGCTATCTTCATGATTACTTTCAGGGTCCACTTCAGCTGATCTCACAAGGAACTTAATATCCCAGGTACAACTCTTGAGTGCCAATATTGCCTCGTAGGTGAACTTCTCTCCTACCCAGTTTTGATCATGTTTTCTGATAAGTATCATAGTTTCCTATGTAGAATTATAATTCAGCCCTCAACCTTAGGCTGGTAAGATGGACCCTGTTGTTCTTTGCCTTATCCTGTTGACACGGTTGTCCTTTAGGCCTAGAGCCTTCCTTTGTATCCTCACCTACTTATTGGTGTGCAAGGAGAGTCAGCTGAGGAATCAGCTGCCCATTTCTGTTCTCGCAAGTGTTACCTGAGGTCTAGATTGTCTACCTCTCAGAATTGGGTGTGGTACTTTCACTGACCTGCTTGGTAGCTAAGTCAATTTCTGTGAGTGCCTGGGCCAGGTGCATACATTTTGAGTTAGATTGATAATTTTTTTTCCCCTGACTCTGATAGCTCAAAATATTTGCATGTGGCACCTGACTTGATCTGTGCTTTACAAACTTATTTGGGTGGTCTGAATGACCTTTGCCATTTACTAAAAGAAGGGAAAAATTGTTTTGACCTACATTATCCCAGGCTCCATGGGATGTCAACAAATGTTGCAATGGACCTAATGGTTGTGTACCCCTGAAATCTATATGTTGAAATTTTAAACTCCAATGTGATGGCGTTAGAAAGCAGGGATCTTGGGAGATAATTTAGGTCATAAGGGTATATTTCTGCTAAATGGGATTAGTGCACTTTTGAAAGGGGCCCCAGAGAGAGCTCCCTTGCCTTCTTCTTACCAATGCGAGGATACAATGAGTAGTCTGTAGTCTGCAATCCAGAAGAAGGCCCTCCCCAGAACCTCACCATGTCCACATTGGCCCCTGGTCTCAGACTTTCAGCCTCCAGAACCGTGAGAAGTAAGTATTTGTTGTTTATTAGCCATCTAGTTGATAGTAATTTGTTGGAGCAGCCCAAATGGACGAAGATGTTATTTGAAAAAAAGTTTCCATGCCCAAACACTTTTGGGAAACATGGAGTTAAACATAGTTATACAGTATTCTTAACTGAAATATGACTAAGAGGAAGACTAGAGTAACAGCATTTTCTAGTTTTTTGACCACAGAGGCCATTTCTTTCAGGAATGTCTCCTGATAGCCCAAGGAATACTAGTGATGTTTATAACTCCCATTTCAGTTTGGATTGTTTCTTTAAAGAATAATAAATTTTGAGCAATAGCATTATGTTGTCTTATTAGGTTTTATGGGCAGAGAAGAAAGCTAGTCCTGTGTAAGTACAATAGCAATTAAGAATAAATAGCAGTTAAGCTTCTTATGTAAAAGTTCCTTCTGTGTTAACATACATATTCATACACTAATAATCTATACTTAGGTAGAGAAAATACGAGTCAATCTTACAGCAAAAATGCAAGAAAAAAGAAAACCTCTAAGTCAACTAAATGCCTTGAAGAAGACCAGACACTCTGGTTTTGATCCCTTTTTTCCTTGGATATAGAAATAACGTACCAAACACTAAATATTTCTCTCTTAGAAGGTCGTAAAACTAATTAAGAATTTCTCTGTGGATGTGATTTTAGCACCCTAAATATTGACCTGTTAATTCTTTCAATTTACATTCATCTAGCACTTTCTTTTGGAGGTGTCTGCTCTATGCCAGCCCCTCCTTCTTTTAGAACCCTCATAGGTTTACTATTAACATAGAATTTTTTTTCTTTCCTCTTGAGAAAGGGTCATTTTTTTTCTTTGTGAATTTTTATAGGTGAAAATTAAAACACATAACTAATATTTACTGACAGATTAGGACAGTAGTTTTCCATGGATAATGATTCCTATGGACAAGCATGTGTTGGAAAAGAATGTTAGGAAAATTAAATTTAGTTAAGTCAAATATTTATCTCCTGTTTTTTCCAAACATTTTATTTGCGGGGTGGGACACAGAAGTTAACAGAGATGAATCAAAGTAGTTCCTTCTCTCTATTGAAGAAATTTATAGAACTGGAAAAATTATGTAGAATTTCTGTAACTTCTATCTTTCAAATATTTCTTTTCTCTGTCTGCCCAGACGTTACTTAAGTCACGGTCTCATGATTTCTATCTTGACCATGATTAAGTCTAGAGATACAATGTATAGCATGAGGGTTATAGTTCATAATCTTCTATTATACACTAAAATTTACAAAGAGTAGATTTCAGGTACTCTTACTACATGCACACACACACACACACACACACACACACACACACACAAAGGATAACTATGGAAGGCAATATAGTTTTGATGTGCATCCTTGCCCAAATCTCACGTTGAAATGTAATCCTCAGTGTTGAAGATGGGACCTGGTGGGAGGTGATTGGATCATAGGGGCAGATTTCTTGTGAGTGGTTTAGTACTGTCCCCTTGGTACTGTCCTCGTAATAGCGAGTTCTTGTGAGATCTGGTCAATTAAAAATGTGTGGCACCTTCCTCCTTTCTCTTTCTTGCTCTTGCTCCTGCCATGTGAGACACCTGCTCCCCCTTCACTTTCAACCATCATTGGAAGCTTCTTGAGGTATCCCCAGAAGCAGATGCCTGTGTTATGCTTCCTGTAGAGCCTGCAGAACCATGAGCCAAGTAAACGTTTTTTTTTTCCTTTTTAATAATTACCTAGTCTCAGGAATTCCTTTATAGCAATATAAGAGTGAACTAATACAGAATGTGATTATGTTAATTTGACTTTAGTACTTATTTCACTATGCATATATATATCAAAACATTATATCATATAACTGGTATATATAAAACAAAAAAATTAAAAAATTAAACTCTCAATTGCTTATTTTATTTTCACCCTGGTTTCACTCAAATCTATCCTTAAACTACCATCAGAGAGATTTTTCTAAAATGCAAATCTCATCATTTCTTTGCAGAATTCCCCCAGTGGCTCTTCAGTGCTTGAAGCGTAAAGCTGAGTCTTCTCAGCCTGGTAGACCAAGCTCTTTGTGATTTTTTTTCAACTGTATTTCTAGTCACTACCCCAGTGTTTTTCCTGTCTCTGACATATGTAACTTCTTACTGCCATGCATAACTACCCATACCTCTCTACATTTGCACATTTTGTCCCTCTGACTAGGTGTCCTTCATCAAGCTCATGTCTAACTGTTGGGGGTTCTATTTATCCCCCAGGTCTTGGCCCAAGGTATGTCTTCTGGAGATACCTCCATCCTCCCATCCTCTAGAAAGAGCTGGGTGATGTGATGTCACACTTCACCTATCACACCATGTGATAACATTGCGTCAATTGGAATAATGATACTGTCTATCTCATAATATAGTTGTGCACTATTTGTAAACCTGTCAATGAATATCCGCACTTATTATTAAAGATAAGGGCTACCATTTTGGGGGGGAGAGGAATGATACAAGAATCTTATTGGAAACCTTTCCCAGATTTATGGCATGGAAGTAGCATGCAATTTGGTTTTTAATCAGATGTTTATTGCCAACATAGTGAAACACACACTACGTGCCAATGGAATTTAATGCTATACTGAAAAAATAAAATATATTTATTTATAACTATTTTCATATTTCCTGTAACAGCAATAGAAATACTTCCATTTATTATTATTTTTTTATTTTCCTCTTTTAAAAAATATCACTATGTAACTCTGTCTCAACTTTCTTGATTCTGATGTGAGGTTAGTCTGTTTCATGGCCTACACCACTGGGAGAAAAATCAGGAGAAAAAGAAAATGGAGAAAAGAGAAAATGAAGCAGCAGATTTTATAGGTAATTACTATTTCTGTGATACTGTTTGCTTAAGTGGTAACTCTCTTACTGCTTTCCCGGAACTCCCCCTCTTGGTCCAGGGGGGAGTTACTGTTGTTTCAGGGAGCTACTAGACTGACCACTTCTTAGTCTTTTTTCCTTTGCAAAATATAAGGATTCTGTGAGAATGACACTCAGGTGTAAATGCTTTGAGTATAATCAGAATAAGAAAAGCCAGTTATAATAAAAAACAATTGTGAATATTTTTCAGTTTTTTAATGAGAAAATAATAGGTAATGCATTAAGAAGTGAATTATATATATTGAGTCATTACTAATAGACAGCAAATATAGTTATCAAAGTTCTAATAGTTTAAACGTTAATCATAGAACCCTTGGCATATGAATGTTAAGTTTTAAGTTTATTATTAATGAATAGGGAGCCTGTCAGGAAAACTACATTCCAATCTTCTCCCAACTTCTTATTTTTAATGAAAAGAGTACCAAATGTCAGTGTATGCTTGTATATATCTCACTGTCAAATATACTTGCCTAGAGAACAAGGATTGTGACTTACTGATTTCTGGATATGTGGTTCCTAGCACCCTGCTGGGTACAATATGTTTATTGTATCAATGACTGTAAATGGTAAATTTTTTTCTAATTTTTTTGGTAGGATTTCTAATGCTAATTTTTATTTTTACAGGTATTTAGCAGAGTGGAAGATGTTCTCTCTTTATCGTGTGTGAAGTTGTTCTATTGAAAGTTGTCACAGTGTGTTCTTGAAAAGATTTTATTTATTTCACTACTTTCAATATGTAGGGTGAAACCAATCCAGCCATGTCTCTGAAATATTATGAATTTCTCTCTAAATATCACTTTTAGGTTTAACTGGAAATCTTTTCTCAAGCCATGTTATTTTGGCTCTTGGCCCAGAGATATTACTAGGTTTTGTAGCATTAAATCATAACAATTTTCTTCAATTGAATGACATAAATGGAACATACTTAAAAATATTTAAAGGCTTTAAAATGAATCATTTGTACTTGAATGTTATTGCAGGATGACCTTGAAAAAGAATCACCTGTGCTACATTTACAGCGTATACGTACATAGAGAGTTAGGCTGGGAAAAAACAAAACAAAACAAAACAAAACAAAACAAAACAAACAAAAAAACCAAAAACACAAAAGTAGAAGGTTTTTCTTTTTGAACTTAAACGTATTCTGTGAACAGATTGAAATTGTGTGGAAATGCATTTGTATATATCAGTCTGCATTAGGGAATACTAGCGATCAGTATGAGTTTCTTGGAGCCATTTGGTTTTGTGCAAAGCTTCTCAGCGGATAGAAACAGTGATTTTAGTTTATTTTTCTAGTTCCTAGAAAAACTAAAATTTTATGGAAAAACTTCCTGAATTTCTTTTAAAACCTCCCTGAAAGGGTACTGTAGTTACATTATTTCCTCTTAGGTGCTTGTAGGCAACTTGTTTTATGGGAAGAATTGTATTTGGGAGCAAGTTCTTGTTTTAACCAGGCTATTTTTTTTAACCTCAGATTTAAAAAACAACTTTTAAAATAAACATTATACTACGTATACTATTGGTAGTAATGCAATATTTTGTTTGAAAAACTCAAAAATTATACACACATAAAGTAACTAAAAAAAACTCGCTTATAGAAAATTTTAAAAATGTAAGAAGTGGACAAAATAGTATAATGAGGCTCCATGCATCAATCTCTTTGTTTCAACAATGATAAACTCGTCCCCAAATTTTTTCTATTTTTAAGCCATTTTGAGAAAATATTGCTTTTCTGCTGTTTATTCTTTCTTCAATTGTTTAATGATCTCAGTTTAACAGAAGTTTTAAGAAATGTCCTTATTGAGATGATATAGAATATTTAGGAAAATTTTCTCCCCTCCCTGTTCTCATTTATTTAAAGGGACAGGACAGTTCTATGCCTCGTCAAGACATAGTTCAGCTGGACAGATGCTTTGGCAGTATCAGTGGTTGGTACCTAGCTGTTTTGCCAAAAAGTAAGATTTGAGTCTGTAGGTGGTGCTGAGCTAAGACAGCTTTAAAAATGTTCTGGCTGTCCTTTGCCCAGCTGCGAGTCTTTGCACAGAGAGTGAAGACTGGTGGTACCCACCTGGCAAGTTTGACCCTCAAAAACAAATGCACTGACCTTCAAGGAGGACACATGGAAGCATTTTGCATCAATCCCCTTTTTTTACTTTTTGATGAAAATAATAAATGAGTAGAGGGCCTTGCTCTTAAGGAGACACTTCCTTCCTAAGCACTGTTTCTTTGTGTTATTACTGTCTCCCTTGTGTGTGTACAATGGAGAGAATAGCTCAGGAGACCCTTTGGCCAAGCCTATTATGCTGCTATTCCATCTGTCTGTGGCAAACCAGAAAAAATCTGTGTTAGATTTTGCCTTATGGCAAATTCTGATCCACAGTTGCTGTTTTCCCACATTTACTTAAACTTCTTTGCACATCCACTGGCTCAAAGGCCTGAGGGCCTCCTTCTGAGAGTGAGATACTTTTATACATCCAGGCCCTCTGGCCTTGCCTCTGGCAGACGCAAACAAACAAAAGGCTGTTTGAAGCTGACTTCCAATGTTAGAAACTGGTTCATGGCCAGAACAAGAGAAGGCATATTAGGAGGGTGTGTATGCTATCACTCATCTGGAGATTGGCAACATTGTGTAATTTTGGGGGGGGGGTAATATATCTATTTTTATGTAATCTTTTGAAATGAATTAGTAATAAAGAAAGAGTCTCATTGGGGAAAGTAGCTGATTTTATTTAAAGACCTGTTTAAAAATGTAATGTGATTTGAAAATAGATGAATAATTTAGAGGAGGTACTTAAAAATGAATATTAGACTGCATATTATGATGATACTTGTAGAATAAGGAAAGATATAGGTTAATGTCTTTTTTTTTTTTTTTTTTGAGATGAAGTCTCACTCTATCTCTCAGGCTGGGGTGCAGTGGCACCATCTTGGCTCACTGCCACCTCTGCCTTCTGGGTTCAAGCGATTCTTGTGCCTCAGTCTCCTGAGTAGCTGGGATTACAGGTGCCTGCCACCACACCCAGCTAATTTTTGTATTTGTAGTAGAAACAGGTTTTCACTATGTTGGTCAGGCTGATCTCAAACTCCTGACCTCAAGTAATCCACCTGCCTCGGCTTCCCAAAGTGTTGGGATTACAAGCGTGAGCCAGCTTGCCTCGCCTGTGTTTTTATTATAAATAAGAAACCCTATCATGTAAGAATGCCTCTCTTTCCTATGGATAATATGACAGTTGTTAAATATATCTCTTTTCACAAAAATCCCATTTTAAAAATGCTATTCCTCTATTGGGGGAATGAGAAAACTGGAAATTTAGTTATAAAAATAACATTAACTGAATTTTACCAATTGAACAGAAGAACAGGAGAAATAAACAGATGTAACTGACAATCTCTAGACTTTGAAGGGAAGTCGAATAATTAGGTAAATCCACCTTTTCTATACCTACACCTAAATTTTTTCAGCTCATGTATATTCTATCAAGGTCAGAATCATTTCCATTAGAAAATGGAATTTCAGGCCAGGAGCGGTGGCTCATGCCTGTAATCTCAGCATTTTGGGAGGCAGAGGTGGGCAAATCACTTAAGGTCAGGACTTTGAGACCAGCCTGAGCAACATGGCAAAACCCCATCTCTACTAAAAATACAAAAATTAGCCAGGTGTGGTGGCACATGCCTGTAATCCCAGCTACTTGGGAGGATGAGGCAGGAGAATCACTTGAACCTGGGAGGTGGAGCTTGCAGTGAGCCGAGATCATGCCACTGCACTCCAGCCTGGGTGACACAGTGAGACTCCGGGTCAGAAAAGAAAATGGAATTCCAAATTCCAGAAGATGTGATTTGCCATCTAAAATAAGACAAAGTAAAGAGTAATCAACTTTCCCAATCTAGTCCTTCTTCATTGCACTTGGCCTATAGATGGCCACCTTTGGGTTTAGCTCCATCCCTAGACCATTTAGCTGTGATGGGTGTGGTTGCATCACTTGACCTACAGTGTGAGGCAACTTCTGTGCAATCAGTTCTAGTGGCTGCTTTTCTTATGAGGGACTTTATTTGTGGCAAAACTTGGAAAATCAGAGTGGACTATAATTTGTCTCTTCACCCTTTCGCCTTCGGATCCTGTCTGCCAACGTTCCAGCCTACATTCCAATTTGCTATGATTTTTCCTGCCCTGGTGGTTTTCTTGTTTCATTTTTTTCCCCCAAAGTAATTTATATGCCCATAATTTTCAGTTTTTCTGATGGTGCTTTTGATCCATAATTTCAGTTTAATTCAGTTTGGGATAAAACTAGATGACCTATTTAAAATTCTGGTGCAGTTTTGCTTTCCTTTGATATTTCAATCTAGTCAAAAGATGAGTGACCAGATAATAGGTATTTGTTAAGATTTCCCTGGGAATTTTTGACATCAGTGTGTCTTGCGCTAATTAATTGCCCATTCTTCCTGCCCCAGGATGAAGGCGCTTGATTACAGCTGGTTTGTCTTGACATATGCTACTTCTGTTGGGGTTTTCTGGGAAGCTGGAAGCAGACCATGCCGAGGGTTATTATGGGTTGTAAGGGGATGAATAGCTGTGAAGCTAGCCTATGGTTTCAGGGTCTAGAGTATCTACTCTTCTATCATTATCTGCTATATACCTACCAACTGGTTCAGGAATATTTAGTCACCCTTCAAGGCATGTAGTCTAGGCTTTCCAAAGTATGTGCCATGAAAAATGGTTTATAGTCAAATATGCTGGTAAAATGCTGCCTAATATATTATTCTCTTAGAGATTTATAATGCATGTTAACATAACAAAGATTCTGAGAAGACCTGCAGCAAAGAAGCCTGCTTGTCTATAGATAATACAGTATTTCCAAAATCTCTTTAACCCTGAAATCTTACAGTCAACCTTATTTATTAACATCTTCTGGAATTTGTATTAAAAATTGCTCTTTTTTTTAAATACTGATTTAGCCTGTTTATTTTAATCACATTTAAAAATGGCTTAATTTAAAATGCATTTTACAAGGCAAATATTCTCTCTGCTCTTATGATGAGCCTCATACTGGGTACTAATTAGTCAGCAAAAAGAGTTCATTGTCATAGAAGTTCAAGAGAAATGTAAACTGTATACTATTTTTGATTTAGGTTGCCTTTTGAAGATTTTTATGCTCAAGGGTTTGAGCCCTTGAGCCCTTTTGAAACTTTATTCTGCCTCTTTTATGCAGAAGTAAGAATAAGTAAGAATGTGACTATGGCAGTGGTTAAAGGTGGTGGTGAATGAGCCAAAAATGAGATACTCTCTACCTTTCTTGATAAGCCAGGCCTTTCAAATGGAAAGTCATGAGTAACAAAAACTGCCATGATCAGCAAAATGTGGCTCCACATTCAGATCCCCCCAGGGCTTTATTGTGGTCCATACAGCCCAGGGTCTTTCTTGACAAGAGTATGTGTCCTTTCTGACTAGTTATGTAATCTAAGTGACCATTTTGTCCCATGCTGACCTCTTGTTCACCTTTATTATTTATAAATTTTTGTGAACTGGTTTTATCTTCAGTCTGTTTAGTTTCTTAATGTACTGGATTGAACTGATGCCATCAATTGGATCAAAGGGTTGGGTCCATTGTCCTCAACCCCTCCTTCTTCACCCCCTTCCTTGCCAGCTGCCCACATAAGGCCGTCAGAGCCTTTTCGGCCTTGCTGTCTTTCACCACAGGTTCACTCTCACTCACACCTTGCTGCTTCTCCAGGTAACTGTTTAGTCCACGGATATGCCCTGCCTTACCATCTCTGTCCCTTCTCAAGCAAAGGCTATTGGCTCATTACATTTATGGAACAACTACTCTTTGTCCACTATTGTGTTAGGAGCTGAGGAAATTAAGAAAGTGACACAATTCCTGCACATTCAGAGCTAGAAATCTAGGGGGGACACAGGCAAATAAATGGATCCTCTTAATATAATATGATGTATGATGACAGAGGTAGCACAGTGTTCTATGGGAGGTATGGGGACCAATCTAGGGCAATCAAGGAAGGCTTCCTGGAAGAAATGACATGAAGTGAGACTTGAAGGACAAGCAGAAAATAGCCAAATGAAGAAGATCATGGTATGAGGGCAGGTTTTCCAGGCAGAGGGCAGATTACAGACATAAGCATGGAAGTGTAAGCTACAGGTAGTTTGTCATTGCTGAAGTATGAATTTTGAGGCCAAAAAAGTCAGGAAATGCATCCCAGTATCTTGTTCACATATAGACTCAATTCAGGTTGGATGACTTCCTGAAGAATGGCATCCTTTATCTTTGCTGGGACCCAAGGGCAGCAAGGAGGAAAATTATCCTTTCATTAAAAATATTAGCCAGGCATGGTGGCTCACGCCCGTGATCCCAGCACTTTGGGAGGCAGAGGCGAGTGGATCAGATCAAGAGATCGAAACCATCCTGGGCAACATGGTGAAACACTATCTCTACTGAAAATACAAAAATTAGCTGGGTGGGGTGGTGCGTGCCTGTAGTCCCAGCTACTCGGGAGGCTGAGGCAGGAGAATCACTTGAACCCGGGAGGCAGAGGTTGTAGTGAGCCGAGATTGTGCCACTGCACTCCAGCCTGGCAACAGAGACTCCGTCTCAAAAAAAAAAAAAAAAAAAAATCACATGATATAGGAAGCTGAGGGGGCGTGAGTGAGGTTCTCCATTCCTTGGGATTTTTCCTGGTTTTCTATCCTCTATGTTTAAATAAAATGTATTTTTGGTGATGACTAGTCTTACTAAACTAAGCTAAGGAATGTAACTGTAGTAGGTCTGTTGCACAGCAAATCAATATGCTGAGACTCCAGGTTGCAGCAGAAAAAGAGGTTTAAATATAGCCAAAAGAGGAAATGCGCAGAATCTTCAAATCCATCTATTTGACAGATTTGGGGTTAAGATTTTTAAGGATTTTGGATTGAGCCAAAGGGTGGAGACCATTCGTTGGTCAGAGTGCAGTGTGAAGTTATGGGACTGGGAGATGAAGAAAGTGTATTCTCATGCTGATTCAGTTCCTCTGTGGGGGAGTCTTTTAAATGATTAGCATCAGCTGTTCTGCTACAGTTCAGGATCTGCTTAAGCAATTCTTAAAAGCCTAGTGATTCTAACATCAGAAATCCTATCTATAGAAACAATGGGATGCAAATGGTCAGTATCTAGTGCTATGGTGACTTTTCGATTACAAGGAAGTGGGCCAAAGTACAACCTGAGAAATGCTTAATTATATTTCTATCCAGAATTCTTGTTAACCCTGTGAGGACAGCTTTAGGAACACCTGGAAAACACTGTCTCATATTAAAATGTTGGACATAGATATCTTGATGATAGCACTGAAGTTGAAGTTAATGTGTCATTTTTATGATTTAACCATTTATTCAACTTTTTTTTTTTTTTTTTTTTTTTTTGTGGGCAGGCACTGTCTTAGGTTCAGGGCATCCATTGATTAATAAAACAGAGGCGTTCTTTCCTCCTTGTCTTCTTGGAGCTCTTGCCCAGTAGAGAAGAAAGACATTGAAAAGACATTACCAAATTGTCATTGTGTTATGTGCAGTAGGAGATTCTAACTAGTTTGTGAGTAAGAGTATGCTTAACAATGTTATTTTCAAATGTAAGTGGACTCAGCACTTACAGAAGAAGATACCTGGAAAGAGTGCTACCCTTACCAATGGAATAAAAGCAACACTCATTAGTGTTGGAATTTCCTAGTAAAATTGGGCATATAAAGGAAGACTATTGCTGAGCCAAATCAGTCTTAGAAATGACCATTATAGGGGTCAAAACAATTTGCTAATAGGAAATTGAAACATAAACTTTGTAAAAAGACCAACTCTTTTAACCAAAAGCCCAGGAATATTTTAACCAAGGGCTCCATCTGTCAGTAGGGGAGCTGCAGTGTGGTTTCTCAGAGGTTAGGTAATTTTGCCAGAACCTCACTGACTGTGGCTTGTGACAAATGACTGACCCCTAAGGCCACCAACCCTGGCTGCCTGGTGTTTCACTTGGCCCCTGCAGAGTGGCTCCTATTCTGTCACCTCTGACTGGGCCATTCCTGTAGCCTGAGGCAGGTATTTTCATTATGATCCATAATCAAGTCGAATGGACTTTGTAATTGAATGAGCATCACACACTGGAGACTTTTGATGGGCTCAGCTTATCAGGATTTGAGGGAGGCTGTGTGAGGCAGAAGAGGTGGGTGGGGGAAGCTGGGCACACTTGCTCTCCTCTGTGCTTTGCTTCAGCCATTTGCTGAAACAAATCAGAGGGAAGAATCTGTTTTCAGAGCCCAAGGTTGTCTATGGCGTGAATTATAAATAAAAATTTGTGTCTTTAGTAATAATTATGAATGAAAAATATATTCCTGGCTGGAAGAATCAGCTTGCTATGTATATATGCAATTTATAGAGATAAAATGTACTTATCTCAGAATTCTTCTTCATATTATATCATGGGCACCAACACCTAACTTGAATGAAGGCGTACTCTGCCTGGGAGTACATGGTCTGAGCAGGAAAAGGGTGAGCCTGCATGTCTTCGTCCTCTTCCTCAGGCTAATTATTGCTCACATTTTCTGTTGATTGAATACTTACCCTATTCACCAATTAATGATAGGAGACTTTTCAGTGAGGCTGTTACATACAAAGTTGGGAACAATGAATGAGGTTTAATGCAGTGCATGGTTGAGGAGAGACAGAGAGAAGAGGAGGAGAGACAGAGAGAGATAATGAGAGACAGAGAGAGAATGTGTGTGTCTTGTGTGAGGTGAAAGAATTTGTCATTGTTGGATCAATGTAATTCTCATCTCTGGTGGACAGAGCCTGTAGCATAAATCATCCCAAATGGAGGAAGAAACTTTAAAAATAATATCTGATCTAGGATGTGGGTTGTAACTTGTGTTTCAAATATGTCTATCTAAATTACTGGGAATTAACGATGTTGTACTTTTTTTTCATACAGGGCCCTCAATACATGCTTATTAAATTACTAGCATGCCAGCAGAAAATTAATTTCCTGCCTATGATCTACTTTGAGTACCAAGACATATGTTCAATAGTTAGGAAATAATTGTAGAGGAGGTGGCCTTAGTAGATAGGAGATAGAATCAGGCCTGATGGGAGAAGTAGGTGGAGGTGCTTTCACAAAGAGGCAGAGAGTTCCTTTGGGAAGTAGTGCTTGCCAGGAAATGGATGCAATGGGAGGAAAGTTCAGGCAAGTGTGAATCGAGGACAGTTGGTGGAAAGCCTCCACGTTAGATAGATCCTTCAGGATATAAGGAGCCACTGCAGGTTCTCGGTCAAGGCGTAACACAGCAGAGAGCACAGAGTTTGAGGCACTCCAGGGCTGAATAGTATTGACAAGATAGAGATGCCAGACAGGGAGTATCCTGTCTCCTTAGCCTTGACCCAGAGCTGAAGTGGTGGGGGACTGACCTACAGGATGGCTATGGAAGTGAGGCAACAGATGAAGAACGAGAATAAATGTAGTGAAGAATTAGATGTGGGAGGATGGGAAAAAATATGAGTGAAAACATCCTCTCAAATTAGAAATCATGAAGGTACAATTATGGTGGTCCACAAATTTCAACAGAGTAACAAAGCCTTGCAAGTAGGGTGTTAAGAAATGCAAAGGGGGTTCTTCTAAAATTAAATGAGTGGTTCAGATTATTACAAGAGTAGGAGACACATGACCCATGACATTTTTTTTTTTCCTTTTGATATAGGATCTTGCTGTGCTTCCCAGGCTGGTCTGAAACTCCTGGGCTGAATTGATCCTCCTGCCTTAGCCTCCCAAGAAGCTAGGAATACAGGTACTTGTACCACACCCCAGCTGTTGACATGTGTTTTTAAGACTGAGTCCTTCTTTACTTTTGATTGGTAATGGGTGCAAGATGTGCTCTCCTTTTCCTTGGAAGTTTATCTTGTGTATCAATACACAGGATAAATATGACTTATGTGGGTGCTTTCTCTTTATAACATAAAAATATTCTATATGTGGTGATAGATGTGTTAGTTAATTTGATTGTGGGAATCATTTCACAATGTATATATATTTCCAATTATCACTTTGTACATGTTAAATAGATACAATTTTCATTTGGCAATTATACTGTAATCAAGTTGAAAAAAATGTTTTCTCAAGAGATATAGAATCCAGGAAACAAACTTCTGAGATTGTTTACATCACTGCTAGGGAATGCAAGTGAAAAAGTTCAATATTTAACCAAATAGTATATTTAGTATCAAGATGTGGTTTTCCTTTGGGAATCCCTAACTGTGCCACCCTGCCAATAGAACTACTGAAGAGAATGCTTGCTGTTAGAAAACAAACCATACAGAGGGCAGAAAAGGATGTAAGGATCCACAAAAACCTATTTAGGATCAATCATCAAAATCTAGGATCATTCTTGTTCTCTTATCACAAAAGATTTGAGCATTTTCTTGTGGTTTATATGATTTGCTGTTACATTATTAATTTCTTATTGGGTAACTAGGAAGTAATTTCATCATGCATAAATTCCATTCATTTTGTACTACTCTATAAAACATAGCATGTTTTAATTGTCAGTTGTCCAGGATTGCAGACAGAATGTATGTCATGGTTACACAAATAGTTACAACATACACTGTATGCATCTCAGTCTGGGCATTCAAGAACTGACAGAAGAGCAGGTGGTGATTTTCTTATACAAAATTTAATAGCCAATTCTTATACCTATTCTTGCCAAAATGTCTACAATCACAGAACTCTACTTATTGTCATTGCAATGTGAATTCATATATTGTAATATTTGTTTTGAAAATTTATATACTGGCTCACCATATGAACATGTTCTCATTGCCTACTCAGGCCTTTGAGCAATTTGCAGTCTTTTGTTAGCAGATAAAGGCTCTCAGAGCCTCCTATTTTGTGCCCCAAGTTTACCAGCTGCTATCCACTACTGGGCCTCATTAGAGGCCTGCTGCTCTGCTGAGAACCACACCACATGCTACACCCTCTCTTGTCTACATGTTAGCCTGTTGCTGCTCCTTAAATTACCTGGTACAAAGGCTTGCTCTATTTCTCCACAGAGAGCTACCACTCTTATCCAGTCTGAAGAGGCTGTATATCATGATCTCTCAAACTAATTAAGGTTTGTGGGCAGGCCACAGGTTGCTATAGAGGAACCTTCCTGAAGGCTGATGTCTTCCAGAATTTTTTTTTTGTGGGGGCAGAAGATTATTGCTGCTGTACCTTATGTTCAAAAGTCTGTTTTTAAAATTAAAAAAAAACTTCCTTTAATCTAGATGATGTATTTAATTTTACATTTCAAAAGTTATTTCCTGAGGAAAGTAGAACATACTTTTAATTAAAAACATTCAAAATAAAAAGTTTAAGGTATTTTCAGAGAATGGAGTTAGTAAATATACTAGAAATGTATTTCCAAGAAAGTTTATTGGAAATCATGGATTGTACCCAGTATTTTATGTTAATTGGGCAGCATCTTTATATTTAAATAAAAACATCACATCTTTCTAATTTTTAAGAGGATTTGTTTGCAACATGGTTTAAAAACGAGTTAAATAGTGTCAGTTTCATTATACCAAATAATAAAAAAAAATTGTCCACAAATGTCAGGATTTCTGGGAAGAGAATTTTGATATTCTGGTTACCATTCAGAGAAAAGTGAAATTGCAGGTGTTCTATATATATATATATATATATATATATATATATATATTTTTTTTTTTTTTTTTTTTTAATTGCATTTTAGGTTTTGGGGTACATGTGAAGAACATGCAAAATTGTTGCATAGGTACACACATGGCAGTGTGATTTGCTGCCTTCCTCCCTATCACCTATATCTGACATTTCTTCCCATGCTATCTCTCCCCCAACTCCCCCACCGCCCTGTGTCCCTCCCTTGTTTCCCCCCCGACAGACCCCAGTGTGTGATGCTCCCCTCCCTGTGTCCATGTGTTCTCATTGTTCAACACCCGCCTATAAGTGAGAACATGCAGTGTTTGATTTTCTGTTCTTGTGTCAGTTTGCTGAGAATGATGGTTTCCAGGTTCATTCACGTCCCTACAAAGGACACGAACTCATCGTTTTTGATGGCTGCATAATATTCCATGGTGTATATGTGCCATATTTTCCCTGTCCAGTCTATCATCGATGGGCATTTGGGTTGGTTCCAGGTCTTTGCTATTGTAAACAGTGCTGCAATGAACATTCGTGTGCATGTGTCCTTATAGTAGAACGATTTATAATCCTTTGGATATATACCCAGTAATGGGATTGCCGGGTCAAATGGAATTTCTATTTCTAGGTCCTTGAGGAATCGCCACACTGTCTTCCACAATGGTTGAACTAATTTACACTCCCACCAACAGTGTAACAGTGTTCCTATTTATCCACATCCTCTCTAGCATCTGTTGTCTCCAGATTTTTTAATGATCGCCATTCTAACTGGTGTGAGATGGTATCTCAATGTAGTTTTGATTTACATTTCTCTAATGACCAGTGATGATGAGCATTTTTTCATATGTTTGTTGGCCTCATGTATGTCCTCTTTTGTAAAGTGTCTGTTCATATCCTTCACCCACTTTTGAATGGGCTTGTTTTTTTTCTTGTAAATCTGTTTTAGTTCTTTGTAGATTGTGGATATCGGCCCTTTGTCAGATGGGTAGACTGCAAAAATTTTTTCCTATTCTGTTGGTTGCTGATTCACTCTAATGACTGTTTCTTTTGCCGTGCAGAAGCTGTGGAGTTTGATTAGGTCCTATTTGTCTATTTTGGGTTTTGTTGCCACTGCTTTTGGTGTTTTGGTCATGAAGTCCTTGCCTACGCCTATGTCCTGAATGGTTTTGCCTAGCTTTTCTTCTAGGGTTTTTATGGTGTTAGGTCTTATGTTTAAGTCTTTAATCCATCTGGAGTTAATTTTAGTGTAAGGTGTCAGGAAGGGGTCCAGTTTCTGCTTTGTGCACATGGCTAGCAAGTTTTCCCAACACCATTTATTAAACAGGGGAATCCTTTCCCCATTGCTTGTTTTTGTCAGGTTTGTCAAAGATTGGATGGTTGTAGATGTGTGGTGTTGCCTCCAAGGCCTCTGTTCTGTTCCATTGGTCTCTATCTCTGTTTTGGTACCAGTACCATGCTGTTTGGATGACTGTAGCCTTGTAGTATAGTTTGAAGTCCGGGAGTGTGATGCCTCCTGCTTTGTTCTTTTTGCTTAGAATTGTCTTGGCTATGCGGGCTGTCTTTTGCTTCCATATGAAGTTTAAGGTGGTTTTTTCCAGTTCTGTGACGAAGGTCATTGGTAGCTTGATAGGGATAGCGTTGAATCTGTAAATTACTTTGGGCAGTATGGCCATTTTCACGATATTGATTCTTCCTAGCCATGAACATGGAATGTTTCTCCATCTGATTGTGTCCTCTCTTATTTCGTTGAGCAGTGGTTTGTAGTTCTCCTTGAAGAGGTCCTTTACGTTCCTTGTTGGTTGTATTCCTAGGTATTTTATTCTCTTTGTAGCAATTGTGAATGGGAGTTCGTTCTTGATTTGGCTCTCTTTAAGTCTGTTATTGGTGTATAGGAATGCTTGTGATTTTTGCACATTGGTTTTGTATCCTGAGACTTTGCTGAAGTTGCTTATAAGTTGCAGGAGATTTTGGGCTGAGACGATGGGGTCTTCTAGATATACAATCATGTCATCTGCAAAGAGAGACAATTTGACTTTTTCCTTTCCTATTTGAATACCCTTTATTTCTTTTTCTTGCCCGATTGCTCAGGCTAGAACTTCCAGTACTATATTGAATAGGAGTGGTGAGAGAGGGCCTCCTTGTCTAGTGCCAGATTTCAGAGGGAATGCTTCCAGTTTTTGCCCATTCAGTATGATATTGGCTGTTGGTTTGTCATAGATAGCTTTTATTGTTTTGAGATACGTTCTGTCAATACCTAGTTTATTGAGAGTTTTTAGCATAAAGGGCTGTTGAATTTTATCAAAGGCCTTCTCTGCATCAATTGAGATAATCATGTGGTTTTTGTCTTTGGTTCTGTTTATGTGGTAAATTATGTTTATAGACTTGTGTATGTTGAACCAGCTTTGCATCCCTGGGATGAATCCTACTTGATCATGGTGGATAAGCTTTTTGATGTGCTGTTGCAATCGGTCTGCCAGTATTTTGTTGAAGATTTTTGCATGTATGTTCATCATGGATATTGGCCTGAAGTTTTCTTTTCTTGCTGAGTCTCTGCCGGGTTTTGGTATCAGGATGATGTTGGTCTCATAAAATGATTTGGGAAGGATTCCCTCTTTTTGTGTTGTTTGGAATAGTTTCAGAAGGAATCGTACCAGCTCCTCTTTGTGTGTCTGGTAGAATTCGGCTGGGAACCCATCTGGACCTGGGCTTTTTTGGGTGGTAGGCTCTTAATTGCTGCCTCAACTTCAGCCCTTGTTATTGGTCTATTCAGGGTTTCGACTTCTTCCTGGTTTAGGCTTGAAAGGATGCAAGTGTGCAGGAATTTATCCATTTCTTCCAGGTTTACTAGTTTATGTGCATAGAGTTGTTTGTAATAATCTCTGATGATGGTTTGTATTTCTGTGGAATCTGTGGTGATATCCCCTTTATCGTTTTTTATTGCATCTATTTGATTCTTCTCTCTTTTCTTTTTTATTAATCTGGCTAGTGGTCTGTCTATTTTGTTGATCTTTTCGAAAAACCAGCTCCTCGATTTATTGATTTTTTTTGAAGGGTTTTTTGTGTCTCTATCTCCTTCAGTTCTGCTCTGGTCTTAGTTATTTCTTGTCTTCCGCTAGGTTTTGAGTTTTTTTGATCTTGCTCCTCTAGCTCTTTCAATTTTGACGATAGGGTGTCAATTTTAGATCTCTCCTTGCTTCTCATGTGGGCATTTATTGCTATATACTTTCCTCTAGAGACTGCTTTAAATGTGTCCCAGAGATTCTGGTATGTTGCGTCTTCGTTCTTGTTGGTTTCGAAGAACATCTTTATTTCTGCCTTCATTTCATTGTTTATCCAGTCAACATTCAAGAGCCAGTTGTTCAGTTTCCATGAAGCTGTGCGGTTCTGAGTTAGTTTCTGAGTTCTGAGTTCTAACTTGATTGCACTGTGGTCTGAGAGACTGTTTGTTATGATTTCCGTTGTTTTGCATTTGCTGAGGAGTGATTTACTTCCAATTATGTGGTCAATTTTAGAGTAGGTGCGATGTGGTGCTGAGAAGAATGTATATTGTGTGGCTTTGGGGTGGAGAGTTCTGTAAATGTCTATTAGGTTTGCTTGGTCCAGGTCTAGTTTAAGTCCTGGATATCCTTGTTAATTTTCTGTGGTGTTCTATATTTCTAACAAAATTGATTGATAAAGATCTGTTGGCACAAAAGACAAATTACTGAATGATTCTTCATTAAAGAAATATAGTTTACCTAGGCTAGGTGTGGTGACTCACACCTGTAATCCCAGCACTTTAGGAAGCTGTGGCGGACAGATCACTTGAGCACAGAAGTTCGAGACCAGCCTGGGCAATGTGGTGAAACCCTGTCTCTACTAAAAATGGAAAAAATTTTCTGGGCATGGTGGCCCATGCCTTTGTTTCCAGCTACTTGGGAGGCTGATGTGGGAGGATTGCTTGAGCCCAGGAGGTGGAGGTTGCAGTGAGCCGAGATCATGCCACTGCACTCCAGCCTGGGTGATGGAGTGAGACCCCATTCCACCCCCTCAAAAAAGAAAGAGAAATATAGTTTACCAAAAGAAATACTTCACATGGTAAACTCCTCTCATACATTAATATATAATTGAGTTAATAAAATTCTATTCACATATCGATTGTGTGAAACAGGACAGTTTGCGTTAGTAGGAAGGTCTGGCTTGTCAACCTGCTGCACCTACTGACGTGTCTCCCAAAGTACTTCTTAACTGCACATTTTGTTGATTGTGCAGTACTACTTCTTCTTTCTTTATTTCCTTCTCTTGTTTCTTCTCTCTTATTTTTCCATATTTTATGAGAATCATATTTACATGCTGAAATATAGCTTCGATATTTCCTCATCTGCTGATTTTTTAGGGGAATTGTATTATTGATGTATTTTACTGATCTTTTCTTCTGGATATCCCCCTCTTGCCAACATCTCTTCTATGATACTGCCTTCCATGTCAGCCAGGCTGATCTTCCTGGAGACTTTCTTAGCCACTAAAAGGGAATGAGAATTATCTTGGCTCCTCAACTGGGAGTATTACAGATAGCTTTTTGAATAAAATATATGTACTTAAGTTGTGGGTATATACAGCAAGTATATTTGTCTATGAAGACTTAATAATGAGGATACCAGCACCAAGCACTATGTCACACATGAGGTAGATTTCTGGTTACTGAATCTGTAACTGACTTATGGAATAAAGAGACCCTTAATCCAACTTATTTACATTTGCAAATAAACAAAAGTTGGTAAGTGTATCTGTCTAGCACCATCCTTTCAGAGAGATATTTTAAATGCTATTGGATAAGTAGGAAAGTAAAACTATTTAGATTAAATAATACCATGCAAGCATTTTCTAAGGCTGCAAATAAACACTTTAAAAAATAACTGTGTTGGACAGGCACAGGGATCATGGCAGCTTCAACTGTGATTTCAGTGTACACAGCCCTTTAACAAATGTTGTTGATCTGAAATGAACTCCAAAGGGCATCTTTCTAGGACCTGTTGTGTTTTGTGGCATGGCTGTGTAGCTGAGGAGAAAAGATGGGGCATCTTCCTCTTGGAAGATGACCATAATAGATTAATTAAACAAATAATTATTAAGTACTTAGTATGTGCCAGGCATTGTTGTAGTCCATGCTGGAAGTACAATAGCAAAAGACAGACAGGGTCTCTGTCCTCATGACACTCATGGACTGTTAGAGAATAGAGACAAACAGAAAATTGCTCTGTGTGTTAATCAGAGCTATGATGGCAGAAAACAAAGTGTGCTGAGAGGACAGATTGGTCCTGCAGGTAATAGAAATCATCCATGTGTAGTCTAGACTAGAGAAACAAGCCTGGGGACTCTGGCCTTCACTCTCTTACTGGGGATTTTGGACCTGGAAACATTAACCTTCATCTGCAATTCTCCTGGAAACTACCATTGCTGCAGTTATCTCAGGCTGTCACTTAGGGACTTCTGTATTCTTTTTCGTTTACCAAGCCCTAAGTGATTTTGTCTTTTTGGTATGTGTGTATACACATAACACGTACATTTTGCTACACCATTTAAAAGTAAGTTGTAGAGATAGTTAGACTTTGATATCCATCTTCTAAGAGTAATCTTTCTACATAAATAATAACTTCATCATTTCTAAAATAATTATCAATAACTTAATGAAGTTATCTAGTATCTAGTCCATTATAAAAATTTCCTCAGTTATTCTAAGAATGTTTTTATGGCTATTTTTTCCTCTGGAATGAAGATTCAATTAAAGTTTATGCACTAAAATTAGTTATTATACCTTTCTAGTCCCTCCCCTGCTAGAGGTAACCGTTATTATTAGCATTTGCACCTCTCTGGTCTATATTTTTATACTTTTGCTACATATATATCTAAAATATTATATATTATTATTTTACACTTACATTTTTGTTTAAGTGGTATTGTATTCTATGTGTCATCCAACAGTTTTTAAAAAAGTCAACGTTATGTTTTCAAGGTCTATCCACGTTAATACATGTAGATCTAATTCATGCATTTTTAACTGCTATATATGTGTAAAAATGCCATGCTTTATTTATCCATTTCTCTACTGAAAAGCATTTAGGTTGTTTCCATTTTTCTATTAGCTAAAGTATTTTGCCTTTTCTTTTAGCATTGCCAGGAGACATAACAGAGGGTCTGTTATTAAATTAGAAAGATGTTTTCGCAGATCAGTTAACTTCTATTTTTGCTCATGTTCTTCTGAGACTTATTTTGCCATGAACTTGGCTCCATTTTTATGACATGTTTCCTTGGCGGCCTCAATGTCAGATGGAAGGACAATCTTCTTTGCTTCCCAGGAACCTCCTCAGCCACCTTTCTGCTAATACTGTTGACCAGAGATTCTCAAGTCAGAACTATCTAGAAAGATTTAAAAATAAACAGTTTGAGATTCTGATCTGGAGTGTGGCCTGGGAAGCCACAGTTTAGAACCGTGGTCAGTCATCCAGATCCTGCAGAATAACCATATGGGATGGCATGGGAGTCACATAGTGTCTATTGCAAGGAACTGGACATCTGGGCTGTATCTTAGCATTAAAAATACTACCCTGATGGTGTTGACTTAGAACCCAAAGAAGGCTGCAAAAGACAAATGGCTGCATTTCTCCCAACCTCTGAGCTTTTGTTGTATTTCATGATTACCGAAAATCTTTCATTGAAATGTGACAGATGAAAGAACTAAATGTAAAGTTTCCTGTTTGATACAGTTGAATACATTTTAATTTTATTTCTCACATTGTTTTGGTACTACAGGAATGTTTGTCTCTTCTTAGATATGCTATGCTCCCTGTTATTAAATAATTAAAAAGATGTTTTGGTCAATGATTCTCTGTTTGTCTTGACTCTCAGGACTTTTTCTGGAAGGAAAACAATCTATTGAGCTGTACCACCTGGCAGGTACTTTATCTACAGTATATAACTTGATCCTCAAAAAAAATCACCTTCTGATGGTATTATAGTCATTTTATATGAAAGAACATGGAGATTCAGGAAAGTTATTTGCCCATAGCTATAAATATAGCAAGTAGAAGAGTAGAAGATTAGAAACTAGGCTCTCCTGATTCCAAAATGTAGGTTCTTTCCGTGCTTCTGCTGTATCTAAGAGGAAGGATTGAGAAGAGTTTCCCACAGTTTCCTTTGCTCAGCTGACAGGTGACCGTATCACAGCCCAGATTTCTGATATCTAAGACTTGTGATCCAGAGCCTGGACAGCACAAAGACAGAAGTTCTCTACAGCAGAGCATGGTAGGGACAAGGACACCTTCTGCAGCCATACTCCAGGCTAATCACCTCCCAATTCTCTCACGCACAACCCTTTCTCTGTTGCCTCTGTCAATGCCACTGATGCTCTTCTCTCAGACATGGCAATATTTAGGTCTTTTTCTTCTCCCCACAGCTTTGTCTGTAAGACTTCGTGCTCTAGCTTCTTTTCAGTGGCCTTGCATATTGACTTTTCCAAGGTCTTACTTGGTAGGATTGTTTTGGACTAAGAGTTTGTGGGGAACTCAGGAATACAGAATGATTGGGAGTTATGGCTGCTGGAATCTTGGTAGTCTTATGAAGAGAGAAGGTGTAACATATGTAACTTGTTATGTCAGTCTGATCAATAAGGAGCATTGATACTTTTGTATCCATAAGGTATAACAAGGAGAAATCTAGAAATTATAGGCTTCTGCAAATCCTTACACAAATGTACAAATTTGTGCAGTGCTGTTTTGGAAAAAAAATCTTCCTACATTTTTTCTGATGTGAGAAGGTAAAGCACAATGCAGGTGGGTCTGAAAGGCTTCAGTGGTCTGATTTAGAGCCCACAATAGTGTCAGCTTAGCCAATATGATTGATTAGATGAGACCTTGGATTAAGTAAGCTCTCATAAAGGATAGGGGTTGGGGAATCCTTGAAAATATAACCTCATTTTAGGTAGCAAAACAATGCCCCATTAAACAACTACAATTTTGTGTCTAATTGGCAGAATGATGGGAGAGGGAGGAATAAGAGAGGGAGGAGGGCTGTGATTTGTTTAGATGCCTAGAAAATTTGGAACAGGACAAACCAAACCACCTGTGAACAGAATGCTCTGCTTATTTCTGCTGAACACTTAAACAAGATGTTGGCAGGGAATCCAGGTAGAGAGTATATGTAAAAGGGACATTTGGGGGATGGCTGGGCACTGGAGGGTAAGTTTGTTGTTGCTCCTGGCAGGAAGCTTCCTATGTCACTCCGTGTTAATGCAGATGGTACACAGAGGGGTTCCTGTTGACCATTTGCAGCCTTGTACGCAGGCAAAGACATGTTTTCTCTGCATGCATCATTCTCTGCATGGAATAAGGTGCCTTAAGCAAAGTCAGAAAGACATTGATTGTTCAAGCTATGGCTATGACAGGTTCATTGAATTTGGATGGGAAACTGCACACCCCAATTTGTGAGTCTTAAAAAAACAACTCATCTCTATACAAAATTCTTATTTTCTTCTAGGCAGAGTATCTTTTAGACCTGATGTGACTTTTTGGAGACCTAGAATCTGTTGGAACCAAAGGTAAAGGAAGTGCCCCCACCAAACTTGACTCAATTCTTGGCTTTGTTTTTTTAGATTTATGAAGAAAGGTTGACTAGTCAGACTAATTCCCAGAATGTTAGGTCATGATGTAGGATTGCTAAGTATGGCAGCTGTTATTTATGGCTGAATTGTGTTCACCCCCAAATTAATATGTCGAAGCTTTAGAGCTTCAACCTCAGTACCTCAGGATGTGACTGTATTTGATGATAAGGCCTTGAAAGAGGTGACTAAGTTAAAATGAGGTCATTAGGGTAAGCTCCAATCCAATTTGACTGGTATCCTTCTAAGAAGAGGAAAATTGGACATAAGGAGAGGATCAGGATGCTCATGCACAGAGAAAAGACCATGTGAAGACAAGCAAGATGGTGGCCATCTGCAAGCCAGGGAGAGAACCGTCAGTTCTTTTGATATGTCCCCACTGATCTTTGATAGCTTCTATGCTGACCGATAGGACAAGATATTCTAGGCTCATCTTGCTTATCTCCTGTCCTACACCTGGACTCTTGGTGTTACTGGGTTGGTCATGGTTTTTAGGGCTCTGGACATGAGGAGGAAAAGCCTGCATTATAAACCCAGGCATTATGAGAGCCATGCAGTTCATATTCTGAAGTTCTGAAAAGCCCTGTTCCTGGGGGTAAAGCCAGGGCGGGTGTTTTTTTTTTTTGTCTTTTGTTTGTTATTCCAGAGAAAATCCCGTTGAAAAAGAGTGACTCTAGTTAACTGAATAATTGTCAATATAACCAATTTGCTTCTTATGTTTAATTTGTTTCAGAGAATTATTTAGTGATTTTATATGCTGCCTAATATAGTATAATGTATGTGTAATCTTTAGGAACAGTTCCATCATTACAGTTTAAATAATTTGGTCTAATTTTTTCCACCATATTACCATAGACATTTGGGATATAGTGGTTAAGATAATGTTTCCCATTCCAGGTCACTCTATAATGGGGAAACAAATAGCAACAACCATCACAATGCCGAGTGGTACACGTTCACATACGTGTGTGCAAAGTGCTGTCAAATCACTAAAGAATGAACACCCAACACTGCCTAGGGCTGGATCAGAGGAAGTTTACCAAGAAAGTAACAGACACAATTTTTCTTAAAGGATTTTTGCAGAAGAAAACCCAGGAAAAGAATTGCTATAAGCAGGTATGGCAGATGCTGTTGTTGCCTACTCAATAGCCATTTCCCTTCCTCTTTTCCTCTTCCCATGATAAAGTCTGGAAATACCAGATAATTTGCCACATTTTCTTGCAGCCAGAACTGTCCATGTCGGGCAGTTCTGACCAATGAGATATAAGGTGAAGACTACTGCGTTGAGGTGAGGGCTGCTTTTTGAAAAGAGAAATAAAAAAATGCCCAAGAAGAGGCTTCTTTCCTTTCTTCTTTCTTTGGATTCTGGTATGTGAGTTTATAATGTGGAGCTGAGACAGCCACCTTGTGACCATGAGACAATGAGCCTGAGGATGGGAATGCCAACCTCCTGAGGATGGCAGAAGGTGAGGAGGAATTAAGCCACCTACTACAGCCTTTTGTGAAAAATGAAATCTGCTTATCATTAACCCACTGCTGGTGAGAGATTCAGTTACTAATAATCAAAGGCAGCTTAGCTGATTCAGTGTGGAAACTGTATTTTTGGTCAATAAATTTTACGAATAAGTTGTATGTTATGGGGGCATCCAGATAGAGACCAAATGTGGGTTAAAATATATGGGGGTTCTTTCATCTCAGGATTTTATTCTTGAAGAATATTTTTCTTCCTAGTAAGTGAAGTAATTTCATGTCAAAATTATAGATATCTCAATCCTCCACTGTAGAAAATTTCATTTCCTGAAGCTGAAAACTTCCAACATGTCAAGATGTTTCTGGGACAAACAGCTTTTGGAGTTCCTCAAGTAGAAAGGGATGGGAATGTTGTCATCCTATATTGTGTCACTTTGAAGGGTGAAAAACTCTAAGGTTTAGAGTAGGCTTGGCTCATTCAATGAATATCTCCAGCACTTTGCAACTCTTTCCCCAAAAAAGACTCTATTCCTTTGCTTTAGCCATGGTGTTGTTGAAGCACTAACAGGTAGTTTGTGCAGACTTAAATACTAGACCTCAGCTTTGCCTAGTCACTAAAGATGTGATTAGGTTGCAGGGGAAAGTTAAAAATTTAAAAAACAAAACAAAACAAACCTGTAAAGGGAAGTTATGCAATACATAAAAGGAATACATATTGTTTCTTTAAGCATACTGAGCGTTTAATATCTCCAAGACACTTTTCTAAGGTCTTTATTAAGTCATATAGTTATCATAACAGTATGAATCATTATTAGCCCCACTTTACAGAGGAGAATACTGAGGCATAGAGAGGTAGAGTAATATGTCCTAGTCACACCATTTAATTAGTGGAAGAGCTGGAATTTAAATCCATGCAGTCTAGCTCAAGAGGCCATATTCTTAACCTCCGCATTCTTGCACGTCTTACTAACGACTTAGGTTTAAAAGAAGAGGGTAGAGAGCTCAGCATTTAAATGCTGGTTTTCTGAAAGGATGTTGGGGAGACCTGCTTTTCTTGAACTCCCTAGGCCCTTTCAGTTTGTTATGGCATTATTTTATTAACAACTGTCTTAACAGTTGGGCCCTCTTTCTTGAGCTGTAGAGTGACACAGCTGTGTAGGAAGAGCAATTAGAGTTTAACAAAGACATGCTAATTGTTTATAGATGCATCAGGAAGAAAAGATTTTAGAAGTTATTGTTATGGTTATTGAAGGCAGGATGAGAGTGGTGGCATATATTTATGATATTTTTATCTGGTATCCCTAAGCTAAATGTACTGACAATTGCAATAGACTGCAAAATCTCTATACGATCTTGTTTTGCTACAATTCTCAGAAATTACTTTGCTGTATACATAGGATGATCAGCTTTTCACACCTCAGAGAGAACAATGAAAATTTGACTGTCCTTAAGGCAGATAGAAAAACAATAAATAGGTTTTCCTGAAAGAGAGTATTTTGCATGTATGTAGAGCAGTTTTTGTCTGTTAGTTAATGATTGGAATGATATAGATTATGTGGAGATCCAGTGATGGAATAGAATTTCAAAATGAAGTCAGTGGTTGCTTACTTACTTATGCATATGTTGTCTTCTACCTATATTTGTCAGAGCTATTCTGTGTATGATATATTGAAAGAATGGAGAAAAGTTTGTAGTATTTAATTCCTAACATGGGTGGTTATTCTGAGACTATTTTTAAGGTAGACTAATGGTCTTTTGGACCACTTCTAGCATTCACAATATCTTTGTATATTTTAAAAAAAGGGCATCCTCTACCAGGCGTGGTGGCTCACGCCTGTAATCACAGCACTTTGGGAGGCAGAGACAGGCAGATCACCTGAGGTCAGAAGTTCGATACCAGCCTGGCCAACATGGTGAAACCCTGTCTCTACTAAAAATGCAAAAAAAGTTAGCTGGACGTGGTGGCATGTGCCTATAATCCCAGCTAACTTGAGATGCCAAGGCAGGAGAATCGCTTGTACCCGGGAGGCGAAGGTTGCAGTAAGCCGAGATTGCACCACTGCACTTCCAGCCTGGGCAAAAAGAACAAAACTCTGTCTTGGGAAAAAAAAAAGGGTGGGGGCACCCTCTGAGCTCACAAATTATACAAAGGTTTCCAGTTAGGGGGACTATTAGAAAAAAGGTGCCACTTTTTATTAGCAATGACACAAGGTTTGCAACAGAGTAAGGGCTGGATTTCAAAGCACATCCATATCCCCTGGGCTGCATGCCTTTATTCCAGATGCAACTCACACAGCCATACATGATGACCCTATAGTCCTACAAGTCAGTTCAATAAAATAATGAAAGGGTATGATTTTATTTACACTGGCAGAGTTACATGATTTTTACACTAAGAATAACTTAGAGATACTACATATGTCTTCAATAAAGAGGATGTTATTAGATATGGGTAAAAGTTTATAAGGTATTATTTTTTAAAGCACATTAATAACTAATTTCTCAGCTTTGTTGTTAAGACTTGTCCCTTACAAATAATATCTATGGCTTAAAAAAAGTACAAGTAATCATCAAGTAGCTCTTGTATACAAGGCATTGTCTACTTGTGGAAGGTTTGAGGAGGATGGGAATTAACACATTTTGTATTATGGTTTTCCTTAGTTGTTCTGATAGTTTAAGATGCCTTGGATCTAAATGAAATTTGTAAAATTCTTTAATTTTTTATCTTCTCAACAGCCTTTGAATTAACAGTGGCTTAAGCTTAGAATTACTTGGGATATCATGAATTATTGTTAGTGAAAAGAGGGTATTGAAACTAGAATCTCTGCATTATAGCAAAAGCTTTCTGCTAAGAATTTTCTTGTTCCATGCAACTTTGCTTGGGCAAAGTTTTTCAACACCTAGGAATGTATATATAAAATACATGTTTATATATGCATTCATGTATGTTATTTATTAGTAAATTTAAAAAATATATTCTGGGTGCAAGTCCTTTATCAGAATGTTTTCTGTAATAATTTATTTCCCATCTGTGGCTTATTTTGCATTGCATTTACACTGGCAATAAATAGCCTGTTACAAATGGAAGCTGAAGTACTTGCATAATGTTGGCATTCATTTAAAAATGTTTTATTCTGGAAAGGTAAAATGTATATCCATTCTTGACAGTCTTTTTGAAGAAGTCTTGTTTATTAACATATAATTTATGCACAGTCAAATTCACCCTTTGGTGAATTTTGACAAACATATATAGCTGTATAATGTGTTCAAGATACGGAATATTTCCATCATCCTTAAAAGTTTATTTGTGGTCTTTTGTAGTCGATCTTTTCCTGCTTCCTTCAGGCACTGACAACTGATTTCTGTCGCTGTAATTTTGACTTTTCCAGAATGTCACATAAATGGAATCAAACAGTATTATTTTTTTATTCTGGCTCCTTTCGCTTAGCATAATACTTTTGAGAATCATTATATATCAGTAGTTCCTTTTTACTGTTAAGAAGTATTCTATTTTGTGGATGTAACACAATTTATCCACTAGGCAGTTGGTAGATATTTGAACCCTTTCCAGGTTCTGGCAATCTCGTACAGAGACTTGTGTAATAGTGTTTGTGTGGATGTATGTTTTCACTGATCTTAGGTACATACCCAGGGTACATATTACCACTGGGTTACATGGTAAGTGTATGTTCAACTTTATACAAAATGAACAAACTGTTTTCTAAGGTGGCTGTACCATTTTGTGTTTTTACCAGCAATGTAAGAGGGTTCTATTTCTTACACATCCTTGCCAGTACTTGACATTGTTAGTTATATTTAAAATTAAAATTTAGGTATTGCAATAGGTGTAAAGTGCTATCTGAGTGTGATTTAATTTTTATTTCCCTAATGACTAATGATATTGAGCATTTTCCCCATGTACATAGTGCCTTTGGTATCTTTACTTTGGTGAAGTATCTGTTTTTGCCCCCTCCCCATTTTTATTGGACTGTTTGATGTTTTATAATTGAATTCTAAGCATACTTTATATTTCTGGGAACAAGAATAAGTTCTTTGTGAGATATGTGTTTTGCAAATATTTTCTTCCACTTCATGACTCACTTTTGCCTTGCCTTTCAAAGAGCAGAAATTTTGAACTTTGATTCAATCTAATTTATGCATTTGAAAAAATGGATTGTGCATTTGGTGTGGTGTGTAAGAAATTTTTGCCTAACCTAAGTCATAAAGTACTTTTTGTGTGTTTTCTTTTGGAAGTCTTATGATTTTAGGTTTTACATTTTGGTCTATGATCCATTTTGAGTTTACTATTTTATATAGCATAAGGTAAGAGTCAAAGTTTTTTTTTTTTTGGCACAGGAAAATCTTGTTAATTTTTTCAGTGCTCTATGTTGAAAAATTGTCTTTTCCCCATTAAATTACTTTAGCATCTTTGCTGAAAAACCAGTTGACCATGTATCTGTGGGCGTACATCTGGACTCTGTTTTTTCCATTTTACCAATGTTACGCTGTATTGACTACTGTGGCTTGATAGTGAGTTTTGAAATCAAGTTATATGAGTCATGTAATTTAGTTCTTACTTTTCAAAGTCATTTTGGAAATTCTAGAATCTCTGCTTTTCCATATAAGTTTTAGAATCAGCTTGTCATATCTATAAAATAAGCCTGCTGAGATTTTGCTTGGGATTTCTTTGAATCTATGGATCAAATTTGGGAGAACTGACATTTTAACACTATTACTTCTTTTGATCTCTGAACACAAATATCTCTTCTTTGATTTATGTCTTCTTTAATTTCTCTCATTAACACTTTACAGGATTTAGTGGAGAATTCTTGTGTATATTTTGTTGAATTTACCCTTCAATATTCTATGGTTTTTAAAGTGATATTAAATGGTATTTGAAACTGCAGTTTTAATATTTCATTACTAGTATATAGAAATGGAAATGAGTTTTGAATATTGGCTTTATATCCTGCAAACTTGCTAAACTCATGCCTTAGTTCTAGTAACTTTTTGTAGATTCTTTGAGATTTTTTTTATTTAGGCAATTATGACATCTATGAAAATGATAGTTCTACTTTTTCCTTTCCAAACTGTATGCTTATTATTATTATTATTATTACTATTATTTTGCCTTATTTTGCATTGTTTAGGACCTCCAGTATGCTGTTGAACAGGAATAGTGAGAACAAAATTTGTGGCTAGACATGGTGGCTCATGCCTGTAATCCCAGCACTTTGGGAGGCCGAGGCAGGCAGATCATGAGGTCAGGAGTTTGAGACCAGCCTGACCAACGGGATAAAACCCCATCTCTGCACCACTGTAGTGCATGTATACCTATGTAATAAACCTACACAAATCTGCACATGTACCCCAGAACTTAAAGTATAATAAATAAATTTAAAAAATACAAAAGTTAGCCGAGTGTGGTGGCACACACCTGTAATCCCAGCTTCTCAGGAGGCTGAGGCAAGAGAATAGCTTGAACTTGGGAGACGGAGGTTGCAGTGAGCCGAGATCCCGCTGTTGCACTCCAGCCTGGGTGACAGAGCAAGACTGTGTCTCAAAAAAAAAAAAAAAAAAAAAAAAAAAAAAATTGTACTCTGCTCCTGATCTTAGCAGGAATTTATTTAGTCTTTTGCCATTAGTTATTATATTAGTGGTAAATTGTAGTAAATTCTTTTTTTTATCAGATTGAGGAAGTTTCTATTTTTAGTTTGCTGAGAGTTATTATCATGATATGTTGTTGAATTTTCTCAAATCTTTTTCTGTATGGATTTTTAGCTTTTACTCTGAGATATGGTGAGTTACATTGATTGACTTTTTAAAGTTGAGCCAGCTTTACAGAACCAAGATAAGCCCCACTTTTTTATGATGTATTATCCTTTGCATGTGTGGATTTGACTTGCTAATTTGAAAAACATTTGGCAATGCTGTTCGTTGTGGGATTTACTCTATCTGATACTAACATAGCAACCTACCTTTCTTTTAATGTATTTGCTTAGTATATTTCTTTATTTGAAACCTGTTTATGTCTTTATATTTATTGTAGGTTTCTTAAAGATAACATATCTTGTTTTTAAATTTAATCTGATAATCTTTGTCTTATTTGGGGTGTTCAGATGCTATACATTTAATTAAGTCATTATTAAGTTGGATTTAAATATACTACTTTGTTAGTTGTTTTCTAATTGCACCATCTTTTCTTTGTTCATTTTTTTCTTTTCCTGCCTTCTTTCATAATTTCATTTAATCTCCAATATTGGCTTATTCTTTTTTTTGCTAATAGTGGTTTTCCTATGGTTCATAATAGGTATCTTTACCGTATAACAATCCACCTTCAAATAATATAGTATATAATTTATAGTGTACTTTCCATAGTATACTTAATTTCCTCTCTCTCCTATGTGCTATTGATGTCATATCTTTTACTTCTATAAATGTTGCAAGGCCCACAATACATTGTTTCTATTTTTTTAGTTAATTAGCTTTTATTTATTTATTTTAAAATACAGACAGGGTCTCACTATGTTGCCCAGGCTGGTCTCAAACTCCTGAGCTCAAGTGATCCACCTGCTTCCCAAAGAGCTGGGATTACAAGCATGAGCCACTACTCCTAGCTAGTTAGTTAATTACCTTTTAGATGAATTAAATTAAAAAAAACAGGAGAGATGGAGCAAGACGGCAGGATAGAATCCTCCACTGATTGCCCTCTTTGCAGGAGAACCAAATTGAACAACTATTCACACAACAAAATGCACTATCATAAGAACCAAAACTGAATGAGTGATCATAGTACCTGATTTTAACTTTACGTCACTGAAGAAAGCACTGAAGAGGGTAGGAAAGACAGTCTTGAATTTCCAATGCTATCCCTTCCCCATTCCCTGGCAGTAGCAGTGTGGTGTGGAGAGATAATCTGTGTGCTTGGGAAAGGAGGAGCACCATGATTATGGGACTTTGCATTGGAACTCAGTGCTGCCCTTTTATAGTGGAAAGCAGCATTAGGCAGAAATGAGGCAGCACCCATGAAGGAGCATTCAGATCAGGCACAGCCAGAGGGGAACTGATCATTCCAGTGGTCCGAAGCTGAGTTCTGGCAAGCCTTACCACTGACAGCCTAAGTGCTCTGAGGTTCTAAATAAACTTGAAAGGCAGTCCAGGCCACAAGGACTGCAATTCTTGGGCAAGTCTTGGTGCTGTGCTGGGCTTGGACACACACTGGACTTGGTGGGCATGCAACTCAGTAAGAAACCAGCCAGGGCCACCACAGCACTGCTTGTGCCAGCCCTCACCCAACCACGGGCAGCACAGCTCTGGGAGGAACTCCTTCCTACTGCCTGGGGGAAAAAATAGGGAGAGTAAAAAGGACTCTTTTCTCAGCCACAGTAGGATTGGGCACCAGCCAGACTACTGATGCCCTCATTCCAGGTGCTGGATCCTGGACATTTCTAGACACAGCCTGGTGTAGAAGGAAACTCATTGCCTTGAAGTAAAGGACCCAATCCTGGCAGAATTCATCACCAGCTGACTAAAGAGCCCCTGGACCCTGAATAATTAGTAGTGGTAAACAGGCAGTATTGCTGAGGGCCTTGGGTGAGACTCAGAGACATGTTGGCTTCATCTTTGACCCAGCACATTCCCAGCTGTAGTAGCTACGGGGGAGAGACTCCTTTTGCTTGGGAAAAGCAGCTTAAGTATCAGCTTCTTGCAGCTTAGGTACCAGCTCTGCCACAGTATGGTAAAGCACCAAGTGAGTTCTTGGGGTCCCCGATTCCAAGCCTTGGTAATTGAATGGCATTTCTGGACCTGCCCTGGTCCAGAGGGGAGCTCAGTGCCCTGAAGGGAGAGTCCTAGGCCTGGCAGCATTCACTACAAG
The DNA here is from genome assembly GCA_036589455.1 of Ateles fusciceps. NCBI lineage: Eukaryota > Metazoa > Chordata > Mammalia > Primates > Atelidae > Ateles > Ateles fusciceps. The sequence goes on along the minus strand of JAZHEH010000065.1, from coordinate 32,069,093 downwards.
CTGACTGAAGAGCCCTTGGGCGTTGAGTGAACATCGGTGGTAGCCAGGCAGTACTTACCATAGTTCTGTGGTAGTAGTGGCCATGGGAAGAGACTCCCTTGCTTGTCCAAAGGGAAGATAAGGGTAGGAAGGACTTTATCTTGTGGCTTGGGTGCCAGCTCAGCCACAGAAGAATAGAACACCAAGTAGATTCCTAAGATTTCTGACTCTAGGCCCTGGCTCCTGAATGACATCTCTGGACTCAGCTGGGTCCAGAGGGAACTCACTGCCCTGAATGGAAGGACACAAACCTGGCTGGCTTTGCTAACTGCTGATTATGGAACCCTATGACCTTGAGCGAACAAAAGTGGTAGCCAGGCAGTGGTTGCCATGGGCCTTGGGTAAGCCCCACCACTGTGCTGTCTTCAGGTCTGACCCAGTGCAGACTCAGTGGTGGTTACCTCAGACATGCTTGTGTTACCTCTTCCTCAGCACCAGGCAGCTTAGCACAGAGAGAGAGACATTTTATATCTTTGGGAGGAGGTAAGGGAGGAGAACAAGTCTCCACCTGGTAATCCAGATAATTCTTGCAGATCTTAACCAAGACCACCATGAGTCTGCAACACTGCAGTGCTCCTGGGCTTGGGGTGCCCCCTAATGCAGATATGGTTGCAGTGACCAAAAATTAATATCACAAAATCCAAGTCCCTTTGAATGTCTGGAAAATCTTCTCAAGAAGGATAAGTACAAATAAACCCAAACTGCAGAGACTACAATAAATTCCCACCTCTTTAATGCCCAGACACTGATGAACATCCACAAGCATCGAGACCATCCAGAAAAACATGATCTTACCAAATGAACTAAATAAGGCACCAGGGACCAATCCTGCAGAGAGAGAGATATGACCTTTCAGAAAGAGAATTCAAAATAGCGGTTTTGAGGAAATACAGAAATTCAAGAGAACAGAGTGAAGGAATTCAGAAGTCTATCAGATAAATTTAACTAAGAGATTGAAATAATTGAACAATCAAGCAGAAATTCTGGAGCTGAAAAATGTAATTGGCCTACTGAAGAATGCTGCATCAGAGTCTCTTAACGGTAGAATTGATCAAGCAGAGTAAACGATTAGTAAGCTTGAAGACAGGCTATTTGAAAATAGAGGAGACAAAAGAAAGAAGAATGAAGCATGCCTACAAGATCTACAAAATAGTATGAGAAGAGCCAATCTAAGAGTTGCTGGCCTTAAAGAGGAGATAGTGAAAGAAATAGAGGTAGAAAGTTTACTTAAAGAGATAATAAGAGACAACTTCCCAAATCTAGAGAAATATATCAATATTTAACTGCAAGGAGATTTTTTTTTTTTTTTTTTTTTTTGAGACAGAGTCTCACTCCATCACCAGGCACCAGGCTGGAGTGCAGTGGTGTGACCTTGGCTCACTGTAGCCTCCACCTCCCAGGTTCAAGCAATTCTCCTGCCTCAACCTCCCAAGTAGCTGGGACTACAGGCGCGCACCACCATACCCAGCTAATTTTTTTTGTATTTTTAGTAGAGGCGGGGTTTCACCATGTTGGCCAGGATGGTCTCAATCTCTTGACCTCGTGATCCACCTGCCTCAGCCTCCCAAAGTACTGAAATTATAGGCGTGAGCCACCGCACCTAGCCACTGCAAGGAGATTTTAAACAGCAAGCAGATTTAAGCCAAAGAATACTACCTAAAGACACTTAATAAACTCTCAAAAAGGATGAAGAAAAGATCCTACAAACAGCAAGAGAAAAGAAACAAGTATCATCAAATGAACCTCCAATATATCTGGCAGCAGACTTATCAGTGGAAACTTTATAGGCTAGGAGAGAGTGATATGACATATTTAAAGTGCTGAATGAAAAAACTTTTATTCTAAACTAGTATATCCAGTGAAAATATCCTTCAAACATGAAGAAGAAGCAAAAACTTCCCCAGACAAACAAAAGCTGAGAGATTTTATCAGCACCAGACCTATCCTACAAGAAATGCTACAGGGGGTTCTAAGAAAAGTATGTTAATAAGCAATAAGTAATCAATCACCTGAAGATAAAAAACTCACTGGTAATTGTAAGTACCCAGAAAAACACAGAATATTAAAACAGTATAATTGTGGTGTGTAAACCACTTATATCTTGAGTAGAAAGACTGTAATATAAACAGATAAAAACTGCATTTTTCAAGATACATAATTGGATACAAATAGAAACAACAAAAAGTTTAAAAGCAAGGGGACAAAGTTAAAGTGTAGAGTTTTTATTAGTTTTCTCTTTGCTTATTTGTTAGTTTCTTTGTTTATGCAATCAGTGTTAAGTTCTCACCAGTTTAAAGTAATGGGTTACAAGATATGGGTTGTAACAACAAGAACTTGTACATACAAGAACTTGTATGTAACCATACAAGTTCTCGCCAGTTTATAGTAATGGGTTACAAAGTAATGGGTTGCAAGCCTCATGGTAACCTCCAGTCAAAAAACATACAACAGAGACACAAAAAATAAAAAGCAAGAAATTAAAACATACCACCAGAGAAAATCATGTTCACTAAAGGAAAGAGATAAAGAAGAAAGAGAACACCACAAAATAACCAGAAAACAAATAACAAAATGGCAGGAGTAAATTTCTACTTATCAATAATAACATTGAATGTAAATGGACTAAACTTTTCAATCAAAAGACATAGAGTGGCTGAATGGATGAAAAACAAGACTCAACTATCTGTTACCTACAAGAAACACACTTCACCTATAAAGACATACATAGACTAAAAATAAAGGAATTGAAAAAGATATTCCATGCCAATGGAAACCAAAAAAACAAAACAAAACAAAAAACAACAAAAAACTCAGAAGTAGCTATACTTACATCAGACAAAAATAGATTTCAAGACAAAAACTCTAAGGAGACAAAGAATGTCATTATTTAATGAGAAAGGGGTCAGTTCAGGAAAAGAGCATAACAATTTTAAATATATGTGCATCCAACATTGGAGCACTCAGATATGTGAAGCAAATATTTTTAGAGCTAAAGGGAGAGATAAACCACACTGCAATAATATCTGGAGACCTCAACATCCCACTTTTAGCAGTGGATAGATCTTCCAGACAGAAAATAAACAAAGAAACATCTGACTTAGGCTGGGTATGGTGGCTCACACCTGTAATCCCAGCACTTTGGGAGGCCAAGGCGGGTGGATCACCTGAGGTTAGGGGTTCGAGACCAGCCTGGCCGACATGGTGAAACCCCATCTCTACTGAAAATACCAAAATTAGCTGGATGCGGTGGTGGGCACCTGTAATCTCAGCTACTCGAGAGGCTGAGGCAGGAGAATTGCTGGAACTGGAAGGCAGAGGTTTCAGTAAGTCAAGATTGTGCCATTGCGCTCCAGCCTGGGCGACAACAGTGAGACTCTTCTGCACAATAGATCTAATAGATATTTATAAAACATGTCATACAATTGCTGCAGAATACACATTCTCCTCAGCACGTGAATTATTATCAATGATAGACCATGCCTTAGACCACAAAACAAGTCTTAAAACATTTGAAAAAACTGAAATTATATCAAGTATCTTCTCTGACCACAGTGAAATAAAACTAGATATCAGTAACAAGAGACATTTTGGAAACTATACATACACATGGTGATTACACAATATGCTTCTGAATGAACAGTGTCTCAATGAAGAAATTAAGAAGGAAAATTAAAAATTTTTTCAAACAAATGATTATGGAAACACAACATACCAAAACCGTTAGGATACAGTGAAAGCAATACTAAGGAAAGTTTATAGCTATAAGCGCCTACATTACAAACTAGAAAAACCTCAATTAACTCAGCTAGTGATGCATTTTAAGGAACTAGGACAGCAAGCGCAAACCAAACCCAAGAGCAGAAGAAGAAATAAAATAATAAAGATCAGAGCAGAAAGAAATGAAATTGAAATAAAGAAAACAACACAAAAGATCAAAGAAATAAAACATTTCTTTGAAAAGATAAGCACATTTGACAAACCTTTAGCCAAACTAACTGAGAAAAAGAGAAGATCCAAGTAAAATCAGAGCTATAAAAGTATACATTACAACTGATAACGCAGACATGTAAAGGATTATTACTGGCTACTGTGAGCAGCTATATGCCAATAAGTTGGAAAATCTAGAAGAAATGGACAAATTTCTAGACACACACAACCTACTAAGATTTGACCGTGAAGAAATCCAAAACCTGAGCAGACCAATAACAAGTAATGAGATAAAAGCCGTAATAAAATGCCTCCTAGCAAAGAAAAGCCTGGGACTCAATGCCTTCACTGCTGAATTTTGCCTAACATTTCAAGAAGAAATAATACTAATCCTACTCAAAGAATTCCAGAAAATAGAGGAGAAAGGAATACTTCCATACTCATTTTGCAAGCCTGGTATTACCCTGTTATCAAAACTACACAAAGATGCATCAAAAAACAAAACTACAGGCCAGTATCTCTGATGAATATTGATGCAAAAATCCTCAGCAAAATACTAGAAAACCAAATTCAACCTGTATTAAAAAGATCATTCATCGTGACCAAGTGGAATTTATCTCTGGGACACAAGGATGGTTCAACATACGCAAATCAATCAATGTAACACCTCATGTTAACAGAATGAAGGACAACCACCATACGATCGTTTCAATTGATGCTGAAAAAGTGTTTGATAAAATTCAACGTATCTTCATGATAAAACTCTCAAAAAAGTGGGTACAGAAGGAACATACTTTAACATAGTAAAAAATCATATATGACAGACCACAGGTTGTGTGGTTTCTGTCCTGCCCAGTCTGCAAGCTCTGGGCCCAGTTCAGTTGTAGGATTCATGTAAATGTTGCAGTCCTTGTGGTCTAGACTGCCTTTCAAATTTATTTAGAGCCCCTGAGCACTTTAGCCCATGGTGATGAGGTTTGTGGGAACTCAAGTTTGGACCACTGGAATCTGCAATGAGCTAAGGCTGGTTTAAATTCTCCCTCCATGGATGGACATCAGCTAAGTTTGGTCCGGTTTTCCTTGCTGCTATAACAGGACAGCACTGAATTCAGTCTTTCACAATGCCTGTGCTCTCCCCTCCCCCAGCACACAGAAATGCTCTCTGTACAATGCCACTGCTGCCAGCGGGTGAGAGAGGGGTGGCATCAGCGATTCAAGGCTGCTTTTTCTACCACTGCAGTACCTCTTTCAGCAAACCAACACTTTGAGTACTCACCTAATTTTTGGTTCTTAAGAAGGTTTTTTTTTTTTTTGGTGTGTGTATAGATAGTTGTTAAATTAGTGTCCTTGTAGGGGGTATAATCAGTAGAGTCTTCTATTCTGCCATCTTGCTTTGCCACTCTATCTTCAATTTTAAAAGTTATTTCAGCAGTGTCTAGAACTAGTGATTGACTTTTTTCCTTTTAGCACTCTAAAGAGGTTTCTCCATTGTTGGCAGCTTGCATAATTTTCACATTTGCTGTGATTCCTGTTTTCATTCCTCTGTAATATTTCTGTTTTATTTCTCTCTGCCTGTGAGATTTTCTTTTTATCTTCAGATTTCAGTGATTTGACTATGGTGGGTCGGGGTGGTAGTGTGTGTATGTGTGGTTATTTATCTTGCCTGGAGTTCTCAGGCTTATTGTATTAATAATCTGTTTTCCTTCATTAGTTTTGGAATATTCTTGGCCATTGTCTTTTTAAAAAATTCGATTTTCATTATGATGAAACATATAACATGAAATTTATCATCCTTTGTACTCTAAAATGTACAGTTCAGTAGTGTTAAGTACATTCACATTGTTGTACAGTGTATCTCTAGAACGCTTTCATCTTGCAACACTGAAACTCTATGCCTACTAAACACTAACCCCTCTCTACCTTCCCCTCAGTACTTGGTAACCATGCTTTTACTTTCTGTTTCTATGATTTTTACTACTTAAAATACTTCATATGAGTGAAATCATACACATTTGTCCTTTTGTGACTGGCTTATTTTGCTTAGCATAGTGTCCTCAAGTTCATTTATATTGTAGTATGTTACAGGATTTCCTTCTTTTTAAAGGCTGAATAATATTCCACATACATGTCACATTTTACTTGCCCATGTATCTGTTAATGGACACTTGTGTAATTTACAAGCTTTAGTTACTATGAAGAATGCTGTTATGAACATATGTGAATAAATATCTCTTTGAGATCCTACTTTCAATTCTTTGGGTATATACATAGAAGTGGAATTGCTGAATCATAGATATTTCTAATTTTTTGAGAAACCACCATACTGTTTTCCTTAATGGCTGCACCATTTTACATTCCCACCAACAATGCTCAGAGGTTCTAATTTCTCCACATCCTTGCAAACACCTTTTATTTATTTATTTAAGTAGCCACCCTAATGGGTGTGAAAGGTTTAATTTGAATTTACCCAGTGATAAGTAATGTATAGCATATTTTCATGTGCTTATTGGTTTTGTATCTTCTTTGGAGGAATGTTTATTCACATTCTTTGTCCATTTTAAGCTGGGCTGTTTTCTTGTTAGGTTTTAGTTCTCTAGATATTTAAATTATGAGTCACTTATCAGATATATGATTTGCAAGTATTTTCTCCACTTCTGTGGACGGCCTTTTTACTCTGTTGATAGTCTTTGATACATAAAGTTTTAAAATTGTCATGAAGTTTACTTTGTGTAGTTTATCTTTTGTTGCTTGTGCCATTGGTGTTGTATCTAAGAAATCTTTGCCAAATCCAATGATATAAAGATTTTTCTCTGTTTTCTCCTGAGAATTTCATCATTTTGGTCTTGCATTTAAATCTAGGATTCATTTGAGTTAAATTTTGTATATGGTGGTACGTAAGGGTTGAATTTTATTCTTTGGCTGTGGATGTCCAGTTTCCCCAGCACCGTTTGTTGAAAAGGCTGTTCTTTTCCCATTGAATGGTCTTGGCATTTTTGTCAAACATCCTTGGACCATATATGTGAGGGTTTACTTCTCTCTACTCTATTCTTCTGGTATATGTGTCTGTTGTTATACCAGTACCATACTGTTTTGATTACTTAGCATTGCAAGTTTAAAAAATAAGGAACTATGATGCCTCTGGGTTTTTGTTCTGCATTTTCAAGATTGTTTTGGCTACTTGGAGTCACCTGAGATTCCATACAAATTTTAGAATGGGTTTTTCTATTTCTGCAAAAAATGTCGTTGGGATTTTAATAAGGATTGCATTGAATTTGTGGAACACTTTAGGTAGTATTGACATCTTAACAACATTGCCTTCTAGTCCATGAAAATGGGATATGTTTCCTTTTATTTATGTTTTCTTTAGCTTTTTTTTCAGCAATATTTTGTAGTTTTTATTTTAACTTAACCTTCTTGGGTAAGCTAAGTCCTAAATATTTTATCCTTTTTGATGTTAATGGAGATGGGATTGCTGATTGCAATCTTTTTTTTTTTTTTTAAGACAGAGTCTTGCTCTGTCACGCAGGCTGGAGTGCAGTGGCACAATCTCGGCTCACTGCAACCTCCGCCTCCCAGATTTGAGCAATTCTCGTGCCTCAGACTCCTGAGTAGCCGGGACTTCAGGCACACGCCACCACACCTGGCATTTTTTTTCTATTTTTAGTAGACATGGCATTTTGCCATGTTGGGCATGCTGGTCTTGAACTCCTGATGTCAAGTGATCCACCTGCCTTGGCCTCCCAAAGTGCTGGGATTACAGATGTGAGTCAGTGTGCCCGACCCCCTGATTGCAATCTTAAATAAAATTTTTTATTCACATTGTTATTGTTAGTGTATAGAAATGCAACTGATTTTTGTGTGTTGACTTTATGTCTTGCTACTTTGCTAATTTGTTTATTGGTTCTAACAGTTTTTGTATGTGTGTGTGAAATCTCTAAGGTTTTCCATGTATAAAATAATATCTGTGAGCAGACATGAATTTTACTTCTTTCTTTTCAATCTGAAAGGCTTCCAAATATTTCTTTCTTGTCTAATTGCTCTGACTAAAACTTCCAGTACTATGTTGAATAGATGTGATGAAAGTGGATACCCTTGCCTTGTTCTTGATTTTAGAGGAAAAGCTTTCAGTCTTTCACCACTGAGTATAATGTTCACTGTGAAATTTTCATATATGGCTTTTATTATGTTTAAGTAGTTTCTATTTGCTGTTGTTGTTGAAATGGGGTCTCACTCTGTCACTCAGGCTGGAGTAGAGCGGCACAGTCACAGCTGTCTGCAGCCTCAACCTTCCAGGCTCAAGTGATCTTCGCTCTTCAGCCTCCTAAGAAAGTGCTACAGTTGTGTGCCACTATGTCTGGCTAATTTAAAACTTTCTCTAGTAGAGACAAGATCTCACTGTGTTGTCTAGGCATTACTTTCTATTCTCAGTTTGTTGAATGTTGTTTTTATAAAAGGTTGTTGAATTTTGTCAAATGCTTTTTCTGCATCAATTGAGATAATTGTGTGTTGTTTTTTCTTCATTTTTTTGTTGTTGTGTATTATACTGCTTTGTTTTTTTGAATGTTGAGCCATCACACTCCAGGAATAAATCCCACTTGGTTATCATGTCTAATCCTTTTAATACACTGCTGAATTCAGCTTGCTAGTTGTTTTTGAGGATTTGCATCAATATGCATAAAAAATTAGCATATAGTTTTATTTTCTTGTAGTATCATTGTTGGGCTTTGTTTGGCTTATCAGGGTAATGCCAACCCCAAATAATGAGTTAGAAAGTGTTCCCTCAACTTCATTTTTTTTTTGAAATGTTTGAGAAAGACTGGTAATAGTTCTTTTTCAAATGTCTCACTGGTAGAATTCACCAGTGAGGTCTTCAGGTCCTAAACTTTCCTTTGTGGGAAGATTTTTGATTACTGATTCAATGACCTCTCTAATTACAAGTTTATTCAGATTTTCTATTTATTTGTAATTTAGTCTTAGTATGTTTTGTGTTTCTAGGAATTTGTTCATTTCATTTAAATCATCAAGTTTGTTGGCATTTACTTATTTATAGTATTATAATACTTTCTATTTTTATAGATTTGGTAATAATATCTTCTCTTTCATTTTTAGTAATTTGAGTCTTCTCTCTCTGGTTGGTCTAGCTTAAGGTTTGTCATTTTTGTTGATCTTGTCAAAGAACCAACTTTTAGTTTTATTGATTTTTCTCTGTTTTCTTCTATTCTCTATTTATCTTTTCTGTAATATTTATTATTTCCTTCCCTCTGCTAGCTTTGGGATTAGTTTGTTCTTCTTTTTCTATTTCTTTAAGTTGTAAAGTTAGGTTGTGGATTTGAGGGCTTTTTAAATTTGTAAGCATTTAGAACTATAAATGTCTCCCTTATCATTGTGTTCACTGAGTCTCATAAGTTTCAGCATGTTGTATCTTTGTGTTCATTAGTATATATGTGTTTTCTAATTTATCTTTTGATTTCTTCTTTCATCTATTTATTGTTTTAAGAGTATGTTGTTTGGGGCTGGGCGCCATGGCTTATGCCTGTAATCCCAGGATTTTGCGAGGCTGAGGTGGGTAGATCACCTGAGGTCAGGAGTTTTTTTTTTTTTTTTTTTTATTGCATTTTAGGTTTGGGGGTACATGTGAAGAACATGGAAGATTGTTGCATAGGTACACACATGGCAGTGTGATTTGCTGCCTTCCTCCCCCATCACCTATATCTGGCATTTCTCCCCCATGCTATCCCTCCCCAACTCCCCCACCCCCCCACTATCCCTCCCCTTTTTCCCCCCCCCCCCCCGACAGACCCCAGTGTGTGATACTCCCCTCCCTGTGTCCATGTGTTCCCATTGTTCAACACCCGCCTATGAGTGAGAACATGCGGTGTTTGATTTTCTGTTCTTGTGTCAGTTTGCTGAGAATGATGGTTTCCAGGTTCATCCATGTCATATGAGGTCAGGAGTTTGAGACCAGCCTGGCCAACATGGTGAAACCCCATCTCTACTAAAAATACAAAAAATTAGCTGGGCATGGTAGTGGGCACCTGTAATCCCAGCTACTCAGGAGGCTGGGACAGGAGAATCACTTGAACCTGGGAGGCAGAGGTTGCAGTGAGCTGAGATTGTGCCATTGCACTCCAACTTGGGCAACAACAGTGAAAATTTGTCTAAAAAAAAAAGGACTGTGTTATTTAATTTTCACACATGTGTAAATTTTCCAGTTTTATTTATGTTACTGATCCCATTGTGATTAGAGGAGATACTTTTTATATTATCTATCTTTTTAAATCTATTGAGAGTTAATTTGTGGCCTAACATATGGTCTAACCTGGAAAATGTCCCATGTGTACTTGCTAAGAAAATGTATGCTATTGTTGTTGGGAAGAATGTTTTGTATATGTCTGTTAGATATAGTTGATATATTGTGTTACATCCTCTGCTTTCTTGCTTATATTCCATCTGGTTGTTCTATCCATTATTACGAGTAGAATATTAAAGTCTCCAACTATTATCGTAGAACTATTTGCTATTTCTGTCTTCAATTCTGTCAGTTTTTGTTTCAGATATTTTGATAGGTTTTCAGTAGATGCATAATTACATCTTCTTGCTGTATCAAAACATTTATTAATATATAAAATCCTTCTTTGCCTCTTGTAATTTTTTTGATTTAGTCTGTTTTGTCTTATATCAGTATAGCTGCCACCGGTCTCTTTTAGTTATTATTTGCATGGAATATCTATTTTAATTCTTTCACTTTCAATGTATTTGTCTTTGGAGTGAAACTGAATCTCTTGTAGATAGCATATAGTTGAATCATGTGTTTTTATCCATTCTGCCAATCTCTGCCTTTTGATTGGAGAGGTTAAGCTATTTACACTTAAAGCGACTACTGAAGAGAAGAGACTTACTTTTGTCATTTTGCTATTCATTGTCTAGCTTCTAAAAATTCCTCAGTTTCTGCATTACAGTCTTCTTTTGTGTTTAGTTGACTTTTGGTAGTAGAATGTTTAAATTCCTTTCTCATTTTTTGGTGTATGTTCTATAGCTCTTTTGTTTGTGATTACCATGGAGATTACATTTATATCCTAAAGTTATAACACTAATTGGAATTTATATTAACTTAACTTCCATAACATACAAAAACTCTGCTCTTTTATAGCACTACCCCAACCCCTTTTAGTTGTTGATGTCACAGAATTACATCTTTATACATTGTGTGCCCCAAAACATAAACTAATAATTACTTTAAATGCATTATTTTCTTATGTAGAAAACAAAATGTTTTGCAAACCATTGCTATCACAATATTAGCTTTTATAGTTGCCTGAGAATTTATCTTTATTTTTTTCATATAGCTTTGAGTTACTTTTAGTTACTGTATAGTAACCTATTTCAGGGAATGTCTGGGGTATAAACTCTTCAGCTTTTCTTTATCTGGAAATGTATTAATTTTTCCCTCACTTTTGAAGGATAGTTTTTCCAGTTGTAGGATACTTGGTTGACAGTAACTTTCTTTTAGCATTTTGAATATATTGGCTTACTGCCTTCTGGCTTCCGAAGTTTCTAATGAGAAATTTTCTGCTTATTTTACTGAGGATCCCCTGGTATGTGATGAGTAATTTCTGTTTTGTTCTTTTCAGGATTTATTTTCTCTTTACATTTGCCTTTAAAAAACTTGATTATGATGTGTATTGGTGTGGGTTTTTTTTTTTTAGTTCATTTTACTCGGAGTTTATTGATCTCCTGGGATATTTATATACATGTCTATCATCAAACTTGGGACATTTTGCTGCCCCATTTTTTTCTCCTTCTGGAACTCCCATAGTGGGTATGCTGGTCTGCTTGCTGGCATCTTACAGATCTCTTAGGCTTTGTTCACTTTTCTCCCATATTTTTTTCTTTCTGTTTCTCAGATTTGATAACTTCTTTTGTCCTACCTTCAAGTTCATAGATTTTTTCTTCTGCTCATTCAAATGTGCCTTTGACTCTCTCTGGTAAATTTTTAATTTTAGTTATTGTACCTTTCAATTCAGATTTGTTTTGGTTTTGTTTTAGCTTTTCTATTTCTTTATGGATATTTCCATTTTGTTCATTCATTGTTTACTTGACTTTCTCTATATCTTCCTTTAGTTCTCTGAGCATTTTTAAGATAGTTGTTTAGTTATTTAAAAGTCTTTGTCTAGGAGATCTTTCATTAAGTCTTTAAAAGATGCTTTATATTAATTTGTTATTTTCCTTTGAATGGACTATACTTTTCTGTTTCTATGTATGTATTATGAATTTTTGTTGAAAGCTAGACTTTTGAATCTAATAAGTTGACTTTCTCTGTCTTGTATCTCTAGTTGGCCCTAGGTCAGAGACAGTTTCCTGACAATCAGCTCTTATACACCTGCATCACTAAGGGGGGATGTCTCCAGTTTTCTATTCTGCACCCAAGCATTCTTATCTGCACCTGGTAGAGGCCTATGAAAAAATTCTTATTAATAAATACAACCTCTTTCTCTCCCACCCTGGTTCTGGACCTCCTACCTATACCACACTGTCATGCTAACTCACACTTGGCTTTTATGAATTAAGATTTTAGCTGGATTTTTTTTTTTTTTTTTTTTTTTGAGACAGGGTCTGGCTCTGTTACCCAGGCTGCTGGAGTACATTGGCATGATCTTGGCTCACAGCAACCTCTGCCTCCTAGTCTCAAGCCATCCTACCACCTCAGCCTCCTGAGTAGCTGGGACTATAGGCACACACCACCGTACCCAGCTAATTTTTGTATTTTTTGCAGAGATGAGGTTTTGCCATGTTGTCCAGGTTGGTCTTGAAGTCCTGAGCTTAAGCAATCCACCTGCCTGGGCCTCCCAAAATGTTGGGATTATAGGAGTGAGCCACTTGCCAGGTCTTTGCTGAATTCTTATCCATTTATGTGGCAGCTCTCTCCTATGCTCTGCCAAAGATAAAATAGTTCCTGTTCTGTTTCTCTTTGTTGGGGTTTGTTCTTCTTTGGAATTCAGTTTGCTTTGCTTGTAACTTCTGACCGCTTGTTGGGATGGGTTATGTTTTGGTAGATTATCAATTTTTTCACACTGTTAGTGTAGGAGTGACCTTCTCTTGTGTTTCTATATGCTAAGCAATAGTGAAACTCTCCAGTTTTTACTTCTAATGTGTCAGTCATTCAGCAAATATGATGGAATTTATATTGCTGAGCCAGCAACTGGGAATAAATGGTGAATAAAAAATAAGTGAATATGAATTGGAGAAAAAATTGACAGGAATTCATGTTAATTTAGATGAAAGGATGAAGAAAGATGCGGGACCAAGAAAGGTGAGAAATGAGAATGGTTAGGGGTCAGTGAACAGTGAGAAAGCTGTGGGCCAACTGATTGGTCTCCATGTGGCAGAAGAATTGTAAAGAGGAGAGCTGTGACAAAATGAGCTGGGAATAATTGGCTGTAGTCCAAGGGAGTAGTATTTGTATTAAGATTTTTCTAGGTACACAGTTTCTGGTAATGACAGTGTTTGGTATACAGCCATTAGAGTAAGTGGCTGTGGTACTGAAGAAAAAAGATCATTAAGATGAGGAAGATAAGAAACTTAGAGGCCAGAATGTTTATGGTTTACCCAAGTGGGTGTTGAAATCATCACTGACAATATCAGAAAGAGGATAAGAGAAGACTGTAAGCCATGAGTTAACATTTTTTTCTGAAAAAAGGGGTTGAATGGAAGGTTGATAGATAGAGGCAGAGCTGAATGCTTTGGGTGTCAAAGAACAAGGAGTTTGCAAGAGCAGGGAAGGAATGGCCTAGAAGTCACATTTAAGAACAATAATTCTTTTCCTTTATCTGTTACTGAGGTATATAGAACTTTGGAGAGAATAACTGCACTCTTGGGAGGGCTACAAGAGAGGCAGTGTCCTCAGAGCAGTTGTCAGCTTTCAATTAAGTCAAAGAGGTGAAAGGAAACATTTTGAGAAATGATTTGGCATTCAGGTGAATCTATGTTTTGTTGTTGTTGTTATAGATGAGCCTATTGTTCTTATGAAAAGTGGGTGTTCATAACATTTTCAGTGTTACAAGCATGTTCCTTCCATGAATTAAAATAGTAACCAAAACTCTATTTGCATCTCTGATGTCTTTGTAGTTGGGCTTAGGGGGAGTCAGGTGGGAGACAGAGAGCCAGTCTTGGACACAGTTCCTTGTTTCTCCTGAAGCAACGACATTTTGTGCAGGCACCATTGTGAGCGTTTCTATACTAAGCCTTGGGCTCATGGCCACTTGATGGCAAGATAAGCCTCCAACAGCATGGTGGTGATGCGGGCTCCAGGTTTTATTGCGGCTGCAACAACCAGGTTGCTAATTAGGCGCAATTGTGAGGGTAGTTTTTGTGCTTTGGACACCTGTCCACTAGGAACTGGACTGAGACCACCAACTCATTTCCCACAGGTCACAGAACAGCTGTCAGATGGTATAATTTGGTCGAGTTCATTTGGAGCTGTTTGCAGAAGCTCTCTGAAGCATTATGCTCTACATAATGTGCATGATTAATGCTTGTTTATTTGGATAATCCTGTGTTGTAACTAAAGTGGTGGCCTATTTTATGCCAGTTATAATATACCATTCCATTCATGAGACGGAGTTCCATTGAGGGTATGAAGGAGAGCAATAATGTTCAATCTATTTACTGGGGAAGCAACTCATTGTAGCCATTCTGCAACTGCAAGCTGCTTGCTCCATTTGAGTGATGATTCTGTGCTTAACTATTCTGAGGAAGGGATCTGGGCTCATTTCCATTCTGAAGGGTAGGTGGGAAATGAATTTGAAAACAGTGGTCATTTTGACAGCAGGGGTGTTTTACTCCAACTGTCTCCTCTAGGAGGAAGAATGCAGCATGTTATCTGTCCCTAGGGAAAAGCCTTGCTGACTTGTCAATCTTCAATCTTATTGCCAGCCAAGTGCACATTGTTTGCAGCATTGGAAATCTTGCCTTGTATGCCTCAGAGGCTGTCCCACCACCTCTCCTTTCCTGTCACATACACACAAAGGCTATTTTTTGCAAACAAGAAAGAGCTCTGAACTAGAAATTCGAATTCAAGTTTTGCCTCTGTCTCTAATTGAGTATGACCTTGAACAGATCAGGCAGGTTCTTTACTGTGTGTTTTGCAAAATGTTGGAGCTGCTTAGGGTCTTGGGTCCCTTCAGCTGCATTATCCTATGGCTCTGTGATTATATTTAGTTAGTATTAAATATACATGGCAGCAACTTCCTGAAAGTTGTTGCTATTTACTGTCATGTTCCCAGGTGCTTACTGGTTTAGAGGGAGACAAGTGTATTTGTGTTATTTGTAGATATTTTGTTTATCCTAAACATATGTTAGGCAAAAGTATGTTTTTTGTCTATTTTGTTTTCAATGTTTGTGCCTTTTCCTTCTTATGGGTAAACTTTCTCTTTTACTTTTCTGCTTTCTTTTCTTCTCAGTAAAGTTGCCGATAGCAGTTATTTAGAGCTTAGTGAGAATTTGAGTTAGTGTGTTTCTTCTCCTGGCGTTATGTATTTACATGTATAAATGTTATACATATTACCTCTATAATTTATTGAACACTGACCATATGTCTAATCACTGTGCTAGTCACTTTCATTTGTTACCTGACTTAACTGGTATAGCAATCTTGGGAAGGAGGCACTATTATCTTCATTTTATGCCATTATTTATTTATCTATTTATTCTTTTTTGAGACAAGGTCGCTCTCTCACCCAGGCTGGAATGCAGTGGTGTGATCTCAGTTCGCTACAACCTCTACCTCCCTGGCTCAAGCAATCCTCCCTCCTTGGCCTCTCAAGTAGCTGGGACTACAGGCACATCCCACTGTGCCCGACTCATTTTTATTGTTATTATTATTATTTATTTTTTGTAGAGACAGAGTTTTGTGGTGTTTCCCAGGCTGGTCTCAAACTCCTGGGCGGGGCCTCCCATCTTGACCTCCCAAAGTGCTGGGATTGTAGGCATGAGTCACCATGCCTGGCCATTTTATACATTTAGAAGAATTTAAAGCTTTAAATGGGTAGTTTAATTAGAACCCAACTCTGTCTGATTCCACATTTCCTATTCTTAATTCCACAGTGATGCTAATGGTTTCTGTTGTTAAGGGGCTTTCAGACTGCAGCTTGCCATTTTGGTGGGGTCTGTGGAACTCCTGACATCCACTTTATAAACCACTGTCTTCCAAATACTTTTGACTTATGAATCTCTTTCACAGTCACTTATAATCTTGCAAATCTCCTTAAAATGTTAATTTTTTTGTTGCTGTTTTTGCATGGGTAGTCCACAGAAATGATTTTAAGCAAAAATGTTTTTATTTAGAACAGTATGTTTTTAAAATTTGGATTATAAAATTCATCTAAGATTCAACCCAGATGGCTTCATATTATAAAGACAAATTTTGATATTTAAAAATATGTATGTATATGTGGATATCTTTAATTACGTGACAAAAGATTATTTATTGGCAAAATAGTAAATATAAAAAGTATAACTTAATTTTATTATTTTTTATTATTTTAACTTTTATTTTAGGTTCAGGATACATGTGCAGGGTTTTTATATAGCTAAATTGTGTGTCATGGGACTAAATTTTAAAGCATCAAATAGATAAAACTACTTTTATGACTTTTTTTTGTATTTTGGACTTAAAAATAATTTACTTCACATAATAAGAAAGAACACTTTTGCTTGCTTTGTGTAAGCTTTCCAATTTAAAGAGCACATTTATAGTGTGGTCAGCCTTTATTTCTAATACAAAGACAAATTGATAAGTACAATATTTCATCCTTTTGATTTTTTTTTAAGCTTTAGAGACACATTAATGTGCTATTTAAGAATTGTAAGCAGTTGGTTGCAACTTATTGTTTAGGTAAAAAAATCTTCATAGAATTCACTGAACTATTTTTATTATTATGCTCATCATATTAATTTGCCGTATTTAATGGCAGTGTCTATTATAATTTTTTTTAATTTTTAAGTTTTGTGAGTACATAGTAGGTGTATATGTTTATGAGATATATTAGATGTTTTGATGCAGGCATGCAATGTATAATCATCACATCATGGAGAATGGGATATCCATCCCCTCAAGCATTTATCCTCTGTGTTACAAAGAATCCAGTTATATTCTTTTAGTTATTTAAAAATATACAGTTAAATTATTATTGATTATAGTCACCCTGTTGTACTATCAAATAGTGGGTCTTATTTATTCTTTTTTTTTAGTTTTGTTTTTGTCACCCGGTCTAGAGTGCAATGGAGCCATATCGGCTCACTGCAACCTCTGCCTCCTGGGTTCAAGTGATTCTCCTGCCTCAGCCTCCGGAGTAGCTGGGATTCAAGCATGTACTATCATACCCAGCTAATTTTTGTATTTTTAGTAGAGACTAGGTTTCACCATGTTGGCCAGGCTGGTCTCAAACTCCTGATCTCAGGTGATTCTCCTGCCTCAGCCTCCCAAAGTGCTGGGATTAGAGGCATGAGCCACTGTGCTCAGCCAGTCTTATTCATTCTTTTTTTACTTTTTACCCATTAACTATCACCGGACCAGCTCCCACCTACCCCTCACTGCATTTCCAGTCCCTAGTAATCATTCTTATATTCTCTGTCTCCATAAGTTCAATTGTTTTGATTCTCAGAGCCCACAAATAACTGAGAAAATGAAATGTTTGTCTTTCTGTGCCTGGCTTATTTCATTTAACATAATGATCTCCAGTTCCATCTATGTTATTGCAAAGGACAGAGTACTATTTGATACTATTCAGTCATTTCTTACAACTGAATAGTACTCCATTGTGTATATATACCACATTTTCTTTATTCATTCGTCTGTTGATGGAAACAGATTGTTTCCAAATTTTGGCTGTTGTGAACAGTGTGGCAACAAACATAGGAGTGCAGATATCTCTTCAATATACTGATTATTTTTCTTTTGTTATATAGCCAGCAGTGGGATTGCTGGATCATATGATAGCTCATTTTTTAATTTTTCTAGGAACCTCCAAACTGTCCTCCATAGTGGTTGTACTAAACTGCATTCCACCAACAGTGTACAAGAATTCCCCTTCTCCACATCCTTGCTAGCACTTGGTATTGCCTATCTTTTGGATATAAGCCATTTTAATTGGAATGAGATGATATCTCATTGTAGTTTTGACTTACATTTCTCTAGTGATCAATGATATGAGCACCTTTTCATATGCCTGTTTTCCATTTGTATGTCTTCTTTTGAGCAATGGCTATTCAAATCTTTCCCCCATTTTTGATTGAATTATTAGATTTTTTTTCTTATAGAGTTGTTTGAGCTCCTTATATATTTTGGTTGTTAATCACTTGTCAGATGGGTAGTTTAAAAACATTTTCTCCCATTCCATAGGTTGTCTCTTCGCTTTGTTGATTGTTTCCTTTGCTGTGCAGAAGGAAACCACTTTTAACTTGATGTGATCCCATTTGTCCATTTTTGCTTTGGTTACCTGGGCTTGTGGGGTATTGCTCAATAAACTTTTGCTCAAATCAATGTCCTGGAGATTTTCTCCAATGTTTTCTTGTAGTAGTTTCATAGTTTAAGTTCTTATATTTAAGTTTTTAATCCATTTATGGTTTGATTTTTGTATGTGGTAAGAGAG
Source organism: Ateles fusciceps (assembly GCA_036589455.1). Taxonomy (NCBI): domain Eukaryota; kingdom Metazoa; phylum Chordata; class Mammalia; order Primates; family Atelidae; genus Ateles; species Ateles fusciceps. Next base: position 32,050,479 of record JAZHEH010000065.1, on the reverse strand, counting down.
AGGGGGTTAGTTTCATTCTTCTGCATGTGGATATCCAGTTTTTCCAGCACCATTTATTCAGGACATTTGTCTTTTCCCCAGTGTGTGTTCTTGGCACCTTTGGCAAAACTGAGTTCACTGTAGGTGTGTGGATTTGTTTCTGGGCTCTCCATTCTGTTCCATTGGTCTGTGTGTTTATTTTTTGTCAGTCCCATACTGTTTTGGTTACTATAGCTCTATAGTATAATTAAAGTCAGGTAATGTGATTCCTCCAGTTTTGTTCATTTTGCTTAGGATAGCTTGGAGTATTCTGGGACTTGTGTGGTTCCATGCACATTTAGGATTTTTTTTCTATTTCTGTGAAGAATATCATTGGTATTTTGATAGGGATTACATTGCATCTATAGATTACTTAGGGTAGTATGGACATTTTAACAATTTTGATTCTTCAGTCCATGAACATAGGATATCTTTTTATTTTGTTGTGTTCTCTTCAATTTCTTTCATCAATGTTTCAGAGTTTTCATTATAGAGGTCTTTCACTTCTTTGGTTAATTCCTAGGTATTTAATTTTATTTGTGGCTATTGTAAATGAGAATGTTTTTTAAATTTCTTTCTTCACATTTTTTTACTGTTGGCATATAGAAATGCTACTGGTTTTTGTATGTTGATTTTGTATCCTGCAACTTTACTGAATTTGTTTTTTCAGTTCTAATTGTTTTTTCAGTGGACTCTTTAGGTTTTTCCAAATATAAGATAATCTCATCTGCAAACAAGCATAATTTGATTTCTTCTTTTTCCAATTTGGGTGCTCTTTATTTTTTTCTCTTGTCTGATTGCTCTAGCTGGGACTTCCAGTAGGATGTAGAATAACAGTGATAAAAGTGGACATCTTTTTTATATTCTTGATCTTAGAGAGAAATGCTTTCAATTTTTCCCCATCCAGTATAATAGTAGCTGCAGGTTTGTTGTACATGGCTCTTATGTTGAGGTATGTTCCTATACCCAGTTTCTGAGGGGTTTTATCAGGAAGAGATGGTGAATTTTTCCATCTGATTTTTCAGCATCAAATGAAATGATCATACAGTTTTTATTCTTCATTCTTTTGATATGACACATTACATTGACTGATTCGCATGTGCTGAACCATCTTTGCATCCCTGGGATAAATCCTACTTTGTCTTGATGAATGATCTTTTTAATGCATTGCCGAATTCTGTTTGCTAGTATATTGTTGAGGATTTTTTCATCAATATTCATCAGAGATACTGGGCTGTAGTTTTCTTTCTTTGATTTGTCCTTGTCTGGTTTTGATATCAGAGTAATTCTGGCTTCATAGAATTAGTTTGGAGGGGGAGTATTCCCTCTCCTTCTATTTTTTGAATAGTTTGAGTAGGACTGCCATTAGTTCTTCCTTAAATGTTTGCTAGAAATCAGCAGTGAAACCATCAGGTCCTGAGCTTTTCTTTACTGGGTGACTTTTTATTATGCTTTCAATCTTGTTACTTGTTATTGGTCTGTTCAGGTTTTGGATTTCTTCATGGTTCAATTTAGTAGGTTATATGTGTCTAGGAATTTGTCCATGTCTTTTAGATTTTATAAGTTATTGGCAAATATTGCTCACAGTAGTCAGTAATGGTCCTTTGAATTTCTGTGTTATCAGCCATAATGTCTTTTTTTCATCTCTGATTTTATTTATTTGGATCTCTTTTTTTTCTCAGTCTGGCTAAAGGTTTATCAATTTTGTTTAACTTTTCAAAAAACCAACTTTTTGTTTCATTGATCTCTTGTGTTTTAAAAAAAATCCAACTTTATTTCTAATCTAATATTTATTTTCTTCTACTGATTTTGGGCTTGTTTTGCACTTGCTTTTCTGTTTCTTTAAGATGCATCATTAGGTGATTTAAGTTTTTCTTCTTTTTTGATGTAGGCACTTATAACTATAAACTTTCCCCTTAGTTTGTCATGATGAATGATCTTTTAAATGCATTGCTGAATTCTGTTTGCTAGTCTATTGTTGAGGATTTTTTTCATCAATATTTATCAGAGACATTGGCCTGTAGTAAACTTTTTGTTGTATCCCATAGGTTTTGGTATGTTGTGTTTCCATTATCATTTGCCTCAAGAAATTTTAAAATTTCCTTCTTAATTTCTTCATTGGCCTATTTGTCATTCAGAAGCATATTGCTTAATTCCCAAGTATTTATATAATTCCAAAGTTCTTCTTGTTATTAATTCTAGTTTTCCATTGTGGTCAGAGAAGATGCTTGATATTATTTCAGTTTTTTGAGTGCTTAAAGACGTGTTTTGTGACCTAACATGTAGTTGATCTTTGAGAATGGTCCATGTGCTGAGAAAAAGAATGTGTATTCTGTGGATGAAATGTTCTGTAAATCTCTATTAGATTCATTTGGTCCATAGTACAGATTAAGTCTGATATTTCTTTGTTGATTTTCTTTCTGGAAGATCTGTCCAGTGCTGAAAGTGGAGTGTTGAAGTTTCCAGCTATTATTTTACTGGGGTCAATCTCTCTCTTTAGCTCTAATAATATTTACTTTATATATTTGGGTGCTCCAGTGTTGGTTGCATGCGTGTTTAACATTGTTATATCCCGTTGATGGATTGACCCCTTTGTTACTATATAGTGACTTTCTTTGTCTCTTCTTATACTTTTTATGTCAAAATATATTTTGTTTGATATACATATAGCTACTTCGGCTATTTTTTGGTGTCTATTGGCATGGAATATCTTTTTAAGTTTTCTTATATTTAGTCAATATGTGTCTTTATAGGTGAAGTGTGTTTCTTGTATGCAACAGATAAATTGGTCTTATTTTTAAAATCCACTCTATGTCTTTAATTGGAGACAAAGTGGTTTTTAAAAGCCACTCTATGTCTTTGATTGGAGAGTTAGTACATTTACATTCAATGTTACTATTGGTAAGTAAGAACTTACTCCTGCCATTTTGTTATTTATTTTGTGGTTGTTTTGTGGTCTTCCTTTCCTTTCTATCTTCCTTTTAATGAACGTGATTTTCTCTGGTGACATGATTTAGTTTTTTGCTGTTCATTTTTTTTTGTATCCATTGTATGTTTTTTGATTTTGAGGTTACCACGAGGCTTGCATATACTACGTTATAACTCATTATTTTAAGCTGATAAACAGCTTAACATTGTTTGCATAAACAAGCAAAGCAAAATGCAAACCAATAAAAACCAAACCTTGGCTTCATCCACTGCTTTTTAACTTTTTTTTTGTTTTCACTTTTTTCCCCCTAAAGATCACTTTGTTTTATTTCATTATACTAATTTCTTTTTTTTATAAACCTTTATTTTAAATTCAGGGGTACATGTACATGTTTGTTATATAAATTTGTGTCATGGGAGTTTGATGTACAGGTGATTTTGTCACCCAGGTACTAAGCCTAGTAACCAATAGTTATTTTTTTCTGATCCTCTCCCTCCTCCCATATTCCACTCACAAGTAGGCCCCAATGTCTTTGTTCCCTTGTATCTAAGTGTACTCAATGTTCAGCTCCAACTTATAAGTGAGAATTTGATTGTCTCACTTATAAGTTGGATTTTTGATTTTCTGTTTGACTTTCTGTTCCTGTGTTAGTTTGCTAAGGACAGTGGCCTCCAGCTCCATCCAGGTTCCTGCAAAAGACATGATCTCATTCTTTTTTTTTTATAGCTGTGTAGTATTCCATAGTATATATGTACAACATTTTCTTATCCCACTTGTCATTGATGAGCATTTAGGTTAGTTCCATGTCTTTGCTATTGTGAATAGTGCTGCAATGAACATTCACATGCATGTTTTTATGGCAGAATGGTTTATATTCCTTCAGGTTTATACCCAGTAATTGGAATGTTCAGTCAAATGGTAGTTCTGTTTTTAGCTCTTTGAGGAATTGCCACCCAACTTTCCACAATGGTTGAACTAATTTACATTTCCACCAACAAGTGTTTCCTTTTCCCTACCACCTTGCCAGCACCTGTTATTTTTTGACATTTTAGTAATAGCCATTCCGAGTGGTGTGAGAAGGTATCACATTGTAGTTTTGATTTGCATTTCTCTAATGATCAGTGATATTGATCCCTTTTGCGTATGTTTGTTAGTCACATGTATGTCTTCTCTTGAAAAGTGTCTGTTCATGTTCTTTGCCAACTTTTAATGAGGTTTGTTTTTTGTCCTGTAAATTTGTTGAAGTTCCTTATAGATGATGGACATTAGATTTTTGTCAGATGCATAGTTTGCAAATTTTCTCCCAATCTATAAGTTGTCTGTTTATTCTTTTGATAATTTCTTATGCTGTGCAGAAGCTGTTTAGTTTAATTAGATTCCATTTGTCAAGTTTTGCTTTTGTTGCAGTTGCATTTGGTGTCTTTATCATGAAATGTTTGCCAGTTCCTGTGTCCAGAATGGTATTGCCTAGGTTGTCTTCCAGGACTTTTATCATTTGGAGTTTTACATTTAAGTCTTTAATCTATCTTGAGTTTATTTTTGTATATACTGTAAAGAAGAGGTCTGGTTTCAATTTTCTGGATATGGCTAGCCAATAATTCCAGCACCATTTAATAAATAGTGAGTCCTTTTCACATTGCTTGTTTTTGTCAGCTTTGTCGAAGATCAGATGTTTGTAGGTGTGTGGCATTCTTTTTGCACCATCTAGGTCTTGAAAAGTTGTTGTAGTTATTATTTTTGACTGCTTCATTGTTTAGTGTTTCAACCTAGAATAAGAGTAGTTTACGTACTATAGGTACAGTGTTATGATGTTCTGTGTTTTTCTGTGTACTTAGTATTACCAGTGAGTTTTGTAACTTCAGGTGTTTACTTATTGCTCATTAACATTATTTTCTTTCTGATTAAAGTACTTTCTTTAGCATTTCTTGCAGGACTGGTCTAGTGTTGATGAAATCTCTAGATTTTGTTTGTCTGGAAAAGTTTTTATTTCTCCTTCATGTTTGAAGAATATTTTTGCTAACTATGTTGTTATATGATGATATGGATTGGCTTTGTGTCCCCACCCAAGTCTTATCTCAAATTGTGATCCCCAGGTGTTGAGGAAGGGACCTGGTAGGAGGTGATTGGATCATGGGGGTGCTCCCCCCATGCTTTTCTTGTGATAGTGAATGAGTTCTTATGAGATATGATGGTTTTCTAAATGTTTGGAATTTCTCCCTTTACTCTTCTTTCTCCTGCTGCCTTGTGAAGAAAGCGCTTGCTTCCACTTCACCTTCTGCCACGATTATAAGTTTACTGAGGTTTCCTCCACCATGTGGAACTGTGAGCCAATTAAACCTCTTTCTTTTATAAGTTAGGTATTTCTCAGATATTTCTTTATAGCAGTGTGAAAACAGACTAATACAGTTAATTGGTACCAAGAGTTTGGGGTACTGCTATAAAGATATCTGAAAATGTGGAAGCAACTTTGGAAATAGGTAACAGGCAGAGGTTGGAACAGTTTGGAGGGCTCAGAAAAAGGCAGGAAGATGTGGGAAAGTTTGGAACTTCCTAGAGATTTGTTGAATGGTTTTGACCAAAATGCTGATAGTGATATGGACAATGAAGTCCAGGATGAGGTGGTTTCAGATGGAGATGAAGAACTTACGTTTAAAAGGGAAGCAGAGCATAAAAGTTTGGAAAATTTGCAGCCTGACAATGTGATAGAAAAGAAAAACACATTTTCTAAGCAGAAATTCAAGCTGGCTGCAGAAATTTGTGTGAGTAACAAAGAGATGAATGTCAATCTACAAGACATAGGGAAAATGTTTCCTGGGCATGTCAGAGATCTTGGCAACAGCTGCTCCCATCACAGGCCTGGAGACCTAGGAGGAAAAAGTAGTTTTGTGGGCTGAGCCCAGGACCCTGCTGCTGTGTATAGCCTTGGGACTTGGTTCCCTGTGTCCCAGCCACTCCAGCTCCAGCCATGGCTAAAAGAGGCCAAGGTAAAGCTTGGGCCATTGCTTTAGAGGGTGCAAGCCCAAAGCCTTGGTGGCTTCCACATGGTGTTGGTCCTGCAGGTGCACAGAAGTCAAGTATTGAGGTTTGGGAATCTCTGCCTAGATTTCAGAGCTTGTATGGAAATGCCTGGATGTCTAGGCAGAAGTCTGTTGCAGGGGCAGAGCCTTCATGGAGAACCTCTGCTAGGGCAGTAAAGAAGGGAAATCTGGGGTGGGAGCCCACACACACAGTCTCCACTGGGGTGATGCTTATTGTAGCTGTGAGGCCACCACCCTCCAGACCCTAAAATGGTAGATCCACCAACAGTTTGCACTGTATATCTGGAAAAACTGCAGGCACTCAACATCAGCTCATGAAGGAGCTGTCCAAGGCTGTGGGTGCCCACCCTTTGCATCAGCATGCCCCAGATACGAGACATGGAATCAAAGAATATCATTTTGGAGCTTTAAGATTTAATGACTGTCCTGCTGGATTTTGGACTTGCATGGGGGCCTGTGACCCTTTGTTTTGGACAATTTCTCCCATTTGGAATGGGAGCATTTATCCATTGCCTGTACCCCTTGTGTCTTGGAAATAATTAACTTGCTTTTGATTTTACAGACTCCTAGGTGGAAGGGACTTGCTTTATCTCAGATGAGATTTTGGATTTGGACTTTTGGGTTAATACTGGAATGAGTTAAGACTTTGGGAAACTGTTAGGAAGGCATGATTGTGTTTTGAAATATGAGGACATAAAATTTGTGAGGGACTAGGGGTAGAATTATTAGATTTGACTCTGTGTTCCCACCCAAATTTCATCTCAAATTGTAATCCCCAGGTGTTGAGGGAGGGAACTGGTGGAAGGTGATTGAATCATGGGTGTGCTTTTCTCCATGCTTTTCTTATGACAGTGAATAAATTCCCATGTGATATGATGGCTTTATAAGTGTTTGGAAGTTCCTACTTTGCTTTTTTTCTCTCTTGCTGCCTTGTGAAAAAAGTACTTGCTTCCCCATTCACCTTCTATCATGATTGTAAGTTTCCTGAGGCTACTTCTGCCACATGGAACTGTGAATTAAACCTCTTTCTTTTATAAATTACCCAGTCTTGGGTATTTCTTTACAGCAGCATGAAAATGGACTAATACATAGGATTAAGGTTTTTTTCCTTCAGCACTTTAAATGTGTCATGCCACTTTCTCCTAGCCTGATAGGTTTCTGAAATGCTTGCTGCTAGATGTATTGGAGGTCCATTGTATGTTATTTGTTTCTTCTCTCTTGCTGATTTTAGGATCCTTTCTTTATCCTTGATCTTTTGGAGCTTGATTACTAAATGTTTTAATGTAGTCTTTGGATTAAATGTGCTTGGTGGTCTATAACTTTCTTGTATTTGGATATCAATATCTTTCTCTAGGTTTGGGAAGTTCTCTCTTACCATCCCTTGAATAAACTTTCTATCCTTATCTCTTTCTCTACCTCCTCTTTAATGCCAGTAACTCTTAGATTTTTCTCTTTTGAGACTATTTTCTGGGTCCTGTAGACATGATTCATTGTTTTTTATTCTTTTTTTTTTTGTCTTCTCTGCCTGTGTATTTTCAACCTGTCTTCCAGTTCACCAATTCTTTCTTCTGCTTGATCAGTTCTGCTATTAAAAGACTGATGCATTATTCAATATGCCAATTGCATTTTTCAGCTCAGAATTTCTGGTTGGTTCTTATAATTATTTTAATATATTAGCTAAATTTGTCTGATAGACTTCTGAATTCCTTCTCTGTGTTCTCTTGAATTTCTGTGTTTCCTCAAAACAGCTATTTTGAGAGGCCTTTCTGAAAGGTTACATATGTCTGTCTCTCCAGGATTGGTCTCTGGTACCTTATTTAGTTCATTTAGTGAGGTAATGTTTTTCTCAATTGTCTTGATATTTTCAGATGTTATTTACTGTCTGGGCATTGAAGAGTCAGGTGTTTATTGTAGTCTTCATAGTCTGGGCTTGTTTGTACTCATCCTTCTTGGGAAGACTTTCCAGATATTCAAAAAAACTTGGCTGTTGTGATGTAAGCTATGTCCGCATTAGGGAACACCCAAAACCCAGTAATACTGTGGTCCTTGCAGACTCATAGAGGTACTGCCTTGATGGTCTTGGGCAGGATCTGAGAGAATTCTCTGGATTACTAGGCAGAAACTTTTTCTTTTCCCTTACTATCTCTCAAATAGACTTTGTGTTCTGAGCCACTTGAACCTGGTGGTCTAGTGACACAAGCATATCTGTGGCCACCATCACTATGACAGTACTGGGTCTGACCTGAAGCCAGCACAGCACTGGGTCTTGCCCAAGGCCTGCTGTAACTACTCCTTGGCTACTGTCTATGTTCACTCAAGCTGTGGGGCTCTAAAATAAGCAGGTAGCAAAGCCACCCAGGCCCGTGTCCTTTCCTTCAGGGTAGTGAGTTCCCCAAGTCCCCAGGCAGGTCTAGAGGTGCCATCCTGGAGCCAGGGACTAGAGTCAAAAACCTTAGAAGCCTACCTGGTGTTCTATTTTACTACAATTGGGCTGGCACTCAAACCAGAAGATGCAATCCTTCCCACTCTTTCCTCCCCTTTCCAAAGGCAGAGGAGCCTCACTGTATGACCACCACCACCAAAGGCCCACGGGGAGTACTGCAAGACTGCTGCCAATATTCCCTTAAGGCCCAAGGGATGTTAGGTCAGCTTGTGGTGAATACTCCCTGGTCTGGTACTCACACTTTGGGGCACGAGGCTCCCTCTGACCCAGGGCAGGTCCACAAATGCTGTTCAAGAGCCAAATCCTGGAATTGGGCACCCTAATAGCACTTGGTGCTCTAACTCCCATGGCTGGGCTGATACCTAAGATCCAAGACAAAGTCCCCCCTACTTTTCCCTCTACTTTTCTGAAGCAAAAGGAATTTTGGCCCGTGGACACTCAGCTGGTAATATTCTGTGTCTCACTGGAAGCCAGCAAGTTTCAGAGGCTCCTCAGTCCCTTGATGTAGTACCTGGGTATTGCTGCTGTTTATTTAGGGCCTGACGGCTCTTTAGTCAGCAGGTGATGCATCCTGCCAGGACTGGGTCCTTCCCTTCAAGGAGCAGATTCCCTTCTGGCCAAAGGTGTGTCTAGAAATGTCTGGGAGATAGAGTGTGGAAATGGAGCCTCATACTCTGACACATTCCCTATCCTCCTGTGGCTGAACTGGTATCCAAGATGTGAGACAAAGTCCTCCCAATTCTTCCCCTCTCCTTTCCTCAGGTGGAAAGGAAGGGGATTCTTTTAGAGTCAGGAACTGTGCAGCCTGGGGTTTGGGAAGGGGTGATGCCGGCACTCCCTTAGCCACCCCAGCTGGTGTCTCAGTAGGTCATGTGTCCCACCAGTCCACTGTCTCTGGGCTCAGTTCAGCCTTAGGATTTACCTAGGTGTTATAGTTCTTGTAGCCTAGATTGCATTTCAAATTTATTTTAGAGCCCCAGAGCACTTTAGCTTGTGGTGGCGAGGCTTGCTGGTGGTGAAGCTTGTGGGAATTCAGGTTCCAACCACTGGGATCGGTGAATGCACCCTGGATAGAGCTGGTTTAAATACTCTCTCCATAGGCGGGCATCAGCTGAGTTTGATCTGGTGTTCTTTTCTGCTATAATAGGACAGCACTGAGTTCAGTGGCTCACAACTGCTGGCTCTCCCTCCTGCAGCAAACAGAACTGCCTTCCGCCCCACACCACTGCTCAGGGAGGGCTGGCATTGGTGATTCAAGCCTGTTTTTTCTACCTCTTCAGTGTCTCTTTCAGTGACACAAAGTTAAAACTACATACTGTGAGTGCTCACCTGATTTTTGTTTCTTATGAAAGTGTTTTGTTGTGTAGATAGTGGTTAAATTGGTGTTATTGCGGTGGTGGACAGTTGGTGGAATCTTCTATTCTACCATCTTGCTCCTAATTCTTTTGTTTAATGACTAGTATTTAGTTATAAATTAAAAAATACATTACTAAGAATGAAAGCACCCAAAGTTGCATAATAGTCAAATCCTCAAGGTAGCTATTATTTTAGCTAAATGATAAATGATGAGGTAACTGGGACTTTAGCAACAGTATTCACTATTGATCTTGCTCATTTGACATAAACCTTCAGTCTCTCACACCATTCAGTTTCACTGGAAAAATAATGTAGATATTTCATGCATTGTTATTCTTGAAAAATAGAAACAGAGTTGATGGTATTACTGCCTTTAAACGCTTAGGGGTTTGAAAAATATTGACTGGGAAGCACAGTTGTAGTTGGCCACATATTTTACTTATGTGTGAGGTAGACTTGCTGTACAGGCTGCTGTAAGATGAAAATTTGGGTACAGACATGGAGATTTTTCCCATTTTCCAATTCTCTCTTTACCTTCCTCATTCTCAATCAGCTTACATCTCCCACAGCAGTAAGGAGGAGACTAGTGAAGTAGGGACAGTTGTAGTCAGTCTTTTCCTTTCTGCAGCTTAGAAAGCCCAGGCTGCATCCCTGCTGCCTAGGTGCCTGCTGGCCTTTCATCAGGCAGCCCTTTTTTTCTGCACATGCTCTCCCAGTGGCCTCTTTCTGCTTTCCTGAGTGACAATCAAACTGATACTAAAGAATATGCTCGTAGTCATAAATGTGAACAACAGCGAGCAAAGATCCCTCTTTCTGAGAACAACAGGTTTCTGAGGACAATATTTAATTTTTTTAAATGGACACATTATAATTGTATATTATTTGTGGGGTACAATTTGATGTTTTGATACATGTATATGTAGTATAATGATAAAATCAGGGTAGTTAGCGTATTCATTATCTCATGCATTTATCAATTTTTTATGGTAAAGACATTCAGAAGCTTCTCCTCTAGCTGTTTTTTAATATACAGTACCTTTCTGTTAACTGTAGTTCCTCTACTATGCAATAGAACACCAGAACAAATTCCTCCTATTTATTGTAATTTTGCACATATTAATCCACCTCTCCCCATACTCTTTTTCCTCCCACATCTTCGCAGTCTCTGATCACTATTCTACTCTCTACTTCTATGATTTCAACATTTTCTTAATGTTCCACATATGAATGAGCTCATGCAGCATTTTTCTTTCTGTGTCTGGCTTATTTCTTAATATGGTGTCTTTCAGGTTCATTCATGTTGTCGAAAATGACAGATTTCATTATTTTTTGTGGCTGAATAGTATTCCATATATATATACTCCACATATATATATGTATGAAATAATATATGTTATATGTATAATATTCTATATATATGGAATATATATTATATATGGAATTATATATATAAAATGGTATATAATTCATTGAAAAAATATACTGTATCCATTATATAAATACATTATATATATAATGGTATACTATTAAGCCATTAAAAAATGAATGGATAAAGAAAATGGGATATATATATATATATATATATTCATTCATTGTAGGAAACTTAGATTGATTTCATATCTTGGCTATCATAAATAGTGCTGCAATAAACGTGGACTCTAGCTATCTCTTCATACTGATTTCATTTCCTTTAAATATGTATTTAGCAGTGGTATTTCTGGATTATGCGGTGATTCTACTTTTAATTTTTTGAGGAACCTCCATACTGTTTTCCATAATGGCTGTAATAATTTATAATCCCACCAACAATGTGTAAGAGTTCCGTTTTCTCCACATCCTTCCCAACACTTGTTTTCTTTTGTGTTTTTGATAATAACTGTTCTAATTGGAGTGAGAAAATATCTCATTGTGATTTTGATTTACATTTTCCTGATGATTAGTGTTGTTGAACATTTTTTTTTTTCATATGCCCATCGGGCATTTGTGTATCTTTTTTTATTGTTTTTGAGACAAGCTCCCTGTTGCCCAGGCTGGAGTGCAGTGGCATGAACATGAATCACTGTAGCCTTGACCTCCTAGGCTCAAGTGATCTTCCCACCTCAGTTTATCAAGTAGTTGGGATTACAGATATATGCCACTACACCTGAATAATTTATTTATTTATTTATTTTTAGAGACAAGGTTTCACTTTGTTGCCCAGGCTGGTCTCAAATTCCTGAGTGCAAGCAATCCTCCTGCCTTGACTTCCCACAGTGCTGGAATGACATGTGCAAGCCATTGTGCCCAGCCTTGTGCATCTTTTTTATTTTAGAAATGTCTGTTAAGGTCTTTTGCCAATTTTAAAAGTCATACCATTATTATTATTGCTATTGAGTTATTTTTTACTTATTTATTTATTTAGAGACAAAATCTCACTTTGTTGCCCAGGCTGGAGTGCAGTGGTGCAATCATAGCTCACTGTAGCCTCGAACTCCTAAGTTCAAGTGATCCTCCTGTTTTAGTCTTGTGAGTCACTGGGACTACAGGCACATGCCATAGTGCCTGAATAATTCATTTAGTTATATTTTTTTTAGAGATGGGGTCCCTCTTTGTTGCCTCCCAAACTGCTGGGATTATAGGCGTGAGCCATTGCGGCCAGCCATATTGAAGTTTTAAAAATATATTTTGGATATTAACATCTTGTTGGAAGTATAGTTTGCAAATATTTTCTCCCATTCTGTAAGTTGTCTCTTCAGTCTGTTCATTGGTTGCATTGCTGTATAAAAGCTTTTTAGTTTAATATAATCCCATTTGTCTGTTTTTTGCTTTTATTGCCGTGCTTTTGAGGTCTTATTTAAGAAATCTTTGCCAAGCCCAATCTCATGAAGCGTTTCTCCAGTGTTTCCTTCTAAGAGTTTCATAGTTTTGGGCTTTACATTTAAGTCTTTAATCCATTTTAAGTTGATTTTTGTATGTGGTGAGAGGTAGAAGTCTAGTCTCATTCTTGTGCATGTAGATATGGAATTTTCCTGGCACTACTTATTGCAGAGACTGTCTTTTACTCAACATGTATTCTTGGCACGTTTGTTGGCCATAGATGCATGAAGTTGTTTCTGGGCTTTGTATTCTGTTTCATTGGTCTATGTATCTGTTTTTATGCCAGTAGCACATTGTTTTGGCTACTATAGTTTTACAATGTAATTTGGAGGCAGGTCGTATTATGCCTCTTGCTCTGTTATTTTTATTCAGGATTGCATTGGCTATTTGGGGTCTTTGTGGTTCCACATGAATTTTAGAATTGTTTTTTTCTATTTCTGTGAAGAATGTCATTGGTGATTGGTATTTTAATAGGGATTGCATTAAACCTATAGATTGTCTTGTGTAGTATGGCCATTTTTTTTTTATTATACTTTAAGTTCTGGGGTACATGTGCAGATCCTGCAGAATTGTTACATAGGTATACACATGCCATGGTGGTTTGCTGCCTCCATTCCCCTCTCACCTACATTAGGTATTTCTCCTAACGTTATCCCTCCCCCAATCTTCCCAACCCCTGCTATCCCTTCCCTAGCTCCCTACCCCCTAACAGACCCCAATGTGTGATGTTCCCCTCCATGTGTTCTCACTGTTCAACACCGACTTATAAATGTTAACATGCAGTGTGTGGTTTCTGTTCTGTGTCAGTTTGCTGAGAATGATGGTTTCCAGGTTCATCCATGTCCCTACAAAGGACACAAACTCATCGTTTTTGATGGCTGCGTAGTATTCCATGGTGTATATGTGCCACATTTCCCCTGTCCAGTCTATCATCGATGGGCATTTGGGTTGGTTCCAAGTCTTTGCTATTGTGAACAGTGCTGCAATGAACATACATGTGCATGTATCTTTATAGTAGAATGATTAATAATCCTTTGGGTATAAACTCAGTAATGAGATTGCTGGGACAAATGATATTTCTAGTTCTAGATCCTTGAGGAATTGCTACACTGTCTTCCACAATGGTTGAACTAATTTACACTCCCACCAACAGTGTAAAAGTGTTCCTATTTCTCCACCTCCTCTCCAGCATCTGTTGTTTCCTGACTTTTTAATGATCACCATTCTAACTGGCATGAGATGCTATCTCAATGTTGTTTTGATTTGCATTTCTCTAATGACCAGAGATGATGAGGATTTTTTCATATATTTGTTGGCTGCATAAATGTCTTCTTTTGAAAAGTGTCTGTTCATGTCTTTCACCCTCTTTTGATGGGTTTGTTTGTTTGTTTTTCTTGTAAATTTGTTTAAATTCTTTGTAGATTCTGGATATTAGCCCTTTGTCAGATGGGTAGCTTGCAAATTTTTTTTCCCATTCTATTGGTTGCCAGTTCACTCTAATTATTGTTTCTTTTGCTGTACAGAGCTCTGGCGTTTAATTAAATTCCATTTGTCAATTTTGGCTTTTGTTGCCATTGCTTTTGGTGTTTTAGTAATGAAGTCCTTGCCTATGCCTATGTCCTGAATGGTATTGCCTAGGTTTTCTTCTAGGGTTTTTATGGTGTTACATCTTATGTTTAAATCTTCAATCCATCTGGAGGTAATTTTTGTATAAGATGTAAGGAAGTGGTGAGTTTCAGCTTTCTGCACATGGCTAGCCAGTTTTCCCAACACCATTTATTAAACAAGGAATCCTTTCCCCCATTGCTTGTTTTTGTCAGGTTTGTCAAAGATGGTTGTAGATGTATGGCATTGCCTCCAAGGCCTCTGTTCTGTTCCATTGGTCTATATCTCTGTTTTGGTACCAGTACCATGCTGTTTTGATTATTGTAGCCTTGTAGTATAGTGTGAAGTCAGGTAGCATGATGTCTCCAGCTTTGTTCTTTTTGCTTAGGATTGTGTTGGCTATGCAGGCTCTCTATGCAGGCTCTCTGTTTGGTTCCATATGAAGGTTAAGGTGTTATTTTCCAGTTCTGTGAAGAAGGTCAAGGTAGCTTGATGGGGGATAGCATTAAATCTATAAATTACTTTGGGCAATATGGCTATTTTGATGATATTGATTCTTCCTAACCATGAGCATGGAATGTTTTTCCATCTTTTTGTTTTCTCTTTTATTTCTTTGAGCAGTGGTTTGTAGTTCTCCTTGAAGAGGTCCTTTATGTTTTTTGTTAGTTGCATTCCTTGGTATTTTATTCTCTTTGTAGCAATTGTGAATGGGAGTTTGCTCATGATTTGGCCCTCTGTCTGTTATTGGTATATAGGAATGCTTGTGACTTTTGCACATTGATTTTGTATCCTGAGACTTTGCTTAAGTTACTTATCATCTTAAGGAGATTTTGGGCTGAGACAATGGGGTCTTCTAAATATACAATCATATTGTTGCAAATAGAGACAATTTGACTTCCTCTTTTTCTAATTGAATACCCTTTATTTCTTTTTCTTGCCTGATTGCTCTGGCTAGAACTTCCAATACTATGTTGAATAGGAATGGTGAGAGAGGGCACCTTTGTCTAGTGCCAGTTTTCAAAGGGAATGTTTCCAGTTTTTGCCCATTCAGTATCATATGGCTATGGGTTTGTCATAAATAACTTTTATTATTTTGAGGTATGTTCTACTGATACCTAGTTTATTGAGAGTTTTTAGCATAAAGGGCTGTAGAATTTTGTTGAAGGCCTTCTCTGCATCAATTGAGATAATCATGTGGTTTTTGTCTTTGGTTCTGTTTATGTGATAGATTATGTTTACAGATTTACGTATGTTGAACCAACCTTACATCCCCGGTATGAAGCCTAATTGATCGTGATGGATTAGCTTTTTGAGTGCTGTTGCAATCCGTTTGCCAGTATTTTATTGAAGATTTTTGCATTGATGTTCATCATGGATGTTGGCCTGAAATTTTCTTTTTTAGTTGTGTCTCTGCCAGGTATCAGGATAATTTGGTCTCATAAAATGAGTTAGGGAGGATTTCCTCTTTTTGTATTGTTTGGAATAGTTTCAGAAGGAATGGTACCAGCTCCTCTTTGTACATCTGGTAGAATTTGGTTGTGAACTTGTCTGGACCTGAAATTTTTTTGGTTGGTAGGCAGATAGATAAATCCATGAAGATGGGAAGAAACCAGTGCAAAAAGGATGAAAACACTAAAAACCAGAACGCCTCTCCTCCTCCAAGGGATCGCAACTCCTCACCAGCAAGGTGGATGGGGAAAGAGTCTGATGAATTGACAGAAAGAGGCTTCAGAAAGTGGGTAATAGCAAACTTCTCTGAGCTAAAAGAACATGTTCTAACCCAATGCAAAGAAACTAAGAACCTTGAAAAAAGGTTAGATGAAATGCTAACTAGAATAAACAGCTTAGAGAAGAATATAAACGACTTGATGGAGCTGAAAAACATAACACAAGAACTTCGCAAAGCACACACAAGTTTCAATAGCTGAATCGACCAAGAAGAAGAAAGGATATCAGAGATTGAAGATCAACTCAATGAAATAAAACGAGAAGGCAATATTAGAGAAAAAAGAGTGAAAAGAAATGAACAAAGCCTCCAAGAAATATATGAGATTATATGAAAAGACCTAATCTGCGTTTGATAGGTGTACCTGAATGTGATGGGGAGAATGAATCCAAGCTGGAAAACACTCTTCAGGATATAATCCAGGAGAACTTCCCCAACATAGCAAGGCAGGCAAACATTCAAGTCCAGGAAATTCAGAAAACAATACAAAGATATTCCTTAAGAAGACCAACCCCGAGGCACATAATCGTCAGATTCACCAGGGTTGAAATGAAGGAAAAAATGCTAAGGGCAGCCAGAGAGAAAGGTCAGGTTACCCACAAAGGAAAGCCAATCAGACTCATGTGGATCTCTTGGCAGATACCCTACAAACCAGAAGAGAGGTGGGGGCCAATATTCAACATCCTTAAAGAAAAGAACTTTCAACTCAGATTTCATATCCAGCCAAACTAAGCTTCTAAGCGAAGGAGAAATAAAATCCTTTTTGGATAAGCAATTGATGAAAGATTTTGTTACCACCAGGCCTGCCTTACAAGAGCTCCTTAAGTAGCACTAAACATGGAAAGGAACAACCAGTACCAGCCACTCCAAAATGTACCAAATGATAAAGACCATTGACACCATGAAGAAATTGCATCGACTAATGGGCAAAACAACCAGCTAGCATCAAAATGGCAGGATCACCTTTACACATAACAATATTAACCTTAAATGTAAACAGGCTAAATGCCCCAATCAAAAGACACAGACTGCCAATTTTGATAAACAGTCAAGACCCATCAGTGTGCTGTATTCAGGAAACCCATCTCACATGCAAGGACACACATAGACTTAAAATAAAGTGATGGAGGACGATTTACCAAACAAATGGAGAGCAATAAAAAGTAGGGGTTGCAATCCTAGTCTCTGATAAAATGGATTTTAAACCAACAAAGTTCAAAAGAGACAAAGAAGGGCACTACATAATGGTAAAATGATCAATGCAACAAGAAGAGCTAACGATCCTAAACATATACGCACCCAATGCAGGAGGACCCAGATACATAAAGCAAGTTCTTAACGACCTACAAAGACACTTAGACTCCGACACAATAATAGTGGAAGACTTTAACACTCCACTGTCAATATTAGGCAGATCAACGAGACAGAAGATTAACAAGGATTTCCAGGACTTGAAGTCAGATCTGGACCAAGCAGACCTAATAGACATCTACAGAACTCACCATCCCAAATCCACAGAATATACATTCTTCTCAGCACCATATGGCACCTACTCTAAAATTGACCACATAATTGGAAGTAAATCACTCCTCAGCAAATACAAAAGAACAGAAATCATAACAAAGAGTCTCTCAGATTGCAGGGCAATCAAACTAGATCTCAGGATTAAGAAACTAACTCAGAAGCGCACAACTTCATGGAAACTGAACAACTGGCTCCTCAATGTTGACTGGATAAACAATGAAAGGAAGGCAGAAATAAAGACATTCTTGAAACCAACTAGAATGAAGATACAACATACCAGAATATCTGGGACACATTTAAAGCAGTGTCTAGAGGGAGATTTATAGCACTAAATGCCCACATGAGAGGCGAGGAAAGATTTAAAATTGACACCCTATTGTCAAAATTGAAAGAGCTAGAGGAGCAAGATAAAACCTCAAAAGCTAGCAGAAGATAAGAAATAACTCAGATCAGCAGAACTGAAGGAGGTAGAGACACAAAAAACCCTTCAAAAAATCAATAAATCCAGGAGATTGTTTTTTGAAAAGATCAACAAAATAGACCACTAGCCAGACTAACAAAAAAGAAAAGAGAGAAGAATCAAATAGGTGCAATAAAAAACGATAAAGGAGATATCACCACCGATTCCACAGAAATGCATGCTACCATCAGAGATTACTACAAACAACTCTATGCACATAAACCAGTAAATCTGGAAGAAACCGATAAATTCCTGCACACTTGTATCCTCCCAAGCCTAAACCAGGAAGAAGTTGAAATCCTGAATAGACCAATAACATGGGCTGAAGTTGAGGCAGCAGTTAATAGCCTACAAACCAAAAAAGTCCATGGATTCACAGCCGAATTCTACCAGATGTACAAAGAGGAGCTGGTACCACAGCTTCTGAAACTATTCCAAACAGTACAAAAAGAGGGAATCCTTCCCAAATCATTTTATGAGACCATCATCATCCTGATACCAAAACCCCACAGAGACTCAACAAAAAAAGAAAATTTCAGGCCAATATCCATGATGAACACAGATGCAAACATTTTCAATAAAATACTGGCAAACCGATTGCAACAGCACATCGAAAAGCTTATCCATCATGATCAAGTAGACTTCATCTCTGGGATACAACGCTAGTTCAACATACACAAGTCTATAAATGTAATTCACCACATAAACAGAACCAAAGACAAAAGCCACATGATTATCTCAATAGATGCAGAGAAGGCCTTTGATGAAATTCAACAGCGCTTTATGCTAAAAACTCTCAATAAACTAGGTATCCATGGAAAGTATCTCAAAATAATAAAAGCTATTTATGACAAACCGACAGCCAATAGCATACTGAATGGGAAAAAACTGGAAGCATTCCCTTTGAAATCTGGCACTAGACAAAGATGCCCTCTTCACCACTCCTATTCAATATAGTATTGGAAGTTCTAGCCAGAGCAATCAGGCAAGAAAAAGAAATAAAGGGTATTCAATTAGGAAAGGAAGAAGTCAAATTGTCTCTATTTGCAGACAACATGATTGTATATTTAGAAGATCCCATCTTCTCAGCCCAAAATCTTCTCAAACTGATAAGCAACTTCAGCAAAGTCTCAGGATACAAAATCAATGTGCAAAAATCACAAGCATTCCTATACACCAATAACAGACTAACAGAGAGCCAAATCAAGAGTGAACTCCCATTCACAATTGCTACAAAGAGAATAAAATACCTAGGAATACAGCTAACAAAGAATGTAAAGGACCTCTTGAAGGAGAACTACAAACCACTCCTCAAGGAAATAAAAGAGGACACAAACAGATGGGAAAACATTCCATGCTCATGGTTAGGAAGGATCAATATCGTGAAAATGGCCATACTGCCCAAAGTAATGTATAGATTCAATGCTATCCCCCATCAATCTACCAATGACCCTCTTCACAGAACTGGAAAAAACCACCTTAAACTTCACATGGAACCAAAAGAGAGCCCGCATAGCTAAGACAATCCTAAGCAAAAAGAATAAAGCTGGAGGCATCATGCTACCAACTTCAAACTATATTACAAGGCTAGTACTCAAAACAGCATGGTACTGGTACCAAAACAGAGGTAGAGACCAATGGAACAGAACAGGGGCCTCGGAGGCAATGGCACACATCTACAACCATCTGATCTTGACAAACCTGACAAAAACAAGCAACGGGGAAAGGATTCCCTGTTTAATAAATGGTGTTGGGAAAACTCGCTAGCCATATGCAGAAAGCAGAAACTGGACCCCTTCCTGACACCTTACACTAAAATTAACTCCAGATGGATTCAAGACTTAAACATAAGACCTAACACCATAAAAACCCTAGAAGAAAATCTAGGCAAAACCATTAAGGACATAGGCGTAGGTAAGGACTTCATGACTAAAACACCAAAAGCATTGACAACAAAAGCCAAAATAGACAAATGGGATTTAGTTAAACTCCAGAGCTTCTGTACAGCAAAAGAAACAATCATTAGAGAGAACCAGCAACCAATAGAATGGGAAAAAATTTTTGCAATCTACCCATCTGACAAAGGGCTAATATCCAGAATCTACAAAGAACTAAAACAGATTTACAAGAAAAAAAATGAACAAACCCTTTCAAAAGTGGGCAAAGGATATGAACAGACGCTTCTCAAAAGAAGACATATATGAGGCCAACAAACTTATGAAAAACAGCTCATCATCACTAGTCGTTAGAGAAATGCAAATCAAAACCACATTGAGATACCATCTCACACCAGTTAGAATCGTGATCATTAAAAAATCTGGAGACAACAGATGCTGGAGAGGATATGGAGAAATAGGAATGCTTTTACACTGTTGGTGGGAGTGTAAATTAGTTGAGCCATTGTGGAAGACAGTGTGGCGATTCCTCAAGGACCAAGAAATGGAAATTCCATTTCACCTAGCAATCCTATTACTGGGTATATACCCAAAGTATTATAAATCGTTCTATTATAAAGACATATGCACACGTATGTTCATTGCGGCACTATTTACAATAGCAAAGACCTGGAACCAACCCAAATGCCCATTGATGATAGACTGGACAAGGAAAATGTGGCACATATACACCATGGAATATTATGCATCCATAAAAAGCAATGAGTTCATGTCCTTTGTAGGGACATGGATGAACCTGGAAACCATCAGTCTCAGCAAACTGACACAAGAACAGAAAATCAAACACTGCATGTTCTCACTCATAGGTGGGATGTTGAACAATGAGAACACATGGACACAGGGGAGGGGGAGCGTCACACACTGGGGTCTGTTGAGGGGGGCTGCGGGAGGGGGCAGCAGGAGATGGGGAGGTTGGGGAGGGATAACATGGGGAGAGATGCCAGATATAGGTGACTGGGGGATGGAGGCATCAAACCACATTGCCATGTATGTACCTATGCAACAATCCTGCACGATCTGCACATGTATCCCAGAACCTAAAGTACAATAAAAAACAAATCCAAAAAAATTTATCTTTGAATTTCTTCATTGACCTATTTTTTTATTTAGAACTATTTTTTTGTTTGTTTGTTTTTTGGACACTGAGTGTGCCTCTGTCACCCAGGCTGGAGTGCAGTGGTACGATCTTGGCTCACAGCAACCTCTGCCTCCTTGGTTCAGGTGATTCTCCTGCCTCAGCCCCAAGTAGCTGAGATTACAGGTGCCTGCCACCTAATTTTTGTATTTTTAGTAGAGACGAGGTTTCGCCATGTTTTCCAGGCTCATCTTGAACTCCTGGCCTCAGGTGATCTGCTCGCCTCGGCCTCCCAAAGAGCTAGGATTACAGGTGTGAGTCACCACACCTGGCCAGAAACATATTTTTAATGTCTATGCATTTGTAAAATTTCCTAAGTTTTTCTTGTTGTTGATTTCTAGTTTTATATCACTCTGTTCAGAAATCAGATACTTGATATGCTCTCTACCTTCTTAAATATTTTAGGAGGAGTTGTTTTGTGACCTAACTGATGATCTATCCTGGAAAATGTTCCATGTGCAATTGAGAAGAAAGTGCATTTTGCAGCTGTTGGATGGAACATTTCGTAAATGTCCGTTAGGTCCGTTTTGTCTATGGTACCCTTTAAGGCCAATGTTTCTTTGTTGACTTTCTGTTTAGATAATCTATCCATTGTTGAAAGTGGGGTGTTGAAGTCCCCTACTATTATTGTATTGTAGTCTATCTCTCCCTTTAGATCTAATACTATTTACTTTATATATTTGCATGCTCTGGTGTTGAGTGCCTATATATTTATGATTTTTATATTCTCTTGTTAAATTGATCCCTTTATGATTATATAATGACCTTCTTTGTCTCTTTTTACAGTTTTTGACTTAAAATCTATTATATCTGTTACAAGTATAATTACTTCTTCTCATTCTTGGATTCTGTTTGCATGAAATATCTTTTCCTATCTCTTCCCTTTCAGTCTTCAGTGGTGAGGTGATTGTCTTTAATGGTGCAGTGAGTATCTAGTAGGCAGTAAAATGCAAATGTATTGTCTTTTTGAGGACATCTTTCCTAGAACTTCTGTACTGTTTCTCTCTGTTATTCAGGCTGCTGTGTAGATATCTCCTTGGTTTTTCTTTCACCACTATCCTGGGATTGCCTTTATTCTCTCTTAAGTTTTCTATTTCTTGGGTAGTATGTCTTCCTGTTTCTTGGTTCATGCCCTCATTTTGGAGGAGCACATTTTTCAGTAGCTTCCTGAAAAAGTGCACAGGAGGTATATTTTTGGAAACTTGATCCTCCCTTTCCATACTTATTGATGATTTGTCTGGGTGAATCTAGCTTGGGAATATTTCCCTCTTAGAAACTCAAAGTACTTCTTTATCATTCTGTAGTTTCCAGTATTACTGTTGAGAAATCTAGTGCCCATCTAATCTTTACTTTTTTTGTCTACATGCTTATATATCTTTCTGTTTCTAGTGTTGTGAAATTTCTGACTGATATGACTTGAAGTTTAATTAAAAAAAATCATTTTGTTGTGTAATTAGTAGGTCCTTTCAGTCCAGAAACGCTTGTCTTTCAGTTTTGGAAATTTTTCCTAAATTATTTCTTTGATTATTTTCTTCTTCTCCATTTAACATATTTTATCTTTCTGAAACATCTGTCATTTAGAATATTAGATCTGCTGGACTTAAACATTTCTCTAATATTTTATTTGACTTTTTATTTTACTTCCTAGGAGATTGTTTTATTTTTGAATCTCAGACCTTCTATGAAAGGTTATTTCTGCTATCATGACATTTAATTTCAAAAACACTTTACTTGTTTTGTGAAACTTGTTACAGTATCATATTCCTGTTTTGTGAGTACACTATTCTCTTATTTTTCTGAGGAGATTAAAGGCTTATTTTATTTTTACATTTATTTATTTTCCTTTAAGTTCTGGGGTACATGTGCAGAATGTGCAGGTTTGTTACATAGATATTCATGTGTCATGGTGGTTTGCTGCACCCATCAACCCATCATCTACATTAGGTATTTCTCCTAATGCTTTTCTTCCCCTTGTCCCTCACCCCCCAAACAGGCCTCAGTATGTGATGTTCCCCTCCCTGTGCCCATACATTCTCATTGACTCCCACTTATGAGTGAAAACATGTGGTGCTTGGTTTTCTGTTTTTGTGTTAGTTTGCTGAGAATGATGGTTTCTAGTTTCATCCATGTCCCTGCAAAGGATATGAACTCATTCTTTTTTATGGGTGCATAGTACTCCATGGCATATGTGTGCCACATTTTCTTTATCCAGTTTATCATTGGTAGGCATTTGGGTTGGTTCCAAGTCTTTGTTATTGTGAATAGTACTGCAATAAACATACATGTGCATGTGTCTTTATAGTAGAATGATTTATAATCCTTTGGGTATATACCAAGTAATGGGATTGCTGGGTCAAATGGTATTTCTAGTTCTAGATCCTTGAGGAATCTCCACACTGAGGAAGATTCCTCCATTGTCTTCCACAGTGTGGAGATTCCTCAAGGATCTAGAACTCAGAAATTTACACTCTCACCAACAGTGTAAAAGCATTCCTATTTCTCCACCTCCTCTCTAGCATCTGTTGTTTCCTGACTTTTCAATGATTGCCATTCTAACTGGTGTGAGATGGTATCTCATTGTGATTTAGATTTGCATTTCTCTAATGACCAGTGATAATGAGCTGTTTTTCATATGTTTGTTGGCTGCATAAATGTCTCCTTTTGAGAAGTGTCTGTTCATATCCTTCACCCACTTTTTGATGGGGTTGTTTGTTTTTTTCTCGTAAATTTGTTTAAGTTCTTTGTAGATTCTGGATATTAGCCCTTTGTCAGATGGAGAGATTGCAAAAATTTTCTCCATTATATTTATTAAAAATGTTTCTTTAATATTGTCACTCTTTCTTCTAAGTTCCTTTGGTTTCTGGCTTTCCTCAATATCAGATGATCCTCAGTAGTCCTCTCATATTTACAATGTGGGTACCACATAACTGATTAGAAGATCTGGGTCTGGAGGATAAAGGGCTTGTGGACTTGTGGGCTGAATTTTTAGATGATTTAGTTCAGCTGTTTTTCAAGGGGAATCTTTGTGAGTATCTTTAAGACTTTTCTATTGGGTTGGTTTCTGGAGAAGAAGCTTCCAGTACCCTGTCGAAAGAATACAAACCTAGTTGTCAGAATTCCAGGAGCTGAGTAGAATAAAGGGCTGGAGAACTCAACTTTTAATATGTAGACTTTAATTTCATCCCCTGTTTTGAAGAGATACTTCTAAACCCAACTCTGCATGCTGTGCTTAAGAGTAGAGTTTTTCTTACTATCTTTTTTTTTATTGCATTTTAGGTTTTGGCGTACATGTGAAGAACATGCAAGATTGTTGCATAGGTACCCACATGGCAGTGTGATTTGCTGCCTTCCTCCCCATCACCTTTATCTGGCATTTCTCCCCATGCTATCTCTCCCCAACTCCCCACCCCCCGCTGTCCCTCCCCTATTTCCCCCCCCGACAGACCCCAGTGTGTGATGCTCCCCTTCAAAACCACATTGAGATACCATCTCACGCCAGTTAGAATGGCGATCATTAAAAAATCTGGAGACAACAGATGCTGGAGAGGATGTGGAGAAATAGGAACACTTTTACACTGTTGGTGGGAGTGTAAATTAGTTCAAACATTGTGGAAGACAGTGTGGCGGTTCCTCAAGGACCAAGAAATGGAAATTCCATTTCACCCAGCAATCCCATTACTGGGTGTATACCCAAAGGATTATAAATCATTCTACTATAAGGACACATGCACATGAATGTTCATTGCAGCACAGTTTGCAATAGCAAAGACCTGGAACCAACCCAAATGCCCATTGATGATAGACTGGACAGGGAAAATGTGGCACATATACACCATGGAATATTATGCAGCCATCAAAAACGATGAGTTTGTGTCCTTTGTAGGGACATGGATGAACCTGGAAACCATCATTCTCAGCAAACTTACACAAGACCAGAAAATCAAACACCACATGTTCTCACTCATAGGTGGGTGTGAACAATGAGAGTTTCTCTTACTATCTTATCTTACCTTCCACTAGGGTGGGAAAGGGGCAGTTCCTAGCCACATGGAATGAGACAGGACTCCAAACTCTAACTTCTTCCTACACTGAATTAAAGTAACTATCCTAGTTTTAGCTTTTTTTCATTCTACTTTCATAGGTACCCATCCCTGTAATTCCTGAGTATGTCTGGAGTTCTGAGGCAAGTCAGTGTACATCTTGGTTTCCCCCACTACTGACATAGGTTTCAGTATTCTCCAGTCTGCTGGGTCACTTAGCATTCACCCATCTACTTTCCAGCTTCCAATATTTTGTTGCTATTTTATCATCTTCTGTTTTCTTTGCTACATGGGTTTATACTTAAAAATATTCCTTTACTCTCATTTTAATGGGTTTCAGGCAGAATAGAGGTAAATGTATATATTCAAACCTCCATCTTTAATCAAATGCCTGTGGTATTTTTGTTATATCTGGCAAAATTTCTGAAATATGATGCTAACTTGTATGTGTTTAACTTTTTTAAAAAAACTAATTTTATTTTGAAATGAACAAAACAAGTTATCTTGAGTATCCTTCCAGAAATATTTTTTTATGTATACAAGCGCATTGGTAGTGTTTTTACATGTTAAATTCCTCTTCAAAAGTGCATGATTGTTGTTCTTTTTCTGGCTAGGGAAAGAAAAGCAATACTAGTATGAAGACTGGTAAAAAAGGAATTGATGAAGAAAGTTGTTGAATAAGGAATTTCTTAAAAATGTTTTGGGCATTTCTCTGTCTCTCATCTCATCCCAGCTGCTGCTGCGGTGACCAGGTCTGGGCAGGCTTCAGGTAGTCTCACTCAGTACATCCCATCAGTGCCTCACTTCAGGCCTGCACTAGGCACACCGCTTGCTTTTTGTCTGGGGTTTCTGTGACACCTGCAGGTGGAACATTTTATGTAATCCTGTAGTACTGGCAAATACAACCCTTTTGGGAGCAACCTTGCCCAATGGGGACAGGAGCCAATAAATAACTATCCCATTCTCTCTTGTCCCAGTCAGGTTCTGAGACACCTTCTCAGACATTCCCTCACGATTGAGGAAAGCATAGTGGTGGCCAACTATGAACCCCTTCTGGGGGAGACTCTCCCTCCTATATTAGCTACCTTTTCCTTCATTCTGCAACCTGGGATCACTTCTCAAATAAACTGCTTGTACTTAAGCCTTTGCTTCAGGTTTTATTTTCAGAGGGAACCCTGACTAAGATGATAAAATTAAAAAGTCTTTATGATGTGACTTTATATGCATTTAAAATAGAAACCAGTGCAATCCTAGTGTGAGAAAGAAGCAAGGCATGAAGAGCCTGAGGTTCTTTCTCTGATCATAGCACTCCCCTAGTTCATTTGCAAACATACTGGCCACTAATTATCCCAGAGTAGTTTCAAACAAGCTTTTGAATAGGTAAGGTATGTATATGGTACACAGTGTAAAAGTACAAAAGTAAATTTAGTGAAAGCAAGATTGCCTTCCCTTCCTCTCTCTCCCAGCCCTTCAGTTTCTTTTGCTAGGGGCAACAACGGCCTCCAGTTTTGTGTGTATTTTTGCAGAGAGATATTCTATGCACATGAAAACATACACATTCACTGGACAAGTATTTATTTACAGAATGAATATATATGTACATATGACTATATATTATTTTCTTTTTGTAGACATGGTTGCATACTCTATTCTGCATCTTGCTTTTTTCATTTAAAAATATCACCTCAGTAATTCTGATTAATAACAACTGATGGGCAAACTTCTCTAATACTAACAGTGATGACAGCCTTCAGGGAACCTATACCTTTCTGATAAATTTATCTTATTAGGGGGGCCTAAGATCTGGAGGAGTATACAGGGGAATAATTTTTGGAAATTAGGTGTTAGGTAGGGATTAGATCCCAGTTTCCTTTAGGGAGCTAGGTGCACTTCCTGGGATCTGCAGACCATAGAGTCTCAGTCAGTCTCTTTCTAGGATTCACCTTACAGGGGACTGAACCCTGAACCCTGGAAGACCTTCTCTTCTGGAACCCACCCAATCAGAGAGAGTTAGGTAGGGTCAATCCTTCTGTCTCCTTTCTTTCACTGTCTTCTATCTGTGTTGTTATTTCTTCAGTGTAAGCACATTTGTAAATCAAAAGTTGATACTTGAGACCTGTCTATAAATAAATACTTTACAAATTTAATGCACTGAATTAGTAAGGTGAATCCAACTGGCTCTTAGACTTCCAATATCCTAGAACTTATAGAAACTAGAAATCATTTGAACCCCTAAATAAAACAGTTCCCTAATATGTATTCTGTTTAGTTAATGGCAAAATCTAAGATTTTCATTTAGGGTCCATTAGATTGCAAAAAAGGAAAAGGTATTATTATTATTATGATTTTTGAGACAGGGTCTTGCTCTGTTGTTCAGCATGGAGTGCAGTGCTCATCATAGCTCACTGCAGTCTTGAACACCTGACCTCAAGCAATCCTCTTGCCTCAGCCTCCTGACTATAGGGGCATGGCACCAGACTATAGGGGCATGGCACCACACCCTGCTAATTTTCTCATTTTTTGTAGAGACAGGGTCTTCCTATGTTGTCCAGGTTGTTCTCAAACTCCTGGCCTCAAGTGATCCTCCTACCTCAGCCTCCCAAGGTGCTGAAATGATAGGTGTGAACCATTGCATCAAGGCAGGAAAAGGTATTCTTAAGGCAGGTGATTTTTTAAAAAAGAAATATGACAAAAGAAACATATAAACCTCTTAAAATTTATTGGTATAAACAATGTACCACAATTCTTTGAATAAAGATGGTTTCTGTGCTACTACTACTGTCTTAACTCCATTTAAAAGTTCACCATGCCCTTTCACCTTATCTTTAGAAATTACCTTCTGTAACAGAGAGAGACGTGTAGGATTTTGTTCTTACTATTATAAGAATAACTTTGTATAGTGCTTTACAGTTTATGAACTGAATGTGAATAATCTAATTTAATCCTTGTAACAACCTCGTATGGCATGACAGCTTGTAGTTGTCAAGGACTGAAGGTATATGTCTCACCCCCTCATGCGCTTCTTATAATTCATATGTTGACATTTCTCCATGAAATGGTGGGATAGACCTTTGTGACTGCCTACCAATAGAATGTGTGAAAGTGACACAACTTGGTTTTTAAGCCTACATCATAATGCAGCTTCCCCCTGGCTCACTCTCAGGCCACAGTCCTTTAGGGACACCACGTAAGAAGTCTGGTGACCCTGAAGCTGCCAGGCTGGAAACACCATAAGGAAAGAGCATATAGAGACACAGGCAGATGCCTGAGGAGCTCTAGTAGTTCCAGCTGCTAGATCTTTCAGTCCTTCCAGCCCGGATGTGTGAGTGAAGAAGACTTTGAGAGGACCCAGACGCAGCCTCCACTCACTGCAACCTCCCAAGGGGCCCTGAGTTAGAACTGCCCAGTTGAGCTGCTCCCAAGTTTTTGAGAATTTAAAAATTATTGTTGTTTTAGACAACTAAGATTTGAAATGATTGTTACATAGCCATAGTGGTAATAACACAGTATTATTATTATTCCTGGCTAACTGTTAAGAGCCTCAAGATTCAGAAGCTGACTGAACTCTTCATCAAGTGGCAGGCTTACTTCTGCTCCTCTCTGCCGTGGTCATGCACACAATTTAGATCTCCTTCTTTGATTTTTAAGGATCCAGTTAAATATTCTTGAAGTGATGACTTCTTTCCTTCTAGATTCCTAGGATTCTGGTTAACCCCACCCCTCTACCTGCACCACAACTATTGCAGTCACTGTTGCTCTGCTCTGTGAGCACTCATCTTTCAGGGTTTGCTTCTTACAATATTATCTTTGGCTCACCCATGTCTCTGGCTTTAATCAAGCTTCAGAAGCCATGTAGTGGCACTATTTTAAGGCTGTCATGGTGGAAGGATCTTCCTGAAGAGAAGAGGGTATTGTGTGGGCTGCTTGTTTAAACCCATGATAGCCTGGCACCTGTGTCCTAGTGAAACAATTCAGTGAGCTTGTGAGTGGGCAGAGAGCCAGTTTAGCAGATGGTCATGAGAGGAGGGACCATGTACCATATGATCATCAAGTGTGCTTGCCCAGGGCAGGAGTCCCTGCCAGAAAGGTCCAAATGCCTGCCCTTAGAGCTAAAGTCTTATTTTTACAGGGAAGCCTAAAATAGAAAAAAATAATGCTGGGGAAACGTGAACCAACAACAATGTTTTCATTTGAGCTGGAAACTCAGAGAGAAATTAGCCATGGTAAAGGGGATCTTCTGGGAGTTGAAGAGCTTGGTCATAAGGCACTCACTGTGGAGTTTTTTTTCCCTGGGTGGAGAAGAACAATTCTCTGTGACACAAGTGTGGATGTTCACTGTGCATGCACAGAAGTTGTATCCCATAGTAGCTTTATCAATTACGATGATTCTGGAAATACCTGAGGCAAGAAGAGCCCAGTGTCTCTGGCTCACCTGTTTGAAATCAGGAGCTGCAGTAGATGAGCAGGCAGTTAGGCTGGAAGGCTTGCTGAGCCCCTGGTGGTAAACACTGTACTGCCAGATCTCCCTTCCCTTTCCTCTGGCAATCTAGAAGCCCCCAGTTCAGATCTACCTAACTGTCTTCTTTCCAGAAATGCTGACCCCATGTAGCATTTTTGGATGTCATATACATATAATAGTATAGACACTACCAATGGATTTTTCCTTAAAAAAAGTGTTTAACCTCATTTAATCTACACTAGCCATTCATTTATTCATTCATTTTTCCTGAAAATTATTTGTTTATCTTCTCTCATATTGTAAGATAATGTGTTTCATGGTGGTGGAGATATACAGATGATTAAAATCCAATCTCAGGATTCAAAGATTTTACCACTTATTAAGGAAGAAAAATAATGTCAAGGTATATGAAGCAAGATGTGAAAGTGCTATGAGAAAGTTAGAAAAAAATGTTATAGGGAGTAGGAGGAGGAAAAGAGAAACGGATCACTTGCGTTATAGTGGCTTCAGGCATACGTGTAGGAATACACAGTGTTTAAAATAGACAGTGGCTGTTATTGCTATTAAATATTTCTCCTCATGTAGTACATGTGTATTGGATAATGTTTAGAAAATACAGATAATCACCTGAAAGTGGGGTTCCCTGTCTCAGCTTTGGAGACCCCTCCCTCCCTCTGTCTGTACAGGTGAGCTTCTTTCTTTCTTCCTTTCACCTTCTTTCTTGCCTATTAAATTCCCTGCTCCTTAAAACTGAAAAAAAAAAAAAAAAAAGAAAGAAAAAGAAAATACAAGTAATCACATAGAATGAAATAAAAATTTCCTTTTACTTCATCTCATCATCATCTGTAGCCAAACACTCTGCCTGTTTCGATGTCAGGAGTTGTCCACATAAGAAGCAGCTGAATCACAAATTGGTAATGGAGAGTGTCTGTACTTGTGATGTTTGATTTGGGGCTAATATCTGAAACCACAGTTTGTTTCTCCCCCTCAGCATCCTAACACGTAGTACATGTATTCCCTGATCAGATGACATAAGAAACTCTATACTTTTGTTAGATGTTATAAATAAAAATATATGGCTTTCAAAGGAAATTGAATATGTAACACAGAGTTTATATTTCAAGTAAGTCTGCCCCAAATATGCCCTCCAAATTTAGTAAAGATCCATCTCACTATTTTGGTGTGCCACAATAATAGAAACAGTTTTAGTAAAATGGATAAGATACTAGACTTGATAATGATTAATAAATATTAAATAAGTACCTAATAAATATTAAATTATTTTCCAATGACTATAAAAGTCCCTTTCTTCTGATCATATCCTTCTGTATCTCCTGCTTAGATGTACTGATTTTCTGGACTACAGCAGAGTAAAGATACTCAGCTCAATTCTGGCTGCAATTTTTTATAAAGACTGAAGAAGTTTCATTCATCTGATTAAAAAATTCTTTTTCATTTCAAGTTGAAAAATAAACTTTAAGAAAGTAAGGCTTAATTTTTCTTTATATACAACTTGAAAAATTATTTCATTTTAAAGGTAACATGTAGCTTTTCCTCTACCTCTTCTTCTTTTTATGAAAAATTCAGTACTAAGCCTTTTATGTGGAGCACAGCAAGGAAGGCCTTATAGGTGTGGGGCAGGGGCAGCCTAGCATGGGAATTAGTGCCCAGGTAGGGTGGGAAGAACAACCCCTCAAAGGCAGAGCCTGGCACATCAAGTCAGAGCCAGATCCAAGCTCTCAGCTTACCAAATAATTTCAAGAATTTAACTGAGATGATGTAGCCTTGTACTATGTGTGGGACAATATTCCATCTCTGTGTTATGAAGTTCTGTGTATTTTTTTGTCCTGAATGAGTGTATCCAATGAATGTTTTCAGTAGAGGATGCATCTGTGTCATGCCATACCTATGTTACTGAGAAAGTTGGCTGCGGTTGAGTTCTTGCCTGCAAAGACTGTGTGCAATGGCAGAGCCATGGCAGTACCTCATGGATGGCTTAGAACAGTTGTATTGTGTTCCTGGGGGAGGAAAAGCAAGCCGCGGCTGTGAGTCTGGTGAAATAGGCACTGAGCAGAACGTATTAGCCAAATCTGTGGATGTAAAGTATCTACTATTTGCTTGCTGGATGGTGTCAGTAATTCCAATAGTATTGAGTATAAAGACTTTAATGGGTGAGGCCATGGCAGTAAGACTGTGATAATTCACCATGAGATGCCATTTGCTATTTCCAGTTTTAAGAATAGACCAATTGGGTTGTTATACTATTGAGAAGCAGTGGGGATAGTCACATCTCCTCTAAATAGGTTTTGAATAATGGGTTTCAATCTTTGAAGGCCCTGTTTTTATTTACATTGGGCCCTAGTAACTTTTAACCAGAGATAGTGGGGAGGTTCACAGGTCCCTTTTTTTTCCCCCCCTTTTGATCAAGCATTTCATAAGTGCCAAAGACTTAATTTAATTTTAATTTATTACTCATTGGGTCAGAGTTTCCATGCCCACTGGGGAAATTTTATAGTAATGGGGGCTATGACTATGTAGAATTAAGATAAAGGTGAGGCATACCTGTTTGTCTTCTAGTTTATGTTCAGTGACTCCCCTAAGATTATAGGAGATAATTTTGTTTAAATTCATTGGATCCCCAGGCAAAACTGTAATTTGAGCTCCAGTATTGATTAAAGCCATAAAGTTTTGCTACTTGTTGCATTTCAGCAGATATTAAAGTTAATTCAGAACCTCTATTATAAGGTGCAAAAGCCAATCAGTCTCCTTTTATCTTTTTGTTGTATAAATTCTTTTTATATATTTTGGGTTCCCAATTGGGACCAAATTAATTGTAATGGTCCTAATTGTGGATCTTTGTTTCAGGTTTTTGTTTTCCCCAGTTGTATCTCTCTCTTCTCTCCTTTTTTCCTTTTTTTTTTGTTACTGGATATAATTTGGTGGGAGAGGTGGATCCCCCTCTCCCTGCTCATATTTGCTGCATAAGTTTCTTCCTAGTATTCTCAGGATTAGGGGCTGCCCATGGAAGTGGTTGCATTTTTGAATTAAGGCCCCTGGATTTAAGTTGGTTTTGAATGAACTCTATGACTGTGCCATGGGTACCATGGGTGATTTTCCTGTGACCATGAGATCATGGCTTTTTTTTAGCAATAAAGGCATAGGAAGCAGCTGCGTAAAGACATTTTGTAGGGTCCTGGTGAGCCAGCCATTTTTAAAAGTGTGACCTCAGCATGCCTCATGATGACTGCTCTTCTCCACACTGTGATGATACATATATTACCTATTCAGGATCCATATATTGCATAGACAATTGGTCTTTTCCTGGATCCCTCTATAAAGTAGGAGACAACAGTGGGTTGAAACACACAACCAAAGGTCACAGGGTAAGAGTTGTTTTCCAGAGTCTAATGTCAGTCATGGCTTATGCTGGAATCAAGTCAAATTATTTAAACTGAGATGTACAGATAAGTGAAGCCAAGGCATATGACCCAGGGCAACTCTAATGAGGACCCTAGTCCCATGCTCTGTCCCCAAATGCCAATTATAGAAATTTCTGACTTAGATTGGTTGAATCTAGAACAGACTCTGTAGGACTCAGCAAATGTAAGATGAAGCAGCACAGCCAGTTAGCAAGCCAGAGCAAGAAAAGAAAGATACCTTTATGGTAGTGGTCATTACTCAGACACACTGCTCATAGCACCAATTAATGTTACCCTGCAGAGGTGGGATAAATACCTGCCTCCCCCTCTGCCTCTTTGGATGTCAAGACTGATGACACCACATATCCATCAAGAGAGTATGAAAAGATTTATTGCTTATATAATGAGGCTTTTTGGAAGATTAGGGCAGGCTCCTAGGCAGGTCTAAAAATGGCTTGAGAGTGCAGGGAAAGAACACTGGTTTGGGGTTTATTGTGGTTAAAGGTTAGGGCTGAGGTGAAGGTTCCCACATGTGGGTTGAAGCTTGCATTGTTTGAACTTCACACCAGTATCAAAAGAGGGAGTTTATCAGCTTACCCAGAAGTGGAGTGGAAGGGAAAGAGAGTGTCCTGGAGCTTGAAAGCTCTCCATAGGCAAACATCAAAAATTATAGATAGAATCACAATTGGAAAGATAGATTTACAAGAAAATGTTATATATGACCATAGGGCAATAATTTTGAAAAACTAGAGAAAACGAATTATTTCCTAGGAAAACACTGATATTGATTCCTTCCAAAATATAAAATCATGATGGACCAATCACAATAGAAGAGATCATAAAAGTAAAAGTCTATCATTAAAAAGGCACCAAGCCCAAATAGTTTGAGTGCTAAGGACCAGCCAACTTGTAAAGGTAAGTTAACTCCTATATGAAACTAATCTAGAATTATAAGATGACAAAAATTACATAAATGCAAAGTTATTGAAGAAAAGAAAACTACGAAACCTAATCCAGCAGGATAGTAAAAGAACTGTCACCTCATAGAGTTTATTTCAAGAATCAAAGAATGGTTAGAGATTAGAAATCTAGCAATAGAAATATTCATACTAATGAATTAAAGGAGAGAAACCGTATAATTATTTCAAGTTACTTCAACTATATATGATAAAATTTAGTAGCTACTCCATATAAACACTAAAACCTAAACAAACAAACCCATTCAAAAGTGGGCAAAGAACATGAACAGACACTTTTCAAAAGAAGACATTTTTTCACATGCAGCCAACAAACATATGAATAAATGCTCATCATCACTAGTCATTAGAGAAATGCAAATCAAAACCACATTGAGATACCATCTCACGCCAGTTAGAATGGTGATCATTAAAAAATCTGGAGACAACAGATGCTAGAGAGGATGTGGAGAAATAGGAACACTGTTACACTGTTGATGGGAGTCTAAATTAGTTCAACCATTGTGGAAGACAGTTTGGTGATTCCTCAAGGACCTAGAAATAGAAATTCCATTTGACCCAGCAATCTCATTACTGGGTATATATCCAAAGGATTATAAATCATTCTGTTATAAAGACACATGCACACATATGTTCATTGCAGCACTGTTTACAATAGCAAAGACCTGGAACCAACCCAAATGCCCATTGATGATAGACTGGACAAGGAAAATGTGGCACATATACACCATGGAATACTATGCAGTCATAAAAAACGTTGAGTTCGTGTCCTTTGTAGGGACCTGGATGAATCTGAAAACCATCATTGTCAGCAAACTGACACAAGAACAGAAAATCAAACACCACATGTTCTCTCTGATAGGCGGGTGTTGAACAATGAGAACACATGGACACAGGGAGGGGAGCATCACACACTGGGGTCTGTTGGGGGGGACTAGGGAGGGACAGTGAGGGGGAGGGAGTTGGGGAGGGATAACATGGGGGAGAAATGCCAGATATAGGTGATGGGGTTTGGAGGCAGCAAACCACATTGCCATGTATGTAACTATGCAACAGTCTTGCATGTTCTTCACATGTACCCCAGAACCTAAAGTGCAATTAAAAAAAAAAAAAACACAAACCACATTGAGATACCATCTCATGCCAGTTAGAATGGTGATCATTAAAAAATCTAGAGACAATAGATGCTGGAGAGGATGTGGAGAAATAGGGATGCTTTTACACTGTTGGTGGGAGTGTAAATTAGTTCGACCATTGTGAAAGACAGTGTAGCAATTCCTCAAGGATCTAGAAATAAAAATACCATTTGACCCAGCAATCCCATTACTGGGTATATACCCAAAGGATTATAAATCGTTATACTATTAAGACATATGTATGTTCATTGTGGCACTTGGAACCAACCCAAATGCCCATCAATGATAGACTGGATAAAGAAAATGTGGCACATGTACACCATGGAATACTATGCAGCCATAAAAAAGGATGAGTTCGTGTCCTTTGCAGGAACATGGATGAATCTGAAAACCATCATTCTCAGCAAACTGACACAAGAACAGAAAAACAAACACCGCATGTTTTCACTCATAAGTGGGTGTTGAACAATGATAACACATGGATACAGGGAGGGAAACATCATACACTGGGGCCTGTTGGGGAGTGGGGGGCTAGGGAGGGATAGCAGGGGGTGGGGGGGATTAGGGAGGGATAACATTAGGAAAAATACCTAAGGTAGATGATGGGGGATGGATACAGCAAATCACTATGTCATCTGTACACCTATGTAACAATCCTGCAGGATCTGCACATGTACCCCAGAGCTTAAAATATAATAGTAAAAAATGTGGTAAAATACAATAATGGCCAAGCACAATGGCTCACGCCTGTAATCCCAGCACTTTGGGAGGCTAAGATGGGCAGATCACTTGAGGTCAGGTGTTCAAGACCAGCCAGGCCAACATGGCAAAACTCCATCTCTACAAAAAAACAAAACAAAACAAAAAAACAACTCTAGTAGTAGACGAAAATGACTGAAACACAATAGAATGAATTACCCACAGTCAATAAAAACTGTGATAATTGGTGAAATACTTAAGGCTACTTCTATTAGTAATTAAACACAATATGGGAATGTTTTTTTTTTTAATTGCATTTTAGGTTTGGGGGTACATGTGAAGAACATGGAAGATTGTTGCATAGGTACACACATGGCAGTGTGATTTGCTGCCTTCCTCCCCATCACCTATATCTGGCATTTCTCCCCATGCTATCCCTCCCCAACTCCCCACCCCCCCACTATCCCTCCCCTTTTTCCCCCCGACAGACCCCAGTGTGTGATACTCCCCTCCCTGTGAATGTTAACTGTAATCACAATTGCTTAGGATTGACTTAAAGATTCTTTATTCTTTAAATCTGCCACTTACAGTATTCTTTCAAGATTAGATATGAATTGGTAAACATTGCAGATGACAGCCACTAGTGCCAGGTTCTCAAGTGCAAAAATATGAGATGTTAGGTCTTTTTTTTTTTTTTTTTTTTTGAGGTAGGTCTCGTTCTGTCACCCAGGCTGGTGTGCAGTGGCATGATCATGGGGCTCACTGCAACCTCGACCTCCCAGGCTCAAGCAAATCCTCCCATCTCAGCCTCCTGGGTAGCTGGGAATATAAGCACATGCCACCATGCCTAATTTTATTTTTTGTAGAGATAGGATCTCCCTATGTTGCCCAGGCTGGTCTCGAACTCCTGTGCTCAAGCGATCCTTCTGTCTTGGCCTCCCAACATGCTGAGATTACAGGCATGAGCCACTGTGCCTGTTTTGAGATGTTAGATCTTTATAGGAGAAGCCAAGATGGAGGTGAGACATGATAGGTTGTGAACAGAGACAACCGGTGAATGCTGAGCAGGACACAGGGCTAACTATGGGCCAGGGGAGCAAGTGGGAAGGGATGGCTTTGTGTGGGCAAAAAGTAGAGAAATGCAAGAAATATGTAGAAAAAATTTTAGAAGTTCAATTCAAGAGTCAGATTGGTGGATAGATGACAAAATGTGTTTGGAACAGCTGTTTTTGTTTCAGGAGTTAATTTTGTGACAAACTCCTTTAAAATCATAATTTTATCATAGTTGATGCAAATAATAAGTTCATTGCAATCCAGGGGCTTCTGCTTGGCAATAAATTTTTCTAAATTTATTTTTGAAGGGATGAGTCTGAGCTGTAGCCAAGGCTAGAAACAGTTTCTACTCCTGCTCCGATTTCTTTAGTGTGCTGGTATTTGAATACAATATTTAAGATGTGTGGAGAATGCAGGAAGGGATGGGGCTGGGTATTGTGGTCACAGGAGTAACTGGGTTGGAGCTGATGATACAAATGTGCCACTTCTTTGGGGATTCAAGTTTTAGAGCAGTATTTCTCATGATCCAGCTGTATTAGAACCACCTTAAATATTTCTTGAAAATTTGCAGTCATTCTGATTAAGAATCTCAAGGGTGGGAGCAGGGACTGGAAATGTGAATTCTAAATAAGTTTCTCAGATGTGTCCTAAGCACCCTCAAGCTTGAGATACTAGGAGAGATAAACAGCAAAGCAAATGTGCTCAGAGTATTTTTTGTTTAAAATCTTGCTCCTTGCATTGTCTTTTTATTATGTTTTTATGTGATGTGTCTTTTATTCATAAAACACTTTTGAAAAATCATTGTTTTTAAATACAGAGTGTCACCGTGTTGCCCAGGCTGGTATCTAACTCCTGAGCTTAAGCCCTGCCATGATCTATTTTTGATGGTAACAAGGAGTCCAGTTGTGTAATGTTCTTAGTCTGGTATCAAATATGAAGAGATGACTTGTATTTGGCTGCTCGACCCACACTGCCATCTAGTGAAATTTGTATAAATCACAGCCAGCTATAGCACAAGTACTTTAGCATTGAGGAGTTTAGGGCTAGGCAATATATGTATGATGCAAATAAATCCACTTTCCGAATTGATGTTTAAAGTGTAAAGTCCTTTCACGATGATTAGTCTCACCATCAGGGGACCATGGCTATTACATTGCAATGTTGCTTTGTAAGTATTTGAATTTATTTCTTGGCTTTTATTCCCCTTACATATTTTGTATCTGTCTGTTAGTCCATCCTGGTGGTGTTTAGTTATAATTTGTTCAGAACATTATGAATAAGAACCCTAAGTACTGTCTATAAATTTTACCTTTAATAGGTATGCATTTTTATTGACGTCAAAGACATTTTGTGAATAATTCTTTAAATCCTTTTTTATTAATTTAAAGGGAAAAAAGGAAAAAAATGCCTCATATTAGGAAATTTTTGAGATAATACATACTTAGTAGGTTTTAATAAAATTGAAGCATATGAATTAATACTAGCATTTACACGTTGTATAAGAAACATATACATTTAAATACAATTTACCATGGTCTTTTTAAAAAATATTATTTTTATTATTATACTTTAAGTTCTGAGATACATGTGCAGAATGTGCAGGTTTGTTACACAGGTATACACATGCCATGGTGGTTTGCTGCACCCGTTAACCCGTCATCTACATTAGGTATTTCTCCTAATACTGTCTCTCCCCAGCCTCCCACCTTCCCACAGGCCCCGGTGTATGACGTTCCCCTCCTGTGTCCATGTGTTCTCATTGTTCAGCTCCCACTTATGAGTGGGAACATGCAATGTTTGGTTTTCTGTTCTTGTGTTAGTTTGCTGAGAATGATGGTTTCCAGCTTCATCCATGTCCCTGCAAAGGATATGAACTTATCCGTCAAATTTACTGTAATCTTACAATATTAGTATCAATCTGAAAATCTTCTAATATATGCTAGTAGTAAGTTGAGTAAGGTATTGAAATATTACAGACCTATAAGTTTAATATTATCTGGTGGTTCATGAGTGAAAATAATTATAGTTATTATTTAAGCTTTGTGAAAATAGTCATGTGTATGGCTACATAGTTATATTTATGTATATGAAATTAGCCTATTACTGTCAAATAAAGTATGTGTAATGAAATCACAAGTGTACTTCATTACTCTTCCATAATTGCAGGTTCAGATATTTAGTAACAAAAGTGTTTAAGTTTTATAGATAGTAAAATATAATACAATATTTTTCATAAGACATTTGGACCTAATAGAGGTTGCTTTAAAGATAGCTTATATTAAGATCTATGGGTGTGGTGGTTCTAGCCTGTAATCCCAAAACTTTGGGAGGCCAAAGCCAGTGGATCACTTGAGTCCAGGAGTTTGAGACCAGCCTGGGAAAAATAGTGAAACCTAATCTCTACAAAAAATACTGAAATTAGCCAGTGTGGTGGCACATGCCTGTAGTCCCAGCTACTCGGGAGGCTGAGATGGGAGGATCACTTGAGACTGGGAGGCCAAGGTTGCAGGGAGTGGTGATGGTACCACTGCACTCCATTCAGCCTTGGGCGACAGAGTGAGACTCTCTCAAAAAAACAAAATGAAACAAAACTGGCTGTAATTAGGTTAACATTAAAGCAAGTTTTAGACAAGGAAAAAGGAGTAAAGCATCTTACAGGGGTAATGGGATGAATGGTTGTCACTTCTTTATTTTTTTCAAATAGTTGAAATTCCAGGAATTGTATTGTTTCTTCTGATTTTAAAAGGATCACACACTGATGACTGTATATGTCCCTAGATTTCCTGGCACCTAGAAGATGACTTGGCACATTGTATGTGCTTAATAAATATTAGCTGATGAACCTGGGAGGCGGAGGTTGCAGTGAGCCGAGATC
This sequence comes from Ateles fusciceps, assembly GCA_036589455.1. Taxonomy (NCBI): domain Eukaryota; kingdom Metazoa; phylum Chordata; class Mammalia; order Primates; family Atelidae; genus Ateles; species Ateles fusciceps. Next base: position 32,010,776 of record JAZHEH010000065.1, on the reverse strand, counting down.
GTGCCACTGCACTCCAGCCAGGGTGACAGACAGAGACTCTGTCTCAAAAACAAACAAACAAACAAACAAATATTTTAAAAAATTAGCTGAATGCATAAATGAATCATAAATGTTCAATATAGAGTAGGACTCCCTAAGTTAATACTGTAGAGATAATCACTGTTAACAATTTGCTGTGTATTTCTCTAAATTTTTAAATGCGTACATTAACCTGTATATTATCTTCAAAATAAAGACTACATTTTATATAATTTTGCAACATTATATTTCACTTAGCAGTATCTGTGCCAGTGGTAATATCTATATTTACCTCACTTGTTGGACATATAGTATTTAATTATATGAATATGATTAAGTCATCACATATCTAGTCAGCCTTCCTCTGGGACACTTGGTTTACTTCTGGTGTTTTTTTATCCCCCAAATATAAACTGTGGTGTAACAAACATCTGAGTAAATGTATTTCCGTGTACAAAAATCTGTGTGTACAGTTGACCCTTGAACAATTGGGAGTTAGGAATGCTGATCACCGCCCTCCAACCCCGGCTCCCTGTGCAGTAGAAAATTCATGTATACCTTTTGACTTCCCCAAAATGTAAGTACTAATAGCCTACTGTTGACTGAATGCCTTGCCGATAACATAACAGTCATTGACACATATTTTGTATGTTATATGTATTATATACTGTACTCTTACAATAAACTAGTGAAAAGAAAATATTAAGAAAATCATAGAGAAGAGAAAATATGTTTATTCATTAAGTGGAAGTGGATCATCATAAAGGTCTTCCTTCTCATTGTCTTCATGTTGAGTAGGCTGAGGAGGTAGACAAGGAGAAGGAACTGTTGGTCTTTCTGTCTCCAGGTGGCAGAGGTGGAAGAAAATTGCAGTATAGGTTGACCTATGCAGTTAAAACCTGAGTTGTTCAAGGGTAAACTGTGTGTGTGTGTGTGTGTGTGTGTGTGTGTGTGTGTGTCGTGTGTGCGCACAGGTGTGTATGTGTATAGATGTATGAATATATATGTAATTGTTCAACTAGAGAATATATTTATGAAAGTGGAATTGCTGAGTCAAAGGGAATGTCCATTAGAATAACAAGTATTGCTAAACTTCCCTCCAAAATATAACAGTATGGGAATCCCTTTCCTCCAGCACTTTTGCCAAAAGCAAATAGAAATTTATCTTAATTGACATAGAAATGAATGAAATAATAATTATTTATTTGATAAATGACATTTCTAATCTGAATATTCTGTGTTAAGAAAAATGTATCCGATAAGAAGGTTCTTAGCCTATTTTATAGGGATTTATGAAAATAATTTTTCCATGGTGGACTAACTTTTAAATTCGTATTGTGATTAAAATTCCTTATTATCAAACAGTTTTGGTTGTTCAAGTTTTAAATAATATGTTTGTAAACTAAAAAATATAAAATAATAATTTGTGGGGCTCACATTGTTTCAAAGATTATAGTAACTTATTTTGCACATCACTTTTGAAAACCTAAACCTCTCAGTATAAACATAATAATTTTGTGAAGATAAGTTTTGCATTTTATGAAAATAGATTAATCATTAAGTAGAAAGGCATCAGTCTCACTTTGCAACCTTATTAAAAATCAGTAACAACAGTAACACTTATACTTACTTCTGCTGCTTATTTTTCTAAACATTGGACAAATAAATAGTAAGAAAAAATACAGATAAAGTAATACTTTTTTGGTGTGCATATTTTCTTGGTCTTGCAGTTTGGTAAGAAGGCTACTGGAATATTTGCCTGTTGTATTGCATAATGAGACCAACACAAAATGCTTGCCCCTCATGTAAAAGGCAGGGTGGCATGTTTTCAGTTTTAATGGGGACACTCAGAAAAGTTCCAATTCTTCCTGACATTTCTTATAGCCAAATAAACGTGGTCTAGGTTGGAGTGTCTATTATGAAAATAAGAGGAGAGCAAGTCAATTATATTTCAATGACTGAATAGCCAGGGGTCCTCATTAAAATGATCAGAAAAATTGCAGTGTTACTTTCCTCTGTGTAGCCACTGATTAAGTTGTATAAGAATGACATGGCCTTTTGAGGAGCAAGCCAGAGTATGCCTTAGAGTCTGGAGCCAGAAATTGTTGACCCTTTTGGGAGAGAAATGTGTGCTACCTTAAAAAAGAAAAATATTTTTTCTCTTATTGGATGATGAACTTTGGAACTAGGTATATGAAATTAGTGAAGGCTATTGTGTAGAAGATTTAATTTGTGCTTTGCTGTAAGAAAAATGCCCTTGAATAAGACAATGATGAGGATACATCTCTTGACATTTATCTCAGTCAGTTAGATCTGTTTCACTAGAGTAATGTCTACAATGCAAGTGAATGACTGTGTTTAAGAAATACTTAGTTTATGAATTCAGTACTATTCTTTTCCTTTTAAAATTTCTACTTACCTGTTTGTGTGTATGTGTGTTGGGGGAGGAGATACAAAGTCTTCTAAGGAAAATTATCATTGTTCTTCCTTTTTGACTCATATTCAAAGAGACAATACAGTTTAATATTGTTTTGTATAGCAATACAGCTTAAGAAGAACAAACCTATTGCTTAAAAGAACCTATTGCTTGACTTTCATATTTTTTAGCAGGTGAAAATTACAGCCCCAGATTCTGCACGACCTCAGTAGTCAAGATTCCTATGTAAACTCCTCAAGTAGGCATTTCGTACATGTTAAGATTAGAAGGCCTGAGAGCCTTTAGTAAGTGGAACTTTTAATACTATATACATATTTTTAAAGAGAAAGGCTTACAAAATTTATGACTAGACTCAAGCTCATTTTATAAACAATTGAGTTTTTAGTTGTCTCATAGCAATGAAATGAACTATGATTTTGTCTTCTGATATTATGTTTTTTCAACCCATCAGTTGTATGAATTGTACTTTAATTGATTACCTATGATTTGCCTAACATTTTAAAAGAGGAAGACATCAACATTATAACCACAACACAGCACTAAGACAAAAATATATCGACCTCAGTTGATGTGTTTTAAATAAGCAAAAAAAAAAAAATCCATTTAATAGTTGTATTAGTTAAATAATTAGTCCAAAATTTATTTTTGTGCATGTGGGTATGCAAATTCTTTCTTTCTCTCTTTTTCTAGCTTGACTCTTTAACCTAGTAAAAATAGTAAAACGCATGTATTAATCTAGTTGTGGCAAAAAAAGGAGAACTGTAGCCAAATTTTATTCTCAATCAGGGTTCATAGCATCATTTGTCATTAAAATTACCTAAAATAAATGTTCTGTATTTAATATTATGAATATTATCATTTCTTATGATGGAGTTGGGGAGGGCAGTTACAGATTTCAAGTGACTTAAATGTTTTTAGATTGATTTTCCTGATACTAGTGCAAGTAGTGGACTCTTTAATGTTGTAATGTTGTAAATGAAAGTACAAGTCAGGACTCTTTAATGTTGTAATGTTATAATTTCACCTTTACTAAATAACCACACTGCAGAGTTGACTGTTCTATCAAGCAGGTTTCGAAATAACAGTTTGAGAAAAACAGGGTTATCATGATGTCTTTTTTTCCCCCTCCGTGGCTATTCTGACATGCAATTCTCTGTGAAAGAAAGAATACAATGGACAGCAGCCTGGATTAAAGAAACCCAATTATGTGCCTCTCAAATACACCACAGAGTTTAGCAGTGCCCAGATTCTGTAATGGTATCATTCGGCCCTGTAGTTTTCAACTAATTTATGCCTTGACCAGATAAAATTTGCAAAATGTGCATCCTTTCTGTATTCAAAGAGAATAAAAATGTCTATATAAACATTAAAATAGGTTTTCATTTTTCATATCTGCATCAAACAGGATCTTGCATGACATGCAACATCATGCGAGTAAAGGTAAGAGACAGGTTTTAGTGTTAGGCTAGTGCCAGTGTTCACTAGGAAACGTGAGAATTTTGTCTTGTGCACATATGAGAGGGAGAGATTGGGGAAGCATGTAGCTCCATCACAAAACAGCATTTCAGGGGATAAAATAATATAATACAGTAACTGTGAATGTATGCATGTTTAGACACTGTAAATATTGTTATGTTGCATTAGTGATGGTTTGTAATCATTGCTGTCTTGTTTACTGCTCCTTTGAGTCATTTTTCTGCTTCAAGCCCACTGGTAGGGATTCTAGTACTCAAAAGTGTGCTGTGGACATTAAAAGGTTGAGAGACATTGCTCCATGCTATACTTCATTTTCAAGAATAGAAACCATTTTGAGGGAGAAGCGTTCTTTCATAATGATATGGTCAAATAAGTCTCGGAAACAAATAAATAGATTTCTGAATTGTGGGATTTCTTAAAGTTTTAAATTTTCTAATGAGCATTTTAATTCTGGGTAAGACAGTTAGATTTTCTGAAATATATTTAGCCTTGGACTCCTTTTCTTTTTTAAGGAACAAGTAGTTTTTGGTATGCAGTTTGGGAAACTGGTTGGAAAAGATTGTGGTCTACCCCTTCCCTTCCCTCTCATTTAATAAGCAGACTTGCTTGTGGGGGAAACCCTAACATTCTCCAAATACTTACAATGGTTTCCAACCCTGGCTGCCCAGTAGAACCACTGGGAATATTAAAAAAAATCTTTAAAAAATTGTGTTAAAAATAGATCTCATGGAGGGGCACGGTGGCTTACGCCTGTAATTCCACACTTTGGGAGGCCGAGGCAAGCAGATCGTGAGGTCAGGAGCTCGAGATCAGCCTGACCCACATGGTGAAACCCCGTCTCTACTAAAAATACAAAAATTATCTGGGCGTGGTGGTGTGCGCCTGTAATCCCAGCTACGCAGGAGGCTGAGGCAGGAGAATCGCTTGAACCCAGGAAGTGGAGGTTCCAGTGAGCCGAGATCGTGCCACTGCATTCCAGCCTAGGTGATGGAAAGAGACTCCGTCTCAAAACAAAAAACAAAAAACCATATCATTAAGATTACTATCTCAAGTATTTTTAACTGTATTATTCAGTAGCATGAAGTATATTTATCTAGTTGGAAAGCAGATCTCCAGGACTTTTTCATGTTGCAGAACTGAAGCTCTATACCCATTAAAAATCACTCCTCATTCCTCCTCTTCCCAGCTTCTGGTGCCTGGGAATATTTTTAAACAATACATATCCCAGAGCTTCTCACTTCCAGAGATTCTTATTTAAGTTTTCTGGGGATAATGTTTTTGAAGATCTTCAGGTAATTCTACTGTACAGCTGGATTTGAGAATGGTTGAATATCGTGCTTTTGCGTGTTTATTTGATTTAATCCAACCTACTTATTAAGAGCTGGGGGCTGGGGCTAGAGCAATATATGAGCTACAGTCCTTGCTGCCTGGGAGCACAGTCCACAGAAGAGACAGACTGAAAGGCAATCAGTATACCTGGTGAGAAGTGCCATGGTGGAGCAATGAACGGGACCCCAGCTGGCAATGAGACGAGAATGACTATCCAGAACAATTTCTCCCTGAGCTAATGTTTTAAATAACCTGGTGCTGAATACTGGCAGAGTCTAGAGAAGGAATTTAATATACAAGAACCACTGTACAATTTTAATTCTGAGATGAAGGAAGACTATATTTACGAATATACTTGGGACACATATTTTTGACACTCAATTTTAAACACTCGTGGCATTTTCTGCTCCTGATACCTGTCTTAGACTTTCTATGTGTGGTTGTTTAGTTCAAATTTAAAAACACTTAAATTTTTTATTATTCTTAATGTATTAATCCAACATATCTTATACCAGTAAGTTCAATTCCATGCTAAGAAATAAACTGTGGTATTAAATTGAATGAAAACTTACTTGTCTTTGATACAGTTTCTTGAGTTATATAGGTGATGAAAGTGGAAAAAAGGAAGTACTATTCTAACTTAATCTAAAATTTTAATCATCTATTTTTCCTTTTAATACCTTAGTTGGCTTTTAAAGGTAATATATTTCTCTCTAAATGTTAAATATTTAAAATTTAGGGATAATTTATAACATATGAAATTATGTCCCAAATGTTCTTACTGGGAAACTAAATTACCATAAAAAGGGGCCATAACTATCTCAAAACAACCCAGTGCCAACAATGAGCTTCCCATCCTGGCTATCCTTAGAATAATTGGCCTTTTAGTTGATTTGACTAACTGACAACTGAGCCACTAATAATTACCTATGGCATGCTTTACTTTTGATTTTGTGTTAGAATACTCTCCTAACGAATGAATGTATAGTACCTTTAAACAATCATATTTGACTGTATTTGAATGCTTTGCTCTTCATTTAGATAATTCTCTATGGAAATATGTTCACACATCAATAACTACAGAGGAGACCTTTTAATTTAATTAAAAGAAAAGCAGCACATCCATGAGGCCTCTTTATGGTTAAACAATTGTGACTTAAAATAATATATTAATTTTATCAATTTACCAAGATATCATTTTAACTTTATGACAAACCTTCAGGTTTATTTAGGGACAGTCACAATCCATAATATTATACTCTTTATGCTTTACACTGTTCTCTAGTGTACTGGGGATTCTAACCATTGGGAATCTTTTCTTCCTTTGATACAAGATTTTATCATAGTAATATTTTCTCAAAAATCAGTAGATCCAAACTTAGCTTTGTGGTTGGTCTTAGCTCAATAGAAATGTCCTGCAAGGTAATATAATTGGCTTAATCAAAAATGAGGTAAGTTGATTTGAAGGAAAAGAAGAAAAGAAAATATTGGGCTATACTATTTGTAGTGATTTTATTTTATTGTTTTATTTCACCAAAATATTATTGCAGTTAGGTATTTAATAGCACTTTAATGTTAGTTTGTCACAAGTGATTTTTGTGTGAAGTATGCAATGTTTAGAAAAGGTTGGTACCTGGAAAGATATTTTAAATTTTGGCAAATGTATTTTTTAATCAGTTGAGATCTAGTTCCTGACAGACTAACAGTGATGGTAGATATAAAAAGACAACAATTTTGCAGAAATTCATATGTTGTAGAGTAGGCAAGTAACAAAAGATACTATTTGTGAGTTTAAAAATCACAGGAGGGTTCTCTATAAATGGCCACCACAATTGTTTTGCCTAGTTTTCCCTCATGAGAGGTCATTTAAAAATTTATATCAGTCATAATGAAGTGTATGCTATTTTTAAGCTTTCGGGTTGTTGAATAGGTACTAAATGGTCATGTTGTTTTAAGGTATTCTTTGCTAACAGTATGCATACATTTACAGATTTGTACAAACGGGATTGTATCTATATCTGTATATGCATGTGTATTAATGTGCAGCTTAATATTTTAAGTATGTTATTAGGCTATGCCTTATGAAAACAAATTTTAAATATATTTACCATTTCATCTTACTACAAAGTTGTCTTTGAAGATGAGTATAACTAGAAAAAGTATGACATTCTTTATACTTATTCAATTTTAGAACTTTAGAATGTATAACAATGTTCTGTACATGTATTTTATTGTATTTTATAAATCAATAAGCTCTTGGGATTGGAAAGAAATTTCCAATCACCTAATCCAGTGGCTCTCAATTAGGAGTGATTTCCTTCCTACCAGGGGATATTTGATAATGTCTAAAGATATTTTTGATTGTCACATCTGAGGGGATACTACTGGCATCAAGAAGGTAGGAGCCAAGGATGCTGTGAAATAACCTAAAATATACGGGATAATTCTCATAGCAATTATCCAACTCAAAATGTCAATTGCAGTGAGATTGAAAAACTCATACCTAGACTAGCTACCTATCTCTTAAGTAGCTCATCTTTATTATAAAAAAATAAGCTCCAGTATTTAGAAAATCACTGTGTCACAGTTATCAAAATCACTAGTGAATGTTTATCTGTTTCTTTTCTTAATATTGTATATATATAAGAAAATGTTATGCATTTGTTTGAGATGGAAAGCAATAAAATGTCCAAGAAAAAGATTCCAGATGAATTTTGCTTTTCAAGGTAATCACATTAGAGGACTAAAAGCTTATTCTAATCATGCAACTATCTCAAAACATTTCTTGATGTGTCTTTAAACAATTATCTAAAGAACACAAAATTGATGATCTCTTATTTCAATAGAAAAATTGGTACTGATTCAGTAACTTGTTTATACAAACAAATTTAGTGTTGTTTTATACCTGAAATTTAAAAATAAGTTTTTTTAAAAAAAACTACAAATTATTTATGAACTCAATGTTTATGATCTTTGAAAAAAAATTTAATTATGAGGATCTCAAAGATTTTATAATCTATGACAGAACTTTTTTCATGGTCATAATCTTAGTTTTGAATTTCATGTATTCTAGATCTTAAATAATATACAAATAAATATACACAGAAAAATAATTGCTTATAGGATACTTGAGAAATATAGATAAAGATAACAGAGGTTAATTTTTAAAATAATTTGATTTATGTCCTTATGCTTTATTGGCAACTTGAACAATATGGTTCTTAAATCTAAAATTGTTTTAAAGTTATATTATTTGCTAAAATAATCAGATTATGATTGCATATATAGGTGTTCAATTATCCAAGAAATAAAAACATCTGAGTCTTCTATTTTATAAATCAATAAATAAATTCTTGAGTTGGGGATGAATATTAGGAGCATGCTAATTGTTACACAGTGATCACTGAATTTGGTGTCTGAATGTGAATAAATTTTTCACTTTTTATTAGTATGTTCTGGCCTTGAATAACAGCTTGCAAGTTTCTTGATGATCTTCTAGAGGAAAACATTCTATTATAGTGTTAATAGGAAATTGAATAACTTAAAAATAACATAATATCAGTGTCTGAATATACTGTATGCCTGTGTGTGTTGAACCTAAATGTGAATGTTGTCATCTTATCATAGACTTCTTGGTTTTACATGTAAAATTCAAAAAATAGTAAAATGATTTCAAGTTCCATTAGTGTATGATAATTTATGTCTAGGATTATCTAAGTATATAGCTTTTAGACTGTAGCACATCTATGTATTAAGAATTCTTAACAGGGAAATAATAAGTATGAAAAAGACATGAAATAAATATATTTTGTTTGCATAAAATAAGTGAACAAACATTTCATGAAGTTTAAGTACAAATGCATATTTTTGTTTCTGACATTTATTAACAAGGATATATAAAGAAATTCTTGGTATTGAACTGTAGTATAGCAGTTTGAAATAAAAATATGAGATCACAATAAAAGTTTTTATGAAAATTGTCTTTGAGGTAAAAATACTAATGAATTGATAATGTAAAAATGAAACCATCTTTAGTGCACAGAAGGTGAAACTAGTCAGTGTTTTGATGTATTTTCTTAAAATCTCAGGCAGTTTTAACCCTTCCGTAGGAATATCAGATATAAAAAGTGGCAAATTAAAATGAATGTAGCAGTTTGGACTTTTGTGTGTAAAATTGTTTTAGGAAAAAAGATAGAAAGGTCTGGTGGAGATAAAACTAACAAATTATTAAATAAAATGTTAAAATCCCCAGACCATTGTTCACACGGGGGAGAAATTGCTGGAGAAGTTGTGAGCATTTAAAGTCCAGGTGGAACAGAATTAAATGTCTTGATGGTTAGTTAAATCATTGTCTTGTGGGCCAGTAACATATGTGGGCTGAGTAGTTTTTATTTTCCCTGGTTGTAGGTAAATAAGATGAAAGGCAAAAATTGTACCATAATTATTTTCAAGCAACTGAGATCTTTGGAATCAGAATCCAGGATGATCACACTTTTCACTTTACATCAACATGCATTTCTTCTAGTATAGAAGCATATATTCTTGGAATGTCTACCATGACTTACTTTTTTTGTGAAGCCTTGAATTTGGAAAATGAGAGTTATTTGTGGAATTATAGAAACATTGACATTATATGGACTATGCTAACATTAATCAAGCAAAACAACTTTGGAAATAACTATTAAAGTGGTATATCAGAAATTGACTTAAAATATTTGTAAGAAAATATAATATATCCATTTCAGCTTTCTTGTCTATATTCCATTGGTGCACTAGTGATCACTTTCCAAAAGCAGTAGAGGAGGCTTCACTTGCTCCTTTTGTGATAGCCGATCATTTATTTCATTCACCTGTAAATCTACGTAGGTCAATATCTGCAGGTCAGAAGTTGGCCTTCACAGTGTATCAATGTATATTTGTATTTCTAACAACATCATTATATGTGATCATTGTAAAATAAGGAAATGTCATGTTTATTCTCCAAATATGTACTATTAATATCACGGGCTTATAAGAGACGACCATTTTGAGATTTATCCTCTTTCCAGAAAACACACACACACACACACACACACACACACAAATTAAGGTCACTTTTGCATTTCCTAAAAATGAAAAATATCTAGATTTTCAAAACAACAAAAATCAACTTTTTATATATTTAAATCTATAGGAATTATAGGACAATGTATTTTCAGAGTTTTGAAGAGCCTGATCCAATCCCCCATCTGGTGTTTATATCCCCACAACAACCCTACAAGTAAGAGGTTGTCTGGTCTTTGCTTGAACACTGCTCATGAAAGAGAATTCACAAATTCCTAATTGCAGATCATTTCATATTGGGGCACTTATCATTATAAATGTTTTGGACTGAATCAAATATTACTGAACTATTAAGCATGCACTCTTAAGGCATTAACATTTTTTAGGCAAAGGAAGTCCTGAGTGAGTGAATTTGATGTATATTCACATATGAAAACACCAGGTAATCAGGGAGCAGTCATGATTTCCATTTCCAGGAGCCTTAGGAAGGATTTCTCTCTAGACTGAGTTATTTTCTGAACAGAGTTGTAGAAATAGCATAACATTTTTGTGTACTTCATGCATCTGCTGTCATCTGTGAGAGTTATCTGATGATTCAATACAAGTTTGTGAAAATTAATTTATGGTATATCACATTGTTGCTTTGTTTTCAGTGATTTGTATCTTAAACACGACATATGCCACGTTTGCTCACAATTTTAAACAAAATTCAAATTCCTTGCACATAGCCTGATAATTTATGAGAGTATTACACAAATATTTACATTTATACATTTCAATGTAAATGTTTTTTTATTTTTTTATATATAGATACATTTTCTATGTAAATGCAGAGAATTTTGAAATACTATCATGAAACATTACTTTTTTTGACCTTTATATGCTCACACCAAGAGATTATTTTATGCTAATATAATTCCCTTAATTGACATTCATTTTCTATAGTAAAGAGAATTCAGAAATATGATCCCTGTGTTCTTAGATAAATGAGAGTAACTTGACATATAATTTTATGGGCAAAGCTGTATATACAAAGCAAATAACATCTGTATGTTCTGTTTACTAGCTGCATTGATTACTGTGTAGAGAAGGAATACATACCTTGAGGAATATTTGCATGTACTAATGCATCTTTATCTACACACTGGAACTTGCACAGCTATACAGCTGCAACTGCATTGTGGCATAACAAAGATGTCCAGTGTTGAACATTTTGATTCATCTCTCTCCCTCTTTCCCCTGCACATTTGGTTGTGTAAAGTCTTTTGTTTCATGGGTTGATCTAATCCTAATTTGTTACTTAGAGGACAGTGAATTTGGCTCTTTACTGAAGAACATCTATATGTGGGTAATATTGGTTTCCCTTAGAAAGATTTATCTCTGTTGGGTTAATGTGTTTAGTATACTGTAGCATATGTTGGTATCAAAGCAAAACTAAAATTAAAATATCAATACAAAAAGTGGTGCAAGAGGCACAGAGATAGATGTTTGTATTAAACTTGGGATTCATTATCAAACTGCATCAAAGAATGTGTGAATAGCAGTGTGATACCAATGTGGCATAGGGAAGGCAAACATTAAAAATTTCAAACTTCAGAGTTTTTTCACTGGGCATGTCTAGAAAACTGCAATGTATTTTCATGAATCCCTTCTATTTGCCATTTAAACAGGACAGTTCTTGTAATCTAGCCATTCTATTTTGAGGTAAAGTAAGATTTAAAATAGGATATAATATTTTTATTTTCCCAATTTCCAATTTTAAAGAATATCAAATATAAAGAATAGTAGAATGAACACCTGTATTCACCTAAATGTAACAATGGTTAACATTTTGCCCACATTTGAGCACTCTCATTGTCTCTATCTCTGTTTCTTTCTCTCCTCGACATATATAAAATAAACATTTACCTGTAACTTTTTGCTGAACCATTTAAAAGTAAGTTGTAGACATCATGACATTTGATCTTTTCAGAATAAAAAAATTCTCTTGAAGAACCTAAAAATTATACTTAAGAAATGAACATAATTTCAATCTATTTCATATTTCAATTTCCCCAGTTGGTTCCAAAATACCTTTTATAGCTATTTTCATTTTTTCCTGATCCAAGGTACAATTAGGGCTCATGCACTGCAAGGATAAATATTTTTTTTTTTTTCCTAAGTGATCTTCATTGGGAGAACTAAAACAATTTTATGTTAAACTCTAAGTGAGGTGATATTTTGTTCTCAGATTTTGAACCAATTATATATTTGTATCTTGATTTTTATAATACTGTGTGACCTTTGACAACATACCAAATTTTACTATTTTCCATAACATCTTTGGACTGAGCACAAAATTACCCAGCAGAAGGGTGACGCATATGGAGCTGATCACAGAACAGTGGCTTAATAGAGTTAGTCGTGTGACCTGCTAGAAGTTGACCTCATTTCAGAATTCCATTGGAGCACGATACATCCAATTCCATATAGAATATGAAAAACATGCTAACATTCATGGTAGTTCTCATTTTGACTTTGATTCAAATAATCGAGTATAGTGATTTTATACTTTTCCAAATATTTCTGCTGCCATTAATACATGCATAAAAGAGAAACTGTTAAATATAAGGCTGAAATTGCATTTATTTCATAATTAACTTTGCTACAACATTTGGGTACTGTTCTCCCAGGGATATCATGAGAAGACCTACACTACCTTCTATGTTTCTAATCTCAGTTTTCTTTGCTTTCACAAACCTGACTACTTCCAAAAACCTGCCCTCTAGCATGATGGTCATGAGGAGCACGTTATTGTAAAAGTTTGAATTCTCTTTGTGAGAAAGACATTTTCATCTTTCAAGTCCATTTCTTCCCCTTAGCAACTATGTTGAATGCTGCTTATTTCACCATGGGTATGGTGTAGTTTTGCCTTCCTGTGAACTTGCATAGAACTTGATCTTTGTATCTGTTCGGGCCCCATCACATCCTTTCCCAATTGTGTCCACAGACATTATCATGCTTTTATCATGTTCCCTGCTCTCATCTTCCACATTGCCTAGTAAGGAATGAAGTCACTGAGTACCTGCTGTGAGCTGCTCTCTGCTGGGAGTTGTATGCATCGTCTTATTTAATTCTGATAACAGTCTTATGTGATATTATCATCCCCCATTTTATAGGTAAAGAAACAGGAATGGAGAGATGAAGTGGTTTGCTGAATATTGTATGTATAGCTGATTAGCAGTGCAAACAATTTGAACTCACATCTCTGTGACCTGACCAACTTTCATATTCTTTCTATCATAAAAATTTGCCTAGACCAAGGCCTTACCTATAACTGGTGCTCAGAAAAACTGATGGAAGTAACTGACAGATGAATTTTCCCTTGACTGTTTTTTTCTGATTGCCTTACTCTGACTCACAGCTAATAAAGCAACTCTCTCCAAATCTGAAGAGAGGCAGCGAAGGAGACAGGCCTGGCAGGCACTGCTGTCTTGTGATCTTCACTAGAAACCATGACTTGCTTTTAGGGCACTGACAACAAGAAATGTAGTGCTCTTTCTGCCTACTCTATATGCCAGGCCTCTGGCAGCCAAGCAACTATTTGCTCAGTAAAGATGGCATGGACCCAGGTTTCTAATTCTCTGAACTAATCGCTGAGCCAAATAGAGCCTTAATAACACCTTCTATTTGTAATTCCTTTGTAGCTGGCAACATACTTTCTACACGTTGTCTCTCTGGACCCTCACAACAGTCCACAATGAGTCAAAAGAGTAGTTAATTAGGCTATTTTGTGTTTCTCAATTGATAATACCTGAGTTCATCAAAAGTTTGTGACTGTCATTGTGAGATCCTGATTGCTTTATACCCTGTATGTCTTACAGAAGAAAATTAATAACTTGAAATCATGTAGGACAACAATAACACTGAAAACAACTATAAGTCTAGTTTTGATGTTTCCTTCCCCCCAGATAACTAGAATGCTGCTTTGGCCAATTCTTGGATTTTTTTCCATTCCTTTTTACTTGCCAAAGATCTCTCTTTACCACTCATCTAAACTACTACTCAGGCTCTCAAATATTTTGACTGCTTTCCAACCAGACCTGAGCCTACATTCAGCATCCGAATACAGTCATTCATCGCTTAATGAAGGGGATACATTCTGGAAAATTCATCATTAGATTATTTCATCATTGTGTGATTATCACAGAGTGTAACTAACACAAATGCAGATGATATAGCCTATTATACACCTGGGCTGTATGGTTTAGCCTATTGCTGCTAGGCTGCAAACCTGTACAGCATATTAGTCTACTGAATATTGTAAGCAATGGTAGCCCAGTGGTAAGTATTTGTGTATCTAAACATTTCTGAATGTAGAAAAGGTACGGTAAAGACACAGTGTTATAATCTTACGAGACCACCATCATATATGTGGTCTGTCATTGACTGGAACATTGTTATGAGGCACATGACTTTGAAGAGTATCCTTGATATCCATTTAATCACCTTCATTCTCTCCCCTGGACCATACCATTTTGACTTCTGCGTTATCACCCACTGAACTCTTTCAGTATCTACCCGATTTCCAGGTCCACTGGTGTCTGCTCTTGCTCTATCCTATTTGAGTATTCCACAGCATTTGACATTTTGATTATCCTTTGATTCTTAAAACTCTCTTTAGTTTCTGGAACACAAATTTCCAGTGTTTCTTTTTGACCATTCTTATTTTTTCACAAGTTCCTTCTCTGGTTCCCCTTTTAGTTCTTGCACCTGGGAATAAATGTTGGTATTTCCCAGGGTTTTATTTTAGGATTTGGTCTCAATTTTATACCTTTTTTGGAGAACTCTTATTCATGCTAATTACTTTAGTTAATACCTATATGCTGATTACGTTCAACTGTGTATGTGTGTGTGTGTGTGTGTGTGTGTGTGTGTGTGTGTGTGTATATGCCAGAGTTTTTTGTTTATCATTTATTTAATCAAGAGGATGTTGGTTATTGATATAACTGCTGTAATACAGGAGTAGATAAGATAGACATGGTTTTTCCTTTTACAGATATTAGTGGAAGGAGATAGTTAAGGAGAAAGAAACATATGAGAAATACCTGCTAGTGACAAGTATTATAAAGAAAATATAGCAGAATGATATGATAGTGACTGAGGCCAATTGACAAAGGTTAGAAAGAGGCTTTTTGAGGAGATGATATTTAATCTGAAACTTGAATTGCAAGAATGAGCTAGCCAGGCAAAAATTGAGGGGGAAGAGTGTCCAAGTTTTAAGGGATGGCTAGTGTAAAACTCTTGAGGCAGAAATGACTTGGTGTGTTTAAGGAACAGAACATAAGGCCCCTATGGCTGGAGCATAGTGAGTTAGGAGACAGTAGGGCTGAGGTTGCCAAATTAGGTAGGGGCTAGATCAAGCTAAGAAGACGTAGTATTGGAGAGTCATTACTGTCATTTTTTTTATAGTTTACAAAAGTATCAGTCTATAGCAAATTGTGGAAAAAGCCCCCTGGTTCTTTAACACAAACATTTTGAGAAGCACTGTTCTAGTAGATGCTTTTATTAAGACAAAAGGGCTTCTAAGAAATGTAAGAGCATGGTCCTATATCAGCCCGATATGCCCAGAGTACCAGACATTAGGTTTAGAGAGAGAAATATCCATCTTGAAAAGGACTGTGAATCCACACAATCTTTTTGGCACATGGAGTTGAATGAAATCAAATATATAGCAAACTCAATATTTTTGACATATTTATATCAGCCAAATCATATTAATAGTCTCTGGACTAAAAGAAACCAATACCATTAGAGATGTGTCCCCAGCTTTCTACAAGCAGGATGCTTGGCTGCTCAAAAAGGATATATTCTCCATTGCCCTAATCAGAATTTTCCAAGGAGGATATGAAAAAGAATGGACTGTCTGAAGTTCAGAATCAAGTGCCATAGAAAACAAAGGACTAAGGAGCCACTCGAGAGGCAGAATAGAGTCTAATCAAGAAATATTCTCAACCGTCAAGATAAGTAAACCTGACATTTGCCAAGTGGGATGTCAGAATTTTTATTGTCTAGTGATTGGCATGTGCTTTCTATTCTTCCTCTTTCAAAATGGGAGGATTTATGTGGTACGTAGTTCCTCTATTGTATATTGAGTGTGTGAAAAAGAAAACTTGTCTTTGTAATTCATAGGTCTCCAGAACAACAGAAACTGCCACTGGACCTGAGTTGATGATGTAAATCTTGATTTTTGAGCCTGATGTTGTAATATTGATGAAATTTTTGAAGGTCTTGGATGTGGAGGAATGTATTTCATATGTGGGAAGGGCATAAAACACATGAAAAAGAGGTTGGACTTTAGTAGATAACTATTACAATCATTCAAAAATGTCCACTCCATGTCCACCAGTGTCATGGGAGAAATGTCCTTCCCCATCTCTTGACTTTGGGCTCAGCATGACTGGCTTTGGCCAATGAGATGTATGCTGATATGACACAAAAAAAGGGTTTGAAATGACCTTGTGTGTCTTTACTGTTGTGCTGAGAAGAGCTTCCTTTGAGTGGGTAGCTGCTGCCCCTTCATTCTGGAGCCCTGAAAAATACATGTGGTACAGACCATAGCCCAGGTGGTCTAATAGAGGAAATGATGCTTCTCTCACTTATACTTGAAGTTCTTTGCCAGACTCGTTATAATATAAAAATTATGCTAATAAATTCCATAATATTTTCATAATAATAAAACTCCTAAGAAGCTTATAAAAATGCATAATTATAAAGAACAGTTTAAAATATGGATTAATATCTGCCAACAGTGAGACGGACCTTGACCTAAGTACAGAATGTTCCTTAAGATATTAGCTAAATATATGTTTCATAACTTTATTGAGGTGTAATTGGCGTAAAATTAACTGCACATATTAACTGTACGAGTTGATAAATTTTGACCTGTGTATAAACCTGTGAAACATCATTATAATCATGCTAATTAATATGTGCATCACCCCAGACAGTTTCCTCATACTGCTTGTTATTCCTCTCCTTTGCCGTTCCCTGACCAAGCTCCATGCTTCGGCAACCACTCATTACTTTTTGTCAGTATAGATATTTGTGAGTATATAGTTCTCTAGAACTTATATAAATGGAATCATACAGTACTCCTTTTCTGGCTTCTTTCACTCAGCATAATCATATTACAATTTATCCTCTTCACTGTATGTATCAAAAGGTCATTCTTTTTATTGCTGAGTAATATTTTGTTTTATAGATATATAACAATTTGTTTATCCATTTACTTGTTGATAGACATTTGGATTGTTTCCAGCTTTGGTCTATTACAAATACAACTGCTACAAATATTCATGTGCAAGTCTTTGTATATACTCCTTTTCTCTTATGTAAATAACCTAGAAGTAAAATTTCAGGATCATGTGGAAGGTGGTGTTTAGCTTTTAAAGAAACTGTTTTCCAAAGTGGTTGACCATTTTACATTCTTGCATATGAAAATACATCCAGCAGCATATGAAAATTTCCATTCTTTCCAACATTTGGCATGGTCTTTTAAATTTTAGCTGTTCTAATAGGTATGTAGTGATACCTCATGTGATTTTAATTTGAATTTCCTTGATTTCTAATTTGTTAAACATGAGCTTACTTGATATCTATATGTTCTTCTTTGGTGAAGTGTTCAAATCTTTTGCTCATTTTAAAATTCTGTTGTTTATATTCTTAAGATTGAAGAGTTATTTATTCTGAATATAAACAATTCATTAGATATATATTTTCCAAACATATTCTCTGAGTTTGTGGCTTTTCTTTTTATTCTCTTGACAACATTTTTTGAAGTTTTTAAAGTCCAGCTTATCAATTTTTTTGTTTATGGATCAAGCTTTTGGTGTTTTATTTAAAAAATACCTAGACTAAGGTCACACATTTTTTTCCCCTATTTTTTATTTTTAGTAGAAATTTTACAGTTTAAGGTTTTGTATTTAGGTCTATAATCTGTGAGAGAGTTAAGCACCTACATGTTGTGAGGTATGAATAACTATGGATTAAAGTTTATTTTTTGCATGCAGATATCCAATTGTTCTATTACCATTTATTGAAAGGACTATCCTTTTATCACTGCACTGCTCTTGCATTTTTGTAAAAAACCAGTTGTTCACATAGGCATATGTTTATTTCTATACTCTCGATTTTATTTCATTGGTCTATTTGTCTATCTTTACACTATTTTGGCTATTGTTGTAGTAAGTATTGAAATTGGTCAGATTAGTTCTCCAATATTGTTCTTTTTCAAAGTTGTGTAGCTAAAACATGTATTCTATATATTTTACATGTATTTTACGTAAATTCTGTGTATTTTGCATTTCCATATACATTTTAGATTGAGCTTGTCAATTTCTGCAAAAAGAGTTGCTGAGATTTTGATTAAGATTGTGTTAAATCTACAGATCAAGTTGGGAAAAATTGACATCTTAACAGTATTGAGTATTGTTAAGATTTAGCCCTTGAATATGGCTTAATTCTTTATTTAGGCCTTCTTTAATGTCTCTGAGAAATATTTGTAGTTTTCAATGAACAGGGTTTGCACAGCTTTTGTTAGTTTTATCCTTTGATATTTCATATTTTAATGGCTTTGTAAATGGTGGTATTCTTTAGTTTGAATTTTTCATTTATTTATTTTGCTAATACAGGCAAACCTTGGAGATATTATAGGTTGTTCTATACCATCACAATAAAGCCAATATTGCAACAATGCGAGTCAATAGCATTGACTATAAATATTGCAATAAAGTGTGCAATAGCATTATGTTTAAAAAGTGTATATAGTTTAAGTTTAAAATATTTTATTGCTAAAAAATGTTGACACAGAGATATGAAGTGAACACATGCTCTTAAAAAGTGCTGACAGACTTGCTGAATGCAGGGTTGCCACAAACCTTCATTTTGTAAAAAACACAGTATTTATGAGTGAAATAAAGTACAATGAAACAAGATAAACCTGTGTATATTAAAGAAAATTGATTTTCCTATATTGAACTTGTGATCCTACAACCTTGCTAAATTCATTTATTAGTAGTAATCACTTTTTGGAGATGCCATTTTACATAGACAAGCATGCTATATACAAATACAAACAGTTGTACTTTTTTCTTTTTAATTTGGATACCTTCCCCTCCCTTCCTCTTTCCTTTCCTTCCTTTTTTTTTCTTTTTGGTCTTATTGCACTAGCCAAAACCTTGAGTACAATATTGAATAGAAGTGGTGAGAGAAAATGTCTTTTGTTATTCCTGCATTAGGGACTAAACATTCAGTATTTTACCATTAAATATAATATAAGCTGTAAGTTTTTTGTGCATGCCCTTATCAGGCTGAGGAAGTGTACTTTTATTTCTAGTTTTCCAATAGTTTTAAAATAACCAAGAATAGATGCTTTATATGTAAATACTTACATACACATACATAGCCATGTTTAATTAGTTAATATGCTAAATTTATTGTTTAAATTTTAAGGTATAACCAACTGTGCATTCTTATGATAAACTCCATTATGATGTATTATTCTTATTATGTTGTTGGATTCAGTTTGCTGAATTTGCTTAGAATTTTGCGTCTCATTTCATGAGGGATATTGGTTCTGTAGTTTTCTTTTTTGGTAATGTGTTTGTGGTTTTGATAACAAGGTAATGTTGGTCTTACAGAATGAATTGGAAAACATTCCTTCTTTAACAATATTCTGGAAGTGTTTGCTTATACTTTCTCCTTAAATGTTTCATGGAATTCACATTCAACTCATCTTTTTGGGAAGATTTTAAACTACAAATTCAATTTGTTAACAGAGCTATTTATGTATTTCTTCATTTTCATTCAACATTTTTACTGAGATATAAGTTGCATACTATACAATTTACCTTTTTAAAGTGTTCAAATCAGTAGATTTTAATATACACACTAAGTTGTACCACAATCATCACTATCTACTTCCAGAACATTTTTATTACCCCCAAAAGACACCCCACATCCATTATCAGTCAGTTTCCATTCCTCCTTCCCCTCCAAGTTTTGTAGACCACTAATCTATTTTCTGTCTTTATGGATTTACCTATTCTGGAGAGTTCATATAAATGGAATCATATACTATGTGACATTTTTCTGCCTGTATTCTTTAACTTAGCATAATGTTTTCAAGGTTTATCCATACTTTAGCATGTGTCTGTACATCATTTCTTTTTATGACTGAATAATATTTCATTGTATGGATATACTATATTTTGTTTATCCATTCATCACTTGGTATGTGTTTGGGTTGTTTCTTCTAATTTTGGCCTACTGGGCTCTAAAGCTCTGTTCATTTTTCTTAATTTTTTTTCTGCTGTTCTTTAGATTGGATAGTATCAATTATCCTAGCTTCAATTCACTGATTCTTCTGCCTGTTTAAATCAGCTGTTGAGCTTCTCTGGTGAATTTTTCATTATTGTTATTGTACTTTTCAATTCTGGAAATTCTATTTAGTTCTTTTTCTTAAGAAATAATTTCTGCCTCTTTATTGATGTCCTGTCTTGATGGTGAGACATTGTTTTTGGACTTTCCTTTAGTTCTTTAGACATGGTTTCATTTAATTCTTTGAAC
This sequence comes from Ateles fusciceps, assembly GCA_036589455.1. Lineage (NCBI taxonomy): Eukaryota > Metazoa > Chordata > Mammalia > Primates > Atelidae > Ateles > Ateles fusciceps. Next base: position 31,989,865 of record JAZHEH010000065.1, on the reverse strand, counting down.
ATCTTTCATATAGCAGATTTAAAGTCTTTGTCTAGTAAGTCCAACATCTGGACAGGAATAATTTCTACTCATTGCTTTCCCTCTAGCTCCCTGAGTATGGGTCATACATTCTTGTTTCTATGAATGTCTTGTATTTTTTGTTGAAAATTGTACATTTTAAATAATAAAATGTGGCAATTTGGGAAATCAGATTCTCTTCTCTCACCAGGGCTTGCTGTTATTGCTGCTTGTTTCGTGGTTTTATGAACTAATTCTGAAACAAATTTTATTCTTTGTCAAGTATGTCCCCAAAATCTCCACTCAGGTTAATTAGCAACTAATGATTGAACTGTGATTTTTTAAAAATGCTGGAATCTCCTGTCTTTATTGAGGGATTCTGTGTGCATGCTGGAGCATAGCTTTATAACTCAGCCTGGGAATTTGCAGTTGTGTCTTCACATTTACTTCTTGTTGTGCATAGTCTCTCTGAATCTTTCCTGAACATGCACACAGCACTGGGCTTGTGCACAGCTTTACACATGTGCATGACCTTCTTGATTCTCTGCTATATGGGAAAGCTTTTCAAAAACCCCTTGTGTTAGTTTGCTAAGGCTGCTATAACAAAATGCTACAGACTGGGGTGGCTTAAACGACAGAAATTTATTTTCTCACAGTTCTGGAGACTAGGATTCAAGATGAAAGTGTTGGCAGGCTTGGTTTCTCCTGATGGATATCTCCTTGGCTTTCAGATCGCTACCTTCACTAAGTTCTCACATGGCCTTTTTCTCTGTGCATTCACATCCCTGATGTCTCTTCTTCTTATAAGAAAACCAGTTATATTGTAGCAGGGCCCCTACAATTATGACCCTATTTAAACTCAATTGTGTCTGTTAAGGCTCTGTCTTCAAATACAGTCGATTCTAAGGTACTGGGGGTTAGGACTTCAACATAAGAATTTCGGTTCAGTTTCTAACACCTCTTATGGACATATAATTCTCCAATTTTTCCTTTTAAAGTTTTTGGTTAGCATATTGTTTGGCCCAACTATAATCTACCATGTCAGGCAGCCATGATATCAAACAATTGCTGCTGTTTCTTTTGACAAACACCTTGGAGAAAAGGCTGTTTGTAGTAGGTGAGCTCTGAGTCAGGTCAAGTAAAGACAAAATGCGTGAGTGAGATCTCCAGGGTACCACCAGACAGGTAAATAATAACATTTCTCTGAAAAGAGGGCTTCAGAGAAACTCCAAACCTATTCTTTCCCCTCAAATGACTTCATGATTGTGGTTGTTAGTTTTCAAGACTACAACAGAACAAGCTAGAGGTGGAGGGAAATAGAGTAAGTTTAAATGCCAAAAAACTCACTGTTCTTGCTGATACTCACCTGTTTCTTTTGAACAAATGCTCTGAAGACTATAGTAAGTCTTTAGTTAATTTCCAGAGTTCTGAAATTTTAATTTTGAAATGTCAATTTTTGCCAGTATTCTCATTACTTTTATGGAGGAGAGGATTTTAAAAAGTTCTTATTCCCTCATTCCCACTGACTTCCTATGTATATTTTCTGAAGTGAGCTTTTATAGATTGGGTCTTTCAAATAATATATAATATATCCATTTCATCCATGTTGTCAAATTATCGGCATAAAGTTGTTTTATACTCTTCCCCTATTGGGTCTTTCAAATAATATATAATATATCCATTTCATCCATGTTGTCAAATTATCAGCATAAAGTTGTTTTATACTCTTCCCCTATTATCCTTTATTATATTAGAATTAGTAGTGATTTTAGCTCTCATTCCTGTCTTTCTTATTTTTGTTACTGTTCAATGTAGTTAGAGGTTTAGAAGCAAACTTTAGCTTCACTGATTTTCTCTATTCTTTTTTGTTTTATGTGTATTGATTTCTGCTGTAATTTGTGTTTTTCCCTTTCATTCACTTAATGGGGGTTTAATTTGCTTCTTCTAGTCTTTTAAGGTAGAAGTTGAGATTTTTTTTTCTGAGTGTAGGTAGTTATTGCTTTAACTTTCCTCTATGTACTACTTTAGTGGCATCCAAAACTTAGATATGTTGTGTTTTCATTTGTATTTAGTTTAAAATACTTTCTAATTTCCATTTTAATTTTTTTCTTTGACCCCTGGGTTATTTAGAAGTATATTATTTAGTTTCCAAATGTTTGGGAATTTCAAAAGACATTTTCCTGCTATTGATTTGTAATTCTATTGTTCTTAAAGAGTATACTTTACCTGATTTGAATCATTTTATATTTTATAAGGCTTGCATTATGGCTATTATATTAGTCCATTTTGTGTTGTTATAGAGGAATGCATGAGGCTGGGTAATTTATTTTAAAAAGATGTTCACTTGGCTCATAGTTCTGTAGGTTGTACAAGAAGCATGGTGCCAGTATTTGCTTCTGGTGAGGACCTCAGGAAACTTTTACTCATGGTAGAAGGTGAAGAAGGGGTAGGCATGTCAGATGGTGAGAATGGGAGCAAGAAGGAAGGGAAGAAATGCCAAGCTATTTTTTTAACAATCTATTGTGAACTAATAAAGTGAGGACTCACTCATTACTATGAGGGTGTACCAAGCCACTCATGAGGGATCCACCCTCATGACCCAAACACCTCCCACTAGGCCTCACCTCCAACATTGGGGATCCCATTTCAATCTGGATTTGGAAGGGACAAATATTCAAGCTATAGTAGCTCTGACTGTCGTTTATCTTAATAAAAGTTCTGAGTACATTTGCAAAGAATGTGTATTCTACTGTTGTTATGTGGGTATTTTAAAATGCCGATTAGGCAAGGTTTTTTGGTAGTGTTGTTCAAAATCTTTTCTACCCTCATTGATTTTCCTGTCTATTTGTTCTGCCAATTATTGAGAGAATGTTTTGAAATCTCTGACAGATTTCAGGGTTGTCTATTTCTTCTTACAGTTTTATCAGTTTTGCTTTATGTATTTCAAAACTATTGTTAGATGCATAAATCTTTAGAATTTGTATATATTTTTGATCAGTTGACTGCTTTCCAATTTTTGGTTAGTATATTGTTTGCCTCAACTGTAATCTACTGTGGACCCCCCTTTATCTTTGGTAATATTTGTTGTTTTGAAATTTATATTGTTGGTATCAGAGTAACCACACTAGATTTATTTCAATTAGAATTATCATGATACATTGTTTTACTTTTTTTTGTTTTAAATTTATGTTTGGACTTACATGTGCAGGTTTGTTGTATAGGTAGACTTGTGTCATGGGGGTTTGTTATACCAATTATTTTATCACCTAAGTATTAAGTCTGGTACTGATTACTTATTCTTCCTGATCCTCTTCTTCCTCCACTATCCACCTTCTGGTAGGCCCCTGTGCTTGTTCTCCTCTTTGTGTCCATGTGTTCTCATCATTTAGCTCCTACTTATATGTGAGAACATGAAGTATTTGACTTTCTGTTCCTGCATTAGTTTGCTAAAGATAATGGTCTCCAGCTCCATCCATATTCCTGCAAAGACATGATCTTGTTCCTTTATATGGCTGCATAGTATTCTATGGTGGACATGTACCACATTTTCTTTATCCAGTCTACCATTGGTGGACATTTAGATTGATTTCATGTCTTTGCTATTGTGAATAGTGCTGTAATGAACATACACATGGATGTGTTTTTAATGATAGAACAATATATATTCCTTTGGGTATATACCCAGTAATGGGATTGCTAGGTTAAATGGTAGGTCTGTTTTTAGATCTTTAGGAATTACCACACTGTTTTCCACAATGGTTGAAGTAATTTACACTTCCACCAATAGCGTATAAGCATTCATTTTTCTCTTCAACCTTGTCAGCACCTGCTATTTTTTTGACTTTTTAATAGTAGACATTCTGAGTGGTGTGAGAAGGTATCTTATTCTGGTTTTGATTTGCATTTTTCTAATGATCAGTGATACTGAGCTCTTTGCTTTCTGGCTGCATTTAAGTCTTCTTTTGAAAAATGTCTGTTCATGTCCTTTGCCCACTTTTTAATGGGATTTTTTTCTTAGTAGATTTATTTATATTCCTTACAAATGCTGGATACTAGATCTTTGTCACATGCATAGTTTGCAAAAATTTTCTTCCATACCTTAGGTTGTCTGTTTACGGTGTTTAGAGTTTCTTTTGCTGTGCAGAAGCTCTTTAGTTTACTTAGATCCCATTTGTCAATTTTTGTTTTTGTTGCCAATTGCTTTTGGTGTGTTTGTTATAAAATCTTTACTTATTCCTGCACCCAGAATGGTATTGTCCAGGTTGACTTCCAGGAGTTTTATAGTTTTGGGTTTTACATTTAAGTCTTTGATCCATCTTGAGGTGATTTTTGTATATGGTGGAAGGAAGGGGTCCAGTTTCAATCTTCTGTATATGGCTAGACAATTACCCCAGCAACATTTATTAAATAGAGACTCCTTTTTCCATTGCTTGTTTTTGTCAACTTTGTCAAACATAAAATGGTTTGACATTTTATTTCTAGGTTCTCTATTCTGTTCCATTGGCCTATCTTTTTGTTTTTGTACTAGTATCATGTTGTTTTGGTTACTGTAGAACTGTAGTATACTTTGAAATCATGTAGCATGATGCCTCCAGCTTTGTTCTTTTTGCTTAGGATTGCCATGGCCATTTGGGCCTATTTTGGCTCCATATGAATTTTAAAGTAATTTTTTCTATGTCTGTTCTCACTGGTTTCAAAGAACTTCTTGATTTCTGTCTTAATTTCATTATTTATCCAGGAGTCATTCAGGAGCAGGTTGTTAACTTCCATGTCATTGGCAGTTTGGTAGGAATTGCATTGAATTTTTAAACTGCTCTGGGCAGTATGGCCACTTTAATGATATGGATTCTTCCTATCCATGAGCATGGAATGTTTTTCAATTTGTTTCATCTCTGATTTCTTTGAGCAGTGTTTTGTAGTTCTCATTGTAGAGATCTTTTGCCTCCCTGATTAGACGTATTCCTAGGTACTTTATTCTTTTTGTGGCAATTGTGACTGGGATTGCATTTGAGATTTGACTCTTGGCTTGACAATTGTTAGTGTATAAGAATTCTAGTGATTTTTGTAAGTTGATTTTGTGTCTTGAAACTTTGCTGGTTGTTTATCAGCTTACAGCACTTTTGGACCAAGACTATGCAGTTTTCTAGATATAGGATTATGTCATCTTCAAACAGGGATAGTTTGACTCCTCTCTTCCTATTTGGATGCTCTCTATTTCTTTCTCTTGCCTGGTTGCCCTGGCCAGAACTTCCAATACTATGTTGAATAGGTGCAGTGAGAGAGGGTATCCTTGTCTTCTGCCAGTTTTCAAGAGAAATGCTTCCAGCTTTTGCCCGTTCAGTATGATATTGGCTGTGGGTTTGTCATATATGGCTCTTATTATTTTGAGGTATGTTTCTTCAATACCTAGTTTATTTTTTATTATTTTGAGGTATGTTCCTTCAATACCTAGTTTATTAAGCGTTTTTAACATGAAGGGATGTTGAATTTTATCGAAGTTTTCTTTTTCTGCATCTATTGAGATAATCATGTGGTTTTTGTCTTTAGTTCTGTTGGGTGATGAATTACATTTATTGATTTGCATATGTTAAACCAGCCTTGCTTCCTGGGGATGAAGTTAACTTGATCATGGTGGATAAACTTTTGATGTGCTGTCGGACTTGGTTTGCCAGTACTTTATTGAGGACTTTTGTATCAATGTTCATCAGGAATATTGGCCTGAAGTTTTCTATTTTTGTTGTATCTCTGCCACGTTTTGGCATCAGGATGATGCTGAGCTCCTAACATGAGTTAGGAAAGAGTTACTCCTTTTCAGTTGTTTGGAATAGTTTCAGTAGAAATGGCAACAACTCCTCTTTGTACGTCTAGTAGAATTCAGCTGTAAATCCATCTGGTCCTGAGCTTTTTTTGGTTGGTAGGTTATTTATTACTGCCTCAATTTCAGAACTCATTATTGGTCTATTCAGGGATTCAATTTCTTTCTGGTTCAGTCTTGGGATGGTGTATGTGTCCAGGAATGTATCCATTTCTTCTAGATTTTCTATTTTATCTGCATAGAGGTGTTTATAGTATTCTCTGTTGGTTGGTTGTATTTCCATGGGGTCAGTGGTGATATTTCCCTTATCATTTTTGATTGTGCCTATTTGCTTCTTCTCTCTTTTCTTTTTATTAGTCTAGCTAGTGGTCTACCTATTTTGCTAATGTTTTCAAAAACCAGCTCCTGGACTTTTTGATTTTTTGAAGGGTTTTTTCATGTCTCTAACTCCTTCAGTTCCACTCTGATCTTGCTTATTTCTTGTCTTCTACTAGCTTTGGGGTTCATTTGCTCTTGGTTCTCTAGTTCTTTTAGTTGTGATGTTAGGTTGTCAATTTGAGATCTTTCTAACTTTTGGATATGGGCGGTTAGCTATAAATTTCCCTCTTAACACTGCTTTAGCTGCAGCCCAGAGATTCTGATATGTTATCTTTTTGTTCTCATTAGTTTCAAAGAACTTCTTGATTTCTGCCTTAATTTCGTTATTTACACAAGAGTCAGTCAAGAGTAGGTTGTTAATTTCCATGTAGTTGTGAGGTTTTGAATATTTCTTAATCTTGAATTCTAATTTGATTGTGCTGGGATCTGAGAGACTGCTTGTTATGATTTCAGTTCTTTTGCATTTGCTGAGGGGGTGCTTTACTTTCAATTATGTGATCAATTTTTAAGTGCAATGTGGCAATGAGAATGTATATTCTGTTATTTTTGGGTGGAAGGTTCTGTATATCTATCAGGTCCACTTGATCCAGAGCTGAGTTTAGGTCCTGAATATCTTTGTTACTTTTCTGTCTCAATGATCTGTCTAATACTGTTACTAGGGTGTTAAAGTCTCCCACTTCTATTGTGTGAGAGTCTGTTTCTTTGTAGGTCTCTAAGAACTTGCTTTATGAATCTGGGTGCTCCTGTATTGAGTGCATATATATTTTGGATAGTTAGCTCTTCTTGTTGAATGGAACCCTTTACCATTATGCAATGCCATTTTTTTTTTATCTTTATTGGTTTAAAGTCGTTTTTTTTTTTTTTTTTTTTTGAAACTAGGATTGCAACCTCTCCTTTCTTCTGTTTTCCATTTGCTTGGTAACTTTTGCTCCATGCCTTTATTTTGAGCCTATATGTGTCTTTGCAAATGAGATGGGTCTCTTGAAGATAGCATACCGAAGGGTCTTGTCTTGACTCTTTATACAGCTTGCCATTCTGTGTCTTTTCATTGGGGCATTTAGCCCAGTGACATTTAAGGTTAATATTGATATGCGTGAATTTGATCCTGTCATCATGATGTTAGCTGGCTATTTTGCAGACTTGTTTATGTGGTTGTGTCATAGTGTCACTGGTCTGTGTACTTCAGTGTTTTTGTAATGGCTGGTAATAGTTTTTCCTTTCTATATTTAGTGCTTCCTTCAGGAGCTCTTGTAAGGCAGATCTGGTGTAATGAATTTCCTCAGTATTTCCTTGTCTGAAAAGGATCTTATTTCTCCTCCAATTATAAAGCTTACATTGGCCAGGTATGAAATTCTGGGTTTTGGGAGGCTGAGGTAGGCACATCACTTGAGCCCAGGAGTTTGAGACCAGCCTGAGCAACATGGAGAAACCCCAGCTCTACAAAAAAACATGAAAAACTAGCTGATGCAGTGCTGCAAACCCCAGCTACTTAGGAGGCTGATGTGGGAGAATAACTTGAGGCTGGAAGGTTGAGACTGCAGTGAGCTGTGATTGTGCCACTGTACTCCAGCCTGGGTAACAGAATGAGATGCTGTTTCAAAAAAAAAAAAAAGAATTTCTGGGTTGAGATTTGGAATTTCTTTCTTTAAGAATGTTGAATATTGGTTCCCAATCTCTTCTCTCTGTGGATTTCTACTGAGAGGTCCGTTGTTAGTCCGATGGACTTCCTTTTTATAGGTGACCTGACCTTTCTCTGTAGCTGCATTTAGCATTCTTTCTTTCATTTAGGCCTTGGAGAATCTGATGATTATATTTTGGGGATAATCTTGTTGTGATATGTCTTCCTGGGGTTCTCTGGATTGCCCAAATTTGAATATTGGCCTCTCTAGCTAGGTTGGGGGAAGTTCTTATGGATAATATCCTGAAATATGTTTTCCAAGTTGCTTCCATTCTACCATATCTTTCAGGGACACCAATGAGTCATAGATGTGATCTTTTTACATAATCCCATATTTCTCATAGATTTATTTCTTTTCATTCTTTTTTTCTCTATTTTTGTCTGACTGTCTTATTTCTTAAAGCAACTCTTCAAGCTATGAGATTCTTTACTCAGCTTTATCTATTTTGCTATTAATACTTGGGATTGCATTATGAAATTCTTGTATTGTGTTTTGCAGCTCTAGCATGTTAGTTACATTATTTCCTATATTGGCTATTTTGTCTGTCAGATTTTGTATCATTTTATTGTGATTCTTATCTTTCTTGAATTGGGTTTTAATGTACTCCTACATCTTAATGGTCTTCATTTCTATCCATATACTGAATTCTGTTTCTGTCATTTCAGCCATCTCAGCCCAGTTCGTCTTTCCTCCAAATGACCATACTGCTAGAGAGGCACAAAGATGAGAAAGGACCAGTGCAAGAACGGACAACTCAAAAAACCAGCCTGCCTTCTTTCCTCCAAATGACCATTTGTGGGCTGGTGTTCCTTCATTCTTTGAAGTTGCTTTCCTTTGAAGTTGCTTTCCCAAAGGATGGGTTTTATCCTTTTATCTTATTTGATGACCTTGAGGTTGATTGTGGTATAAGGTGGGTTCAGCTGATTGGCTTCATCAGTAAGATTTTAGAGGCCCAGTGCTCAGCTCCCAACTCCTGGACTGCATGCTCTAACTCTGGGCGACTTGTATCTGGCGACTTTGTTCTCTGCCTCCTTGAGGTTAGGAACCCACAGTGGTGGGGGGACAAGACACTCTCAGACTGCTAGTTGCGACACTTTGGTGGCAGCCAAAGTGTATTATAGGGTGGTGGCAACAGTATCCATCCTTGTTTGCACATGCTAGCAGCAGCGGTAGTGGCAGTGCAGTGGGGCACACACTCATCGGCTGCAGCAGGGTGCTAGTGGATGCTAGGGTGCCTGCCTCTATGCAGGCATTCACAGCAGCAGCGGATGCAGCAGGGCCTGGGGTGGTTGGGGGCCCTCTTTGGTGACTGTGGTGTGGTTATGCTGGTGGTGGTGCTAGCACAGGGGGTGGGGAACCTGGTAGGGGCAGGTCTGTGTGTACCTTTCTCTCTAGCTGCTGTTAGCATTCTTTCTTTGATTTAGAAAGAAATATAGGGGAGGGTCTGCTGTTCTTCATGCCTAGTTTCACTCTGGGCAGTGCTGGCTCTGGGGGTGGGGTGCTTGTGAGGGTGGGGCTAGCAGGCTCTGTGTCCATCAAGGCTATGACTGGAATGGTGTTATAGCAGGCAAGTGGGTGAGGGAAGCACTCCCACTGGAAGCAGAGGCACGGTAGGGTGCACATGCACATGTGCACTGTGGGGCAGGGAAGGCAAAATCCACTTGTGCACCCATAGCCCAGCAATGCAATGTGAGAGGTGGCTGTGGACCCAGGGAAGCTGTAATGTGGGGAGAGAGTGGATAGGCTGATGTGTGGCCACAGGAGCCAACCCCCGCTGGAGCTCTATGCCAGCACAGGAGCTATGATGTGGACCCCTACAGCACCAGATGCTGCACTGCAAGCAGGTGCAGCCAGGCTGGGCACTTGGAAGAGGCCAGCAGACAAAGGAGTGCTCAGGTCGGACTGGCCCTGTCTGATGGGCAAGACCACCCTACAGAGTTCAGGTTGGACAGTTCCCCTGGGGCTGAAGTCTCCTATGGAGCAAGCTCGAGCCTTGGGGGGATGGGTGTCCCTGGTCATGCTCTGCTACAAAGCTCCTGCACCAAAGCCTCTGGCTCTACATTGGCTGGCATGCTGCCCCTACCACTTCTCTGAGAAGCTCTCCCTGCTAGCTCAAATGTCTGTAGTAGTCAAGGGGTCTCCTCCTGCCAGGATTCCGGAGGCCTGTGGTGAGAGTGGGTTGCTCCTTGCCAGTTCAACTCACCCATTCTCCTGGAGTCACTGGGGGCCAAGAATGAGTCCCATTGCATAGTAGTCCCATGCAGGGCTCCCCTTGCAGCTCAGCTTCTGTGTCTTTCTTCCATCCACTCCTGCCTTCCCTTGGAAGATCTGTTAGGAGTTCACCAGTCGTCCTGTTCCCTTGGTAGCAGCTGTTCCACCTGGCTGCATCTAGTTGTCCATCTTGCCACATCTCCCTGGTTTTACTTTTAACCAATTTGTGTCTTTATATTTGAAGTTTGTTCCTTGCAGGTAGCACATAGTTCAGTTTTACTGTTTTAAAATCTAATTTGAAATCTCTGCTTTTAATTGGGATGTAGACTTTTTACATTTAATGTAACTATTGATATGGTTAGGTTTAAACCCATTTGTTTGTGTTTGTTTTCTGTTTGTCCCATGTGTTCTTTGTTCCCATTTCCCTTTTTGACTGTATTCTTTTGGATTAAAAGAATATTTTTATATTTAGTTCATTTTGTTCAGTTTTTCTCCTTTGTTGGCTTATTAGCGATCATTCTTTGTTTGTTATTTTAATGTTTGCTCTAGTGTATATACTATACGTCTTGTATTTATTTATCACAGTTAACCTTCAAGTGATATTATGCTATTTTACAGATAGTATAAGAATCTATTAATATTTGTATTAAAAAGAGAGACTATTCCCCTTTATTTGGATTTTTATCTACTATGTCAAGAAATATTTGAGAGAGCAAATTGTCCTCCAACTTTTGAAAAAGGTTAAAATAAAAAGCAAAATACCTACCCTTTTTCAAGAAAAAAAAAAAAAGAAGAATCTGACAATAGTATACTTTCATTTTTCCCTTTTCAATCTTTATGCTACTGTTGTCACACATTTTACTCCTGCAAATGTTATAAACCTTATTTTACGTTGTCACTGTTTTAGTTTAAATAAGAAATTATCTTTGAAAAGGATTTGAATCATAAGAGTAAAATCTTATATATTTACCCATGTAGTTGGTATTTCTGCTGCTCTTCATTACTTTGTATAAACCTGTATTTCCATTTGGTATCATTTGATTTTTTTCTTCCTGAAGTACTTACTTTAATATTGCTTGTAATGTGGATTTATTGGGGGGTGAAATTTTTCAGTTTTACAAAGACTGAAAAGGTCTTCTATTTTACCTTATTATTATTTTATTATTATTGTTTTTTGAGACAGGGTCATGCTCTGTCACTCAGGCTGGAGTTCAGTGGTGTGATCATGGCTCACTGCAGCCTCAACCTCCTGGGTTCAAGCAATCCTCCCACCTCAGCCTCCTGAGTAGGTGGGACTACAGGCATGTACCACCATGTCCTGGCTGATTAATTTCTTTCTTTCTTTCTTTTTTTTTTTTGTAGAGATGGGCTGTCTTGCCTAGGCTGCTCTCAAATTTCTCAGGTCAAGTGATTTTGGGAGGTGAGTGCTGGGATTATAGGTGTAAGCCACCATACCCAGCCTTTACCTTACCGTTTGAAAGATATTCTCACTAGGTATGGACCACTATCTTCTTGCTAATATGGTTTCTCATGAGAAATCTGTTGTTTTTATCCTTGTTTCTCTGTGTGTAATGTACCCTTTTTTCTTGGTTGTTCGTATATGATTTTCTCACTGTTACTGGTTTTGAGCAATTAGATCATAATAAACTTTGTTATAGTTTTTCTTGTATTTCTTGGGCTTGAAATTTGCTGACCTTTTTGGATCTGCAGATTTATTATTTTTATCAAATTTGTAACATTTTCTACCATTAGTTCTTGAAATATTTTTTATGTCTTCTCCTTTGAGCACTAAAATTGTGCATATATCAGGCTTACTGTGATTGTCTCACAGCTCATTCATGCTCTGTTCATTTTATAAATTCTATTTTCTATCTGTATTTCATTTTGGATTGTTTCATTGCTGTATCTTCAACTTTTCTAATCTTTTCTTCTACAATTTCAAATCTACCATTATTTCTATTCGATGTATTTTTTAATCCCACACACTATAGTTTTCATATCTAGGAGTTAAATTTGGGCCTTTGAAATTATCTTCTATGTCTCTAAATATTTTCAGACATACAGAATTAAGATTAGCCATGTAATGTGTGGCATCCAGTTTAAAGTGACATGCAACACCTCTCATTTAAAAAAATGTTAAAAATTTCAAGAGGGTTACAGTGGAACATTAAACCAAGGGTGGGGTCTGCACTGGCTTGGGTGGGCCAGAGCTGGAGGGGCCCTCAGATTCTCTCAGGAGATTGCTGGACTTCAGAGGGACTGTATCTGTTGTTGGGATTCAGCATCATTGCTGTGAATTGATTTATATTTAAAAAATCTAAAGAATTAATATATAATCTCACCATCCTAAAGTAACTACTGGTGTTTTTGAGATTTTTTCTTCTAATTTTTTCCCTATTCATATATAAAAATAGTTATGTTTTTTATTTCAAAATAATGTAAACTCATTGTAGTAAAGTTGAAAAATAAAAGCTCAAATAATAAACATATAAAGTATAATATAAATTAAAATCACTATACAAACTACTTGGTAATCTAATGTTTTTACTTTATATGCTGTGTCATTTCTCCACTTATATATTTTATGAATTTCATGGTAATGAAAGCAAATATACATTTTTATATTTTGATTTTGCATTAAATCTTTCTGGGTAATCATCCTTCTAGGTTACTTCCTACTATTTATAGGCATTACCAGTGTTGGTAATGTAATAGGATGGTTGTATTATAATATATTTATTTTCTTATTATTTTGTATTTATTTCATTCTAATTTTATATCATTTTAAACAATAATGGTAGTCTCATTTTAATGTAAAAAGCTTTTTCCATCTTTTGGATTATTTTGTTAGGATGCAAGCTTAGAAGTGGAAACACCACACCAAAGGTTATACACATTTGAAGTGGTTATCAATATTGCCGAATCAATTTCTAAAGTGTTTTACTAATTTGTATTTGCAGCAGCAGTGTATGAGACAGCTAGTTCCACCATATCCTCAAAACATTTAAATCACATTATTGCATTCAATAGTTCAGAAATAACATTTTCCAGTTTTAATCTATAATTCTTTGATTACTAAATTGACTAGTTTCAATATGTTTTTAAGCAAGCTATACTTGCTTATGTTAATGATCTCTGTGACCTTTATTCAGTTTTTCTACTGGATTTTTGACACTTCTATTAAATTGTATTATTAAGATACATATCTCAATGCCATATTTGTTTCAAGTGCTTTCATTTGAATGCTGTCCTATATGCATTTCCTTATATTTCATTTGTATTAAAAAGAAAATACATTACAAATAATTTCAATTAAAGTACACAGTAAACACTTGATTCCTTATTGAGAAATAATAGAGATTTTTTTTGAAGGGGGGTAAGTATAAATGTTTAGATAATATCATAGTGGCAACATATATGCATTTTATCTTGTTTCCTTTTCATATGAAAAGTCTGAGAATGTCATAGTTGTTTGCTAATCTGTATTTTAATAGATACTTTTTATTTTTAAACAGAAAGTATATATGCCAAAAGTTAGGTTGACAAATTAATTGACCATAATTGTCAAAATTGCTGGTTATTAATTTATTTTTAGTTTTGGTGTGTGAAAATGTAAACCTGCACAAGTGCCATGGTCAATTACAGCATATTTGATGCGACCTAATTAGTACTGTGAGGAACCAACACGTGGAAAAGCAAATGGGGACACATGCTAGGGACAAAACTGCATGTGATGTGAATACTAATTTTGGCTTTATATTGTTTTATTCATGAAACACCTTCTTCTGTTAAAGAAGGTAAAACAGGCCGGGCTTGGTGGCTCATGCCTGTAATCCCAGCACTTTGGGAGACTGAGGTGGTGGATCACCTGAGGTCAGTAGTTCGAGACCATCCTGGCTAACATTGTGAAACCCCGTTTCTACTAAAAATACAAAAAATTAGCCGTGTCTGGTGGCTCACACCTGTAATCCCAGGTACTCGGGAGGCTGAGAGAGGAGAATCGCTTGAACCCAGGAAGCAGACAGAGGTTGCAGTGAGTCAAGATTGCACCATTCACTCCAGCCTGAGCAACAAGAGCGAAACTCTGTCTTAAAAAAAAAAAAAGAAGACAAAACAGAACCAGACAGTTGTTGAATGCTTATGTGACAGGGCCTGTGTAAGGTCCTTTCATGGAGATTTATTTAATCCTAATGAGTCCGTGAGGGAGGCATAGTAACTCCATTTTACAGATAAGGAAACAGCCTCAGCGAAGTGAACCAAACTCCCCAAAGTTATATATCTTGTAGGAAACAGCTGGGGTTTAAATTCAGCTTTCTGACTCTAAGGTAACCTGAGTACATTTTTTTTCAATGGTAGTCTGATAAGATAATTAATTTGATCCCCCCCCCCCCCCCCCCCCACATTTTTTTTTAAAGGGAATTCTCACAGGTAAAAAAAATATATTTTTAAAGAACCCAGGTAATCCCAGCACTTTGGGAGCTGAAGTGGGCAGATCACGAGGTCAGAAGATCAAGATTATCCTGGCCAACATGGAGAAACCCCATCTCTACTAAAATACAAAAAATTATCTGAGCATGGTGGCATGTGCCTGTAGTCCCAGCTACTCGGGAGGGTGAGGCAGGAGAATTGCTTGAACCCAGGAGGCAGAGGTTTCAGTGAGCCAAGATCATGCCACTGCACTCCGGCCTGGCGAGAGAGCAAGACTCCATCTCAAAAAAAAAAAAAAAAAAAAAGATATTGTTCACCTTTCTTGGATGGGGGATCATGAAAATAAATCACAGCTCTTTTTTTTAAAAAAAATACTTATATTTATTAGAAGGTCTGATATGATTTGGCTGTGTCCTACCCAAATCTCATCTTGAATTGTAGTTCCTATAATCCCATGTGTTGTGGGAGGGGACCAGGTGGAGATAGTTGAATCATGAGGGTGGTTTCCCCCTATTCTGTCCTGATGGTTTTATAAGGGGCTTTTCTCCCCCTTCACTCTGCACTTCTCCTTGGTGTCCACACGTGAAGAAGGGCATGCTTGCTTCCTCATCCACCATGACTGTAAGTTTCCTGAGGCCTCCCCAACTATTGAACTGAGTCAAGTAAATCTCTTTCCTTTATAAATTGCCCATTGTCAGGTATGTCTTTATTAGCATTGTGAGAATGGACTACGACAGAGTCTAAAGCTTTTCTCTGAGTGACAAGTTCTAGTATGATACCAATACCACACTTAGCCAGATGATTTCGTGGCAGAGTTGCCTGTTTTGGGTGGGTTGCTGGGCCTTCTAGAATTAACTTGTTCAGATCCCAGGAAGAAAAAAGCACCTAAAGCACATGGCAGACTTTAGGTATCTGACAAATTTTGGAGGGCACACAGCGAGGTTAAAAGGTTTTTTTTTCCTTTTCTAGTCACAACCGGAGGGAGTTGGTTGTGACTAGAGCTTAGATATAACAACAACAACAACAACAAAAACCCCAAACCCCAAAAACCCCTGACATCATAGTTTAAAAGATGAAGGAGCAAGAGGAACCCCTCAGATTTTGTACCTTAGACCTGAAGAGAATGTTATCTGACCACCCAGGACATAGCCAGTGAGAAAAAACTTAGTATATCGAACACCCAAACCTATCTTCATTTCTTCGTGACCACATTCTTCTCCTAAATCCCCCATGACATTAAGAAGAAAAGGGCATAAACCTACAACGGCAGAGACAGAGAGGATAACCACAAAATGCTGAATGTTGACAATAGAGACCTCCAGTGAAATGACCCAGATATTTAAATGAGGCCTGTCTCCACATGTTTTAATTTTGTTTTTCAGTGTCTGAAAATGGATATCCAAGAATTAGTCATTTGAGGAATGTATGACAGAGACCAGAACATGTAAAAAGAAAAAAGAAATTCTGAGGAAAAAGAGATAGTGCAGGGAACAGAGTAAACTTGAAAACAAACTACAATTAGTATTTTCAGGTTAATGTTTAATCTGATACTAAATATAAAATAATAAAATTAATAATTTCATTTCAAGAACAAGATGCTATTAAGAAAAAAAAGGAAGATTCAGGGAATAAGAAAGAATTCCTCTTGGGAAAAATATTATATAGAAGTAAAAATTTCACAAGATGAATTGGATGATAAATTTGAGTATATTTTTGGGTAAGGAAAACAAAAAGACAGAAGGATGGAAAATAGGAGAGAAAAGAACAGTAAGGGCTGGGAATATGTATACAGAGATAGGGCCCCGAGGACCTCAAATTCCATTCCCTCAAACACCAATGTGTGTGGAAAGCAGCTGAGTCTTGCAGCCCTTCCCCCGATCCCAGAAAGTGCTGTAGAAGTGGCCGAGCATTGATGTCCCTAGTTAAGAGTCATGTGGTTGGAACAGTTGGATGAAGACTGTGTGGCCTGAGGCCTGAAGGTTATACACCAGGATTGAAGACTTTAGCAAAGATGCAGTGAACAAAGATGCTGTGGCCCAAATCTAATCTGTCCCCCAGTGGAGGCCAGATAAAGCAGAAGCTGCATAGGAGCCTGTGGTAGTCTGGTTAGGCTGCTTTAACAAAACACCACAACTAGGTACATTATAAACAACGGAAAGTTATTTCTCACAGTTCTAGAGGGTGGAAAGTTCATGATCAAGGCAGATTAGGCATCTGTTGAGGATGTGCTCTCTGGTTTATAAATGGCGTCTTCTTGCTGTGTCCTCACATAACTGAAGTGATGAGGGATCTCTTGGCTTCTTTTATAAGGGCATTAATCTCATTATGAGGGCTCTGCCACCATGACCTAATCACCACCCAAAGACTTCACCTTCTATCATCATCATCTTGTGGGTTATTATTTCAACCTAGGAATTTGGGGAGTACACAAGCATTCAGACCATAGCAAAACCACATGCCCCTCCTGGAAACCCTCATGTGGTCATGCCATGGAAGCTACTACACAAGACAGATGCCAAGAGGGAAAAGAAGGAGCAGGAGTCAGGAGCTGAATGGGAGTGGGAAGAAACTTCAGAGGCCAAGTTTGCTTTGGAAGAGACTGAGTGACTTTGAATTAGCCAGTATAAGTTTTTTTGCTATGAGGTGGTAATGGGCACTTGGGAACTGAGTTAATTTAATGATAGTGGTGCAAAGAATGTGACTTTTTGTCTACCCAACTTTTTCTTAAGAACATACTAATTACATAATCCATAAACATAAAAAATACTTATGGATTTCATACGTAGATAATTAATAGAAGATAATCTTTTTTTCCAATAACAAATAAACATTTTCTTCTAATCAGTATTCTACCTGAATATTTACCAGTTCAGACAATTCTTTTAATATTCAGAATATATGAATAATACACATACATCATACACTACACATTGCTGATGGTATAGTTTTAATCAAGCAGTTATTATGTACATATTACCATGTAGTTACTAAAAAATGAAGTAAATGGTCCTTGGTTTCAGGAAATTTGTGACCAAGAAATTAGGCAGTAAGCAATTTCTGAACAAGAGTTGCACACAATATGACTTCAGAGGGTGGAGAGAGTTTCATGGATTTGGATGTTCAGAGAAACTGAATAAGGGACAGGGTGCTTGAGCTGGACATGGAAGACCAGAGCTCTAACAAGGCTTCAGTAAGAATGGCTGTCTGGAAGTCTTTGTTGACTCATTCTGGGGGAGGAGTCTGTTTTCAGTGGGGAGAGTGCTATGGAGAACCAGCAATGTCCTCTATAGGCAAGAGAGGGGAGAGGGCCAGGGCCAGGATATGCATTGGCATTGGTCCTTGAGATAGGCAGAGAGGTGAGGGGCAAGCATTCTATATAGGTGATATTGGAGAGACAAGAGTGCTCAGACCAAAATATGTATGATGCCTTCTGGATCCACCAGAGGATTTCATGAAGTGGAGTAGCTGATGACAGGGGTGGGTCAAGGCCAGATGGGAAGAGCATCTGAAAGCCAAGTTAAGAAATTAATCCATTATCTGTAGGTAATATGGAATCATTGAGATTTTTTTTTTAATGCAAAAATGACACGATTAACATGGGAGCAAGCAGGATGAATGGAGGTTCAAGATCAGAAAAGACGACCTTGAAGTAGTAAGAAGAACATTTAACTTGCACACCAAATAACTGACAAATTTGAGTTCATTTTGTATGTCTTTGAAATCTTTCTCATTGAAGTGTTCAAAGTTCTTTAACACCAATTCGCTAGAACTTAACTCATCCCTCTTAACTACTGAAAATAAATTTCTGCTCTTACCTAACTATGTGGCATTAAAAAATTGCTTAATTTCTCTGAGGTTTAGCTTTATTGACTGCAAAATGAGCTGAAAAATAAATTATTTCTAAAGTCTCTCTCGGTGTTATATTTTATTTAGTGACATTGCTAACTAACTGATGACTTGGTTTTCTTTCTAATCACTGTTTCAGAAATAGTTATGAATAAATTTACTCATTGCAATGACAAAGAGGCAGGTTTATTTACTCATTAATACATGTGCTCATCTCAATTACTATCTGTGATATTTATTAATTGAATCCTTAATGGGACCTAGATCTGAAATGGTAGTAAGCCTCTTGGGTGACAATGTTTTATGTCTATATATATATTACTAATTTCATGATTTCCAAGCAAATTTGAGAAACATGTTTTGTTAAATCCATGATCAATATTCAAACATGACTTCATTTCTTGGCACATGAAATGGAGACCAAATTGTTTCCCCTGCTTTCTGTCTTCCATTTCCATACCTCTGTTACTACAAAAGTGGAACCATTTATTTTTCAAAAGATTTGCCAGAGAACTAATTATAACCTCCAGTGGGGTGGTGTTCAGAACAGTCTGAGTGATAAATAATGAGAAAAAATAATCCAATAATTATTTAAAGTAGTGAGTGTTAGCATCTACTCTGATCTGATGATGGTGGTAGCTGGGAAAGGCTTCAAAGTAACAATACACATCCAGCCATTGATGACATTTTATTCTTCTATTCATAGTTTATTTCATTACAAAAGTCCAGTGGATTTAGTCTGTTTTTCAATTACCAGAGCCACTTACTTGCGGGTATTGTGCACGGCTGTTTCACGTGTGCTGCAGGCGCTCTGCACTATTATCCTGGTCAACAAAAGACAATTATTAAATTCTAAAAAAGCTTTAGATTGGACTGCCATGACAATAGGCATAGGTAATAAGAGGTATAATCACATTCTGCTGGAAATCGGTGCCCATAGAATGAACAGGAACATCTCGCAGCCTTTGAAGTCCATTTTCATGTAAACATCAAATGGTGCTGTGAGGTTTCGCCACAGGTTTGAAATGTAAATGTGCATCATCAGCTCAGGGTCAAAGAAATGACTTGGGGTTCTCAGTTTTCGTGTGAATATATTTGCAAAATACATCATTTTCCAGTTTTAGGGCCAAATCTATTACGGATATTGGAATATTATGCCTTTTCTGTTTATATAATAGAAACACATCATGATATTCCTTGTGACACAGGTGGGTTTAATATGAATTGAATCATATGCTTAGTAAAAGAGCAACTCAGAAAAATAGCCAGATAGGCTGGAGCTAGAGGCAGGTGCTGGTCGTGTGTCCTACCATGAGGTGCTGCAAAAGGCTTGTGTCACTCTATTTCTGAGGAAAGACATTTTAGAAGCAGCCGTGCTGTGGTATTGTCAATGGCTGGGATGACTCTTGTGTTGGGTGAGAGTGTGGGGCTATGAGGTAATTCAAAGCGATTTTCTTCATACTGAAAAGTAACAGTGACAGATTTTAGACTGTGCCATTGTTGCTGGGAGTTACAATAGTCCTAAATAAGTATGCACTGAAGAATGCCATAAACCTCAACTGCCTCAAAATAGTTCCTTTTACCAGCCTTCCACACAGTCTTTTATCTTCATTCTCTGAGCCACTTCCTTAAGTCAGAGTTTCTTAGCCTTGCCACTACTGACAATCTGGGCTAGATTAGATAATTCTTTGTTGTGGGGGGACTGTTCTGTGCATTGTAGGATGTTTAGCAGCATCCTTGATTTCTACCCACTAGATGCCAGTAGCGTTTCTCCATCCTCTAGTGGCCATCCAGAAATGTCTCCAGATGTTGTTAAATGTCTCCTAGGAGCAAATTCCCCCTGGTTAGGATCCCCTGCTTTATGAGACTTTCAGGCACTGTAAAGAGTTCCTGTTAAATGCAAACTGTTACCATGTAGGAAAACACACGACTCCAGGAATACCTTACCATTTACCAGCATAAGAGTGGGGCCAGGAATGGGATATGAATCAAACTGATGATTGGAATTAGGAAAGTCCAGGGCATGGAGAATTGTCCAGGAAGAGAAAAGCGTTGGTGGTAGAACACTGTATCAGGGAACTTTGTGCAGCTTAGATATTCAGCCAGGCACAGTGGCTCATGCCTATAATCCCAGCACTTTGGGAGGCCGAGGTGGGCAGATCACTTGAGGCCAGGAGTTCGAGACCAACCTAGCCAACATGGTAAAACCCCATCTCCATTAAAAATACAAAAATTAGCCTGGTGTGGTGGCATGCACCTGTAGTCCCAGCTACTCGGGAGGCTAAGACAGGAGAATCACTTGAACCTGGGAGGCAGAGGTTGCAGTGAGCTGAGATCACGTCACTGCATTCCAGCCTGGGCGACAGAGCAAGAATGTCTCAAAAAAAAAAAAAAAGTAAGAAAAAAAATTCCATGACGGTGCTAAAGCAAGAGAAGCAAGATGGCAAACATGGGGAGAATAGCATGACAAGAAGGGAGGAGTCATTCAGGATACCAAAGAGCACTTTTGTACTGGAGGCCCGGTACAGGGAAGCAAACCGATGTTGGTTGGTCAGTTTGTAGAGTTAATTTTGCTGTAACCTGAGCTGACATGTTTATGATGATGTCTGTCAGATGAAGGTAGAGCTGAGAGAGTGGAGCAGGCTGCAGTTTGCTCTGAGTGAGAGGTAGGAGGCATGGTTTAATTCATGGTGCCAGAGAAACAAGGTGTGTTGATATGGAGTCCTTTCCTCTGGAGGATGTAGAAGCCTGGGGTCCGAGTGAGGGCAGGCAGCAGACTTTCACACGAAAACATTTGTCTGCGTGCTGTGGGTAGCCTGAGCCTGTGGTGAGCACAGTGGGAAGAGATTCATCCTTTCCGGTGTGCTGATTAAAATCCTGGTATTTGAAAGTTTGCCACACATGCACACAATAAATGAGAACCACTCGGAAAGAGGCTCCAAAGCAAAAACTGAATATTTAAAAACATTACCTTTCTTGATGTGCACAGGAAATAGACTAGCTCAGGATCTTAATGAGAACAACCAAGAAATACTGGATTATTCCCCATCATATCTCCTTCTTAACTCAATTATTCTAGTTTTTAAACTCTGTAAGTAGAGATAAGGTCTTGCTCTGTTGCCCTGGATTGCAGTGGCATGATCATAGCTCACTGCATCCTTGAACTCCTATTTTCAAGAGATCCTCCTGCCTTGGTCTCCTAACATTCTGGGATTACAGGTGTGAGTCACTGTGCCCAGCCTAGCTTTTTTTTTTTACTCTATTTTCAATGTCTTCCCCATACCAATCTCACTATCTGGATTATTTCAGAAAAGGTAGAAACAAAAAATTAAAAGTAGGTAGTCAGTTCTGGCCTATTCTCTTCCTGCTCCTGCTACCACTCTCTCCAGCCTCCTTTATATTCACTTTTCCTTACCCTCCCATCTCCTATACAACCTCCTTAAAATCCTGCTTGTTAATGGGCTTTATAACTATAAACAAGCAGATCCAGGGCAGGATTCACTTTCTCCTACTGCCTCTCTTTCTCTGCTTTTCCAGACTTAAAACCACCTAATTTTTATATGTATGATATCCTGGTGGCCCAGGTTTTGGAGACAGTCTCAAGTTCATATGTTGTATTACTCCCATGACTACCTTTGTTCTTGTCAACCACAAGTCATAGTTTTCTTTTTGGGATGTGTCATCATTATGTCCATCTGAAATGTAAAATATGAGGGAGAGTGACTGCAAAGTGGCATGAGGGGGCATTTCTGAAGTGGCACCCTTCAGAAATGATAGAAATGGTCAAAACTCATCAAATGTACCCTTAAAATTGCTGAATTTTATTCTGTGCAAATTATACTTCAAAAAAAAAGTGACTAAAAATATAAAACAAAAGACAGTATGCTTTTGCCCATGCTCTTGCCCTGGCCGCCTTCCCACTGGAGTTGTGTGGAGTGGGATCTTCTCCTCTCAGTATTTTACTTCCCATCTCCTATAGGAACTAGCGTGCTGTCCTGTGGTGCCTCATTTCACTCCTGTCAGCCCAGGAAGCAGGGCCCAGAGCACCTGCTCTCAAGAGAAACCAGAGTGCCTGCCTCAAAGTGGCAAAGATAAAGTCCTACACAAAACAAAAATGCAATGATTTCTGACCAAGCCCTTGGACATAATATGTCTTTTTAACAGAAGTATCCATCAAAGTGTTATAAATATCCTCAATAATCTTGATCTTTTCAATGCAGCTCAACCAGCTGCTGAAGGGCTGTGGTGGTTCCCAGACAGACTCTGTAATTTGGAGTTTCTGGGATCCCCTCTCACTCTTGCTCTGGGGCCAGCCACAGCCCTGGTGCTCAGGCAACAGAGACTTCTCTCTTCCTACCTGCAGGGAGGAACCTGGGAGAATCCCCTCCCATCATTAAGGCTGTGGGCCCGTACAAACCCATTTATGCGTTTTAAGGGACAAGTGAACCATATTAAAGGAGGAAAGAGGGAGGGGTGATTAAGCATCTTTTTATCCCTTTCCACAGCCGTCCACCCTTCTTTGGATCTCTCATTTTCTCCTCCTTTAAGTTTGAACTTATATGTTGCCATGAACAAGCAGATCCCAGGACAGGATTTTAAGAAGGTTATTGCCAATATCATTCATTAATTTGATATTTATGTATTACTAATGAGATATGACTCTGTAAGAAGAATGCCAATCACATTGTAAATAAAAATTTTCTTTTGATTATGAAAGCAAATCAGTCTCCTTCAAGAGAATTTGGATGTTAAAAAAATGTGCAAAAAGATGATGAAAATCGCCATCTGGAAATGATCAATATCAATATGTTGCTGTGTTTCCATGTTATGTGTATGTGTGTAATTTTTATAAAAAGTAGACAAAATTAATGTTGTATTTTTATACTGAGCATTAAAAAGTCTTTAATTACATCATTTTAATGCTTTATATTGTATAAACATATTGTAATTTATTTAATCATTTTTTAATTTTTAGACACTTAAATTGTATCCATTTAAAGTACATAAATATATTAATAGAGTGTTGATATATTTTCTTTTTATGTATATAGTTGAAGTTGTTGGGTATTTTTCTAAATTCTACATTTTATTGTCTACCTGAATAATATAATTCCATAAATTATTATATAATGTCCCCTTGATTTCAGAATACATGTAGTTTGTTCTTTTCAACATACAAAATGAGAATTAGTGCAGGGAACAGAGACAGGAAATACCAGCAAAGATTATTTAGTTATTATCAGAGTTCCACCTATTGGTGTATTTTAAAATGGCATAACACAGACCTTTTGATTAGCATCAATGAAATTATTTGAAATATCCCTGTTGCGTAAATTATTTTAGTCAGCATTAGGGTAATTGGTAACAAGAAAAATGTTATGGCTTTAGATTTTCTTTGTTAACTTTCTAAATGAATAAAAATCCCTATATTTACAGTATTTCAACAGGTTAAGAAATGGAAAACCTCATTTTTAACTATATATAAATAACATAAAATAAATAGGCTAACAAGGAAATAATAAATTAAAAATATATTGAAAAGTTAGTAAGATATTTACAGTGAATGAAGCCACCAGGCTCTGATAATTTTATGAATAAGTTCTAACAAATCTTTAAGACATAGGTAATTTTGGCTGGGTGCGGTGGCTCACACCTGTAATCCCAGCACTTCGGGAGGCCGAGGCAGGTGGATTACTTGAGGCCAGGAGTTCGATACCAGCCTGGCCAACATGGTGAAACCCTGTCTCTTCTAAAAATACAAAAATTACCTGGGTGTGGTGGCAGACATATCTGTAATCCCAGCTACCTGAAAGGCTGAGGCAGGAGAATCCCTTGAACTTGGGAGGTGGAGGTTGCAGTGACCTGAGATCACACCACTGCACTCCAGCCTGGGCAACAAGAGTGAAACTCCATCTGAAAACATACAAACAAACAAAAAACAAAACAAAACAAAAGGAAATGGGTAATTTTATGCTACTTAAATAGTTTCGTAGAATAGAAGAAGTTGGATATTATCGCTCTGATTTTATGTCTAATTAAATGTAGTATCAAACTAAACAAAGATCTAGCACAATAAAGAAAACTCTGGGTCCATCTAATTTAGGACATAGTTCTAAAATTATTTAAAATTTTATTTAAAAACCATTGATATATGAAATGCAATATTTGAGGTAGTCTTTGAATAATAATTATATCAATTATCTAATATTTCATAACATACCATTCCAAATTTTAGAGTCTTACATCACTAAACACTTGTAAACCCATGCTGGCAATTTGTGCCAGGATCAGCTGGCAGTTCTGGTAGTCTGGCTGTGGGCTCTTGTGTGGCTGCAGGCCACATTTGGGGCGGTGTGGCCTACATTGGTCTCTCTCATACGTCTGACAATTGGTGCTGGCTGTTAGTTGGGTCTCTCTCTCTACATGTGGTTTGTTTTCTTTTGCTTTTTTTTTTTGAGACGGGGTTTCACTCTTGTCTCCCAGGCTGGAGTGCAGTGGTGCAGTCTCAGCTCACTGCAACTTCCACCTCTTGGGTTCAAGTGATTCTCCTGCCTCAACCTCCTGAGTAGCTGGGCTTACAGGCACTTGCCACCACGCTTGGCTAATTTTTGTATTTTTAGTAGAGACAGCATTTTACTACATTGGCCAGGCTGGTCTTGACCTCCTGACCTCAGGTGATCCACCTGCCTTGGCCGCTTAAAGTGCTGGGATTACAGGCATGAGCCATGGCACCTGGTTTAAGTTTTGCCTCCAGATTTCTTTATATGGCAATCTTAGGACAGTAAGAAGTCAAGAACAGGCACTACAAGGCCTCTGGAGGCCTAGATTTGGAAGTTACATATTGTAATTTCTGCTGCATTTAATTGGTCAAACAAGTTACTAGGGGGCCCAATTTAGGGGATGGAGAAAGACGCTAGTTCTTAATGATAAGGATGGTGATCAAATTGTAAAGGAGTATCCATACAGGGATGAGAGGAACTGTTGCAGCCATTTACGAACACAATCTACTACTATCCTTAAATAAGTTAATTTTTGTAAAGTACTTCGAACAATGACTGGCACATAGTGTCATGTAAGTATTTACCAAATAAATAAGGAATCTATTACAGTTGATCTAGGAAAACACAGTTCACCGTTAGAACAATCCACTAATTATGATTTTCTGAAAAGAAAAAATCTACCTCTCAGAAAGGAGGCCAATATAGACAACATAGGTAGGTATTTTTCGTTAAATAATTTCAGAGAGAAAAGAGAATCAATTACTTTCCCAATTTTTTGAGCTTCAAAAACTTAAGGTGACTTCAAGATGGTGTATCATATAATCTCCACTCTATTCCAGAAACATAAGAATAATTGAAAAAAAGTATTTAAAAAATTATAAAGTACATATATGAGCTTAAGAACAAGAGGAAGAACAGTGGACCAGGAATGGATAGTGGTGAGTGGGGGACAAACTGATGTTAGTACTGGACAAGGACTGTAAGCCACATCACTTGCGTTGCAGGTGGAAATGGGCCCATGCTTGTAGCTCCAGTGGGAAAGAGAGGCATCTGAGTCAAAATGGGGAGGATGCTTGAGCTGCATGTGGGTGGAGTCTTTGAGACTATTTTGCCTGTAAGGGACAACAACCCCAACCTTCTAACTTAGTCAATGTCTGGGTAGCCCAGAGGGCCAGGCTGAGGCCACCTCAAAACCACTCCAAGAGAAAGACCTGAATGGGGTAGACACCCTTATGTAAGATAAGAACACAAAGCAAAATTTCAAAGCACACCAAGAAATCCATGGTCCATGGCAGTAATTTTTCTTGGGGATAGATTTCCTCCTGATGACATCCTAAGAGTATTTATTTACTTATTATTCAACAAATGTTACTTGTTCAAAAAGCATCCACTATCTTCCAAGTACAAGTTGTTCTAGTGACTGGGAACAAACAGTGAACAAAGCACACAAAAGTTCTCCTCTTCATGGAGTTTATGTTCTGGTGGGAGAGAGATGAGGAAAGAAACATTTCTGGAGTAACCTGGATAGAGTGTATCTAGTTAGACAGATGACAGATGGATGGTGACTGAGACATAGATTCTCAAGCCCCTGAATCCCTGAAGCCTGTCCTGCTCCAGATGTCCATTCTCTCACGAAGTCCCAAACACCAATCATTTTTCCTTTTTTATTGAACCACACGAATAAAATGAAAATGAAAAGAAATAAAATGTAAGAGGAAGTGTGCTTTGTCTTCTCATCTTTGTTAAAAAGAACAAGCTGGCAAGACAAAGAACCAGGAGAAAACCGTTCGTGTTACATAAGGAGAGTAAGGGGCTTTCCAGGTGGGCCACAGAAGAAAAACAAAGTAATGACTCTTCAGGAAGTATAGTGATTAAATAAAGTCGAGATTAGCATCTAGTTTTTGTTTGGTCGTTTTAAAAAAAAATTTTAACTTTAATTTTAGATTCGGCAGTACATGTGCAGGTTTGTTACATGGGTATATTGTGACAGCATCTATTTTTCGGTCAGTTTTGAAACATTTGCACACTTTTCTAGTTTCTAAAAATAAAATATACTCACTTAGGCTCTTCTTTTTTAAAGGCAGCTCAACTTGTGCTCATGAGATTTCCATTTCATTTATGCTCGGTCTGGGTGTGTACTGGGCAATCATGTTTTCCTTTTCTAATTATATCTGACCTTGAAGGTGGGTAGAGAGAAGGTGGTTCCAATGGCAGGAAGCTTCTGTGCCCTCTTTCTCTTCCCTTGTTATCATCTTGCTCTGAACTTCTTCCATTGGAAGAATCACAGTTTAATTATCACCTAAAATTATTTTTTTGAGCAGGATATAATAGAAATTTTGACTAGCATCACTACTCTCTCCTGGTTCTCCTCTAATGGCTTAATCTGAGATGGGCAGCTTTTAATCTTTTTTGAGTCAAATACCCCTATTTATTTTGAGATTTTGATTATATCTATGAGTTCACAAAATACATGTATATAATTATACATATTTATGCATATAATTTTTATTGCATTCTACATATTGAAATACATCCTTGGGAGATAGGAAATGAATCTCTGTCTTAGGTGGTTTCTCTTTCTTTGGTCACATCTTTTAATACTGAGGTTATCGGAGAGTTGTCACTGTCTCTTTTTATTCTAGGTCCTCACAAATACTCACACAGTGATAAAACATTAAGAAGGAGGGCTACCCTCGAGAGACAAGGATGAGAAGAGAATGGAAGAATGTTGTAGGCTTAAAGGGGGTCAGGAGGATTTAAATCATAAAAGGCCTTAACTACCAAGATAAAGAATTTGCCTGAATTATAAAGATCATAGGACAATGCTAAGGATTTTCTACTCTCAATGCTTTTGACTCTCTCCTGTAACATAAAAGACTCACAGACAAACATTTCTAGCCCTAACACCTTCTCTATGCGTAAAGCCCTGTATTCACTGCTGAATGAGCATTGCTACTGGGCTGTCCCAGTGTGTAATCTAATGAAATACATCCTGTTTTTTCCCTACCTTATCATGGGGTACCACCACCCCTCTAAAGTAAGTCAAGCTAGAAAGCTGGACATCATCATGATTCTCTTCACCAACCCTGTCTAACCAATCACCAAGTAATTTTGATTGTAACCCATGCATATGTCTTCATCCACTCCTTTCCCTTCTTTTCTACTGTTAGTGCCTTAGTTCAAGTCCTCGGCCTCTCTTCTGAATTACGGCATTCAGCCCCCAAATCGTCTTTCTGATCCTAGTTCAGCTCTGCTTCCAGTTTTCCTTCCATACTACTGCTAAAATTGTCTCTAAAATGCAAATCCTATCATGTCACCCCCCTATAGAAAATCCTTAGTGGTGTACCGTAACTTTTATAATGAAGTCAAATTCTTCATCTTGGTAGGCATGGCCTTTTATGATTTAGCTCCTCCTGACCTCTATAAGCCCTTTTGTTCTCTTCCCATTCTGTTTCTCCTGGGCAGTCCTCCTTCCCAATGTTTGATCAGTGTGTGTAACCCACTGAACAGGCTGAGTTCTCTCACACATTTGTAGCCCACTGAACAGGCTGAGTTCTCTCACACATTTGGGCTTTTACATGTCCTGTTCTCTTTGTCTTGGAATTCTAGCCCCCCTCCATACTTACTCATTTTGCGACTTCTTTTTTTTAATTTTTGAGGTTCAGCTTAATCTCCTCTGAGACCTTTCCCCTCTCTCAGGTGAAGCCAGATGCCTCTCACCTGTGCTGACTTCAATACTGCACATAGCTCTATAATTTTACACATACTGTGTTGTAATTATTTCCTTACTCAGTGTCTTCCCCCATGAGACGGACAGCCTTTTGAAGGCAGAGACTGTGTCCACCCAACCTTTCAATTCCCCAGGACCGGGCAGTGTGCCTGGCATATAATAGGAGTTCAGTAAATATGAAACTGAATTAAACAGCCAGCACTGTAAGATACAAGCTTCATGGAATGTTCTTTTTATAATGTCAGGGTTCTGCTCAGTTCCTCGGTAAGCTTCCATAAGAGCAAAATCGGTTTCTCTGTAGCCCTATCCCTACTTGGATAAGAACAAATAGCAGAATAGACTCATTCATTCACTCCAATCAACATCTCTGTGTTTTGATGACAGGACAACCTGCCCCTTCTTATTTCATTTACAGGTGTTGTCAATAGCTAAACATTATGTAGTTTGGGAACAATCACTTCAAATAACTGGAGAGATAAAGCTTGATAATTTTTGTGAAGGATTTATCATTTGAACTATACAAAACTACTGTGAAATGTTAGCAAATAACTGAGCCTCAAGGAATAATAATTACTTTCATTCTACAATTGCATATGATGTAAAATAAAAGCAACATAAGTTGAAGTTTTAGATACTAATATAACATAAATAGTCAGCAGGATTAGAATAAAGTCAGCCAAACAATTTTCTGTCCTCAAAAGCTAACATGGAGTCATATAATATTTTGGACCCTGAGCGGATGACTTTTGGCATATCTACTGGACAAATTCTCCAGTAGAGCATACAGCTGAAGTTTATCAACCTTTTAATCTATGCTTGTAAACCCATTTCTGAGAGTTTTCTTAAACACTGTATGAACGATTTGATATAAAATGTTACTGTCTCTGTTGTTACTGATTCTGTCTCACTATCCATCTTGTTTGTTAGGTCTAGCTTACTGTTTCAGTCAAGAGCATCATAGTCTGAGTGGCTTATAAACAACAGAAATTTATGTCTCACAGTTCTGGAGGCTGGAAGTCTGAGATCAAGGTCCCAGCACAGCTGGGTTCTGGTTAGCCCTCTTCTGGCTTGCAGACTGCCAAGTATCACCACATGGTGGAAAGAAGGACAGAGCTCTCTGGGTATAAAGGCACTGATCCCACCGTGAGGGCTTAACTCACATGACTGAAACACTTCCAAACACCTCCACCCTAATACAATCACATTGGGTGTTAGGATTTCAACATAAAAATTTTTAGGGCAGACACAAATATTCAGTCCATTGCATATACTAAATATTCTGGAGATTGCACAGTGTTCTTTTAAAATGTTTCACAGATGCAATGTCCTTTTGGGTTTAATAATGAGTTTCTCCTTCTATGTCACACTGGTAGTAAATGAAAGCAAAGATAGGCTAAAAGTGAGTGGATAGGACTTCTCGTCAATGTCTTACAAAAAGTTTAAATTCTTTCCTTTAGAGACTTTTTTATGAAGTGAAAAAGGCAGGGAGGAAAGCTAAATATTTTATATTCTTAGTGACAGAGTTGCTACGAGCTCTTGATAATTTTTACCCCCACAGATAAGGATTTATGTCTCCTGTGACATGGTCAAGCCTCAAATCCCAAGAAGAACACTTTGCTCCTGCTAACATACTTTTGCCCCAGATGTGATCTCTAATTTCATTTCTTCTTCAGAAAATCTTCAGAATATTTTCTGGATAATTTTTCTTTAGGGACTACTGATTTTCATGGTCATTTTATTGGATTTGAGTGATTTTACACATATGTGGGTAATTCTAATTGGATACCAGACATTGTGAATGTTATGTTTTTGTGTGCTCTAGTTTTTTTGCATTACTTAAAATATTTTTTACCTTTGTTCTGAGATGCAGTTAAGTTACTTGGAAACAATTGGATCTTTCAGAAGCTTGCATTTAAGGTTTCTAGAACAACATTTAGGCTGGGCACAGTGGCTCACGCCTGTGATCACAGCACTTTGGGAGGCCGAGGTGGGTAGGTCATGAGGTCAGGAGTTCGAGACCAGCCCGACCAATATGGTGAAACCCTGTCTGTACTAAAAACACAAAAATTAGCCGGGCGTGGTGGCATATGCCTGTAATGCCAGCACTCAGGAGACTGAGGCAAGAGAATTGCTTGAACCTGGGAGGCGGAGGCTGTAGTGAGGCGAGATTGTGCCACTGCACTCCAGCCTGGGTGACAGAGTGAGATCCTGCCTCAAAAGAAAAAAAAAAAAAAAAAGAACAGACAGCATTTCATCAGGGCATACTTTGGCCCCACTACTGACGTAATACCTGTTGGAGAAATATGGAGGAATACTTGATGCTCATGTCTTCGGAGGTTTTTCCATTCTGGCTGGGGTAGGAGAGGTATAACTATTTCCAGCTCTGTGAGACCTTGGAGAATTGTTCTGCCTCTTCCTTTTGAGTGTTGTGTCAAACTCCAAACTCAGGCTTTTGGGAGTTTCCTCACACACACATGCATTCATCACCACTTAGTTGAAGATTCTAGGGGAACCCTCTAAGGAGATTCCAGGGAGACCCTCGGATGATCCCAGAGCTCTCTTCTCTCTCGGTACACAGCCCCAGGAATTCTAGACACCTTGGCCTCCCCGAAGTTTGCACTCCGTCTCCTCAGCTCAGGGAGACTGCCAGGCTCTGGGAGCCTCGCCCTGATCTGCAGTCTGGAAACCTTGCAGGCAGTGAGCTGTGGCAATTGTTCGGTTCACCTCATGTGTTTTCTTTCTTTCTGGGATCACTGTTGTGTGTTGTCTTTTGTTAAGTGTCCTATGTCCATTGTTTCATACATTTTGCCTGTTTTCAAAGTTGTTTAGGGTATGAGGGTAAATGTCCAAATTCCTCCATTATGACCTGAAATGAAACTTACCCAAGTGGGAAATTTTGCATTAGTAGTTCTTATAAAAAAGTACAGTGTCGTGGTCAAGAATATCAGATCTTTTATCAAGCAACTTGTATTCAAATCTTGATTCTTTCCCAGTGCCTTGGCTAACCTCTCTGCCTTACTACTATTACTAAAAACATTACCATTGCTACAATCATTTTCCATTTCTTGTTGTCATTGTCATTACTTTTAGAGATATGACACATTTGTTGTTTCATCTTTTTTATCTGCAAATGAGATTTATTTTCATCTGAAAATGAGATAGTAAATGTGTCACACCCCTAAAAGTAATGGGAATGACGACAAGATGGAAAATATTTTTAGTAATAGTAGTGTTGTGGAACAAGCATGTAAACTTTCCAGATCTTTGAAAGATAATAATCCTTTAGATATTTAAATTTTGGAAAATTTGTTAATAAATCATTTATATTACAAGTTGAGTATTCCTTATACAAAATTATTGGGATCAGAAGTTGTTTTGGATTTTGGATTTTATAATATTTGCATTTTAAAAAATCAGTTGAGCATCCCTAATCCAAAAACCCCAAATCTGAGATGCTCCAATGAGCATTTCCTTTGAGCATCATGTTAGTGCTCAAAAAATGTTTGAATTTTGGAGAATTTTAGATACTGAGTTTTCAGATTATGGATGCTCAACCTGTATTTCCTATGTCAAATCTTGTATACTTGTTGAGAAAATAAAATTTACTTTAAAGGAGCGGCTGTTTTCTCACTGAGGGTCACAAAACCCATCATTTTGAATTTTAGTAACTGGATAAGGATGAAAAATTCTTTGCTTTCAAAAACTTTCAGTGAGGCAACCAACTATTATAGAACCTGTTGCATTGGGTGATAATGTATATAAACATGGGAATGATAATATTTAGTTGTTGCTATGTAATAATCTCACAATCTCAATAATAAATCTTTGTATCCATGATTATGGGTCTGCTGCTTGGATGAGAATTGGCTGATCTAGGTGTAGCTCGGCTGGGCCAACGTGGACTCCATGTTCAGGTCTGTTCCCTGTGTTTTCTTTCTGTGGTCCAGGTGGAAGGGGCTGCAGCAACTTGGGGTTTGCCCTCATCGAGATGGATCTCAGGATGGCAAGAGAGCAAACTAAACCAGGCAAACAGATTTAAAACTTCTACTCCTGCCTTGTCTGCCTGCGTTCATTGGTTTAAAAAAGTCACATGGTTGAACCCATTATTGATGGATTGTGGAAGAACAGGCTGCCCACAATAGGAGGCATGTGGCAAGGAATGTAGATGTATAATCTTCTGGAGGTAGTAAAGACGGGAGAATAGCAATTCATTGCAACAGGAATTTTTACATAGACTAAGAAAAATATTTCTTTTAAGATGGTATGTTTGATTAATTTAGTGTCTAATTTAATCTGGAAAGCACTACTGTGGATTTTCAAGTGTTGGATGTGGCTGAAACAATGCTATGTTGTTCATCAAACCTATTTCTTTTTTCTTTTGTGCATTTAGATAAACTATATTTTTCAGTCTTCCCCTGCAGTTAAGTGGGACTATGAGACTGAGTTCTGGCGAGTGGAATGTGAGCAGGAGTGATGTACAGTCCCTGTAGGCCTGCTTGGCCCCTATACATTTCATGAGATCCTCCATGTTTCCCTCTTCCCTCGTCTTCTAGTGAGGTGCTGAGGATTTAGGGAATGACTTTAAGATGCTAGAAGAAAGTGTTGAAGCCACCAAAGAGAAGCAGCTGGAGTCCCTGAATCACCACATGAAAGGTTTCCTGCTGGACAACTGTCTGAACTGTGACATAAAAAGAAATAAACTGTCTAATCTACTGAGATTGGGGATTGTTTGTTACAGGGCTTAGTCTGCTCAACTTAAAGGTCATTAGGTCTTGAGTTAGATCAGAAAGGTTCATAAATCTTTCAGGCTATGGATAGGGACAGGGTCTTAATTATCTTTTTATTTCTTATACTCAGCATGCATTATATTTAAGAAATTTATTGCATTTTATCTCATCAAGGCAAGGCCCCAGATCAACTAATTTCAGGGAGAAAGTGTCATTTCTGCATCTCTTGAAACTTCAGAGTATAGAAATGGCTGCACCATATTTCTCCCAGATAATGATTATAAATCTGAAAAAAATCTCAATCCATCTTTAGCCTTTCCCCTACCTTTTGCTCACAGTAATTATACTTTCAGAATCAGAAAGAGAACTTGTCCATTGGAATGACAGAATATTTGAAACCTGGACTGCCTTAAGAATCACCATATGTTTAGTGAGGTTTTTAGTTTAGCTTCATACCTCCAGTAGATTTTAAAGATCATTGCCATGGCAGTCTTTAAATTTCTTTTGAGAGAACTGATAAAAATGGGCCAATCATTAATGAAAGTTTTTTATTAATTCCAAGAATAGGGTAACTTCATCAACTCATGCAAACTTTACCAGGAATGGCTGTAGGTAAAATTATAAAATGGACTTAATTTGTCTTTGATATCCTTCTACATCCCCTTTAAGCATCTTTCTCCCTTTCCTAAGAATCCTAAGAAGCAGGCTATTCATGCTTATATACCAAACAATTAGATTATGTCTCATATAAACTCTTCAGACATTTTTTTTTTTTTTCAGAGTTGGGGTCTCACTCTGTCACTCAGGCTGGAGTGCAATGACATGATCGTAGCTCATT
This sequence comes from Ateles fusciceps, assembly GCA_036589455.1. Classification (NCBI taxonomy): domain Eukaryota; kingdom Metazoa; phylum Chordata; class Mammalia; order Primates; family Atelidae; genus Ateles; species Ateles fusciceps. Next base: position 31,955,716 of record JAZHEH010000065.1, on the reverse strand, counting down.
GCAGCCTTGACCTTCTCGGCTTAAGAGATTCCCACCTCAACCTCCCGAGTAGCTTGGATTTCAGGCATGCACCACCACACCTGACTAATTTTTAAAAAATTATTATTATTATATGTAGAGACAAGGTCTCCCTGTGTTGTATAGGCTGGTCTTGAACTCCTGGTCCTCAAGTGATTCTCCCTCCTTAGACTCCCAAAGAGTTGGGATCACAGGTGTGAACCACCATGCCCAGCCTAAATTATCTTTATATCTTGCTAAATTATGTATTTAACAAACTCTGTTAATATTTAAACTATAACCAATTTCTTTATCAATTTTAATATTTGAAATCTCTTAGTAGTTCTAAAGTTAACAGCCTACTCAATTATCATTAATTATTTCAGGAGTTTTCCAGTAATAAATATACACTTGGAAGTCAACTCCCTGATATAATTTTGACATATAAAGCACATAAAGAGATTTTTACTTTAATCTCTGTCTAAAAGACTAATCTATACTTGAAAGTAAATACATAGACAATAATTATAAATCAGAATGACTGACTTGCAGCAATGTTGTCATGCTGACTAGACATATTGACCTATGTCATTTTAGGATCATTGACCAGGTGCAAACTCAGAGATAGGGGAAATGATGCTCAAGGGGGAATTTGGTGCTTCAAACTTTAAAATCTGAAGCCAAGAATTAAATTTTTGGCCAACTATCAAGGATGATCAATGCATCTTCACAGATTACAAATCATCTACAGTAAATCCTTACTTAATGTCATTCATAGGTTGTGGAAAACTGGGACTTTCAGCAAAACAACTTAAAATGAAACCAATTTTGCCATAGGCTAAATTGATAAAAACAAGAGTTACATTCCTATGGCCTATTTGTGGTCACAGAAATATCAGCAAACTTATAAATAATGACCAAAACACTTGTAATATTAAACATTAAAATAAATGTGAGCTATAAATACATTTAAGAAAGACTAACAAAAACAAGACAATTATTTACCCGCTTATTCCAGTCAGAGTCGTGGGTGGCCCAAGCCTATTTCAGCAGCTCAGACACAAGCGGGAAAAATGCCCTGGAGAGGGCGCCCTCCCATGGTGGGGTGCACTCACACACACGCCACACTCGTTCAGACTGGGACCGTGGAGACATACTAATGAGCCGCATGTATAGAGTTCTGTAATGTGGGAGGGAACTGGAGTACTTGGAGATAAGCCCATGAAGACATGGGCAAAATGTGTAACCTCCACACAAACATTGACTTGACTGGGGATTGATTTTTCTTCTTCTTTCAGTGTTAGAATGAAATGACATTAAACCAAACAATCTTATTCAAAGACCTGCTGTATCTGAATCAAGTAGTTCAGCATGAAATACTGATCATACCTTTGTTGAGTCAGCCAGAAATAATTTTCATTTTCTCAAGGATAGAGATAGAACAATCTGTTCCCTAAAGAAAACTTTTGCAATAGTTCCTGGGCTAATTGCTTGGATTTAAATGCAATGGTAAAGTTTAAAGATTAAGTGCTTTAACTGGGCTCCTTTGACTGCCAGGCATAATTGTGTGTGTGTGTGTGTGTGTGTGTGTGTGTGTGTGTGTGTGTGTGTGTGTGAGCAACATGGCTGTTTATTCACCCTGGTGTGGGTGGGCTGATTCCGAAAGAGAGTCAGCGAAGGGCAGAGGTATAGGATTTGGTTTTATAAGTTGTGTAGGCAGTGGAAAGTTACAGAAGTTACAGTTTAGGGTGGTTTTTGCAAGCTGGGACGGGGTCGTAGGGTCTGGAGTCACGAGGCTGACCAAGGTCAGTTACAAAGTCCAATTGCCTTGTCAGTTGAGGTGGGAATAAGGAACAATAGAATAACGTCTCAAGTTAATTAGGCACTGCAGTGGTTGGTCATTGTTCCCTTTTGTGTTTTTCCAGTTACTTCAGAGTTTCTATTTCCAGGAACTCATCTGGAGTGTCCATGTAGGTCACAGAGGTTACCATGGCATGGTCTGTGGTGCTGTCAGTCAGCCTAAGAGACCTTACATTTCTATCTTTTTATAATAGTAATAAAAAGAAAAAAGAAATGAAGATTGGAGGGCAGCAGAATATTAGGATGACGGGCACAGAGGGGTGATGGGTGATGTTTCTCAGGGCTTCTTCGAGTGGGATTGGGGGTGGCTCAGAAACCTAAAAATGGGAAAGAATTTAGACTGTTGGGAGATCTCAGGGCAAGGGGTGATATTGTGGGGTTGTTAGAAGGAGCATTTGTCATATTGACTGATTGATTATCACTTGTATACGATTTTGTAGGAACTGAGAGATTAACTGGAAAACACAGGGCCCAAATAAAAGAAGGAGAAAGATAGGTATCAGAGGACTAAGGATTGGAAGAAGCCATGACTCCCAGTTAGAGAGTGCCCAGCCAGTCCAGCCAGGCCCAGAATAACCATTTGCCTGATTAATGAGCTTTTGGGCTCTGTCTTTTAATTTATTGATGGCATCATATATAAGACTGAACAGGTTTACATAAAAACAACATTCCTCATTTAGGAATAGGCAAGACTTCCTTTTTAAGGAGTCAGTAAATCAAGACCTCTCTGGTTTTGGAGGACAACTATAGCTAGGGAATTTGCTTGCGCTTGAAGAAGGGATAGTGATTGACTTAATTTTGCCATACTAGCAGAGAAATCATTAGAGAGGCTAGAGAAGGTGCGGATTGAAGTGGTAAGGCCTACTGTGCCTATGCTGAGTGCAGTAGCAATTCCTAACCCTACAAGTAAGGGGATCAATGGGATGACCTGCTTGTGTCATATCAGGACCACAAGGGGAACAGGGAGGCTTTCTTCTCCATTAGCAAACTGAATTTTGGGAGTAAGGAAAACTAGGGTACAATTTCCTGTCCAGTTGTTAGGAAGGCAGATGTAAGAAGAAGAACCACAGAGGAAAAAAGTCCTTGGCTTAGACAGAACTGTAAGTGTAAACTGAAAAGATGAGAAAGTGTTCAGAGGGGGCTGTGGCTTTGGACCCAAATACCAAGGGAATCAGCAAGGGCTGCAGCTGTTAAATGTTGTAGCGGAGTTTGGTAGGGTAACTGTGTGGAGAGAGAGAGCTTTTGTTTTCATGGTGTATGAGGAAGCGTGTGTTATCTATGAGTAACCACTCACTTTTATTAGAAGGCTAAGTATAAGCAGGCAGGAAGAAGGGTCTGGAGGAGAGTCTGATGAACAAGGGGAGGGCAGCCAATGATGGAGTGAGAGACAGGGTAAATGCCTACCTAGGCAAAACTTGAAGTTTATTTGCCAATCTTGTGTAGGGGAAATTTGTGGGCCTGATGTTTAGTTTTCCTACACATCAGGGGGGTGGTCTGAGAAAGCCCTAAGGAGTAGTAGAGTGACAGAACATTGAGATGTGTTTGTTTTGAGGATGAACTTCCATGATGGAAAAGAAATAAGAGGTTCTAGAAGACTAGCCAGGGGTTTGTATCCTACATGGAAGCTGTCATAAAAGGATGAGAAGATAGAGTGAGCTTGTGAGGCAGGGTGGAGGAACTTCCTGTGGTTTAAGAACCATTTTGCCTTGTGTAGGAAGCGACTAGTAAAGCATTTGGAGGAAGAATAGGTAGGGGAGACAGATGAGAAGGAAAAACACTGGCCTTGTGGGGGAAATAGTAGGGGTGTCCGCTGCTTCTTTGGCTGTTTTGTCACCTAAGGCATTTCCTTGGGCAATAGAATCTGACAGTTTTTGGTGTCCTCTGCAGTGGATAACTCCAGCCTTGGCTGAGAAGAGAGCAGCCTTAAGGAGGGCCTTTATTAAGGGGGTATTGATAATAGAGGACCCCTGTGTGGTGAGAAAGCTCTTTCTGCCCATATGGCAGCATGGTGGTGTAGGATGTAGAAAATGTATTTAGAGTCAGTATAGATATTAACATGTAGTCCTATGGCAAGAGTAAGAGCATGGGTTAAGGCAATTAGTTCAGCTTGCTGAGAAGTGGTAGAAGAGGGGAATGTGCAGCCTCGATAACAGATGAGTGGGATACAACAGCATAGCCAGCTTTGGCTGGTGCCAACCGACTGGGCTTGGGGGAACTGCCATCAATAAACCATGTGTGGCCTGGATCTGTAATACGTAAAAGAGAAATATGGGGAAATAGGGAGGATGCTATATGGATTAGGGAGATACTGACTGCCAGGCATAATTAAATGCGAAAATACTCTGAAAGCTGGTGTGGGAAGATCACTTGAGGCTAGGTGTTTGAGACCAGACAAAGCAACATAGTAAGACACCCCCCCCATCTATAAAAAACAAAATAAAAAAATTAAATAAACAATTAAATGCAAAAAGATTTTTAAGAGCTGGTATTATTCCTCCCACAACCTGAAATTTAAAATAATTTTTAGTCTGAAAACTTAACGTGGCTTTAAGATCTGAGTTACCACAGTTAGATACGTGGTCTCCTTGTTATTCAGAAAATTGCCTTTAAGGACATAAATATGTATCTCAGTAAAGGCTCACTAGTAGGAAATCTTAAAATTACTTATAAAATGTGATTGATCTAGTAACATTGTTCGGTTATCATTACAACCAGCATGTGGGCATAAGTGATAAAAAGGAGCAATGACAAATAAAAGTAATTGATTTTATTTTGCTTTTTAAACCATAGTATTTAGACAGTGCTACAGTTATTATGCATAATGATGATAAATTAAAATATAAATTGACCATGTGACAGGTTTTTGGTAGGTCTTTAACAAATATCAAGTTGATAAATCTGACTGGGATGAGAGTGTCAAATGGTCTTTGAAACTGCTTTTCGTTTTATAAAGGCCTGGCCCACAAAATAGCAATTCTCACTTACTAGTTGGTAACAAAAGTGGTATATTTAAGGGCAAAGTCTGGATTAAAACCTATGGGAAAAAATTGTGATTGAAGTTATTAAGTCATAAAATAGACTTATTAAAGGGGATTGTACACATTTTTAAACTTTGCTCTAGTGAGATCATAAATGCACAAAATAAAACAACTATGCCCTTATTCCTCAAATCATTTTGGCTTGAATAAGCTGCCTTAAATAAAAATAGTAAAAGAATGTTAAATTTACAGAACTCTATTTTTATCTATGAATATAGATGAAACTGGAAAAACACTTCTAATGTTCAAAGATCAGGTGTGGCAGACAAGGCCAGCTGTTCACCAAAGGTCAGCCTCCTCATTGGTATTATAGAATTGACTCTAATTGTCCATCCAGGGACTAATGTACCCAGTCTCTCTTGCATCAGAATATTTTCATGTGACTGGTTCTTGCCAATGGCATAGAGTGGAACTGATGGGTGTTAACTTCTCAGACAAGGCTGATGAAATCGGTGTGATTTCTCCAAATTCTCTTTTTCTTCTTCTGTTGGCTGAGTGCATAGGGCTTCTTGGCCTGGTCAGCAGGGAGTGTTGTATGGTAAATGGGAGAGTGCATGATCTTGCTGAAGACCAGCTGCTACTTACTTGAGCCCATTGTTGCCATGTGAGTTTGTAGGACCAGTGGAATAGATTTCAGCATTATTCAAGAGAAGCTGAAAATACAGATTTTTATTTAAAATGCTGCTATTTACATACGAAACAAAACAGTCAGTGTGCCATCAGTTTGCTATCTCTCATTGAATAACTTAAGCCCTCTGTAGATTAATTGTAATGATACGTTATATGTTACAAAGATATTATAAAGTGCTTTCACACACATTGTTTCTTTAACCTATAAGAAAGCTTAATTCGATAAATATTACTATCTTCATTTAAAAGATAAAAGAACTAAGGTTCAGAAACTTGTATTCTTAGGACTTTATCAGAGCTGTATGCTGTAGTTCTATCTGTACCTCCATTTCTATCTCTTCATGCTTCCTATGCTCAGCTAAACTACCCATGTTCCCTTGAACTTGTCAGTACGTTCTTGCTACACTGCTTTTGCTAGAGACCTCTCTTCTTTGAATCCCTTCGTCTGTACAGATTTCCCTACTTTATTATATATTCTCTACTTTCTGCCCATGCTTCAAGACTAAACTTAAACATCTCTTCCACATGAATTTCTTAGCTAACTTTGTGCTTCCTTCTCTGTTGGTAGTTCGTAGATCATATTTTGCTCGAATTGTAGCTGCATATATGTGTCTTCCTAATTAGATTATAAACTGTTGAGGTCAGAGAGCAAGTCTTATTTCTCTTTACAATATCCTATGGCATCCTCATAAATCCTTGAACAACATGGGTATTCAAGAATATTAATTGAATCAAAATTTCCACCTATCCTCAATAGCACAGCAAAGATTATACATTTATTGTGCAGTCCATGATGTGAGTAAAGCCTTAAGCTAGACTTAATAAACCCTCTGAATCAGCATAATAGGAAAACATATTCTCATCTACAGAAAGGGTAAAGGTTCATCCTTTGAGCTGGAAGACAGCTGCAGTTGAGTCTCAGATCTGGTGTAAATCAGCAACGAATGATGGCTAGACCATATCTCTTTCACGAATAGCTGGCTAGTGATTACCATTAACAGACTTTGCTATGGCTTAGTTTCTTCCTTCAAATGTAAATCAAGATTTTCAAAGAGTTTATTAAGTAATTTCTTAATGTTGCAAAGAGGCCTCAGCCAATGGAGCATTTTATTTAAGCTCTTGAAAAGATAAAGAGGTAAAATGCAGTTAGACATTTTCATGCCACTAGTAAGTCAAAAAAAAAGAAGTCACTGTCCCTCTAACAGTGAGATGACAGCAGGTTCATCTATTAACTGGGGCTAAAGTATGGTGCAGTACTCATTCCCATGAATTCTTATTAAGAATGAGCACAGAGGATGTTCAGAGTTGCATTTCCTAGTTATTGCTTTCTTCTCATTTTCAACTATTTCTATTCATTTCTGTATAGCTAGCTATGAGATACTTTAGGCATGCTAATTTACTGTTTTGTCCCCCCAGTCTATTCTGCAAAGAACGATGGATGTATTTTGCATTATATTATTAATTTGAACTAGTCAGGAGTAAATGAAGAAAGCTATAAAAAAACCCAATGTTTTTGTTTTGAACCAATGCATGTTAATTTATGTGCTTCTGATCAAGTTAAAAGGTCTTAGTACATTTATCATTAAAATAAAAATTCATGAACCCAATACAATCTGGACAGAGAGATGAATTGAGAGGGGGAGGTGGTGGGAAAGTTGCAGATGTTTGTTATAATCAATTTAATATTCTGAGTTGTGAGATAATTTCTTAAGAAGTCAATTATTATAGATTAGATTATAAAGATTTGTCCTTTGATCCTCAGCTGTTTTCTGCCTTAGACTTAAGCATCTCAGTGGGAATCAGGGAATTCTTGGTAGAACAAAACGAAAGTCTCTCCAGCTATCAGCTTCATTAGTAGCACTAGCTGGCTTTGAAATTAGCTTCCAAGCACAAGGAAAGCCTACTTTCAGAGTTTAACATAAAGTAAATATACCTAATATAGTCTAACATGGAAATTTACAGGAGCCAGACTGGATAAATTAGTATGAAACCCAGTAATTTTAGATCAATGTACATTCACTAAACATAGTAAAGAAAATAGTCTATTGTATTTAATTAAAGGTTTGACCATAATCAATTTTTAAAAATAACTCTTTCTTCCTCCAGACTTGTGAGGCTGACAGACTGGGATTTTGATCCCCTTCTGTTCCCACCTGCTAAAGGAGTCAGGGCAAATTACTGTTCACATTTTCATTTGCTTTCATGTGAAATGGTACTACTAAAACCCCACCGATCTCAGCAGTAGCACTGAACCTGGCATATTGTATACACTTCATAAATAATAGCTATTAATATTATTATTATGTTGTTATGTACAAAATATAAATAAGACAAGATAAAAGTAAAAATAAACATAATCCCACACATTGATGTAAGCATTAGAGAGATTTTGACATTTCCTTCTGACCTTCTTTTTCTATACATATTTACACAAAAATGAGATTGAATTGTACATGTTGCTTTTTTTCTCACTTAAAATATTAGTAGTATCTTTTGATAGCATTATACATAATAGACGAAGTTTTTTAAAGGAATTTTATTCATTGTAAGTTGTTGTGAGATATGTTTGGGATAACATGTCAGGGTTTTAGAACTTTTATCCTCTTAGGTAACAAAAAATTCTACCCGTAAGAATAACTAGGTAGGACTGTCACTGCTGGCTGCAGCCCCGTTGGCATCATCTCCTTCTTTTTATCAACAAGCAGTTACAAAAAATATGGGGCGATGGTGGTCATTCTTGAGAATAAGGAATATTTTTTTCTGTACCTCGAAAGCTAGTTTTTATAAATAACCAAATGCCAATGAAAATCTAAAATATTGGGTTCTTCCTAACCTGAGAGACAAAATTAAACTGAAAAGTCTAAGGAGGATGTTAAATATGAGCACAGTGTTGCCCTTTACATCTGATCCGATCCCAGGACTCCTCTACTATTTCCAGTAAGGCCAATTATCTCATTTTCCTTTGTTCCTTTTCCTGTGCTGCTTTTGCAGAGGAGGATGCACCTGTTTTCGTGAAATAATACGATGGCATTAAAGACTCTCTATAATCAGGGGAAACAAGGTTAATCATATGGAATCCTTTTAAAATGGGGGACCACACTGGATTATTGCTACTGCACTTTAACCCCACTCTTCTATATTGTGCTTTATGATACTGGGCTGAATCCCTGCAAACTTTTCTCCTTTGCTAGCTTGTTACATACTGCCAAAAGGGGGCCACTCAAAGAGTCTGGAAGTAGAAACCTGCTTCTTCCTGTTCCTTTCAGTGTCACCACAGCAATGGTTTTCATGCTGGCCTTGACTGTTGTTCCATTACAGCAGTACTTTCAGAACCAGCCTAAATACCTGTCCCCACCCTCTCCTGCCCCGAGATGCCAGCTTTCCCTCCTCAGAGATCTGCATGCCAGCTTCGTGAGGGTCCCTCCTTCAAGCTTCTGCATTTTCATAATTCCAACCCATTCCCTTTCTTCCCACAGTCTTTGGAGTAATAGCTGCTCATTGTAGTTATTATCTCTGTGATACCTCAGTATGGCCCCCTTTTCATTTCCAATTCTCCAATACCTGGTTAATTATTCTTCATGTTAAATTCTCCTCACTAGACTCTCTGGTGTATTTCTGTCTCCTGATGGCCCTGGGTAATGCAAGGACCAGTACCAGACTGGCTTTGCCGTTTCTTTCATACTTTTAGAGTATGTGGCTGTTCTGCTTCTCCAGTGCTTCCCAATTAGTAGTAGGTGACTACTGGTGAGATGCTAGGTTAGCATAACATATACTTAGAATTTAAAGTGGAATTTACTCCCAACAAGTCTTCAGCAATTTGTATTTATGTGAATTGTATCATATATGACATATATAATAATACAATATCTGTGAACGTAAATGCCTTAGAAATAGCAGACTTTTGTTTCTTTTTTAGTGAAACTCCATATAAATATACAAAAAGTTGCTTTCCAAAGGATATGGTTTGATCCATGTTTTATGTGTTTGTAAAAAATTTAAAGAGCCTCTTGCTGAATTTTATATGGAAAACAACAAACAAGCCTTCTTCAAACAAACAGTTATGTTTCCTCATGGGATTTAAAATAGAACATCCTGTCAAACAGGCTTCTTCAACCTAAAGTTATCTAAAAATGCTAAATAAGCCTCTTCATAAAATAAGCTTATTTCACCTAGGAAACGGCTCTTGAATACAGAATTGTTGGACATGAACAAAGCTTCTAATTACTCCTAAAGAATCTCTAAAGAGCTAAGATCAAATGAATTGAATGAGAATTCTATCTTTCACGTGTCTTCTATTTTTCACAGGAAAAATGAAAGTATTTTTACCCCTTTTTCCCAAGCACTCCATCTCTGAGTCCATCCCTTCCTCTCTTCCCCAACCCCTTGATTCTATAGCAGGTTCTGTATTTAGAAAGAATCCGAGGAATAACGGCAAAGCAAGTTTGACTTTCATTTCTACCAGTTCTGTTGGTAAATGTGGGTTATGGCTGCAGCAGCCTGAAATGACTCCTGTGCCTCTCTTCCCTTCTTCTCTAGGAATTTCTGAAGTGTGCTCCCTTTCAGGTGCTTGGTAAACTGGGCTTGTTGTTCCTGACAGCTGGGTTGAAGTGGGGGCTGTTACGGATTGTCAGAGAACATGGACAACAGTGCTGGAATGGATACTGCAGAGAGAGGAGGAGAGGCATGGGGTTAGGAAGGGAAGGCAGAGAGGTAAGGGGCAGAAGCAGGCATTCACAACTCATCTTTCGGTCACTTTGAAACATTCTTCTTCCGAGTAAAACTATGGATATTGATAGCATATGCCCAGCTTGAGGGAAATGTGTGTAATTCAGAGGCACACCCAAACTCCAAAGGGACACACTTCTGTTTACAGAGAATCAAGGCTTTCAGATGAGTTGTTCCTTTTCCAAGCCTTCAAGACATCAATTTAAAAAAATGTGCCTTTGAGCTGTATTCATGGTAGCTCAGACATGTTATTTTCCTATCTAAAATGAGGTTGTTAGCATTGAATGGGTACCAAGATTGTGATCTTTATTTAGTGAAAGGTCATGGACCAAAACCTGGATTGTCTCTACCATTTTGTTTCAATTTATATGTTCTGATAGTTTTCTTTTTATTCTGATTCAAGGTTTAGCCTTTTTTTTTTCAACGATCAAATTCCCACGACTGCTGTTTTAGGGTTTTATTGGTGCTGATGATGCCTGAATTTGTCTCTGGTTCCGGACCTTTTTCTGGGCATAACTCTTTAACTCCTTTGATGACCTGAACATTTTTGTTTGCACGTCCCAGGACTGCTTTCAACTGAGCACATGTAGCATAGCTCTTCACTAAGACCTATCTGTCCCTGATGTCCATGTTTCTGCAAACAGCACCACAATCATCAAGGTCAGGCTTACCTTTCTCTTCACTCCCATGTTCGACTCATCACTCAGTCCTTGCACATCTGCCTCAGCTGTTTCCAGGTTCTTTTTTTCTGTTTTCTTCAGTGCTCTCTCATTACCTGGATTGTCCTAATGCCCTCTTACCTGGTCTTTCTATTTCTGGTCTCTTTCTTCAAATAGTTCTGCTTTTTATTTCAAATTTAATCTTTTAAAACATCACTTTCACTGTTTCTTGCCTCAATTTAAAAAATGCCAGCTCCCCCCTTTTCTGCAAGACCCCTCATCTAGATTTTAAGTTCCTTCACAGGCCATCAAGTTTTTCAGATTTGCTTCTAACTACTCACTCCTCAATATAAAGACTCTATCCATTTAGAAGAACAGAACCAAGCTAAAAAGCTAGGGGGAGGTTCAGATGTGATTGAGAGTTTGATGAAAGATCGTGTGTGTGTGTGTGTGTGTGTGTGTGTGTGTGTGTGTGTGTATGTATGTATTAATTCCCTTTGGGTGTTCATACATCTCCTGAAGCTTGTATTGAGAAGCCCATTCTAGGATGATTTACATTTGAGTCCCTGAACATGACTTGTTCAGCTACATGCCTTAATGATTCCTTATTATCTTTTTCCTTCCCCTTCTGAGATTATTTCTGTTAATTGCATCACCAGCTTCCTTATCATCCAGCTGGAAACCAAGCCATCCTCTCTAACTTGTCCTTGTCTCTTACCCGTCACCTCAACAACTTGTTTCATTCTGGTTTATTCTACCATGCAACATCTCTCACATATGTTGCCTCCTGTCCATTTGTGCTATCTTTCAAAATCTTCCATTTTTCTACTTTAATCTTTTTCAGCTAGATTTATAGCTCATCTTTGTATCTATAGATTAATTTGTTCTCCACTCTTGCTTTCTGTACCATACCCTGTTTTCAGATTTATTTTCATAAAACTTCTACTCAGACCCCCTTGCTTGTTCTTCAGGGAATTGTCACTGCCCGAGGGATAAATCCAAACTCCTGCGATTCAAGTTCTTTCACAGCCTGAGCCTGTTACCAGTGGCGAATCTGACAGATCTGCTGCAAACTCGATCCTTGCCTCCTTGGAGGAAAGAATTTGGCTGGGGAGCAGAAGTAGGTTTCAGGCAGAGGGAGAGACCTAGGCAAGTTTTCAAGCAGGACTGAGTTTATCAGAAAGTTTTAGCGCAGAAACAAAAGGAAGTAAAGTACACTTGGAAGAGGGCCAAGAAGGTGACTTAAAAGATGAAAGTGTCCTCCCTGGCCCTTGGCTTGGGGTTTTATACATTGGCATGGTTCCAGGGTGTACGTCTCTTCTTCCTTGATTCTTCCCTTGGAGCCAGCTGTCTGCATGTGCAGTGGCCTGCCAGCAGTTGGTAGGGGCCACATGCACAGTGTGTTTACTGAAGTTGTGCGCATTTGAGGTGCTTTTTCCTTACCAATCTAGTGTTCCTAAAGGAAGGTCATGCACTGGTTAAATGCTGCCATTTTGCCTGTTAGCGTACATGCTTGAGCCCACTCGCCCAACTCTTGAGATCTTATCAGGAAGCTGCTGATCACCAGCTTCAGGTGTTTACTACCTATTGGGAGACTGTCTTTCCCCTGGTGCTGGCCATGACCAATTATTATTTACAGTGACAGTTTAACAGCCACCTGACCATCGCCTGATGGTCGCCTACATTCCTGGGGGTGGGCCTCTCCTGCCCTGCTCATGTCTGCCTAATTACCTGCTCTAACAAGCCTGCCTTAACATTCTTGTCCTAACTCCCATGACATTCCTGATCTAACTAAGAAATGGGCATTATTCTTGAACTTGCCCTATATGTTTGCTTTTGCTATTTCCTCTGCTTGGATTTCCCTTCTTTCCTTCTGTGCCTGACATAATGCTACCCATTTTGGGCCCAGCTCAAACATCACCTCTTCCCTAATACTTTCTATCACGTCTTCCTCTGTTTGAATATTTAACTGTTTGAATATTAATACTCTATTGACTGTGGCAAGTATAGTATTTTCCATATTCAACAGTTTTAAGGATTTTATATAGACCTTATCTGAGCTAGACTTAAAGCTACCAGAGGACAGAGACCTATTAACCATCTGAACATCCCCAGGTCCTGGCATAGTTCCTTGCACATAACCACTGGTATATGAACACAGCCCTGCCTTGACAGCCTTTCTCTTGGTGATCAATTTTCCTGGAACTCTTGCTTTTAACCTTTCTAGGTCTCTAAATACTTAAAGACCTTAAAGGATCAATTATAATTCTTTGTTTTAGACAATTTTTTCTTAACTAATAATCTTATCTGTGAGTATGTATATTCATTATTGTCTGTATTATTCTCTTAGAACTTAACAAATTGCTACTTTGTATTATTTTAAATGTTTGTTTTGGGTACGATTGGCTGGGGGTGAGGAAGGACAGGCACAGTTTGAATTCAAGTGCAATTCAGCTATGTTTATGTAAATCCAGTGGGAATTAGGGGTGGATATGATCATACCAGAGGTCTTTTATCTTAAGAACTGATGTTTATCTTGGGTGAGAACCTATTCTAGAAAAAAGTAATACTGAGCTTGAACCAGAAAGAAAGCTTTAGTTGTCAAGGGTGTGAGCTTCATTACAGCTTGGGTATTATTTCAAATCACTATGTGGTATATGAGAACTTCACTTTGTCTTTGGAGGTATTCATGGAAGCAGTGGAGTTCTGCAGGAATAGATACATTGTGAGCACATGTAAACTGCCCCTTGGCAACCCCTGGAATAATGAAGGGGCACTTTACTGTGGGCAGCGGTCTTGTCTGAGCAGGATGAGAAACCTGTGAAATTTGAGATATGCTTTGCATGACTTTTACATGATGAAGCCTGGGAAACTCAGATTGTGTTTTGTGTTGTTTTGTTATTCCATTAAGACAGTAACCTTCCTCAAAAGCAACATCCCATCTAATCCCTCCTTTTTCCCCCACCAATGTGGCTCTAATTTTGACTTTCACCATTTCTCATCTGGGTGATTACAGGAGCTACTGTTCCTATGTTCCACTAATTCATTCTCCTCAATACTGCCAGAGGTTTCTTTCTAAATGAAAATCAACTACTCCCAGTTCACATCAGCAGACAGAGGCTGCATTTACTTTTTCTTTCCCCAAAATTACCTTTGAAGTGATGGAAGAAATATCACTGCAGCAATGATACTGTGGTCTGAATATCCATGTTCCTCCAATATTCGTGTGTTGAAATCTACCCCACAAGGTGTTTATGTTAAGAGATATGGCCTTTGGGAGGTGACTAGGTTATTGAAATGGTTTGGCTGTGTGTCCCCACTCAAATCTTACCTTGAATTGCAATCCCCATGTGTCTACAGAGGGATCTGGTGGAAGGTGATTGGATCATGGGGGGTGTTCCCCCCATACTGTTCTTGTGATAGTGAGTTCTCATGAGATCTGGTGGTTTAAAAGTGTTTGGCAGTTACCCCCGCACTCTCTTTCTCTCCTGCTGCCATGTGAGGTGTTTCTTACATTCCCTTCACCTTCCACCATGATTGTACATTTCTTGAGGCCTCCTAGCCCATTCTGAGTGGAATTCAGAGTCAATTAAATCTTTTTCTTCCATAAATTACCCAGTCTCTGGAAGTTCTATGTAACAGTGGGAAAATGAACAAACACAGTCATGAATGGGATGAGTGCCCTTATGAAAGAGACCCAGGTGAGCTTGCCCTGACTTCTACCATTTAAGGATGTTGCAATAAGGTGGCATCTCTGAAGCAGAGAGCAACTCTTACCAGACATCAAATCTGCTGGTGCCTTGATCTTAGACTTCCTAGCTTTCAGAACCTTTGAGCAGTACATTTCTTTTGTTTATAAATTACTCAATATAATGTATTTTGTTATAGCAGCTAGAATGGACTGACACTAATGATAACAGAAAGGGTGTTACAACAAGAGAAGAAATACTGGTCAATTTCTGGAATGTGTAAGGCAACCCATTCAGGATTGAGATATTCATGACACAACAAAGCAAAAAAAAAAGAAACTTCTGAAAAACTGTCCAATAGTAAGAGATGACAAATTATCTTAAAATGTATTTTTTTTTGATAAAAAGTAAAAGTCACATTGAATATGCTTGATTTAGAAGATGCTGGTTTTTTTTTTTTAAAGTGAATCATATAATTTTGTACTGGTCATTATAAACTGACCACATAAAATATTTTGATTCCTAGTAATATCTAAAGTTTGTCTTTCTGAGCAAAACACAGCAGTTGATTATAATTATCAAGCCCCTATTTTTCTGAGTGGATCTTAGAAGTAAATGCACCAATAAAAAGTCAGCTTCTATTCTGATGGAGAACTTGGAGAGAGGCACCTGCTAGGGGTGCCCTGCTCTGGTGGACTGTGGAAAGGGGAAGGGAACCCTGGAGAAGGACTGTGTTCTCATATAGGGTGAAACTACAGTGGCAGTTGATACTTTGGGGTTCAACCCAACCCCTTAGCCTTTTCTCAGCTGAGCAGAGAGCTGTCTGGCTCTTGAGGTGTCCTGCCCTGGGTGACCAAAGACTGGAAGGGAGGGTTAAGATATGTCACTTTATTTTTAATCTTCAATATTTTATGAAAAGCTCCCTTCAACTTTTTTTTGATAGTGAAAAATATTTGATGACATGAGTAGGAGTTAAAATTAAGTGAATCAAGAATAGTACAAAGGGAATAGTAAGTATAATCTTAAGATGTAGAACTTCACCTATATAGTTGAGATTATAACTGTAAATGCATTATTATCTTGTGCTTTGTTTACTTAAACTTTGATCATATACATCTCCCCAGATCACTGTGTATTTGTAGTTTGACACACATGACACCATTCTTGCCCATACACAAACCTAAATATGGGTGGGGGATGGAGCCATATAGAAGGTCATGATAATATCAGTGATTTCATTTTTCATATCATGTACTTTCTATATTTTCTAAATGTTTTTTCCAATCAGAAATCAAACAATGCAAATTAAGTTTTAAGATAAAAGAATCAACTTTTTCTGGAAATTTAAGTGATTTTTTTTCCTCTATATTCCTGCATTGACGTTTTTCTAAAACAACAGGTACTACTTTTATCATGAAAAAATATTTTTTAAAGAAGAGGATAAACTAAAAGCAAAAATTGTTGTATGTTTAAAGTTCATTCTTGGGGGAGCTGGCGTGCCAAGATGGCTGAGAGGAGGCAACACCGGAATGCAGCTCCCAACTAATGAGATGCAGAGGGCTAGAGGACTTCATGATTCCAAGTGAGGTGCTGGGTTCATTTCGGTGGGACTGGTAGGTCACTGAAAATAGCCCAGGGAAGGCGAGCCAAAGCCAAAGCAGGGCAAGAGCAGCTCAGGGAGGGCAACCAAGACAGGGTGGGGCGAGTCCACACCTGGAAAGTGCAACCAGCTCAGAGGGTTGGAGACTTCACCCACTCGGTGCTCTGATTCAGATCCCATGTTTCCCTCATCCCTCCTGCAACCTATGGTCCACAAGAGCCCTGCTGGACTGAGGGGTACCCTGGGTTGTCAATGCAAATCTGAGTGATGGCTTGGGCCTGGTGCCACAAGTTGTCAGCAGGGACCTGAGTGGAAGTTTGGACTAACTCCAGCAGGATGGAACTACCCGTCCCACAGAAAGAGGCAGAGTTGAAAGCAGGGAAACAGGCCATAAGGCCTGGCAGGCCCCACCCCCCACAAAACTTAAACTGAAGCTGGTGAGCTAGAGAGCTTTGCAGTGAATAGACCAGTTTGACTCCAATGGGGAAGATTGAGCTTAAGGAAGGAGAGACGCCATTGGGAATGTGGGGGCTAATCTCACCTGTGTAAACAAACTCCAGAGGGAGTCACCCACCCAGCAGCCTGACTGAATCCGAGGCAGCCCAGCAGCACCTCTACAGACCCAAAAAGATATAGCTCCAACCTCAACAGAAAGGACGTCCACTCAGAGATTCCTCCCGAAATCACCAACTTCAAAGATCAAAGCAAGATAAATCCATCAAGATGGGAAGAAACCAGTGCAAAAGGATGAAACTATCAAAGACCAGAATACCTTTTCTCCTCCCAGGGATCACAACTCCTCATCATCAAGGGAACAAAACAAGACAGAGAATGAGTTTGATGAACTGACAGAAACAGGCTTCAGAAGGTGGGTAATAACAAACTTCTCTGAGTTAAAAGACCATGTTCTAACCCAATGCAAAGAAACTAAGAACCTTGAAAAAAGTTTAGATGAAATGCTAACTAGAATAACTAGCTTGGAGAATAACATAAATGACTTGATGGAGCTGAAAAACACAGCACGAGAACTTCACAAGGCATACACAATTTTCAATAGCCAAATAGATAAAGCAGAAGAAAGGATATTAGAGATTGAAGATCAAATCAATGAAATAAAAGGAAGGCAAGATTAGAGAAAAAAGAGTGAAAAGAAATGAACAAAGCCTCCAAGAACTATGGGATTATGTAAAAGACCTAATCTACGTTTGATTGGCATACCTGAATGTGATGGGGAGAATGAATCCAAGCTGGAAAACACTCTTCAGGTTATTATCCAAGAGAACTTCCCCAATCTAACAAGGCAGGCCAACATTCAAATCCAGGAAATACAGAGAACATTGCAAAGATACTCCTCAAGAAGAGCAGCCTCAAGGCACATAATCGTCAGATTCACCAGGGTTGAAATAAAGGAAAAAATCCTAAGGGCAGCCAGAGAGAAAAGTCGAGTCACGCACAAAGGAAAGACCATCAGACTCACAGCAGATCTCTCAGCAGAAACCTTACAAGCTAGAAGGGAGTGGGGGCCAATATTCAACATCCTTAAAGAAAAGGACTTTCAATCCAGAATTTCATATCCGGCCAAACTAAGCTTCATAAGTGAAGGAGAAATAAAATCCTTTATGGACAAGTAATTGCTGAGAGATTTCGTCTCTATGACACTTGCCTTACACAAGCTCCTGAAGGAAGTACTAAACATAGAAAGGAACAATCAGTACCAGCCACTGCAGAAGCGTACCAAATGGTAGAGAACAAGGACACAATGAAGAAACCATGTCAACTAACGGGCAAACTAACCAGCCAGTAACAAAATGGTAGGATCAAATTCAAACATAACAATATTAACGTTGAATGTAAATGGCCTAAATATCCCAATCAAAAGACACAGACTGGCAAACTTGATAAAAAGTCAAGACCCATTGGTGTACTATATTCAGGAGACTCAACTCACATGGAAAGACTCACATAGACTCAAAATAAAGGAATGGAAGAAGATTTGCCAAGCAAATGGAGAGCAAAAAAAGCAGGAGTTGCAATCCTAGTCTCTGATAAAACTGACTTTAAACCAAGAAAGATCAAAAGAGACAAAGAAGGGCATTACATAATAGTAAAAGGATCGATGCAACAGAAGAGCTAACTATCCTAAATATATATGCACCCAATGCAGGAGCACCCAGTTACATAAAGCAAGTTCTTAACGACCTACAAAGATACTTAGACTCCCACACAATAATAGTGGGAGACTTTAACACTCCACTGACAATATTGGACAGATCAACAAGACAGAAGATTAACAAGGATATCCAGGACTTGAACACAGATCTGGACCAAGCAGACCTAATAGACATTTATAGAACATTCCACCCCAAATCCACAGAATACACATTCTTCTCAGCATCACATTGCACTTACACTACAATTGACCATATAATTGGAAGTAAATCACTACTCAGCAAATGCAAAAGAATGGAAATCATAACAAAGTCTCTCAGACCACAGCACAATCAAATTAGAACTCAGGATTAAGAAAAGCACTCAAAACTGCACAATCACATGGAAACTGAACCACTTGCTCCTGAATGACGAATGGATAAACAATGAAATGAAGGCAGAAATAAAAATGTTCTTTGAAACCAATGAGAATGAAGACACAACGTACCAGAATCTATGGAACACATTTAAAGCAGTGTCTAGAGAGAAATTTATAGCCATACATGCCCATATAAGAAACAAGGAAAGATCTAAAATTGACACCATATCATCAAAATTGAAAGAGCTAGTGGAGCAAGATTAAAAAAACTCAAAAGCTAGCAGAAGACAAGAAATAACTAAGATCAGAGTAGAACTGAAGGAGACAGAGACACAAAATCCCTGCAAAAAAATCAATAAATCCAGGAACTGGTTTTTTTGAAAAGATCAACAAAATAGACAGACTGCTAGCTAGACTAATAAGAAAGAAAAGAGAATGGAATGAAGTAGATGCAATAAAAAGTGATAAAGGGGAGATCACAAATACAAACTATGTCAGAGATTACTACAAACAGCTCTATGCACATAAACCAGTAAATCCGGAAGAAATGGATAAATTCCTGGACACTTGCACACTCCCAAGACAAGCCAGGAAGAAGTTGAAACCCTGAATAGACCAATAACAAGGAGTTGTTGAATATTTATATTGTTGTAACCATGAGAGTGAAATGAGTCAACAACACAGTTGGAGTTTGGACAAGTAGAGTAGAGAGTATATAGGAGATTGATTTGTGTGTGCCCCACTCGTGGGGTCTCTCGCTCTCTCTGCACACACACACACACACACACTCTCTCTCTCTCTCTCTCTGTGTCTCTTTCTCTCTTTCTGAATTGTTTTGAGGCCAAGTTGCAGAAATACATCTCCTATATACACTTAAAATATTTTAATGCATATTTCCTAAGAACAAGGACAATCTCATATAACCACAATACAATAATCAAATTCAGGAAATTAACATTGATATAGTGCTATTATCTGTTCTATAAATCTTATTCAAATTTGGACAGTCGTCCTACTTATGTTTTTCATAGCAAAATAAAAAATTTCTGGTCTAGGATTCATAGCAGGATTACATGTTTCATTTAATTGTATCTCACTCTTTTTAAAAAAAATTCTGTAGAGACGGAGTCTCACTATGTTGGCAAGGCTAGTCTTGAACTCCCAGCCTCAAGCAGTCCTCGTGCCTTGGCTTCTCAAAGTGAGGGAGTCACAGGTGTAATTGCCCGGCCAATCATATCTCTTTAGCTTCCTTTAAAGAAGAACTGTTTCTCAGTTTGTCTTCTATGTACCTCAGATTGGTTTGTGTGTTGCTTCCTCATGATTAGATTCAGGACAGATGTCCAACTGACTAAAATCTTTTATTAAAAAATTAATCTTTTCCTCATGTGTTTGAAATGCCAGATTTTTCATCTACTTAATTCTCATGTGCATACAGGAGTCTGTAGGTATTGTTTTCATTCAGCAATAAATATTTCAGCTCAGTGCTCTGCATTTCATTTGCACAAAGGCTTCCTGTGAAAGTAAAATGTCAAATATTTTATGTTTCTCAATCACTAAACTCAGATTCTAATACTTATTTAACTGGTCTATTGAATAAGCTTAATTTGGTGAAGTACAAATAGAACCCCTCTCCTCTTTCTTCTTGTATTTTTTGTTATTACTCTTCTTTTTGGGTAATGTATTGGGCAGATTCCATAGCTTTTCAGATATTAGGAAGTCTAATCCATTCTAATAGGGATTCTTCTCACATTTCCTAACTCAGGCCTGATTCAGGTTCAGAAACCTGAAACAGTTTTTTGGGAAAAAAAGCATGGTGATGGCAGGCATGATGGTTCATTTTTGGTGTCAACTTGACCAGATTAAGGAACTAGTTATTTACAGATTTGTCTGTGAGGGCATTTCCAGAGGAGATTGGCATGTGAGTTGAGTTGGCTGACTGAGTGAGGAAGATCCACATTCAGTGTGGGTGTGTACCATCCTCCAATCAACTGGGGCCCAGATAGAACAAAAGGCAGAGAAAGGCAAATTCCCTCTCTCTTTCTCATAGAGCTGGGACAGCTCTTTTCCTGCCTGTGAACATCAGAACTCCAGGCTCTTTGGCCTTTGGACTCCAGGACTTACATCAGCAGGGTTCTCACAGAGTTATACGATAGGCTTTCCTGCTTCTGGGACTTCTGGACTAGGCCATGCTACTGGCAACTCAGGATCTGCAGCTTGCAGACAGCCTATTCTGGGACTTCTCGGTCTCCACAATCCTCTGAGCCAGTTCTCCTAATAAGTCATCTCTTATATAGCTACATATCTATATCTATATATACATATATACATATATATATATATATATATTTTTTTTTTTTTTTTTTTTAAGACAGAGTCTTGCTCTGTCGCCCAGGCTGGAGTTCAGTGGCACAATCTTGGCTCACTACAACCTCTGCCTCCTGGGTTCAAGGGATTCTCCTTCCTTAGCCTCCCAAGTAGCTGGGACTACAGGCACCCATTACCATGATAGGCTGATTTTTGTAGTTTCAGCAGAGATGGGGTTTTGCCATGTTGCCCCAGCTGGTTTTGAACTCCTGACTTCAGGTGATCTGCCCACCTTGGCCTCCCATAGTGCTGGGTTTACAGGCAGGAGCCACCAGTGCCTGGCCTGTATCTCATATCATCTATATCTATATCTAGGTATCTATATCTATATCTATAACGGTATCATCTGTCTTTCATCTATCTATCTATATTATCTGTATCTATCTGCTTCTGATTGTTTCTGTCTCTCTGAAGAACTGTAATACAGGTGGTTTCTTCACTCTTTCTCTACCTCGCTCTTCCATTAGTAGGCCCTCTGTCTCCTCCAGGGTTGGAGAAAGTGAGTGGAAAGGGAAAGTCTTACTTGGTGAGTGTAATTAGAGTCCGGTTCTGTTGTCCTTCGGCTATGGCAGGTGCTCCTTTGCTTGTGAGGCACTGGAACCTCCTGCTGCCCCATTCCAGAGAGGATGGTGCACTCCCCAAATGAACACTTTTGCTTCTCCCAAATCCAGCTTGCTTTCTTGAACAGAGTCCTTTCCAGCCTCACTCTGGCTGACTACTTATTCTGTGATCCACTTATTCTGTGGGTAAAGTGCAACATCCTGCTCCTGGCTGTGGGTGGAAGCACAGCCTGGCCCGCTGCACCCATTCCACTCTGTCTGCCACCAGAGCTGCTCTCCAGGTGAGAGTCAGACACAACATCAGGTTCTCCTCGAAGCTCTGGACCCTGCACACTTTCCAAACCCAGATGCTCTCCCACTGCACCAACAAGTATGTTAGGAATAAAAAAGAACTGTAACCATGACAGAAAAGAGATTTAAAAAATACTATGTGTATAGTTTCAAATGAAAATAAACTGAAGATCTACATTCAGTATAATTTTTTTTAAAAAACTATACTTTTAGGAAAGTTTAAAGAGGTAGAAAACAGAATTTTATTTGTTCTACAAACCACTGGGAAAAAATGAAAAAGATAGTCCAGTCTCAGATTTAATCTTTTATTTTTATAGAGCAGAAGATCCACCAGTCCTTGAAGGAACAGAAAATTCAGAGAAAAAGATGGAAGAATTCTTAGTACATTCTCTGAGATTCCCAGACCCTGATGCCAGTAGCAAAGCACAAGAAAGCTGCCGAATCAATGTCACTTATAAATAAAGAGGTAAGAATTCTGGGGTAAATCATTAGCGACTTGAATCCAGCATAGTATTACAAAAAACTAACATCAATATGTAGGATTTATTTCAAGAAGAACAGTTCAATTTAGGGTATATCTCCATATTCTATTATTACTGTATAAATAGGTGAAAGAAAATTGTAAAATCATTTTGAGAGATTGCTATTATACAAAAGAATTAAGTAAGATTCACCACCACTTTTAACCACTTCTTCATTTAAAAGTTTTACTAACTTGAATTTATTTTGTGATGGAAAAATGTATAAAAATTTTAAAAAGGAAAATTTAATCTGATTATATTATGTAATGTACAGATGATAATTTTTTTTACTCCCAGTATTTCCCTTCTGTCCATTCAAGTGGGCAGTAGCACATTCTCAGGGCAGACAGAAGAAAAGACATTTTCCTATCTGGCTGTTTGCAAATGCCAAGCCCACTGAGGGGAGAGGGAGGTCTTGATGGGAATGTCATAAGAGAAGGGATAGGTCTTCATCTTGGCTACACATTAGAAGCCTTTGGAGAGTTATAAAATACCTCATTGTCCCAGTCACACTGCACACCAATTAGGTCAGTATGTTTGCAGATGGGAATGGGGGATATGTATTTTTTTTAACAGCTCTCCAGGTGATCTGTAAGAAACATGGCTGTGCTTTGGTCAAAAGTAGGCCGAGGTAGGATGTTTACATCCTGTATGACTCAGCGAGTTTAGAGGGCAGGCATTTAACTCCACTTGTTATCACAGCCATGTAGCCATAACATGGGAATGTCACCACGTGGCCATAAGCCACTATTATCTGTAAAAGGTATAATTGCCTTGTTGACACAGTGCAGTGCAGGCACTGGTGCCCAGAGAAAGAGAGAGAGCCAGAGTTGTCCATCTTTGCAGATGGACAGAGGGGGAGCCAGAACACAGCTCGGCTGGCTCATGCCCAGAGAGAGAAAGAGTTAAGCCTCTGACCCTGATGGCAATGGAGAGTCAGCCGCTCAGCTGTGTGTGGGGGTCCCTGGACTAAGCAGCTGAGACAGGGCAGACAGTGTGAGAAAGCTGTTGATGAGAACTGCTGCTGAATAAAATCATTCACCTGTCTGTGGCTGCTCGAGTGTTCTTTCTGCTCTACTGCCCACTCCCTCCAGACTTCAATATGACCTTTGGTGTAGTCATGAACCTGATAGACTCTGATGCCTGGCTAAGGTTGATGACTATTATTCTAAGAAAAATAAGAAAGGAGAAGCATTTTTACCTGACTTATATGTAAGATTCTGCAGGGCTGAAAAGAGAGAAGAGAGGGCGCTATGCTTTCCAGAGAAACGGAATTCAGCCATGCTTCTGGCAACATCCCAGGAGGGATAACAGCATGTTACCCTTTCTAGGGAAGTAAGACTCAATGGGCCTTGGGAGGTTTCAGCTTCATGAACAGTTCCTGTATCTCACACTTGGTTTGGAAGCAGTAGGGATGACATACATCTTGATAACTCAGCCAGCCCGATAACCAATGACAAGATGCATACCTTCCATGTTTTCTCTTCCTTCAAAACTGCACAAGCCCCAGAACCTTTACAGGACCCTGAATAGGGGGGGTTAAAGAACCCCTAATTATTACTAGATTTCCCTCCAGTCTGATGAGATGGTGGCCAAAATCAATGGTAGGTTGATTTGTAGAGAACAAACAGATATATTTCTTGCAACACGTGTAGATCTTACTGTATATTGGCGGAATGAATCAAAGCACCATATTCACACATCTGAGGATAACACAAAGGCAATACATCAAAGATTGTCTCTAATACCAAGAAAACTCATTTTGATTTTCCTTCCATTTAGTTGTAGAAACATAGTTCCTGGATGCTTCCATGCAAAACACAGGATGTGCTAATCCTAACAATGACAGCAATTCAGTGTGATCCACAAAAACGGAAGGCAACTCTTACAGGCCAACAAAGCGGACCAAGAACGATTGCTGAATTAGCAAAGGGCTCCATCTGCTGATGGTTTATGCATGTAAGAGCTGGCAGGGGTTTGTTTTAGGCAACATTCCTGAAGTAATGATTTATGACGTTTCTTGTACCGGCCTCAGGGAAGACTAGGATAGCTCAAGTAGTTCACTGAAATGTGGTGAAATGAGAAAGAGGTGGGGGTCTTTTTCATTTAGAAGCAGTGTTTCTTTCTTATTCTGTGAAAAGTTTCCTGTAAAAAAGACTTTGGGCACTCACTATCACCGAAATAGGGGCAGATGCTGAGAATTCCAGTTTGCAAAGCCTCTTATTAAGATGCTTATTGTGAGAAAGATGAAATGCATCATCCACCCTTTCAGTGGGAGGCTTTTCCTCTGGGTGAGTCTAACTTGCTAAAAGAACAAATCTTGTCCTTCAGATATTATTATGTGTTCAGTGGTTCTTCACTTTTTTATCCCAGTTTAGGAGAGTTCATCCATCATAGTAAAGATCATTTATGGCATAATTAGCCCCTTGTCCAATTTTTCAAATTTTCTCAAATGGTTTTCAGTTAGAAAAGTTAGATAAGCTTGAGATAACCATATTGAATTGATATAAGCAAAGCAAAGCAAAGCAAACAAAAAGCAAAACAAAACAAATTTTTAAAAAATTAAGATTTACCTAACTGGTGCAATGTTATTAGAATTAATATATTATTTATATTAGACCAAGTGGGTTTGTCTTTATTAGAACCTAGTAAAGCATATTTACTATTTATCTAATTGAAATATTATATACTAAAATACATGATATCAAGGGAATTTTTATTTAGTTTGTAGTTATGTCATTAAAGTTCCAAACACCATAATCATGTTGTTTTATATTTCTTTATTAAGGAAAATAAATGGCATTGAATCATTTTCCAAAAACATTAGCTAAGACCTATAGATGTAATAAATAACTTGATCCTAAATTCTTAAATTTCTAGGTAGCTGCCTCAATTTTAGTTTTCTCTAATTGTCAGTGACTAGCCCTCTAGAGTTTTGTTGATGATATATGCAGTCTAATGATTTCTGTTCAAGATTTCCTACTAGGCACAATTCCAGTGCACCTGTGAGAGACTTTTTATTTTGATAAACTCAAATGTATTTAAAAATTGGAAAGCTGTATAATTGCAATTTGAAGAAGTGGTCTATACTTGAAGGGCTGTTGTTAGGAAGTGAACATTCCATAAGAGAGGCACTTTAGGAAGCAACTGATTTCGATATTCTTTAAGGCAAGAAAAAATACTAAGCTGGTTAATTTCTTCTAGAAAAAGGTATTGAATGATACCATTTATGTGTGAAATTTGAAAATACCTGCTAATAAGCCTTTTGATTTCTGACTCAATAGACATTGGAAAAACAGTTTCTACTTACTCCTTGGTTCAGTGTTTCATTAATGTGAAATAATGTGACATTTGTTGCTTGGAGGATCCATCAGTGCTATTCAATTTAAGAGCAAAGGTCAAAGTTCGATTGGAAATTGTGCTAAGCAGTTTAGAACCATTTTGAAGAAGTGAATGAGCCTTATTTTAATGTGTAATTAGTGGATTTATCACAGTCCAGATACTAATCTAGTTCCAAAAGTAAATAAACTATTCATTCAATACAAATAGTTGTATTTTGGCACTTTTCTACCATACCCTGGCGAGAACAAAAAAACTCATTAATTTTAATTTTAGTTACTCATGAATATTACCAAAAAGCCTCTGAACAGTGCCTGCTGGCAGCATGCTAAGAACTAACATGGAGCTGTGACCATCTCCATGTCTGACAATTTCAGTTTTGATTGAAAAATTTGTAGGCAAGGCCTACAGTGAGGCCACTTTCTGTATATTTAGCTACAACGATGGCTTTTTATATGGGTATAGGACTAAAATGTTTCCTCAGCAAAATTCATAAAAGAGATGTACATGTAGATCCTTATCAATTTGAAAATCAATCCAATTTAGAAAAATGTTGCCTTTAGTATAAATCTTTATATGTATACATATATATACACACACACATATACATATATGTATGTATATATGTATATGTTCATATATTATGTTAATATATGTATGTATATATAAACTATGTTTTATATATACAGTATAAACTATGTTCATATATGCATGTATATATGAACATAGTACATATATACATGCATATATGAACATAGTATAAACTTTATACTATAATATAAACTATGTTCATATATGTATGTATATATGTATATGTGTGTGTATATATATGTATGTATATATGTATATGTGTGTTTAATATTATGCATACATGCATAAACTATGTGTGTATATGTTTTTATACACACACACATATATACACACATATACACATACATACATATGTAAACATAGTTTATATATACTAAACAATTCAATATATATACATATATGCATATATAAAATTTTATGTATCTATCTCTCTCTCTATATATATATTTTGAGATGGAGTCTCGCTGTGTCACCCAGGGTAAAGTGCAGTGGTGTGATGTTGGCTCACTGCAACCTCTGCCTCCCTGGTTCAAGTGATTCTCCTGCCTCAGCCTTCTGAGTTGCTGGAATTACAGGCGTGTGCCACCACGCCTGGCTAATTTTTGTATTTTCAGTAGAGACAGGGTTTCACCATGTTGGTCAGGCTGGCCTCGAACTCCTGACCTCATGATCCACCTGCATTGGCCTCCTAAAGTGCTGGGATTACAGACGTGAGCCACTGCGCCCAGCCAATATGTGCATATATTTAACAATATGGTATTTTTTTATATGAAATGCCAGAAGAGTCGTTTTCTGTTTCAATGAGATTTGAAAAAGAAATATGTATATATAAATGGTATGTGGTCTTTCTTTCCTTGTACAACTTTTTTTTTCTATTCCTCCATACTCCCTAATGGAGGTGCTTATCTGACCAGATTTCAGGACGTGGCTGGGCCGCATTTACCAGATGCAAGTCAGGCATGCCATGTTGAAAGAAGTCCCTGTTCAGCCTTCCCTTCTCTTCCTATTGCCTTCATGGACCCCTTTGGCCCTAACTATTCCTGCTTTTTTTCCTCTTGCAAAAACATGTATTTATTTATTTAATTAATTTTTTAGACAGGGTCTTCCTCTGTCACCCAGGCTGAGTGCAGTGGCTCAATCACGGCTCACTGAAGCCTCAAACTCCCAGGTTTAAGCGATCCTCCCGCCTCAGCCTTCTGAGCAGCAGGGACTACTGGCATGTGCCACTACACCTAACTAATTTTTGTATTTTTTACAGAGATGAGTTTTTGTTATGTTACCCACGATGGTCTCGAACTCCTGGATTCAAATGATCCTCTTGCCTTGGCATCCCAAAGTGCTGGGATTATAGGCATGAGCCACCACGCCTTGCCTGCAAAAACGTTTAGGTGCTTGGGAATTCTTGCTGCTTCAGGCTGTGGTTGATGATAATATCTAGGTTTAATAGGAAGAGGGAAACCCTGCTTTGGTGCAATGCCTAAACTAGGCACTTCAGCCCAGAATTATTATAGATCCCTGTGCTTGGAGCCCTCCCAACTCAGCTAACTAATGAGAGTGACAGTTCAATTTTCCGTGAATCTGGGGTGAGAAGGATTATATTGGCCAAGGCAGGACTGATTTTCATCCTTGGAATATAATGCCGTTGAGGCCTCACTTTTGCCTTCAGAAGAGCAAATTAATATTGTGATTTTGTTAAAATAGAATTCTAAGTCATTTTTTGTGAAAATATGGTTTTTTTTTTGCTTCTATATATCACCATAGCTTAAATTAAATATCTCAGATAGATACTAAGTAGCACTAAATACTAAAGCTTTATGACCTTAAGTATTGGAGTAGGTGTATTCTGATTAATCCCTTGACGTTGAACAATTATTATTTTTTAATCTTGATTTTGCAAATGTCTGGGATACTGTGCCACAGGGTTGGATTTTCATGGATGCTGTCTGCAGTATTGTTTCCTATGATTTTATTATTTGTATCAGTGGGTACTGTAAAAAAGTGAATAGTAACTTTCAATTCTGGCAATATAATGGGATAGTTAAAAAATTCTTAAACCATAAAATGCTGTAAAATGCTGGACCAAACGTAAAAAATATAATTTGAATTCATAGCTGAGATAGCAAAAATTTAAGGAGAATCCTGAGAGCAAAAGCTTGAATTGAAAGAAGTAAATAGGCTGGGCATGGTGGCTCATTCCTGCAATCCTAGCACTTTGGGAGGCTGAGGTTAGAGGATCTCTTGAGGCTGGGAGTTTTAGATCAGGCTGGGCAACATGGCAAGACACTGTAACTACAAAAAAATAATAATAAGTTAGCCCGGCAGACTTGGTGATGTGGTCTGTGATCCCAGCTACTCTGGCTGGAAACTGAAGTGGAAGGACCACTTGAACCTGAGAGGCCAAGGGTGTCCTGAGCTGTGATTGCATCACTGCACTCAAGTCTGGGCGACAGAGTGAGAGCCTGTCTCAAAAAAAAAAAAAAAAAAAAAGAGAGAGAGAAAGAAGAGAGAGAGAGAAAGAGAGAGAGAAAGAAAGAAAAGAAAGAAAAAAAGCAAAAAAGAAAGAAGAAAGGAAAAGAAAGAAAGAGAAAGAAAAGAGAAAAGGCGATGTGGCTCTAAGGGTGATTGCTGAGTTTTATTTTTAAAATTTTTTTTTTTATTTTTGCATCTGTTTTGCTTTATTGACCAGAGCTATGGTCCCAGGGCAGAATGCTCTCTCAGTTCAAGAATTCACCCTCAGAATGGAGGCAGCTCCAGAATATCTAATGGAGGCATCTTAACACAAGAGCTAAATACAACAATGCCATCAGAATTACGTGCTTTTTTTTGGTAAAAATTATACTTTAATTTCTGGGGTACATGTGCAGATTGTGCAGGATTGTTACATAGGTATACACATGCCATGGTGGTTTGCTGCATTCATCCCCCCTGTCATCTACATTAGGTATTTATCCTAATGTTATCCCTCCCCCAATCCCCCCAATGCCCTGTGATTCCTCCCCTAGCTCTCCCACCCTCCAACAGGCCCTGGTGTGTGATGTTCCCCTCCCTGTGTCCATGTATTCTCATTGTTCAACACCCATTTATGAGTGAGAATATACGGTGTTTGATTTTCTGTTCTTGTGTTGGTTTGCTGAGAATGATGGTTTCCAGCTTCATCCACATCCCTGCAAAGGACGGGAACTCATCCTTTTTTGTGGCTGCATACTATTCCATGGTGTATATGTGCCACATTTTCTTTATCCAGTCTATCATTGATGGGCATTTGGGTTGGTTCCAAGTCTTTACTGTTGTGAATAGTGCCACAGTGAACATATGTGTGCATGTGTCTTAAAAATAGAACGATTTATAATCCTTTGGGTATATACCCAGTAATGGGATTGCTGGGTCAAATGGTATTTCTATTTCTAGGTCCTGAATCGCCACACTGTCTTCCACAATGGTTGAACTAATTTACACTCCCACCAGCTGTGTAAAAGTGTTCCTATTTCTCCACATCCTCTCCAACATCTGTTGTCTCCAAATTTTTTAATGATTGCCATTCTAACTGGCATGAGATGATATCTCAATGTAGTTTTGATTTGCATTTCTCTAATGATCAGTG
Source organism: Ateles fusciceps (assembly GCA_036589455.1). Lineage (NCBI taxonomy): Eukaryota > Metazoa > Chordata > Mammalia > Primates > Atelidae > Ateles > Ateles fusciceps. Next base: position 31,925,724 of record JAZHEH010000065.1, on the reverse strand, counting down.
ATGATAAGCATTTTTTTCACATGTTTGTTGGCTGCATAAATTTCTTCTTTTGAAAAGTGTTTGTTCATATCCTTTGCCCACTTTTTGATGAGGTTGCTTGTTTTTTTTCTTGTAAATTTATGTTCTTTGTAGATTCTGGATATTAGCTCTTTGTCAGATGGGTAGATTGCAAAATTTTTTCCCATTCTGTTGGTTGCCAGTTCAATCTAAGGATTGTTTCTTTTACTGTACAGAAGCTCTTAAGTTTAATTAGATCCCATTTGTCTATTTTGGCTTTTGTTGCCAATGCTTTTGGTGTTTTAGTCATAAAATCATTGCCTATGCCTATGTCCTGAATGGTATTGCCTAGGTTTTCTTCTAAGGTTTTTATTGTGTTAGGTCTTATGTTTAAGTCTTTAATCCATCTGGAGTTAATTTTTATATAAGGTATAAGGAAGGGGTCCAGTTTCAGCTTTCTGCATATGGCTAGCCAGTTTTCCCAACACCATTTATTAAACAAGGAATCCTTTCCCCATTGCTTGTTTTTGTCAGTGTTGTCAAAGATCAGATGGTTGTAGATGTGTGGCATTGCTTCCTAGGCCTCTGTTCTGTCTATCTCTGTTTTGGTAGCAGTACCATGCTGTTTTGATTACTAGCCTTGTAGTATAGTTTGAAGTCAGGTACTGTGATGCCTCCAGCTTTTTTTTTCTTAGGACTGCCTTGGCTATGCGGGCTCTTTTTCGTTCCATATGAAGTTTAGGGTGTTTTTTTCCAGTTCTGTGAAGAAGGTCATTGGTAGCTTGATGGGGGATAGCATTGAATCTATAAATTGCTTTGGGCAGTATGGCCATTTTCATGATATTGATTCTTCCTAACCATGAGCATGGAAAGTTTCACCATCTGTTTGTGTCCTCTCTTATTTCCTTGAGCAGTGGTTTGTAGTTCTCCTTGAAGAGGTCCTTTACATCCTTTGTTAGTTGTATTCCTAGGTATTTTATTCTCTTTGTAGCAATTGTGAATGGGAGTTCACTCATGATTTGGCTTTTTTTGTCTGTCATTGGTGTATAGGAATACTTGTGATTTTTGCACATTGATTTTGTATCCTGAGACTTTGCTGAAGTTGCTTATCATCTTAAGGAGATTTTGGGCTGAGACAATGGGGTCTTCTAAATATGCAATCATGTCATCTGCAAATAGAGACAATTTGACTTCCTCTTTTTCTAATTGAATACCCTATATTTCTTTTTCTTGTCTGATTGCTTTGGCCAGAACTTCCAATACTATGTTGAATAGGAGCGGTGAGAGAGGCACCCTTGTCTAGTGCCAGTTTTCAAAGGGAATGCTTCCAGTTTTTGCCCATTCAGTATGTTATTGGCTGTGGGTTTGTCATAAATAGCTTTTATTATTTTGAGATATGTTCCACTGATATCTAGTTTATTGAGAGTTTTTAGTATACAGAGCTGTTGAATTTTGTCAAAGACCTTCTCTGCATCAATTGAGATAATCATGTGGTTTTTGCCTTTGGTTCTGTTTATGTGATGGATTATGTTTATAGATTTGCGTATGTTGAACCAGCCTTGCATCCCTGGGATGAAGTTGACTTGATCGTGATGGATAAGCTTTTTGATGTGCTGTTGGATTTGGTTTGCCAGTATTTTATTGAAGATTTTTGCATCAATGTTCATCCTGGCTGTTGGGCTGAAATTTTCTTTTTCAGTTGTGTCTCTTCCAGGTTTTGGTATCAGGATGATAATGGTCTCATAAAATGAATTAGGGAGGATTCCCTCTTTTGCATTGTTTGGAATAGTTTCAGAAGGAATGGGACTAGAGTGAAAAGCTTAGAGAAGAACATAAATGACTTGATGGAGCTGAAAAACACAGCATTAGAACTTCACGAAGAATTCACAAGTTTCAATAGCCAAATCGATCAAGTGGAAGAAAGGATATCAGAGATTGAAGATCAAGTCAATGAAATAAAATGAGAAGGCAAGATTAGAGAAAAAAGAGTGAAAAGAAATGAACAAAGCCTCCAAGAAATATATTATGTGAAAAGACCAAATCTACATTCAATCCGTGTACCTGAATGTGATGGGGAGAATGAAACCAAGTTGGAAAACACTCTTCAGGATATTATCCAGGAGAACTTTCCCAACCTAGCAAGGCAGGCCAACATTCAAGTCCAGGAAATACAGAGAACACCACAAAGATATTCCTCGTGAAGACCAACCCCAAGAGCACTTGCTGATTTTGAATGGGCACTAGCTTTTATTGAGCAGGCAGCTGAAGCCAGAGGTAAATCAGGGGCTCAGGTCATTTAGGCAGGTGCCTAGTCCTACTCTCTGCACCTTTTTCTTCTCCCTGTCTGTTCTTTCATGGCAGGGTAATCATATACTGCTTCTGGAATATTAGCCCTCAAAATATTTTGAAGATGATTCATTTCACCTAAGTCTTTTGTTGTATGAAAGAGGACAGTGGAGCTCATGGAGTGTCAATGGCTTATTAATGGCAGAACCAGGACGATAATCAAATTTTCTTTTTCTAAGTTCAGAGTCCATTCTGCTCCACTACCTTGTCTTTCTCTATAATCTTTTCATCCAAAAATGAAATGATGTACATGTGTATGTGAGTGTGCATGCAAGTGAGTCTTTTAAGACAGAGGCTTGAATAGATGATATGGTACACATGTAACAGGTTTTGAGATCTAAGTTGATGTGAGAGACAGAGGAGGGCTTTAGGCCTTTCCTGGACTGCTGACGCTGTTACTTCCCTCTCTAGTTCCCCCAGGTCTATGGCAGATGCACCTTCAGCTGATCCCTTGGAGCTACAGATTGCAGGAGTTGATACTGCTCCTTTCGTCAGCGTGCTTTCGGCAAGTGGAGTTTTTGGCATCTATATCGAGTTTTCTAACCATCATGAGATCACAGGGCTGAAGCACTGTGGTGTCCTTTTCCAAGGACCATCCCTTTAATCGTGAGGGCCTGTTTTAAATATGACAAGATTCCTAGGGCACACTAGCCTTCAGAGTGAGCCAAAGAGTTCCAGTCTCAATTCTCTTCTGAAATTTGGGTGCTCTGACGTGGGTCAAGCAGGATTGGGCAGAGACATTGGGCCTTCTGGGCAGGGTAGTTAATGTTCTTTCCAACTGAGATCTAAAAAAGTAATTCAATATCTGTTTAGTGGGTGATAAGAAGAAGCAGATTTTGGGATGGTTGCAGCAAACCACCACCATGGCACGTGTATACCTGTGTAACAAACCTACACAGTCTGCACGTGTACCCTAGAACTTAAAGTATAATAAACAAATAAATAAATACAGAAAAAACGTGTATCAGTAGGAGACCCACCTATTAATTTATTTCTACTGACCAAGCAGAGTCAATATTGTTAAAATATTCAGTCAAATGTTTACTCCTTTTTTTTCTTTCCAGTTTTCTGTTGCAGTTTCCTGAATGGGACAACTTTTTTTGGGAAACATAGTAACAGATTCCAATTCAAAAGAAATAGGCTACCTGTTCCTGATAAGTAGTAGCACTATTACATGCAAATATTTACTTTGAGATTTTTACCTGAATGCTGACTATGAATAAACTGTGACTCTTTTTACAAAGCTACCCAACAGAGATAGCTTGATCCAGTATGGTCTTCCTTTATTTTTAATTTTAAATATGCATTTTAAGTATTTTTCCTCATTTGTTGGTGCTGGCTACTTTCTGGGGTAACTAGTACAGAGTAATAGAAGAAGAAAAAAGTGATAGGAACAGAAAAGGGGATTTAGAGCTGTCCATAGAGGGTATTGGAGAAGTGAATGGTCTGTAATATTCAAAGGGGGGCCAGCCAGGTGGCTCATATCCAGGTGAGACCTGAGGTAGGAGAAAGTTTAAGAAACCAGGGGGAGATCTATCAGGCAAATTGGAAAGAATACCAGGATAGATTACATTATTTTTTTTTTAGACACAAACTTCTTCCTGATAGTAAAGTTTAAAATAAATAGATACTTTACAGGGAAAGTGAAGATAATATTTCTAAAATACAATGAACAACATAAAGCTTTTATAATAGCATTGGAACAAATTCAGAAACTTCTTTCACATAGCCATTTATTTTATTACCCAGACAAAAATTGAGAGCATAGGATTAGAATGTAGTTGATTAAAAATGTTTCTTGTAGGGAACAAATTTAGAGACTCCCATGTATAGAGCTCAACAGTAATGTAAGTGGTAATGAAGATACTTATAGAGAAATGGATAGAAAATCCCTTAGATTCTTTTTCCTGAATAGCACTGGCTTTTAACAGGAGCTGGATATTAAACAGTAAAGGTTCATTTTTCTGGGGTAATATTGGAGCACTGGTGTTCCTAGGTGCCTGCTGTGGTTTGAATGTGTCTCCTAAAGTTTATTTTTGGAAACTTAATTCCCCAGTGCAATAGTGTTAAGAGGTGGGACCTTCATGAGGTGATTAGATCACGAGAGCTCTGCCTTCGTGAATGGATTTATGACATTATCTCCAGGCAGGTTTGTTATCAAGGGAGTGGGTTCCTGATAAAAGGGATGAATTTGCCCCCCTTTCTGTCTCATGCACTACTTCTTGCCCTCTACCTTCTGCCATGGGATGACACAGCATGAAGGCCCTCACCAGATGCTGGTGCGACACTCTCAAACTTACCATCCTCTAGAATTTTGAGCCAAATACATTTATGTTCACTATAAATTACCCAGTCTGTGGCATCCTGTTTTAGCAGAGAAAAAGGACTAAGACAGTGCATATTGAAAAATATCCATTTATTTTGTAAACTAAACGATCAGATAGAGTACATTCCACTGAGAAGTCTGCATTCTTACCTGGATGAGTCAATCTCTGCAAAACAATATTCACAGAGGTGTTCCTTCCTTCTCAAGAAACAGCTTTCAATTGACTTGTAGGAATATCTCATTTGTCCCAGAATATTATGTCAATGAATATAGTGTACTATATTATATTATATATATAGTACTATATTATATTATATATATAGTACTATATTATATATTATATATATACTATATAATATATATAGTATATATATAATATATACTATATATATTATATGTATACTATATATATACTATATATATTATAATATATAATATATACTAATATATACTATATATTATGTATATACTATATATATTATATATACTATATATATATTATATATAATAAAATATATATATAATATATATAGTGTGTATATATATAGTATATATATAAAATATATATATAAAATATATATATAGTGTATATATATACTATATATATTAAAAAAAAATATATATAGTATATATATACACTATATATATTTTAGGCTGTAAAACCATGGGGTATTAAACTCTAGAAAATATTCTTGTATTTATTTATTTATTTATTTATGAGACAGGTTCTCATTCTGTCACCCAAGCTGGAGTGCAGTGGCATGATCTCAGCTCACTGCACCTCTGTCTCCTGGGTTGAAGTGATTCTTGTGCCTCTGCCTCTCAAGTAGCTGGGATTACAGGTGTGTGTCACAATGCCCAGCTCGCTTTTTTTTTTCTTTTTTTTATTATGCAGTAGAGACAGGGTTTCACAATGTTGGCTAGGTTGTTCTGGAACTCCTGACCTCAAATGATCTGCCCATCTCAGCCTCCCAATGCCCTGGGATTACAGGCATGAGCCACCACACTTGGTCTTATTTATTTATTTAGAGACAGATTCTCCCTCTGTCACCCAGGTTGGGATGAAGTGGTGCTATCTCGGCTCACTGCAACTTCCGCTTCCCAGGATCAAGCGATCCTCCCCCCTGTTTCTTGAGTAGCTGGGACTACAGGTACATGCCACCATGCTGGGCTAAGTTGTGTATTTTTGTAGAGAAGGGGTTTCGCCTGTTGCCCAGGCCAGTCTTAAACTCCTGCACTCAAGCGATCAGCTTGCCTGGGCCTCTCAAAGTGCTGAGGTATGAGCCGCCATGCCCAGGCTTGTAGTATATTTATTTGACTTGCGTGAATCACATTACCAAACTTGTATGTGACATAAATATTCAAGAAGTTACTTATTTGGAATTTGGGATAATTTTTAAAAAGATAAGGCAAACTGTTATCTAAAATGGTATGATCTAATAATATTAAAAGTGATGAGTTCTTTAAATATTAAGAAAATAAATGTCAATTACCTCAAAAGTTTATATACTTACATTTCATACCAATAATTGACATACCTTCCCCTTACCTCCTCCTTGAAAGTAAACCATGTACAAATGAAAAGTAAATGGCTAATATAAAAATTACACTTTTGCCTTATCTTTTCTTTAAAAGGTTCTCGGTAGACATTAGCAAGCAACATCTTGGATGAAGGTATTTTCTTAAACTAATAAATGTGAATACTTTGAAGAACAAAATTGATGTTTTGAAAAAATATGCAATTCAGGATTTTTACTTTTTCTTGTACGTATTTTCATAGTAAACTAAAATTTCTCTTGCCAGTACTTTAACTCTATCCTAGAAAACCTGTCTAAATTCTTAGAATAGCCTCCCAGCCAATCTCTCTGACTTCACTCTCCATCCCAATGTGATTTATTGCTCATAAATTTTTCTTAGAATATTACTTCAAAAATTTTCTTGTTTTACAGCTTTATTGAAAAATGATTGAAGTAAAATAAGCTACACATAATTTGAAATGTGCAATTTGATAAGTTATAACATATGTGCACACCAACTAAACCATCATCACAGTAAAGATATCAGCCTATCCATTACCCTCCAAAGATTCCTCATGCCCTTTTGTCATCATTCTTTTCTACCCTCTCCTGTCCTTGCACCTTCGACACGTCACTCCTACCTTCCAGGCAACCACTGATCTACTTTCTGTCTTCTATCACTATAGATTTGTTTATATTCTCTAGATCTTGTAAAAATGGAATCATATGGTATGTACTTTTTTTGGGTCCATATTCTTTCACTCAGCATAATTATTATGAGATTAATTTAGTAATTGCTTGTATCAATAGGTCATTCCTCTTTATGGGTGAATAGTATTCTATAGCATGGATATGCCGTCATTTGTTTATTCAGTCACCTATTGATGAACATTTGCGTTGTTTCCAATTTTTGGCTATTATAAATAAAGCTGCTATCAACATTTGTGAACATATATTTTCTTCCTTTCCTCTATTTTATTTTGTTCCCACTCCACCTCTAAACAAAGGGGATACAGTTAAAAAAATCACTTTGACCAGTAATTTATTCTGTTGTTGGAATTAGCTAACTGATGGAAATGAACTGTTTAATTGGTATTGAGTAGACTTATAGGGACAAAAAGACTAAGCTGCTGAGCTCCAATGGCCAACTTTGTGAATTTCTTGAGCAATGTTCTTATTTGCAAACATAGAAAATTTATTTTCTGCCCCTTTTCACAGAACTTAGCCATATCTTTCTTTTTAATAAATCTTTTACATAATTAGTATCCACTGACCTCTGTGATGGTTTATTTTGTGTGACGACTTGACTGGGCTAAGGGATAGCTGGTAAAATGTTATTCTTGGGTGTGTCTGTAAGGAGGATTTCCGGAAGAGATTAGCATTTGAGCTCGTAGACTGAAAAAAGAAGACCATTCTCATCAATGCAGAGGGCATCATCCAATCCCTTTTTGTTTGAATAGAACAAAAAGGTTGAGGAAGAGCTAATTTGCTCTTTGCTTGAGCTGGAACATCCATCTTCTTCCCTCAGATGTTGGTACTCCTGATTCTAGGGCCTTTGGGCTCTAACTGGGACTTCCACCATTAGCTCCCCTGCTTCTCAGGCCTTCAGGCTTGAACTGGAACTACACTATCTGCTTTTTTGGGCCTCCGTTTGCAGATAGCACATCATGGGACTTCTCAGTCTCTACAATTGTGTGAGCCAATCCCTCATAATAAATCTCTTTCTACGTATCTCTAAATATTCTATTGGTTCTATTTCTCTTGAAAACGGTGACTAATACAACCTTTCATCAGGAAAAGGTTTAACATGCAAAATGTTGTTGTTGTTGTTTTTTAACTTAAAGAAATATGTTGGCCAGGCATGGTGGCTCACACCTATAATCCCAACACTTTGGGAGGCTGAGGTGGGAGGATTGCTTGAGCCCAGGAACTCAAGACCAGCCTGGGCAACATGGTGAAACTCTGTCATTGTCATCACCAAAATCAAAAAACAAAAACTCCCAAAATTAGCTACGCATGGTGCATACCTGCAGTCCCAGATACTCGGGACTGAGGTAGAGGAATCACTTGAGCCCAGGAGGCAGAGGCTGCAGTAAGCCAATATCACAACACTGCACTCCAGCCTGGGTGCCAGAGGGCCAGACCCTGTCTTTTTTTAAAATTTTTTTAAAGCAATACATTGTTTGGGTTTTTAAATTTCATAATCCTTCTAGCCAACTATATTATTTTTACATATTTGTGAATCTGGGTGTTTTTTTGGATAACAAAGAACACAGAATTTCTAACATTGATTTTTCTAATGCATATTTAATGAATATCTTCAATCTCTTAAGTAATGTTGACCTTCAACCTTTGCTCATATTTCACAGGGGAATAATGCTTTCATGTGTTATACTGACTTAAAGAATGCTTAGCAAGATAGTTGAGCACATGACTTTTAACTAACAGCAATTGTGTTTGGGACTTTTAAGATAGTTTTTGAATTCAAGGACTGTGTAATTAATAATTATAAAACCTACAAAATTTACATGTGAAGTGAATTTAATTCTAAATTGCACTTGTGATTCTACAAAATTTGAATTGCTAAGAAGAAACAAATCAAGCCAACTGGCAAAACAGTCTATTTCAATGTATTTTTAAAATGCAATGTTTAATATTGTGCAAACATAAATGGATAGAGGAGATAGACATGGATTCAGTCTATAGATCTATCCTGTCCTTCTATTCACAGTTTAACTCTTTCCTCCTGAGGCTTTGTCTGAGCCTCTTCCTTTATTCTGCACCACAACTCTCTACTCATTACTTTCATAGCATTTTTTCAATTTACAATTACATATTTGTAAATAATTTGTTGCTTTGTTTATTAGATAAAACTTCACCCTTGGGTTTGGGAGGTGAAATAAGCAAGGTTTGCCAATTAATCCAATTAACTGGTACACAGAGTGGATGGCGCCAAATTAGACATATGCAGAAGAAAGAGCCTTTGGGATCAAAGGGTGGATGAGATCAGGGCTCTTGACACAGCTGAGGTCCTTGACATTGTAGATATTGCTGATTACTTGGAAGAAGGAATGTACAAGTAGTGCACTAGCCTGTTCTGTTCTCTTGTTTTTCCCTCTTTTTTGAAGGCATTTGGAAATAGAATAAATTTGATACTAAAGTTAATATGCTACTTTACCCTTTTTTCTCAGTTAGGACTGCAACATCATGCCTTTAACTGCAAAACAGCTGAATTCCTTGTGTCTGAGCAAACACTATTATGTGAAATAGTTCAGCTTTAGGCATAGGCGTAGATAGTAAGGCATGGGTAGGCAGCACTGATTGCCTTTCCCAAATTGTTCCTTTTTATTGTAGTTTAAATGAATTGCAAGCCAAAGAGGAACTTGGATTCTGATCTGTCCAAAGGCTTCTGGAGTCACCTCACACTCTCACCTCATATGTTTTCATATTGGCTCTGAACTGGAATACTATCTGGGTTGCAGATTTCAGGGACTCAGAGAATGGATTTAATCATTGAGAGTTATTGGAATTTTATTAATGAAGAGAGAGAGAAATGGGGGAGAGAAAATATCATATTCTTGTGTTGTGATAGAAAAAAAATCTCAAAGAATTTTACAAACCAAAGAGTTGAGATGGAAATTTGAAAGATTTGTGCTGAAAATATTGTCTACAGGAGTCAAGTTTATTCAGAGACAGTGGAGGAGTCAAGTTTATTCAGAGACAGTGGAGACAATGGTGCACTTATAAAGAAATGGCTTTAGGTCTTGCATCAAGAAAACGTGGAAGATGACAGAAGAAAGGTACGTTGATTGTAAAACAATGAAGAAGAGAGGGACCATCTCATAAGGATTGTGACATTAGAGGTCAAGGTAGTCACAGATGAAATGAAAAAGAACATGTATGCATATAAAAATGTTCTTAACTTTAGAACTAAGCAGGGAGTTCTTATTGTCTTTATATCAGTGAGTCTGGACTAGAGCTCAACGAGATTTAACTAGAAAGGATGTAAGATTCTAGAGAATAAAGTAGGAGGACTCCCCCCTGAGGGGGACCAGATACAAGAAACTATTGAAAGGAACTCTTGAAAGCTATATGGAGGGAGTCAATAATCAGAAAAAGTGGGAGAGCTTGCCCTTGATAACTGGGACCTCTAGAGGTTATACAAGATTTGGAACACTTGATATTGGAAGCCTGGGAAAGTCAGCATAGATGACTTCAGTCATTAATAAGGGAATGTTAAAGTGTTGTGGTTAGTACAGTTGGAGAGGCAGGATTCTCTCATGCCATAGGGGAAAATGACTGGGAAATTTATGGTGATAGGACTCTTGGAAAAAATGCAATGATAAGTATTTAATGGGAGTCAGACAGCATTCCAAAACATTGAGTTCAGGCATGGATTAGGAATGAGACTGATGGATGGTTTACTTCCATGTGGGAATTAGCCTGTTCAGGGAAGCGGAAAATTGGCAGGATTTGTTGTGGCAGATATGGAACCCATTCATCTCATCTCACTTTCTATAAGTAATTGAAAAAGGCAGAATCTGGAGGTAGACATTGGGAAAAAAACAACAACTCCTTGGCCAGAAAGCAAAAATTACAGACAAGAATGGAAATAAGGCACTGTAACCCAGCAAACAATAATAGTTCTACACAAACCGAGAAAAAAAAAATGCCCAACAGCTGGTTTAAAAATTCTTGAAGTATATGAGTTTTTTTTTTCTCAAAGTTTAAAAGTCAGCTAGGTATGCCTGAATTGACTTTCAGAACAACTGAAGAAAAAAGGGACACAAGAGGGAATTAAGAGAATTGACAGAAGGCAATTAAAGGCAATGCAGCCACTGAAAGTGTGTGTGGTTATCAGGGGATGGAAGATTTGAAACTGGCAAGATGATCTTGCCATCTCCACTGGATCCTAGAAGGCCAGGCTATGGGAGCAAAGATAATCACATTGTTGGTTCAGAAATATGTTGGATATTTGTGATAGTTACCTGTGGCTGACATAAACAAGTGATCACAACTGGGTGGCTTAAAACAACAGAAATGTATTCTTCCCAATTCTGGAGGCTACAGCTTAGCTTAATAACATCTGCAAAAACTTGTTCTCTAAATAAGGTAACATTCAGCAGTTCCTACATTAGGAAGTAGATATAACTTTTGGGGAGCCACCATTTAGTTCACTGCGGGCAAGATTAGGGTTATGCTTCCTGAATCTCAGTGGTAGGTTTTTCTTCTTGTCACTGCTTCTTCTAGTGCAGTAAGGACATCTGATCAGAATCTGTATTCTAGAAGTAGATTCAGCTATTCTCCAATCTTTTTGTTTTGAGTTCTTTATCCTTGACCCTTTATAAATCAGGTCAGCTTTTGTCCCACCCTAAAGTGGCCATCTTGGATTTGGAGGAAGAGAGTAGGCAGCCTCTGCTGGGAGACCATTCTACATGGGTCTCTCATTTGTTTGAACATTTGTGAGAGAGCACTGACTATATTTCGGGGATTTTGTATTTTGGAAAGCCTTAGAACAGATAGTGCCTCCCTCTGGAGCAGAGGAAATGTTTATTTGTTGTTTGGTATAATAAAGATGTCTTCCTCTGGGGCAAAGTTTGGGCAGGTTTGCTTGCAGTTGTTATGAAAGATTGATTGGGATCCTCTAAGCTTGAGTTTCCTCAGCTGCAACACAACCCACTGTGTGAGTAGCATCCACCTGGCTGATTATGTTGCTCCATAGGACCTGTGGACAAGGGGAACCATGAAGCTCATGCTGTTTGGTATGCGGTGAAATAACAAATTTGTGGACACAAGAGTCTTGTATCTTCCGCCAGAATCCATGAAGCTGTAGCAGACAAACTTCTTAGTTTGCAGCTAGGTTAAAACCTCAGATCATTATGTTACAGTCTCTTTTAGGCCTCCTAGTGTAAGCTGAATTCATTAACTTGGTTTTTATCAGAGAAGCCAGGTATTGAGTGCTTATTCAATGATTAAAATAGTCAGTTCTGGTTCTCATTTGACTATCACTGTTATGTGTGTGCTTTTTCTATCAGAACTCCAGGGGAAGAAGGGGTTAGTGGCAGGGTTTTGAATAGGACATCTGCCATAGCAGTGTGACTGGAGTTGGGAGAGTGGGCAAAAAATTTACTGAGCAGCTTTAAGGCTGAATAGGGAATCTGTGCAACATAAATAAAAGTGTGAATATGTGAAGACATATGTACCACTGGGTTTATTGCAATATGGTCATAATAGTGAAAATCTGGAATCGGCATGAATGTCGATCAAGAGGGTTGAATAAAATATAGTACATTCATGCTATGGAATATTATGCAACTATTAAAAAGAGGAAAATATGTGTATTTGGTCTCAGAAGATATCCTCAACACATTGTGAAATAAAAAAGAAAAGTTAAAGTATAATAAACATGGCCTGTTCCTTTTAAAGAAAACCAACTCTGTATATTTCTATTTATATACACAAAACAAGAACCTCAGGAAGATGTAGGCTAAATTGTTATAGTTAGCATTTGTTACTTTTCTAGTCAAATTATTAAAATAGAAAAGTATAGGAGAAAAGAGTTAATAGGTTTTGTGTGAGTGGGGACTGTTACTTAGAGAGCCTGGGCATGGAAGGAAGGAAACAGGGGCATATACTGAGGGAATTTCAGAGTTCAGGGAAGTTGGTGATTTTATTTTTTTGAAGATGGGAGAGAGAGTGTATTTATGGGGAAGTAGCCACTAGAAGAGAAACACATTTTTCCATCTGTCCTTATCTTTTCACTCACCTTTCATCCCATCCCTCTTTGCATTCATCCTTTCTTCCTCCCTTCTTCCCATGTCAGTTAAGGAGGATGAAAGGTGTAGGGTACACAGTATTTAAAAAAAAAAAAAATCAAGTCTCTGTTTTTGTGGAGTTGCATTTTAGGGAGAGACAGGAAATGAGCAAGTTACCAAAAAATAACATAATGGTGGTAGGTAGTGCCTAGGGTTGTGAAGTGACAATGAAGCAGGGTGAGGAGCAGATTATGATAGTGGGGGTCATGTGGGGAGACCTGAGAAAGTCTCAGGGTGGCTGAGAAAGGCCTCTCTGAGGCCTTTCTGAGGAGCTAAAATTTCATCAGAGGCTGAATGACATGATTTTGTAAAATTTGCAAATTTGATGAGGGGTTCCTGGCAGAGGGTCCAGCAAGTACAAGGCCTGAGAACAAGCTTGTCATGGAATGATGGTGGAGATATGTTGCAGAGGTACGCAGGGGCTACTTTTAAAGTGGGTGGGTGGGTGGGTGGGGAACCTAGGTTGTGCTATGGAGCTCTTTCCCCTGGGATGGCCTGAAGAGAGGAGGGAAAACTTTGCTTTTAACAGAGTGTAGTCAGCACTGCTTACTTATTCTATGGGAGTCTTTTGTTAACAGGTGATCAAGTTCTGGAAAGGGGTTAAAAGTGCATCCTGTTTCCACAGCGCATTCTCTCTACATGGTGACAAAGATTCTTTCCTGGGCCAAACTTTAGTTAGGCTTCTGAACCTTCTCCTAGACCTATCTGTGCACTTCTGGTAAAATCTACTTTTAGCAAAGAACCCTGCTAAGTCAGTTTGGTAAGACCACTCCTCTCCCCCTCTAGATATCTAATTGGGTTCTTCATCCTCCACCTTCGCCCAGGTGATCATCCCCCAGTTCCAATCACCCTTTACTGGTCTTCAGCAAGAATCCTGCTAGGCTGGTTTAGCCAGAATTCCCCTAACCCCTGATGTTTCTTCATAGTAATTTTCCATCCACTGATCCTCATGCTGTTCCTTAGCTATAAATACCCACTTGTACATGCTGCATTCTGAGTTGAGTTCAGTCTCTCTCTCCCCAGCTGCAAGACCCCATTGTAATGGTCCCTGAACCTATCATCTGGTCCCGAATAAAGTCTTCCTTACCATGCTTCAAGAAGTATCACTGAATAATTTTTTCTTTAACAGTGATTAAAGTAAACATTCTGCCTTGGCAACTTTTGTTTTTTCTTTTGCTCCATGTGTCTTGAAAGCAAACTGTATAAATAATATTGTGTCAATTTTATTTTGGTCATTTGATCAGAATTGTCTTTTTTTCCCCCTAGTGTAATTGATATGAAAAGCATGTACTGTAATTTAAATGCAAATATCTCCTTGGGTCCAGATACATTTCCCAAAGTTTGAAAGTGGAAATTGTCTCCCAAACAAAGCCAAAAGTGTATTTAGGATTAGCGTGCACATGTGGATCTTATACAACTGTATCAGTATCATTGCTTTCAGCTTCATTAAAAATGGATTAATATTCCAGGGTGTTTGAGATTAGTTTCTATCAAAGGTCTGCATGATTCGCAATGTTATGCACTCACCTTTGAAAAATCTTATTCTTTCTTTCTGAAAAATTGGGATTTCTAGGTGGTTCTCACTAGAACAGTGCCTTAGGATGCACAGGGCCTTCCACAGCGTTCCTTGTAAACAGGGGTTCTTGTTGAAAGTGGGGTGCTTCACAGTGTGTCTGGCAGTTAGGAATGATACACAGCATGGGGCCTTCATGATACAATCTTTACATTCGAATATTGAGAGAACAAAGAATCATCTCACCCAATGATGCCTGTGGGAATGTTTCAGACCTTCCAAGTGCCTGGCTGTCGGGATTTTTTTTTTTTTTTTTTTGCTGAGGTATTGTGCTGTTGACAGGTATCTTTGACAAGAATCTACTGTTATCTATAACATTTTCTCAACCATTCTTATTTCAAGTGTTCTTGTAACAAAGCACCTAATTTATGATGAGACATTACTTTAAGATGGGCTCTGGTTTTCATGCAGTGCTTTTCCAGATAAATAACCCCAAGTGCATTATCAGTACAATGCTGTTTGGACTTACAACATTACAGATGCTGCCACTGAAGAGAACATTTACAATCATCCTGCTTTTTGAGTAAAACTATATAAGGCAAATTATTTATGTATTTTCTTTTCTTTCTTCTTCAAATGCAATCACATTCTTTTTACTACCTGATACCACCTGCGTTATAGCTCCAGGTGGGAAGAGTTAAATTCCATTTGAAGTAAGCCTACAAAGCTTCATATTATCACACAAAGATAGGCCTCAGCTGCATAGCAGCCTAAGCATAGGGTCTCTATGATCTATGACACCTGGGGGTGCTCTAGGCATGCGCAGTGTTTGCTAGAGTAGTATGTTTTGTAGAGTCTGGAGCGAGAAGCTATGCTTTCCTTTCAACAACCCAGAATTCTACGACTTTTGCACTGAAGCAAAATAGAGACCAGAGAACCCACAAAATAGGAAAACTGAGTCCAGCTCAGCACACCCAGAGGCAGCATCTTGAAGTATCAGGAGGTGCAGCAGATGTTTTATAGATCCCTGCAGCAGAAAATATGGGACTATAGAACCACTCTGAACTTAAAATGTCGACTTTGAACAGATGCAGGTTCAGAGACAATGTTTATATTTAAATTTTTATAAAGACAAGAATTCTTATATGAATTCTTATTCATAATTGCTGAAATATCTATATATAAAGAAGTGCTCATAGCATTGCAAATCAAATTGTAGCCCAAAGGAACAAGAGTATCAGTGGGAAATGCAGAATTCGAATGGTAAAAGAAGTGAAACTCTGGACAAGAATGAGGCTGGAACACTTTCCTCAGGTATCTGGCTAAGAGTTGTACAAATTCCTGTTGTGTTGTTTGTTATATGTGCAAATGTGCTAAAGTTAACTCTTTAGTACATTACTGTATTACATTCTTCCATAGTGTGTGCTTAGACATTTTCAAGTACCCCTTTGCTGTCTTCATAAAGTGTCAAGTTAATGAACCTTTTTTAGGTGTGTAAAGAATCTGACGCTTTACACACCTAAAAGTGGATTGGGTGGATTCAGCTTCAAATGCTCAGAGTGGGTATGTATCTCTAGGTTAATTAGCTGAAAGTGAGTTCATTGAAATTAATTACTCAGAAATTGGTTTGCCAAAAGACATTTCACCAAATGATTAATTGGCAAGGAAGGAATGTCAAAGATTGTATAAAAGAGGGTGGTTTCCTTTAAATCTGTTTTCAATCCGGTCTATTGTCCATCTCTTAATTCACATATTGTAAGCTACCTTAATCAAATTAATGCTTTGTGTGTGTTTCAGCACCTTAAAATTGCTCACTTGTCTGATATGCCAATAATGCACATAACTGCTATTTCATAGGTCCCCCACAGCTCGTGGTGTGGGTGCCCAGGGGGAGGTGACATCACTGGATCAGGGAAGCTGAGCAGAGAAAGCTCAGGGAGATTCAGGAGTTTCATTCATAATGTGATGAATTTGGGTTTGGACAGGATGATGAAATTTATTTTGTCTTTTTGCCATGTAGGGCCTTTTAATTTTATTTTGTGTTGAGGAAACACACAGGTGTAATTTTCACAATCTTTTGTAATTTGATATACCATGCCTTCTGTATAGATGGGAAGGAAATTACATTTTTCTCTTTTTTTGGAACTCTTGGAATTTATCATTTTTATTTTCACTTTCTTTTTTTCTCACAAGAAGATGTGTAAATCTTAGAAGTAACCCAGTGTGTGATGCTCCCCTCCCTGTGTCCATGTGTTCTCATTGTTCAGCACCCACCTATGAGTGAGAACATGTGGTGTTTGATTTTCTGTTCTTGTGTCAGTTTGCTGAGAATGATTTCCAGGTCTCATCCATGTCCCTACAAAGGACACGAACTCATTGTTTTTTATGGCTGCATAGTATTCCATGGTGTATATGTGCCACATTTTCCCCGTCCAGTCTATCATCGATGGGCATTTGGGTTGGTTCCAGGTCTTTGCTATTGTAAACAGTGCTGCAATGAACATTTGTATATGAATGATAAATTATAGTACAATTAAACAAATGTCTGTGTTACCAAAAAAAAAAGAAGTAAGTCAAATGTATACAACATTGCATTGTTATCTCCCTGATTTTCTCTGAAATGTCGGTGTATATTCTCATTTCTTTCTGTTTGTATTTAACGTATTTATCTGAAAGTGCTAGGTAAGGTAAAGTTCTATATGAATGTGGCCTATAATTACCTTAGATGTTCCTTAAATTTAATGATTACCAGCCAATCAGATAATAACAAGCATTTACTGAATTCTTTCAAAGTTCAAAACATTTTATTAGATACTTTGGGCTACATATAAAGGAATAGACATAGCTCAAGACCTCAAAAAACTCTTTACTTTTTAGAATTGAGAAGCGCGATACACAAACTTGTAATCAAAATATTTTTGTTTTTTGGTCCAGTGAGACTTGAGATAATTTAAGCCCTGAGTTATGGTCACCAGGTAAATCATTTACATGGAACTCTAGAGTTTGGGGAGCACTCTTTCTCCTTTTAACATTCAGAGAGAAATATTCTGTTGCAAAACGACAGCTGGAGGCACTGAAGTTGGATGCCTGTGGGACAGTTTGGCTGGATTGCAATTAAAATCCTGTTAGACCCCAAGGATGATAATGGTAATCCAACTGAAGTTGCAATACGGACACTGTTCTTTACATCCTATTTGTAGACAAATTTTGCTCAGAACCACCAAATACAGGTATTAGAATCATTAAATACCTGTTGCTAAAAATGAAGAGCCCAAAGACCATATTAAATTTGCTATCTGTCCAAGTGATCAATGCAAAGCCTCTAAAATCTCATAACAACACGATACAATGGCCACTATTACCCTTATGAAAAAAAATTACATGCTCTGTGGATCACTTTGGAGGATCTTTAGTGGACCTCAAGCAAGCTCTTTCTAATAAGTTATTTATTTATTTGAGTTGAGCATCCACTATGTGTCAGATGCTGTGCTAAATAGTGGGTTTTTAGGATGAATATGAGGCATTCCTGCTGCTGAAAGGTTATGGTCTTTGGAGGGCGATTGCTAATGAAAATAAGTCAATGCAAGGTAAGCAGTGCCATCACAGGGACATGGATACAAGGATATGGGACCCTGGAAACTGGGGAAACTGCCTGGGAGACTTGGGAAGTCAGTGAGGAAATAATGTTAAAAGCATGAAGTTCTAATAATTTGCTTAACTATTTTCTTTTGTTTCCACATTGGATTGTTTCTTAGGTCTGATATGAATATTTCAATGATCATATTTATGCATATACCTTTTATGTGTACTTTAGATAATCTGTAGAAGTAAAATGACCAGATTAAAAGGTAATGAAAAAAAATTAAACCTCTTGCACACATTTTCAAATTGCTTTTCAAAAGGGCTCTATCAAGTACCACTCCCATCCAGTTATGTAGGAGGATACACATTTTAATAAATTCTTACCAACATTGAGTAGTATAAATTTCAAGCTTTGCCAATTTAATAGACAAAACTTTTAGTTCACTATTATTTTTAAAGTATTTCATTAAAGTTTGGGTGCAGAAGTATTTTCAGTATCTTTATTAAAGTCTTATTTTCATATAAAAAGCTCACCCATTTTATTTGTACAGATTAGAAAATGTACAGTGAAAATGTATACAGTCATATAACAACCAACACAGACTTAAAACACTTCTGTTACTCCCTGAAGTTTCTTTGTGTCCTTTTGTAGACAGCCTGCCCTCTGTTCCTGGTCCCAGGCAACTACTGGTCTCTTTTCTCTCACTGTAATTTTGTCATTCCTAAAATTTCTTATAAATGAAATTATATTGTATATAGTCTTATGTGCCTGCTTCTTTCACTTACCATAGTATTTTTGAGCCAATATTGTTTTATTGTGTATTTTTTAAAATTACTTTGGGAGTTAAATACTTCTTCATTTACTTTTCAATCAGTTGTTTGGAGAAGGTAATATTTAGTATTACAGAAGGATCAAGAATTGCCCAAGTGAAATTGGGGGAGAGAATTAAAGGTTGTAAAAATGATATCATGTAAAAGCAAGCCTCATAAAAGGCTTGACAAATCCAGGGAATGGTAAAAAGTTCAGCCTCCAGGAGTTCAGAGGATGTTTCATGGGAGGATTGGAAGAGGAGTTTACACTAATGGGGATAGATTGTAAAGGCCCTTAAGATGATGCCTCCTTTTCCCCTGTAGGCAGTTGCGATTTCACAGAAAGGAGGTCATTGACTTTTTCCCTTGGATTGAATATCATTCTAGTGACAACAAAGGAAGGAATGAATAGGAAGAAACTTGAATTATACAGAACAAATTGGAGGTTATGCAGAAGATACCTTATTTAAGGAACATTTAGGAAATGGAATCAGCAATTTGGAAATAAAGTGAATGTATTAGGATAGGAAGAGAGATAAATTAGAAATGATATTGAATTATCTAGCTTGGCAGACTGGTTGTGTAATTTATTAGTTGTATCAAAAATATTGGATGTGGGCCACATGTAGGAGAAAAGATAACTAGTTCTAGGTATACATTGAGTTTGCAGAGTCTGCAGTAGTTGCACTTTGAATTTTGAGTCTAAGGCTAGGACCATAATTGTGGGCTAGAGATATAAATTTGAGAGTCACTGGTTATTAGCAGGAAAATACATAAAATCATGCAGTCTGAGGAGGGTGAAAATAGAAGGCAACAGGATAGAATCTTGGGGGAACTTCATCACTGAAGAGCTTTACTGATTTAGTGTGACCTATTACTTGCTGGGAGGTCCTGATTTTGTGTTCCAAGACAGCCTCCACCACATTACCCAAGGATAAATATGGAACAGTTTAAGCTCATCTTGATAGTTTCATTCTCTTCGTCAGTGACTGTATTAGGGTAGGGCATTTGGCCCGGTTCTGGCCAATGACACATGAAAGGTAATAGGAAGGAATAGATCTTTGTCTGCTAGATACTGTTCTGTGTGGACTTGATGACTAGAAAAGTAGCAGTCATCTTGTGATCATGAGGGGAGAGCAGAGACATGGCTGACAAGCAAAGGATGTCAAGCAGAAAGATGAGAAGAACCTGTGTATTTTATGATATCACTTGCATCAACCATTTCTAGAGCTGTCCAACCTAGGACTTGTTATGTGAGACAATTGATTTTCCTTTTTATTTAAGCCAGTTGAGTTGGAATTTATATTATATGAAGTTGAAAGTTGATTTTCCTTTTTATTTAACTGAGTTGGGATTTATGTTATATGAAGTAGAAAACATCCCAAATTATACATCATTCTAGGTAATTATATATGTATCATGTCTGTAAAAATCTATATTACTAATGCACAGTGCTCAAAACAAGGAAAAGTCTTGCAAATAAGATTATATTGTGAAACATCAGGGCCAGGGATAAATTAAGGCATATTCCAGTTGGTGCCGCATCCCCATCCCGCAGCCATGGCCGCCTACAAACTGGTGCTGATCCGGCACGGCGGAGAGCGCGTGGAACTTGGAGAACCGCTTCAGCGGCTGGTGCGACGCCGATCTCAGCCTGGGGTCCACGAGGAGGCGAAGCGTGGCGGGCAGGCGCTGCGAGATGCTGGCTGTGAGTTTGACATCTGCTTCACCTCAGTGCAGAAGGGAGCGATCTGGACCCTCTGGACAGTGCTAGATGCGATTGGTCAGATGTGGCTGCCAGTAGTGAGGACTTGGCACCTCAGTGAGCGGCACTATGGAGGTCTAACTGGTCTCAATAAAGCAGAAACTGCTGCAAAGCATGGTGAGGCCCAGGTGAAGATATGGAGGCGCTCCTATGATGTCCCACCACCTCCGATGGAGCCCGAACATCCTTTCTACAGCAACATCAGTAAGGTTCGCAGGTATGCAGACCTCACAGAAGATCAGTTACCCTCCTGTGAGAGTCTGAAGGACACGATTGCTAGAGTTCTGCCCTTCTGGAATGAAGAAATAGTTCCCCAGATCAAGGAGGGGAAGCGGGTACTGATTGCAGCCCATGGCAACAGCCTCTGGGGCATTGTCAAGCATCTGGAGGGTCTCTCTGAAGAGGCTATCATAGAGCTGAACTTGCCAACTGGTATTCCGATTGCCTATGAATTGGACAAGAATTTGAAACCCATCAAGCCCATGCAGTTCCTGGGGGATGAGAGACCGTGCATAAAGCCATGGAAGCTGTGGCTGCCCAGGGGAAGACCAAGAAGTGAAGGCCAGCAGGCAGGCTGCTGTCCCCAGGAGCACCCTCCCTGCCTGTTGGATCCCTCTACCCCTCCCTCCTGCACATGTCACACTGACCACATCTGTAGACATCTTAAGTTGTAGCTGCAGATGGGGACTGGTGGCTCCCATTTTCATTTTAGCCATTTTGTCTCCTGTACTCACTCCCTTCATACATTCTAGTCAGAATTGCACTTCTAGGGCACAGGTTCTCAGTCCAAGCTGTTCCCCTTATCCAAGAGAGTTGAAAGGTAGTGACGGGTTTTTGCAAGTGCTTTGTTTACTAAGGACTTGAAGGGAGGAACATGCTAAGCCGTGACCAATGAAGAGAAGCAGGAGCCAGTCCTCTGCTCGTCTGCCGTCAGGCCACTGCCTGGGGGCTCTCATTCCAGTGGCAGATGAATGTAACCTGCGTGGTGATGTGACAACTGTTTCCTCCCTGACCCCAGAGAAGCTGGCTCTAGAAGGTTGGGATGAATCCTGAATTTAGTTTGGGTGTTACATTTACTTTTATTTAAAAAAAGAAAGTATAGTATATATAAATAGTGCAAAACAATAACCCTTTTGGGGTTTCTTGTGGTGGTTGAAATAGTACCACATATGGTCATCAGAAAACAAACCATTCCTCATACCAATATGGGATCAGGTCCTTGACCTCTGAGGGGCAGGAGTGCTTCCTGCTGTGAGTTTCCGAGTCCCTCCCCACCTTGTTTTGTGGCAGTGAAATGCCTCTTGGTCCTGTCCAAGTGTCTCACTGATTTCTGAATCATGTTCTCGTTGCTTGGCTCTGCCAAATGGGTCCAGTGTTCCTTTGAGCATAACTGTACTAAATCCTTTTTCCAGATCAGTATAATAAAGGAGTGATATGCAAAAAAAATTTAAGGCATATTATTGACATCTTTAATTTACTAAAATTACATATAAAAGTTATTTTATAATTGAATTTTAACTTTAATGGTACCATTGACATGTATGAAATTAATTGCAATTCTTAATAGAAGAGATGATTTCTGCGAATAGATTTTCATTAGGGAAAAGGAATGAAACCATTCACTGATGTATCATTATAATTCTTAGTTTGTTTCTCTAGTGAGGTACTCTCAAGAATAGGGGGGTGAGTATCATTGCTTAAGTCAAAAATATTACACTATAAGCACTTCATTCCTGTTAGGTGAAATCAGAATCTTTGGATGAACAGATAGCATCATTCTTCTTGAGGAAGACTCTGGATTGTGCACCCAGGACCTTCCTAAAGAAGTTTCCTAGGTGATATGAAATAAAGAATGAGGTGCAGTGAAGAAGATTCTATTAACAGCAGCTGTGACCTAAAATTAAGTGAGCAAAACAGTTCTGTAAATCCTTGTTGAATAGACTAAAAGAGGTGCACTTGATAATTCTATAAATATGGCTGCTGCCACAAAAACTGAGCTTTCTCAGTAAGCACAAAAGTTTCTGTAGATATGAGCACCTGTCAATATATCTATGTCAATGCATTTTATCAGGCACTTTCCTACTTTGCAGAAATCAAATCAGAGAGATATTAGGACATCAAAGCAGCTCACCACTCCAGATGGTTGATAAAGTCTGAATGCAGTCCTTTTCACCCTATAGTGCCATTTTCTGAAACTAGCCCTAACTTAACAGCTGTACATGATCAAAACAACAGAAGGGAATACTTGACATATTTATAAACAAAATATTTCTGAATGCCCAGGGGTGCAAGTGAGCATCTGAAAATTAGTATGATATCAGAAACCAGGACAAGAGTGATTACAAGGCATTATATTTAACATTCTTATTCTTATATGCACAGCATGTCTTGTAACCTACAGTAATTTTTAACCAATGATATGCTCCAAAGGCAATGAGTTTGCTTAAATTATCATCAGAGGTGAGATGCCGATTTTTGACCATGTATACACTCTCTGGACTGATCTTGCTAATTGCTATAGTTTAGATATGTGACCCTTCTAACTTCATGTTGAAATTCGATCCACAATGTTGGAGGTGGGGCTTAATTGGAGGTGTTTAGATAAGGGGGGTTGGTGCCATCCTCATAGTAATGAGTGAATTCTAACTCCATTAGTTCTCCTGAGAATCCTCCCTCTCTTTGCCTCCCAGAGCTGGTTGTTTTAAGGAGCCTGGCACCTCCATTCTCCCATTTTCTCTCTCTCTCTATCTCTCTCTCTCTCTCTCTCTCTCTCTCTCCCCCCTTCTCTTTCTCATTTCGCTATGTCATCCATGCTGGTCTTGCACTATCTAGCTCAAGTGATCCTCCTACCTTAGTCTCCCAAAGTGTTAATATTACAGGCATGAGCCACTGTGCCCAGCCTCAAGTAACTGAAAATTTCATGATATAGACTTGTAAGAGCACTAAGAACCTGAAAAAAAGGCACATTTACGTTGTTTGAGGTGGAAAATATACTTTTAAGAAATGATAAAAATAATAGTGAAACTTACCATTTAAAAAATTTTCCCCCCATATTATTATCTCTTGGTAATTCAGCTTTTTTTTTTTTTTTTTTTTTAAGAGGCAGTGCCTTGCTCTGTCACCCAGGCTGAAGTACAGTGGTGCTCACTGCAGCCTCTTAAGTCCTGGGCTCAAGCAATTCTCCAGCCTCAGCCTTCCGAGTAGCTGCAACTACAGGCACATGTGCCACCAAGTCTAGCTAATTTTTGTATTTTTGGCAGAGACAGGGTCTGGCTATATTGCCCAGACTAATCTCAAACTGATGGCCTGAAGCAATCCTCCTGTTTCAGCCTCCCATAGTGCTATGATTATAAGTGTGAACCACCATATCCTGGCCTAATTCAGCATTTTAAAAGGACTTTGTTGATAATGTCTCATGACGATTAAGTCTGCAGATGGTATGGAGGGAGAATGGATAGAGTATTGGAGAATGGCATTCAAAAGGGATTTCAATAAGTTTGGAGAATGGCTTGATCAAAATAACAAGCTATTTAACATGATATTTGTAAAGTCCTAGATTTAGAAGTAATAGCTAACTACCCAAGGATAGAATAGCTTAAACAGCA
This sequence comes from Ateles fusciceps, assembly GCA_036589455.1. NCBI lineage: Eukaryota > Metazoa > Chordata > Mammalia > Primates > Atelidae > Ateles > Ateles fusciceps. The sequence continues at coordinate 31,901,448 of JAZHEH010000065.1, read as the reverse complement.
GCATATGTCACAAACAAAAAAGGAACATTAGTTAGCCATCCAGGATGAACCAACAGTGTAATCTTGCTACCTAAAAAAATGGGGAAAGGATTCTCTGTATAATAAATCGTGTTAGGAAAGCTGGCTAGCCATGTGCAGAAAGCAGAAACTGGACTCCTTTCTGACAGCTTACACTAAAAGTAACTCCAGATGGATTAATGATTTAAACATAAGACCTAACACCATAAAAACCCTAGAAGAAAATCTAGGCAAAACCAATCAGGACATAGGCATAGGCAAGGACTTCATGACTAAAACACCAAAAGCATTGGCCACAAAAGCCGAAATAGACAAATGGGATCTAATTGAACTCCAGAGCTTCTGCACAACAAAAGAAACAATCATTAGAGTGAACCAGCAACCAACAGAATGGGAAAACATTTTTGCAATCTACCCATCTGACAAAGGGCTAATATCTAGAATCTACAAAGAACTAAAACAGACTTACAAGAAATAAACAAACCCATTCAAAAGTGGGTGAAGGATATGAACAGACACTTTACAAAAGAAGACATCGATGAGGCCAATAAACATATGAAAAAATGCTCATTATCACTGGTCATTAGAGAAATGCAAATCAAAATCACATTGAGATACTATCTCACTCTAGTTAGAATGGCAATCATTAAAAAATCTGGAGACAACAGATTCTGGAGAGGATGTGAAGAAATAGGAACACTTTTACACTGTCGGTGGGAATTTAAATTAGTTCAACCATTGTGGAAGACAGTGTGGTGATTCCTCAAGGACCTAGAAATAGAAATACCATTTGACCCAGCAATTCCATTACTGGGTATTTACCCAAGGAATTATAAATTGTTCTATTATAAAGACACATGCACACGTATGTTCATTGTGGCACTGTTTACAATAGCAAAGACCTGTAACCAAAATGCCCATCAATGAGAGACTGGATAAAGAAAATGTGGCACATATACACCATGGAATACTACACAGCCATAAAAAACAGTGAGTTTGTGTCCTTCAGAGGGACATGGATGAATCTGGAAACCATCATTCTCAGCAAACTGACACAAGAACAGAAAACTAAGCACCATATGTTATCACTCATAGGCAGGTATTGAACAATTAGAACACATGGACACAGAGAGGGGAGCATCACACACTGCGGTCATTAGTGAGGGGTTGGGGAGACATCTCCCAGCAGTGGTTGACAGACACTTCATACAGTGGGGGTGGGGAGGGTAGAGAGGGATAAGAGGGGAGAAATACCAGATATAGGTGATAGGAGGATGAAGGCAGCAAACCACCTTGCCATGTATGTACCTATGCAACAATCCTGCACGATCTGCACATGTACCCCAGAACCTAAATTACAATAAAAAAAAAGTCATTGCAATCTGGAGTTACATTTTTATGTGTTAGTTGTTTCTGCTTGCCTATTTCTAGCTTATTGTATTCCATTATGGTTGTCACATTTTAAAAGGGATACTGAGAGAAGCAACCAGCAGGCTGAAGGGACTCAAGCATGTCATGCAAAGTTAAGCTGAAATAATGGCTTGGGGCACAAAACATTTAGTGGACATATTGGCTGTCTTCATTAATATCATTGGCTCACATATTGAAGATGCATGACACTTATTCTACTAGGAAGAAGCTTATAAAAAAAGAGATTTCAACTTAATGTAAAGGCAGATCTAATATTGAGCTGTGTGAAGATGCACCTTCACTCAACTGCTCTGAAAGGCAGTAGATATTCTTTGCTCTGGAGGGAGTTTAGAGGTCGGACAGTCACTTAGTGGAGGTTCTGCAGAGGGACACCAAGCTCTGCAAGGGGGAGTTTAACTAGAAATTCTAAATGAGACTCCCCACTACCCCTCCCAGCCTCTGGTAATCATCAGTCTACTCCGTCTTCCACCTCGCTGCCTCCTGCTACCACTGATAGGGTGTCATGTCCCAAAGGGATCCCCCACTTCATGTTGGCCCTGTGAGGCATGCTGCCCCTCTTCTCACTGGGATCTGGAAGTAATAAATGACCTCTGTTGGCATTCAGGAAGATGGCTGAATAAGAACAGCTCCGGTCTGCAGCTCCCAGTGAGACCAACGCTGGGTGATCTCTGCATTTCTAACTGAGGTACCCACTTCATCTCATTGGCACTGGTTATACAGTGGGTACAGCCCACAGAGGGCAAGCAGAAGCAGGGTGGGGTATCACCTTACCTGGGAAGTGCAAGGGGTGGGTAAGCTCTCTCCCCCTAGCCAAGGGAAGCCCTGAGGGACTGTGCCTTGAGGGATGATGCTGTCCGGCACAGATACTATGCTTTTTCCATGGTTTTTGCAAGCAGCAGACCAGGAGATTCCCTTGGGAGCCTACCCCACCAAGGCCCTGGGTTTCAAGCATAAAACTGGGTGGGCATTTGGACAGACACCAAGTTAGATGCAGGAGTTTTTTTCTGTACCTCAGTGGTACCTGGAACCCCAGTGAGACAGAACCATTCACTCCCCCTGGAAAGGGGGCCAAGTAGTCTTGCACAGCAGGTCCCACACCAACAAAGTCCAGCAAGCTAAGATCCACTGGCTTGAAATTCTTACTGCTAGCACAGCAATCTGAAGTCAACCTGGGAGGCTGGAGTTTGGTGGGGGGGAGGGCCGTCTGCCATTACTGTGGCAGTGTTACCCTCAAAGTGTAAACAAAGGCACTGAGAAATTTGGACTGAATGGAGTCCACTGCAGCAGGTGCCAAGCCACTGTAGCCAGACTGCCTCTCTAGATTCCTCCTCTCTGGGCAGAACATCTCTGAAAGAAAGGCAGCAACCCCAGTCAGGGGCTTATAGATAAAACTCCCATCTCCCTGGGACAGAGCACCTGGGGGAAGGGGCGCCTGTGGGTGCAGCTTCAGCAGACTTAAACATTTCTACCTGCTGGGTCTGAAGAGAGCAGCAGATCTCCCAGCATAGCACTCGAGCTCTGCTCAGGAACAGCCTGCCTCCTCAAGTGGGTCCTTGACTCCTGTGCTTCCTGACTGGGAGACACCTCCCAGCAGTGGTTGACAGACACCTCATACAGGAGAGCTCTGGCTGGCATCTAGCGGGTGCCCCTCTGGGACGAAGCTTCCAGAGGAAGGAGCAGGCAGCAATGCTTGCTGTTCTGCAGTGTCCACTGATGATATCCAGGCAAAGAGGGTCTGGAGTGGACCTCCAACAAACTCCAGCAGACCTGCAGCAGAGGGGCCTGACTGTTAGAAGGAAAACTAACAAATAGAAAGCAATAACATCAACATCAACAAGAAGGACGCCCATGCAAAAACCCCATCCAAAGATCATCAGCATCAAAGATCAAAGGTAGATAAATCCATGAAGATGAGGAAAAACCAGCACAAAAAGGCTGTAAATTCCAAAAATCAGAACACCTCTTCTCCTCCAAAGGATCACAACTCCTTGCCAGCCAGGGAACAAAATTGGATGGAGAATGAGTTTGATGAATGGACAAAAGTAGGCTTCAGAAGGTGGGTAGTAACAAACTCCTCCAAGCTAAAGGCGCATGTTCTAACCCAATGCAAGGAAGATAAGAACCTTGATAAAAGGTTATGGAACTGCTAACTAGAATAACCAGTTTAGAGAAGAACATAAAATGACCTGATGGAGTTGAATAACACAGCATGAGAACTTTGTGAAGCATACACAGTTACCAATAGCTGAATCAACAAGTGGAAGAAAGGATATCAGAGATTGAAGATCAACTTAATGAAATAAATTTTGAAGACAAGATCAGAGAAAAAAGAATGAAAAGGAACAAACAAAGCCTCCAAGAAATATGGGAATATGTGAAAAGACCAGACCTACAACTGATTGGTATACCTGAAAGTGACGAGGAGAATGAAACCAAGTTGGAAAACACACTTCAGAATATTATCTAGGAGAACTTCCCCAACCTAGCAAGGCAGGCCAACATTCAAATTCAGGAAATACAGAGAACCCCACTAAGATACTCCTCAAGAGAGCAACCCCAAGACACATAATCATCAGATTCACCAAGGTTGAAACGAAGGAAAAAATATTAAGGGCAGCCAGAGAGAAAGGTCAGGTTACTCACAAAGGGAAGCCCACCAGACTAACAGCAGATCTTTCTGCAGAGACCCTACATCCCAGAAGAGAGTGAGGGCCAATATTCAACATTCTTAAATAAAAGAATTTTCAACCCGGAATTTCATATCCAGCCAAACTAAGTTTCATAAGTGAAGGAGAAATCAAATCCTTTACAGACAAGCAAATGCTGAGAGATTTTGTGACTACCAGGCCTGCCTTACAAGATCTCCTGAAGGACACAGTAAATATGGAAAGAAAAAACTGGTACCAACCACTGCAAAAACACACAAAAATAGAAAGACCAACAACACTATGAAGAAACTGCATCAACTAACATGTGCAATAACCTGCTAGCATCATGATGACAGAATAGAATTCACACATAACAATATTAACCTTAAATGTAAATGGGCTAAATGCCCCAATTAAAAGATACATACTGGCAAATTGGATAAAGAGTCAGATCCATCCGTGTGCCGTATTCAGGACCCATCTCACATGCAAAGACACACATAGGCTTAAAATAAAGGATGGAGGAATATTTACCAAGCAAATGGAAAGAAAAAAAAAAAAGCAGGGGTTGCAATCCTAGTCTCTGAAAAAACAGACTTTAAACCAATAAAGATAAAAAAAGACAAAGAAGTGCATTACATAATGGTAAAGGGATCAACACAACAAGAAGGGCTAACTATCTAAATATATATGCTCCCCATAGAGGAGCACCCAGATTCATAAAACAAGTTCTTAGATACCTACAAACAGACATAGACTCCCACACAATAATAGTAACAAATGTAATAAGATTTGAAAAGCAAGCAAGCAAACAATCAAACGTTTGCATCAGTCATCTATTGCTGTATCACAAAACCATCTCGAAATCTTTTGTGGCCTACAACATTAGTTCATCCTTTCTCACAATTGTGACAGTTGAATTGTTAGTTCTTCTGTGGGTCTTGGGGAGAAAATGTGGTTGTGGAGAGGTGGCTCTGTATCAAGTTACATGTCAAAAGTGGGATGTCTTAGTGCTTGTAGGAAGCTTTTTCATAGGGAGGGAGCATTGACTTTTCTATAACTGGCAGAAACATGAGCTGACTGAAGAGTGAGATATTCTGTACAAGTTTTTCTTTGAGCCTTTAGTAACATACTTTCTTGGTCCATAAACCGCAATTCCAGGATGTGCAACACAAAATTCATCACTGATGCACTCTGTGAACAAAATTATGATCCCAAAGAGACTGGAGATAAAAGTTTTAAGAAGCAACTGATAGTGTTTTACTTTATAAAATGCAAACCAGCATGATCAGAATGTTCTGACTTCCAACCAGCACAGAGGGGAAATGCTACACATTAGCAAAGATTCATCTCCTCTTCCCTCCAAACTTTGCAGCTGTTGGTCAGCATGTCTCGGTCAGGTCTGACAGTATAACTTCAACATTTCTTTCCCAAATGGCTTCTATACATTCGGGTTGAAGAAAGCTGCCTCTTTAAATTCTGCTCAGCTAAAGAGAGAAAGTCAGCAAAGAAAGAAGAGGCCAACGCAGCAATGAAGGAATGCCATTCCCTCTTGTTGCTGTTCTATATCCTAGTGTCCTCCAGATTTCAGCTTGATATCAGCTATCTTCCATGAGTTTATTATCTTATTTATTCAATACATATTTGTCAGTTGTCTACTTTGTGCAAGGAAACTGGGTTAAATACAGAGAATAAACAAAACAAAACAAAAGGTAAAAACAAATTTAATCCCTGGAGCTTACGGTTTAGAGGAGGAGACAGAAAACTAATCACTCAAAAAACTTTTCTCAACTAAAATTATGAAATAGATGCCAAGAAAGTCTTCTTTAAGGAAGCATCCCTTTGTTGAGTTCTGAAGGAAGCACAGAGGCTGACTAGGCAGAGAGGGTTTCAGGCCTGTGTTCAAAGTGTTTGTGGTTGAGGGATGGTGACACTCATGTAGGGCCCATTCAAGGTTGAAATGGAGAAATTGAGGCGGTCTGACTGTGGTGTGGAATGAAGCTGGAGAGGTAGAGATTGGGGCCTGAGTATGTGAGGTTTTATGTTAGTTTAAGCAGTGTTGTCTTTGTTTTAAAAGTAACAAAAAGTTATTCTTTCTCTTAGGCAAGGCTGGATACTTTTGACCTTGTCTTGTAATTGCCTTTTAAATTATCCTTTTGCTCTCTCAAGAGTGTGTGCTCCATCTGGGCAGATTCTGTCTTATTTAATTTTGTAACTCCAGTAACTGGGACCCTGCCAGGCACAGAGTAATTGTTCAACAGTTTTGCTGAGTGAATAAATTATTATTAATAACAAGACTTCTTAGTGGGTGATCTGAAACAGAGTTCTGCAGTCAGGGAAGATATAAAAGGCTGATGAATGTGACTATCAAAGTAGCTCAGGCATTGCCTACCTGTCAGTGAACCAAGGGGCATGATAAGAAGTCTGGAGGTTAGCTAATGAGTTAGGTAGAATATAAAGATCAAAGTAAAGCTTTGGGCAGCTGTAACACCTTGGATAAATGAAAGCATTTTCCTGAGAATTTTACCCTTCATGCAGACGAGATGGCACTCTGCTAGGTTGTCTGCAGGGGCAAGAAATGGGATCTAAAGCCTGACAAATCAGGTAGACAGATCACCACTCCAGGGATGGAAAGACAAACTTTCCCATATTTTCCACTATTTAAGAAATGATTTGCCTTTGGTTTCGATACGATTGAAGCAGACCCTCTCAACACTGTTTGTGTGACTCTGCATCTTCACGTCTTATTTACCATCTGTAAAGGTAAGCCTGGGCTCTTTGTATTAAAGAGGCTATTATTACCACTAGTAACAGTAGTAGTAATAGTAGTAGCAACCATAGTAAGGTTCCAAAAAATTAAAATGTGCTTACATAAATGACAGCTATGTTTTGTAACAAATGGAGACATTCTAGCTGCGAGATGTCCCTGATCAACTGGAGAGTGAATCTCAGCAGGCCTCTTTAGTTCAGAAGTTGCAGGTGAATTTTCCAAGGTGGGAAATTTTCCAAGGTAGGGATGTCATTCTTCCAGACAGCCAGGACTGTTGTGTCCAGAGAGAGAACAATGAGGCTGAGGCAGCTTATAGGATTTTGTGGATGTAGCTAAGTCTCCTGCCAAAGGTGAGAGGTGGTGATGTGTGCAGAGGGTGGTGTGCCAGCTTTTTAGGATTGTGAGTGGCCTGTACATGGGCTTTCCCAGACCACACGCACCCCAGTGGAGTTCTCAGTGGTGGCTCACTGCGCAAATGGAAGTCATATAAAGTCACATTTTGAGGAGAAATGTAAGAGGAATTATATCAGATAGAATGCTCTGCCTAAAGGTAACGGAAACTATAAGGCAAAGGAAGCTTAAACACTCAGAAAGTTGTTTATCTACGTAACATGAAGTTCAAAGGCAAGCGCCACGTGCTGGCTGACCAGGCCTCTGGCTGTATCTTGTGGTGGTTCTTTCTGCTCTTTCTCTTCTCGTTTTGTCCTTAGGGTGACTTTCCTTTGGATTGCATGAGGCCTGTTGGTAGTAAGCCTCTCCAGTTCACATAGCAGGAAAGGGAGAACACCAGTGACCACCCATTGAATAAAAATTCTTCTTGTCAGTCTAATCGAACCAGTTTAATTTAAATGCCCACCTCAGACTACTAACATGTTCCAGGAAAATAATATGGATTTTTTTTTTTGGTAATAAATCTGGATTCTTGAATCAATAATTAGCAAAAGGGATCATATTATTATGATCTTCCTAGATCAACCCAGATCTATCATTGGAGCTAAAGATAGGTTGTGCTCCCCCTGAGATAGGTGGTTGGCAAAGGAAGAGGTATGTACTTGAACAGAAAATGGTCTGTAAGGAAAGTGGAAAGGGGAATGAATGCTGAATGGGCAACTGTAGTAAACTTCCCCCATTTGTGGCTGTCCCAGATTGTTTGAATGTGCTCCTCATTTTGGCGGTCCTCCACATTGAGAAATTTTTACTTAGCAAAGTAGCATTGACAGACTACGTTTCCCAGCATCCTATGCTGCTAAGATCCCCCACATTTAAAATCACCTTAGGTGATGTATCTGTGTGTAAAAGAAAGACTGAGGAGGTCAGCAAGTGTCTTTTCTAGAACAGACAACCATGGAGCTTTTGGTGTGTCTGCAGAAGCTTCATGAGTGACTCAAGGAAGGTAGCAGGAGTAATGAGATGGTTTCTGCTGCAGTTTTATATATGGGTGAAACTGATTGTTGCTTTTGATTGCCTTGTATCTGGCTGTGTACATACAAATTTAGTTACCTGCACCTCTTAGAAATTCTGTGAGCACCCTCATTGTACTAAATCTCTAGTGTGTGAACAGTCTAGGTTATGTGGTCTGTATCTGAGCCCTGGCCCGTAGAACAGCAAAGAGTGTACACCACCATACAGGGAGTGCTTTGTCCCTTAGCAGTCCTTGTACCCTGAGACAAACAACCCCAAAGGAGAGTTATCTCTACTCTTTCCATAATTAGTTATTAATCAAGATCTCACTCTGTAACAGGAAGAAATTTCTGAGCTCAAATTGGAGAATTCTTTGAGAAGGGACTTCTAGACTAAATGAAAGTTTAGGTGGTAAAGAACTTTAAGAATGTCTTTGACCAAAAATAATAAAAATAGAAACACAATTTTAAAAAATTATCTACTATGTGGCTGATGCATTGGCTATGAGACATTATTTATTTAGATTTGCTTAATATACCTAAATGTTGATTAAATTTCTAGCAAACAAAGAGAAAAATACCCAAAAGTTATGCAAATGGTTGTCTTAAGCATGTTTGACATATTAAGCAAGGAATGAAATTAAACATATATAAATATTGAATGAGTAATTTTAATGTTTAAGGAAATGTTAGACTTTCTAGTTTAAGATGGCAGAGTACAACTTGACCACAAAAATCTTCCTTTTAGTAAACTCAGCCACTATAACACATAAGTACATCAACCCATCTGCAAAGCAAACACATGAAAGTGAAGCCAGAAAAATCACCCCAGTAACTAAGGTTTCTAGATTTAGCAAATAAAAATACAGAATGCCCAGTTAAATTTGAATTTCAGGTAAATGACAATTTTGAGGGCATAAATATGTCCCAAATATTGCATGGATGTCCTGTATTTTATCTGGCAACACTACAAATGGCAGGAAAAGGAGGAACCAGCTGGTGGCTGTGAAAGGGTAAGAGCAGAATTTCTGAGAATTGGCAAACTTCCATGTAGTTTCCAACTCACCTTTCTCCAAACCATTATTAAAAAAAAAAAGATGAACAAAATTCTAGAGCCTCACTAATAACCTCCAGCTTGAAAACAGGCAGAGGGAGGGTGTAAGAAGCCCTTGTTCCACAAAGGAAGCAAAACATTCCACAAAGGCAGAATTCCTTTCAGTCAGTTCCATGACTCACTAGAGAGAGGATAGCCACTTGAGTTCACCATATTGGAGACCCTACTGGCTAGACAGGAGAAGAATGTCTGGATCATAAACAAAGGTTTGAAAAATGAAATGGTCTGAGATCTAGGAATAACCTCATTTTTTTGTGTGAGGGATGGTGCGGGGCTGAGGGTGGAAGTGAGTGGGAGGTGGGGAGGTAGATGAAGCAAGAGCAGCAGTGTGTTTATTAGTAATTATTAAAGTCAGGTGATAGGTGCATGGGGTTATTTATACTAGTTTCTCTATTTTTGACTGTGTTTTTAATTTTTTATTATAAAAAATGTAAAATTTAGCCAAATATAGGCCAAATAAACATAAGACGTAGCTGGGTTTCTAAGGATGTAGGAGGTGGGGAAAAGATTCCCTGAGAGTCAGGCAAAATGTTTCTACCTTAGAAACATATTTCATGTTCTTTTTGCACTTTCTGCTTTGGGGAGTCACAGCAGCTCCTGGAGGGGGACAGATGAAGCTGGCAGGGCTGACTGTCTTGTTCAGGCCTTATAGTGTATTTGGGAAACATCTGAAGTCCAAGTACATTTGAAGATGCAGTAAGATAGGACGGTGGAATTGTGGACACAGATGTTAGGCCAGGCAAAAGAGGAGAGGGCAAGACCAGCGTGGCAATAGAGCTGCCAACAGTGGTGATTCTCATTCCTTACCCAAGTTCTCAGCTTTGGGAACTCCAATTCTCTAATAATTACAGGACAAAACACACAGATATCAGAAAAGTGGAAAGGAATCACAAGAAATTACCCACACTAAATCCAAGCTGTCTTCCCTATTCAAAAGCAAGATGATAAAATATCGTGCCTGGCTTCTATGCAAACATACTGTAGCACAGCCCCTTTATCTCCCTCACTAAGTAAGCACTGAAAGATCAAATGCAAAACACAAATGAGAAGTCTATCCAGAAGTGAACACCCAGGAAGAAATGTTCCTAAGGATGTTTTATTCCATGGAAGAACTTACTGAATACAAACATGTTATTAAACAGTAATTTAAAGATGAGATAATAAAACAGCACTTGTGAGAAAAAAAAGGGATTTGCTGAGATAAAGAAACAGACCTAAAGTACTAAAAATTTAATACCATTGCTGAATTAGTAAATAAAATGAAGTAAAAGAGCAAGAAACTGAACAGGCATAGCTAAAAACTGGATGAATGACCCAGAAGAAAGGTTTAAAACAAATGCAGTGAATACAGAGGGAAAAAGACAAAGAAATTAAGACATTGAGTGAGAAAATAATACATAAAAGTGGTAGACAAGGCCAAAGCAACATTGAATTAAAAACCCCAACAAATCTAACAGACAGTATGTTCAAAGATGACATATAAGATAATTTGTCTGAACAATGGAATAATTGAATCTGGAAATGCAAACCTATTCTGGGAAAAATGGATTGAGGAAAATCAATAAGAAGACATATCCTTATTAAGGCATTTAATTTCAAGGATAAATAAAGAATTTTTCAGGTATTTAGATAAGGAAAGCAACTTATGAAGGTGAAAATCAGTTGACTTGAGTTTTTTCTAGAAATATTGTCGATCAAAAAAGGAAACATGTCTACAGAGTTCTGAGAGGAAGAAGGTACAACTAAGAATAGCATATCCAATACATTCCAATAAATAGAGAATGTTAAAAAGATTGCTCACACATGTTGAATTTATTTAAATTTAGGCTAAACAATGGTGACAGATACAATTGCAAAAGGCAAATATTGTGAAAATTAATCAACAAAAATAAAAAAACTTTACAATTAGCCAAAGTAGGAGATAGACATGGGAAGGAAATACCCCATTAACAGGAGTAACTTATAGTAGGGAGTCAATAGAAACTTTGTCATGTTATAAAATAAGAAATAGAGGTATAAGCATAAAATTGAAAAGTAATCTTCTAAAAGAGCTAAAAGTACACTATAAATAGCACATAACCTCAAGACAGAGATCACACAGACAAACTTTTAGTGACGTTGGTTTTGCATCACGTGCTGAAGTGGTAGCATGTGATGACAGGATGAGCCCACTTCTGTCAAGCTCATTATCAGCATTTATCTAAAAGAGTTCCATGTATTGAAGATCATCACCTCTCTGGGTCTAGTAGGAATTGCAAATTGGACATGTGTTAACCTTGTCATTACTTTCACTTAAATTAGGTGGAATCCTTCTGTAAAAAAACAATGCCCCTCATCAAATAGGGGTATTTTTTACACTGAAGTATGGTTTGTTCATCAAAGGCAGGATATATGTTTAATTCTTTTCTTTTAGTCGCCAAATTTCAGAGTAAGGCATTTGTGGGCTAGTTACTTTAATATATGATAAAAAATGTTGTTTCCTTCTTTTCCTCCCTTTATTCTTTCTGATGGTAGGCTTTTTCTTTTCTTTTTATTTTTTTTAATTATTATGCTTTAAGTTCTGGGGTATATGTGCAGAGCATGCAGGTTTGTTACATAGGTATACACATGCCATGATGGTTTGCTGCATCCATCACCCCGTCGTCTACATTAGGTATTTCTCCTAATGCTATCCCTCTCCTAGCCCCCACCCCCTGTTATCCCTCCCCTAGCCCCCCATCCCCCGACAGGCCCTGGTGTGTGGTGTTCCCCTCAGTGTGTCCATGTGTTCTCATTGTTCAGACACCCACTTATGAATTAGAACATGCAGAGTTTAGTTTTCTGTTCTTGTGTCAGTTTGCTGAGAATGATGGTTTCCAGCTTTTTCTTTTCCATTAGATGCATATTAATTCATGAATTTTAAATTGAATTAGATTTTAAATTGAATTCATAGATTTTAAATTACATTGAATTGAATTGATTTGTTTTGATATTGATTTGAACAAATAAATGATACAAAATATTTGGAGACATTCAGGGAAATATGATTATTGATTGGGCATTAGATAATAACACATAATTGTTATTGAATTATTAGCTGTAATAATGACATTGTGATTATAAAAGAAGTGTCTATTTTAAAGAGAGATTCAGACTAAAGATTGAAGGCATATATGATACTTGGGATTTGTCTTAATTATTCAAGGAAGAAAAGAGAGATAGATAAGCAAATGTGGCAAAATTCTGACAATTTAACAACATGACAGAAGGCTAAGTGAGGGTTTATTGTATCTTTCTTGTTGCTTTTGTGTATACTTGGACATTTTCATAATACAATTGTTTTAGAAGCTTAGGTTTAAAAGGAATGATACCAATAAATATTACTAATAAAGAAACATTATTATGATATATTAAAAGGTAAAAAAGCAAGATAAACAATGTTGTAAATTTTTGTGTGTGTTTGGGTTATGACCAGCAAGAAATAAGCTTAAATCTCATTCTGAATTGTGGCAGGTGGCTTGAAGTCCAGATATCCAGCAGATGGCGCTCTGCGCCCGTTTTATGTGGTGGAGAAATTAGCCCGTCATCTGCTTCCTGTGTTGATGCAAACCCCGAACATTCTACTGTGTCAAAATCAACATTTCATGTTTTCATAATTAGCATTCCGCTTTTAGAAATGACCCTGCTGTCCTTTTTTTTTCTTGAAAAAGCAAAGCTGTAAAAGTTTATTAAGCACAGTATTACAGTCTTGGAGGGGGAGAGCAGACAGACCTCTCAGTGAGATGAGATCAGCCCCTACTGTCCTCTTGGATTTGCATTTTGTCTTCCTCAGTCCTGGCTCAGTTTGGGCTTGAATTCTGCAATGTGCTTCACATGACGTGGGGGATGAGTGATACCCTAAAGGAACACTGGTCTGGGGGCTGGTAGTTCTGTACTTGGGTGACTTTCGGCAGCTGTTTGACCTCTTACAGCCTCAAATTCCTTGTTTGTAGACTAAGGTTGTGGACTAGATCATCAGCAAGGTCCATTTCTTCACTCAATTTCTGTGATTCTTCTCCAGTTTTCAGCCTGCAGTTCTTTGGGGAGGGGACATAAAGGCACTACAGTAGTGTCTCCAATAAAGTCAAGTTAGAGAGAGGATAGTTGCCTCAGTCTGCTTTCTGTTGCTTATGAGAGAATACCTGAAACTGTGTAATTTACAAAGAAGAAAATTATTTCTTACAGTTACAGAGGCTGGGAAGTCCAAGGTTGAGGATGCACATCTAGTGAGAATTTCTGGCTAGTGGGAACTTGCGGTGTCCTGAGGTGGCACAGGGTGTCACATGGTGAGGGGCTGAGTATGCTAACAGGCTAGCTCACATCTGTCCTCTTCATCTTATAAAGCCACCAGTTTCACTCCCATGATAATCCATTAATCCACTAACCCATTAATAAGGGTAGAACCGTCATGATCCAATCACCACTTAAAGGTCTCTACCTCTTAATACTGCCACATTGGGGCTTAAGTTTCAACATGTGTTTTGAAGGGGATATTCCAACCGTTGTACTAGTGGAACAAATGACTTGATAAAAGAGGAAGGAAACAATTAAGATGAAGGGGAAGCAACAATTAAGAAGAAGGAGAAGGTCAGCACGCCTTGGAGATTAGACTCTGAACCTGAAGCAAATGCAGAGCTAGCTATGGCTTTTGACATGGTTTGGAATTCGTTTCTTCCAAATCTCATGTTGAAATGCGATTACCAATGTCAGAGGCAGGGCCTGGTAGGAGGTGATTGGATCATGGAGTGAATCCCTCAGGAATGGTTTAGCATCATCCCCTTGGTGATAAGTGAGCTCTTGCTCTGGGTTCATGCAGGATTGGTTGTTTAAAGGTGTGTGGCACCTGCCCCCTCCCCCCTCTTGCTCCTACTCTTGCCATGTGATGCACTGGCTCCCCCTTCACCTTCCACCATGATTGTAAGTTCCCTTAGGCCCTCACTAGAACCAGATGCCACCACCATGCTTTCTGTACAGCCTGCAGAACCAGGAGCCAATTAAACCTCATTTTTAAATTAATTTCTCAGTTTCAGGTATTTCTTTATAGCAACAGAAGAATGGCCTCATACAGCTTTATTTAGCAAATGGCAGAGGAGGGATCCAGAACTACTTCTGGCCTTATCTTCGGGCACAAAGTCCTTCACTTCCGTGGAAGGTGGATCGTAAAGTGAGCTAATGCAGTGCAGGCAGCAGTGTGACACTGCTCTTGCTTCTGGCTGCCAAGAGCTCTGTGTTCATCTGCAGCCTCAGCAGCCGAGTGTCACTTTCTCCTCTGGTTCCGTCTTCTATCAACCCCTCAGCCAACATTTACGTCCCCTCTCATTTACTTCTCATTTACAGACTAGCTCATGTCTAACTCTCTGCTACTGTTGAATTTTGCTCCTCTCTCGTCTTCTCTCATTTGTACAATTGTTGGAAAGGAATACCATAACAGATCAAATTCATATGTACCAATTAAGGGATGGGAAGTATAGAACAAAGTGAAAGGATCATGTGGGATGTCAGTATAGAGTGTCATGAGAGCAGCGTGATCATATTTGTATCAGGCATCCAGGAGACAGGTAGGTGGCATCTGAAAAGATTTGAAAACTTGTTTATTCATATTTCACTTACCAGATCAGATTCTAATTTCTCTGTAAAGCCTCCTATTCTCTCTGAAGTTTAAAAATGCTTATCTAGAAAACATTCTTGATAATTGTTTTTTAGCATTGTTTATTATATTTTCATGTTCATGTCTCATGCCATCATGTGCTCTAATACTCCTTGGGGATGGGAACTGCCTTGTTTATATCTCCTGCATCGTTTAGCAGTCTTTGAACACAGTAGTGCACTTCACTCTCAGGCATAAAAACAAACTTACTTGGATTTACTTACCCCCTAAATTTATTTTAGCTTGCTTTCCTACCTGTGAAGGTCCTGTTAAATTCCTGATTACTCTAGGGTTGATCTCACAGTTTGAATATTTAAGTCCTTGGCATTTTCCCCCCCCTCATTTTTACTCTTTTTGCCTTCCAACTATTTTGCAGCTTTCCCTTATTTTCTTCACATGATGGAACTGGAAGTGAAAGGTGATGAAACCAATTCATTTTTAGGTTGCTACTTGTAACTGGTAGAGTTTGTAGGGTTAAAGTCGAGGGGAAGGTTGGAGAAAGAGGTGGCAGCTGCTAAAAATGAAGTTTGCAAATAATTGGAAGTTTGCTATTCATGTTCCTTTATGTGCTGGTTGAGTAAGTTAGGATTTTAAAAATTGAGTTGGCATTTTATGATTCTATTATGTCTCATTATACATCAGTTGTATCTGGGTGTAAATGCAAAAGGTGTTGTGCTTTCATTGCCGTTTTTCACTTACAGAAGGGGCCAACCTCTGAGCCATATCTCAGAATAAGAATTAGCCTCATGGCACACCCAGCATCTTATGGGGTGTGCAGGGGGTCTGCACTGGTCAGAATGGGTCAGGAGGCTGGATGGAAAAGGAGGCAGTTGGCTAGAAGTAATTTGTGTGTTATTGCGTTATGGCTTTGTGTTTTGAACCTGTACTGCAAGTTGTCTTGAAAAGGTTTCCATCAAGTAGCAGTCAGAGGCCAGGAAAGGCATCTCTGAATTTCACTCCTGGTGGAGTCGTAGACATCAGCCACTCCAGCTGGGGGTGCCAGACCACAGAATGCTGGAACAATTACTTTCTTTCTTATTTTCTTTCCACTGAACAAATATTTGCATGACTATGAAACCCAGGAATCAGGCCCTCTCAATACTGGGGAAAGGATGCTTCATGACTGTTCCTAAGTTAGTTCTTTAAACTTGAAAATACTGTCTATCAGGGCTGTGTCTAGAGCTGACTTTGCTGATGGTTTTGAAGCCACAGAGGCAGTTACATCATAGAACAACATGTCAGAGCATATGACCATAGAGAAATTAATATTGAATGTGAGCATGAAATACACCATCCGTTGCTTACTCGTTTTCTGTTATTAGTGGCCTTTCTCTGTAGATTCCTCCCTGCTAACATATGACTCTTCCCCTATCTCCCTCCCACTTTCTTTGAAACCCCCCCCTTCCATTTCAGCGTTGGGACCTGAGAACTCCAAACTTTTTCTTCATAATGCAGAGCAATTTCATTCTCCTTTCCAACTTTTCAGAAACTCATATTTCTCTAAGCAAATGGTGCAATGAAATGCTTTGTTAACTAAAATGCCATCTTCTCCAGAGAAAAATCTAAGGAGGTAGACAGTTTTAGTTAGTTGCTGGCATGTGTGTGTATGTGCCTGCTGCATTTGCTATAGATAAAGTCTTATGATAGATATTTTAGGATAACATTTTCCAAAGTTTTTTGAAAGACATATGAAAAGCAGAGTAAGAAATATATTTGACTTCTCAACCCATGAAATATATAAATGAATATATATGCGTGTACATTTACATTCACGTAAATGCATGTACACATATATTTTATGCAAAAAATACCTTTATTGAAAGGACTATGTTTGATATTCTATTTTTATTTATTTAAAAAATACTAGCCCTTACCCTTTAACTTGATTTCATGACACCTCATGAGCTTCAAACCTGAAGTTTATTATTTGGTGTGAGTAAAATTCCATATCTTGCTTTTAGAAACTAATCTGAGAAAGCTAATACAGCCTTAACTTTCAGTTGCTCTACCCATACTGGCTTCATAAAAAAGCCTACATCAATATTTGAAAACTTCGATGGGAGCTTTCATTCTGAAACTTCTCCAAGAGGTTTCTTTAAAAAAATTACTATTATTATTTTTTCGAGACGGAATCTCACTCCATCACCCAGGCTGGAGTGCAGTGGCATGATCTTGGCTCACTGCAACCTCTGCCTCCTGGGTTCAAGCTATTCTCTTGCCTCAGCCTCCCGAGTCACTGGGATTATAGGCACGTACCGCCATGCCAGGATAATTTTTTTGTGGTTTTAGCAATGGTGGGGTTTCACCATGTTGGCCAGGCTGGAGTTGAACTCCTGTCCTAAGGTTATCCACCCCCCCCGGGCCTTTCAAAGTGCTGGGATTACAGCCGTGAATGACCATGCCTGGCCAAAAAATACATATTTTGGTAGAATATGGCAAAGCATTTGGAAAGTAGAGGCAATGGAAACACAATTTGCAACTAACTCCCATCATGTACCCTGCTAACATGTCATGATATTTCACTGCAGCATTTTTGCTATGCATCCAAACTAACTTCTTCTTGCAGACCTTCTTCTTTCTTTCTTCTTCTTTTTTTTTAAATTGAAAACCCCTATTGTTTTCCCACACATGTCAAGGAAGACTAAGAACCTACATATAGGGTTCTAACCTATATGTAGCCTCCCACATATGCAGGGGGCACACTTGCACATGTACACACACATACTCTCTCTCTTTTCTCACACAATGGAAGAGGAAAAGCTTCACTGCCTGACTTTAATATTAAATCTCACTTTTCTCACATTTACTGTGTTTTCACACCTACAGTCTGGCTAATCTATTTTCTAGGCAATTCTTAGCAGAAAAAAATGTGAAAGTGGTAACTAGATTGTAATGTGTGAAAAAGCTCTCAGTACAGATCTGAATACATTTGGGAAGAAGAAGAATATCCTGGATTTTCAGAAAATTAAAGATGTCATTTAAATAATAACTTTTCCATGCCGGCCATTGAGGCTATCTTCCCTGACTATTACAATGGCTCAACAGTAAAGTGAGAGAAAATATATATTTTTAAATTTTATTATTATTATTATTTTTTATTGCATTTTAGGTTTTGGGGTACATGTGAAGAACATGCAAGATTGTTGCATAGGTACACACACGGCAGTGTGATTTGCTGCCTTCCTCCCCATCACCTATATCTGGCATTTCTCCCCATGCTATCTCTCCCCCAACTCCCCACCCACTGCTATCCCTCCCCTATTTCCCCCCGACAGACCCCAGTGTGTGATGCTCCCCTCTCTGTGTCCATGTGTTCTCACTGTTCAACACCTGCCTATGAGTGAGAACATGTGGTGTTTGATTTTCTGTTCTTGTGTCAATTTGCTGAGAATGATGGTTTCCAGGTTCATCCACGTCCCTACAAAGGACACAAACTGATCGTTTTTTATGGCTGCATAGTATTCCATGGTGTATATGTGCCACATTTTCCCTGTCCAGTCTATCATCGATGGGCATTTGGGTTGGTTCCAGGTCTTTGCTATCGTAAACAGTGCTGCAATGAACATTCGTGTGCATGTGTCCTTATAGTAGAACGATTTGTAATCCTTTGGCTATATACCCAGTAATGGGATTGCTGGGTCAAATGGAATTTCTATTTCTAGGTCCCTAAGGAATCGCCACACTGTCTTCCACAATGGTTGAACTAATTTACACTCCCACCAACAGTGTAAAAGTGTTCCTATTTCTCCACATCCTCTCCAGCATCTGTTGTCTCCAGATTTTTTAATGATCGCCATTCTAACTGGCGTGAGATGGTATCTCAATGTAGTTTTGATTTGCATTTCTCTAATGACCAGTGATGATGAGCAGTTTTTCATATGTTTGTTGGCCTCATGTGTGTCTTCTTTTGTAAAGTGTCTGTTCATATCTTTTGCCCACTTTTGAATGGGCTTGTTTGTTTTTTTCTTGTAAATCTGTTTTAATTCTTTGTAGATTCTGGATATCAGCCCTTTGTCAGATGGGTAGACTGCAAAAATTTTTTCCCATCCTGTTGGTTGCCGATTCACTCTAATGACTGTTTCTTTGCTGTGCAGAAGCTGTGGAGTTTGATTAGGTCCCATTTGTCTATTTTGGCTTTTGTTGCCAATGCTTCTGGTGTTTTGGTCATGAAGTCCTTGCCTATGCCTATGTCCTGAATGGTTTTACCTAGATTTTCTTCTAGGGTTTTTATGGTGTTAGGTCTTATGTTTAAGTCTTTAATCCATCTGGAGTTAATTTTAGTGTAAGGTGTCAGGAAGGGGTCCAGTTTCTGCTTTCTGCACATGGCTAGCCAGTTTTCCCAACACTATTTATTAAACAGGGGAATCATTTCCCCATTGCTTGTTTTTGTCAGGTTTATCAAAGGTCGGATGGTTGTAGATGTGTTGTGTTGGCTCCAAGGCCTCTGTTCTGTTCCATTGGTCTCTATCTCTGTTTTGGTACCAGTACCATGCTGTTTTGATTACTGTAGGCCTGTAGTATAGTTTGAAGTCCGGGAGTGTGATGCCTCCTGCTTTGTTCTTTTTGCTTAGAATTGACTTGGCTATGCGGGCTCTCTTTTGGTTCCATATGAAGTTTAAGGTGGTTTTTTCCAGTTCTGTGTTGAAGGTCATTGGTAGCTTGATGGGGATAGCGTTGAATCTGTAAATTACTTTGGGCGGTATGGCCATTTTCATGATATTGATTCTTTCTAACCATGAACATGGAATGTTTCTCCATCTGATTGTGTCCTCTCTTATTTCGTTGAGCAGTGGTTTGTAGTTCTCCTTGAAGAGGTCCTTTACGTTCCTTGTTGGTTGTATTCCTAGGTATTTTATTCTCTTTGTAGCAATTGTGAATGGCAGATCTTTCTTGATTTGGCTGTCTTTAAGTCTGTTATTGGTGTATAGGAATGCTTGTGATTTTTGCACATTGATTTTGTATCCTGAGACTTTGCTGAAGTTGCTTATCAGTTTCAGGAGATTTTGGGCTGAGATGATGGGGTCTTCTAGATATACAATCATGTCATCTGCAAATAGAGACAATTTGACTTCCTCCTTTCCTATTTGAATACCCTTTATTTCTTTTTCTTGCCCGATTGCTCAGGCTAGAACTTCCAGTACTATATTGAATAGGAGTGGTGAGAGAGGGCATCCTTGTCTAGTGCCAGATTTCAAAGGGAATGCTTCCAGTTTTTGCCCATTCAGTATGATATTGGCTGTTGGTTTGTCATAAATAGCCTTTATTATTTTGAGATACATTCTGTCAATACCGAGTTTATTGAGGGTTTTTAGCATAAAGGGCTGTTGAATTTTGTCAAAGACCTTCTCTGCATCAATTGAGATAATCATGTGGTTTTTGTCTTTGGTTCTGTTTATATGGTGAATTACGTTTATAGACTTGCGTATGTTGAAGCAGCCTTGCATTCTTGGGATGAATCCTACTTGATCATGGTCGATAAACTTTTTGATGTTGCAATAGGTTTGCCAGTATTTTATTGAAGATTTTTGCATCTATGTTCATCATGGATATTGGCCTGAAGTTTTCTTTTCTTGCTGAGTCTCTGCCGGGTTTTGGTATCAGGATGATGTTGGTCTCATAAAATGATTTGGGAAGGATAGATACCCTCTTTTGGATTGTTTGGAATAGTTTCAGAAGGAATGGTACCAGCTCCTCTTTGTATGTCTGGTAGAATTCAGCTATGAACCCATCTGGACCTGGGCTTTTTTTGGGTGGTAGGCTCTTAATTGCTGCCTCAACTTCAGACCTTGTTATTGGTCTATTCAGGGTTTTGACTTCTTCCTGGTTTAGTCTTGGGAGGATGCAAGTGTGCAGGAGTTTATCCATTTCTTCCAGGTTTACTAGTTTATGTGCACAGAGTTGTTTGTAATAATCTCTGATGATGGTTTGAATTTCTGTGGAATCTGTGGTGATATCCCCTTTATTGTTTTTTATTGCATCTATTTGATGCTTCTCTCTTTTCTTTTTTATTAATCTGGCTAGTGGTCTATTTTGTTGATCTTTCGAAAAACCAGCTCCTGGATTTATTGATTTTTTGAAGGGTTTTATATGTGTCTATCTCCTGTTCTGCTCTGATCTTAGTTATTTCTTGTCTTCTGCTAGGTTTTGAGTTTTTTTGATCTTGCTCCTCTAGCTCTTTCAATTTTGATGATAGAGTGTCAATTTAGGTCTCTCCTTGCTTCTCATGTGGGCATTTATTGCTATATATTTTCCTCTAGAGACTGCTTACATGTCCCAGAGATTCTGGTATGTTTTGTCTTCGTTCTCGTTGGTTTTGAAGAACATCTTTATTTCTGCCTTCATTTCATTGTTTATCCAGTCAACATTCAAGAGCCAGTTGTTCAGTTTCCATGAAGCTGTGCGGTTCTGAGTTAGTTTCTGAGTTCTGAGTTCTAACTTGATTGCACTGTGATCTGAGAGACTGTTTGTGATGATTTCCGTTCTTTTGCATTTGCTGAGGAGTGATTTACTTCCAGTTATGTGGTCAATTTTAGAGTAGGTGCGATGTGGTGCTGAGAAGAATGTATATTGTGTGGCTTTGGTGTGGAGAGTTCTGTAAATGTCTATTAGGTTTGCTTGGTCCATGTCTGAGTTCAAGTCCTGGATATCCTTGTTAATTTTCTGTCTCGTTGATCTGTCTAATATTGACAATGGGGTGTTAAAGTCTCCTACTATTATTGTGTGGGAGTCTAAGTCTCTTTGTAAGTCATTAAGAACTTGCCTTATGTATCTGGGTGCTCCTGTATTGGGTGTGTATATATTTAGGATCGTTAGCTCTTCTTATTGCATTGATCCTTTTACCATTATGTAATGTCCTTCTTTGTCTCTTTTGATCTTTTTTGGTTTAAAGTCTATTTTATCAGAGACAAGAATTGCAACTCCTGCTTTTTTTTTGCTCTCCATTTGCTTGGTAAATCTTCCTCCATCCCTTTATTTTGAGCCTTTGTGTATCCTTGCATGTGAGATGGATTTCCTGGATACAGCACACTGATGGGTTTTGGCTTTTTATCTAATTTGCCAGTGTGTGTCTTTTGATTGGGGCATTTAGCCCATTTACGTTTAGGGTTAATATTGTTATATGTGAATTTGATCCTGCCATTTTGATGCTAGCTGGCTGTTTTGCCTGTTAGTTGATGCAGTTTCTTCATTGTGTTGATGCTCTTTACCATTTGGTATGTTTTTGGAGTGGCTGGTACTGGTTGTTCCTTTCTATGTTTAGTGCCTCTTTCAGGAGCTCTTGTAAAGCAGGCCTGGTGGTGATGAAATCTCTGAGTACTTGCTTGTTTGCAAAGGATTTTATTTTTCCTTCACTTATGAAACTTAGCTTGGCTGGATATGAAATTCTGGGTTGAAAGTTCTTTTCTTTAAGGATGTTGAATATTGGCCCCCACTCTCTTCTGGCTTGTAGGGTTTCTGCTAAGAGATCTGCTGTGAGTCTGATGGGCTTCCCTTTGTGGGTAACCCGACCTTTCTCTCTGGCTTCCCTTAGCATTTGGGAGAAAATATTAATATGATTTCTGAGGATAGTATTAGTCACAACTAGTGGAGTTTTCCTAGGCTTCCTCTGTAATATGGGGCCTAAATTGGAGTTGCTCTAGGATCGGGTAATGTTACTGATGTGTCTGGCTTTTCTTTATAATCAACAGAACCACCCACTAATGACCTATGATCTCTTTTTACAGAATATTTTTCACTTTTCATTTAGCTGGTATAAGTTCTTCATAACTTGAGGCATTTATCTTGTTAGCTTTTTATACTAAAGAGGGGGATTGGAATTTCATTTCTGGGGGAGTAATATTTGCTGCTTTGAGCTCTTGAGGAAAAAATAAAAGGGGTAATGATTTTAGGACATATACCTTTGAGTTAAAATAGAAAATTGTAATCACAAGCTGATATAAAAGGGATAATAATTTTGCAAATATTAAAATCATTAATGTAAATCTCCTACGTAAAGTGTCTTTTTTTTTTTTTTTTTTGCTCCTTTCCATTTTTAGTCTAAGCAGTGAAGTTAATGCTACCTTGGCAAGAGAGAATATACAATACACAAGAAAGCTAGATGTAGAGAGAGAGACAGAGAGAGAGAGAGAGAGAGAGAGAGAGAAAGAAGAGGCAGAGAGAGAGAGAAAGAGAAGAGGGGAGAGGAAAAATAAAATACATTTAAGTTTCTATGTCCCTCTTTAACATATCCAGAGTCAGGCTTGCTGAACTGGAATGTAGAGTTATTTAGGACAGTAGTAGAAGAGAAAGTAGGAAGAGAAGGGCTTCCCCTCCTGGCCCTCCGGGGTGGTGAGAAGGAGACATAGAAAGAAGATAAGACAATGAAAACAGCTCCTTGTTCCAGGCTTTGACTCAAAGCACAGATGATGTTTTTAAAAAAACTGGGGACTGCTAAAGTTAGAAGGGATATACTCACCTTGGTTGGATCTCATGAAGGTTGTCCAGCAAGAACTACAGGCAGCCTCACAGAGTGGTGGCATCAGAGTATCTGAGTCTGACTCCTGAGCCTTTCTAGAGTCTGGTATGGCCTAGATATTGGTTGAGAGTCAGAAAGCCTGCCTTGGGTAACTCCATAGCCTTGTAGGGTTAAGGTGACCCCATGACAGAAGCTGAGGGCAGAGCACCCAAGCCTAGGGGACAGCATGAGGATGCATGAGAGGTTTAGAATGGGGTTGTAGCCACTGAAAGCTGAGATGAAGGAAGCTGAGTCTTTTAAAATGCAGTGTATTGATAGAACATTTAAGGTATGGTAAGGCTAACAGATCAGGAGACAGTCATCATTGAAAAGACAGTTTGTGAATTTCCCAAGAGGAAGGTGCATGCTGTTCTGTGGTGGGGGCATGTGGGTGAGCACTGGGCTTGGCCAGGAGGCAGGGGGAGAGAGGAACTCAGGGAATTGTGATTTCTGTGGGAAGGAACAAGCCATGCAGAGTAAGCAGGTTTAGGACTACCTAGTTAGAAAAATTTAGGCAAGCTCTAGAGCATGGAAACTGTCCCTGGTTGTCTGGTATCTGATCCTAGGATGATTAGGTAATGTTTGTGGTGTCTCAGAGTATGAGAACCTTATAAAGGAGGTGATTGGGGGTGTGGACTCTGGCTTGATAATTTTTTTTTTTTTAAATTCATACCTCCCTCCCACTCTGCCCACCCTGGGAGGAAGATTCTTCCTCCCTAGGTGGGGGAGAGGGTAATGAGGGCAGCAGGAGGCCAAGGCAGGAAGACTCAGTTATATTATCATGCTTTCTAGAACAAGGTGTCTGGAATGTGCATATAGGGCAGATATCAATGCATCAAGTCTATAGAAGCCAGAGAAGTGCTTAATACACCGAATCAGAAGTAATATTCCACCAGGCCCTGGCCAAGTCAAGGAAGAGCAGTCCACAAATTTACAGCTGCAAATACCAGCAGTGGATACCAATAGAAAGCTCATGGATGGACCAGGTCAACACATGAAATATGTATGCCAGACCAGCCTGGAACCTCCAAGGGCCTGGGGGTCAACAAGAGGGTGAGGTCATTTATTTAGTCATTCATTTAACAACTACTGTGAACCCAGATGTCAACTTGGCATGTGTAAACAAAGGAAAGGGCAGAATTAATATAGACTGAGCGCTTTCACCCTAAAGATAAATGACACCTAATAAAGGATTGTTTTATTTATTAGATTGGATGATATGTCAAATGGGATTAGAGTGTAATCTACTGATCCCCAGACTTTTTGGCACCAGAGACCAGTTTTGTGGAAGACAAGTTTTCCATGGTCGGAGGGTTGGGGTAAGCTGTGACCATTGGGGGGAATGGTTTCCAGATGAAACTATTCCACCTCAGACCATCAGGCATTAGTTAGATTCTCAAAAGGAATGTGCATTCTAGTTCTCTCACATGTGCAGCTCACAATAAGGTTCATACTCCTATGAGAATCTAATTCTGCTGCTGATCTGACAGGAGGTGGAGGTCAGGTGGTAATGCTCACTTGCCCACCACTTACCTCCTCCTAGACTGCCCGGTTCCTAACAGGTCACGGACTGGTATTGGGTTTGGGACTCCTGGATTAGACCATTTCCTAGTACATGGGAGATTATGAGAGAGATCATATCAGTTAGAAACAACATGCACTGTATTTTTGCTGAATAGTGGAGCCTGTGAGTGAGTTTGCAATATGATTACATTGATTACATGTCTTTCTCCCAACTCCTCGTAATATGAAGGTGGCTTGGATATTGTGCTGGGAGAGAGTTGGAACTAGAGGAAATGAAAATATAGGACTAGAAAAAGAGGCCCTTCTCTTTTCTTATTATAAAGGGTCATTTTAGAGCTAGGCCGATAGTAGTCATACTTAGCTCCCATAATATTATGGAACTCATGATACCAATTAATTCTCCTAAGGCTTAATGATTTCCCTGACCAATACTTACTTTCTTTTATATAACTGTAAGAACCCCCAAAGTTCCTAAATACTGAAAAGAGGTTTGGATCATTCATTAAATTATTAACTATGCAGTAGCCTTCATTTTAGTTTTCAGGAATCATTAACCACTTTATTATTAACAATGGCAAAAATGGAACTAATTTTACACAGTGGGATACTGAGATTAACCCACTGCCTTACCTACTTTTTAAATTATAGTACCTCCAACAAATACTGAGAGCCTACCGTGGGCTAAGTACCATGCTAGATGAAGATACAAGGACAAAGAAGACACAGACTTGCCTCCAAGGAGTTTGTAGTTTGGTGAAGAATACAAAGGCAATTATCAAAACAGAGACTGGAGAGAACGACTGGATTCTAGAGGGGCACATTCTTGGAAACTTGGGAACAACTTTTTAGAGGAAGTGTGACTTGAACTGTGTAGTAATGGGCCAGAAGGGATTACCCAGTGAAGAGTGAAAAGAGAAATGTGAAAAGACCGAAGGAGAAAGCATTTAGTTCATCTGGAGAAGTAAAAGGAGTCCATTAAACTTGTACTACCACAATTAGTATAGTATAAGTTGGCTTCCTTGTGCCATAGAACTGCCAAAAATATTCCCCAAATCTTGCATATAACTCACTCAACCATGTGCAATTTTGGGGGACTGACAGACTTATGCTCATATTTTAGCTTTGACATCTTACAGAATTTACTCAACATCTCTGAGCCTCTTTCTTCAACTGTAAAATGAGGATAACTTCTTTGAAGATCATTATGAGGATTGAGATAAGTATGTGAATATAATGTATATTTCTCTTTCTTACATTCTTCAAACAATTGATGGAATCCCTTATCTTTAATGAAATTTGTCCTAATTAAGAGATATTACTAGATTTTACCCCACTTTATAGGGTCATAGCAATTAAAGAGAAGGTTTTCTGGGGGGGATGATGAACCCCAAAGTAAAATTCAAGAGTGAGGATTAACAGAATGGATATACTTTTTTCAGAAGTGATTTTAGCAGCTAAGATGAAAATGTGTCACCTCAGATGGTTAAGTCATCAAAGGACAGAAAAGCTATTCTGGAAAAGATCAGAAATGACAGGATGGAGAGAACTTATATTTGGAAAATTCTTGGCATTTCATGACCAAGGAGGAAAGGAATAATTAATTGCAGCACTCTTTCCCTCTAAACTAAGATAGATCTTCAGAATCCTCAACACTGTGTTCCTGGCAGCCATTCCCAGTAGATTAGCACTCCTACAAGCGTTCTCCAGGAAGAAACTAATGAAGAAAAGACTTCTTTGGAGAGGGGAAAGACATTTCGTTTTCAGCACAGAGGTGTCCTCTTCAGAAATCCCTTTTCCCCTCATAGAGCTGAGGTCAGCCTCCACAGAGCACTAGCCGAGGGGCCGTCTGGGTTGAGTTGCTGTATTCCAAGCTTGATCAGATCAATAGTTGGAGCAGTCTAAGAAGAGTTTGTAGGATGTAATGGAGAATTTTTGAATTTTTGTTGTGGCTATTTTTTTTTTTTTAATTCTGAAGCCTAATTTTTCTTCTGTCTGCTAAACCAAAACCTGATTCAGAAATAAAGGCTCAAACAAATGTAAGGAAATTATGAAAGTTGCAGAGTTGTTATATTTTAAATCATATTTGTTAGAAAAAATTTTATAACCAAGATTCTGTTTTTTTAAAGTACTGAACTATTCATTAGGGTAACAATTTTATAATTACTTTAAAAAATTCTGTCATGCATGGTTAGAACAGATTGCAAAGTCTTCACAGCCTGACACAGATTTATAACCTGAAGTTTCAAATCAATGTGGATCAAAGTAATTCAATGATTATTACTAACCAAGAAATTCTGTAAAACCAGAAAGTTATAGAATCTCTTGTTGACTGTTTCCTGTCTTCATCTGTAAGAGGGCTTGTAGTTATTGTTTTGCAGCTTATACATAGGCAACATTCACGTTAAACAATCAGGAATGGCCGGGTGAGGTGGCTCACACCGTAATCCCAGCACTTTGGTAGGCCGAGGCAGATGGGTCACCAGCCTGCCCAATATGGAGAAGCCCCATCTCTACTAACAATACAAAAAATTAGCCAGGCGTGGTGGTACATCCCTGCAATCCCAGCTACTTGGGAGGCAGGAGAATTGCTTGAACCTGGGAGGCAAAGTTGCGGTGAGCACAGATTGCACCATTGCACTCCAGCCTGGTCAACAAGAGCAAAACTCCGTCTCAAAAAAACAAAACAAAACAAAACAAAAACAAAATCAGAAACTTGAACCACTCAGAGGAAGTGCTGATTATTTTTCTATTCTTTGATAAAATTCAGCATAATTTAATATTTCATGTATTGGGAACAAGTGTAATGCTCCCTATATCTTAATACTCTAATGAGATGCACTATATATTGCCATCCTTGCAGAAGTCATGATTTGGTTCATCCCATTTGCCAGGTCTGGGATGTGGCAGACAGCTTTATAACAGGGCCCCAGTGAAGCATACATTTTGCCCAATTCATAATTCAGCCCTGGCCACATGTCTGTTCAGTGCTGTGGTCAGATTAGGCAGGTTGCTGCATGACCATTTCAAGCAAAAATTTCTGTTAAACTATTAAATGAGATTTATAACTTACCCAGCAAAGCTAAAAATAGAAAGGGTAAATTTTATTTTTGGAAAATGTTAGAACATTTACAAAATCAATCTAATTATTACATTTTTCTCACATGCTAGTTACAAAGACGTTGATGTATAATGGAAGAATATATCTGTGTAGATATAATTGGTAGTCATACCACTGCCTATTGCACATTACTTATATCTTAATTTGTTTAAGAATAGAAATACTAATTTTAAAAATTTTTGGTTGATATTTTCTGAAAAATTAACGTTTTTATTTTTATGCTACATTTTTTTCCCCTTGTTTGCTTATAATTGTTCTTGAAGAATTCTTGAATGTCAGGTGTCTGGCAAGTGGGAGCCTCGGACACCATCTGCCCAGCCCCGCTGCCCCTTCCGAGTCTTGTACGCTGGTCACAGTTTGGTAGACATTGGGATGCTGTGCCCTCCTTGGTCCCCACCGCCCACATCTGTGGACTGCCCCTTCCAAAGACCCCTATGGGTTGGGGCTGGCTGCCCGCCTCACTCCTCTATCACACACACACAAAAAGGACAATTATCAAAACAGTGGCATATTTGGTATTCCCTTTTTCTTCTGCCTCTTTCTCCTGTCTCTCTTCTTTCTTTCTACCAACAAAAATTTCTTTAGATAAGTACTTGTAGGTGAGGCTTCAAAGATGAATACATGATGTGGACACATACTACTATAATGTGAGCCACAAAACAATGACCGCTTTGAGAAGGTTAATATAATGTGCTTCTAGATTCTCAGGATGCAAGGATTGTTCTAAAATGAACTCCAAGCCACCTTGATTTAGATTGTTGTCCTGGTGCCAGATTTCCTGCCCTGAGAGTTAGGTGACACTTCATTCAACTTCATCATGCTTCAGAAGTAAGACTGATAAATGGCTGCTTGGGTTGTGGTGTGTGCAGAGCAACTTGTCGGGGGGAGTGTCCTCCCACAGAGGGGGATAACAGGCTGCTGCTGGTGAGGGCCAGGCAGCTGGGGATGCCCAGTGCACTATGATGTTATGACCTCCTTATCATGCACCAAAGGAGGAAGGATGCCAGAACATTCCTTAATCTCTCAGGCCCTTATCTTCTTCATCTCAGCAAGATACAGTTTTCCTTTCTAACAGTTATCACAGCTGTACACGAAATTGTGTGATTGTGTATGCTATTATTTGCCTTGTGTATCTAGCTCCTAGCACAGAGTCTTACACAGAGTAGGAGGTCATTAATTTTTGCTGAGAGTAAGAATATGTGAACAATGGAAAATTACTAACCTCAAAGTGTTTTCATAAGAATTAAGAATAAATATTTTTTAATAAATGCATACATGAATATAAAATGCCTAGGGTGCTTCCTGGCTCAGAGGAGGTACTTAATAAGTACGGGGTTATGAGTTTCAGGTTGAATCACGTATGAATTATTTAAGAAAAATATAAAAATTAATACTCTTGAAACTTCTGATTACTTTTTGTCTAACATCATCAGTGGCATGTCAATATCATAGAAGTGAAAGTTTTACCATGTGTTACTATTAGAGCAGGGGTTTATCTTGAAAAAATAGGGAGACTTTTTAAGGATATTGGGTCTTTGACAGGTACAAAAGTTATCTGGATTAAAAATAGAAATGATTCTTTTATGAAGACATAGATTGACATCAAATATTCCATAAATTAATCACTTTACATTTGTAGTTAAAAGCTTACAGCAACGAAAACTCACATTCCTGTTGTATGGCTTAGTACACAACTAGAAAATACATATTTTAATATAACTTTGGAGCATCAGTCTCTATTTACTAAATCTCATACACTTCAACTAAAAAATCTATTTGTAGACAGAACCATCACATAGAAAACTGAAGCATTCTCTCACGGATCTAGCAATATTTCAGTAATGATGATTGCCTGGAAAATTCTGTAGAAAACTGGCAACTGAGGATGTTCATCTGTCAGGACTCAGCAGCTGGGGAATAAGCCCCTCAATCCAAAAGCAGAGTCGGGGCCAATATAGCATGGAGGACGGCAAGATGGATGGTGGTTGGCTAGTGTGCTTGGAGGTCGGTGGTGGTGGTGGCTGATGATGGAGAAGTGCACTCAGCCACTGAGTCTTCTCAGTGCTAACTTAAGGGGAAGAAGAGTAGATGTGGTTTGGAAGGATGTAGATCCAAGCATACAAGCTCAGAATAGCCACCTTCATCTTCACTCACCCTCTCATGACTGTTATTAACATATATTTTTCAATGGCTGGGCCAGGATGGGGACTGACTTATGTCTACACCACTTGACCTTTTGTTTACTTTCTAGTTCTCTCTTTCAGCTGGCTCCTTTGTTGTGGCTTCTTTTTCCTCTTTACTACGAAGGATTCCCAAGTGGTCTTTTCTCTAGTGATTCCTCCTTTTCTGCATTCCCCACTTTTGTTGGGGAAGGTATGATTTAGCCTGAAGGATCAGCGCTGTTAGTGGCGACTGGAGACCAGAAGAGAGAGGGGTGTACATGGAGGAAAAGTGGCCTTCTGTAAGGGATGTGGCTAGTGTGAAACAATCTCACAGGAAGGAAACCTGGGGGGAATAAACAGTAATCTCACTGTACCTCCCTGCCTCCAATGGCCTGCTAGTAGAACCCAAAGGGAAGTCAAGGGTGCCATGATCCATGTTTGTTCAGATCAGGCTTCTGGAATGGATAGCAGAGTGGAAAAGGGTGGAGTAGATCTGGAGAGGCAAACAAGGCATTTGGCAAAACTCCCATATCTATAGTTCTATCCCTAACTCCTTTTCTGGGCTGGAAATCTAAGGCATCCAAAATATCTTCCATGGAAACTAACCTTGTTTACCATCATTTTGTTTCTGTTAGTGGAGTCTTAATTTCCACATCCTGAAGTTCATAACACCAAAGCCTTTCAGGTCAACTCGTCACTTCCACTAACAGTGAAGCTGAGGGCACAAGCTGTACTACTTTACCTGCCTTTATATCTTCCACAGCAGCAAGTAATGTTTGCAAATAGTAAGCGGCTAAGATATATTTGTTGAATTTTCCTGACTTAACTTGCTCAGGGCTTATTGCTAAGTAGAAAAACTTTAACCTTGGAGATGTTTATTTTTCACTTGATTGTTGTAAGTTTGCAAAACTGGGTAGCTGCAACAAAGTTAGCAGCTCTGAAAAAACATCAGAGGATAGCACAGATAGTTTCTACTTAATCAGGATGGAGAGGGAAGACAGAGGAAGCATGCCTGATATACTCAGTAAATGGCTGTTAAGTGAAGGTTTCCCTTGGCCAGCTGTGCAGGAGGGAGACTATTTGTTCTTTTAAAATGGTTGCTTGTGTATTCACTTCAGTTTTTATTAATTATTTTAAGTATCTTTAACACCAAAGATATCTCACGTTGGTTGCCCTAGGGCAGTTAAAAAGCATTTTTTCAATAGACAAAAATTATATATATTTATGCTGTACAACCTGATGTTTTGATATATGCATACATTGTGGGGATAGCTAAACCAAGCTAATTAACATATGCATTACCTCACTGCTCTAGTTTGGATGTTTGACTCCCTCCAAATTGCATGTTGAAATGTGATCTCCAGTATTGTAGGTGGGGCCTAATGGGAGGTGTTTGGTTTATGGGGGCAGATCCCTTGTGAATGTCTTGGTACCATCTTTGTAATAATAATGAGTTCTTGCTCTATTAGTTCCTGTGAGAGCTGGTTAAAAGGGGCCTGGCATCTCCTCACCCCTCCTGTTCCTTGTCTCACCATGTGATCTCTGCAAACACTGGCTTCTTTTCACCTTTCACCGTGAGTGACAACCTGAAGCCCTCATCAGAAGCAGAGGCTGACACCATGCTTCATGTCCAGTCTACAGAAATGTACATCAAAAACCTTTTCTTTATGAATTACCCAGCCTCAGGTATTCGTTTGTAGCAACACAAATGAATTAAGATACTGAATACTTATCAACTTTTTTTTGTGGTTAAGAACACTTAAAGTACTCTTAGCAATTTTCAAGTACATATTTTATTGTTATTAACTGTAGCACAATGGTGTATAATAGATCTCTTCGAACTTACTCCTGTTTTCTAACTAAAATTTTATGTCCTTACACTAACATGTCCCTCATCCCCCACACTCCTGTTCAGCCTCTGGCAACCACTATTGTACTTTCTGGTTCTATGAATTTGACTTTTTAAGATTCCACATATAAGTGAGATCATGCAGTATTTGTCTTTCTGTGCCTGGCATATTTCAGTTAACACAGTATCCTCCAGGTTCATCCATGTTGTTACAAATGACAGGAGTTTTGTTTTTAAGGCTGAATAGAATTCCGTAATACATATATATATATGTGAAATATATATATATAGCATTTTTTATCCATTCATCTATTGGTGGACACTTAGGTTGATTTCATATCTTGGCTGTTGTAACTAATGCTGCAATGAACATAAGAGAACAGGTATGTTGGGTTATAATCCAATACTACTTTATGTTTGTTCAACCTGTACCAGCTTTGGCCATTAGGACCTCTTTCGGTTGTCCACTGTGCCCCTTTTGACTTAACCCCATTAATTTTGTGTGTGTGTGCATGTGTGTGCATGCATGCGCACGTGTGTGCATGTTTCAGCACTTCCCTTCTTTATGGTACTACACAATCTTCCAGATGCATAATATGTATTTTATGCTTATAAGCAGCCATTTCTCAAAGAAGGCCTGGTTTCTCTTATTAGAGAATGGTACTAGAAACAAAGATCTGAAAATTAGATATGTTCTTTGCTATTGGGGTGTGTTTTCTTTTAGGTCCTCTCAGTTGGCAGAGTGAATAATTATTTGTTTATACACTAACCCATGTATATACACATATCTATAACTATTTCTATGTTTAACTATCTGTAGCTATAGCAAATTAAGCACGAATTCTTACTGGTGTTTCCAACTCTAATCCATTGCCAAATGGATCATTCTCATCTTTACTCCTTGCTTACCTGCAAATTCCTGCTCCTAAAATGAGAAATGTGGTTCCTACCATTCATCATCCATTTACTTAATTGTTTAATTCCAGTATACATGTATAGCAGTATCAGTAATGTGTTAGTGCTATATATGAGAAACAACTTACAAACTATAAGATCACACTGATTTGCACTTCCTTTTGGCTCTAGTCTAACAGACTTCATTTATTTCCAGAGTTAGCTGGGTCAGTACCTTTAGCCCTTACTCCCTTCCCAACCTTCTAAATGTGCTTTTAAAAATTTATATTAAGCTCTTTTTGTGTTACAGGGTTCTATTGGTTTTGACAGATGCATAATATCATGTATCCAGCATTCAGTGTTCAGTATCATACAGAATAGTTTCATCACTCTAAAAATTCCTTGTGCTTAACCTATTCATCCCTCTATACTCCTCTTGCACCCCTAGCAACTACTGATTTTTGCCTGTCTCCAGTGTATTCTGATATCCAGAGTGTTACATAATTGAAATTTTATGGTATGTAGCCTTTTCAGACTGGCTTCCTTCACATAGTAATATGATTTAAGTTTTTTCCGTGCCTTTTCATGGCTTGATAGCTCACTCTTTTTTATTGATGGATAATATTACATTGTATGTATGTACAAAAGTTTGTTTATTCATTCACCTATTTAATGATGTGTTTGGATGCTTCTAGTTTACAGTGTTTATGAATAAAAGGTGATGTATAGAGGTTTTGTGTGGACATACACTTCCAGCTTAATGGGGTAAATACCTTGGACTGCAATTGCTACATTGCATAATAAGATTATGTTTAGCTTTATAGAAGATTGCCAAACTGTCTTCCAAAGTGGCTGTACTGTTTTGCATTCTCGCCAGCAATGAATGAGAGTTTCTCTTACTCCACATCCTCACCAACATTTGAAATGGTCAGTTTTGGGAAAATTCTAGTCATTCTAATAGTTAAATAAGCGTTTATCATTGTTTTAATGTGCAATTCCCTACTGACAAATGATGTTTAGCATATTTTCATATGCTCATTTTCTCATTTTGTATCTGTATGTTTTCTTTGGTGAGGTATCTATTCAGATCTTTTGCCTATTTTTAAATTAGGCTGTTTGTCTTCTCATTATTGAGTTTTAAGTTTTTTTTTTTTTTAAATTAGTTACAAGTCCTTCATCATGTGTGTTTGGTAAATATCTTCTCACAGTTAGTGCTTTGTCTTTTCATTCTCTTATTTGTCTTTCACAGAGCAGAAGTTTTAAGTTTTAATTAAATCCAATTTATCTTCTTACATGTGGATATCTGGTTGTTTCAGCACTTTTTGTTGAAAGGCTGTTCTTTCTCCACTGAATTGCTTTCTCTTCTTTGTCAGATACCAGTTGACTGTATTTGTGCAGGTCTATTTCTGGATGCTCTGTTGTGTTCCATTGATCTAACTGTCTATTTATTTTTTATTTATTTTTGCCAATACCACACTCTCTGGATTACTGCAGCATTATAGTAAGTTTTGAAGTTAGGGACAATCCTCCAAATTTGTTCTTTTTTTTTTTTAAGTGTTATTGGCTATTTTGCCTTTCCATGTAAATACTAGGATCAGTTTGTTTATATATATATATTTAATCTTGAAATATGTATATATATCTTGAATCTTGATTGGGATTGGATGAATCTATAGATCTATAGGTCAAGCTGTGAAGAACTGCCGTCTTTACAATATTGACTCTTCCTATTCATGAATGTGGAATAACTCTCTGTTATTTACTTATTTATTTATTGAGGCAGGATCTCACTCTGTCACCCAGGCTGGAATGCAGTGGATGATCTTGGCTCACTGCAACCTCCACCTCCCAGATTCAAGTGATTCTCCTGCCTCAGCCTCCCCAGTAGCTCGGGGTACACATGTGTGCTGCCATGTCTGGCAAATTTTTGTATTTTTAGTGGAGAGGGGATTTCGCCTGTTGGTCAGGCTGGTCTCAAATTCCTGGCGTCAAGTGATCCACTTGCTTCAGCCTTCCAAAGTGCTGGGATTACAGGTATGAGCCACCGCGGCTGGCCTGTGTGGTTATTCTTCACCTTAAAAATATCGACACTGAACCTAATGGATTTGGATAATATATTGGGGTGTGGTGTCAAAGCAAAGTCATAAAAATCTGTTTCTAAATCAGTGTGAACTTGACGGAAGGGGTAGGTAGAATAGAGGAACCATCACTATTGGTGATTCTCAACCTTAGCTATACATGATAATCACTTGAGGAGCTTTGAAAAATAGGGATGCCTGGGCCCACTCCTAGAAATCCCTATTTTTCAAAGCTCCTCGAGTGATTACCATGTATAGCTAAGGTTGAGAATCAGCAATAGTGGTGGTCCCTATATTCCACCTACCCTTTCCGTCAGAGTTCACACTGATTTAGAAACAGATTTTTATGACTTTGCTTTGATACCACACCCCAATATATTCTCCAAATCCATTAGGCTCAGTGTCGATATTTTTAAGGTGAAGAATAATCACAGATATTAGTGAATAAGTACATGTCCATCGTGTTCATAGCCCTACCCAGGAGACTAGCTGCTGAAGGGACAGAGATGCCTTTTGTTTAACACTTAGGATTTTCCCTTCCTTCTGTTTTGTCTTGGGACAGTAAAAATGTAATAGTCTGTTTTTCTTAAGACAATTACACAAGAAATTTATGGTAATGTGCCAAAGTTGAAACCAAGGTGACTTCTTGGCTTATCATAGATATGATTGTGAACATGATGGCTCACAACTAAATGTGTTATAAAAATGAGTAACATCAGTAGGAAATGACATGTGAAGGATTGACTTATAATACAGATGTCCTGGATAAGGCATAGTTACTGCCTTCCATTGTTTATGATCAAGGTGGAAAGTGTGAAGTCCAAGGCTCACAGATAGAAGCAGACACTGTAATATAGTTTATAAATCACTGTAAAGATGCTGGATAAAGATAACACCCTATGCATAAAACTAATGATTCACAATCATTATACATGCATAGTCAATTCTTATCCTAGATAAATTTTTATGAAAACAAATATTTAATTCTTCAAAATGCCGCTAGGTCTCAGAAGGAAAAGCCACATTCAACCCTGGACACATGCAAGACCCTTAGGATGCCTGAGACCTTGGGACTACCTTGTTATCCACATGAACAATTCAAAATAAAACACATTTTAAAATAAGATGCAAAATTTATATACACACTGAAATTAAAATAACTTCTTTTTAGATTTTCTGAGCATAAAACTCTAGATAAAATTCATGGTTTTATTGTATTTTGTTTTAGAGACAGGGTCTTGCTCTGTCACCCAGACTGGGGTACAGAGGCATGTTACAGTTCACTGCAGCCTTGTCCTGGGCTCAAGCAATCCTCTCACCTCAGCCTCTCACATAGGTAAGACTAGGTGTGTGCCACCATGCCCAGCTAATTTTTGTATTTTTATTTTTGTTGTTGTAGAGATGGAGTTTCGGCATGTTGCCCAGGCTGCTCTGGAACTCCTGGGTTCAAGCGATCCATCTGCCTTGGCCTCCCAAAATCTCCCTGGGATTGCAGGTGCGAGCAACTCTTCTAGCCATTATTTTATTTTATTAGTAGCCCTTCTTTGTTGATGTCTTCAGTTTGAAACTAATCTGCCTACAGCATAGCGCGACACAGCGCCCACTTTAATGGTCCCCAAGGAGGACTGCATATCATTTCTAACTATTGTGCTTGAGTTTCTGGAGAGATGGGATTGTGCCTTGTTCATTTTTGAATATCCCACAGTGCCTATTAACAATATTTATTGATTGAATTATATACATAGCACCATTGGGTCTGAGTAATTTTCTTCTGAGTTTCAAGTAAAACTCTCCCCTCTTTCAACATACAAAAAGTGCCTTCCAGTAAATTTTTTTGGAACCCCTTTTATTGTCACCGTATTTTACTGTTTTGCAGTGCTAATATTCTAGGGATGAGGCCATAGTCTTAATGATACAACTGTGATTCATTGTTCACCACAGATTAGTTTGTTTTAGGAGATGATCGGTGAATGTTGGTTGGTGGGGAGAGGGGGGAGGAAGTGGAGTGGACCAGAGGAGAATATATTCATCAAGATAAATAAACATCAATTTGTGCAGCCTCTCAAAACATGCTTTCTGAAAGGGCCTTCCTGGCATTGTTCCTCTTATTTGCTTTCAGCTTCTGTATTTTAATTTATTGAAAATTCTGCTAGCCCAAACCTGCTTCCACCCTCTGGAAAAACATTGCCTTTATAATGGAGAAAACTTATTGCCAACTGTGCCCTTGGAATTTCATGCATGCTGTTCATTTTGATGCCCAGCATTAAAATTAGCTTTTAGCTTTTATTTAAATTTGTACTGTTATACATATGTAATTTTCTTTAAAAAATTACAATTTTGTTTTCTGAGAAAGTGACTGGTAGAAGAAAAGCTGCTTTGCAAATATTTGGTAGAATCTAGCCTTTGTAAATAACCTGCCTGAATAAAAATGCACGTTATTAGTCCTGCTTCCTCACATGTTTAAATAATTATTTGTATCCTATACTTATCTGTGTCCCCTGCAACCTACGGTTGAAGAGCAGTGGTTTTCCAAATGCCAGACTATAACAGTGTTTTCACTGGCTCCCAATAAAATTTGGCAAGTAAAGATAATGTTGATTTTTTTTCATAAGGCTACCTATTTTTCAGTTTAAAGAAAAAGTACCTGTCATTCTATGGTTTTGTTAGACGTCCTTTCTTTCTTTCTTTTGTTTGTTTGGTTTGCTTTGTAGGGACAGGATCTCGTTCTGTTGCCGTCTGGAGTGCAGTGTCATGATCATGGTTGAACACAGTCTTGAATTCCTGGGTTAAGCGATGCCCTTGCCCCAGCCTTACCAGTAGCTGGACTAAAGGCTCCTGCCACCATGCCTGGCTATTAGAAAAAAAAATTTTTTTTTTGGTAGAGACAGATTATCACTATTTTGTCAGCCTAGTCTTGAACTCCTGGCCCCAAGTAATCCTCCTGTGTTGGCCTCCCAAAGTGCTCCCAAAGTGGAATTACAGGTGTGAGCCACTGCTCCCAGTTGAAATGTCCTTTTTTTCCTCACAATATGATAATAATAGGAGAATGGTAGTTAGTTTTAAAAATGTTCTTATTTGACAAAGTAAAAATTGGGAAATGCTTCATTGTTTGTTTTGTAAGCTACAGAAACTACTATTATAAGAATGGCAAAGACTATTCCTGATTTCAAAATTAGCAGTTGCAAAATAAAAACTGATTGTTCTCCAAAAGAAGTGTTTTGACCAACCAAATTGGGGGCAACTCGGTCCTTTCTACAGGCTGGAAATCCTTCCCAAAGACTAAGAATTAGACTCTTGCAGGCTAGAGGCAAAAGTTAACATCTTTTGGACATAAGCCCTTGCCTGGGTTTATGGGAACCCCAGACCTAGCTGGGAACACACTCATGGTTAACTGATGCTAGAGCAACAGAAAAAATGGGATCATGTGTGCAAGACAAGATTCCTTACTGGGGGAAGATAAGAACTTTCTAAGGGAAAACCCAAGTTATTGGTGATGGAGTAATATCCTATAGGACAAACCACAACTTTATAAGCAGAGTTCAGTTTCACACTGGCCCAGGATCTGGGCTGGATAAAGTCCTTGCAAATGATACTTTTGTTGGTGGCCCACTGGCCTCAGCAGTAAACAGTATCCATGGAGGGCAGTCTCCTGCATCTGATCACTTTGCCCACAACAGAATTCCTCCTGGGAGATGGTAGGTGGGAGGGTGAGTAGAAGTGTGGAAACATGTTGATCAATAAGAAATTTTTCAAGCTTTTAACACTTGCTTTTTAAAGAGGACTCTATTAGCATTGTTCACCTATTTATTTTCTTTGTTTAGTTTCATGACTAAATCTTAGCAAAAAGCCTGCTCCTACACAAAGGACAAGCATTTTTCCAAGCCCATGCCAAGATGGTCACTGTCATCAGGCATTCACTGTGAAGGAGCCTGCCACTTATTACCTTGTTGGTGCTATGCTGGGTGGGATGGGCAGGGAACAGGAGGATGTTTGTGGTTTCTTGTGGTTCCTTCCATCCCTTTTCAAATATCCTCTCTTGTGAACCTACTGATGAAGTCTCAGCTGTTCTACTGGCCTATGGTTGTCTAGGTAGCTATTACATTATGTTATACTTCCCTTCTGGTGTTTGCTAAGCCAATTACTCTTTTAGGAAACAAATAGATGTATTGATATACTGTAAGTTCCACTCTGTCTTCAGCTTTCTCATTTGCTTGTGCCAATCTCTGGCAAAATAAAATCCATCTGACTATGTCAAGAGAACAAAATCCTGGCCCGGAAGGACCTAGTGCTACTTTTTGAATGGGCCTGACTTGAACTTTTTCATGCTGATAGGAAAAATCCCTCCCGCTTCCATCACTCTGTCACAACAGTAAACAGAGAGTAGCCATTTGAACTCCATTCCACTTGCTTCTCATTGCCATGAGGAGCTTCCGCTACAGTGACATCTCTTCCCAGCCCTCTCCACCTCCACCATTTGCTCCTTATCTGATTGGTGAGTTTGGTTGGAAGCAAAAAAATTGCTCCATTCAAAATTCCTGAGCTCCCTCTCAAAACTGCTGGCCTGCATAGCAGGTGTACTTGGGTCTGTCCTCAGTATGTGAAAAGATTACTGTGTGAACTTTGCCCCTAAATGGGGTGTCTTGTGATTTCCAGTTCCACCTGTCATGGAGCAGGTAAGAATATTTCCGAAGTTGGTGTCAGGATGCCAATGGAGACCATTGATTTAAATTCATGTTATTGAATCCACTTTACCAAAAGTAAAGCTGACCTTTTGATCTCCATCTGTCTGTCTCTTGGGACTTATTTCTCAGTCAGTTAGAAACTTGACAATGGGGTGTTATTTAGTTGAGCCCTTAATATATACCCCTCCCCAAGCAACTTAACTTGTGAATAAATCGTAGTTATTCACATGGTTCAATTTCCGTCATCCATCTAGGAAACCTCATTTAAAAACTTTTGGACATGCAACCTTGCCTCTAACCAACATACTGGGGCCCTGGGTGTGCTTTCTCCAACTGAGCTACTACATGACCTAGACTGGTATAAATTATTGTTGACACCTTTAACCTGAAGGCCTAGAACTGTCTCCAGAGGACCTGATCCCGGGGCCCAACTAGTCCTGGCAAATGAACTCACAAAAGACCCTGGGTCTGTGGCTACAGGTGACCTAGCAGCTCTCTTCCTCTGTGAAATATTAAGAATTTGTGACCTCCCACATAAAGTAATATTGTAATTCAGATGGTTGCAGGGGTCCATTTCTGTAGAGCCCTTTACAATATCTCTGATTTAAAATGCACTTGACCTTTGATTGCCATCATAAATTCAGCAGCCAAGACAGAAGACCCTAAATGTGAATAGCTTTGTGAGACCATACAAAATTCTGCCCCTATTCCCCAAATCCCATTTGATTGATATAAGGATTGTTAATCTTTGGGATTTTTTCCCCTATCATCATTTTCCTATTTCTACCTACAGCCTCCTAGCAGAACTTTATATTACTTCCAACTCCAGGCTATCCTCCACCAGGCAAAGTCTGTCCAATGGCCTATCTTTAATGGATGTGTTATGTTAGAATGTGTTTGGAAATCTAATATTGGCTTTAACACATGGAATTTGTGTCATATAATAAGAGGTTTGGAGGTAGTTGGCTGTGCCCATTTTCCACCTCTTTTTGCCCTGCTTTGTGTTCTGGGAAGCTGATCCCTAAGGAGTGTGTTACCTGTGCTCTCTTACCCTTGGACTTTGGATTGGTTTGGCCAATAAGAGGCAACAGCTGGAGACCACAAGCAGGGAGGAGAGAGAAGCTGGGATATTTCTTTCCCTGGCTTCCTCTCTGTTGGGCCCAGTTGGACTGTGGCTGGAATCTTTTATCTAAAATAACAGTTCCTATGGGGAATCCCCCTCTCCATTTTCTCCTGGTTCAGGGCTGTTGTGATAATACCTTCCTCTCCTTCCCTTTCAAGCTTGAAGTTGTGATGGCTCCTCACTGTTGATAGTTCCTGAGGTTTCATTATTCCTTTTTGGTTTTCCTAGGCCTGCCCATACCTTTGTAAAGAGAGATCGTTTATGAACTTCTGTTTTTAGTCACTCTTTGAGTGTGTCACCTGTTTCCTGTCTGATACTCTGATTGATATGGTATCGGATGGCATTGATTCAATAGAGCAAAGCTATTATATCTGCAACGTTTCTGTGATTCTCTTGGCCTTTCCTTGGTGGTTGCAATATAGATGCT
This sequence comes from Ateles fusciceps, assembly GCA_036589455.1. Taxonomy (NCBI): domain Eukaryota; kingdom Metazoa; phylum Chordata; class Mammalia; order Primates; family Atelidae; genus Ateles; species Ateles fusciceps. The sequence continues at coordinate 31,860,054 of JAZHEH010000065.1, read as the reverse complement.
ACTGTACCTGTCAGTGTTCCAGGCAGAAAGAAGGGAATGGGGGTGCCAGCTAACTCTTGTTCCATTTAGCCAGAAAAGCAAAGGTGTTTTTTTCGGCCCTAGGGGGTCCTAGTGTGAGGGATCACATAGTGCCTTTAGGATTTCCAGGGTGATAAGAAAAAGGGAAGTCAACATTTACTGAGTACCTGCTGTGGATCAGGCAATGTATTAGGTACTTTACACACCTCACTGCCTCCAGTTGAAGCAGGTACAGAAAGGTAAAAGGACTAGCTTAAGGTTATCTAGCTCAAAACTGGCAGGTAGGGGATTTCAAAATTGTTGTTCTTCCAGGAGCAATCAAACATTTATTCAAATGAGATCTTATGTGGAATAAAAATAAAAAAAGATGAATGTTAAACCCCTCTAGTTAAGCCAGGGAAGGGACTTGAAGATACTGAAAAGAATGTCCTGCCCTTACCCCATCCCATGGGGTGGCCCTAAGACTCCTCTGCAGAACTCTAGGGTTTCTTGGAGCAGAGTTTGAAAACCACCGCTTTCTACTCTGCTAGAAGCACACACAGAGCTGCCCAGTAAAAACCAATTTGAACAAAGCAAATATTGGAAAAACCTTCTTGACTCATCCAGTCCTTGACTCCATGCTATTCTTTTCTTTTAGTCTATCTTTGCTTTTAATGTGAATATTTATTTTTATTAATGCAATACATGCACATTATTAAAAAAACAATATTAAAATGCTTCTGGTAGAAAAATATGCACTGAAAACCTGCTCCCTGCTCCCTGAAGCAACCACTTTCTATACTTTTAGCCTCATCTTGTGGCATTTATCTCCACATTTCTAAATATAATGTTTATGTTCCTATTTCTTGTTTCCTGTTTGATTATTATCTACTGACTTTTATTGTGGCAGATGAGTGTTTAGTTCTTTTATAATCCCCCTTTCTCCTGCTCCACCTCTTTAAGGTAATTACAATTTTTATCAAAATCAGCTTTTACTTTATTATATTGAGTTAAACAATTCAGTATAATTACATTATTTTTCTTGTACAACTCCTCCTCCCCCATAGTTCAAGTTTTTATTTGCTTCATGTTTCAATTTCCTGAGTTTTCCTTATACATATTGATTATTTCCCCCAAACATTCCAGTTTACTTGTAATTTTTTTATTCATTGTTGTTTCTTTTTTAAAAGTCTTTTTTGCTTTTATGTACGCATTTTATATCATTCCATTTTCTCTCCTCTTAGCATATCAATTATATTCATTAAAATTTTTTTTACTGATTACCCTAGGGTTTGCAATATACATTTATAAGTATCTAGATCTACTTTCCAATGACCTTATACCACTTCATGGGTGGCGTATGCCCAATTTCTTCCTCTCATTCCTTATAGTATCGCTGCCACTTATTTCATTTATTCATATGCTATATCACCCAATACATTGTTATTATTATTACTTGGAACAAACAATTATCTATAGATCAGGTAAAAACAGGAAAAATAAAGATTTTATTTTACTTTTTTTTCCTTCTCTGACACCCTTCCTTTCTTTATGTAGAGCCATATTTCTAACATGTCATTTCCTCCTCTCCAAAGAACTTTGCTTTGGCTTTTTTTTTTCAAGACAAGTTTACTGGTGACAAATTGCCACAGTTATATTTGCCTGAGAAAATCTGCTACTTCCTCACTTTTGAAGAATAATTTCACTGCATACAGAATTCAAGGCTGGTGGTTTTTTCTTTTAACACTTTAAATATTTTATTCTACTTTCTTTTGGTTTGTGTGGTTTCTGATGAGGAGTACAATGTAATTTTTATCCTTGTTCTTCCATAGGTAAGGTGATTTTTCCCCTCTGGCTTCTATCAAGGTTTTGTTGACTTTGGTTTTCTGTGGTTTGAATATGATTCCTAGGCATAGATATTTTTTAGGGGTTGGATATTTATTCTGCTTGGTGTTTTATAAGTTTTTGGAATTTGTGGTTTGGTTTCTGTGATCAGTTTTAGGAAATTCTTAGCCATTATAACTTCAAATAATTTCTTGGCTGCTTTCTCTTTGTTTCTTGTTCTGGTATCCCATTATGCATAGGTTATACTTTTTGTAATTGTCTCAGAGTTCTTGAATATTATCTTTCTTTTTTTTTTTTTCATTCTTTTTTCTCTTTGCATATCAGTTAAGGAAGTTTCTATTAATATAGCTTCAGTATCCCATTATGCATAGGTTATACCTTTTGTAATTGTCTCAGAGTTCTTGAATATTATCTTTCTTTTTTTTTTTTCATTCTTTTTTCTCTTTGCATATCAGTTAAGGAAGTTTCTATTAATATAGCTTCAGGCTCACTAATTCTTCTCTTAACTGTGTTCAGTCTCATGATGAGCCCGTCAAAGGCATTCTTAATTTTTGTTCCAGTTTTTTATTTCTTGCATTTCCTTTCGATCCTTTCTTAGAGTTATCATCTCTCTGCTTATATTATCCATCTATTCTTACATATTGTCTATTCCATCAGAGCCCATAGTATATTAATTTTAGTTATTTTAAATTCTTGGACTGATAATTCTAAATACCTGCCATATATGAATATGGTTTTGATGTTTGCTTTGTCTTTTCAGATTATGTTTCTCCTTGCATTTTACTATGACTTGTAAATTTTTGTTGAAGATTAGACATGATACTAAGAGTTGAGGTAGACAGGCCTTTAGTGTGAGAGTTTATGTTTACCTGGCTAGGGGTTAGGGTGTGTTTATTGTTTGTTGTAGCTATGGATGTTAGAGGCTTCAGTTTCCTCTAGTGTCTTAATTTTTGTCTCTCTTTTATCTTTGGGTTTTCCTAGATACTCCTTCTTAAGTAAAGTCTGAGCCTTGCAGTTCTTTCTGCCATAATCCACTGTTATTATATAAGAGCCTGATTGATGTGATGGTAAGATGTGGGAGGAAGGAAAAACATATATTTCTATAATTAGGTCTCAGTTTTTAGTGGGCCTGTGCCTCTGGGCTTTGATCGTCATAAGTGCTTGTCACATTCCCCTGTCCCCCTTAGATGAGATAGAAAGGCTACATGGGATTTTTCTCTGCTCTTCTCCATGACAAGCTGGTGGGGCTCCTAGTAGTAATATTCATGTAAGTGTATGCCCCGCCTCAGGAAAAAAACTACCCCAAGGATTTTAAACTCTCATGCTAGCCCACACTCAATGCTTAGCAATTTTTTGACTTTACCTTTGAAATGTTCAAATGATTACAGATTCCAGTAGCTTCTGATTCAGGTAAACTGATCTGTATTCTTTGTATTCACTTGTCTCTCCAGTTTTCAGGGTGGTAGTTTTCTTCTTTTTTCTGTATTGTCATTATTATTTTTTCTTTTTCCCATTTATTAATGTTGGTCTCTATTTTCCATGTTGGAAGACATTCTCAGACATCTAGTACTCTGGCAATAAATAGCTCAATTGAATCTCGTGTGCATTGGTTGAGTTTATTAAGTAGAGTTCATCAAAGGATAATTATGGGATAATTGTTTTGTAGGAGAAAGCAGTAAATGTTAGAGTTTTTAATCATTTCTTTGAGGTTACATGACAGAGACTGTAAATGCTTACCCAATACTCATGTGCTTATCTAAAATTTGCATCTCTCTTTTAGTTAGGGTAAGACCATATGACTTGATTCTGGCCAATGACATGTGGGTCAGTTTGTGCACATCTTACATAATCCTCAAGCTTTCTCTTTTCCTCCTGTAATGTTATCAGATTCTGCATGTTCTAGATGTTTAGCTATGATATAGAGAAATACAATCTGACTTGTTCTAGACTGATAAGAGTAAGAAACACACTTTTTAAAGGATTTATTAATTACTACAGCAAGGCCTATTGTTTCTGACTAATATGGGCCAGTTTCTGCAGAAAATAACCTTCTAGTTATCTGCTTGGGGAGAATATGTATGCCTGATTGTCAGCATTTGACAGCAAGAGTGGGGGAGGAATAGATGAGGATCTTCTCTCGGCCACAAAGATGGTGAAGCAAATTTAGGGGTGTGTAATTACTCAGCATCAACACTTTCATCACTTTCCTTTTCAGTCTTGTGTCTTGCCCCTGCATTCCCAGTATCTGGCCTTTCCTATGACTTGCTGTGTTTGCTTCCCTTTGTCCTTTTTCTCTGTAGACACTTAGGTTTCAGCCTCTTCTATATCAGTTACCACTTTTCTGTCTGTTTTCCATTTTTATGTTTTAAAAAGTATTGTTTACTTGCTATGGTCTTCTCTTTTGACTCTTTGTCCTTGTGCATATACACACTTTAAAAATTATTAAATTCCTTTACTCTTTTCCAGAAGAAAGAGGGCATGAAAATGTGTGCTCAATTAGCCATGTTTATCTGGAAGTCTTGCCTTTACTTCAATACTTAGCCTTTACTTAGTCTTGCCTTTACTTCAATATTTACCATTTTGGGATTCAGGTGGGGACTTCTTGCTCTAGATGTTGTATTTCTGCTGTTCTCTTAAGTAACTTCTTAAGGACACATCTATTATTAACCCTTCTGGTCCAGATCTTGGACAAATCTTGATGCCCAAATATTCATTCTTTTAACCAAACACATGAGTCTGTGTGGGAGGCTGTCCTCCGAGGGTGATGCCTAGCCAATGAGCCCTTTATCACCTAACATCTGCCTACTGGTCCAACTACCTCCTCAAGTTGCCTTCTCCTCCCACCCCCCACCCCCTTCTGGTGCATGTTATACCTAAATCTGACCGAATTTTACTCTCCAAAACTTCTTCTTTTTTTTTTCTTTGAAAACTTGTTTTCTATACTCTCCAAAACTTCTAAGCATGTGCTCTTCCCCTCTGCCTAGTATGTCCTGCCTCATTTTGTTTACCTGGTGAGCTTTTACTCAGCTATCAAGACTTAAGCCAAGAGATACGACTTTCTTTTAGTCTTCATGTGTAGCTTTCCTGCTCTTACCCTTAGGCAGAGGTAAAACTTATCTCTGTCCCCCAAATCATCTTTCATTTATCTTCAATATATAGCACTGATTTTGTTTTACTTTATAAATTGCTGTGTTTCAACTTTAAGGGCAGTGACTTACTTGTTTTTGTGTCCTAGTGCTTGAAACTATCTTTGCCTCAGAATAAGCACTTGATACGTGTTCGTTGAAAGCACTCAGGACATGTTTCCTCTATTCTCCTGCTACTTATGGGTAGTCGGAAGTCTGAAACACCCAGAACTCAGGGCTCTTTATACTTTTCTTGGGGAGTTCTGGGAAGGGAGAAATTATGACCTTCAGCAGAAGCCATTTACTCTCAGTTGACACCTTGTCCCTAACAACTAAAATCTCTCATGCTACATTTAAGCCTATTTCCTCTGGTTGATCAAAGCCTCTCATATATATGTCTAGATTTAGGCTGGGCACAGTGGCTCATGCCTGTAATCCTGGCACTTTGGGAGACTGAGGCTGGTGGATCGTCTGAGGTTGGGAGTTTGAGACAAGCCTGACCAATGTGGTGAAACCTCATTCCTACTAAAAATACAAAACTTACCCGGGCCTGTAATGGCATGCACGTGTCATCTCAGAATTCCAGCTACTCAGGAGGCTGAGGTGAGAGAGTCACTTGGACCCAGGAGGTGGAGGTTGCAGTGAGCCAAGATGGCACCACTGCACTCCAGCCTGGGCCAGAGAGGGAGGCCCTGTCTCCAAAAAAAATTATATATATATTTTAAATTATATATAATATATATACAATATATTATATATATATTTTATTATATATTTTTATTATATATATTTTATTATATATATTTTTATATATAATATAATATATATATTATATATAAAAATATAAAAAATATATATTATATATATTATATATAATTTAAAATATATAATATATACAATTTAAAATATATATAAATGTAATACACACACACACACACACACACACACACACACACACACACATAAACTTTCAACCCCAGTAAGTTCCTCCTGGATCACATTTTTCTTCTTTTTGCCATTCTTTTCTAGATCCTATACAGTAGCATTGTTAAAATGAAGAAAAATACAAGTAAGGGAACCTGATACTCTAATTCTTTTAGAGAAATAGCTATGTGTAACACTGGGTCAATCCTCCGAGCTTTATGCTGGGTAAAAGGACTGCCCAGTCTTTCTACTAGAGTCGGGAATAGTGAATGGCACCTTTTCCCCCAGAGTAAATGCTTCATTTGAGAGCACAGTGGGTATTGTCTTAGCAGGATGCTAACAGTTTCAGCATACTTGCTATGTTTTTGTCTTTGATTTCAGAGAGTGATGCCTAATAGGTCAAACCAGAGGGCCTTAATCTTGTAGAAAGAAAACTTAGCTTGCTCCAGCCCTGAGTTGTGGTCAAATTGGAGTTCTATGCCTGTTAGCCTACCATTCATGTACCCCAAAATCTCATATAGTCTGTCAGAGAATATTTTATGTAGGGCCACCATGTTAAGAAACAACGACGACAACAACAACAACAACACCTACAACTGCCCTGAAAACAAAGGACACAAAGGAAATAAAGAAGAGCAAAAAATGTGCAGACAAACCTTTCTGAATGCTGGATGAATTTCAAAAAACAATGACTTTCCTTTTTTTCTGTTTATTTTTAGGGAATTAAAATTTTATGCAAAAGAGGAAGCATAAATACGTAGGTAGTTACTAAAATAAAGCTCACAAACTCAGGTGCATTCAGATGACAGCCAAATGACTTAAAAGGGGCAAGGCCCCAAGGAATAACACTTGCAAGGAGTGGGTTCTGGGAGATGGGTGTGTTTGTTTCTCACCTAGATGGATTCAAACTTTGAAAAACACCTACCACCATCTGGGAGTTTGGAGTTTCCTAATTAAGATGATGCTATCAAAGCAGGCATGTGATCATAAGTGTTACCCAGAGTGTGGTCACAAGCAAGAATCCCAGGGCTTTCCTAAAAACCTCTGAACAAGAAATTTCAGGGAAAAGTCCTGGAAATCTGTCTATCAATACAGCGATCTACTATTTATTTATCTACTAGCTAGATGATACTTATGATTAGGAACTTTTGGGACACACCAAAATAAAATGTATAGCCTAGTGCTTTCCAACCAAGTGCAGAGCTATCTGACTGGGGAAGAAGGGTAGAGGCCAAACAATTGGCTCCCTTGGGATAAGTGTCATGAGATGGCAGTGAGGGCAGGAAGAACATCCTGAGTGAGGAGATGTGGATGCTGTGAATGGCTTGAATGCAATTGAGGAAAGTGATTAGGGTTACGTTGAGGTCTTGCATGTGAGACAGTGGATTTACTAAGATTTCCACAATCACAGGGATTGATTTGGGTTGTTTGGAACTTGATGAGTGGAACTGTCTTGAAAGTGCATTTTGTCTCTATAGGAAACATAAGCTTGGAATGGGAAAATGAAGGCTTCTGCTGATAGGCCTACTACTTTTTGAATGCCTTAGTTGTCATAAGGTATATTTGACATTTTTCTGGTCAAAAGATCCCAGAAATTGTCTAATTTTTATTTCTTCATTTGTAAAAGTCATTGGCAATAGATCACTTGATCTGCCAACTTTTGAAGGCAAAATAAAATTCCATCATGAAAAATGGATGGTTTTCTCTGTGCCTTATTGAAATGTTATGTAGGTGTTAAGACAAAGATTAAAAATGCTCTTACTACAACTTGGCATATTAAAGGTAGAACAATTGTCAGATTGTAGATACATGTCACTATGCTCCAGAAAAATAAAATAAGCTCATGATAAATGGAAAGAATTAAACGAATGTCGTATGGCAAATAAATACATTGAAGTTCCCTTTTCGAGTAGATTAAATAGGTGGTATACACAAACACAGATAGTGGTCAACCAAGCTTGAAAAGTTTACTATTTATGTATGTTGTTTAGTGGTTTAGAACAATACTCACTTATTATCTCATAATTTCTTTAGGCCTGAGCATGGAATATCTGGATTTTTTGCTTACAAGACTAAAACCAAGGTATTGGCTAGGTTGTATTCTCATTTGAAGCCTGGGTCCTCTTCCAAATGCAATCAGTATGTTGGCAGAACTTGGCTCCTTGTGGTTGTAAAATTGAGATCCTCAACTGTAGAGGCTGTCCCTCTCACTAGGCAGTTCATAGCATTAGATATTTGCTTCTTAAAGGCAGCAAGAGAGCATTCTGTTGCTTGAAGTATTTAATTCAGGAAAGGCCTGAATGCCCCTCTTTTTAAAAAATACATTTTACTGTATATATTTAAGGTATAAAACATGATGTTTTGGGAGATATATAGATAGTTAAAAGGTTACTGTAGTGAAGCAAATTAACATATTCATCATCTTACAGTTATCAATTTTTTATTCATTTCTGTAGCAAGAGCAGCTAAAATCTACTCATTTCGAATGAATGCCATATACAGTTCAATTTTATTACCTATAGTCCTCATGTTGTACATTAGATCTCCAGAGTTGCTCATCCTACATATCTGCTACTTGTATCCTCTGACCTACATCTCCCTGTTTCCTGCCCTCCCCCTCCCCGCAATCTTCTGCCACCAATACCACACACCCCATCCTGCCCTGGTAACCACTGTTTTGTTCTCTGTCTCTGTATATTTGAATTTTTAAAAATTCACATGAAAGTGAGTTCATGCAATACATTTTTTTTCCTATGGGCCTGGACCCTTTTAAAGAGCTCCAGTCCGGTCCACTTGAAACTTGGTCCAATTGAACTTTTTAAAAGGGTCCTGGCCCACAGGAAAAAAAAAAAAAGAGGTGTGAAAACATAAAATTATAAGACTCATATATTTTACCTCAGTATTGTCTAGAAAACATATTAGGGCAGAAACTACTAACTTTAACTAATGACTGTAAATGAAGAAACTTGGACAAATGGTGACTGTTGACACAAGTGCTTTGGGAGGACAAGCGCGCGGCTAGCCATCACTTACAATGAGAACAATGTTAGTGAGTTCTTGCATAATTGTTACTACAAAGTTTAATTAATATTTATTTGTATCCCATCACTATAAAGTTATCCTATCACTATAAAGTTTGCTGATTAGGGCAAAGAGCTTTGCTATAGAAGTGAGAGATTTTTTTGTTTACTAGCTCTCCAAATTGTTGACATATAACCTCTAGACTGAAATGTTTGTTATAACTCCATTTACTAGAACACCGTTATATAAAATTGTGTTCACTTAAGGTTGTAAGCAACATTTGGTTTTACTTATCAACTTTGATATGCGTTAATTTACAATGGCATCACTAGCTTTGGTAAGCTTAACCTGTGTAAAACTCTGTGAAAATTTTCTTGAAAATAGGCAGATAGTTGAAGGCATATTTCCTCCTTGAAAATGAATTCACAAGTAAAATACAAAAGTGTCTTGCATACTGACATTAGGCCACAACTCAGAATTTGTTGTCAAGGTGGAATGGATTTCAAAGACCTAGGAAGGGTGAATGAGTAGAATGTGTGATTAACCGATGGTTGCAGGACATGCTCTGACATAGCATCTTGCATGTGGGGACTCTTGTGCCAGGACCCTCACTCATGTGCCTGAGGCAGAATCAACTGACTATTCAGTTCTTGTCTTCACTGCCTAACTCATTGTTATAGGACTTCAGATAAATCTTTTAATATCTTGAAAGGATATCTAAGGTCCAGTGAAGTTCTAAAACAGCATTCTTTGATGGTTTCATTCCATCTTCATGGGACCAGTAGAATATATTTTCAGGATGGCTGGGGTTTGAGACTAGCCACTGCCATGAAACTGAGTGGAACTAATTGGCACTTCTAGAGTGTGAGATCACGATTCTGTCACTGTGCTCTGATTACTTTCAAATATATTTGACAGTTCAAAGAAAGGCAGTAATTGCTTCTCGAAACTCTTAGCATAATCTCTGATTTCTCAGGCAGCAATGCCATTAGTTGCTAGTTATTTTAAGCCAAGATGGACAAAAATATGTCTTTGGAAAATATAATATTGCCATTTTATCAAACTTAGAATTTTTTGTAGCATTATATTTACCAAACCAAAGCTTTCATACTAAACTCCAAACACATTTAGACTTGGTTTCAATAGTTTCAGGTCCACATATGTCTCAGAGATAATTTGATACCATATTTCATTTGATGTTCACTTGCACGTTCTGCTTTTGCCACACTTCCAAGTTAGCGTTCTGAATTGATTCAGCAGAATTTATCTTCAAACACTCTTACTTCCTTCTGCCAGCTGGTCCCTTTGTAAGTTCTTTAGAAGATATTGGGCTGGCAAAAATAACAGTCTTACTTTGTTAAGTGGTTATCCTAAGAAGATCAAAATAGACACTAGTCAATTTTCAGACCAATGAATTGAATCCCCTTGGGCATAAGTGGGCAATATAAACCATTTAATCGCTATTGAAGAGTTATAAAACTAAGAAATAATTTGTTTGGGTAAAGCTTATCTCCTTGTAAAAGTGATTGTTTCTTATTATAGCATTTAAGAGCTGGTTATGTAATCAGGGTAATATTTTTAGATGTGTTTGTAAAGCTGAAGTTTTGGTCTGCTGGCAAAAGAATCCACCCAAGTCATCATGAGCAGAAGATGCTTAGCAGTAAGCATTCAGTGTAGGCATTCTTTTCTCTTTTTGTCAGAACTAGCATATGTCATGTGAAACAAATGCTTAAGATTTAATTGTGTTTTAAGTGGCCCCTTTGAAGTGACTCAAGTTATCTCTCTTTAGAGGAAAAAAACTCAGCATTAATCATAATTCATTAACTTGCCTCCAACAAGTTTTTCTAATTATAATAATATACATATAACAAAAAAATAGGAAGACTTTTGTACTCAGATGTCAAACCTTTCTTGGAGAAAAGGTTGGAAAACAATATAATAAGGACAGGGTGAAAGGAAATATGCCTATCTCTGATACTATACATCTCATAGGAGTCTATAATTTTGAATGAAACACTTAATTGTTAAATGAATAAAATATAAGGAACAAAATGGGAGAAGATGAGCAGTGACAATAAGTACTTTCTGTGTTTGTCAGGGTCCAATATGGAAAATAGAAACCACTTCAGGTATCTCAAGCAGAGAGGAATTAATGCAGGGAATTGGCTGAACACTTGTTGGAAGGATGGAGGAGCAACTCAGAAAAGGGCATGTTACCCAGTGATGAGCGGCCATCTCTCCTACTGCCACTGCAGCAACTGCTGTTGGAATCATGCTGCTGAACTCCTGGTTCTGCTGCTGCCAGAGGTACCACCAGGAGGCGAAAGGAGGTGAGGTATTTTAGCTGATTTACCAAAGACTCTTAGGTGAGATGCATGAGGAGAGGGTTGGAAGAGTAATCTCAAGATGGACTGGAGGACAATGGGTCTGTATTTGCTGCAGACTAGGATTATTGAAGGAGGTAGAGTCAGAAATGACTGAGACATTTTTACAGAAAATTGTTGAATCAAGGATGTTGTATCTCACCTCAAGAGTTCGGGAAATTAATTGATTTTGAAAATATAATCAGAATACGTTCCAGTTCACCAGCATAGGGTGGTTATATTTCCTTTAGATACAAAATGCAAGCCCCCTCAGATGTCTGAATTCTACTGTTTTCTTTGAGTCTCTCTTGTCACGTAATCAAAAACTTAATTTCTGGTCTATGATTTAATTTTTGTTTTTCATCTGCTGCAACTGTTGAGGAGAGAAGAAAGCACAGCACTTCCTTGGAGACTGACCTCCACATAGCTGCCCCTGATCTGTCCTCTCTGCTTGTTCTGTCTGCCTCCAGTACCTTTTTCTATGAAAATATCTCTTCCTGTGCTATTCCATTCTCTTTTATATCCAACATATTAGTACTAAAGCCTGGGGTGGACACCACATATCCCTGCTCACACTACAGTAGATCTGGACCTAATACATTGACAACAGAAACAAATGCTAGTAATTTGAATATTAGCTTTCTTATATTTTGAAAGTGGTTGAGAGGTGGCTCTATGTACAATAAAGGAATCAGCCATTTAAACTAGGTTGACTAGTCAGTTAAATCAAAGAACTATTTGTCTATTTTTCTCTTCACCATATTGACCAAGTGCTTGACAGAACCGAGTGGTTAATTAAATAAAATGGACCTTTCAGCACTTAATTTTATCCTACACATTTGTTACCTAAAAAGTTATTTTTAAATTGTAATCAGCAAATTACTGAAAATCAGTTTGTAAACTATTGTTTTGAAGAGCTTAATATTTTTCTACAGATTCACCCAAGATCTTGAAACTGGCTTGAAACGCAGGTCATTAGCACCCCCATTTTTTTTATGTTCTTCATTTATCTATCACCTCTTATCAACTCTTTAAAGTTCAGTCATATCTTCTGCCAGTATTTGGTCCTGCCTGTGTCTTCCTCCTGCTCTTACCCAGCTCCAAAGTTGTATTGGGTGATTGCAGTGCCAATCTACCAATATCTAGATCTGTTCAGCATCACTTTGGTGGTGAGGGAATGAGACTTTTGGTCAACCATTACAGAAAATAGGAGCTATCACATTCTCATGCCCCTAATTAAGAGACCTTTTCTTTTGTGCAGTCACTGGGGTTGACTGTGGCCTTGAGGGTCTACTGCAATTGAGGAAATCTTAGAAAAGAGCCAAATATGTTTAATTCTGTTCCCTAAGCATAGCAACATACCACCAAATGCTCATAGCACTTTTTTTCTCCCACTAAGTCTCTTAAGAATTTTCAGAGTATCTACATGTTCTGAGGGAAAATTTCAACTGTATTTGGATCAAGATGTAAAATGCAGTTTGCTGTACTTTAGTCTCGCAGTCATTCCATGAAGTTTGTAATTTACCACGTGGCTCCACAACCAAATGCATGGCACTGATGCATTGGGATTTATTGGTGAGACAGTGTGATATAAGCTGAGAGGATAGTCAGGAAAAGGGGTGTATGCAGGGCTTGGCAATAGCTATTTACTAAGGGTGAATAGGTGCACGGTAGGGTCAGTAGTGGGCTTGGCTAGTATCAGAGGTTCAATTAGGCAAGTAAGCCATAGTGATCAAGAAGCTTGGATTCCCAGATATGGTTCAGGCAAGCATTTGGCACCTTATGTCTGAGCCAAAGAGGCAGGAGGCAAAAGGACTATGGCAATGAGAAATATGTGTATATGCTTGGTGTGTGTGAGTTTTACATAAATAATTCATAATGCAGATAGTTTATTCCTAGCAGTAGAGAGAAGCAAGTTGAAAAGGCATGCTACACGGAGGGTGTTTTATTCTTTCTGAGTCTGTGCTTTGACCTGGTCTAAGTTGTTTTCATCAGAAATAAATCACTACTGACATTTCATTTTTAGTCACAACTCTAAAATCTTATTCTATGTTCTTGAAAAATCCTTGGTTTGGCAAATAAAAATTGGCAGCTACTGTCTGTAGAAATCCATTCTCTTGAGGTAAAGTTGACAGAATCATTTAATGTAAGCCCAATTTTCCAACACAGGAGAGTTGTGAAGATTAATGAAGCCATTTAAAAATATTCTTTGACAGCGTATTGTAGAAAATGCTTTTTAGAAAAATATTATTATATCTGGATTTTGGTGATAAGGACGTGATCTTTCCCTAAATAAATTAGAGTCTGTCTGCCCATCTATTCATCTCTCTATATCTCTAGTCTCTCTCTCCCCAGAGGAATGTCTTTCACATGTATTTGATTTTTAACCTGGAGTAAGAAATATATTTTATATCACATACTAGTGTGTGTGTGTATGCACACCACACCTGGGAACATATATTGTTTGCACAACTCTGCTCTGTTCTATTGATTAAGGGGGGGAAAGGAGGTAAAACAGCTTGGTTGAGCCACTAAATTGGTTTCATGGCTTTCTGGATGCAACTTGTAGCTTAAAAAACACTACTAGTACATATCCTAAAAAAACAGATAAGCATTTAGAAATATCTATGCCAAAACTCTATATAGAAATTATTCAAAACAAGAATTCAAAGCACAAGACTCAGATCATTGTTTAACTAGGTCAGGGTTGTTTTCTTTAGGGACCTGGTGGGGGTGGTAAAAGTCTATAACAAGCTGCCTCTGAGTTCGCCCTAATTGAGCACTGACTCCCCCATGAGGTTTCTGATTGAACTTGTTCTCTTTGTTGCTGTGAGCAATATACAAATTAATAGGCTAATCCCCATACCTGGTCCATATTGTATCTTTTGACAAATAATAAGATTACTATTTAAATGAGTGTTTAAAGAGACTAACATTATTTCATATGAGTTTTTGCAGTCACATGCATATTTGTGCTAGAAGATAACTACACACTTAGTTCTAGACCGTCTTCCATCATTCTGCAGGAATCTAGATGATAGTCTGTTTTCTGTCACCATTCAGCATTGGGAAACCCCGAGGCCATTCAGACATTTGTTTGTGTCGGCATTGGGACATTTCCTCAAGTCAAAATGGAGAATATTTCTGCCCATTTGCTTTCACTTTTTCAAAATAACTGGCCAGTTTTGTGGAAATAGCCTGACCTTATACCTTAATGATCACCTACACAGAAATTAACTACTGTCCTTGTTTCCCCCCCCCCAAGTTAGGAGGTCTAAAAATCAGTATAGGCTGGGTGGCAGTGGCTCATGCCTATAGTCCCAGCACTTTGGGAGGCCAAGGTGGGAGGATCACTTGAGATCAGGAGTTCAAGACTAGTCTGGCCAACATGGCAACCTCCCGTCTCTACTGAAAATACAAAAATTGGCTGAGCATGGTGGCGGGAGCCTGTAATCTCAGCTACTCAAGAAGCTGAGGCAGGAGAATCATTTGAACCTGGGAGGCAGAGGTTGCAGTGAGCCGAGATCATGCCATTGCACTCCGGCCTGGATAACAGGGCGAAACTCCATCTCAAAAACAAAAACAAAAACAAAAACAAAACGAGCAAAGAAAACCAAAAATTAGCGGGGCATGGTGGCACATGCCTGTAGTCCCAGCTACTCCGGAGGCTGAGGCAGGAGAATCACTTGAATCTGGGAAGTGGAGGTTACAGTGAGCTGAGATCATGCCACTGCACTTTGGCCTGGGTGACAGAGCAAGACCCTGTCTCAAAAAATATATATATAAAAATAAATAAAATAAAATAAATAAATAAATAAAAATCAGTATAGCTCATACTGCACTACATGATTTTTATAACTTGAATTCTGGTTTCATTTTTAAAGAGTATTCTGTATTCAGAATCTCACACTGTTTCATAAACCTTTCAGCACAAATCTGTACAGGGCAGTGACATGCTGTTTTGATTATGTCTCAGCTCATTTATTTAAAAGGCCTGAAAAGTTGTTTCAGCAGATTTCCTGCAGGTGTATCTGATTACCTGGGCTCCACTGATTCAGTAAGATAAATGGAAAACTTAGATCTTCATGAAATAGGGGCTTAAGGGAGAAATTCTGCAATGAATTGTCTTGAGAAGGAAAGAGTTCCCCATCTCTAGATATATTTAATCATAGGCTTGCTGACTACTTGTTTGAGACACTTTGGGAAGGACAGTGATGTAGAATTAGATAGCTTGTAAGGTCTAAGCCAATTGAGAAATTCTATGAGTTTAAATTATGTGAAAAGATTGACATATGTAGCTTTCAGATCTATTGAATTTTTAGTGACAGGAACATGGGCTGGCACCCAGTATTCTAAGTTATTATTTGCAAAGTCTGGGTTCAGTATGGTAGCAACTTTAGAAAAGCTTGTGTTGAATTTGTTCTTCAGCTTAAAACTCCAGTCATTATTCTTCAGCCTTATTCTTCTTCCTTTTCCTGGGGTGTCAAGCTCTACGGATGCAGAAAAATTGTTAATGTTTAAATATTAGAGAATCCAGATAACATCAGGCATGAACATTCTTTGAAGAATCTCTAATGGTTCTTAATCATTTTGGAATCATAGATCCTTTTGGACCCTGCCCAGAACAGTACACATTGAATTTTATAGGCTTAGAAGATTTACCCCAGATTAAGAATCCTTGTAATGAGCTTTAGAAATTATCCCTGAAAGTATCTAAGACCCGAAACCATAAAACTACTAGAATAAAATATTGGGGAAATGCTTCAGGACATTGGTCTGGGCAAATACTTTTTAAAATAAAACCTCAAAAGCACAGGCCACCTAAGCAAAAATAGAAAAATGGGATTATTTCAAATGAAAAAGCTTCTGCACAGCAAAGGAAACAATCAACAAAGTGAAGAGACAACCCACATCATGGGGGAGAAAATATGTGCAAACTACTTGAGGGAATGATGGATACCCCATTCTTCATGATGTGCTTATTTCACATTGTTTGCCTGTATGAAAACATCTCATGTACCCTTTGTGTGTGGTGTGTGTGTGTGTGTGTATATATATATAATGTATATATATATACACAATGTACCCACAAAGTTAATAAAATGTAAGCCAAGATAAAAAATTATAAACTATTCACTTGACAAGGGATTAATAATCAGAATATATAAGGAGCTCAAATAACTCAGTAGCAAAAAAAATCTAATTAAAAAATGGACAAAAGATCTGCATGATATTTCTCGAAAGAAGACATACAAATGGCCAAAAGGTGTATAAACAAACTGCAACATCATTAGTCATCAGAGAAATGCAAATCAAAAGTACAATAAAATATTATCTCATCCCAGTTAAAATGGCTTTAATAAAAAAGACAGGCAATAATGAATGCTGGTAAGGATGTAGAGAATGGTGAAACCTCATACATTGTAGTGGGAACATAAATTGGTACAGTCACTGTGGAGAACAGTATGTAGGTTCCTTCAAAAAACTAAAAATAGAACTACCATATGATCCAGCAATTCACTATTGCGTATATATCCAAACAAAAGGAAATTAACGTATCAAAGAGATATTTGCACTCCCAAGTTTATTGCAGCACTATTCACAATGACCAAAATGTGGAATCAACCTAAGTGCCCATCAACAAATGAATGGATAAAGAAAATGTGGCATATATACCCCACAGAATATTATACAGCTATAAAAAATGAAATCCTGTCATTTGCTGCATGGATAAAACTAGAGGTCATGTTAAGTGAAGTAAGCCAACCACAGAACGACAAAGATTATATGTTCTTTCTTATATATGGGTGCTAAAAAAGTGAATTTCATGAAGATAGAGAGTAGATTGGTGGTTACCAGAGGCTGTGGAAAGTAGAGGAAGGGAATAAAGAAGAAAAGTTGATTAATAGGTATAGATATACAGTTTGATAGAAGAAATAAGACCGTGTTAGAGAAGTCAATAGGGTAACTATAGTTTATGATAATTTATTATATACTTCAAAATAGCTAGAAAAGAATCTGAATGGTTCTTGCATAAAAAGACACAAACATTTAAGGACATGAATACTCCAGCTACACTAATTTGATCTTTACAAATTATATTAATGTATTAAATTATTATATATCCCCAAACTATGTGCATCTATTATGCATCAATTTAAAAAAATAATCCTTGCAAAGAAAATGTATCCTCTCCAGTGTCTAATAGTCTTACTTTTTAGGGATTGTCCAGGACATGCCAGGACATGCCAAGTTATTCTCAAGAGGCATTAAATTTCTTTGTAAATGAAACCCATTAATGGAAGTAATAAACAATAACCAAATTATATTTACATTAAAAACAATCTGAGAATGGAAAAGGAGTTCATAAAGCATAAAAGGATAAAAATTGAAAAACCCACAAAGGAAAAAGCTGATGAGTATGATGTAAAAATGTAAAAATTAAAAGTGGGGCTAGGCATGGTGGCTCACTGTAATCCCAGCATGTTAGGAGGCCAAGGTGGGCAGATCACTTGAGGTCAGGAGTTTGAGATCCACCTGGTCAACGTGGTGAAACCCTGTCTCTACCAAAAATACAAAAATTAACTGAGCGTGGTGGTGCTTGCCTCTAATATCAGTTACTCAGGAGGCTGATACAGGAGAATTGCTTGAACCTCAGAGGCAGAGGTTGCAGTGATCTGAGATTATGCCATGCACCACTGTACACCAACCTGGGTGACAGAGCAAGACTCCATCTCAAAAAAAAAAAAAAAAAAAAAAAAAAAGGAAGATGGTTCACTAAAAGATACTATGAAGAAGATTAAAAGGAAAATGAGAAATTGGAGAAAATAATTACTGCCAACATTTGGTATATGAATAATCTTTTAAAATAAGAAGACATTAAAAATGTTAAAAAAAAAAAAAAAAAAGCACATGAAAATACCATTTTTCCTACAGCAGGTATTGACTGATTATCATGTGGCAGACACAAAGGGTCTTGGGATAGACAAACATCCTGTTTTCAAGGAGCTTAATTCACAGAATGAAAATGGTCAATTAACATGTGAAAAATGCCTACTTTTACTTAGAAATCAAAGAAATGCATAAAATTTTTGGGAAACAATTCTAACCTGTTGTATTATTAGAGAAGAAAAATAATAATATTGAATTGTATTTAGAAGATGGGGAACAGATGCTGTTATCTGCCTAGGTAGGTGGTTTCATGGTGTGTGGCAATAGGTATTACGAATTTTAAGAACTGGGTACTCTTTTATTTATTTTTTCTCTTCTATGAATCTGTTCCAAAAAACTGTCAAAAACTCAGACAATACTTACGTATCAAAAATTTCCATTGCCATATGAGTTATAACCTCAAAAAATTAAGAGTAACGTAAGTTCTGTCTAAAAATATATACCATTGCAAATTGTGTTAAGATAACCTACAGGCTTAGAAAAAAAAATACAAACCATTGTGATTTTCATTTTACTTTTTCTTTTTGTATTTCTAAATTTTCTATTTTTTATTACTTTTGTAATAAAATGTTATAATAAAATGTTAGCAATGATTATCTGGTTTCTGAATTAGGGATATTTTTTTCCTTTTCTTTTTTTGAGTTGTCTTTTTACAAAATTGACACATAGTAATTGCACATATAAATGGGGTACATAGTGATTTTGTGATACATATAATAGCGATCATCAGGGTAATTGGCATATCCGTGATCTTAAGCACCTATTATTTCTTTGTGTTGGAAACATTCAATATACTCCTTCTAGCTGTTTAAAACTATGCAATATATTATTGTTAACTATAGTCATCTTACAGTAATCTAGAACACTAGAACTTACTTCTCCTATCTAGACGTACTTTTGTATCTTTTTACAAATCTCTCCCTGTCTCTCCCTTCCCCAGGCCCTGTCCAACCTCTAGTATCCTCTGTTCTACTTTTTGGTTCCATGAGATCAATTTCTTTTAGTTTCCACATGAGTGTGAACATGCATTATTTAATTTTCTGTTGCCGGGTTATTTCACCTAACATAATGTCTTCTAGTTTCATCCTTGTTGCTGAAAATGACGGGATTTCACTCTTTTTTATGGCCAAATAGTATTCCATTGTGTGTTTATGCCACATTTTCTTTGTCCATTTATCTGCTGTTGGATATGTAGGTTGGTTCCACACGTTGGCTATTGTGAATAGTGCTGCAATAAACATGAGAGTGCAGATGTCTTTGATATACTGATTTCTTTATCTTTGGCCCAGTAGTCGGATTGCTGGATCATATGTAGTTCTATTTTTAGTCTTTGAGGAATCTCCAAAGTGTTCTCCACAGTGGCTGTATTACTTGTTTTCCAGATTCTCTAAAGTGAGTGTATTCTATACCTTTTATAAAGTCAGAGATAAAAAAATAAATGTTATCTTTAAAACCCACATCTGGATTACAAGAATATATTTAAATTGTTTTCAAATAATTCCATCGAATTATAATAATTCTATGGAAGCAAGATAGAAAGTATTCATGTAGAGAAGACACCTGGTATTATAGAACCGGCTGTCTTTAGAACCTGTAGATATTTAGCTTGATAACATTTACGGGAATTTGATTCATTGAAAAAGAAGACAGAACTGAGTATTTTCCACTTGATACCTAATCTAATTTTATAAATTTGAAAAGATTATTCTTTGAACTTTCAAACATTCTTAAAATGTGCTAGGCATTTTTGAAGTTAGAAATTGGTTTACAGAGGTGCGGGCTTTAAGTTAAGCACTTGTATCATTTATTAAACACCTTTTCATAGATTCACAGTAAGGCATTTAAAGCCACATTAAATCTTTTTATCTCATTTATTTATATTTTTTCTCATGAAATCTTAAGGAATGCAAATTAGTTGCCTTTCAGAAAATCCTAGCTAAACTCAAATAAAGGCAAAATGTCTGCAAGAATTTTAATACATAAGTGATATGTCAACGCTTTATCACTACATTTAGAATAAAGAAATAATAAGAGGAGGTATAAAGAGATTTGTAAGGCACCTGAATGATAAACATGTTTTCTCAGTTTATATGACAAATCTTTCTATTTGTTAACATCTAGATGGATAGCTTTCCATACCCATGTGTAACTATGAAAATGCATATAAATATGAATATAAATATATGCACAACACATGCACACAGATACACTTCAGTATCCCTGAGAGTATTCTTTGTCTCTCTTCTTTTCTCATTAATTCATTCATTTATTCATTTCATCAACTGTTTCCTGAATACTTATTATGTAATAGAAACTTAGGTACCACAGATACTAAGATGAGTCAGATGCATTCTAGATTTGAGAAGCTTACAATGTAGTGGATTAAACGATTATGCAAGTAATATCACTGATTATACTACAGTAGAGGGAGTCACAAAGTATTATGAAAGTACTAATAAGGGGATGACTAACTTGGCTTGCTTTGGGAGTAGGAATGGAAGAAAATAACATTTAAATTTGGTGTAATGAGTAGGGGTTTGTTAGGTGGAGGGAAAAAAACCCCTGGATTTGTGAATGGATACCCATGTGTAGGACTGACCAAACTGCAGGGTGAGTAGAGGAGAATGGTCACCACAGCTCAACTGTGAAAAGCTTTGTACATCAGGCTACATTGAAGTCTCAATTCCAGTGGCCTGGATCATGACTGTCATCAAGTGCCAAAGCGTCCTTTGTATCAAGGCCAAGGGTCATCTTGTTGTTTCTTCATTACAATTATCAGAGTGCTCCTCGTAAATGTATAATCAGGCCCCCTCTGTGCAGAAGGCAGCCCTTCTGGGTTCCTGAAGAAGTGCTTGGAGCAAGTCCATTTTTCTCTTCAGGTGTACCTTTTGCAGAATCAAACAGTAAACAGTACTCACAGTGCTTTCAGGAGACCTTCTCATTTGCAATGATCTGGGAATCCTAAACTCTGTTAAAAGCAGCAAATACCTACTCAGGCTGGCAACTGGGTCAAAATGTTAATTACTCTCCAATAGCCACATTTTTTTTTTTCTCTCTTCATTTGCTCTTTCACCTCTTCAGAGTCTGTAATGGAGTTTGAATTTTCGTTACTGCTGAGACTACTGTGGTGTTAAAAATAAGTTAGCCCTTTGCCTGTCTCCCAGGCTCTTATGATGTCAGACCTCATCGGTTTCTCTCCTTTTTCAAGTTAATTACATTCAGTGTGAGTTTGAATTTTCAAATCCATCTGTTTTCCCCGTCTCTGTAGGCAGTGTATTTATATCTACCCTTTTAAATAGAAAAGAAATAGAACAACAGCTTCCTCACACTTTAAGCATTTTCTGTTCTATGCTATAGCTATTTCTTTTTAGAATAAAATTGCTGGAAGTGAATTTGTTTCACAGCTGCTCTCTAAGTACTCATGAAAAAGTGCCCAGTGCAGCTTGGGTTTCTCTTTGTTATTCTCTCCTATAGGCACCTATTACAATTTATAGACTTATTTGTGTATTAGCACTTTTAATACTAGCTGGACTATAAACTGTAAGGGCAGGAAAATGTTTTTTTGCCAAGCTATATCTGAAACATATTTTATATTCACTCTATAAATATTTATGGAGCAGCTAGCATATTCAAATGGAATAAATGAATGAATGAATGAAGATTTGTAATAATTGCATGCTTTAGAGGCTCACAATTTTTTAAATGACAAGGACTATTTTACTAATTTTTACTTTCAAGGATCCTATTTTGGTAATCTATACTACAGTACAAATCACTGCAAAACTTATGGCTTAAAAAACAAGAACAATTTATTATTTCTCACAATTTGTGGATTGGGTGGATGGTTCCTTTGTTGGTTATGCCTGAGCCACTCTCGTCACTATAAATGCCGGACGGTCAGTTGGGCCAGAGGGGTGTCAGCCACAGGTCTGGCAGTTGGTACTGGCTACCATCTCAGGTACCTGGGTTCTCCTTCATGTGGGCTCTCAACCTCCAGTAGGCTAGACTGGCTTTATTATGTAGTGTCTCAAGCAGGTTCAAGAGGGCAAAAGTAGAAGCTTCAAGGTTCCTTGAGGCCTACCTAGGCTTTGGAATTTACATAGTGTCACTTCTGCCACATTCTATTGGTAAAAGGAAGTTTCAAGGCAGTCTAAATTCAAAGTAGACTACTTCTCAATGGGAGAAATTGCAAAATTCTGTGGCCGTCTTTTCAATCAAGCTTTTTTTTTTTTTAGATGGAGTCTTGCTCTGCCACTGGGCTAGAGTGCAATGGCATGATCTTGGCTCGCTGCAACCTCTGCCTCCCAGGTTCAAGGGATTCTCCTGCCTCAGCCTCCCAAGTAGCTGGAATTACAGGTGCGCACCACCATGCCCAGCTAACTTTTGTATTTTTAGTAGAGATGGAAGACAGGGTTTCACCATGTTGGCCAGGATGGTCTTGATCTCCTGCTTGGCCTCCCAAAGTGCTGGGATTACAGGCATGAGCCATCCTATCTGGCCCTTGATCAAGTATTTTTAAGTGATGATGTTGATAATCATGATAATGAAGATGACGGGGAGAATAAGAACACTAAAAGTACTGAGTATTTGTACTATCTAAGCAGTGTTTGAAGTGCCTTAAGCATACATGTCTCACAACAACAGTTTGAAGTGGGTGATGTTATCATCTTCAATTTACAGATAAAAAACTGAGAGTTAGAGTACATATTGAACTTGTTCAATGTCTTGCAGGCACTAAGTGGCAATTTAGGGATGCAAACTCAGGTTTACTGGCTTTATAGCCTGTGGTTTTCCTCTCTTCCCCTACTTCTCTATATTCTTTATGCAATAATTAATCCCTGGTGTCTGTATTATACTTTTCCATCTCAACATCAATCTTGATTTTAAGGAATGATATAAAACTATAAAGGGTTAATAGTGATACTATGAAACTAGAGAAATTATTGTGTGGCTGGGTTGCTAATGAACAATACAGTTGAATAAGCATGTAGATATGTACACACTGTTAACTTCTACTAGTAGCCCGATGTTGATAATTGCCAAAAAAGTATGTTAAATTCTCTTTAAGATTGATCTAGAAACAGATGGGCAGAAACCCCATTTAATGAATACAGATTGCAGCTGATCCTTCTCCTGGGTTTTTATGCTAATCAGTAGCTTTCCCTTTGGGTAGAAATCTCAAAATCATTTCGTCATCTTCTCTTTTCCTCATTCCACATAATCAACTTTATTTTTGAAGGGTTCTCTTATCTCTTTCCTCCCTTGCATTTCTATTGGAAAACAACTCCTTGCAGCTTAAAGTGTGTTCTGTGGAACAGCAGCATCAGCATTACTTGGGAGCTTGTTAGAAATGCATAATCTCAGATTGCACCCCAGATCTACCAAATCAGAATCTGCATTTTAACAATATCTCCAAGTGACATGCATCCATTGTGAAGTTTGAGAAGCATAGCGGAGTTGCTAGTTGAGTAACCATAGGCAGGTTACTTAACCTTTTCAAGCTCGGGATTCATGTATAAGATTGGGACAATAATAGTATGTAGCTTTGAGGGCTGGTGAGAGGATTATATGAGATTATGCACAATGCCTGGTATACTGTATGCACTCAACAAATGGTAGCTATATGTATACACCTGTATTGTCATTGTGCTGGTTGAGACATTATTTCCTGGACCATTGTGATAACTTCCTATGCTTTTCAGCCTCAGGCTCTTTCTATTCTTTTTATCACACACTCTAGTGCCAGCTGTTTCTGAGAGCACAGATCCGATTGTGATCCTGCCCTCCTCATAAAGTTTCAAGGCATCTCACTACATTTATAAACCAACTTCTTGGCATGGAATCCACAGCCCCCTACTTTCTGACCATAGCCTGAGAAGAATATGGTGGAAACTGGGGAAGGGTTAAGAGTCAGGAGCTTCAAAATTTTGCCCTTGTTTTGACAACAAAAAGCTCTGTGATTTTGAGTTATCACTTTACCCTCTTTGGGCTCCAGTTTCCAAATCTATAAAGTTGAGTAGTTTAGTTAACATTTAAAAAAAAATATATATTTTCTTCTGTGCAGGATGTACAGGTTTGTTACATAGGTAAATGTGTGCCATGGTGGTTTGCTGCGCAGATCAACCCATCACCTAGGTATTAAGCCCAGCATCCATTAGCTATTCTTCCTGATGCTCTCACTCCCCTCAGTCCCCCAATAGGCCCCAGTGTGTGTTGTTCTTCCCAACACACACTGGGGCCTGTTTGAGGGTTGAGGGGGAGTGAGGGCATCAGGAAGTGTCTATGTGTTCTCATTGTTAAACTCTCACTTATAAGCAAGAACATGCTGTGTTTGGTTTTCTGTTCCTGCGTTAGTTTGTTGAGGATAACAGTTTCTAGCTCCATTCATGTCCCTGCAAAGAACTTGGTCTCATTATTTTTCATGGCTGCATAGTAGTCCATGGTGTATATGTACCATATTTTCTTTATCCAGTTTATCATTGATGGGCATTTGGATTGATTCCATGTCTCTGCTATTGTGAATAGTGCTGCAATGAACATACGTGTGCGTGTATCTTTATAATAGAATGATTTATATTCCTTTGGATATATACTCAGTAATGGGATTGCTGGGTCAAATGATATTTCTGCTTCTAGATCTTTGAGGAGTCACCATCCTGTCTCCCACAAGGGTTGAACTAATTTACATTCCCACCAATGGTGTAAAATCATTCTTTTTTTCTGCAATCTCACCAGCATCTGTTGTTTCTTGACTTTTTAATAATTGCCATTCTGATTGGTGTGAGATGGTATCTCATTGTGGTTTTGATTTGCATTTCTTTAATGATCAGTGATGTTGAGTTTTTTTCATATGTTTGTCTTGCATGAATGTCTTCTTTTGAGAAGTGTCTGTTCATGTTTTTTGCAAGGATTTTACATCTAGTAATTGACCAGAGTGAAACTTAAACCAAGTCTACTGACACCAGGAATTCCAAAGCTTTCAACACAACATTGAAAATTGAGGAGTGAAACCTTATTCTTTATTTCTTATTCCTGGAAATAATTTTGTCAATTGCTTGGGAATAGACCTGCATATGACATTTTAGATAGCTGTTATTAAAAAGTCTCTAGTAATATTTGTATCTATTAGCAAAAGATAGATATTTGCCTTGAATGTTTTCCAGAGAAATAGCAAATGTATTCAGTTTTATAAACTAGGAAGAACAACACATTTTAATAAGCTATAGGAACCACCTGTTGTCTCAGTAAAAATCATGCAGTGTTTTAGGAATGCTTTTTCTGCCACTTTTGATTAAAGGGCTATTTATACTTTTAAATAGGTTTCTGATAGAAAAGAATACCTTTGAAGTAGTATCCCAGAATTAAACTCCCAATGATGGTGTGATGAGGCAGAGGTAGCTTTTCTTCCTCAAGAAACTCAAAGTTTTATTTTCATAATGCAATGTTAAGTTTTTCTATTGTTAAGGTAGCGAATTCTTTTGGTTTTGCTGTTATTGCAACACACTTAATTCAACGTTATTCCCATTTTTCTCAATTCTTACATGCAAAAAGGTAAACACTTTTTGTGAGATATTTAATCAATTTTAACCCTTTGATATGATTCACTTTTGTCTTTAAATTCAGACATTAGTAGCAATGAAATCACTTAATGAACAATCCTTTTATAGACTGATGAGATGAGTACAGTTAATCTTAGAAGAAAATGTACTGACAGTTGTCAATACTGTTTCTTCCTTCAGTTCTGTGATGTGTGTTCCATGTGTGTTTCTGAAATTAGGATATATCTATTAATGTGAATGTTGTGTTTTTACTTCCCAAAGCAGTTATTAAATTAGTGGAATGTTTTATGAATTGTATTTTAGAATCAAGAAGCCACTGTAGATTGTTCTTTGGGACACCTAATTGGGTACAGTTGTTCTACAGGAAGCATAGGAGACACTGGATTTTCAGTTCTTGAGATGAGGTAGTGTCTTAGGCATTTAAAAAAGTTATTCTCAGTGGAGCTCAGCACAGTGCCTTGGAAACAGAGTGTTCTGTAAATATGGGTTAAATGATGAATTTACAAACACCAGAAATCAAGATACCAGTTAAGTATAGTCTTTTGAGTGGACTACAGCTATATCTAAACTAATTGCTAAAATGGCAAATGGAAAAATTTGATGCCACCCCCTGCTAGGGTGAAGTCATAAAGAAATTGTAACTGTAGGAACTATAGCGCTGTTCCTAACCAGGTAAGAGAGGAGGCATTCTCTAGAATGAACTAAATTATTGGTGTAGAGCACTGTCAACCAAAAATTGGGGACAGCAAAAGAAAATATTGTTAATTTGTCTATTTTGCTTTGGGCTGATTCCATAGAACTCTGTGACGTGAATGGGTAATTACTGACTGCCATTCTGACAGGAAATCCAAGTAAATTGTGAGTCAGGTATTTCTTTAAAATTTGACAATCTTTAAAGCATAATTATACAATCTTGATTTACTCACTAAACTTTTAAGTATTTGTTATAGCTATTACCAACTGTAATTTTCTCACTAGTTTTTTTCACACTGTTCTACAAGGGAGGGTCTATGGCTTGGTAGAAAGAACTCAGGGCTGGCTTCTAGCTGCTTTTTAGGTGTGGGTCTCTGGACACACAATGAACTGTGCTAAAAATAATTTGTTTTATTTGTGGCTCACTTTTCTCGTCTTTAACATATGATAATCTCTAAAGTATCTTTCAGATTCAAGGTTCCATGACCCTGTGACATTATAACCCACAAAAAGCAGTAATTTCCAATATATAATACAAGAGTCTAGGTTTCTGACAATTTGGTATGATAAAAGTGCCTTCAAACTACTGGCCATGTTTAAGAAACATTTTACTAATTCTGAAACATTTGGTCTTTATTCAGGAGAAACTATTTCTATTAAGAGAATATAAAATTATAGAAAATCTCAAAAGTAGAAGCTACAAGCCATAAGTAAATTAATATATAAGCAATTTTTACTCATTCATTTTATTAATTGGTGATCAAAGTTTAAATGAGGAACCTAGAATTGAATAAACATAGAATAAGGATACAATTATTATTTGATCAAGTGACAAATATCCAAGTATCATTATTAACTTCACTTGGAAGTAAACATGTATACATATCATGGCCAAACATATAAAACACATAAAGAATCTTTATCAAACCACCTCTGTAAATCTGCATATAAATATGCTTATGCATAGAAAAGCTATATAAAGGGACAAAAATAAATTTATTAGTCACTCTTTTTATTTTCTACTTTGATTAAATGCTAAAGCTCCTTACGACTCTTAGTAAATATAATTTAAAATAATTCACTGACCAATTATTTGAGGACTATTGGGAATGCTACTAGAAAAAAGTCTGTGGTTTAAAACTATTTAAGTCTTTAAAATCATAATATTTTCTGTATGGAAAAAGAAGATGAAAGTAAACAATTGCCCTTTAATTATCACATAATAAGATGTTTCTGACCCATTGTGCTGGGTCTTCAGAAGTCCGTATTATTCACTGAGTCCTGACTGTTGCACCTTAGAAAAGTGAGAATGAAGACCCCTGAAATTGTGACCATGACACAGTTTCTGATTGACATTTTACAGGAGCATCTGGCTGTGTATGTAAGTCTCTAGACCTCAACTATGGAAATAAAATGTCTCAGATGCTACCTGTCTCAGTTTGTAGTTCTCATGTTGTTTACAGAACCATTCAACCAGGTATGCAGTTAAATATACTATCCAGCTCTGAAATGGTGCCTACAAATTCTAGAGTAAAATAAATTGGGTTAAAATTCCCATCTGAGTTGGTTCAAATACAAGTTTATCCAAACACAAGTGAGATATAAAAATGGAGATCAGGTGGTTAACTCTTTTTCTAGAAAGGGCTGATTAAAAATTGGTTTCAGATGTTTATGGAGCAAGCAATTTTATGTATTTAGATGAAGAAGGTGAGTTTACAGATTTTGCCTACAAACAAAATATTTGTCTTAGTGTAGGACCCAGGCTTTAAATGCATTGTTTCCTTTTTAAACTATATGTAAGTCTAAAGACGAAAAGAGATAATGAATATCATGAAAATTTAAGGGCTAATTATTTTTTGTATCTTGGAACAAACATGTATACTGTAACCTAAAGGCAATGTTTCTTAAATTGTAACCTAAAGGGAATGTTTCTTAATGGTGCTACAAGTCCAGAAGTAAAGTATTATTATTAAAGTATTATTATTATTAAAGTGCAGATGCTAGTTTCTACAGTTTGCAGGTGTGAGAACAAAGGTAAATCCAAAAGAATGCTTAAAACATCAACTCATTTCTATCAGACTTTAGTTCTTTTGTAGGGCTACAGGAGAAAGCAAAAGAAACTCCAAGTTACTAGGTTCTCCAGTATGATGAGTACAGGTTGTCAAGGTGGTGCAGCAGAAAAGAAACAGGTAGAGTTGAATGTCAGCCCAGCTCCTAGATAGCTGTTGCAGCATTAGGCCTATTACTTCTCTTCTCTGAGCCTTAGTAAACAAAGGTAATAATACTTATTTCACAGATTACATGTAATTTTACACATTGCATGTGTGCAGTAAATGATAACTGTTACTCTAAAAGGTGGGGCTTAGTTATTGAAGGTATTAGATTGAACCATATAAAACTGACATTTTTGTAGATAAAAAGTAGCCAAATTTCAGACTTCACTGTAAGGTGATACCCTCCTAGAAACCTTGAGGACACTGTTACAGTGAGGCCACAGTGTGGAGGGCAAGGTCATGTTCCTTGGTGAGTTTTGAGTCAATGGTCATGGATGGCCATTTTCATTAGTGACTAGTTTATAACATGCTGAAATAATATACACCATCATGAAGCTTAGATATCTTAGACTATCCCATGCCCTACCCATAACATTGATCAACATTTTGCATCTTGCTAAAGTTAGCATATTAAACTCATTGCATTTGCATGCTCACACTTCTGTTCCATGCTGCTAAGAGTCACAAGTACACAAGAAGAACGGGCATAAACATATCGGTACACCTATCCTTTCTAATAATACCAGTAACATAGACAATCATGTTTAGACTCGTGGTGATCTTTCCTAAAAGTGTGATTTCAGAGTATTTTCCATATTGTTGATTTCCTTCTCAGTCATTTTCCTGTGGATTTGAGGCAGACGTTTCTGGAAATTTCCACTCAGCAGGATGTAGAGAAAGGGTTAATGCTGCTACTGGCATAGCTGAGACAGATGGAGAGGTAATAACCCACATAGAAGGCCAGTGTGGGCTGTTCCATCTGTAAGTTCACCAGTTGTATCACATGATAAGGGGCAGCACTTAGGATAAAGACTGCCACCAGCACCAGCACCATCTTTGTCAACTTCATCACTCTCTGTTTTGGTACACTGGAATTGCAGCTGCAAAGGAAACAATCAGATAGAGTATAAACAACCATAGAAATTATGGGGCAATATGTTCCTAGAACCTTTTGGACAGTTCAGAATGGCTTTGCAGTGAAATATGAAGCTCATTATTATATTCCTCCTTACTCAGAGCATTGTAATACATTCTTTTTTATTCTTGTTGAAAACTTTCCAAAGTTTCCAAAGCTCGAACATTTTTTTTTTTTTTGTTTTTGTTAAATTTTTTTTTTGTGTGGGTACTTAGTAGGTGTATATATTTATGGGATAAATGAGATGTTTTGATACAGGCATGCAATGTGTAATAATCATATAATGGAGAATTGGGTATCCATCCCCTCAAGCATTTATACTTTGTATTACAAACAATCCAATTACACTCCTTTAGTTATTGTAAAATGTAGTTATTGCTGTCTATAGTCACTTTGTTGTGCTATCAAATACTAGGCCTTATTTGTTCTTTTGAACTATTTTTAAATATCTATTAACTATTCTCACCTCACCTCCAGGCCCCCACCACCCTCCCCAGCCTCTGGTAACCATCTTTCTACACTCTATGTCCATGAGTTCAATTGTTTTGATTTTTAGATCCCACAAATAAGCAAGAACATGTGACGTTTGTCTTTCTGTACCTGGTTTATTTTGCTCAACATAATGACTTTCAGTTCCATCCATGTTTTTGCAAATGACAGTATCTCATTCTTTTTTATGGTTGAATAGTACTCCAGTGTGTATACATACCACATTATCTTTATTTATTGATCTGCTGATGAACACTTAGGCTGCTTCTAAATCTTGGCAATTCAGATAGCTAACCTTTTCAACTTATGTGATCCCATTTGTCCATTTTTGCTTTGGTTGCCTTTGCCTGTGGAATAAGAAATTTTTGCCCAGACCAATGTCCTGGAGATTTTCCCCAATATTTTCTTGTAGTTTCATAGTTTGAGGTCTTAGATTGAAGTCTTTAATCCATTTTGATTTGATCTGTATATGTAATGAGAAATAGGGTTCTAGTTTCATTCTTCTACATGTGGATATCCAATTTTACCAACGCCATTTATTGAAGAGACTTTGTCTTTCCCCAGTGTATATTCTTGGTATCTTTGTTGAAAATGAGTTCACTGTAGGTGTGTAAATTGGTTTCTGGGTTTTCTGTTCTTTTCCATTGGTCTATGTCTCTGTTTTTATTCTAGCACCATGCTGTTTTGGTTACCATAGTTTTGTAGTATTATTTGAAGTCAGGTAATGTGATTCCTCTAGTTTTATTCTTTTTGCTTAGGATATATTTGGCTATTCTAGGTCTCTTGTCATTCCACATAAATGTCAAGACTATTTTTTTCTATTTTTGTGAAGAACATCATTGGTATTTTGATAAAGAGTGCTTTGAATCTGTAGATTGCTTTGGGTAGTATGAACATTTTAACAATATTGATTCTTCTAATCAATGAACGTGGGATATCTTTCCATTTTTTGGTGTCTTCTTCAATTTCTTTCATCAATGTTTTATAGTCTTCATTATTGAGATCTTTCACTTCTTTGGTTAAGTTTTTAGGTATTTAATTTTATTTGTGGCTATTATAAATGGGATTACTTTTTTATTTCTTTTTAAGATTGTTAACTATTGGCATCTAGAAATGCTACTGATTTTTGTATGTTGATTTTATATGCTGAAACTTTACTGAATTTATCAGTTCTAATAGTTATTGTTGTTATTGTTGTTGTTGTTGTGTGTGTGTATAGTCTTTAGGATTTTCCAAATATAAAATCATGTCATCTGTAAACAAGGATAATTTGGCTTCTTCCTTTCCAGTTTGGATGTCCTTTATTTCTTCCTCTTGTTTAATTGCTGTAGCTAGGACATCAGTATTATATTGAATAACAGCGGTGAAACTGGGCATCCTTGTCATGTTCCAAATCTTAGAGGAAAGTCTTTCAGTTTTTCTCCCATTCAGTATGATACTAGCTGGGGTCTGTCATATATGGCTTTTATTATGTTGATGTTGAGGTATGTTCCTCCTATACCAATTTTTTTGAAGGTTTTTATCATAAAGGGATGTTGAATTTTATCAAATGTTTTTTTTAGCATTTGATATTTCAATTTGATATATTGAATTTAAATGATCATGTGATTTTTATCTTTTATTCTGTTAATATGATGTATTACATTGATTGATTTACATATGTTGAATCATCCTGGCATCCCTGGGATAAATCCCACTTATTCAGAATGAATGAGATTTCTAATATATT
The DNA here is from genome assembly GCA_036589455.1 of Ateles fusciceps. Lineage (NCBI taxonomy): Eukaryota > Metazoa > Chordata > Mammalia > Primates > Atelidae > Ateles > Ateles fusciceps. The sequence continues at coordinate 31,828,169 of JAZHEH010000065.1, read as the reverse complement.
GTTGAATTCAGTTTGTTGATATTTCGTTGTGAATATTTACATGAATATTCATCAGAGAGACTGGCCTGTAGTTTTCTTGTTTTGATGTGTCTGTCTGATTTTGCTATCATGGTAATACGAATCTTGTAGAATGAGTTTGGAATTATTTCCTGCTCCTTCATATTTCAGAATAATTTGAGTAGACTTTGTATTAGTTAAATGTTTGGTAGGATTCAGTGAAGCCGTTGGGTCCTGGGCTTTTGTTTATTGGGAGACTTTTTATTTTGGCTTTGATCTCGTTACTTGTTATTGGTCTGTTCAGGTTTTGGATTTCTTCCTGGTTCAATATTGGTAGGTTATATGTGTATAGGAATTTGTCCATTTCTTCTAGATTTTCCAATTTAATGGCATATAGTTGCTCATGATAGCTACTAATGATCCTTTGAATTTCTGTAGTATCAGTTGTAATGTCTACTTTTTTATTTCTGAATTTATTTATTTAGATCTTCTCTCTTTTTCTCAGTTAATCTGCTAAAGATTTGTCAATTTTGTTTAACTTTCCAAAAAACCAGATTTTCATTTCATTGATCTCTTCTATTGTTTTTTTTTTTTTAAATTTCAATTTCATTCATTTTTGCTTTGATCTTTATTGTTTCTTTTATTCTACTAATTTTGGGTTTGGTTTGCTCTTGCTTTTCTAATTCTTTAAGGCACATTATTAGACTCTTTATTTGACATTTTTTCATCTTTTTCGATGTATGCACTTAGAGCTATAACCGTCCCATTTAGTACTGCTTTTGCTGTATCCCATAGGTTTTGGTATGTTGTGTTTCCAATATCATTTGTTTCAAGAAATTTTTTAACTTTCTTCTTAATTTCTTCATTGATCCACTTGTCATTCAGAAGCATACTTTCTAATTTCCATGTGTTTGTATAGTTTCCAAAATTTCTCTTGTTATTGATTTACAGTTTTATTCCATTATGGTCAGAGAAGATGTTTGGTATTATTTCAATTATTTGAATTTTTAAAGACTTGTTTTGTGACCTAGCATATGTTCTATCCTTGAGAATGATCCATGTGCTAAGGAAAATAATGTATATTCTGCTGCCGTTGGATGAGATGTTCTGTAAATATATATTAAATCCATTTGGTCTGCATTGCACATTAAGTTCAATGTTTCTTTGTTGATTTTTGTCTGAAAGATTTGTCCAATTTTAAAAGTGGGTTATTAAAGTCTCCAGCTACTATTGTATTGGGGCCTATATATCTGAGTGCTCCAGTGTTGGCTGCATATATATTTTAAATTGTTATATCCCCTTGCTAAACTGACCCCTTTATCATTATATAGTAACCTTCTTTGTCTCCTGTTATAGTTTTTGTCTTTAAATCTATTTTGTCTGATAAAACTACTCATGCTCTTCTTTGGTTTCCATTGGTATTAAATATCTTTTTCCATTCCTTTTTTTTCAGTCTATCTGTGTCTTCATAGTTGAAAATTTGTTTTCTGGTGTTCTCTTCCTTCTTTCTTTCCTTCCTGTCATCCTTTAGTGAAGGTAATTTTCTTTGGTGACAGGATTTAATTTCTTGCTTTTTATTTTTTAGTTTATCCATCATATGTTTTCTGACTTGAGCTTGCCATAAGGTTTACAAATACTATCTTATAAGGCATTATTTTAACCTTATAACAACTTACCACTGTTTGCATAAACAAGCAAAAAGAAAACTAGTAAAAACTCTACTAGTTTTATATCTTATTGTATTATCTGTGTCTCAAAAAGTTGTTGTAGTTATTATTTTTGATTGGTTCATTGTTTAGTCTTTCGACTTATGGCAAAAGTAGTTTACACACCACAGTTACAGTGTTATATTCTACATTTTTCTTGATACATGACCAGTGAGTTTTGTAACTTCAAGTGATTACTTATTGCTCATTAATGTCCTTTTCTTTCTGACTGAAGTACTCTCTTTAGCATTTTTTGTAAGACAGGTCTAGTGTTGATGAAATCCCTCAGCTTTTGTTCATCTGGGAAAGTCTTTATTTCTCCTTCATGTTTGAAGGGTATTTTTGTGGGATATACTATTTTAGGATATAAGTTTTTTCCTTCAGTGTTTAAATATGTTATACCACTCTCTCCTGGCATGTAAGGTTCAAAGCTGGAACATTTTGAGAGACCAAATAAATAACAAAGCATTAGATTATGACTCAATGTATGAAATAAATATATCAGTCTATACTAATATAAATATTGAATAAAATGAGGAGAGAAGAGCCAGACCTTCTTTACAGAAGAATTACAAATAATATAGGGATTCTTATATAGATATTCCTCTTTCAGGAGAGGGAGCTTAATTCCCATCTTTTTGCTTCTCCCTTGAAGGTAAGCTATGTTTAGTGACTTGTTTCCAAAGAATAGAATTGAGAAAGGGATAAACAATAGTTTCATGGTGGAGAAACCTAGCAAACACAACCTTAACCATGTAATCAAGGCTAGATAAACAGTGATATAATGTAGCTGTCATGTGACCCCGATACACTGTGATGAGAAGAGTTGATTCTTTTCCAAAAACATGTAAGTACAGTCTAATCATGATACAATATCAAACAACCCAGATTGGGAACATTCTACAGGATACCTGGATAGTACTCCTTAAGACTATGAAGGTCATGAAAAATAAGGAAAGAGTGAGAAATTCACAGATTAGAGGACACTGGGAAGACATGATAACTAAATGCAATGTGCTATTCTGGATTGGATCTGGAACAGATTGAGGACTTTAACAAAAAAACTAGTGAAGTCCAATAAAGAACAGAATTTAGTTGACCAGGTGCGGTGGCTCACGCCTATAATCCCAACACTTTGGGAGGCCAAGGCGGGTGGATCATGAGGTCAAGAGATTGAGACCATCCTGGTCAACATGGTGAAACCTCGTCTCTACTAAAAATACAAAAATCAGCTGGGCATGGTGGCGCGTGCCTGTAGTCCCAGCTACTCGGCAGGCTGAGGCAGGAGAATTGCTTGAACCCAGGAGGCGGAGGTTGCGATGAGCCCATATGGTGCCATTGCACTCCAGCCTGGGTAACAAGAGCGAAACTCCGTCTCAAAAAAAAAAAAAAAAAAAAAAAAAAGAATTTAGTTAACAGTAATGTAATGCAATTTTCTTTGTTTTGACAAATGTCCTAGATGATGTAAAATGTTAACAACGGGAAAACTGAGTGAGGGATGTTTGGAAACCCTGTATACATCCGCTGTACTATCTGTACTATATTGCTACTACTTTTCAGAAATGCAAAGTATTCTAAAATAAAACATATTTTAAGATTCCCATATTTAATCATGTTATTTCATATTTAGGCATTTAATGGAAATTTCCTGGGACATGGGGAAACAGATGAACAAAACTTGGGAATAATTTTAAAAGCATGGGAACTAAAAATCATTTGAAGACAGTGATTCCCCTGCAGTTTATAAAAGTAGGCACTGTCATTCCTCTAATTTCTTGCATGTGTATAAGATTTGTTTCATAAGATCCTCTTAGCATTTCTGAGAAAAGTGTCAGAAGCAAAATGATCTGATTTGGAGAACTGTTTTAAAAAGGCTCAGGCATTCTCTCCAGCTATGGTGTCTGATATTCCATATGATTTCATTTTAACCTTCTCACCAACTCAGCTCCCTGGGATACATTTATAAGCTAATTTTTTTCTATAACTGTGGCTACTTCCTTTTTCTTCCCAAATGGACCATGCTTTATTAATGTAAGACATAAAAATTAAAAGGTTGCACATAACATCTAAGATATTTACATATGCGTGCAAATCTGCAGAATGAACAACAAAAAGTTAAATAACTGTTAATAAAAAATATAAAATTATTCTTGAAATAGAATCTTGCATTCTGTGTGCATTTTAATGAAACCACTACATCAGTGATTTCAACATTTGTCACTGAGAGATTCTTAAGCAGTTTATTTAGTACCTGTCTTATTTTCCAAAAATTCGTTCTATAGACATATATCAATGTCCACATGTCTAAATGTGGTATGTTTCAAATCACTGTTGCCTAAGTTTTTGTTGTAGATATCTTAGGCTATCGAAATTGTTCTTTTAACAAATAAAGCAAAATAAGGCAAACACTTACCATCTGGCATCCTTATTCTGTTGATACATCTCCCAAGTATAGCATAGGATTAAAATATAGCACATCAAAATCAAGGGTAGAGGGAAAAAAAAGTTGTTATCGTCAAATAAAGTGTATACCTGTAAAATGGAGGGAGGGAGGGAGAGAGAGAGAGAGAGAGAGAGAGAGAGAACACCACCATTACATTAATTGAATTAGAAATTGGCTTTTGCAGTTTCCGAGGTATGATTCTTTCATTTTTCAGAGTCCAGGATAAAAGTCCTTGTGGAAAAGTTCAAGACCTTTGGTTGCTTTATTGTAGAGAGGTCCTGATCTTCACTCATTAACAATGCTTGTCTCTTCTCTAGCCAAACCCAACTGTACTGAGTGCAGAACAGGTGAGGCTACCTATTATTAATCTTCAGTGTTTAACAATGACAGATAACAGTATTTAACTTTTATTGTATAGTAGGCACTGTTCTAAGCATTTTGTATATCTTTACCCATTGAATCTGTGAAACCCCATGAGTATGATGCCATTAATACCCTTACATTACAGAAGAAAAAACTGAGGCACAGAGGGATTAAGTGGCTTGCCCAAGATTACCCAGCAGTAACTGGCAGGGGTAAAATTTGAACCCAGGCAAGCAGCAGGAGGTTGGATTGTCAGGTGAGTCCACTCCATTTCTGCATAGATGCCAAGTGTCCTCTTTCCTGACAGAATCCTGGTCTCAGTGAAAGGAGGTAGGCCCAATTTGTGTGGGTGTGGCAAGGATGGCAGAGAGAGCACCTGGGACCAGAGGGAACCTGAATGCAACACAGTTGTTCCAACTTCAGTTCAACTTAAAGACTTAACTCTAGGAGGAATAAGAGAGGCTGAAACCTCTGAATATCTTTTACAATGACCAACCAAAAATAGGAGAAGCAGAAGCAGATGTTAGTGCAAAATAGCACATCTTTTTGTTATTGTTTGTTCCTTTGACACAGGCCAAACTCATATAATCATATAGTCAGCCTCAGATTGTGCTCTCCTTTTAGATAGATTGGGACCCATATTTACCTATCATTGCCAGTGATTAAGGACCTCTTCACTTTTCAATTGACTGATGGCTTTTGTCTGTGAGGATAGCCAATGCTGGTGGGAGAAGTATGAATAAACAATCTTATCTATGTTTCTTTTAAACAGTTTTCACTGATGCATAATAGATATACATTGTTTCAGAGTATATGTGATAGTTTAATACATTCACATAATTTGTAAAAATCAAATCAGTGTATTTGGAATATCTATCATCTTAAATATTTGCCTTTTTTTAAATGCTAGAGACACTCAAATTATTCTCTTCTAGCTATTTTGAAATGTACAATAGGACATTTTAAACTATAGTCATCCTGATTCATCAACCACTAGGTCTTATTTCTTCTATCAAAGTGTATCTTTGTACCCCTTAATCAACTTCTCTTTCTTTACCCACTTCCTCTACCTTTCCTGGTCTCTGGTAACTATTTTTATGAGATTAACTATTTTAGCTCCCACATATAAGTGAGAACATGTGATATTTGTCTTTCTGTACTTGGCTTATTTCACTTAACATAACAGTTCTATTCATGTTGCTATAAATAATAGGATTTTGTTTTTTATGGATGAATGATATTCTATTGTGTATATATACTACATTTTCTTTATTCACATATTGGTAGGTACTTAAAGTAATTACATATTTTTGTTATCTTAAATAGTACAGCAATAAACATGGTAGTACAGACATCTTTTTGATAATATTAATATTGTTTCTTTTGGATGTAAACCCAGTAGTGGAATTGTTGGATCATATGGTAGTTCTATTTTTAGTTTTTCAAGGAGCCTTTATAGTGGCTGTAAATAATATACATTCTCACCAACAATGTATGAAGGTTTCCCTTTGTCCACATCCTTGCCAGCATCCGTTATTGCCTGTCTTTTTGGTAAAAGCCACTTTAATTGGGGTGCGATGATATCTCCTTGTGGTTTTGATTTGCATTTCTCTGATGATTAGTGATACTGAGCACTTTTCATTTACCTGTTGGCCATTTGTATGTCTTATTTTGAGAAATGTCTGTTCAGATTTTTGTCCATTTTTTACATTGGATTTTTTGAGTTTTTTTGCTGTTGAGTTGTTTGAGCTTTTTGTATATTCTGGTTATTAATTGCTTGTCAGATGGATGGTTTGCAAATATTTTCTTCCATTCTGTGGGTTGTCCCTTCACTTTGTTGATTGTTTTCTTTGCTGTGCAAAAGCGTTTTAGTTTGAGGTAATCCTATTTATCTGCTTTCGCTTAGGTTGCCTGTGCTTTTGAGGTCTTACACAGAAAGTCTTTGCCCAGACCAATATCCTGCAGCATTTCCCTATGTTTTCTTCTTGTAGTTGCATAGGTTCAAGTCTTAGATTTAAGTTTTAAATTAATTTCAATTTGATTTTTGTGTATGGTGAGAGGTAAGGGTCTAGTTTCATTCTTCTGCATATAGTTTTCCAGTTTTCCCAGCACAATTTATTGAAGAGACTGTCCTTTCCCCATTGTTTGTTCTTGGCAACTTTGTTGAAGATGAGTTGGCTATAAATGTGTGGATTTATATCTGGGTTCTCTATTCTGTTCCATTGATAACTGTGTCTTTTTATGCCAGTACCATGCTTCTTTGGCTACTATAGCTTTCTAGTGAATTTTGAAGTCAGGTTGCATGATGCCTCCAGCTTTGTTCTTTTTCCTCAGGATTGCTTTGGCTATTCAGGATCTTTTTGTGGTTCCATAAAAATTGTAGAATTTTTTTTTCTGTTCCTCTAAAAACTGTTATTGGTATTTTGAGAGAGAGTGCACTGAATCTGTACATTGCTTTGGGTAGTATATCATTTTAACAATATCAATTCTTCCAATTAATGAGCATGTAATATCTTTTTTGCATTCTATTTCTTTCATCAGGTATCTATGTATGTGTGTATTTTTTATCAGAGTTTTATAGTTTTTCTTGTATAGATCTATCACTTCTTTGGTTGTATTGAATACTAGGTATTTTATATCTTTTGTAGCTATTTTGAAGACAATTGCATTTTTGATTTTTTGTCAGATTTTTCATTACTGCATATATAAATACTATTGATTTTTATATGTTCATTTTGTATCCTGCAACTTTACTGAATTCATTTATGAGTTTTAATAGTTTTTTGGTGGAGTCTTCAGGCTTTTCTAATCATAATATCATGCCATCTGTGAACAAGCCTATTTGACTTTTTCCTTTCCAATATGAATGCCCTTTATTTCTTTCTCTTGCCTAATTGCTCTGGCATTATGTTGAATAAAAGTGGTGAAAGTGGGTATCATTGTCTTGTTTTGGATCTTATAGAAAAGGCCTTCAATTTTTCCCCCATTCAGTGCAAAATTAAATGTTGGTATGTCATGTATGGCCTTTGTTATTTTGAGGTATGTTTCTTTTATAACCAGTTTGATGAAGGTTTTATCAGAAAGGGATGCTGAATTTTATTGAATGCTTTTTTTGGCATTTATTGAAATCATATGGTTTTTGTTCTTGGTGCTGTTAATGTGATGTATCAAATTTATTGATTTGTGTATGGTGAACTGTCCTCACATTTACTGATTTCTGTATGGTGAATTTTACTTGCTCATGATATATGATCTTTTTAATGTGTTGTTGAATTCTGTTTGCTAGTATTTTGTTGAGTTTTGCATCTATGTTCATCAGTAATATTGGTCTGTAGTTTTCTTTTTTGTGTGTATCTCTGGTTGGTTTTTGTATCAGAGTAATGTTGGCTTTGTAGAATGAGTTTGCCAATATTCCTTTCTTCTCATTTTTTTTGAAGTTTGAAGAGAATTGATATTAATTATTTAAATGTTTGGTAGAATTCAGCAGTGAAGCCATCAGGTCCTGGACTTTTCTTCGGTAAAAGACTTTTTGTTACAGCTTCAGTCTCCTTATTCACTATTGGTTTGTTGAGGTTGTTTATTTCTTCATGGTTCAATCTTGGCAGGCTGTATGTTTCCAGGAATTTATTTATTTTCTCTAGATTTCCCCGTTTGTTGGCATTTAGTTATTCATTACATTTTCCCACGATTCTTTGTATTTCTGAGGTCTCAGTCGTTATGTTTCCATTTTTGTTTCTGATTTTGTTTATTTGGATCTTCTCTCTGTTTTTCTTAGTCTAGCTAAAGGTTTGTTGGTTTTGTTTATCTTTTTGAAAAACCAACTTTTCATTTTGTTGATCATCTGTATTTTTTTTAGTCTCAATTTTATTTATTTCTTCTCGAATCTTCATTATTTCTTTCCTGCTACTAATTTTGGGTTTGGTTTGACCTTACCTTTCTAATTCTTTAAGGTACATTTGTGAGTTGTTTATTTTAAGTATTTTTACTTTTTTGATATAAGCATTTATTGCTATAAAATTCCTTGTTAGTACTGCTTCTGCTATATCCGATAGATTTTGTTATGCTGTATTTCAATTTTCATTTGTTTCAAAACAATTTTTAAATTTCTTTCTTAATATCTTCATAAACCACTGATATTCAGGAGCATGCTGTTTAATTTATATGTGTCTGTGTGGTTTCCAAGGTTCCTCTTGTTATTAATTTCTAGTTTTAGTCCACTGTGGTCAAAGATACTTGCTATAACTTCTACTTTTTTGAATTTAATCAGATGTGTCTTGTGGCTTGATAGGGTTATTCTGGGGAATATTTTACATGCTGATGAAAAGAATTTGCATTCTGCAACAGTTGGGTGAAATGTTCTGTAAATGTCAAGTCTTTTAGGTCTAGTGTGTAGTTTAACTCTGCCGTTTCTTTGTTGATTTTTTTGTCTAGATGATCTGTCGATTATAGAGAATGGTGTGTTAAAGTCTCTGTCTATTATTACGTGGCAGCCTCTCCCTTCTATTAGTGTTTGCTCTATATATTTGGGAGCTCCAATGTTGGGTGCAGAGATACTTATAATTGTTATATCCTTTTGCTGAATTGACTCCTTTATCGTTATAGAGTGACCTTCTTTGTCTTCTTTTACAGTCATTGATTTGTAGTCTATCTATTTTATCTAAATATAGCTACTCTTGCTCTTTTTGATCTCCAGTTGTATGGAATGTCTTTTCCCATCTCTTCACTCTCAGACTATATGTGTCTTTATAGGCGAAGTGGGTTTCTTGTTGGCTGCATATAGTTCAGTCTTGTGCCTTTATTAAGCCACTCTCTGCCTTTTAACTGGAAAATCGAGACCATTTACATTCAGTATTATTATTGATAAGTAAGGACTTAACTACTGCCATCTTGTTGCTTGTTTTCTGGTTTTGTAACTTTTCTCTTCCTTTCTTCTTTTTTTACCATCTTCCTTTGTGGAAAAGTGATTTTCTCTAGTGGAATGTCTTAATTCATTATTTTTTATTTTTAAAATCTATTATGGATTTTTGCAATGTGGTTACAATGATGCTGCCAAAAACTCTTACACATATAACAAATTATTTTAAAGAGATGATAATTTATCTTACATCACAAAGAAAAGAATAGAAACAAAGAAAAAATGGGAAAAATTTTACACTTTAACTCCATTCCCCCCATATTTTAACTGTTCTCTCGATTTACATATTTTCATATTATCTGTCTTATAACAGGTCACTATAGCTGTTATTGTTTTTGATAGATTTGTCTTTTGGGTTTCATGTTAGAATTACGAATGGATTGTATACCACAATTACAATATTAGAGTATTTTAATACTTGTTGCTTGTTGCTTTTTAATGTATTTAATTTTATCCAGGGGTTTCATACCTTCAAATGTTTTCTTTTGTACATTAGTGGTTTTATTTTTTCTTTCCAAGAGAAGAACTCCCTTTAGCATTCCTTGTAAGACAGATCTGATCGTGGGGGAATTCTTTCAGCTTCTTCTTGTCTGGGAAACACTTTATCTCTTCTTCATAGTTGAAGGATAATTTTGCTGACTGCCATATGTTGTATTTTTTTTTTTTTTTTTTTTTTTTTTTTTTTTTGCAGTTTGAAAGTGTCATTTTACTTCCTCTTGGTCTGTATGGTGTCTGGTAAGAAGTCCATTTCCAGATGAATTAGAACTCCTTTATATGTTATTTGCTTCTTTTCTCTTCCTGATTTTAGAGTTCTATCTTTTTCTTTGACTTTTGAGAATTTATTATCTGCTTTGGGGGAGAGTCTTATTTGGGTTGATTTTGTTTGGTGTTCTCTGATTTTCCTACATCTGGATATTTACATCTTTCTCAAGTTTTGGGAAATTTTCTGTTATTATTTCTTTGAATAAGCTTTCTACTCCTTGCTCTTGCTCAACTCCCTCTTGAACATGAGTAAGTCTTAGATTTGGTCTTTTGAAGTAATTTTTTTCTGTATCTTCATTTCTTTTCATTCTTTTTTCTTTCTGATTATTTTCAAATAGCCTGCCTTCAAGCTAATTCTTTCCTTTGCTTAACCCATTCTGCTGTTGAGAATTTTTAGTAACTTTTTCAGTTCAACAAATGTATTTCTCAGTTCCAAGCTTTCTTTTTAATGTTTTAAATTATTTCAATCTCTTTGTTGAATTTCTCTGATATATTTCTGAATTGCTTTTCTGTGTTATCTTGGAGATCACTGAGTTTCCTTAAAATTACTATTTTGAATTATTGGTCAGAGAGCTCACATATTGCTGTCTCATTAAGGTCAGTTACTAGTTCCCTGCTTTGTCCATTTGGGGGAGATCATGGTTCACTGTTTGCTGTTGCTTCTTGCGGATGCACATCTATGTCTTTGCACTGAGGATTTGCTACTTATTCCAGTCTTCTCTGTCTGACTTGTTTTGGTTTTTATTGCATATATTTACTTAGAGATTATTTGGCTCTAGGTGATGCCTTAACCACCTAGTTTGGCCCTCAGAAAATCAAAAACAAATATACAGCACCGAGGTTATCATTAGCAATATCCTAGAACTCCAGACCTCAAATATGAGGATGAGATGCTAATAACCCATCAGTCACAGCCTGTCCTGAATGGGAGAGGTCCCAAAGGATATATCCTGGAGGTGTGGGAAGCCTGGCTAGGGGTTTGTGCCCAGAACATCTGCTGAATGTACCTCCTGCAGTGTGGTGCTGTTGAATGGCCATTCAGATTTAGGGTCTTCTTTGGCTGAGTTACAGAGCAAATGTCCCACCTATCCACTTTGTCTCTGTCTGTTCTCAGGGATGTTTCTCCCTTCCAGCACTTGTGATACTTCCCATAGGTTAAGGCAGAGACAGGTATTTTGTTAGGGAACCCAAGGTGGTGGGAAAGCTGGTTGTCTGCCTTGATCTCACTTTTTTCAGAGTAGAAACTGTGAGTTGGGGGGGAAGTTTTTCATGTGTTTGGTGTCAGGCAGAATGGGGGAGAGGGTGTTATGGATGTGGAAGTCTGATTCTGTTACAGTCTGCTTAGAGGTTTTTTCATTTTGTTTTTTTCACTTCTCTGAAGCCCAAGGAACTGTCTCATCCTCATATTTGAGTTCTGGAGTTCTGGGATATTGCTAATGATAACCTTGGTGCTGTGTATTTGTTTTTTATTTTCTGAGGGCTTGCGGGGGGTGCAGTTAGCTTGCTTCTATGCTGCCATTTTGGAACTGGAAGTCCAGTCCTATCTATGTTACACTGTTACGTTCTAAATGTTTGTGTTCCCTCAAAGATCCTATGTTGAAAACCTAACCCCAATATAATGGTATGAGGAAGTGGGGTCTTTAGGAAGTAATTAAGTCATGAGAGTAGAGCCTTCATGAATTGGAATAGTGTCCTTATAAGGAGAGACACAAGACAGCTTGTTTCCTGTCTCTCTTTTAGCCACATAAGGCTAGAATGAGAAGTTGGCAGACTGCAACCTGGAAGAGGGCTGTCATCAGAACTTGACCATGCTGGCATTTTCATCTTGGACTTCCAGCTTCCAGAACTGTGAAAAATAAATTTCTATTGTTTACAAGCCATCTAGTCTATAATGCTTTGTTATATTAAACTGAACAAGACATGCACACATATGAGTTTTTTTTTTTTTTGCTGGATTTGTGCGTTTGCAGGTCCTTTACCTCCATTCTTCTTTGGCTATGTCCACATAATGCAGAAATGACATTCTATTTGGCAAGTGATGGAGTAGGAGAAAGGAATCTGCTAGGCTGATATGAGATAGCACATGGAAAAACATCTAACACAGTTATTGGCCATTGGTAGTTACTCAAAGAATTTAATCATGAATTCCAATTCTATGTTCACATATCAAATTAAAGACTTTTAATTTCTTTTTAAATTAAATTGTATAAAATGTCTATGATAGTTCTATTAGTTTCCTAGGAAAGCTGTAAGAAATTAACACAAACTGGATAGCTTAAGACTATAGAAATTTATTCTCTCACAGTTCTGAAAGCTAGACATATGAAACCAAGGTGCTGGCAAGTTTGGTTCTTTATAGGCTCTGAAGGAGAATCTGCTCTATGCTCCTTCCTACCCTCTCTGCTGGTTTCTGGCAATCCTTGATGTTCCTTGGCTTACACACATATCACTCCAATCTCTGCCTCTGTCTTCACATGTATTCTCTTTTCTGTGTGCCTCTGTGTTTCTTAAAATCTGCTTCTTCTTATCAGGACACAGTCATTGGGCCTACCCTAATCCAACATGACCTTAATTTAGCTTGATTACATCTGAAAAAACCCTATTTCAAAATGAGGTCACATTCACAGGTATGGGGGGCGCTGGTGTAGGACTTGAACATATCTTTACAGGGGACACGATTCAAGCAAACTACAATTGCATACTGATGAGGTTTGACTCTGGGTGACTCTGGAAATTCCTTACCTCCCTTGATTGCTGCATTCCCACTGCATCTGGCTGCTCTGAATCTTTAAAATCCGTATTTAAATATATGTGTGTCTGCTGAGGTTACATGATTGAATTAAAAATCTTTTTCTAAAGGTTACCCTCCCCTTAAAAATCAAACTATCACCTTGATTGCATGTGTGGAGAAACATAAGCAGAGACACTGGTAAGAAGAGGATCCACAAGGATGCTCTTCAAGGCTGCTCACATGGTGACAAGGAGAATGAAGTACTTCACAACTTAATTCAACTCATTCTTCTTAAGTTTTAACAACTTACCAGAGTACATCGTCAGGGGATGTCAAATCAAAAGCACAACTCTCGACACCGTCTTTAAACTTGATGACCTTCGAGTAGACCCAGACAGGCAATGCCAGGATAAAGGAAGCTGCCCAAAGGCCCAAATTGATGCGGATGGTCTTGTACCTTGTTCTCCAACTTGTCAGTCGAAAGGGTTGGACGAGGGCAAAGTACCTGCAAAGCCGGTTAGGAAGAGTTTTAGAACAATCAATAAAAGCACTGAGCTCCAAGGATGAAAGGTTCACAATGAGAGTAAATTATTAGCATTATTGTGAAGCACACCTCTATCAGAGCAAAAGAAAGTTATATTTTTTAAGAGCTGCCTAGTATCTGTAGAGAAAACAATTCTTGACCCTGCAAATCTGAATAAACCACTCACTGAAATATCTGTTCCTTCTATGAACACACTGATAATGGTAAAATTCTGCAGTGCAAACTTTCTTTACAAAGGGGCTTTTCCTGTAAATGAGACTCTGGAAAACTTTGTCTGTGAACAGGGATTTCCTCCAGGAGGAAATGACCCATTTCCCAGCAGGATTTACTGACACAGAGGCAGGAAGGAGGGGAATGTGTGGGGCTAAGAGAATCCCTTGGCAGAAGGGGGTTCAGGCACACAGAACAAACATTTTGCCCATATGGCTTTACACTAAAGTCACCAGGCCCAGGGAGTTTCAGCTCACAGAAGTCACAGTGAGGATGAACAAGTGTGACTAGTATACACAATGCAAATTCCTTAAGGAACTTAGGCTAGAAGCCAGAGGGAAGAAATGAGCTCATTTCGTGGGGGAAGCATTTTTCTTTATCTTTTCTCTTTTCATTTTAGAGCCAGGGAAAAAAAAGTGTAATCATTAATCAAACTTGAAATTCTGACATATCAAATACATTTGGTCCTCCAGCAAATCCAAGAATTTTTCAGAGCAAAATGAAAGCTGAAGAATGAAAAGAGAGCTCAGATTCAGAAGGAAGGCTATTTGAAAAAGCAAAGCTTTGCTGGGGTCTGGTGGTGGTGGAGGATAGTATTAGTAAAAATTCAACAAATGTAAAAATGGTTTCTCTGGTCACTTAATTTTCTCCAAGTTTTTGTAAAGCTATTTAATGAAGACTCATAAAAATGAAAAATTTCTTGTCCTCTTGTTCTTTCAATTTTGCACCAGAAGCAGGACATTTTGCATTCAGTTAAGGGACCTTTGGCATGCAGAGAGTGGTTTCTGGTTAGGGCTCCACAGCTACCCATCCTCTGCACACTGCACAAGCATTCCCCGTGGCTAAGGAGAGAAGAGCCTCTTTTCTCCCCTGCTGGGGAAGTGGATGATGTAGTGACTGTATAGCAGCCCAGTCATCATTTTTACTGGAATTATAGGATGATGAAGTCATGGCATCAAGCAATTAAGGAATCTTCTCTGACAGCATCCCTCCCCAGCTGAAAACCTTTCAGTGGTTTTCCATCGATTTTCAGAATTCCTCCCATGATCCACAGGTCTTTTTTTTTCACCTGGTCCTGCCTGCTGCTCAAGCTGGAGGCTGTGCCAGTCTCTCCCTTGACTTCCTCAAAGCTCTTCCCCTTTCAAGGTCAGGCACATGCTGTTCTACCTGCCTGACAGGATCTGCCTCTGCTTCTTCCTGCTCTTCCTTCAAGTTCCTATTTAACTGTCTCCTTCTTAAAGAAGCCTTCTCTGACCGCCCATTCTATACTAGAGAACATGACTATAAAAGATTATAGGTAGACTCTGCTTTTCCCTCCTAGTGTGTTATCACTATGTGGAAATATACATTTACTTGTGGGACTCCTCACTTAATGTCTGTCTATACCACTAGAATGAAATCCCCATGAGGGCAGGAGCCTTGATTATTAGTTTAAGGCCACTGTATCCCCTGTGTCCAACAATCTCTGGCATATGGTGCATGCTCAATAAATATTTTTTGAATAAATGAATGAATAAATTGCAAATTTTGGCTCCTACTGACTCTTGATGTTTTAGATAATTTATTTATAAAAGTAGCCACTAATGAAAGTCTAGGGAGCTTTCATTTGAAGGCAAACATTTTGGATGTTTATATATTGTTTTTGTATGGCTGTAGAGGTAGGAGTCCACTACTAAATATTCTACAGACTTGCAGTTATTACTAATTAGGAAAAGAAAAATGAGTTATTGGAAACACTTGAAATGTATGATCTTATTAAACTGGCAATTAAAATGATTTAAATATGTAAACACTAAGGCATATTGATGGCACTGACATTTAGTTATGCTCTTACAAAGCAAGCCTCATTTCTCTTTTACAAAATTGCAGATTTTGTTAAACTTTTATGAATTTAGTAGAGTTAGAATTACAAGAAATGTGAGGAAGGAAATGGTTCCATTTTATATCCTCTTCATTTGTTTCTTACCACCTGATCTTCCAGAGTGAAGGCCAAGGGAAGGAAAGGGCAGAATGTCTTAAATGTGAAACGAAACTTTAGCGTACTATGTCCATTGGATTAAAACAAAACAAAACAAAACAAAACAAAAGGCTAGGTGTAAGATACACACGCATGCAGGTGTACACACATACACAGAGAAAAATCTGTCAATATTAGGAAATACACACAGTTGGTCTGTTCCAAGACAGAAAATGCCCATTTACTTCATTTATAGTAAGAGATTTACAGGAGTATACACCTTTTTTTTCTCCCCCCCAAAAAGCCAATATTCTCTTGTATCCAAGGCACAGGGTATAAAGAAGCTCGTATTATCCCCAAGATGGGAGTACTATTGGTATGGCCTGTACTTTAAATTGCTTTTCTACGGTGGACTTGGTCTGTTTAAGGCCTTCTTCCTGGTACTGGAACCCTGACAAGCTTCTGAGGCTTTTCTCACAACACAGGCACATTGGCTGGCATCAGCTGAGCTAACTAGACCTATGCCATATATTGATTTAAAAATGTGTTAATTATAAGTTGAGAAGCACACTCTATATTTTGAAAATTCTCTTGTAGAAAAACAAAAGTATATTTAAAAATTTACCATGATTATTCATTTTTTAAAGAGTGAATGATTTATATGAACCTTGCCATTCTTTTTTTTTGGTCATCTAAAGAATGGCTCATCACTTCCCCACCGAAAGTCCCATTTGGAAGAGTGAAAGAGGCAGGGTTAAAGAAGATTTTTGGATAAACCCAGGGAAATTTAACATATCCTTCAAGACATTCATTCATTCATTCATCAATATTTTTTGAACATCTGAGTGCCAGGCACTGTTAGACACACACATTTAGGATATATTGGTGGACAAAGACCCTGCCTTTGTGGAATTTACATTTGAGGTGCAGGGTAACTAGACAATAAATCACACACACACACACACACACACACACGAAGTGATTTATGTAATATATTTGAATTCAAGGAAAAAGACAGTAGTTCAGAGCAAGGAGGATTAAATATGTGGAGTTAAGGTTGGGTTGGGAAGAAGGCAGATAGAGATTTTAAGTGGGTTGCTCTGGAAGACAGAGTATCACTGTTGGAAATGCTATGGTTGTCTTTAGGCCCTGTTTCTGTTTGGGGTGAGCTGCTAGGACCTGGTGTGGACATTCTGCGTCTGGATAATGCAGGGCACATCCTAGACTGCAAGTTTTCTAGACAGGCCAGATAGTGAGGCAGTTACAACTACCTGCCATTTCTATAGTCAGATGACTTGGATCTGAACTGAGCTCTCCCACTCACTGACTCCATAAGTACTGACCACCACCATCATCTCCTCAAACAACATTAACTTACATGGATGGTGGAAAGGGCTATGGCACATTCCAGGACATAGTGGAATATATTTCTAATGATATAAAATGACAGCATTTGTATTAACCAATCACAATAATGTTTGTAAAAGATGGTCTTCCTGGCACTAGGAAATTGCTTCATGGTCGTACAGGAACCTCTATTTACTCCACCGATTCCCTAGAGCTATGAGGCAATAACAAGTGTATGAGACAGTAAATGTATCAGAAATAGCCCTGGACAGGGACTAAGGAAACCTACTTTAATTCTTGGCTCTGCCACTAATTCTCTGTGTGCTTCTAGCAAATCTCCTCACCTCTCTGGGCCTCAGTTTTCTTACTGTAAAAATGATGGTGGAAATTCATTCTGGTTTCTAATATTTCATGGTTTTGTGATTTTCTTCTTACAGTGAATTGCAAATAAAGTGGAGTCAAAAAGAATGATTAGAAAAAAGGAGATTGTTGTGTTTTATGTTTCCATTAAAAATAGACCTCTGTGAAAATTGAACAAAATATTTTTAAGTAATCAGTCCTGCAATGAAACAAACAAACAAAGAAGAGCTGTGCTGTTATAAACCAAAACTGATGTTGCTTAAATTGGAATGAGCTTGGGGAAGCACAGGCACCTCTGAATTATATTAAGATATTTCAAAGTCCTTCACTTACCTGTCCACACTCATTACAGTCATGATGGCACTACAGGCAAATTGGTTGCAAGTATCTAGGGATGTGATGATGGTGCAGAGAGGGCCCCCAAACACCCACTCTCCCCCTCGGGCCCACTGGTGAATAAGGAAGGGCATTCCAACGATGTGAACCAAATCAGCCACAGCCAGGTTGCAAATATAGATGTCAGGGACTGTTTTTTTCTTGGATCTGAAAGAGATGGAGGAAATTGAGGATTGACATTGAATGTATGCAGACTCTTCAATATATGCTAACTGATACAAATTTTTAATTACCATAATGCATTTTAAATGTTAAAGGAAAACCTACACATATGCATAGAGGAAATGCCTAGACTTGTGCATATTTAAGCATTTTGAACTATTTATTTGGTAACTTACCATGGTGGTTTAAAAATATGTCCACAAGCCAGGTTCAGTGGCTCACACCTGTAATCCCAGCACTTTGGGAGGCTGAGGTGGGTGGATCATCTGAGGTCAGGCATTGGAGACCAGCCTGGCCAACATAGTGAAACCCCATCTTTACTAAAAATACAAAAAATTAGCTGGGTATGGTGGCGGGCACCTGTAATCCCAGCTACTAGGGAGGCCAAGGCAAGAGAATCGCTTGAACTCCAGAGGCAGAGGTTGCAGTGAGCCAGGATCACGCCATTGCACTCCAGCCTGGTCAACAAGAGCAAAACTACATCTCGAAAAAAAAAAAAATGTCCACAAATTCTTTGATATTCCTTTCAATAGTTGGAGCCTAATTCCCTCTCTTTGACTGCTGATCTTATTAATTTGCTTCCTACAATGAGAATATGGCAGAAGTGACAGTGTGTGACTTTGAAATTAGGTCACAAAGTTATTGTGGGGGTTTCTCTTTGCTCTCTGTTGGATTGCTCTCCCTGGTGGAAGCCTGCTGCGATCTTGTGAGGATAGTCAAGTAACAGTATGGAGAGGTCCATGTGGAGAGGAACTGAAGCTCCAGTCAACAACCAGTCAGCACCAGCTTGCTGGGTATGGGAGTGAGCTACCTTGGAGGTAGATCCTCCAGCTGCAGCCAAGCCTTCAGATGACTGTAACCCTGGAAGACAGCTTGACGGCAGCTTTCTGACAGATCATGAGTGAGAACCAACTAGCTAAGCTGCTCCTGTATCCTTGACCATGGGAAACATGTGAGACAGTAAATGTTTATTGTTTCAGGCCACTATGTTTGGGGTAATTTTTTTTGAGATGTTTGGGGTAATTTTTTATGCAGCAACAAGTTATACCAACTTTAAATACATGCAGGCAAAAGATTTAGTCTTTACTCACTCCTAGTATTTAAAACAGCTGAAGACTGAAAATAAATGATTTCTGTTGTCTAATGCATTTTCTTCCTGTTGCAGCTGAGGCCATTGTTAAGATTTCAGCAATGACTTAGAAATATTCCAGTAAAATCTAACGATTAACAAATACTGTTTATTAATAAAGACCCTGAGATCCAGACAGGGAGGAGAGTCATGTGAAAAGAGGGAGCTGGTAGACGGCGCTGAGAATGATCTCATGTCTCCTGTGGGGAGCAGGGGGTGGGAGAAGTGAATTCAGTGCTATCCAGATGTGGCATTCTCATCACCAGGTGAAATACATTTCTGAGAGCAGAAATTTAAAATTTAACTGGTTCTTATTTTAAGGGGCTGGCACATTCAATAATAAACAGGTATCATCTTTGGGAGATGCTGTTCATTAATTCAACAAACACTTTAGTGAGCATCAATTATATGGCAGGCATAATATTGTGCTCTAAAGCTGTAAAGCTAAATTATGTATAAACCTTGTCATCAAGGAGCTTATCGTGTAGACATGCATAAATAAACAATCGCATTACAATTTGATAGGTGAAAACTAGAGACAAGTATAAGAAGCACAAAGAAAGGGATCCTATCCTCTTTCCTGGGAAGTGTCAAGACAGGTTTCTTGGCAGATGTGGACAAATATGAATTTAAAGAGCATATAAGAAACAGTCCTAAGATTATGCCGCAGTTGCTAGTTTACTCCTCTTTCAGGGCTAGTGCTCTGCTGTTTGGAAGTTATTGTGTGTCTTCATTATTCATTGGCTACAACTTCTATAGCCCGTGAACTTCATTTCTCAGCTGTCAGATTCTCATGTGAAACATCAGATGGGGTGAGCCCATCTCTTCTCCAGGCCTTGGCAACATTCACTGTGTGAAGTTACTGCCATGGAGTCCTTATTCAGCAACCATACCATTCAACAACACATTGCCACTAAAAAAACAGGCTGGTCTCTTGCCCCCAGGAGCTTGGTGGCTCACACCAGAATGACCAAGAGGGAGAAGAGACACGAATAAAAGATCATGTCAAACAAAAGCATAGCCAGCTGACTGTCCTTGTACTCTCATTCCCTGTCCTCTCTGGGTCATTGAGAGTGGGAAATGGAGAGGGGGACAGGGAAGAGGGACAGATATTAGCAGTCAGAAAGAGCTCCAAACTAAAAAAAAAAATCATAAATCTTGGTCTATAAATGATGCTATTTGCATGTGAATTGGGGTATAAACCATAAGCAGTTGCTTAGGTCTCAATTGCAGCAATTAGATCCACGGCTCTTGCTTTTCTCTGGAGGGGTACCCATCGTTTACTGATAATGAATTATGGTAATTCTATTGTGAGGACAGTGCAGGCCATTAACTGGCAATTAAAAAGAATGAAATAAAGTGTTTCTAGATGATATTCTGTATAGTACAAAGAGAATTTGAAGCAATTGATAAATGTATCTGGACATAAATTACTAGGGCAATATAAATAACGCATTATATTTATTGTTGTCTTCTTTACTGAAAGCCACAACATCAAAATTAAAAACAACTAAATAGAAATTGTAGAATTTCTAACTACATAAATTATATTCCTTTTTAGGTCTCATTTATCTTCAGATTTCCTGTTGTCAGACTTCATGAGATTTATGTTTCTTATGATGTATACATTTAAAATAAAATACAAAGACGTGATAATTTTGGCTAACGTGTTCCATATGGTTAATGTGGTCATATCTAATGCTCATTAATTTGAGGAATGATAAAATAAATTATGGTACTCCACACTACCACACTCAATAGGATGTAGCTGTTATAAGTCATAGTCTGAAAGAATATTTAATCAGATGGGAAAATACTTATACTATTAAGTAAAAAAATTAAATACATTTACAGTCATGCTATATACATAATCAGTATTCTTTTTAAGAAATTTTTAAATATACATAATCAGTATTCTTTCTTTTTTAAGAAATTTTATATAATTCTTTAATTATATAAAATTATGTATATAGCATGACTCTAAATTTATTTGTTAAAAATTTTGCAGGAACAATATGTCAGGTGATGACAGTGATCACCTATTTGGTGACTGATGTTTTACTTTATTGTTTGTATTTTCTGACATTTTTTCAAAATTTCTATTAAAACCATGCTTACCTTTTACAATCAGAAACAACAATATATGATATGGATTAAGTAAAACTAACAAAACATAACACTACATATGTGGTCTGCTGTGCTTGTCATTTGCCAGCCTGTCCTCAGGCCCCTTTGCCAACTGGCTTCTGATTAGGTTTGGCCAATCAGAAGCACCAGTGGGAACTGGAGAGTAAGGAGGAAAGGAGAAGCCAGAATATTTCTTTCCCCTCTCTGCTGTAGGCATCTTGGGCAGTGGCTGCATCTCTCTCATGGTTCCAGCTTCTCCTGTAGCCCTCACTCCATGGTCCAAGATACCACTGTGGCTCCAGCTCCCACCAGGCAGCCTAGACTCCTGAGATCTGTAAAATTTCCTTCTCTCTTTCTCCCTCCAGCTTGGGGCAGGGGGAGGAAAGTGGTGTTGGGGTGAGGGATGTAGAACTGACTTCCTGCTCTTGTTAATCTCTGGGTTGCCTCACCATCCCATTTGGCATTTAGTTGAATTAAATTGCTATCATGAGCCAATGCCAATGGATCAATAGTCATTTCCTGAAGCACTGTATTGAGGAGAATTCTGAGTCCTTACACAGATGCTATACAGGACAGACCTGTGTGATTAGAGATGACTGCTAAGGGTGAGAGTTTACAGCAGAGTTACATGTTTGCCAACCCTGCTCTAGATACAAAGAGTAATACAGTGGAAAGAGAACCTAACTGGGAATTTTATGTTCATTTCTATGGCATCACTCATTGTGCCCTTAGGCAAGCCATTTAACTCCTTTGGATTCCCAAGTCAGCTGAGGATATTGGCCAATTGAACCACAGCACATATGAACCGATGTGGTTGCATGGTACTCTGGCATCTAAAACATATCTGTGCAGCCAAGGATGGGGGTCAATTCCAACAGGAGTCTGTGTATGGCTGACACTTGGAATGGTAGAGGGCTGGGTAGAGGGAGCTGTTAGTTATTATTTAATCTGGGTGGGGCAAAAAGGAAGAGACCTCTGTTCTAAAATGTTTCCCATCCCTGTCAGCAACTGGAATTCTACCATTAGATAGTACTCCTCTAGGTTAACACATTGTCCATCTTGTAACCTCTGTTTCATGAATTCATAACTTAATGTGAATTAGTTGACTTGACAGGGAGATGAGGGCAGGAAGTGACAAAATGGGAACTCTTTATTTTTGGAGGATAGGGCACCGTTTATAGAGGCTCTGCTCACTTCAAGGGAGTCTGTCAGTAAACAGAAGAAAGATGAGTTCAGAAGGTGGATGTGGGGGTCTGACAAAAAAAGTCAGTCCCTTTACTGAAGTACAGGTGATTCCCAGGGCCTGCTGTGCTTGTGGAGAATAGTTGAGTAATGGGGTTGAGTTCATTAATCTGTCTCCTGGGAATGCAAGAACAAAATATTATAATTGGCTCAATTTTCTGTGTACATTTTCTAAACTGGCTTCCTTTGACCTGCTATAAATTTAATGTACAACAGACTACCGATGATCTGGCCTCATTATTTTACTGTCACCATCCTAATGCACAAATCGCTTCTTGCTTTTTAAAAAAGGCACATAGAACATATTCTTCTTGAAGCTCCATCTTCCTTAAACATATTTATTTTATATATGTTTCTAGTCTTCATTTGGCAAAGTCAGAAATTAGTTCATTGCTTGCTTTCCAGCATCATTAATAATTTTACTAACTTTTAGTTCTGTTGGTGAACGCTGGTTTTGATACAGTTATTACCATAAAAGGGAAAGTCATTAGATATTGTTTAAATGTTATTTATTTCTCCTTATTTTTATTATAGTATTAATATTTTATTTAATTCACCTGTCTGTTCAGAAAGTAACAAATAAAAGATCATGTCAAAGCATGATGAAAACGTTAATACAAATTGCCTTAAAACATTTAGAGAACAATTTGCAAAAAAGTTGATAAATTCCTAGCCAAATAAATAAATAAAAATAAAGGTAAGTTGCTTTCAAATGACTTTTGAAAGATTAATAAATGTTTAGAGAGCAGTTTGCAAAGAAAAGTATTAAAGTCTTAGCAAAAATATGAAAACTGTTGTTTTAATTAAAAGTTGTTCCCAGTACTTTTTGAAATTAAAATGTTTATTTTAAAACCTCCATTAGCATTCCTTTATCTAATGTATATTCTCACATTATGTATAAAATGATAATATGAAGAAATGATATATTTTTCACAATAATGCAAACAAATTGGTCCATATAATGGCTCAGGTGTTTTTTTCCTCACTTTTTGACTATTATTGACTTTATGTTGAAAATCTGTTTTCATAAATTATAGCTCAGAATTAACTTTTAGAAGAGTTCACATTGCACATGTCTTCCTTTTTTCCAACTTTTTCTCTGTATAAGTAGATGGGATTAAGCTGTTATCTACTGATGTAAATTGAGGAGTCCAAGAAATTTCTCTAGCTCCAAATATCTCTTCAACAGTTGGTCACAAGACCTGGAATCCCACACTGAAGAGTTTTTGCATATAAATGTTGCCTGTAAGGATGCAAACATTTCAGAAGGGCTAGCAACTAATAAGGACTTGGTTTTTCAATGGCGGTACCAAGGCTTTTGGGTGTAGGACACCTTATATGTATCTGTAGAAGAGCAGGGGCAGAAATACTGAGGGGCAAGAGGGAGAGATGGAAGGAAAACTAGGCAGGTCCAACAGGCCAATGAGGGTGACCTAGAAACATTCTCAAGTCTCTGGCTATTCACTCTACTCTGCACTATTGCCTCTTTGAGGCTCCCTTAGAATATTTGATTACTTCCATTTTCTTTCCTGGAACTTATCTGAGCCATCTTTTTTTCCCCTCAAATGATTGTTTTTAATATCTTTCTTGTATTATTTTTCAAATTATTCCATGAGTTTAAATCTCATCTCCACTAGAATATCAACGTGTTAGATAGATGCTGTCAGTTTTTTGGTATTTTCATAAACCCTAGGGCAATGCAGGGCATGCAATAGGTATTTAGTAATATATATTGAGTTGAATTTCTTCCAGGACTCAAAAAGTGTTTAAAATGCTTGATATTCATAAATGACTTTATAGGACACAATAAGGAATGCCTGAATTTATTAAGAGTAGAATCCCAATGCACTAAATAAATCTTCAGCTATGGCTGGTGTAAAAAATACCATTGATTCTCTACTTCTAATTGCAGAGATGGTGAAAATGAAAGTTTGAGAGAGGGCTGGCTGATGAGATGCCACTGGGGAAGTGACGAGTTCTGAGCCTTCTCAGGGGTGATGAGCACCATCTGCATGACCATCCTGAAGGCTCTTCTTGCTCTCAAGTAAGCCTATAAGTATTCTTTTATCTTTATGGCAAATCCAACAACTGTGTCTCTAATTTTGATGACCTCTTTGTTTTCATTAGTTTTGGAGAAAATAGCCTAGAATTTGGAATAAGATTTGAGTTCAATTGCCAGGATTGCTACTCACTAGCTCTGTGATGCTGGACCAGTTTTTTACTCATCTGAGCCTCTTTCCCAAAATAGCTGTAATAACAGTACTGACATTTGGAGACTAAATGAATTTACAACTGTGCTTTTTAAGTGTAATATGCACCACAGAAGTTTGTTGCATGTGTTAATATGATGCTGAAAACACCTATTAGGTAGCACAGCTTGGGCATCCCTAACTTGAAAATCCAAATCTGAAATCCTCCAAAATCTGAAAATTTCTGAGGAATAACATGACCCTAGAAGTGGAACATTCCACACCTGACTTCATCTGATGGGTTGCAGTCAAAATGCTGCTGCACAACAGACAGCATCTCCAAGGGAAAAATGGCCCTCCGAGTCCCCTCAGCTGCTGTTATTTCGCAGCCAATGCAGGTATTCTGGTGATGTTACTGGGCTGCTTAGTTACCCTGAACACATTATTTTTTCACTGTATTAGTGGTATTAATGGTCATAGTTTTTACTGCTAAGTAAAAACTATGTGTGAATAGTTTTTTTATTCACTTGTGTGAATAAGTGTAAGAAAGTGATTATCAGTTGGATGTAAATATGGAGTCAGAAATGACAGTGATGCCAAACCACCGCAGATGTCCACATGGTGGCTGAGAGAGTGATGCCTTCACTTTCTGATGGTTTGATGCACAGAAACTTTGTCTCATGCATAAAATTATTTAAAATATTACATAAAATTACTTACAGGCTATGTTTATAAGGTGTAAATGAGACATAATGAATTTTATGTTTAGACTTGGTCCCATCTCAAGGATATCTCAATATGCATATACAAACAGTGCAAAATAAAAAAAAAATTGAAATTTGAACCACTTCTGGTCCCAAGCATTTTGAATAAGGGATATTAAACTTGCAGTCTAAAATATCTTTTGTAACATATAAATATGGACAAACATTTTAAAAATGGCGATTTTAAGTATAATCAGAAACCAGGATAAAAAAGTTAACATCCTATATTTATTAAAACCAGCAAAACTTACATGTGAAAATAATCAGGTTAGCAAATATATATCAACTAGTTATAGGGCTTGTGCGCATTAATTCTGAGTCCATTTGGTCAAGTCCCTAGAAAACAAATAATCAGTTCTTATTCTCCAGGTGAAATCTTATGCTCTACTTGAGACGAGCAAATTACCTGAATTAGGTGGGAGATGTGGTGCCCAGGCAGTAGGTGCTGGGGGGCAGATGTCTCTCGGTTTGAGGGATATAGGCTGGTCTACATGAAGGGGAACAGCCCATGACTCCCTGCATCCTCTGGTGATCAGATAAAGTCTCTCTTTGCCCAAGTGAGTAAAAGAATCTCTTTCACCTGCCTAAATGGTTCAGCTTTTTAGGATAATTCTTATTGCTGGTAAATAAATTGTTGCATTGCAATTTCAAATCCTACCCAGGCCCTAGTCTTAGAGATTCTGAGTTAATGGATCTGGGGTGAAACTGCATATCAGGAGTTTTTAAAGCTCCCCAGGTGATTCTAATATGCAGCTAAGACTGAGAATCGTTGCTCTAAAATCTCACTGACCTAGCAGTAAGCATTGGCCTAGGTCTTAGCATGCTGAGATCTGCAACGGAGATGTTACCTAACACATGATGAAAGTACTTGTAGAATCTACTTTATTTATCTTAATTATCTTAAGCAAATATTTCCAAAATTGCATTTCATTAAGCAAAATACTACAGGGGGAAAGGATATTTTGGGAGATTTGAATGTAGTTTTCTAAAGTATGGAAGGGAATAAAAAGGAGCCCTTACCTTATTATAGTGAATACAATGAGGATGTTGCCAACCAGCCCTGTTGAACAGATAATCCCAATCATGGAAGGGAGGATGACTGTATCTACAACACTGGCAGTTTGATAAGCAAACTCTTTATTCCAGGATTTGTTTGAAAGTTCAGTAGAGATGTTCCAATAAGATGAGTGAAATGGATTCATTGTTCATGGACTTCCAGGAATTAAAGCTGTGAAGTAATAGGAAGTGACTTATTTAGTGAACATTCCCTCAATAGAATTTCCTTTACCTAATTCAAATAATATTTACTGGTACCTCTTTTTTTTAAACCAAGATTCCATGGAATTCAGGATTCCAGAGTGAGTATGATTGGTCCTTGTTCATAACAATCTCACAGATTACCATAAAAGATAAATAAGCAGCAAGTTACAGAACAGCATGAGAAGCCCCATGATAGTCTTTGTATCTTACCACATCTTACTGTACTACATGTTTTGCGCATAGCTGACGTTTGCTTAGTTTTTACTGGTCCTGGTTGTATATAGATCACATCTATTCTTATTGGTCTGTAGATCTGTTCATATTGGCTAGTACTCCTGTAACACTTAGGTTGTTAAATATATCCTCTCTGTCTGTTATAAAGTGCATGGGGTCTACTCAACTTGGATTGTTTAGAAATGAAATGAGTAAGCCTTCCTGATGTGATTATTGGACTATCTTGAAGTATGAGGAAGAGTTAGCTCAGCAAAATACAGGTGTGGGAAAAGCGCTGTAGCTAGCAGAGGCACCATGTGCAAAGAAGTATTCAAGGAGGAATACTCACTGCCAAAAATAAAAAAGTAAATAAAGCCAAATAGAACTGGAAAATTATCTGCTCAATCAACTGTTTTGATAAAAGACATTTTTAAAATGTCATCTAAGTCTGGTTTTTAGCAATGATAAATTAGATTACTCAGATTAATCTTCCCACTGAAAATAAAATATGTTGGACAAGTGTGTGTGTGTGTGTGTGTGTGTGTGTTTGTATTTACAGTTATGTGTGTCTGTATATGTACAGCAACTAAAAAATATTCAAGATGTGAAAAATCAGTGGGCCTTCCCTGGCTGGGTTTTGAATGAGATCTTGGGAGGTAAGTGGAATACTGTAGCATCAATGCTATCTTGATCCAGAAGGCACTTATTGATGACATAACATTTGAAGTCTGGTTCCATGTCAGGAAGAAGTCCAGAGAAAAATCGGTCCAGGGCCTACTGAGGCTGGGGAATCTTACAGGATATCCCTTCCTCTGAGCTGAAGCCTCAAAACTTCATGATTAAGTGTGTTGTATCTAGTCAGATTAAGGAAGTTCCCTTCTGTTCCTAGTTCATCAAGCATTTTTTTGTCATCAGTGGATTTTTAATTTAATATTAAAGATGCTTTTTCCATCAATTGAGAGAGTGATATGATTTTTAAAAAATGTTCTTCATTTTCATTTGGTTCTTTTTCATGTCTGTCATGTTATTTGGATAATTGCATCTTCCCTGAAGAAAACTTTAATCATGGAATGCTGAACCATTTCACTTTCAAAACGTGAAAGAATGTCCACTATCAGCACTTGCCTTCAATATTGGGCTTCTCTAGTACAGTGGGGAAGAAAAAAAAGATAGGATGTATGAGACTTGGAGAAAAAGAAAGTCTCAGGGTTATTATTATTATGTAGTTATAAGAGAATTTAGTCAGTTTTTTGGATATAAAGCAAGCAAAAAATTAATTATATTTCCATATATTTGCTACAAACCATTAGAAAAAGAAAATTTAAAAGAGTTAACATTTTTAACTGTTAAAAATATATATACCTAATGCTAAACCCAACAAAATATGTAAGAACTCTACTAGAAAAATTGTAACATTTTACTGATGTTAAAGAAAACTTGTAAATGGAGAAAACTACCAAGTTAATGAATTTGAAGACCCATTATTCTATAGATATCAATTTTCCCCAGATTGACTTATGGGTTCAATGCAATTCCAATGAAATTCCAAGTTTTACTGTCTGTGAAAGATGACAACAAGCTACTTCTGAAATTTAATTTAAACACAAAATGCTAATAAACACATATAGCAAATAAACTCTTGAAAAAAAGAGAACCAGATAGAAGGACTTAATTTATTTGATACTAAGACAAATTAGAAAGATATAGTAATCTACATTGTGTGATATTTGAATAGGGATAGACAAATAGATTAAGGGAACATTAAAGAGAGCCCTCAAACAGACCCACACATGTATATTACACTTGATATATGAAAAGACGTCACTTGAGAGAAGAGAAGAAAGCATAGACTATTGCATAAATGATTCTGGGACAACTGCCTATCTAAATGGAAAAAATAAAACAATCTCACCTATATAAATATATATTATACATACACATATACATGAATTCATATATGGTTACACACATTAATATGCATATAGATTTAAAATCTATACATATATAAAAATCAACTGCTTGTGGCTTAAAAACAAATGCAAATGGATTTTAGAAGTGCATATAGAACAATATCTTTATGTCCTTGGAGTAAAACATTTTATAAACAAGACATAGAAAACACAGATGTTTAATAAAAACCTGAAAAATTTGATTATAATGAAAAAAATCTGTTCATTAAAAGACACCATTAAGATGATAAAATAGGAAATCTCAGATCCTCTTTCTTCCATGGCAACACTGATTCAACAGCCATGCATGGACGAATTCCCTTTGTGAGAAATCCAGAAACCAGTTAAGAAACTTTTGCATCCAAGACAAATGGGGAAACAGCTACATCAAAGCCAATGGAAGAATCTGTGGCACTCTCCTGCCATAGTCTCTCTCTGTGGCACAGTACCATGTGATCAGGGGGAAACTTCTAGCTCCTGGCTTCTCCCTGGGGAAAGAGAAAACTGGAGCATATGTCCCTTGTTCTGACTTTCAAGGGGCTTCTTTGGGGACAGGCTTTTGTCTCATGTATCTCAGTGTATTGGAAGGAAATGGCATATTCTGGATACCTGGGGGCTCCTTAGAACAAAAGAGCTGGGCAGTGTGCTGCTGCTCCAGAGGAACTGTGGTATAGCCAACAGAGGTCAATGGTGCTTGGCAGTCTCTTCCTTAGGAGGAGAGAAAAGTGGAACACATATGTGATGTTCTGGCTTTTGGGGGGATTTCCAGAGGGACTGGTTTCTATATAGCCCAAATTAGGGCACTGATGAGACCTCATGTACTCTGGATGCCTGGAAGGCCACCGGGAACAAAAAGAGGTGGCATGCTGCTATTTTGGAGAACCTGTGGTACAAGAGATAGATACCAAGGGAGAAAGAGATTATGAGTTCCAGGAAAAAAGAAATTGGTAAATCTCTCTAATTAGGAACCTAGACATACACGTTCAGAGGAGACACATCTACAGAAAATGTTTGAGATGTCCTCTGAATATGTAGCTATGCTGCTTGGTGAAGATGTTTCCCTGTCTGGAGCCAGTCTACAAAGACTGGGAGAAGTAGCTATATTGTTAAAATACGTAGATACCAATGCAAAGTTACAAGGAACACAAAGAAGCAGAGAAAAATTGGTCCAATCAAATGAGCCAAGCAAATTTTCAGAAACTGATACTAAAGAAACAATTAGATACTAATTACCTGACAAATAATTCAAACTAACCACCATAAAGGTGATTAATAAGCTCATTAAAACAATACAGGAACAAAATGAAAACTTCAGCAAAGGGATAGAAAATATTAAAAAGAACTAAATAGATTTTGGAGCTGAGAAATGCAACAATTAAAATGAAAAATTCACTATAAAGTTGCAACAGCAGACTTAGGCAAAAGAAAGAATCAGAAAATATGAAGAGAAAGTAAATTGTGACTGGTAAGTGATTCACAGGGACCCTGATGAGCCAACAGTGTTCTACTTTTCTTGTCCTTGAAATCCAGTGTTTTATGTATGGCTCTGCAGGTCATAATAACAGTAATAGTGTTAAAAAACCAGTCTAATATCTGATCATATAGTTTTGAGGCAATAATCTAAATCTCTGTTCTCTTCTTCATTAATGTTTATCTTAGACTTAATTTTCTGCTACTGCTCTCTTTTACTTTCCAATTTGATTATTTCAAATTTTAAACACCAGCTAATATGATGTTAACTTTGATTGTGGTTCTGTTATACGAAAATTTAATGCCAAAAGGTTTACAAAAATGTAGCAAAAGAGCAATTTTCAGGCAGCACAACTATATATGATGGACTGGCTGAACTCACTGAAGAAATTGGTTTGGAGAAACATATTCAGTCACCTTATGTTGTTTTAAAAACAACTAATATGGCTTTTCTTAAAAGTCAAAATGATTATTTTAATTTTCATTTTATTGTTTAGATAATGAAATACTAGTGTTTAAGAGAGATTTAGAATACACAAAAATCTAGTGTTCTGTAATTATAAAATTTAAGATAACCAGAGAAAGTTAACTTTTTAAAAATTATACTTTAAATTCTGGGGTACATGTGTAGAATGTGCAGGTTTGTTACATACATGTGCCACGGTGATTTGCTGCATCCATTACCCTGTCATCTACATTAGGTATTTCTCCTAATGTGATCCCTCCTCTAGCTCCCTACCTGCCTGCTATTCCTCCCCATCCCCCTAGCTCCCAACAGTCCCCAGTGTGTGATGTTCCCCTCCCTGTGTCCATGTGTTCTCCTTGTTCAACACCCACTTATGAGTGAGAACATGCGGTGTTTAGTTTTCTGTTCTTGTGTCAGTTTGCTGAGAATGATGGTTTCCAGCTTCATACATGTCCCTGCAAAGGACATGAACTGATCCTTTTTATGGCTGCATAGTATTCCATGGTGTATATGTACCACATTTTCTTTATCCAGTCTAACATTGATGGGCATTTGGGTTGGTTCCAAGTCTTTGCTATTGAGAACAGTGCTGCAATAAACATATGTGTGCATGTGTCTTTATAGTAGAATGATTTATAATCCTTTGGGTATATACCCAGTAATAGGATTGCCAGGCCAAATGGAATTTCTAGTTCTAGATCCTTCAGGAATCGCCACACTGTCTTCCACAATGGTTGAACTAATTTACACTCTCACCAACAGTGTAAAAGTGTTCCTATTTCTCCACATCCTCTCCAGCATCTGTTGTCTCCAGATTTTTTAATGATCACCATTCTACCTGGAGTGAGAAGGTATCTCAATGTGGTTTTGATTTGCATTTCTCTAATGATCAGTGATGATGAGCTTTTTTTCATGTTTGTTGGCTGTATAAATGTCTTCTTTTGAGAAGTGTCTGTTCATATTTCTTGGCTCACTTTTTGATGGGGTTGTCTGTTTTTCTTGTAAATTTGTTTAAGTTCTTCTTAGATTCTGGATATTAGCCCTTTGTCAGATGGGTAGATTGCAAAAATTTTTCCCCCTTTCTGTTGCTTGCCTGCTCACACTAATGATAGCTTCTTTTGCTGTGCAGAGCTCCTTAGTTTAATTATGTCCCATTTGTCTGTTTTGGCTTTTGTTGCCATTGCTGTTGGTGTTTTAATCATGAAGTCCTTGCCCATGCCTATGTCCTGAATGGTATTGCCTAGGTTATCTTCTAGGGTTTTTATGATGTTACGTGTTATGTTTAAATCTTTAATCCATCCTGAGTTAATTTTTGTATTTATTCCATCTTGAGTTAATTTTTGTATAAGGTGTAAGGAAGGGATCCAGTTTCAGCTTTCTGCATATGGCTAGCCAGTTTTTCCAACACCATTTATTAAATAGGGAATCCTTTCCCCCATTGCTTGTTTTTGTCAGGTTTGTCAAAGATCCAATGGTTGTAGATGTGTGGCATTAATTCTGAGGCCTCTGTTCTGTTCCATCAGTCTACATCTCTGTTTTGGTACTAGTACCATGAAGTTTTGATTACTGTAGCCATGTAGTATAGTTTGAAGTCAGGTAGCATGATGCCTCCAGCTTTGTTTTTTTTTGTTTTGCTTGTTTGGTTTTTTTTTTTTTTTTTTTGCTTAGGATTGTCTTGGCTATGTGGACTCTTTTTTGGTTACACATGAAATTTAAGATGGTTTTTTCCAATTCTGTGAAGAAAGTCAATGGTAGCTAGATGGGGATAGCATTAAATCTTCAGATTACTTTGGGCAGTATGGCCATTTTCACAATATTGATTCTTCCTAACCATGAGCATTGAAGGTTTTTCCATCTGTTTGTGTTCTTTCTTATTTCCTTGAGGAATGGTTTGTACTCCTCCTTGAAGAGGTCCTTCACATCCCTTATTATTTGTATTCCTAAGAATTTAATTCTCTTTGTAGCAATTGTGAATGGAGTTCACTCATTATTTGGCTCTCTGTTTGTCTGTGATTGGTGTATAGGAATGCTTGTGATTCTTGTACATTGATTTTGTATCCTGAGACTTTGCTGAAGTTGCTTATCAGCTTAAGGAGATTTTGGGCTGATATGATAGGATCTTCTAAATATACAATCATGTCGTCCGCAAATAGAGACTGCTTGGCTTCCTCTTTTCCTATTTGAATACGCTTCATTTCTTTTTCTTGCCTGATTGCCCTGGCCAGAACTTCCAATACTATGTTGAATAGAAGTGGTGAGAGAGGGCATCCTTGTCTTGTGCTGGTTTTCAACGGGAATGCTTCCAGTTTTTGCCTATTCAGTATGATACTGGCTGTGGGTTTGTCATAAATAGCTCTTATTATTTTGAGATACATTACATCAATACCTAATTTATTGAGAGTTTTTGGCATAAAGGGCTGTTGAATTTTGTCAAAGGCCTTCTCTGCATCTATTGAGATAATCATGTGGTTTTTGTCTTTGGTTCTATTTACGTGATGGATTACGTTCATAGATTTGCATATGTTGCACAAGCTTTGCATCCTAGGGATGAAGCTGACTTGATCGTGTTGGATAAGCTTTTTGATGTGCTGTTGGATTCGGTTTGCCAGTATTTTATTGAGGATTTTCGCATTGATGTTCATCATGGATATCAGCCTGAAATTTTCTTTTTTAGTTGTATCTCTGCCAGGTTTTGGTATCAGGATGGTGTTGGTCTCATAAAATGAGTTAGGGAGAATTCCCTCTTTTTCTATTGTTTGGAATAGTTTCAGAAGGAATGGTAACAGCTCCTCTTTGTGTGTTTGGTAGAACTTGGCTATGAACCCATCTGGGCCTGGACTTTTTTTGGTTGGTAGGCTATTAATTGCTGCCTCAATTTCAGACCTTGTTATTGCTCTATTCAGGGATTCGACTTCTTCCTGGTTTAGAAAGTTAACTTTTATGGCACTTGTTTTTTAACCACTTTTGTAAGTTTAAAAAAGAAAATATGGATCATATATGCAAACGAATAGGTTCAGGAGGCATATGCATATTTTAAAATGATGATTTAAGTTTAAGCCACAGGCAAACTTTTTCCAATGAATTATGTATAGCAGTTTTTATAATCTCACAAATCATTTATGAATTTCAATATCTCTTCTCCAAATATAATCTACAGGAATATGGCTCCCTACATGTGTTTTTAACACTAATGGCTTCATGTCATAAGATTTGAGAGTATAATCTATTTGGCTACATATTAATTTATTTTAATGCTTAACCAAGAAGAATTGCAGTCAGAAGACTTATTGACAAGTCGTAGGCTAATGAAATCTCAGCCTAAAGCTTTGTAGCCTCACCCTTCCACCTTCCTATACATCTTGCTTTATTTATTTCCTAGCTCTCAAGTCCTTTGAGGAAGATGTAAACTTCAAAGAGTAGAAAAGAAGGAAATGTGTTAAATAATACTGTGTATGGAATGAACTTTGAAAGTAAACTATAACCTTTATATCCTTAAATACCTGAAAAAGTAAGAGCTCTTTTACCTTAGCTGTCACTGTTTTTCTTCGGTATCAGTTAAAACCTCATGTTTAGCATCTCTTGTAAATGTTCGAATTTGAAGTAAAGGCAAATTGGTATATCAATGAAAATTAGACATAAATAGAATTTTGTGAATCCTTGTCATATTTGTAAGAAATTCTTTGCTTTACCAATGAACTTAATACAATTTCAAATTGGGAAACTCATCAAATCAAATAATAAATCTATGTCAATAAAAATAACCTACTTGTCTTTCATCTTGTTTTGTGAACTGTGTATAAGGTATATGGCTCTAGGTATATGGCTTCTAAACTTTAAAAGTGAATACCCAATAATATTTGGTACTTCACAAGGCTCAGCAAGTACTATTTTCTTATCTTTGGGTTTTTAATAGACTGTTTCATTAGCTAAATATACAGAAACAAAATATTAATTCACTGATGGCTGTTAAATATTAGCTGTTGAAAAAGTTTAAGCATTAGTATTTAAATTATGTTCATAATTTTAATTATTGTTAATATTTAATCAGAAGGTTGTTTTAAAAAATCTTTTGTCTAAAGAGTCTCTCAATTCTTCAGTGTGGTTTCATTATATGTAGGAGCCATTTTCATCCAGGAAAACTCCCCCTAATTTTATAATGAAAGCCAATGCTAAATAAGATTAGCTGCACAAAAACTCCTTTGCAAAAACCCCCTTGCACTGTCTCTCCATCTGTGCTCATGTGGTACCTTTATGTTGAACCCATCCACCCTGTATATTAAAGAAAAAAGTACTTTTTTTCTTGATACTTTTGTAAGTATAAACCTTTTTCTCATTCCTTCAGTTGCCAGTTTTGACACTTATTTGAAATATGACCCCAGGAAACATGTCTTAAACAGTTGAGAATGTCTTTCTGTAGCAAGATTGTTTTTCTTAAAAAAAACAAAACAAAACAAAACAAAAAAACCCAGAAATTTAGACTGACAGTGTCAGTTTAATGTATTCTGATTCACATTATTCATCTCTACACACTGACACCTTCATACATACACAATTTATTCATGATGACTAGGACAAGCAACAGGAGAAATGCATTTAAAGAACATTAGGCTTTTTAAAGCAAAAAGACAGTGTTATGAAGTCCGAAAAGTGATAATAAAACATATATAGCAAAGAGAAACATGATGCAGAGATTACATCAAAAGAACTAACAGATGATGAGCTTACTTGCATTGCAGTGATAATTTCATAGTTGTATTTTTAAACATAAATCCTAAAATAATTATTTTCAACTTATTTCAGTAAACAGTCATGATGGTGAGATTAAGTGAACTGGTAAGTCAGCTTTTCGCTGCTTGTTTTGTTACTATTTTCAAGTTAAATATCGGGGGGAAACCCTACTGCTAATAATTAGGAAAACCACTGATGATATTTCAATAGCCACAATGTGCAAAATAGAGCAATCACATTTACCCGTCAACAACCACCCCCTCCATACATACCTATGGATCCAAGTTTTATGCATTTGCTCTCCAAGTTATGTCCCAACTAACTGGAGGATCCCATTTTTCACCGGATTCACCCATCTCCTTATATTCTATTTGACCTCTCTTTGGGAAATCTGTATTTCAGTGATCTCCAGGCATACTCTGTTTTATGTCATTCATTCATTCAGCACATTATACTGTCTATGGCAAATAATTTGGTTTAGTAATCTCTCTTAATCTCAGGTTCCCCATTGGTGAAGCAGTAATAATAATAGTACCTATCTCATAGTGAAGTTGTGATGATTAATGTGATAATCCAAAAGAAGCATTGAGAATAATATGTTCTAGTTAGTATTCAATTAATATCAGTTATTATAATAATCATGATCATCATTATGCACTAGAGTTTGTTTACTGGGGGTATGGAACCCTGGGATGGAAAGGAGGTGGTGAGAACTGTAGGAGTAAGTTGTGAACCAAGACAGGGCTCAGGTTAAGGCTCTTAGTTTTTAGTCCTTAATCTACAGGGAATGGGTTTAGAAACATAGCACCAGCTTTTAGTTCAAAACACTTCAGACAGTGAAGAGAACCAGAGGAAAGTGGATCACTCCCATGATCCCATCTCTATATATTGAGATTGTTTAGACAGTAGCTAGGATGACTAGATCTAGATGTGGGAAAATTGGGCTTGGTCACCTCTCATAGTCAAAAAGCAAGCTTTCTAGGGGTCATTCCACCTCTCACTTCTCAGTTGCCCACATATCTCTAAATGACAAGAAGCAGCTAGACAGAAAAGACGAATGGGGTTTATCTTAATGAGGAGTACCCCATGAGTTGGTGATCATGATGTAAAAATACAGTCATATTGGCAGGAAGTGCATTTTAAACATACTCACCACTTCATTTCTGCCTGTTATCCACCTCCTTAGGGTAAGTAGTGGCTAAACACTTTAATCAATATAGCTTAAACAACTGAATTTTATACTCATTCTTGACTGACAGAAAGGCACTTCACTTTTCAATCACAAACATTCATAGCATCCTTTATTTGAATTTTTTAATAAGTGACCAGAGAGAAATTTCTGTCTGCTGGAATGATGCAGGAATTGAATCTCACAGTTTGAGGGTGGGTATGCAGACAGTGAGGAGCAGATGCAGGATTTGTGGAACTTTCAGCTTAAACAACTAGGGGAAGGTCTTTAGGAAAAACACAAAGTTACAGATACAAATTTTAGGGCAAAAGACATATGACAGCACATTACAAATTTTAAAAAGTTAAAAATTCCCAAACATAAAATCTGGGAAAATAATATAGTATTTTGATTAACTGGCTAACCTATATTTTTCTTCTACATGTTTGGGTTGCATAATCTTTAATTGTCTCTTCAAATGACAATGATTATATAACATCTATTTCACAGTTCAGAATCTATAGCCTTAGGAAACTGTGATTTTGCACAAGTCTCAACTTTTTTATGTCTGAGTATTTTCAGCCTATATGAAAACCAGCCATAATCTGGTGGGCACCAATTATGTGCAGCTTTGGGGCATCTCCAGATGGCATTAGTGTCCTAGGACATGAAGCCATGGATGGTGATTGATGGTATAAAGGAGCAGGACTGCTGTAGGCTCTAGTTGTGTAGCCACAGTTGCGCCACAGCTCATCTCTCAAACCACCATCTATCTATGCCTTTTGGTCAAGCTACTCCAGGTGTGGCTGCTCAAGCTAGCCACATCTGTCTACTTTCATGGAGCGCCACCTGTGGCTTTTTTATAGCACTCCCCAGCTACCTTGTTTGCCAATGCACCTACCTGAACTCCAGGCATCTTGGAAACCCTGTTTATTACTTCAGTTCACCTTCTGGCACCTGCTTTTGCAGCATCCCCCATCCAGCCCTGCATATGGACTGCTTAAGCCTTGCTAAGGTGAGGCCTGCTGGCTAGGAAGCAGGGACTAAACCAAAACTGCTCAAATTCCAGTTTTGCCTTTAAGAAATTGATGCCCTTTGTGGGCATTCTTGCCTCACACACTTGCTGGCCCCTTGCCACAGAGAATTCTTTGTCAGCAACTCACACATTCCACAACATCAAAAGCAACCTTAGGCGTATGGAGGCCAGAATGCCAATATTTACCTGACCTGCTGATTTTCTTTTGACTTCATTTTTATAACAAAGTTATATTTTAGGGAATTTGGTTTGATGTAAGTAAATACTTAGTTTTTGATAAGCAACTGGGGTCTAAGATGCAGTCTGACATGTTATCCTACTCATTCATGAATCACTCTCAAAATGTGTGGATAAAAGTTAATTTTCTTCTGTTCAGGCAATAGCTAACATTTTAATTAGCATGTTCAAAATCTCCTTTGACCTTGAACTGTATTAGCTGGAAGGGAATGTTCTTTGAAAACAAGTTAGCGAGTTCAGACTCAAGTTTTATGTTTTCTAAGACCTATTAGATTTTTAGGAAAACTACAGCTCATCATTTTGCTAGAGAAGTTTTTACACATAGTTGCAGAGAAATTTTGAAGAAAACTTACTCTGCTTAGGAAGAACAGAAGAAAATGTACCCTGCTCCTGAGACTGTTCATAGGAGTTGTGATACCATCCAGAGTTGGGCTGCATCATTACTTTCACAGAGTCTAGATGCTTTTGTCTTTTTGAGCCCCTTCCTCTACAAAAAAATTAAAAATCATATTTTGCCACTTCATTGGCATAAAGGCAAATTGTACTCCAGGTTGGAGTACATTTATTTTTTTTCCCTTCTGAATTTAAAAGAAATGTAAACATTTCCATTGGCCCCTAGAGGTCCTGTGGGCCCTGGGCTTAGTGGCTACTATGCCTAGTGGATAAGTCGGTTCCACTTATTCTTATCCTTTTTCAAAAACATAGCATACTTTTAAATTAAAAACTTGAAATGTCATGCTATTTCCTCTGCTTCAGAATTAAGAAGACTCACCTAGTTAAAAACAAGGCTACTGCTAGCTAATTCAACCATAATAAAGTTTGCTAGATGATAAGTACAATTTATGATGTTAATATTCAATCTTGGTCCATATCATTGCTTTTCTGGAAACTAGTACAAACAATGTAAATACTTCAAATATGTGGTAAACTCAAGAATTATACCCATGAATTGAGCAGGCAAGGGGAAAAATCACTTTAGGAATCAATATAAGCAGGGATCCCGACATGATGTGGCAAAGGTATAGAGGAATGTGAATGAAGAAAGTGTAACCGATGGGCCTCTCTGGCAGGGCCACAATCAGAGGCACGGTAGATTCCCACTTGGTTAGCAGCATTTCAGCAGCTCCAGGAAGATGTCCCTCCTCTTACTTATCAGACATTAATTTAACTGAGAATGTAGACTTTCATCTCCATAGTACAAATGGTGCTCATAATGCGAAAACCCCTGAGAAAGATGAAGTATTGTATTCAATGAATGACATAGAATTAAGGACTGCCATCTGACTCTTCTCTGAAAGCAGGTTGTGTTAAGAGGACATTTCCTAGACTTGCCCATCTTATAGAGTCTGGAAGAGGCTATGGGAGGTCGAGACAGTTTTTTAGAAGTACAGCTCATCCATTGGCCCTCCCTGAAAGAGGATGATAGCATGTTGGGAGTGGCTAAAGGAGGCTAGGACACCAAAAAATGTAACTTGCTTCACAGTTTGTGCAGCAGTGTGAGATGGTTAGTGGGCTTTTAATTAGACAGTCCTGTTCTGATGTTGGTTGGAGTACAGGCAGGGAAAGAACTGAGGAAAGGAAAAGATGCCACAGGCAGTACTAGGCCAAGGGAATGAACAGGCCTTCTGATATGGTTGTGTAGGTTGTGCACTGCTCAAAGTTGCCACATCGAAGTGGTGGGGAGGTGGGGGCAGAGGTAGGTGGGTTGCATGGGGGAATATCATTTACTTCACAGACATCATAGGTTGGTGTATTTATTAAAACAGTTTTCCAGTTGATACTAGTAGACTGTCTCATTTTAATAAAATCAGCACATTATGCCCGTTTTCTGACATATAGGAGTCAGGTGACTTGGGAACACAGAGAGTCTCTAAGTGGCAGAAAGGTCCATAGAAGCAGCACTGTACACCCAAGAAAATAATCTGTCCCAGCCTAAAAGAATACCTGTACTTCACCCTCACTGAGGGCAGGAGTCATGTTTTATTCATCTTTTTTTTTTTTCCTGTCACCTAAGATAGCAGCACAGTATGCATGTTCCATTGAACTTTCCTACAACCCTACAACCATAGTAGCCACTAGTCACATGTGGCTATTAAGTACTTGCATGTTGACTTGTCTGAATTGAGATTTGCACTAAGTGTAAAATACATACCTGATTTTGGAGACTAAGTATAAAAAATGTAAAATAAATCCTTAATAATTAATTTATATTGATTACATATAGAAATAACATTTTTAATAGAATAAGTTAAATGAAATGTATTATTAAAATTAATTTCACCTGTTTCTTTTTACTTTTAAATGTGGCTACTAAAAAATTTAGGATTACATATGTGATTTGCATTTGTGCCTCATATTTGTCTTGGGCAAAGCTCCCTGGGAAGGCTGACTATAGGGAATATCTTGACAGCAATTTATACAGTGATCATTTATGTTGTTGCTAATTTAATACCCTTTAATTAATATAATTCTGATTTACCTTATATCCCTTTTAAGAATTCCATGAGGAGGGATCTTTAATAGGGTTAAAGCAGAAAATTTTTGAAAAATGTATGTTCCTTTGTAGAGACAGTTAAATTGGGAAGAAAAAAAATTTTAAATGGCTTGGCACTTTGCTCAACAGATCTACAAGCTTTTATTTGGTGAAGAGAGTTTGTTGTTGAAATTTGCCAGCATTAAAGTAGTCTCATATGAACTTGGTGACACATGTTTGTTAAAGATCTTCGTTTAATTTGATCATTTTAACTTACATGATGATTGTTCTGCTTTGTAGTTTATCTATAAATTAATGAGAAAGTAAACATTCTGAAAGCACACTAGCACACTTTACTCGACGTGCTATGGGCCCTTATAAACACCAGTTCTCAGGTGTGCCTGTAAATTTTCCCAGCACCACAGTCTCACCTATGAGGATGAGTGAGATGTTTTAAAAGAAGGCAATGTGCTCCACTGAATCTGGACTAAGCTCACTTTAAGGAAAAATAATCTTACCTGGGAGCATCTGGTTGCCAGGTCAGAGTAGGCTGAGACTGAAGTTGTTTCTGCTAATGTCCTGGTCGGATCCAGTTCTGAGAGCCTGAGGGAAGCTATCGGAGGTTGAGATAATTCTGTAGAACTATAGTTCATCCATTGGCCCTCTGAGAAGCAGGGAAGAGCTGTCCAAATAGTCAATGGGATGGACTTGAAAAACTTCATGTGAAAGCATGTGTGTGTGTGTGTGTGTGTGTGTGTGTGTGTGTGTGTGCACGTGCTCGAGAGAGTGAAAGAGAGGAGAGTGACGGAGACAGAGAAAAAAATTTTCTAGATATAACCTTTCCAAGGACTAGATACTACCATCAACATAAAATACCCTCTATGTTGGGATTTTCACTGCTAAATCAAATCAGGGATGACTTAAAACTGGGAGTGAGGTATTTAATAGCAGTGAAAATGTGGAATAATTTTTTATTCTGCCAATATTCAGTGCTCTACTGACAGGTGCTGATTACATGACACTAGCTCCAAAAAACATCAAAGAAAAGATATATCCATTCAGACAGTGCAGTCCCAGAAGGATTGCATGAAAATATTAGCATTCATTTCTGCTGCAGGTTTTATGATAAAAAGTTATTACATATTTGAGTGGATGTCAAAGCAGGGTTACAAATTTAACAAAGGAAATATCCTTAGATAATCTTCATGTCTTTCAAATAGGTCAAATGCTTATAAAATAAAAGACATTTTACTGTGACAATCAGAAATCTACCACAGTAAAAGTAAACATCTAGAGATTTTTCTAGCTGTCAATCCTTTTAGCTTATTAATTAATTATTATTGTTGTTACTATTTTTACTTAAAAGTACAGATTTTCCTATGCTGTGGTCCAAACATTAACTTAGCAATCCTATGTCTATCATGTAACATTCTAGATTGAAGGCAAAAAACAAAGATGTCTTATTAGAGATAAGTTAAAACTGACCAGTACTTTTCTGCTTAACGCTTCTCTGTGGGGGGTAGGAGTTTCAAGAACAAAGAAGAGGGTGGCCATAAGAAAAAACATTTTTCACTACTGGGCAGTGGCTTGTGACTGGAGCTGTTTTCTTGAAAACTGGAGTCTGGCCTCTGGGAAAATCCTCGTTCTCTGTGGGGATCTGGCCAGCGTTATGTATGGTTAAACATGGAGATGTTGGGGCTGAATCCAGGTTCTACCCTACAAGGATTGAGAACGGGGTCAAATTCATTAACTCTTTTGTAACCTCGGTTTCCTATCTGTCTAGTGGGAATAATAAAACCCACTGCCTATGGCTGTTGTGAGGAAATGAGATGTAAAGCACCTGGTACACGGCAACTAGGAAATGAGTGTTGGTTATTACTGCTGTTACTATTAATTTCACATCTGTGCTTTCATTCTGTATAAAAAGTCTATTTCCCTCCTTGTTGATGTGGAAAGCTCTTCTTTTCAGAAATGGCTCACCCTTAAGAAACAGTCTGTGATTAATTCCAGCTCTGTGAGTCTCCCCTTTCTGTATACTCTCAGGCTTTATACATACCTCATAATTATAAGTTGTGTGTTTACATGCACTTCCCCAAAACTGCAGGCTACTGTAAACACATGGTGTAAGCTCAACACAATGCTTGTGGAATGAGTTGATGGTTTTTCTCTCCAACCCTTTATCCCTCCTGACAACTTCCCATATATCTTGCATCTAATTCCATATTCTAGATTCTGATTTCACGTCTCTCTAAACCCCCTGCTTCCTACCTGTCTCTTCTATTCAGATGGAACTTCTGGATTTTCCTCCTCACAGCTTCATTGCCTCCGTCAGTATTTCTTACAGCAGTTAAGGCAGTCTTGTCTCCCACTTCAGCAAAATTCCTTCTCAGTCTTTCATGGTCCATTTCAAAGCTGCCTCCTAAATTAAGCCTCAGTTAATGACTCACATCAACCCACCTTCCCCAACTCTACTCAGAATGGCTGTTCAGAAATTTAACATCGATGTGTAAAACAATTTTAATTAAAGCTGGGAGTGGTGGCTCATGCCTGTAATCTCAACCCTTTGGGAGGCTGAGGTAGAGCAGATCACTTGAGGTCAGGAGTTTGAGACTAGCCTGGGCAACATGGCAAAACCCTGTCTCTACAAAAATTAGTCAGGTGTGATGGTGCACATCTGTAGTCCCAGCTACTCAGGAGGCTGACACGGGAGGATTGCTTGAGCCCAGGAGGTGGAGGTTGCAGTGAGCTGAGATTGCACCATTGCACTCCAGCCTGGGCAACAGAGTGAGACCTACCCTCCAGAAAAAAACACACCCAATTTTAATTGGGGTGCTATTATTGGTGCCATACGAGTTGGATGGATGAATTCTTGATGGGAAAGCAGCTTTTTCCATTTCTTCCTAAACCTCTGATGCAGGCTGATCAAATTGAGCACTCAAACATTAGATGTTAGGGAAAGAAGCCTATTTGTTAGATGTGGAGACAAATGGAAAGTGACACTGGATGCTTCCTTTTTCCCTTTTGGATTCAATACAAAGTGCTGTCTGGGTGAGAGCGGTCTTTCTTAAGATATATGTGGCTGATGTCAGCCATGATGTTTTTGGTTTTTTGGTTTTGTTTTTATTATTATTACTTTTTTGAGACAGGACCTTGCTCTGCTGCCCTGGCTGGAGTGCAGTATTGAAATCATGGCTCACTGCAGCCTCAACTTCCCATGCTCAAGTGATCCTCTCACCTCAGACTCCTGAGTAGTTGGGACTGCAGGACTGCACCACCATGCTTAGCTATTTTTTTTTTTTTTTGTAATTTTGTAGAGACAGGGTTTTAACATGTTGCTCAGGTTGGTCTCAGACTCTTGGGCTCAAGTGATTCTCCATCCTTGGACTTCCTAAGAGCTGGGATTATAGGTGTGATACACCGTGCCCAGCCCCTGCCATGAGGTTAGTAACATCTCTTGGAAAAGAACCACTTTCACTCCTGAGTCCCCATACTTAGCTGTTTGTCTATAGAGGATGTCACAAGTAGAATTAGGTCTCAAAAAGCCATCTGAGCTAAGGCACATCGCTCATCTTTCCTTTTACTATGCCCTATACATACGATTTTATTAAATGGACCTGCCCACTGCTCTAACTTTCTGAAGCAAGCCTGATCCTAATTGTTGCCCAAGAAAGAATTTGAAATCATCACACTCAAGATTTTGCTTCACCACTCTAATGAAACCATTGTTTTCAAGGTTACTCAATCTTATTGTTGGCTAAATCCAAGTAATTCTTCTTTGTCCTTATTTTAGTTGGTTTCCTGGCAACATCTAATATCCTTGCAAATTTCTCCTTGAAATATTCTCTTCTCTTGAATTCCTTGACATCATGCTCACCTGTTATTAAAAAAGTGTGCCTATGTGTAGGTATTTAATGAAATACACAATTGTTACTGAGCTGCATGGCAATTAGCTGTAAGTCATAAGGAATTTACAAAAGACTGTCATTTCATCAGCATTAATTTTATACAATCAATCTAATTTTTAAGAACTTTTCTATAATCATAAAGTTTCCCTGGATAAAAGCCATTTACGTAATTCTGTCTCCTCTTCTCTCTGTCTGACTCTTGTTTTTCCTTTCTTTCCTGCCCTTCCCCAAGATAGAGGAGCCCCAGTCCTAGACCCTGCCCAAAGCCTCAGTATCCACCTCTCCTCCTTTCTACCCTGATCATGGTATCCAGGTGTTTGGAAGCTCCAGGCCCTGGGTTCTTCAGGCCTCAGAGCCACATCTAGTATGTCCTTAGATATGCATCTCCTGCTTTATTTGGAGGGGTCTTTATGACATTCCCAATAATGTTGAGGTGGGACAGAAAGAAGAAACCCAGGCATGTGGTGAAAGAGTGGTAACCCTGGGGGAGAGAAAGGGCATATGCCAATGGTTCTGAAATCGTAGCATTTGACAGACAGTTTGGGGTCAGAGGAGTAAGAGGGTGTGGGCTTGGAGATAAAGAGT
This sequence comes from Ateles fusciceps, assembly GCA_036589455.1. Taxonomy (NCBI): domain Eukaryota; kingdom Metazoa; phylum Chordata; class Mammalia; order Primates; family Atelidae; genus Ateles; species Ateles fusciceps. The sequence goes on along the minus strand of JAZHEH010000065.1, from coordinate 31,783,335 downwards.
GGGAAAAGAGGGGAGCAGAGCAGCCTGTGAGGTCCAAGACCTCCGTAGGAGGCCCTAGCAGTGAATACATGCTCTCCAGGCACAGCTTCTGGCAGATTTAGCCTCAGCTCATCCTTCTTAGGTAAGCTGGGAGACAAGGAGCGGGAGGACAGAGCTGCTTGGGCTTTCCCTGACAGCCCTCACCAGCAAAGCACAGTTGCCTTCCTAGAAGAATTTGACAAATTTGGGCCTAATCTTAGCTCTGTCATTTTTTAGCAGTGTGACTTTAGGTAGTCACCAATCTGTCTGAGCTTGTTTCCCTATAGTTAAGGTGGGAATAATACTCTCTACATAGTTATTGTGAGGATTTTATGAAATGAAGCACCTGGACATTGCCTAAAACAGAGCAGGCTCTTGACAAAAGTGTTTCTCTTTTCTTCAGCCCTGAGGCATGAAGGTTTTTCTTCTCATTTCCAGCTTTGCTTGATTTTCCCCACCTGTATTTATTTCATTTCACTTCTGAGAATCAGAAAGTTAAAAATAAATGCACAAGGGGTTTGGGGGTGAGTAAATTGGAGACTGAATAAGTGATAGCTCAGGTTTCTTCCAGCTGGGTTGAAGGAGGAGTCATGTTGGGTGAGGGGGTGCCACTGTGGAAGGCAGAGGCATCTTGGCATCTTCAGGGAACAGAAGCATTTTCCATCCGTTGTGGAGTGGGAACTGTGACTGTCCCTCGCAGGGCACCTAGGACCTCTGACTAGATAGTCACTGCCCTGGGCCATAGGTCTAATGGGCTTCCAAAGGTCTTGTGAAGGGGCAGCTCCCCCACTCCCCACCCTGCCAACTCCAGGACTAAAGTGCTAGGCTGGGGAGTTAGGACAATTGCTGCTTCTTACGCATGTAGCTTATGATTTGGGTTAAATCAACAGGCTCGCCTCTCAAAATAGACACTGGACTTAGTAATAGACACAACAGACCTCCCCCTCAAAATCTATTTCTAGTTTTTGAAAAGAACCAGGCTGACACTAAAAATGAAATTGGTTCTTTCACAACATGTTGGACCTGTAGAGTTGTTCCTGGCTCCTCTTTAAAGTGCCTGGTGGTTTTTCCTTCCCTATTCAATCTCTGTTTAACTATCGACATTAATATTTCAGAAACATTCGCTGGCCTGTGCATTGATTGTACTTTATTCCCCAGGATCGAAATCTCTTTTCTTGGAATTGGAATACTTTGTGCAGTCTAAAATAGGCTAAGAGTTAGGCTAAGAGTCGAACACCATTGCCCTTGTAATTATCTTGTCATAGCCAGAAGACACTAAATGTTTGCTCTGCAAAAGGCCAATTCAATTGTGACATTAAACAGATGTCATGATCCAAATAGAACCCAAATAATGGGTTACCAACCCAATCCAGTCATTTCCAGCCAGTCAGCACCCCATCATCTCTACCCACTAAGTCATAGTAACAAACAGGTTATTATGTAAGTAGAAAAATGCAATATTAAAAAGTTAGAAAACATTTATTGAAAACAGACTGCCTCCACATTTGCGCTGAGTTAAATTCTGTGAAATATCTGCACATTCCTCAAATCCGGACGATTTTATGTTCATGCCTGATTCTTCAGTGGTAGCTTCAGGGACATTTTAATAAGATTCTACCTCAAACAAAGATATTAGGCTTTGCGGCAAAGCCTCATTAAAAAACACAATAAGCACATTTCCTGTTCATCGCTAAAGAAAAAAACTTTTAGAATATTTCAGATGATGTCAGAAGCCTGGGCCGAGTTGCAAAGAGCCTAGGCTACCTCCTGCCCACTCTCCGCAGATCTCTGACAGCCAGTTCTCTAACTTCCCTAGGGCCACTGAGGAGTTCAGATGACCTGACCGCGCAGAAGTCATGCGACAGTGGAATAATATTAATAAGTTGCCTAAGTGGGAAGCGGGGCTTCACAGAAGGCCGACCGGAGGCACATACAGGGGACACGGGGATCTACCTGAAGGAGGAACGGAATTTGCTCTTTTCTCGTTCAGAAAAGACTTACCGAGCTGTTAGAAAACAAGCCCGTGATCAGTGCCTCGCCCTCGCCGCTTTATTTCAGCCTCTTTAGTCACCATGGAGAGCTGGGATGCAAGAGCCCGGTGCGCTCCAGCAGTCTCGCGGGGGCGCTGTTTCCCCGGAAAGCCACTCCCTCTCTCTTTCCCACCTGTGTTTTCGTTTTCTTTGCCGAGTGTGAAACCAGCCGGCCACCCACCCGCCCCGCTCCGTCGCCTAGGTGCCTCCACAGAGCCAAACTTTGTACCTTCTGGGGATGGAGGGGGTGTCCCTCAACAATCGGGCAGTACCGGCAAGCCCGCCCCGGGGAGGAGCGACGGGTGGAGCGGGCGCCCGACCGTCTCCGCCGCGCAGCCCGCGGGCCCTGGGGCGCGCCCACGCCCGAGCCGGGCCCCCCGCGCCGCGGCCCGCGGAACGTCACCTGGGTGCTCTCGCGTCGTCCCCGCGCGGCTGGCTGGCGGCCTGGGCACCCTTCCTCTGCGGGGCTGCTGGTCTATCCGATAAGCGCGCGTGGCCAAAGGCTCGCGGCGGGTCCCAGCTGCGGGAAGGTGGGAAGGAGTGGGAGGGTCTCTGGGACAGGTCGGGAGCCAGCCCTACCTTCATTTCCCAAAGGTATGGTGAAGACCCAGGAACAGCCCAACGCCGAACCAGCGGGGTTACCTTTGCACTTGATCCAATCCGAGTGTCGGTTGCGTTGTGCTCTCTTCTAGGAGCGTGGGGTGCCTTCGTGAATAAAATCCGAGGGCATCTCTGCTCTTGCGGAACTTGTTTTTTCTTATTTTCAACTGCTTCTCTTGACTCTGGTAGTCACTAAAGTCCCTGTGAGCATTTGCAGGTGTTTTCAGCTAAGCAGTTATAGAAACCCGACCTTCTTTTTATATGAACAAATGTTTATTGATGTACCAAAGGTTTAAAGGAAGGGAAGCGGGGGAAGGAGAGAGGAAAGAAGAAACCTATAATACCACCAAGGGACTTGTTTTGTTTTCACAGTCTTTTAACCCACCCAGCACAACTGCTTGATAATGATCTTGAGCTTCATGCTTGCACCCTGATCGAATCTGCTGGCCTTAGTGGCTACTTAGTAAATAAGGTGACAAGGACGAAGCTGGAGTTGGATCACTTCCTACCCAAAGGAACATCATACTATTTTGGAGACAGACAGCCTGCCCTGAATTCCACCGCAGCTTTATCATTTACTGTTAGGCATATGACCTTGGTCAGATTCTTTAATGTTTATAATCCTCAGATGCTCCTTTGGTGCAACCAGAATTGCAAAACTTCCTTCCTAGGGATGCTAAGAGGCTTCACTGGCTTGACATAAGCAAAAGCCCTCAAATCAGGCCTGGCATATAGTAAGTGATCAATACGTGGTCCCTATGACAATAATCATTATAGCACCTTTCAGAATCCTTCCTCCATCTATAATATGAGTAGTTGGAGTGGAATGGCAAAATGTCCTGTATTTCACATTAAGTTAGAAAGATGAGAAAAACTTGAAAGGTTAGTGAAATTGGTAAACATTTCAAAATTCAACAGATCAGAATTTTTAAAAGCAAGTCTAGAGTCAATGATTATACATTTCAGAACTGGAAGTTGCCTTAGAGTTAGTGTTCGTGCAAAAAGACCTCATCTCTAAAATCTCTCAGGAAAACCAAGGAGATGTGAGTGTAGGAGATTAAATTTAAAGAGAATTTGGATTTCAAAGTGAGAGGTTTCAAAGCATCTCTTAGGAAAGAAAAAACAAGAAGAAACATTTGACCCATTTATTAGGCTGGTTATCTAAAGCCCCTCTACAAAACCCTTGTGGAAAAGCCTCTTCTATTTCTCCAATATTATAAAAATGCAGTCCACTATGAGTTTATACACCTTATGTTTTCTTCCAAGTTAAAATCTTGACGTATATTTTCCTGTTCAACTTTTCTATCCCTGACCAAATGTTAAGTCTTTTCAAAGAAAACTCAGAGTGGCTTGTCTTGAAGTTCTTACTTATAAGCAATCCATTTAAAAAAGACAGGGATATTGGCAATGCCAATTTTTGCTACTTCAATTCGTTGTTCCAGTGATTGATGATGAGGATGATGATGCTGACAAATTCTAATTGTGTACTCGAAATGAAGGATGAATAAATCTCTTTTTGTTGTTGTTGCCAAGTTGAAAAAGTGAAGAATACAATTTTTTTTCTAGCCCAATATATTGTATTGTGTTTTATTGAGCACTGGTGGCTAAAAAGCCTGTGCTAGAGATCACTATTCAAGAAAATATTAGCATGTGAGGTTTAATTGCATCTGTGCTTATGTGTGACAATTTCCATAGATGTCAACAGAGGATATTTGGTCTCACCTTACATTCTGGTGCCACTTTTATGTGTACTTTAAAAAGTATCATTACCTTCTTTATTTTTATAATAATTGAAGGTACACTGATGGGTGTTATCCCATTTTACTAATAAAGAAACTGAGGCTAAAAGTTAAAGTAAACCATAGACAGTGAAACAGATGCTGAACCAGAAAAAGAATCCCACCCAGTTCTCTCCCTGGACCTTGAGCTCTCTGATGAGGTCATGTTTTTAGATAACAGTAGGAGAGTCAGAATGTCCAGTTAAAACCCCACCCCTGTAAAGTCCCAGCTTTTTTTTTCTCAGCTGGAAACTGGGAAGTTTATGAGACAAAGCACTTCAGGTTACTGGCAATTTAGGTGTTGGGAGGTGGCTTTGTGGGTGACGCTCCTGCTGACCTGGTTTTGTCCCATTCTGGTTACAGACTTCTGGCTATGCTTATCAGAAAAACTTTCATTTAGTTCAAGGATTTTTGTGAGTTTCATTAATTCTGGTTTTATAAAAATAAAAGAGATTGGTGCAATGATTAACTCCACATGCTGATGAGAATAAGGCTTATTGTGCTATGTGTCTATACCATGGACTGCAGAGTGCCCGCAGTGGGTTCTGATGTCTATTCCTTCTCATTAACGGATTGTTCAGGAACATCTCTGTACTGACTTGGCGTGGCTGTCTTCTGAGGACCTGTGCTGTTCTTGAGCTCCTCACTGGCCTGGGCTGGGATGTTACTTGTCTCTGCAATCATTTGCTACTTAGCTTGGTCTTTGGCTCTGCACTTCCTTGAAGCACAGCCTCTGAGAACTTAGTTTTAATCAACTACTCCTATCAAAGGATCTGCTTCCCTTCAAAATACTTTACGGAATTCTGACTAAGGCTCTCTAGAAAAATGATCTCTCTCTAAACTGAACCCACTGTGTCCATATTGAGTCTATGAGCTGAAGTTTCATCAAGCTTTGACAACAGAAGGAATTTTAAAGACCTATTAACAAGAAGAATCTCTGCTAGGAATCTAGTAGTGGGTTCCATTTAGATTATAATGTTTTAAAATGTCTCTCAGGCTACAGCATCTCAGGAAGTTAGTCAGATGTCATTTTTCACCCACTAACATAAGCATTGCATAAATAGCAGTGAGATATTGCAGTGTTTCTAAAAGCGTGTCCTGTAGAGCACTAGTCCCATGAGATGATCCATAAACAAAGGGTTTTATCGTTCTGAGAGAATTATTCGTCCTAGCTCTTTAGCCCCTCCTTGGATCGACTCCGTGCAATGGCCTCATCATGGGTGGAGCATGTTTCATCACTCTTTGACTTTGGGCTTGGCTATGTCACTTGCTTTGTCCAGTTGAATATGGATTAGAGACACAGCATGACAATTTTAGGAGTAGAACTTAAGAAACTTAGTGCATTTTCACGGCCCCCTGTGTACCTCTGGCATTGTTCAAGAAGAACATGTCCTGGCTAGCCTGCTAAGCCAAGGAGGATGAGAGAAGCATAGAAAACACAAATTTCCAGACCTGCTGCTTGAAGCAGAAGTGTTCCAGTCACACTGCAGCTCTGTGAGAATAAATGGTGATTGTTCTGCGCCACTGAGTTTTGCTGTGGTTTGTCATCTGGCATTATTGTGGCAGTAGATAACTAATATAATAGTCAAAAGAGTTCAGGACACATATAACTCCCTCTTTTCAGAGTCATAACCCACATTAACACATTAAAGGCTCTGAGAATTACTGCATTAATCCATTACTTCCCAAACTCATTTCATATGTTATAGTAATATCATATAAAACACACACTTTGGATTAAAAATAAAAAAAGAAGAGTAGTTTGTCTAAATCCTAAACTTGCTATTAAGAAACTTGGATGAACTCTTAGAACAATTGACAACAATTTTCAAGTCGTACCAATCAATCAGACTCAAAAATTTACTTATTAGTAAGTTCCCATTTACCCTCTCACAGCTGCTGAATTTCACATCAATGACTTATCTGGTATGGCTCTAAATTTCTAAATAATTAAGAATTATTTTCTACTTCTGGTGCTAGCCAAATTTCAGAATGATTTTATAATCAGAATAAAGAACATTATTTTTAAAGCAAATGACCAATGAATTATATTGATCAATTTTAATTAAATTCATTGTTTTTTTCAAATCACATATCTAATATTTGCTATTAAAGTTACTCAGTAGCTATGTTGGTGCTAAAAATGAGAATGAATAACCTGAAATATCGCTGATCTCTTTTTCTCTTAATTTTTGAGAAATGGGGAGCACATTCAGGAAAACTCTTTTTCAAAATTAGTCACAATGCCAAGGCTTGGGACTGCTTTCAGGCACAAAAGAAAATACAGGGGTTTCAGGAAACGTATAGAAAACACTTCCTTTTTCATTTGATTTGGTAACTATGAATCATTGTTGATATCTGTTTATATCCCTAAGGGGCCTTGGCCTATGGTTTCGTTTCAAACACTCAGAGGTGCTCATGTTCCACAGCTACCATTGGCAATGATGTTTGTACAGGAATTTACTTCTTTCCAGCTTCTTGAAAAATGGTCATAGCTTATCATGGAAGCTGTATCAGTAAGGATAAATCATTATGACCTGGAATGTCTTAAAACAAAGTGAAAAATCAGTTGACCTTTTATACTTTTTCCTTCTGTTAGGTGAACTTCTTTCTTCCCACTATATTTGCCCCTGGCTGGCTGGTCTATGGTAAGGTGCTATCTATTAGCTAAAGCGTTAGTAAAATCCTTTCATTTGTAGTTAAGCAGTGCTTTTAAAAGACATTCACTCCCAATAATAAAATTATTGAGTATTATTTCAGGTACTAGGGGTACAAAGATGAACAAGATATCATCCCTGCCAATGAGGAGCTTGCAATCTTGTTGTAAAAATAAACACATGAATAGTTACAGTGCAAATGAAATGAAAGTATGATATGCATTCCTAACATAGAAGACATGTTAACTGAATATTCTTAAAGGAGGTCAATTTTTATGAATTTGCTCATGTTGGGTAGCAGAATTTTGATGAGTTAGTGAGTTAAGGCATACAGCCTAGTTTTTATTCTTTGATAAAACATGAAGGGTGCTTTACCTTTGGTTTTAAGACAGACAATCACAAAGATTCACTGTGAACTACTGTCTTTAATATTTGGAATGAGAATTACATACTCTACTAAACAGTTACCCTAAGCCTACTTATAGATAATAAACCACATATAATTCAAAAAGAGAAAGTGGATGTTAGTATCCAACTCCATCCTTAGGAATTATGGGCCAGGCGCAGTGGCTTATCCCTGTAATCCCAGCACTTTGGGAGGCCGAGGCAGGCAGATCACCTGAGGTCAGGAGACAGCCTGACCAACATGGAGAAACCCTGTCTCTACTGAAAATACAAAGAAAGTTAGCTGGGTGTGGTGACACATGCCTGTAATCCCACTCAGGAGGCTGAGATAGGAAAATTGCTTGAATACAGGAGGCAGAGGTTGTGGTGAGCCAAGATTGTGCCACCGCACTCCAGCCTGGGCAACAAGAGCAAAACTCTGTCTCAAAAAAAAAAAAAAAATTATGAAAGAATTATGAGGAAACAAATTTAAATGAACTATCTTTGCCTTAATCCACTCTGTATTTCCCCTGCTGCATCAGGTTCCATAACCCTCTGCTATGTCTCTGGTGCTTCTTGGGCTAAGGCAGAAATGCCAGGGCTGGTTTTCTGTCTCAATTAATTTGCACAAGTTTCACTTTGATTTCAGAGTTTGTAGGGATACTTGCCTCCCAAAATGCTCTGAGAAATGCATGCTCTTATTACTAGGGTTACCATATATTTCAGTTTATCTGGAGCAATCCCAATTATTGCCTGCTGTTCTGGTGTGATTATTAGTTGTATCTTATGCCAGTGTCATGGGTTAGTGGGGCAGCCATGTATGTGCCCTCCTCACCCCGTGGGAAAGAGATGGGGGTTTTATAGTTTGCTCCCTTTGTCTTTGAGATAAGAGCTGAAAACAGAGCAGAAATGTGGGTGCCATGAGACTTCCTGTGTGCACATTGATGTCTTTCTTGGGGGAGTGCAGCTCAGAATTCTAAGGTTTTACTATTTCATGTCCCCATCAAATTAGCCTCATATCCTTTACCTCCCATACATTCATTTTCTGAGAGTGAAATGTTTAATGCCTACATTTAATATTTACATTTATGTTTTTTGTATTATTTTTGATTTATAATTATTTACAAATAATTTATAAATACCCTTCATTTTACTGGCATAGATATTCAGAAAATTATTTAATTTACTCAGTTTTATTATAGCACCACCATAAATCCAAGGGGAAATTGAAGAGAACTCACTGGTTTACTGTTTCTCAGTCTTGGTGAATTTCATCTCTTTATTTCAAAGGTACATTGTGTCCTTGTGTATTTAGTAAAAATAGCTCCACTATCTAATACAAAGGCATACCGTATTTGTTAAATTCCAGATTATAAAACATGTTTACAGTGGAATTGATACTAAAATTCATAGTAGCAGCACAGTAGGGAAGACAGATCTATGTATGGGTCTAGGTATGGATTGAAATCAAGTCTAAACACCCCTTGTGTAAGTTGCATGCTTTGAGGGAAGTCATTTAATGTTTTTGAGCCTCAACTTCATCATGGATAAAATGAGGAAAGTAAAACTTGCCTTACCCACTTCATAACCCACACCAATGTGATTAATGTAAAAATAACTTATCAAATGCAAAGCACTGTGTGATCATATGCAAAGCAGAGAGCTCTGTCCTTCAGGTTATTGAAAGGTATACCCACCGAAGAAAAGATACCCACCTGGGGAGATTTCTTAGTCTGTCTCTCTTTCCATTGGCAATTCCATTCCCCCTATACAGACTAAAGTTCAAACAAGTTCCAGCCAACAAGAATTTGTCAAGACTTGATCAGGATACAGCAATGGGTTTGAGGTGGGCAGAAGCTGCTAGTCAATGGAGCATTTCAAAGATGCTAGTCTGAAAATTCTGCACCACTAGTTCCTACTCTTGCCAGTGCCTGAGCTTGATTTGGTTATAAAGATAAATAAGACACGGTCCTGCCCTACGGAGCCCATAATCCAATGAGGGAGACAGATATACACAAGTTAATTTTAATATAATTTAATAAACAGTATAATTAAAAAAAAAAGTCCCAGAAGAATGTGGAGACACTTAGCAAACTTGACCCTTATAAGGTAAGTTTAAAGAAAGATTTCAGGTGCCAAGGATATCGTATATGTCAGAAAGCCTTCTGTAATAATCATTATGACTCAGTTCTCAGGTCGAACAAAGGGTCAGCGGTTACACCTCCTTGCTCCTAGCATAAAAATAGCAAGCACAGATTTTGTTATAGAATAGACCAGTGCCTAATACCTCATTTGGTCAATTACTTGCTACATTCCTGAGCTTCAGCTTCTTTATCTGTGGTGCAGGGGTAATAATATCTACCCCAGTCTACTTGAATGTCAGCACTACAAGGGTAGGGACTTTGGCCTCATTTGTGTATTACTGTGTCTCCATCACTTAGAACATGGCAAGCACTATGGCCCTTACCTTACATAGGAAGCACTTACCTGGTCCAAGGTAAATACTCAGTAAATATTAACAGTTGTGGAATTTGTTTAGTAAATGAAGTCAGCTATTCATCTCCCAATAACCATTTTTTTTTCTTAATTTTAGTGCAGAGCCACAGTAGAGTCAAGGAGATATTGGACAGGGTCCACTGGTTTACTCTTTGCTTCTTAATCTTGACCAATTTCACCTTTTGTCTTTCAAATATGTATTTCAAAGGTACACAGTGTCCTGATATATTTAGTAAAAATGGCTCCATTACACAAGACAAAGGCAGAAGGCAATGGGCAGGCCATGCTTGTGTTGCTTTCCCGTATATACACATGTGGTCTGCCATGCTACCGTGTCCCTCCTCACTGAGAAATTTGTAAGGGTCTGAAGACTCAGGTCTGTATATAGAAATGGCATCATCAAATATTTGTTCTTTTTCTTTTTTTCAATGTTTAGAGTTTCTGTTTTTATAAGTGTACAGTTATTCTGAAAACAACCTTTTCCCAAATTATCAAAGAAAAAATTGTGCCTATGCTAGAGTAGTTCATCCATCAAGCTACACATTTTAAGTACTTTCTCATTTAAAGGATTGACAGATTGCACATTTCACTGGAAAGCTGTCACACAAATATTACTCTGAAGAGTTGGTAGCTCCAGAGGTTGAGAGTTGGATCTCAGAAAGGCAAATACTTAGAACTAGCTCTAGCACCAAATGCAGTTCTTCCCACTGGCCACTTGGTGGCAGTGCCAACTAAGTGCCAGCTCAAGCCGTCAGAGTGCACCCAAGCATGTGATCCCTAACTTCTATTTATCCACTCAAATTTTAGGACCTACAAGGGTTTTGTGGTCAATCACATGGGTTAAGGTAAATTTATCTTACTGACAAAGAGGCTATATTACAATTTTAAAATAAATTTCTTACTCTAATTTATGACATTAGATTAGGCCCCCAGTTAGGTTACACCTAAAAAGATGAATAATGGCTATTTCCTCAGTGTCTTTTAATAAGACATCACACAGGTCACACATAATCCAGGTCCTATCCCAGAACTTGTTATTACGCTGAACTTTTCCATCTCAAAAATCTGAAACTCTGTTCTCTGACCACAAACACCTATCTCTCCCTCTTTGCTATTACAGGAAAGGTGTGCTTTTTCAGAGATCACAGTCTCTTGAGCCCTTCTCTTTTTCCTGTTTTCCAGGTTCCATGGTCCATTCTGCAACCCTTCTGTGTTAGGGTTCTCCTGAGAAACAGAATGAATAGAATGTAGATGATAGATAGATAGATTAGAGGTAGCTAGACATAGAGACAGCTAAATATAGAGAAAGCTAGATATAGACTTATAATAAAAATTGGCTCATATGATGATTGTGGAGACTGAAAAGTTCCACTGGCATCTGCAAGCTGGGAACCAGGAGAACTAATGGTGTAAGTCCTGGTCTAATTCCTAAGGTCAGAGAACCAGGCTCTCCAATGTCCAGGGACAGGAGCAGACAGATGCCCCAGCTCAAACAGGGAGAGTGAATTCACCATTAGTCCATCTGTTTGTTCTGTCCAAGCTCTCAATGAATTAGATAATGTCTATCTGCATTGGTGAGGGCATAGGCTCACTGCTGTACTTCTTTTGCTGTGAAGGGAGTCTCTTGATCAGAAAAAAGTGTGTGGAAAACCACAATGGTGGATAAGGCATTCTGTAAAAGTTTCTTGATCAGAAACAATGCTGCGTGGAAAACCATGAAGATAGATAAGGCAATCTATAAATCCACAGATGACAGTTTTGGCAGAGAAGCATTGCGTGTGAGAAAGGCAAGTTTGTATCCAAAGTAAGTTTCTATTTTAGTATGGACAAAACACTGCACCTTCCATGATGGAAGTAGTTCAGTGTAATCAACTGGCCAACAGGTAGCTGGATGATAACCAAGGGGAATGGTGTCATATTGGTGTTCATGTTGGTTTCTGCTGCTGGCAGATTGGACACTCAACTGTGGCCATATCCAAGATGGCTTTGGTGAGTAGAAGTCCATGTTGCTGAACTAATGCATAACCACCATCTCTGCCATCATGGCCACTTTGTTAATGAGCCCACTGGCCAATGACAGAGTGGCAGGAAAGAAAGAGACTGACTGGTATCCACAGGACAGGTCATTCTATCTACTTGATTACTGAAATTCTCCTCTGCAGAGGTTAACCTTTGGTAAGCATTCAAATGGGACACAAATATCTTCTTCTTCTTTTTTTTTTGCTCATTGAGGGAAGTTTCCTCTTTGTGTGTTGGCCCATTCTTTCCCAGGCTCCTTTGACAATCCTTTAAATGTTGCTGGAATTCTTCCTTAGACTTCTTTTCTCTCTATACAACCCCATGTGACCTCTTTTATGCCTTCAATTATCAATTAAATACTAAAGGAATATACTCCTGAAACTATCTCTAGACATAGGCTCTTCAAAGTCAGCTTGTCTAAACCTGAACTCCCCATTCCTCCATCTCTTCTACCTAGTTTTTCATTTTTATTTTTTATTTTAGATAAAGTCTCACTCTGTTACCCAGGCTGGAGTGCAGTGGCATGACCTCGACTCACTGCAACCTCTGCTTCCTAGGTTCAAGCGATCCTTGTGCCTCAGCCTCCCGAGTAACTGGGATTACAGGAGTGCACCACCACATCCTGCTAATTTTTGTATTTTTTTTTTGTAGAGATGGGGTTTTGTCATGTTGGCCAGGCTGGTCTCAAATTCCTGGCCTCAAGTGATCCACCCACCTCGGCCTCCCAAAGTGCTGAGGTTACAGTCTTCTTCCAAGTCTTCTCATCCTTTATTCTTCCTCTCATTAATGGTTTTGTTAACCACCTAGTTATCAAATTGGAAACCTAGAAGTCATGCTTTACATCTTCTTCTCTCTCACTTCACATATCTATGTAGGCACCAAATTCAGTTAAATGTAGTATCTTTACATCTACTGAGATAGTTCACTTCTTCATCTACATTGCCACTATCTTATTTCAGGCTGTCTTCATTTTTTCCATAAATTACTGGATAAGTTGCTCATTCTTTTTTCCAACAAACCCATTCTCCAAACTCCTACAAGAGGAAATTTCAAACAGGAAGCTCTGATCTGCTTAAATTCATTTTTGGTTTCTCACATTATTCAGCATTAACTCCTAAGCATAAAGTTTAGGAAATGCATTCTGAAAAAATGAAACAAATGAAAACTCTCTGAAGCTATTGGAAACTTCGATAAAATGTTTAATGTTAAAGAGAACTATTTGTTTTGTGGTACTGATATGAATTTAAATTTTGGTGGAGCAAGGCTTTTAAACATTTGTATTAACATAAAAATCTATAGAGAAGAACTAAATTTGAAGCTGTTTAACAAGTACTTGTTTAACAAGTACAGATAAACCATAATTGTATTCAAACAAACTGTGATATAATATCTGTTAGAATAGAGACTGTAGTTGTTGCAGTTTAAAGAGTTTAATATATCTGACATGGTTAATGTCATAAAATATTTGCAATGAAGTTGATGTTGAATAATAAAACAAGCTTTGACATGGCAAATTGCACTTCATCTCTTTTCTTCCCATTATCAATTGAATTTATAAGTGTTTTAGCCTTTGAAGAACTACTTTGCAAATCAATCTTAATGTTCTACAATGGTGCTCAGCTTTTTTTGTAAATGAGCTTTTTAACCTTTTGGTATATTAAGAAGTCACCTGTAAATCTATCCCTTATTAAGCTGTTCTGTGAATGTAATGCCAAAAAGTCAGCTTTGGCAGCATTTACTGAGTTGAAATTATTAAAAAGTCTGTACCCAGGTTCCAGATGTTGCTTTCTAAATATCATTCTCCAATAAAAGGAACCAGGGGGGTGTTAGAGAAATAGTTGATGTCAGCAACTCTCAGTTTCTGCTAGGATTGGAACAAGGAAAATAGAAGATGAGTTTGAAGCAGTTGTAGCCCCAGAAAGCAAGGAAGAAACCCCAAAACAAAAGGATAAAGGCATGGAGAAGGGACAAAAGAGCCAACCTGAAAGAGCTCCCAGTGGCCACATTGGAATAATTTGAAAAACAAAATAATAATAATGTTGGATTTTAACTGAAAGCATAGTATGATTACACATGAATCTGCACTGAACACATATATGCAGTTCCTCTGGAATGGAAGTGTAATTCCCTCTTCCTGGCAAACACTACCTTAAGCAGGTGATCATGGCTACCATCACTAGTGATATGGTATGTTGATCATGCGATGAGAAAGGCATTTCACCTCTGTGGTATTCGTCTCCCAGTGCATCATAAGAAAAATATCAAACAAAAATTGAAGAGCATTTTATGAAATATCTGACTAGTACTCTTCAAAACTATCAAGGTCATTAAAAGCAAAAACAGACTAGGAAACTGTCATAGACTAGATGAGACTAAGGAGATATGATGACCAAATGTAATGATGTATCCTGGATGAGATCCTGGAACAGGAAAAGAACATTACGGAAAAACTAATGAAATCAGAATAAAACATGGAGTTTAGGTAATAGTAATGTACCAGTGTTGATTCCTTAGTTATGACAAGTGTACCAAAGTTAATGCGTGATGCTAACAAAAGGAGAAATGGGGTGAAATATATACAGGGATTGTATTATATACAGATATACAGGAAATGTAAAAACTATACTGCTTTTACAGTTTTTATGTAACTCTAAAATTATTCTAAAAGAAAAAGTAAAAAGAAAGCCTGTAATATGGAAGATGTTAAATATATTAATCCCAGAATTTTGGGAGGCCAAGGTGGGAGGATCACTTGAGCCCAAGTGTTAGAGACCAGCCTGAGCAACATAGGGAGATGCCATCTCTACAAAAAAAATTTAAAAAGTGTACAAGTGCACACCTGTGGTCCCAGCTATTCAGGTGGCTAAGGTGGGAGGATCGCTTGAGCCCGGGGGCAGGGTTGGGGGTCAAGGCTGCAGTGAGCTGAGATCACACCACTGCACTCCAGACTGGGTGACAGAGTGAGACCCTGTATCAAAAACAAAAACCAAAAACTTTATTTCTACAAAACCAAGGAGGAACTGAAGAAATTATGGGAACTCAAACAGTGTGTACAGGAGTAAATTTTGACTATCTTGACTTATTAATGGAGCTCAAATTTTTAATTGGACAATTCATATTGACATCTGGAATTAAAAGATATTGAGAAAGCTTAGGTTTTGCAGGATTTATATTTGGCAAAAAATTCAAAAGTATATAAATACAGGCTATGTTTTTCTATAAATTCTTTTTTTTCTTACAAAATAATTTGTCGATCCAAGATGGCGAATTAGATACAACTTCAGCGCACAACTCCCAGCGAAAGAGACACAGAAACCCAGAGATCTCCTAGCTCCAACTGAGGTACCAGGTGCATTTCAACAGGTGTGGTTCGAGGGTGAGCAAAGCCCGCTCAGGGCAGACCGAGGCGGGGGAGGGGTGCTGCTTCACCCAGAAAGTGCATCTGACCAGCAAGTCAGAGGCTCCACTTCTGACACTCCCGGTCCAGATACAGCGCTTCCCCCAAAGACTCAGCAATACACAGAACAGGGAATCTTTGCCAGTCAAGCACCGGGAATTACAAGTGCTGAGTTGAGTAAGAGTCTGCAGACTAAGCTATCGCCCCCTCCCCCCGCCCAGAGAGAGGGAGCTGTAAGCAGGAGCAGCTGGGCGGCCCCTACCCCATGACCAGAGAGAGAGAAAGCTGAAAGGGGGAGACTGCCGGGTGTGGCTGGGTGGGTCCCTAACCTCACCCACAAACCCCAGAGGGCTGAAGCTCTGACTCTAGTGGGTTGCATAGCCAGTGCCACAGTCTCAGAGGAACACTGAATGATCCAGCCCAGTGGAGGAAGGGCACAACCCACCACTAGAGGGGTGGGACCAGGCTACATGTTTTAATGAAAACACAGGAAGCCTACACAGCAACAGGATGGCGTTCTCGACAACCCAGCAGCGCCTACAGGTCAGCAGAAGAGGTGGGCCTAATCTCCCAGCATAAAGAAAAAAGACACAGGAAGCTCCCCTAGTAAACTGAAGGAGTCCCTAGAAACTCAGTAGCGCCCCCCACAGGCAGACAAGCGACCTCATCAAGCAGCTCTCTGACACCACAGCCAGGAAAATCCACAAAGATGGGAAAAAAACAACTGAAAAAAGGTGAAACCATCAAAGACCAGAACACCTCTTCTCCTTCAAGGGATCACAACTCCTCAACAACACAGGATAACAACTTGACCAAGAAGGAGTGTGAAGAATTGACGGAAACAGGATTCAGAAGGTGGATGATAACAAACTTTTCAGAACTAAAGGACCATTTTCTAACTCAATGCAAAGAAACCAAAAACCTTGAAAAAAGGTTAGACGAAATGCTAACTAGAATAACCAGCTTAGAGAAGAACATAAACGACTTGATGGAGTTGAAGAACACAGCATGAGAACTACGTGAAGCAAACACAAGTTTTAAGTTTTAATAGCCAAATCGATTAAGCAGAAGAAAGGATATCAGAGATTGAAGATCAACTCAATGAAATAAAAAGAGAAGGCAATACAAGAGAAAAAAGAGTGAAAAGAAATGAACAAAGCCTCCAAGAAATATGGGATTATGTGAAAAAACCTAATCTGTGCTTGATCGGTGTACCTGAATATGACGGGGAGAATAAATCCAAGCTGGAAAACACACTCCAGGATATTATCCAGGAGAACTTCCCAAGCCTAGCAAGGCAGTCCAAATTTCTAAGTCAAGAAATACAGAGAACTCCACAAAGATATTCCTCAAGAAGAGCAACCCCAAGGCACATAATTGTCAGATTTACCAGGGTCGAAATGAAGGAAAAAATGCTAAGAGCAACCAGAGAGAAAGGTCAGGTCACCCACAGAGGGAAGCCAATCAGACTCACAGCAGATCTCTCAGCAGAAACTCTACAAGCCAAAAGAGAGTGGAAGCCAATATTCAACATCCTTAAAGAAAAGAACTTTCAACCCAGAATCTCATATCCAGCCAAACTAAGCTTCATAAGTGAAGGAGAAATAAAATCCTTTATGGACAAGCAATTATTGAGAGATTTTTGTCACCACCAGACCTGCCCTACAAGAGCTCCTGAAAGAAACACTAAGCATGGAAAGGAACAAGTACCAGTCACTGCAAAAGCTAACCAGTTGGCAAAGACCAAAAATGCAATGAAGAAAATGAGTCAACTAATGAGAAAGAAAACCAGCCAGTAACAAAATGGCAGGATCAAATTCACGCATAACAATATTAACATTGAATGTAAATAGCCTAAACACCCCAATCACAAGACACAGACTGGCAAAAAAATTTTTGCAAGCTACCTATCTGACAAAGGGCTAATATCCAGAATCTACAAAGAACTAAAACAGATATACAAGAAAAAAACAAACAACCCCATTCAAAAGTGGGCAAAGGATATGAACAGACACTTTTCAAAAGAGGACATATATGAGGCCAACAAACATATGAAAAAATGCTCATCATCACTGGTCATTAGAGAAATGCAAATCAAAACCACACTGAGATATCATCTCATGCCAGTTAGAATGGCGATCATTAAAAAATCGGGAGACAACAGATGCTGGAGAGGATGTGAAGAAATAGAAACAGTCTTACACAGTTGGTGGGAGTGTAAATTAGTTCAACCATTGTGGAAGACAGTGTGGCGATTTCTCAAGGATCTAGAAATAGAAATTCCATTTGACCCAGCAATCCCACTCTTCGGTATATACCCAAAGAACTATAAATTGTTCTACTATAAAGGCACATCCGTATGTATGTTCATTGCAGCCCTGTGTACAATAGCAAAGACCTGGAACCAACCCAAATGCCCATCAATGATAGACTGGACAAAGAAAATGTGGTACATGTACTATGCAGCCATAAAAAAATGATGAGTTCGTGTCCTTTGTAGGGACTTGGATGAATCTGGAAGCCATCATTCTTGGAAAACTGACCCAAGAACAGAAAGCCAAGCACCATATGTTCTCACTCATAGGTGGGTGTTGAACAACTGAACACATGGACTCAGGGGAGAGGAGCATCACACACAGGGGACAGTTGGTGGGGGTAGGGGAGAGACAATGGAGGGTGGGGAGGGAGGGGAGGGTGGGGAGGGATAACATGGGGAGAAATGCCAGATATAATATGCACCTAAAGTAAAATAAATAAATTATTTAAAAAAAAGTAAAATAAAGTTGCATGTGATTTAGCGTAAAATTACTCCCTGCTCTCCATAAATTCTACCTCAAAGAATGCAAAAATAAAATAAAATCAAGCACTGTGGCCAACTGTAAAAAATAAAAAAAATTAATAATTTGTCAAAGAAATTGTACTTTGAAGGAAAGCAAAAATGCAGTGCTTGTCACAATATTAGGGGTAAAATATTTATACATCTCAATTAGAAGAAATTAGGAGTGAGACTGTTCTTCAAAACTGGCTCTGAGTTTGCCAGAAACCTCAGTGCCTATGGACAGAACATTTTACTGAATAAAAAAAACAAAGAATATCGATTTCAGGTGTCAACAATTTCAAGTGTGTTAACCACCCAAATTACACTTTGCAGATTACAATTTGATGAACAAATTGAAAATAATAAGATGCTTATTAAAAAAATACACTTTTCAAGATAACACTGAACATATTAGAGACAGATGCAGCTAAGCAACTGAATATGCACCCCAAGCCATTGTTTTGTTTATTTCATTTTTAAAGCATTCAGGTAGTCAATATAACAAAATTGTTTAAAAATTATTTAAGGTGCATGAATATATGTTATTTTTAATTTTTAGAAGTAATTACATGTTTTTAAAAGTTTTCAATAGAACTACCAATGTAATACAATAGGACCAATATAGTAAAAAATTTGTTGCTCAATAAGTGTTTTAATTATGTACTTTTCATTATTGTTAGCATAT
Source organism: Ateles fusciceps (assembly GCA_036589455.1). Taxonomy (NCBI): domain Eukaryota; kingdom Metazoa; phylum Chordata; class Mammalia; order Primates; family Atelidae; genus Ateles; species Ateles fusciceps. The sequence goes on along the minus strand of JAZHEH010000065.1, from coordinate 31,764,453 downwards.
TCTGTTTCACTCTCAAACATGCTTTCATGTGGATAAATTGGTCACTTAACATATAGATATTCTTGAGCAGCCTGCAGACAGGCAACAGTTTCTTATTCATTGTTGTATCTTCAGCATCTAGCATGGGGATATTTAATGCATGTTTATTGAAGGGATGAATAAATGAATGTACATTTTGTCCTGGGGAGTATTCAGTGGTGCTGCTACTAATGAAAGGTGAGCAATAGCAAAGCTTGACATGAATGCTTTTCCTGTTAGAGGTATATGGACCTTTAACACCTGGGCCAACCCTGAACAGGTGCTGCATGGTGGAAACTCAGGTGCAGAGCAGAGTACCTCATCCATCTCTCACAGCTACTCCCTCCTTTAGGGCTTCCTATAACTTCAATTTTTTTTCTTTTGAAGCTTTTTAAATCTACCAAAAAATTGAAAGAAGAATATAAGTAACACCCATCTTTCTTTCAATTGAGAAAATTAATAATTTTATATTGTCAAACATGCACTTAAATTTTCCTGATTATCCGCCAGATATTATTTTTAGCTGCTTTAAACCTGTATCTAATGAAGTTTCAGGCATTGCATTTGTCTGTGTCTCTTTTATCTCTTTTAATATAGAACAGTCCCCTGCCTTCTTTTGTTCATTTTTCACATCCCCAGCTTTTTTGACAAGTGTTGCAGACTGGCCTATATTCTGGATTTGTCTACTCTTTAGTTTTTAAAATGTTATAAAGTGAATTAAGAACACGTGGCCAACTTCCCTTTTACTAGACAAGGATGCTTTATGGAGCTGGGCTTTTAGGTAAAAATGCTAGTCATAGAATGAGGAGAGGTTTCATCTAACATACAAGACTTAGGGGCTCCTTTCCATATAGTCAAGGAAAAAACCCAGCTATTTTACTGAAGAAATAATCAGTTAGAATTTGTTGATGATTTCTTCTTCTAAAAAATAGTAGGTAAAATTTCCATCAAGCAATTTCTGAAGCACAATAACTGCATTTGAAAAAAAATATTTTACACATTTAAAGCATGATTTTAATTTAGGGTTTTAAAAAATACATATATTTTATTGCACTTTAGGTTCTGGGGTACATGTGCAAAACATGCAGGATCGTTGCATAGGTACATACATGGCATATGGTTTGCTGCGTCCACCCCCCCCATCACCTATATCTGGCATTTCTCCCCATGTTATCCCTCCACAACCTCCCTATCCCTTGCTGTCCCTCCCCCATTCCCCCACAATAGACCCCAGTGTGTGATGCTCCCTTCCCTGTGTCCATGTGTTCTCATTGTTCAACACCCGCCTATGAGTGAGAATATGTGGTGTTTGTTTTTCTGTTCTTGTGTCAGTTTGCTGAGAAATATGATTTCCAGATTCATCCGTGTCCCTACAAAGGACACGAACTCATCATTTTTTTATGGCTATATAGTATTCCATGGTGTACCTGTGCCACATTTTCTTTATCCAGTCTATCATTGTGGGCATTTGGGTTGGTTCCAAGTCTTTGCTATTGTGAACAGTGCTGCAGTAAACATACCTGTGCATGTGTCTTTATGATAGAATGATTTATAATCCTTTGGATATATACCCAGTAATGGGATTGCTGGGTCAAACGGTATTTCTATTTCTAGGTCCTTGAGGAATTGCCACACTGTCTTCCACAATGGTTCAACTAATTTACACTCCCATCAACAGTGTAAAAGTGTTCCTATTGCTCCACATCCACTCCAGCATCTGTTGTCTCCAGATGTTTTAATGATTGCCATTCTAACTGGCATGAGAAGGCATCTCAATGTGGTTTTGATTTGCATTTCTCTAATGACCAGGATGATGAGCATTTTTTCATATGTTTGTTTGCCTCGTAAATGTCTTCTTTTGAAAAGTGTCTGTTCATGTCCTTTGCCCACTTTTGAATGGGTGTGTTTGTTTTTTCTTATAAATCTGTTTTATTTCTTTGTAGATTCTGGATATTAGCACTTTGTCAGATGCATAGATTGCAAAAATGTTTCTCCCATTCTGTTGGTTGCTGGTTCACTCTAATGATTGTTTCTTTTGCTGTACAGAAGCTCTGGAGTTTAATTAGATCCCATTTGTCTATTTTGGCTTTTGTTGCCTATGCTTTTGGTGTTTTAGTCATGAAGTCCTTGCCTATGCCTATGTCCTTAATGGTTTTGCCTAGGTTTTCTTCTAGGGTTTTTATGGTGTTAGGTCTTATGTTTGAGTCTTTAATCCATCTGGAGTTAATTTTAGTGTAAGGTGTCAGGATGGGGTCCAGTTTCTGCTTTCTGCTCATGGTTAGCCAGTTTTCCCAACACCGTTTATTAAACAGGGAATCCTTTCCCCATTGAATTTTTTTGTCAGGTTGTCAAAGATCAGTTGGTTGTAGATGTGTGGCATTGCCTCTGAGGCCTCTGTTCTGTTCCATTGGTCTCTATCTCTGTTTTGGTACCAGTACCAAATATCTGTTTTGATTACTGTAGCCTTGTAGTATAGTTTGAAGTCAGGTGGCTTGATGCCTCCAGCTTTGTTCTTTTTGCTTAGGATTGTATTGGCTATGCAGGCTCTCTTTTGGTTCCATATGAAGTTTAAGGTGATTTTTTCCAGTTCTGTGAAGACAGTCATAGGTAGCTTGATGGGGATAGCATTGAATCTATAAATTACTTTGGGCAGTATGGCCATTTTCATAATATTGATTCTTCCTAACCATGAGCATGAAATGTTTTTCCATCTGTTTGTGTCCTCTCTTATTTCCTTGAGCAGTGTTTTATACTTCTCCTTGAAGAGGTCTTTTATATCCTTTGTTAGTTGTATTCCTAGGTATTTTATTCTCTTTGTAGCAATTGTGAATGGCAGTTCATTCTTGATTTGCTCTCTTTAAGTCTGTTATTGGTGTATAGGAATGCTTGTGATATCTGCACATTGATTTTGTATCCTGAAACTTTGCTCAAGTTGCTTATCAATTTAAGGAGATTTTGGGCTGAGATGATAGGGTTTTCTAAATATAGAGTCATGTCATCTGCAAATAGAGACAATTTGACTTTCTCCTTTCCTAATTGAATACTCTATTTCTTTTTCTTGCCTGTTTGCTCTGGGGAGAACTTCCAATACTATATTGAATAGGAGTGGTGAGAGAGGGCACCCTTGTCTAGAGCCAGATTTCAAAGGGAATGCTTCCAGTTTTTGCCCATTCAGTATGATATTGGCTTTGGGTTTATCATAAATAGCTTTTATTATTTTGAGATATGTTCCATCGATACCTAGTTTATTGAGAGGTTTTAGCATAAATGGCTGTTGAATTTTGTCAAAGGCCTTTTCTGCATCTATTGAGATAATCATGTGGTTTTTGTATTTGTTTCTGTTTATGTGGTGAATTACGTTTATAGACTTTTGTATGTTGCACCTGCCTTGCATCCCTGGGGATCAAGCCTACTTGATCATGATGGATAAGCTTTTTGATGTGCTGTTGCAATCGGTTTGCCAGTATTTTATTGAAGATTTTTGCATTGATGTTCATCATGGATATTGGTCTAAAGTTTTCTTTTTGGTTGAGTCTCTGCTGGGTTTTGGTATCAGAATGATGTTGGTCTCATAAAATGATTTGGGAAGGATTCTCTCCTTTTGAATTGTTGGGAATAGTTTCAGAAGGAGTGGTACCAGTTCCTATTTGTATGTCTGGTAGAATTCGGCTGTGAAGCCATCTAGACCTGGGCTTTTTTTGGTTCGTAGGCTATTAATTACTACCTCAACTTCAGTCCTTGTTATTGGTCTATTCAGGGTTTTGACTTCTTCCTGTTTAGGGTTGGGAGGGTGCAGGTGTCCAGGAATTTATCCATTTCTTCCAGGTTTACTGGTTTGTGTGCATAGAGTTGTTTGTAGTACTCTGATGGTAGTTTGTATTTCTGTGGAATTGGTGGTGATATCCCCTTTATCGTTTTTTATTCCATCTATTTAATTCTTCTCTCTTTTCTTTTTTGTTAATCTGGCTAGTGGTCTGTCTATTTTGTTGATCTTTTCAAAAACCAGCTCCTGGATTTATTGATTTTTTGAAGGGGTTTTTGTGTCTCTATCTCCTTCAGTTCTGCTCTGATCTTAGCTATTTCTTGTCTTCTGCTAGCTTTTGAGTTTTTTTGATCTTGCTCCTCTCTTTCAATTTTGATGATAGGGTGTCAATTTTAGATCTTTCCTTGCTTCTCATTTAGTGCTATAAATTTTCCTCTAGACACTGCTTTAAATGTGTCCCAGAGATTCTGCTACATTGTGTCTTCATTCTCGTTGGTTTTGAAGAACATCTTTATTTCTGCCTTTATTTCATTGTTTATCCAGTCAACATTCAAGAGCCAGTTGTTCAGTTTCCATGAAGCTGTGTGGTTCTGAGTTAGTTTCTTCATCCTGAGTTCTAATTTGATTGCACTGTGGTCTGAGAGACGGTTTGTTATGATTTCCATTCTTTTGCATTTGCCAAGGAGTGATTTACTTCTAATTATGTGGTCAATTTTAGAGTAGGTGCAATGTGGTGCTGAGAAGAATGTATGTATATTCTGTGGATTTGGGGTGGATACTTTTGTATATATCTATTAGGTTTGCTTGGTCCAGATCTGAGTTCAAGTCCTGTATATCCTTGCTAATTTTCTGTCTCGTTGATCTGTCTAATATTGACAGTGGAAAGCCAAAGTCTCCCACTATTATTGTGTGGGAGTCTAAGTCTCCTTGTGAGTGGTTAAGAACTTGCTTTATGTATCTGGGTGCTACTGTATTGTGTGCGTATATATTTAGGATCATTAACTCTTCTTGTTGCATTGATCCTTTTACCATTATGTAATGTCCTTCTTTGTCTCTTTTGAGCTTTGTTTAAAGTCTATTTTATCAGAGACACTAGGATTGCAGCTCCTGCTTTTTTTTGCTCTCCATTTGCTTGGTAAATTTTCCTCCATCCCTTTGTTTTGAGCCTATGTGTGCCCTTGCATGTGAGATGGGTATCCTGGATACAGCACACTGATGGGTTTTAACTTTTTGTCCAATTTGCCAGTCCGTGTCTTTTGATTGGGGCATTTAGCCCATTTACATTTAAGGTTAATATTGTTATGTGTTAATTTGATCCTGCCATTTTGATGCTAGCTGGTTGTTTTGCCCATTAGTTGATGCAGTTTCTTCATTGTGTTGATGCTTTTTACCATTTGGTACATTTTTGAAGTGGCTGGTACTGGTTGTTCCTTTCTATGTTTAGTTCTTCTTTCAGGTGTTCTTGTAAGGCAGGCCTGGTGGTGATGAAATCTCTTAGGAATTACTTGTTTGTAAAGGATTTTCTTTCTCCTTCGCTTATGAAGCTTTGTTTGGCTGGATATGAAATTCTAGGTTGAAAGTTCTTTTCTTTGAGGATGTTGAATATTGGCCCCCACTCTCTTCTGGGTTGTAGGGTTTCTGCTGAGAGATGCGCTGTGAGTCTGATGGGCTTCCCTTTGTGGGTAACCAGACCTTTCTCTCTGGCTGCCCTTAGCATTTCTTCCTTCATTTCAACCCTGGTGAATCTGACGATTATGTGTCTTAGGGTTGCTCTTCTTGAGGAATATCTTTGTGGTGTTCTCTGTATTTCCTGGAATTGAATATTGACCTGCCTTGCTAGGTTGGGGAAGTTCTCCTGGATAATAACCTGAAGTGTGTTCTCCAGCTTGGATTCATTCTCTCTATCACATTCAAGAACAAATGTAGATTAGGTCTTTTCACATAATCCCATATTTCTTGAAGGATTTGTTCATTTCTTTTTACTCTTTTTCTCTAATCTTGCCTTATCATTTTATTTCATTGAGTTGATCTTCAACCTCTGATATCATTTTTTCTGCTTCATCGATTTGGCTGTTGAAACTTGTGCATGCTTTGCGAAGTTCTCATGTTGTGTTTTTCGGCTCCATTAAGTCGTTTATAGTCTTCTCTAAGCTGTTCATTCTCATTAGCATTTCGTCAAATCTTTTCAAAGTTCTTAGTTTCTTTGCATTGGGTTAGAAAGTGTTCTTTTAGCTCGGAGAAGTTTGTTATTACCCACCTTCTGAGGAATGTTTCTGTCAATTCATCAGACTCATTCTCCATCCACCTTTATTCCTTTGCTGGTGATGAGTTGTGATTCCTTGAAGGAGGAGAGGAATTCTGATTTTGGGTGTTTTCATCCTTTTTGCACTGGTTTCTTCCCATCTATGTAATTTATCTACCTGTGGTCTTTGTAGTTGGTGACTTTCAGATGGGGTCTCTGAGTGGACATTCTTTTTGCTGATGATGAAGTTATTTCTTTCTGTTTTTTAGTTTTCCTTCTAATAGTGAGGACCCTCTGCTATAGGACTGCTGGAGGTCCACTCCAGACCCTGTGTGCCTGGGGATCACCTGGGTAGCTGCAGAACAGTAAGAGTTGCTGCCAGTTTCTTCTTCTGTTATCTTTGTCCCAGAAGGATACCCGCCAGATGTCAGCTTGAGCTCTCCTTTATGAGGTGACTCTTTGGATATATGTGGGTCAGGGAACTGCTTGAGGAGACAATCTGTCCCTTATAGAAGCTCAAGTGCTAAGCTGTGAGCTCCGTTGTTCTGTTCAGAGCTGCTGGGCAGGTATGTTTAAGCCTGTTGCATCAGAACTCATAACTGCCTTTTGTCCCAGGTGCTCTGTCCCGGGAAGGTGGGGCTTTATTTATAAGTGTCTGACTTGCTGATGCCTTTTTTCAGAGCTGTCCTGCCCAGCAAGGGGGTAGTCTAGTCACAGTCTGCCAGCAGAAGCATTGCTGAGCTGCCGTGGTCTCTGCCCAGCTGCTGTGTGAACTTCCTTGCAGTTTTGTTTATAGAGGTATAGTTAGAACTGCCTCTGTAATGGTGGACTGCCTTGGTAATGGCAGACTGCCTCAGTAATGGTGGACTGCCTCAGTAGTGATGGACTGCCTCGGTAATGGTGGACACCCTTCTCCCAACAGAGCTGGACCATCCTGGGTTCAACTGTGCTTGCTGCAAAACTCTCAATCCAGAGTGATTCAGATTGTTGGTCTTTGTGGGGGTGGAGCCGCTGAGCCAGATCACCTGGCTCCCTGTTTCAGCCCCCTTTTTTTCAGTTGAATTGGTGACTCTGTCTACCAGGCATTCCAGGCGTCAGCTGAAATGGCTGCCCAGATTTCTGTGAGTTTTTGTGCTGAGACCTGCTGCGCCGGCTGAAACAGCCGTACTGGGAACTCGTGGTGCTTTTCAGCCCAGGAATCTCCTGGTCTGTGGGCAGTAATAACTTGGTTGGAAATACGGTGTTCACTCACCCTCTGCATTGTTCTCGCTGGGAACTGCACTCTAGAGCTGTTCCTATTCGTCCATCTTCTAATTTAGGTTTTCAACAAGCATTATATGTGAGTACATTTAAAGTTAAATGACCTGCCATCACATGCTAATTATTATTTGTGCTAATAAACAACAAAATAGGGTAATAAAGAGGTATTTTAAAGTTTATTCAATTTTTCTGTACAATTTCATTTTTTGTCACTCTTGGTAGGAAATTAACTGTGCAGTTTTTTGGGTGGGGGGGAAGGGAATAAAGCAAGCATAGGCACCAATCCAAATACATTCTCCTTTCATTTAAACAAACTGATTTGTTTCATTGAATCAATGAATAGCAGTTACTAGGTACTGAGAATAGATAAAGAAAAGATAGCAAATATGGCTCCTGCTTTGAAAGATATTTTCTAATAGTGTAAATAAGAGAAACATGCTGGTATATATTCTTTCACTTTCCAGTATATATCAAATATTTTATATGTATAAGCCATATATATATATGATATATATATAGATGATACTATTTTAAATGCTTCATTATCTGTGGCCTTAAGTCCTTCTTTCAGAATTTGTGCAGAAAATGGTAGGCACTCAATAAATGCCTTTTGCACAAATGAACTCAAATTTGTTTCATGCGTATTTCTATTTTCAAATTGATGTCACACATGGTCTGGATGAATTTCATCTGCATTGAAATTTGGAGGAAGCTCTTGACAGATGACAGCGTGGGGTCCTGCAGGGTGAGAAGAAAAGCCATGTCAGCCTGATGGAGAATACTGTGACCTTTAGGCTGACCTTGACAGACAGCAGGAATGTGTGGCTCCCCACAGCCCCCTCAGCACGTCCGTGCCGGGGTGGTGGGTCCTAGGATGTATACAGGAGTAGAAAACAATAACTACATTAGCATTCAGAGCCATCCACACCAAAACACTGCCTTCTCCAATGTCATCGGCAGATGGAAAATCTGGGGATTTTTAGATGGTTTTTATGATAATTATAATGTCCCTTATATGTGCATCCTCTAAAATGCTGCTCCTGAAGTAACTACCTAACGTATTATGCTGTTGCTAGAGGAGGAAAAAATTAAAATTACTCTATTTCTTTGTTTACATGAAAGTCTTACCATGTAGCATATATTTGCATACATTTAGATAAAATGTATCCCTTATGGCACCAGTGTTGAATCAGTCCCTTCACCTCTCTGAGATTTAGTTTCCTAGTAAATAGAGAATCAGCAAAAATATCCACTATGTTTATCCCTCAGAGTTGCTGAAAAATCAGACAATGAATGTGTATGAAAGTGAAAAAAATGTGTTGTTACTACTATTACCTGTCTCTTTAGCCCACATGTTTGTATATGACTCACATCCATGGATGGAGAAAGGATGAAAGTTTATTCACTAGAGTCACAACATTTCCCAGGAATGGCCTGGGACACTTTGAAGTCAGGAAAAAGAGCTGCTCTGTTGGCTTCCTAAGAAAGTTTTCTCACGCTCTCTACATCCACTAAAGCCCAGTTCAGTATTTTCCCATCCAACTTAGTGATAAGCATCCCCACCCAAAAAGAGATTATGAGGTGGTGGAAAGACTCCAAAACAATAACAAAAACAAAACCAGCAGGAGTGGAATTTTGAATCCACCTTTGTATTAGTCCGTACTCATGCTGCTATAAAGACATATTTGAGACTGTGTAATTTTAAGAAAAGAGGTTTAATTGGCTCACAGTTCTACCAGCTGTATAGGAGGCATGGCTGTGGAGGCCTCAGGAAACTTACAATCATGGCAGAAGGTGAAGAGGAAGGAGGAACGTCCTACATGGCTTGAGCAGGAGGAAGAGAGTGAAGGGGGAGGTGCTACAGAATTTCAAACAACCAGATCTCTTGAGAAGTTGCTGACTGACTATCATGAGACTAACAAAGAGGAAATCTGCCCTCCTGATCCAATTTCTTCCCACAGATCACACAACACTGGGGATTACAATTTAATATGAAATGTGGGTGGGGACACAGAGCCAAACCATATCAATCTTTAATTTGGTGTGTGACCTTATACACAATACTGAATTTTTCTAAGTCTTAATTTTCTTATTTCTGTAACAATCTTAATATTGTTAGTCAGTTGTGTAACATAGGATGTGTGAAGCAACACACAGAGGGCTTTGAGAAAATAGTTTACTTTGCTCAAAATCTCCAGCGCACACACTTTGAATTTCCTCATTTTTGGAAAGGAGATAACACTTATAGAGTCAATAATCAAATTAATGTGACAATGTATGTAAACTCCTGCAAGGAATTTGGCATGTGGGATGTAATTCATTTATTCAGGCTTCAGCCTTGTAATGGTACCGTACATTACATGGTGCTAGAGGCAGAAAAATCACAAGAGTCTGTGGCTCAGAAGAGACTTAGGTCATGAGGAAAATAACCTGTGCTGTGTGTAATAGGGTTGAATTTGAGGCTGCAGGATCAAGAATTTCTGAGTAAAACTCACGTTCTATTTCTCCTTTGTTTTAAAGATACAACAAGTGCTGATCGTTAACTTTTTCATGCCTGATGTCGGTTGACACTGCTGCCTGAAAGGGACTTGGACTGGCAAGTACAGAAGCTTGTTCTCTGGTGTCAGTTGGCTCGAACTTAGGCTTGCCATTCATTGCCCTCCTGATCTTTATTTGGCCTGAAAGAGGAACTAGAGTAGATGTGGGAGAGATACAGTGTTTCTAACCTGTTTTTCTTACTTAAAAATTTAGCATAAACTCCCTAGTCCCAATCTAGCAGCAAGTCCTCTTGTCTGTGCCTTCAAAATGTATTGTCTATTCACTTCTTTCCACCTCCACTGCAACCAGCCCAGGTCCAGTCATTTTTTTTTGAGACAGTCTTGCTGTCTCACCCAGGCTGGAGTGCAATGGCATGATCTCAGCTCACTACAATCTCTGCCTCTTGGATTCAAGCAATTCTCCTGCCTCAACTTCCCAAGTAGCTGGGATTACAGGCACCCGCCACCCGGCTCAGCTAATTTTTTGTGTTTTTAGTAGAGATGCGGTTTCGCCATGTTGGCCAGGCTGGTCTTGAACTCCTGACCTCAGGTGATCCACATGCCTTGGCCTCCTAAAGTGCTGGGATTATAGGCATGAGCCACCGTGCCTGGTCCATTCTTATCTTTTAAAGGGACAACTGTGTCAAAAGTTTTCTATCTGGTTCTGCTCTTTTTTGCTGTTCCTCCCTGTAGTAGACATGGTAATTGTGTTGACAGCCTCCGGTCAACTCTCTGTATTGTGGCAGCTGTGCGGTTTGTGTGGGATCGACCCCACCACCATCCCTAGGGAAAACTCTGATGACCTAAAGCCTATCAGGAAAATCCATGTGCTGTTGTTGCAGTACTTGGTTCAGACAACTCAGGACTAACTTAAGCAGCTCCTGATAGTTATCTGGCCAAAGTATTGGTTCAAGGTGGTTCAGTTGTGCAAATCTCAGGGCATTTGTCAAATGGACAAAGTGAGCCATCCTGTTCTTTTCTCCTGGATGTGAAGGAGAAAGCATGATATGGTATGCAGACTGATAGCCATTTTGCCCAGCCAGCCTGAGAAAGAAGGCACCAAGTAGGAGGCAAAGCCATTGGAATCTCTGAGAAGTGGAGTAAAATACCCAATGAAACCATGCCTAAACCCCTTTCTTCCTTTGAACTTTCATTAACATGGACCAATGAATCCCTTCTAAGTCATTTTTGGATTCTTACAATGGTTACTAATGGCTTTATTCTCTATACTATAGACAGAGTGATCTTTTCAAAACATAAATCAGACCATGTTACACCCTTGCTTAAAATTTCCTGCTAAGAATTTAGGATAAAGTATAACTTCCTAATTAAATTGGAGATAATGTTATAGAATGTTAACTTCCCTGACCTCTGTGGCTGCCACCTACCCCTTTTTCTCACTACACTTCACATACACCTGAATTATTTCTATGTCTCATATTCACTAGATTTATTCTGATCTCAGATTTGCACTTGCTGTTCTTTCTGCCTAGAATGCTATTCCTTCAGATCTTAAATTGCTGATGTCTTCTCATTCAGGTCTCAACTCAAATGTTGCTTCCTCACATAAGTTTTCCCTAACTACTCAATTTCATTTTTCTGTGATCAATGCCACTCTCTATACTATTAATCTGTTTAGTTTTGTTCATAGCATTTGATATCTAAAATAGTCTTATTTCCTTTTTTAGTGTCTTCCCACTAAAATAGAAACTTCTGGTGAAAGATGATATTATCTTTCTTCTTCATCCTATATCTTATCGTCTAGGACAGTTCTTGGAACCATAGTAAATGGTAAATAAATATTTGTTGAATGAATCAAAGTCACTAAATATAAGATGGTATATTTGTAATACTCTATTATATGAATGTCCTATTTATTTTTTATTAACTTTTGATAGATCCTTATATTGAATTAAATTTTCCAGATCAACAAAGGACCCAGTGGTCTCCAAAAATAAGTCTTAAGTCTGGTATCCTTTACGTCTGAATAAGAGAATACCAGAAACCCATCTGTCCTATGCTTTCCAGTCCTTTGGTCTGCTTTTCTTCATTAGATTCAACCTCCCTTTGGCTGATGTGAGCTCATTTGCAGAGTATAATTTGAATGGTGCTCCCGGAGTTTTTCAAGGCCTAGGTTCAGATCTGATCTTGCCTACTAATTGTCTGGTTCCCTCTCCTGGGCTGGACATGTTTTCTTCCTGCTAGCCAGTATATGGCCCGAATGTGGGTCCAAACTGCCAAGTCACTGGACCTTCATGAATCCTGAGATTGCTTGTTTTTCATACAGCAAAGGGCTAGAGGAACCTGCTGCTTGGTCTAACTCAGTAGAGGGGCATTTCTTGGACTGGGTTGCCTACATACATAAAGTTAGAATGTACTATCCATTCAGCCTGCCATAGCCAATACGCACAAGAGCTTTCTCCACTCCCCTGCCATCCTCCACCCATGAATATGTTTTTTGTTTGTTTGTTTGTTTTTAATGAGAAGGAGAAGTAATGCTGTGTAAAAGACAGTGGGCTAACTTTTAATCTAGAATTTTAAACACTCAGATTTTTTTCTGATAATGGAACTGAAAAATGTTATTTTGTCTGCTTTGCTTTTAGATATCTCTGTCATTTATTCTGATTTTTAATAACAAAGGTGAAATCCTTTATATGTAAGACTTCAGTGACTACCATGTTTTAGATTAATCAAAGGTTTGGGGACCAAGTCGGTAAAAAGTGCTGTCACCTTAAATCTTCTGGCTCTTCCCGTTACTTTTACAGGATTTCAAAGGGATATTATCACTTGTAAGAGGCCTTGGCTGGGGGATCTTCTTCCACTTTCTTCCTGGGTGACCCTGGCACCAAAATTCTTTGGGCTCTGAGCCTTACTTTATACACATGTGAAACAAAAATCACTAAAATCCTTTTTAACTGTTCAATGATTCTAACTCTATTTGTGGCTTTGTTTGGGAATAACTCAGAAACAAGGTGGAAGTGTTAATAAATGCCTTTCTGTTCTAAACCAAAAAGTATCTGAGACAGGTGTCAATCAATTAAGAAGTTTATTTTGTCAAGGTTAAGGACATGCCTGGAAGAAAAGAACATGATGTCACACAAACAGTCTGTGATTTGTGCCTTTTTCTCCAAAGGTGATTTCGAGGACTTCAGTATTTAAAGGGAAAAGCAAGCTGGAGAGAAAAGATGAAGGGGGATAGTAATCTACATGTTGTAAGAAAAAGTAAGCAGGCAGGGGAATAGTGAATTATGTATTCGTCTCAAGCTCAGTAAATCGGCACTTTACATAAGATAAGGTGAACATAGTGAGTAGCTACCTGTGAAGATATTTAACCTTTATCTGTGGCTATCTATGTAGGAACAATAGGAAAGGCAGTTTTTTTGCATGACGGCTTTCAGCTTAATTTTTGCCTTTTGGCATAGTGAATTGGGGTCCCCCAGATATTTTCCTTTCACACTGCTTATATTCTACCAAAAAGTCCAAATGAAAATGGACATTTCATCTGAAACTCTGTCATTATGTGAGTACCCAATAAGTTACTACGGAGTTTTAGAATCAGATTAGTCCTTAGAATACTGCTGATTGGATTTCTCTCATGAGCTTGCGGTTTGATCATTCTGGTAGATAAAGAAAATACTCTCTATTTACTAAGAAATCTTCCAGACCTATACAATTCTAATTTATGAACTGTCACAGTATAGGACAAAGATTGGGGTTTAAGAGAATAATGGAAAGTGTAAACAAGTCATGGGGGGTTTATAACTCTTGTAAAGGGAATTTTGTTTGTAATTGGGTTGACTGGGATTGGAAGGGAATTGCTTGTAAGTTTTTCTAAGAACTGAGAATTAATGTCAGGGATGGACTCATACAGGACCAGAATCTGATTCTCTGTATTGGAAGCAACAAGGTTTTCCTAGAATGTTGATCTACTTTTAGTAAAAAAATTACAACAGGTTTGGATTTTAATTCTAAAATCCATTTCTTTAAATTTTCAACCATCTTCTGACCTAGAGCTTTCCCTTGTTTTACAGTTTTCTACCTAATTTCAAGTTGGAAGTGCTGTTTTCACTTAAAATGATAATTACCTTTCTTGAGGTAGAGTTTTCTTCTTAAAGCCTTTCAGATTCATATCGTAAGCGTTTGGCTTTTTATTGCATCTCACTATGTGTGATTTGCAGGTCATACATCATTGCTTTCTGCTCTTCTTCCTTATCTCCCCTAAAAGGTACATATTTTTACTGAACTGGAGTGCTTATTCTCGTCTTTAACTTTTTCATCCATTTCTGTAGGTTCTTTTCCAGGTTTGACTCTGCTATTGTGGCCTAACACTGAGAAAATTTGTCTTAAAGGACTAAGAAAATAATATTTCCTCAATTATAACTTGATTCTACACTCTTGGCTTTTCTTGATGCCTCTAAATTGTTCTACGTAACCAGACAATTTCACATGCTTTCACTTTTTCTCAAAGCCATAGATTCCCCTTCTAAAGGTAATGGTTCTCTTGCTTACATTGTTATTTTATAATATGGTGTACACTCATAATCATGGACATACACTCTTTCAGTGTCTAATTTAACTGAAGTACCCTTTCAACAGGTTTCCACTTCAAGGTTATCTAAATGGGTTTCCAATAAAGAGAAGCACTAATACTAATACTTAATCAAAGCTTTGGGGACCAAGTTGGGAAAAAGTGCCATCACCTTAAATCTACTGGGTCTTCCCATTACTCTTACAGAATTTCAAAAGGATATTACCACTTTGAAATCTTGTAAGAGTAGTGTGTGTGTGTGTGTGTGGAGTGTGTGTGTGTGTGTGTGTGTGTGTGTGTCTGTGTGTGCTTGTTGTTTAATGTTTTAAGTAATCAACCTAAGAAACAGGATTTTTTTTTTATTAATAGTTTCTTGTGCTTTGTGCTATCCTTATTAGGTTTTTGATTACTTAGAAAAACAGAGTCATCTCTAGTTAGTGATGCTAAATCTTTCTTATTTATGTAGATGTGTTGATGTTTTAAAAATTATATAAAATTTATAAAGGTTTGATAGTCCTGTTGTGACACTGTTAAATGTAATTCCAGTTATCTTAAAATATGGTAGAAGTGACTAAATTTCCTTGTTGTTAGTTACAAAGAATTCTCATCAGACTTTTAACCATGGCTATTTTAAGTTTTTGTCATTTATAGTTTTGATTTTCTAAAGACATCTGCAATCAGATTCATAGAAAATACTCTAACAAGTACTTTTGAATGCAGTTTCTGATAACTTTAAAATCAATGAATGAAGTAAAAATGTCCAAAACTCTTATAAAAAACAATTGATGAATTCATGAAACCGCTAAAAATTGATGAATTCATAAAACATGACTTCATGAAGTAAACTCAATAAAGATCAAATAAAGCAAGAATTAATCATATGGACTAAACTGATAAAGGATTATAATTTTTATAATATTTATTTAAAATATTTATGGTTCTTTAATGCTTTATTTTTCAGATTTAAGGAAACTCATAAGGTCCCTCCAGTGTACAACAATTTGGTAAAATATACTCTTGTGAACAGAATTAAAATATTTGCAAACTCTATCTGGTTCCTTCATAATTCAAAAACTGTTTGTGGCTACATTTATCTTATGACCATATGTGTGTTTACATAAGTTGAATACAAATATTTTCTTCATAACAAGATATAATTTAAAGTATTAGCAAGATTTAACTAGGTTGTCATATTTAAAGTTGTTTATAGATACTATGCCATGGAATTGTGTACTTTAAACCAGTGGATTTTATGGTATGTAAATTATAATCACAAAAAGGATTTTTAAAAAACAACAAAAAATGTTTATAGGTTCTACAGATAAAACCTAAAGCCCACCTTGATTTGTCTTCCTGGCCTTGAAAATTTTTCTAAGTCCAATATGAAATCTAATCATTATTATTTTTATGATTATGTAAATAATAAGATAAAATCTAGTAAAATTAAATTTATTTAGAGCAAGTTAGTCTTAATCTGATTATATTTGGCAAAAATTTAGATGGATACAACATACCTGTTACTAGCTTATATTCTGGTTCATGTTTTCAAATTTTGTTATCTACCTATAGACTGAACTGGATCCTAAACTTTTCTAGGTTCTTCCAATGCAATCTTCTCCCATGGAATTACTAAACAAAAACTTCTTTTTCCCAAAGCCCTTTAATAATAAAACTTTTCAATAAATCCTCATGTTCAGACACTGACGAACATTCACAAACATGGAGACCATCCAGGAAAACATGACTTCATTAAGTGAACTCAATAAAGCACCAGTGACCAATCCTGGAGAGACGGATATGTGACCTTTCAGACAGATGACTCAAAATAGCTGTTTGAGGATGCTCAATGAAATTCAAGATAACATAGAGAAAGAATTCAGAATCCTATTAGCTAAATTTAGCAGAGATTGAAATAATTCTAAAAATCAAGCAGAAATTCTGGAACTGAAAATTACACTAGACATGCTGAAGAATGCATCAGAGTACCTTAACAGCAGAATTGATCAAGCAGAAGAAAGAATTAGTAAACTTGAAGACAGGCTATTTGAAAATACACATTTGGAGGAGATGAAAGAAAAAAAGAATAAAAACTATGAAGCATGCCTACAAGATCTAGAAAATAGCCTTGAAAGTGCAAATCTGAGAGTTGTTGGCCTTAAAAAAGAGGTAGAGAAAGAGATAGGGGTAGAAAAATTTCAAAGGGATAATAACAGAGAACTTCCCAAAGCTAGAGAAAGATATTGATGTTCAAGTAGAAGAATGTGATAGAATACCAAGCAGATTTAACCCAAATAAGACCACCTCAAGGCATTTAATAATCAAACTCCTAAATGTCAAGGATGAAGAAAGATCCTAAAAGCAGCAAAAAAAAAAAAAAAAAAGAAAAAGAAAGAAAGAAACAAATAGCATACAATGTAGCTCCAATATGTCTGGCAGCAGGCTTTTTAGTGGAAACCTTACAGGCCAGGAGAAAGTGGCATGCCATATTTAACGTGCTGAAGGAAAACTTTTTTACACAAGAATAATATATGTGGAAAAAATATCCTTCAAACATGAAGGAGAAACACCTTGGAATCTATGCAAACACATGACAATTAAACAATATGCTCTTGAATCACCAGTGGGGTCAATGAAGAAGTTAAGAAGGAAACTTTAAAATTTCTTGAAAAAAAAATGATAATGGAAAAACAACACACCAAAACCTATGGTATACAGCAAACACAATACTAAGGAAAGTTTATAGCAATAAGCACCAACCTACATTAAGAAAGTAGAAGAACCTCAAATAAACAACCTGATGCTGCATCTAAAGAACTGGAAAAGCAAGAGCAAACCAAACCCAAAATTAGTAGAAGAAAAGAAGTAATAAAAATCAGAGCATAAATAAATGATGTTGAAACAAAGAAAACAATAGAAAATCAATAAAATGGGCACAGTGACTCATGCCTATAATCCTAGCACTTTGGGGAGGCTGAGGCAGGTGGATTGCGTGAGCTCAGGAGTCCTAAACCAGCCTGGGCAACATGGTGAAATCCTGTCTCTACTAAAATACACACACATACACACAAAAATTAGCTGGGTGTGATGGCGCATGCTTGTAGTCCCAGCTACTTGGGAGGTTGAAGCAGGAGAATTGCTTAAACCCAGGAGGCGGAGGTTGCAGTGAGCCAAGACTGCACCACTACACACCAGCTTGGGTGACAAATATAATAATAATAATAATGAAATCAAGAGTTTTTTTTTTTTTTTTAAAGATAAACACAATTGACAAACCTTTAGCCAGGCTAAGAAAAAAGAGAGACAGCTCAAATAAATAAAGTCAGAGATGAAAAAGTACATATTACTGTTGATACCACACAGTATAAAGGATCATTAGAGGCTGACATGAGCAACTAAATACCAAGAAATTGGAAAATCTAGAAAACATGAATAAATTCTTAGACACATATGACTACCAAAATTGAACCACGAAGAAATCCAAAGCCTGAACAAAGAACATGTAATGAGGTAGAAGCCATAATAAAAGTCTCCAAGCAAGGAAAAGCCTGAGACCTACTGAATTCTACCCAGCATTTAAAGAAGAACTAATATCAATCCTACTCAAACTATTCTGAAAAATTGTGGAGGAGGGTGTACTTCCAAACTAATTTTACAAGACCAGTGTTACTCTGACACCAAAACCATACAAATATGTATCAATGACATTCTTCACAGAAATAGAAAAAATAATCCTAAAATTTACATGGAATCACAAAGTACCAAGATTGTCAAAGACAGCCTAAGCAAAAGGAGCAAAACTGGAGAAATCACATTACCTGATTTCAAACTAGACTACAGAGCTATAGTAACCAAAACAGAATGGTACTGGCATAAGCATGGACACATAGACCAATGGAACAGAATAGAGAATCCAGATATAAATTCATACGTCTACAGGGAACTCATTTTCGACAAAGGTGCCAAAGACATTCATTGGGGAAAAGACAATCCCTTCAATAAATGGTTCTGGAAAAACTAGATATCCATATGCAGAAGAATGGAGCTAGGCCTCTATCTCTCACCGTATCAAAAAATAAAATAAAAATGGATCAAATGCTTAAATCTAAGACCTCAAACTATGAAATTACTACAAGAAACTTTGGGGAAACTCTCCAGGACATTGGTCTAGGCAAAGAATTCTTTTGTAAAAACCCTGCAAGCACAGGCAGCCAAAACAAAAATGGACAAATGGGATCACATCATGTTAAAAAGCTTCCATGCAGCAAAACAGTCAACAAAGTGAAGAGACAACCTACATAATGGAAGAAAATATTTGCAAACTACCCATCTGACAAAGGAACAATAACCAGAATATATAAGGAGCTCAAAAAACTCCACAGGAAAAATATCTTATAATATGATTTTAAAATGGGTAAAAGATCTGAATAGACATTTCTCAAAAGAAGACATAGAAATGGGAAACAGGTATACGAAAAGATGCTCAACATCATTGATCATCAGAGAAATGCAAATCAAAACTACTACGAGATATCATCTCACCCCAGTTAAAATGGCTTTTATCCAAAAGACAGGAATAATGAATGCTGATGAGGATTTGGAGGAAAGGTAATTGGTGGTAGGAATGTAAATTAGTAAAGCCACTATGGAGAACAGTTTGGAGGTTCCTCAAAAAACTAAAACTAGAACTATGATCAAATAACATATGATCCAGCAATCCCACTGCTAAGTATATCCCAAGAGGAGGAAATGAGAATGTAGAAAATATGTCTGCACTTATGTGTTTATTGCAGCACTATTGATTCCATACAGCCAATATTTGGAAGCAATCTAAATGTCCATCAATAGTTAAATGAATAAAGAAAATGTAGTACATAAACACAGTGGAGTGCTATTTCACCATAAAAAATAATAAGATAGTGTCATTTACAACAACATAGATGGAACCGGGACACATTATGTTAAGTAAAATAAGCCAGGCACAGAAAGGCAAACTAACTTCACATGTTCTTATTTATTTGTGGGAGCTAAAAATTAAAACCATAGACCTTATGGAGATAGAGAGTAAAATAATGGTTACCAGAGGCTAGGAAGGGTAGTGGATGGTGGGGGAAATGGAGCAAAAATATAATTAGATAGAATGAATAAGATCTAGTATCTGATAATACAACAGGATGACTATAGTCAACAATAATTTATTATACATTTAAAAATAACTAAAATAGTATATTTGAATTCTTGTAAAGAAAGGATGCTTGAGGTGATGGATACCCCATCTCTTACTCTGACATGATTATTACACTATTGTATGCCTGTATCAAAAAAATATATATATAGTACATAGGATATATATATATATATATATATATATGTATGTATTATATATGTGTGTGTGTGTGTGTGTGTGATATATAAAATGTACCCAGAAAAATTAAAACTTAAAACAAAAATAAATAAATTAGAAACTCTTGAGTTGAAAAAAATCTCAAATGTCAGCTGTGGAGACTGAAGGCATATCTCCTGCCTGCCTGTGGTCTGGCGGGGCTGTGTTGAAGTTACAGGCCACTTATTCTGCTCTAGGTAGTTTGGGCGGTTTTACTAGAATAACCCATAATAATAAAATAGGTAGTTTTAACTTTAATAAGTTAATTATTTATAGCAGACTATTAACATTAATTACAATGTCAATATTACTAATGACTTTGAGATCTGAACATTTATAATAGAAATTATTCAGACAGAGCAACGTGTACATAGAAAACATTATTGCATATAAACCGTTGAGCAGTGTTGGCTACATTTGAAAACTCTTTATATATCTAAGAGCATAAAGTTATGTATTCACAGAACGATGCTTTATAGATACATCACAGCTCCAGGAAAGCACATAGTCAAAAGCTCGACATTGATACACGTTTTAAAAATATCTTTTCCAGAAAGTGTGTTGAATTTAAGCATCAACATATTAAAAATTATATTTTCAAAGTTTTCCACTCTCCTTAATTAACTAGTAAGGCAGTATCCTTTAATGCCCTAAGAAACAAGCATATTTTGCACTGCACATTTTTGCATATGGCTTTGATAAATTTCTGCATATTGCCTAATTCTGAATATTGCTTTGTGAGAGAAATTCTTGTATTTCTCTTTAATTTGGTTAGCAGACATTGACTGAAAAGTATAGAAAATGCATGGCATTGTATTGGTTACAAATGAGTACTTTGACATGGAAACCCTGAGTCCAGGCTGACCTGCAACAATCCTAGCACCACTTATGAATCATTTATAAGCTAGGATGCAAGTAAGGCTGGAGTGAGGTGTGCACTATGTCTTAGGTGCTTTTGAGAACCAAGACACCTGGAAGGTTATTGCAACTTTTATGAAAAGTTTAATAGGAAATTAACAGCTAACATAGTATTTAGAAGCTGTATAGGATCAATTTAAAATAGCAATTATCTTAACTGGATTGAAAAAACAGAATATTAATTCTAATGATACAAAATATACTACTGTGATAAACAAAATGAATAGAAAGACACTCTACAGAGTATAATAATTTACTGAATTTAGACACTAGAGCCTGGAAATGCCAGTAATGAAGAGGCCAAAGAGCTGAGGTAGAAGAGATTAATCTAAAATAAATGTTCTCCATGTTACTTGGGAAAAATGCTATATTTAATAATTATAAATTAATCTTTGTCCTAATTATAGACTTACATATACATAGCATTGTTCCAGTCATTTCCTACAATGCACAAATGTCTTTGGAGATTTTGAAATGTATCAAGTTTTAATTAGCTTAAGCTATTTTAGATTTTTGACAAGAATTTTATGAAATTTCATTATATCAGTATAATGCAGTGTTTACATGATACCAATAACCAGATGAAAATTAAAGTATTAAATTATTGACTTTAATTGCATAATTCAGCAGCTGTCATTGGGCACTGACTTCTGTCCTCAAGAGGCCTACAGTTTGATGACCTTTGAGTTGCATAAATTGGGGCATCCCTCACACTTGCATTCTGGTCTCACTGTATACTTCTGAATTTCTTACAACTGCAATAGTGGAATTTGGGTGAGATTTTTATGAAGGGAAAATCTACTTATATCCTGGGAAACTGAACAATGAGAAAATTTCTGAAAAGGGTTAATTGCCAATGGACAATAGGTGAGTCAGTAGTGAATGACGTACTTGTGAAGTTGAGGGGGGTAAGGTGGTGGGCCAGGATTATGAAAATTCTACATTTGGCTACTGCACTGAAGAGAGGAAAAAGGGAGAATGGAAAGCAAGCAAGCTGGGAATACTAACCCATTTAGCCAGGAGGAGGGATAGAGGCTGTGTCAGCTCAGACTTCTTGAGACTAGGAAGCTCCCAGGAGGCTGAATGCAGAGGGAGGAGCAGGAATGGGATGTAGGAGTCAGAACACACATCGTGTGTCAGGAAGGCCTGGTCTGCCCCAGCAGGAAGGAAGGAACCTCTGATAGAAATTTGCCATATGAAAAGCCCTGATTGATAGATTTCAATACCATTTTTTTTCTTTTTCAGAAAAATAATCATTTCTCTATGTGTCTTATTTTAAAGCATTTAGCAAATGTTATTTAAATTTCAAAACACACAATAATGTTCATCTTGCCTACTCTCTTGTTTTCTTATTTTGCAAGTTAGTAACCTACTCCATGCAAACGTAAAATACAGATTTCATTACGTGTAAAAAATTCAGTCTAGAGTATAAGCAGATAAGGAAGTTAAGCAGGCCCCATTTTAAAGAATTGGACAATTTTGATTTTCTTTTTATTTTTTCAATAGTTACCAAAGAAGAGATCCAGCCACGCCTTAGCCAATGTTTATTGCAAAACTGAATATTTTTTCATATCTTTTGATTCCATCAATATAGAAAGAATAAATTTAATAGCATAATGTATAGTTTTTAGTAGAACAATGTATTATAATGTTTTATTTTCTAATCATCTTCAATAGTTTAATCCTAATTAACGCCATGTGTTGGTTAATAAGCAGATTTTCCTGCAGAATCCCTGATAATCTCAGAGCTCTGGAGTAAGAGGCAAAATCTTTAATAGTATAGTAGATATAGCTAAAGAATTTTGATTATGGATGCGGTTCTGATCTGTATATACAGCATATCCTGTGTTTATTGACTACAGCATGTAGTTAAGTATCATGAAGAACCAGTGTTTTCACATAAGGATTGCTTATTCTTGAATATTGTATATCATTATACACATCTGGTACTTTCCAAGACAGACCACATCTGTATTTTCTAAGTCCCAGTACACACTGGAATATTAGAGAAGAGGGGGATGCATGGAATGTTTGAATTGGTGGCTAATTCATGGTGTTATTAGTTAGCATTGCTTTGAAGCGTTAAGCTGTCCTTTGGTTACAGTTGTAGCTAGTGCCATCTGATAGCCTTGGAAAAGACTGTGAGAGCTCTCATTTTTACTTGTAGTAGAAGCAGGCATCATAAACCAGAAGGCAAATTATCTTTAAAATACATAAAAGTGGTGTTGGCGAAGGTTGAAGACTGTGATCGAGGCACAAAAATAAAAGGCACCTATTTCAAAATTTCTCCTTTGGGTTCAGAAATACTGCTTGAACGAACATTCTTAAATATTGGGAATGGAAGCAGCATAATTTTCTTGTACTTATCAGAATAAAGTTAATGTCCTCAGATTGACATTTATATAAAAATGACTTGAAATCCAATAATTATGGCTCCTGGTACTTATTTTCTGTAGTTTTAAAGTCATCCATGGGAAAAATAATTTGTATTATATTTTAAAAATATGAAGCCTAAAGAAACTGATAATTATATTAAAAATCCCCTTTTTACTCGAAATAAAATTGCCCTAAAAGCAGTGCTTAACAGTAGCAAGAAATTCCACCTTTGGCTAACATGAAGAGGCAGGAACTAAATTTATCCTCACACCTAAAACAACTAGAAAATTGAGCAAAATGTGAAACAGTTATTTTTCAAGACTTTAGACATCCGACAATGAAGAACAGTAATCACAAAAAGATAGGAAATTAATGAGGCATGATTGCATCAGCTTACTATCCCTCTCCAGGGAGTTTCCAGGCCATGGCTCAGGAAGAGGGATCCAGGTGGAGCCCAGCAGTATCCCTGGGGCGAGGAGATGGAGCTGGGAGTCCAGGCAGGCCAAGGTGGTCAGAGTTTGCAGAGTAGTGGAGACGAGAAAGCTGCACAGCAGAGCACCCTGGAGAGCTTCAGAGGCTCTCTGAATCTGCATCTGAAGACTGATCAGCACATACTTGTGAGGAAAACACCAAGGCTGGGGCATGAACCACTGGAAAGAACTACAAGTAATAATCCTTAGAGATTTCACAAGACCTGAAATAATTCCCTTTTTCCACCACCCAGAGTAGAAAACCTCGTAAATCAAACATTGTGTAGGATGCTCAGAATTTTTTTCTCAGTAGCGGGGCAAAGAAGATCAAAATTAAAAGCTGCTCTGGTCCAGCTAATAAAGCTGAAAAGCAAGATCTGAATGGATCAAACTGTTGCCAAGTAAATTAACAGTATCCTACAACAAAGCTCAAAAATATTTATAGGAGTACAAGAATATTCAGCACCCCAAAGGTACAATCCACAAATTCTGGCATTCAATAAAGAATTATTAGCATGCAAAAAGGTAGTGGTATACATATTTGAATATAAAACCCATGTTGAGAATAACCAGTTTGAAACCAAACCAGACCTGACACAGATATTAGAATTTGCCAACAAGTACATTTAAAGATATTATAATTGTATTTCATGTGTTTAAAAATTTAAGTGGAGGAAGAAGATATAGAGAAGAGCCCAGTTAAACATCTAGAAATACAAACTACCATGTCTAAGGTGAAACTTTATTATAGGTTAAGAATGAAAAAATATTGTTGTTGGCTTATCAAAATGGAGTTACTGTTCATAAACATTTATTTAAAATATTCACCTCACTACATCAAAGGTGAGAAAACAATGTACCTCCACTTATCAGAAGTAAGAACAAGGACCATTCAACTGTTTTCAGATCAGCCCAACCAGAACTGAATTTCAGTAGACGAGAGTCTCAGTCAGAATGATAACTGGGACTTTTTCTAATTGCTATTCTTAGATGTTGGTTTCATATTTGTTTGCCAGTGGAAGAAAAAGTTGATTTTTTTAAGTAATAAAAGTTACATATCTCTTTGTATTGAACATTTAAAATTTATAGTAGCCATGGAATATAAAGTATATTTTAACTTATTTAGATAGTCTTTTTTTCTCAGTAGTTATTGCTCAATTATTACTCATAACTGAATAGTGTTTGTTACAGACTCTTTAAAGACAGAGGCAGCTCTGCTGGATACACTCACCACCCTTCTTTCCCTTGCTCTTTGCTACAGAAGGTTGATGGACTACATCCATGGGCTACCTTGTCCTCTGGCTTCTAATTAGATTCAGAGAACAGGAAGCATCAACAGCTAATGGGAGATCAAGAGAAAATATTGGGTTACATATTCCCCTAGATTATTCCCTGCTGATTGCTGCAGAGGGAATTCATCCTTGCCCTGTTTCTGGAAAACATTCTTTCATTGCCCATGCAGGCCTAGGAGTGATGATGCCTTACAGGATGGCAAAATCTCTTGTTGGCTTCCCTAATTCTTACTCGCAACTTGTAGATATTCCCTCTATTAAATCCTTTTCAGTTACCCAGTTTGAGTGTGTAGTCTCTTTCCTGATGGACTTTAACTAATATATAGTGTCTTTCATGACCTTAGTTACAAAGTCATTTTCATATCAAGTTCATGTCTAAATTATATTTTCTCTGGCTTCCATGTGTACAAAACATTGTCTATATTTTTGTGTCTCTTAATCTCTTCAGTCTCCTTGGTGAAACCAGAAAACTTCCAAGAAAGGATACATAAAAGGCTTCTAAGTGTTAATTTATATGACAAATTGCTCACTGAATCACCAGTAAACAGGTTTATGCCATACATTATTTGGTTTCAGAATTTCAGTCGACTGCAACTATTGACTTTAGCCAATATCAAGTAGAGTATTCAGCAGAGATAGTTTAGAGCCACTACTTTCCCTCCCCAACTCAAGAGTGCCACATACTTTAGTAGGAAAGGGACCAGTTTATAATTTGTCAGCTTTAAGTAAGAAAGTGAATGAAGAAACTAAGTGATGTGATAGCATCATTTTAATTTCTCTAGGTGATGTTTTAGTTCCCCTTAAAGACCTATTCCTTAACTCAGCTTTGACAGGCATTCTTTCTCTAGTTAAAAAACAATTTGGGCTTAAGGTGGAAATAAGTCAAAGTCTGGTCAATTTTGAGACTTGGTCTTTGGAAAGAGTTTTGGAAAAGAATATGAAATAAATAATGATAGTAAGACAGGAAATGTCTTAATAAATATAGTCATTAGGATTGAATTGGGGATTCTGTCTCAAGTCACAAAAAGGAAGCATTAGGATTTTGTTGGCTTCATTTTACCCTGAGTATATTTTGCCTGTTGAATTAAATTAACAAAGCAAGAAGTCTGGTACTGATGCCTCAGTAACCTTGCTATCTGACAGCCATAAGTAATTTTTTTTCGTCTGCTTAGTCTTCAGCAATGTTTGGAATAGCAGTGTGCTGGAGGAAATGTAGTTCAATGTTGAGTAAATTTCAATTAAATTTAATGATACAATTCCACAAATTAAAAAAAAATTGTCAGCTCTCGTAAGACATTTTGATTACATGTAAACTCATTGAATAGCTATATTAATGAGTATTAATGGCATTTAAAATATAAGACAAACCACTTCATACCCATTAGGATGGCTGTTAAGGAAAGCAACCAGAAAATGGCAAATATTGGTGAGAATGTAGAAAAATCGAGACCCTTGTGAATTGCTAGTGGGAATATAAAGAGGTGCAGCTACATGGAAAAAAGTGTGGTGATTCCTCAAAAAACTTAAATAGAATTATTACATAGTTAAGCAATTCTACTTCTGGGTATATGCTCAAAGGAATTGAAAGCAATATCTGCATACCCATGTACATAGTATTATTACTCTCAATAGCTAAATGGCAGAAACAATCCACATGTCCATCAGTGGATGAATGGATAAACATAATCTAATATACACATACAGTGAAATATTATTCAGCCTTAAAAAAGAAGGAAATTCTGACATATGCTACAACATGGATGGACCTTGAAGTCTTAATGCTAAGTTAATAAACCAGTCACAAAAAGGCAAATCCTGTATGATATCACTTTTATGAGACACTTAGAGTAGTCAAGTTCATTGACAGGGTGGAATGATGGTTGCCAGGCACTGGAGGAGGGAAGAATAAGAAGTTAGTGTTAAATTGATACAGAGCTTCAGCTGGGAAAGATGAAAAGTTCTGAAGATGAATGGCAGTGATGACTATAGAACAATGTGAATTTACTTGATACCAGTAACTTGTACACTTAAAAATGGTTAAAATGGTATATTTTATGTAATGTATATTTTACCACAATAAAAAAGACTAAGGATAGTTTATTGGGGGAGAGTTACATATTTTAAGTAAAAATTTGGCATTGGCAATGCCAGGAAAAGAACCTAATAAATGCAGCAACAAACCTAAAGCACTTGAAAATGCAGAAAAATCCAGTATTTCTCTTAAAGGTATCAATTATCTCACTAGATTTTTAAAAAGCCACCACAAATTAGATATTATACCCAGGAATTTCTTTGAGTTTGAAAAAATATTTAAATATTATGTGCCATAAACTTTATTAAATAAGATATTAGAGGATTTTCTATCTTGGTCTTCGTAATGGTTTTTACTTTTTAAAATACATATGATTTTTTCAAATTTTGTATTTAAAAAAATAAGATATGATAAATCCAATTATGCTAAGTAGGCAGAACTTTGTGGTTTTGGAAAGAAAATGTTAACACAGAATTTTAAAATATCATTTTTTTTCTCTCTCTAATGACAGGAACTTCCATTTTCTCAGTAATCTCATCTTCCAAGATGCTGCCTCATTTCAGAGCCATGTTTGACTCAGAAGCTTCTCCTGTCCAGAAAACAACAAATGCTCATTCCTGACACCTTCTTGTCACTGCTCTTTTCTGTGAGTGAATTTTGTGACATTCTCCTTAAAGATCTAAAGTTAAAAGTTGTCTCTTTATTTCTGCTTTATGAAAAGGAAAAGTGGCCAGGCACAGTGGCTTATGCCAGTAATGCTAGCACTTTGGGGGACCAAAGCGGGTGGATTGCTTGAGTTCAGGAGTTCAAGGCCAACCTGGGCAATATGGCAAAACTGCATCTCTACAAAAAATACAAAACTTAGCTGGGCATGTTGGTGCATGCCTATACTCCCAGCTACTCAGTAGGCTGAGGTGTGAGGATCGCTTGAGCCCAAGAGGTCGAGGCTGCACTGAGCCAAGATTTCACCACTGCACTCCAGCCTGGGTGACAGAGTGAGACTTTGTCTCAAAAAAAAAAAAGAAAGAAACAGACAAACAAAAACAAAACAAGGCCCACTATCAAGGAAAATTGACCTGCAGTGGTCAGCACTGAGACATAGCCTAATATAATTATTAGACTTTAAAAATGTCCTGAGCATTTCCAGGCCAAAAAAGTAATTTATAAGGGCAAGATAATAGACCGCATTTGACTTCTCAAAATCAAAGTAAGGCAACAAAAAAATGAGGCAGCCTTTTCAAAACACTCAAGAAAAAAAAAGTATGAATGAGATTATATATTCAGCCAAGCTCTGCTTCAAGTGTCAAGACTACAGAAAACATTTCCAAGGGCCTAAGGGCCAGGATAAACTGAGCCAGCTAACCTATACAGGCATCACTAAGAACTGATTCTGCATAAAGTGTATCTTGAATATTCTAATTTATCTAATTTAAATGGTTAACTTTTCCACAAAATAATCAATATAATCTGATAGTATTAGTGTTATGTGGACTATAATTAAGAGAAAGTTTACCTACATCAGTGTGTGATGTAGACTACATTACAGTTAGCAGTCCTTGCCTCCTGCTAATCCTTCCTACCACATGTAGGATGAAAATTTTGGATAGAATAGAAAGATGATGATTTAAAGCACATTTCGAGACTACCATGTGTGATACCTTGTGATGGGCACAGGGGATATGATGTTTTGGCACTATCTTGAAAACAGGTTCAAAATATATCCACTTCTTGCTCTTACTCTTGTATCACTCTTGGTCCAAGCTAATCTCATACACCTCTACCCTTAACTTCCTGCAGTTTGTCACAGAGTCTTTTTAAAAGTGAGGGAGAGCATGCTATTCCTTTGCCCAAAACCCTCCAGTGGTTTCTTATCTCATTCAACATGAAAAATGAAATCCTTACAGTAATTTATGAGGTCCCACATAGATAATATTTATGTAAAGTTAAAATATAAAACTCAGTCCTATGTATAATTTATGAATTCATATAGGTATAGGACATTATAAAACATGGATACATATCAATTTTAGGATAGTTGTTCTTTCTGAGGGGGGAGGGAAATAAGATGGGGAAGCTTTAATACTACACATAAAGCTTTACTTCTTAAAGTATTTGTGCAAATTCAGCAAAATGTTTGCTTTTGCTAAATCTGCATAGTGGGTACTAGGGTATTCACTACAATAATTTTATTTGTTTGTATATTTGAAATATTATATTTAAAAATTTAAGTAATACATATATCTAAATATAGGTCTATTCTAAATATTTTTTCAAGAAATAAGATAAATGATTAAATTGATACATTTAGACAATATTTTTCAGTTTTAGGGATTCTCTCTTCATTAATATCTTGATTTCTTCCTTGAGAATACCTATCACTTGGAGACTCAATTTCTGTTATCTCTTCTTCTTAGCATCATATTTTTTCTTATTTTGCATTTTTAATTCCTTTTAATCTTTATTTCACTCAGATCAGACAATATATCTCAACATATTGTTTTTACAACACTGTGTTTTCAATCAACATATTCTTTCTTCAGATTTTCTTTAATAAATAAAATCATAAAATCTTATGCCTTTTTTGATAATACTGCTCTTTTAAAAAATGTTTTCTCGTTATGGTAGTAAATTATTTTTGAAAAGTATCTTTTACTCTAAATTTTCAGGATGAAAATTGGCAAATCCAATTCTCAGATCTTCAACTGGAAAACAGGTCGGTATTTTATAGTTTCTCTTCAAATTCTATCCTCCAGCAGGCATCATTTTAGGATAGTTCTTTGAATTTAGTGGTATTTTCTCCTGGGAGGGGCCTTATACATATCAATATACATTGGTTCCAGAGTCTGTATCTACTGTGTATTATGACTCAAAGAAGTAAAATGCTAGATCTCTAATGTGGCATAAATCATTGTTAGCTCTCTTTACTTCGTATTTCCTGTTGTACTGGTTTCCAGGTTAGTCTCCGAAGAAAAGTAGAAGAAGAGGTATTAGGGAGGTGGGTTGCTTCCAAAAGTATCCTGTTCTGAAGAAAAACTGCTAAATTTCCTGTTGTAATATCCTCTTTAAGTCTCTGTGAAAGATTTCGGGAGTTATGAGGCTACAGTCTTTCCCTTTGTTTGTCTTTAACCTGGTAGATATGTTCCACTTATGGCAGCAAAATATGCATAAGCAACCATGTGGAATTCTGAAGTCAGCTCCACTGATCATGCAGTTACTAGAAAATCCTCTCATTTCCTGGCAATAAGGTGGCTGTAAGTCATGATTTTCTGTTATGACTTGCAATCCGTTTATTGTGTTTTTATGGATCTATTAGTGAGAAATTGGGAGAGACCAAATCTGAAATGGAATGCTATGTCCTATACTTTTGAGTTATGAAATTGCAATGAATATTTTAGTTGACTGATCTGAATAGATGAAAAATCTGTGATTTGAAAGTACTCAATGACTTATTTGGTCACAAAGTCAGAAAGAGGAAACGTACAATATTCAACCCCAACTTACAGGATAATTTGTAAAGGAAATACCTAAAATAAACTTAATTATGAAGGAGAGCTGATGGTCATATAGGTCAGCTAGGACTTTGCTTTCCTCTTCCTAATGTCCTGTTAGCCCCCTTGTCATATTCATTTTTATTAACACTTGTATCAGAGGGCAGAAAGAGGTGACATTTCAATCTGTCAACTTCACTGCTCATTAGCAACTCATGTAAAGGGCAGTAACGGGGAGGATCAAAGGCTAAATTGAGGTTACAAGTTTTCTGTGCCTCTCACTTACCCTGCTGTGTCATTAGCACAGATAATAGAGAGAGAGCTGTATTAAGGTATTTAGAGTTCAATGAAAGGGATGCATGGTGAAAATCTGAAGAAGAGTTGAGAACTTAGATGTGGTAATTCTATCCGATACCCATCAGAGCTACAGACATGCATAGGAGTTAATATGACACTGTACAATGTTGCATACAGATGAGAATGATTAATGGTCTTTGTGTGGTTGAGGAAAACAGGATATACTAGCAAATTACATTTAAAACCCACACCAAATGGTGAGGTCCTGAAAGAGGACAGATAGTTCATCTTTAAGGATGTGCTTAAATCACCTGTGAGAAGCAATGTGTGCAGATGTGTGCATGGAACATATTTGAAAAAAGAAAAAATATTTGCTATAGAACTAACACTACTTTCAGGTCAGCAGAATGTACTCTTGCTTAATTATCTTTTCTGCTTTTCACTAGTTCTTATAAAATATAAATCCTAAAGGTACAGTGCATGAAATTTAAATATAATTTTGGATTGATTTCATCTTTCATCAGACATTATCTGATAGTTTTGATCTTTTCAAAAAAGCATCAATATGAGAATAAAAGCATGGGAAACTAGAGTGATCAAATTAAATGATTTGAGTAAAAGGATTAAGTAAACAGTAATGTGCTGTATAAATATGAAGAATTTTGCTTTTATAATACAATCCTTTTTTAAGTATCACATATTATTATTTCCTCTTCCTATTGTTCTGCATGTATTTACACATATAGTACAAACATTTTATTTTCTTCTTTTTTTCTATATCAGAATTTAAAAATAACTTTGCATTTGCATTATTTGTAGACCACTTTCAAGGTAAGATCTCAATGAAAATCAATCAGGCAATCTTTTAAAAATTTCAGTACTTCTATTTTATTTCAGGCAATGTTGGGGGATAGATGCAATCTTGTTTTCTGCCCTAAAATGTTCATAATACAGTTGAGGAATCATAAAAGCCTACACAAAGATGTGAAAGAAACCATGCAGTATTAAATATAACATAACAGGATTTCAAGTTAGAGCCTGAATAACTCTTCAAACTTGGTATAGGTTTTGAAGGGTGGGGAAGGACTTGAAATTTGGCTATGAAAGTAATTTTCTCTTTAACAATATGAAGCTTCACTTCATGAAATGATTAGTCATTTTAAAGATAGTTTATACCACTTTCTTAGGTATTTCTTGAGCTTAAAGTTGTCTCAGTGGGAGGCAGCAGACATTGGTTAAGAGCTCAGCTTCAAAAATTAGGCCTGGAAGACAAGTCGCTTCTGCTTTCTTCATCCTGTAAAACCTCCCTGCTACACCTTTGTGCTATGCCATCATCTTTTCCTGGAGTTTTCCAGTAGATTCCTCATTGACATGGTTTGGATGTGACCCCACCCAAATAGCATCTTGAATTATAGCTTCCATAATCCCCATGTGTCATGGGAGGGACCAGGTGGAGATAACTGAATCATGGGGGCAGTTTCCCTTATCCTGGCCTCATGATAGTGAGTTCTATGAGATATGAAGGGCTTCCCCATCCTTCACTCAGCACTTCTACTTGCTGCCACCATGTGAAGAAGGACATGTTTGCTTTCCCTTCTGCCATGATTGTAAGTTTCCTCAGGCCTCCCCCAGCCATGTGGAACTGTGAATCAATTAAACTTCTTTTCTTTATAAATTACCCTGTCTCAGGTATGCCTTTATTAGCAGCATGAGAAGGAACTAATACACTTACCTTCCTCCTTTTGTCTTTTTCCTCTTATGATCTGTTCCTAACACTACAGATGAAGTGATCTTTTTAAATCCTAAAACATACCCCAGTTCTGTTCAAAATTTTCCAAGTTTGCCTGTTTCACTTACAGTCAAAATCAAAAAGGCCTGAAAGGTCCTTAGACCCTTATGACCTCATCTGTTCCTTCCACATTTGCTCATTCTACTGAAGACATGAATGTCTTGTTCCTAGAACATGCATAATCTCCTTAAAATCTTTTTATAGACTCTTCCCTCTTCCTTTTGTGCTCTCCTCCGCAGATATCCACGGGATTAACGTCCTCATTTGCTTTCTGTCTTTGCTTAAATGCTATGCATTTAATGAGGATTACCTTACCATAATATTTAAAATTGGAAAGGCTCCTGTTCTAGCTTTACCTAGTTTATTACTTTTTGTTCTCATAGCAGTTACTGTCTAATATACTCTATAATTTACTAATTTGTTATGGCCATTGTTTACTGTCTGTCTCTTTACAGAAGAATATAAGTTTTGTTTACTATTGTATCTGAAGCAACTAGGATATTCTAGAATATTCTAGGCACTCAATATATACGTGTTGAATCAAATGCAAAATGATTAACCTGGTTTCTGGTGCATAACAGAGTCCATAAATGTTGTTCTTCTTATTATTATTATTAATCCAATGAGGCGATTATCATAATCCCAATAGAATGTGAGCTCCATGCTAGAAGAATCTTTATTTTGTTTTCCTTTTCACTTAGAAGAGTGCCTGGCACATACTGGTGCTTAAGAAACAGCTGAAGAACAATAAATAAATAAATAAATAAATAAATAAATAAATAAATAAAGGGATAAAGAAGTAGACAGTGTGAATATGGCTTGTGAGCTGTCAGAACAAGGGTTGCCGTGGTAGACCAGAGGGTCCCACTTAAGTAGTACATAAAATCTAGTGTAAGGGCTATGCCTGAGGGCAGAGGAAGAGTGATGAGCCAAGGATGGATCAAAGGATGTTAAGGCTGTTCTGGAAGGAAATCAGCTTAGGGAGGGTGTATGTAGCTTAGAAATGATTCCTAACACATAATTATCTAGGTGAATGATATATGCTACATGTTTTGCTGTAATAAGTACTTGGAGTGTACTCCATTAGTGAATGTGACTCCATACCTCATCAGATCCCATATATGAATTACTGACCTCAACTACTGGACTTCAAAATACAAATAAACTCAAATTCCTGGGCAAGATGGCCTAATAGGAACAGTTCCAGTCTGCAGGTCCCAGTGAGACCAATGCAGAAGGCAGGCAGTTTCTGCATTTCCAACTAAGGTATCCAGTTCATCTCATTAAGACTGGTTTGACAGTAGGTGCAGCCCATGAAGGATGCGCAGAAGCAGGGTGGGGCATTGCCTTACCTGGGAAGGGCAAGGGGTTGGGGAACTCCCTCCCCTAGCCAAGGGAAGCTGTGAGGGACTGTGCTGAGAGGGATGGTGCTATCTGGTCCATATACTATGCTTTTCCCATGGTCTTCACAACCACAGACCAGGATATTTCCTCAGGTGCCTACACTACTAGGGCCCTGGGTTTCAAGCACAAAACTGGATGGCCACTTAAGCAGACACCAAGCTAGCTGCAGGAGTTTATTTTTTTTTGTACCCTAGTGGTGCATGGAATGCCAGCAAGACAGAACCATTCACTCCCCTGGAAAGGGGGCTGAAGCCAGAAAGCCAAGTGATATTGATCAGCGGATCCCATCCCCCATGGAGCCCAGCAAGCTAAGATCCACTGGCTTGAAATTCTCGCTGCCAGCACAGCAGTCTGAAGTTGACCTGGGATGCTTGAGCTTGGTGGGTGAAGGAGCGTCTGCCATTACTGAGGCTTGAGTAGGTGGTTTTCCCCTGACAGTGTAAAGAAAGCCACCAGGAAGTTCAAACTGGGTGTGGAAACCACTGCAGCATAGCAAAGCCACTGTAGCCAGACTGCCTCTCTAGATTCCTTATCTCTGGCAAGGCATCTCTGAAAGAAAGGCAGCAGCCAAAGTCAGGGTCTTATAGATAAAACTCCCATGTCCCTGGGACAGAGCACCTGTAGAGGGGGCAGCTGTGGGTGCACCTTCAGCGGATTAAATGTCACTGTATGCTGGCTCTGAAGAGAACAGTGGATCTCTCAGCATAGCACTCAAGCTCTGCTAAGGGACAGATTGCCTTCTCAAGTGGGTCCCTGACCCCGGTGCCTTCTGACTGGGAGACACTTTCCAGCAGGGGTTGACAGATACCTCATACAGGAGAGCTCCAGCTGTCAGGTGCCCCCCAGGACGAAGCTTCCACAGAAAGGAGCAGGCAGAAATCTTTGCTGTTCTGCAGACTTGGCTGGTGATACCCAGGCAAACACGGTCTGGAGTGAACCTCCAGCAAAATCCAGTAGACCTGCAGAAGAGGGCCTTGACTGGTAGAAGGAAAATGAACAAACAGAAAGCAATGGCTCAACATCAACAAAAAGAATACCTATGCAAAAACTCCCTCCGAAAGTCTCCAACGTCAAAGACAAAAAGTAGATAAATCCATGAAGATGAGGAAACACCCAGGCAAAACAGCTAAAAATTCCATAAACCAGAATGCCTCTTCTCCTCCAAAGAATCACAACTCCTTGCCAGCAAGGGAACAAAACTGGATGAATGAGTTTGACAAACTGACAGAAGTAGCTTCAGAGCTTTATGCATAATTAATTCAAGAAGGTGATATTTAAAACTCTGTTCACAGGTGGCCTAGACCTTTGCGATGTCAATCATTATCAGAGTATGATGAGAGAAAGAAGTGGTTGATAGAGAACTAAAACCAGGCTTGAAATACAATTATTTAAACCTTTAAACCAAGGCAACTCCATGCTCATTTCACATGAAATGTGTTAAGCATATAGATTTATATTGAGATTTTAGAATATGACAGTGATAACAGAGCTCACTCAAGTTTTGATAGATCTAAACAAAAGAGCCTAGGTTTTAAAATAATATTTATTAGCTGCAGTAAATGTCTTTATGATTTTGAAAGTCAATTATCCAATATTATATATTAAAGAGCTTGTTTTAAAAAACATGTCAGTCATTCACTTGGAATCTACATATTACATGATAAAGCTAAGAACTTCGCCCAATCATGTCTCTGCCCCAATTAGCCCCACACTCTCCTCTGAATTCTCTCCAGCATAATGAATGTCTGTGCTGCGTTAACCGTCTCTCAAGAATCACCTCTTAGTGAGTCTTTGAGAAATTCCATTTGAATGTTTAGCTATTGCCGTTGTCAAGTAATGCTTCTGTAAGGTAACCTTCTATTGCATATACAAACGCATGCACATATTCCCAAAACAAAATTTAAAGGGATATGTTTTTGTTAAATGACCACCTTGCATCATTCTTTAATAGTTGGAGATCTTAGTAAAGCTCAGAACTATCTGGGTTTGAAAGGGCGCATAAAATACCCAGTTGACCTTAGACTTTAGATTATCACAGGAAGTTCATCTCCACTGGGAAGTAAAATATCTGGTTTTACTCTGCATGCATTAGTTCCTTCTAATGTACATTTCCCCCATTTTTCTTTATAACATAAATGTGGCCAGCTAACAGACTGTACAGTTGACTCTTGAACAACACAGATTTCAATTGCACTTACACACAGATGGAGAATACAGTATTGGTGGAATGCAAAACTTGAGTACAGAGAGGGCTGACTTTCTGTATTCATGGATTCTGCAGGGCAAATGTGGGGCTTGAGTATATATGGATTTTGGTATTGGGGGTGGAGTCTGATACTTGCCTACTATATGAAAGATAAACACAGTTTTGTGGCCACGTATACCATTATACCATACACCTGGGACAACTGTATTTCTCAAACTCTCTTTCAGCGTTATGTGTCCATATGATTAAATTTCAGGCAATGAGATATACATAGAAGCATGTGAGACTTCTGGGAAAGATCTTTGAAAGCATAGGTACTGGCCTGGAATGTAGACGTAAAAGCTGAAGCTCTAGCAACTATCTTGTTTTTGAAGTGACCTTGAATATGGAAACTATGCACAGTAGATGGTGGAGTCTGGGCTCCTAATCTTTATGCTTCACCATCTCCTGTGCATCTCTTGTGCTGCCAAACCAGGCCTGGACTTTCTATCTTTGGATTTCATTTAGATGAGAGTAAAAGAAACTTCCCTCATATTTAAGCTACTGTTATTTTTTCTTTCTGTTATATGCAGCTGAATACAATTTTAACTGATATGTCACATAAAAGCTATGAATGCTAATCCAAAAAGTGGACTAATCCAAAACTTTCCCCCCCTAACAACTTGCCCTTAAGCTTAACATTCTCAGCATTAAAATTAAGTTATTTTTGGCATTACCTTATTTCTAAATGCTTCTATTAAGAGATATATATATATATATATATATATATATATATATATACCTTAGTTCACCTCTTCTAAAGAGCTTTTATGTGACATATCAGTTAAAATTGGGGGATAATAAACATATCTCTGACTCTGGAGAGAAAGGTGATTCAGAAACAGTACTGCCCTTCAACCCAGGCTAGAGGGGCCCTCCCCTGAGTCCTGCCCTTGAGAGAGCTGTATATTTTGCGCAGATTGAAACACAAACGTGTCTTTTTAAATAAATATTTTGTAGATAAGTCTTTGGAAAGTTTGGCAAATGAACTTTCTGGAATTACGGCTGGTGCCCACACACCTTTTAGAGGAAGTGGGGCTGAGGGTGGAGGGGAAAAGGTTCTAGATTCTGGTCTGGGAACCTAGGGAATAAGTGACTGTTTTGGTTTAAGTTGGCACCTCCACATCACACAGTGTGGGTGTCTAGGCAGGGTCCCAGGAAAAGAGTGTGTCTTCCTTTCCTCTACTTGGGTGGTGTGGTTTTGGGAGGTGCTGAGGTGTCTTGGAAATCTTGAAGAAAAGTGAGGCTGGGAAAGCGGGACTTGCTTTTCCTGTCTCCTGGGGAGCTTGACATGGTTGGGATAGGTCTAGTCACCACCCAGAATTCTGCGCCCAGCTTCCACTCTCCCCTGGCCTAGCTAGTCTCTTATTTATAGGAGGCAAATCTGGTGTGGGACAAGAGAGCTCCTTTAGCCTCTGGGTAATGAGGGTAATTCCTGGAGAGTACAGGTGGGAACAAGTTCTGGGCTGTGGTATAGTTTTAAATTATAACTTCCAACTATTTAGAAATACAGCATGTTGGCCTCCACTTGCGTTTTTTTCCCAGGCCTTACCAGTGTTAGTGGTGGGACTGTATAGAATAGTTGAACTCCGAATATGAAAATATTTTAGAAGTACCTTACTTGAATGTTTTTGCTTATTTTTTAATGTATGCCCTGGAGTAATAACTTCTTGTAAAAGTCTATGTTTGAAGAAGTAATCAAGAGGTCTTATTGTCAGTCTTATTCTAAGTTTCAAAAAAAGCCTGTCAGTTTATTTTAAAAATTATTTTGTTATTAGTTTGGATTGAAAAATCATAATTATATACACATAATATATAATGTAATTTGCCATCTATGTATACAATATGGAATGACTAAATCAAGCTAACATATCTATCCTGTCTCTTACCTATCTTTTTTTTTTCTTTCTTGAGACAGAAAGAAAGCCTGGCTCTATTGCCCAGGATGGAGTACAGTGGTATGAGCTCAGCTCACTGCAGCCTTTGCCTCCTGGACTCAAGCAATCCTCTCACCTCAGCCTCCCCAGTAGCTGGGACTGCAGATACATTCCACCATACCTGGCAAATTTTTGTGTTTTTTGTAGAGACAGGGTTTTACCATATTGCCCAGGATGGTCTCCAGCTTCTAAGGTCAAGTGATCCACTTGCCTTGGCCTTCCAAAGTGCTGAGATTACAGGCGTGACCCACCATGCACAGCCTTACCTATCATTTTTTATGTGACATTTTAAATTTACTCTCTCAGTTATTTTGAATATACATTATTATTAATT
This sequence comes from Ateles fusciceps, assembly GCA_036589455.1. NCBI lineage: Eukaryota > Metazoa > Chordata > Mammalia > Primates > Atelidae > Ateles > Ateles fusciceps. The sequence continues at coordinate 31,726,143 of JAZHEH010000065.1, read as the reverse complement.
ATAGTCATGCTACTGTACAATAGGTCTCAAAATCTATTCCTACTGTGTCTGTCTAAAATCTTCATACCCTTTGATCAGAAATTCTTCTTTCCCTCCCTCCCCAACCCTCTAGGAGCCTATGGTAAGCATCATTTTACTCTCTACTTTTGAAAGTTCGATTTTTTTTAGTTCCCACATATAACAGCTTAGCTGTTCCACGTATAACAAATGACCTGAGGCAGTGGATCACTCAAGCTCAGGAATTGGAGACTATCCTGGTCAACATAGCAAAATCCTGTCTCTATAAAAAAATACAAAAATTAACCAGGTATGGTGGCATGCACCTATAATTCCAGCAACTGGGGAAGCTGAGCTGTTATATATGAAGACTAAAAAAAAATGAACTTATAGAAGTAGGGAGTAGAATGTGGCATCTGTCTTTTGTGCTTAGCTTATTTCACTTAGCATAATGTTAAACAAGTCCACCCATGTTGTCACAAAGAACAGGATTTTCCCCTTTTCCAAGGCTGAATAGCATTCCATCGTGTATATATACTACCACCTTTTCTTTATCCATTCATTCATCCACGGAAAGAACTCTTAGGCTGATTAGTCATATCTTAACTATTGAGAATGATGCTACAGTGAAAATGGGAGTGCAGATCTCTTTGACATATTAATTTCAGTTTCTTTGGATGTATACCCAGAAGTGGGATTAGTGGATTATATGAGAGTTCTATTTTAAGTTTTCTTTTAGAAGACTCCATACCGTTTTCCATAACAGTTATACTAATTTAAATTCCCACCCACCATGTAAAGAGTTCCCTTATCTCTGCATCTTTGTTATCTCTCATCTTTTCAATAAAAGCCTTTCTAGCACATGTCAAGTGATATCTCATAGTGGTGTTAATTTTCCTTTCCCTGATGATTAGTGATGCTGAGCATTTTTTGATATACCTGTTGGCCATTTGTGTATCTACTTTTGAAAGTATCTATTCAGATCCTTTGCCCCCCTTTTTGGGTCAGGATCTTGCTCTGGAATGCAGTGACACAATCATAACTCACTGCAGCCCCGACCTCTGATATGGTTTGGCTCTGTGTCCTCACCCAAATCTCATCTCAAATTGTAATCCCCCCCATTTCAAGGGAGGGACCTGGTGGGAAGGTGAATGGATCATGGGGGTAGTTTCTCCCATACTGTTCTTGAGATAGTGAGGGAGTTTTCATGAGAGCTAATGGTTGTTTTAAAAGTATTTAGAAGTTCCTTCTTTGCAGCACTTCTCTCTCCTGCTGCCATATAAAACATGCCTTTCTTTCCCTTTGCCTTCTGCCATCATTGTAATTTTCCTGAGGCCTCCCCAGCCATGTGGAACTGTGAGTCAATTAAACCTTCTTTCTTTATAAATTACCCAGTGTCAGTATCTTTATAGCAGTGTGCACATGGACTAATACGACCGCCCAGGTTCAACTGATCCTCCCACCTCAGCCTACTCAGTAGCTGGGACTACAGGTGCACACCACCATACTGCAGTTTCCATAACTGACATTAGGACATGGATACTGCTGAGGCATATTTTGAGGAAAATAGCAGAATAGCCCTTCCCCAGTGTTGTGAGTCAAGAACAAAGTAAGAAAATGACTTGTCAACATACCAGCAGGCCATGGTTAGTGGGTGAGCCATTCAAGTGTGCCTGGGAGAGGCTGAACCTTTGTGGAGGCCTAAATATATCAGGAAAAAGTCTTGTGCTGAATAGCATCTGCCTTGAAAGAGACTGCCAATTAATTATAAAGTTACGAGATAAGGGAGAGCATATATTACCAAAGATAAATATATTGTTAACAAAAGAATTCAACTACTTCTCATTCATTTACAGTCTGTATCCAATAAGTCCTAATACTTGGAAAAGGCAACAAGCAGTCCGATAGGTTTGCATAAAGAGACCTAGGGGCTGTGTTTGGTGCCCTTGGTCCTCCCCATTCTGAGAGAGGATAAGGGAGGTGACATATCACATGTCTCTTATGCCAGATGAGAAATGCAGCAGTACTTCTGAGCACAGGTTCATCTTGGGCATGATAAAGTGGCTCCTTACCTGGAAAGCAATTTTCCTCTCTGACTTTCTCCTTCCTTCCTCCCTTCTCCCCTTCCTTCCTTCCTTCCTTCCTTTCTTCCTCCCTCCCTCTCTCCTTCCTTCCTTTTTTTTTTTTTTTTTTTTTTGACTCGGTCTTGCTCTGTTGCCCAGGCGAGAGTGCAGTAGTACAATCTAGGCTCACTGCAACCTCTGCCTCCCTGGTTCAAGCAATTCTCATACCTTAGCCTTCTGAACAGCTGGGATTATAGGACAGGCAACCATGCCTGGCTAATTTTTGTATTTTTAATAGAGATGCAGTTTTGCCATGTTGGCCAGGCTGATCTCGAACTCCTGACTTCAAGTGATCTTCCTGCTTCAGCCTTCCAAAGTGGTGGGATTACAGGTGTAAGCCACCACACACAGTCCCTCTGGCTTCTTTCTAATTCCAAGTTGTCAGGTCCCAGTACAATATAGCAGTCTATATAAGTTGCAAAAATAAACCTCCTGATTCCAAAGCATACGTTTAATGAGTCATCCTGGACACTGAATTTCAAAAGGATTAGAAATTTATTTCTGGGTTTCTTTATGAGAAGAATGAGCAAGAGTCTGTGCAACTATTTTAAGAGGTGATTCAGTCTTTGGAGATCTTCTGGTAATAAAGTGAACACACAGTAGCTCTTAAGCAATCATATTAAGACTTATAATGCTATGACTAAGGAAAGTAAACATGTTGCTAAATAGTTGAACATTAACCTTAAAAAGTAAAAGTTCTAAACAGATTTACTTCAGTTTTATTTCCATTCCTATTTTTAGAAATAAGTGAAATATTTGAGTAAAACCAGATTTGAGGGGTCTTTTTCCTTTCTCTGCCACAAAATTTGCTGGATAAATTGCCTCCTTAGTAGATTTATATTTGGATTGCCAGATAAAATACAAGATATACAAATATTGCATGTAACATGCTTACAATAAAAATTATTTGTTGATTATATATAATTAAAATTAAACTAGGTATTTTCATTTTCATTTTTGTTTTTTGCTAAATTGGGCTGTCTTAATTTATATGTACTTTGTATGGCTATTCTTATTTGTCACATATAAGCTTTTTAAGAGAAATAGCATTTCCGGATTAGTTGACTGTTACTAAGTCAATAACTCATAATATAAAGATTTGATAATCTTGTCAATCTATTAATTTATAAGGTGGATTCTTGGTGTTTTGGGCCCAAATATTCTGTAACTACAGCATGTTAAAAGTAGACCATCCTTTTTCTCTGAAGAATCAGAGTTGTTTGTTTAATTATTGAAATGTTATCCTCAACCGTTACCAAATGTCTGTCAAGGTAAGATTCAGCTGGCTTTTATTTTGTACGTCAGAAGACCTCTCCAAATTTTTTGTATTACGATTTTGTATTATAAAACTAGCTTTTCTTCCATTTTTAAGTCAAATCAAGAACAATGGAGATCTGAAATTTTGAATCCTTCATGATTACTATGCTTTATTGACCCCAAATCAGAAGATTGCTCTACTGTTTGTATAGAAGACCTTAGTAATTGGATATACTTTAACATCTTCTGAGAATTACCAGAGACAGTGCTTGAATAAAACACCAGATTTTTTTAGACTATATAGATTGAGTGCTATTGGTTTCATTTGGCTCATTTCACTTTCATTTTTACATGAGTGCCTACAGAGCTAAATATGGATATTAAAGTGTGACAGGGAATGTGTGAGTGAATGTGTGTGTGTGTGCATGCACTAAGGAGTGCTGTTTATTGAGTGAGAAAGAAAGATAAGAAAATCCTGCAGATATCCAGTTCTGGTTCTTAGAAACAAGAATTGATAGAATGTATAGATCACTCGTGGATAACTGTAACCATTGTCAAAGTGGGTGCTTAAGTGATGTCTGATAGAAGGCAGAACAAATAGACAGGTGGTTTATGTGACATTCTATCCACCAGAGATTTGTGTTAACTGGCATGTGTGAACATATTCCATAGAGCAGCAATTGACCTTTATAATGATGACCCTGAGACATGGTAAATGCTGTGTGAATTATCAAAGAAAAATGACAACCTGTTAATGCAAATCAGGTGTTAAGTGCATTTTATTGTGTTTTTTAAAAATTAACATTGGCTCTTTATGTAGAGCACATATATTTTTGCTTTAATCAGGATAATTATACCTTCTGACCAAATCAGATGACACAAAGGGGATTGTAGAAATTTAACACAGACTTGCTTATTACCTGCTGTGTAATAAGCTATGGGCAAACATTGATAGACACAATTTTATGTCCTTAAGAAATTCATAATTATGAGATGTAGAGAACCATATGGTTATTATAAAATGTAACAGGATCCTAATGTACATACAAATACAATGAAAACCATAGTGTAGAAGTGATTGATAACAGAGAAGTCAAAGATGTATTACTGTGGAGTTGACATTTGAATTGCACATTGAAGAAAAAGTAAGGTTTCTCTAGCTAAATAGAAATTTTACTGTCATTTCCCAGAACAGGGATTTTATGTACTTTGTCCCTCCTTTTCTCCGTCCTCTCCTCATTTCTGGGATTGACAGTACATACATTAGATAGTAGAGGATAAAGTTTGGTATAAGTTAAGAAATACTACTCTGAATACCCTGGGTCCTGCTTTCAATTGTTAGTTGCATGTCAGAGTGGACACTGGAGTAATGTGAAAATCTATCACCTCAAGTTGAGAAGAAAGACCTAGAAATTCAATAAGGGATTCAGGAAAAATCATGATGGCCTATAGGATTATTTGCTTTGTTAAATAATATGTTTTTATTGTTTTAAAGTAAAATTATTTTGGATTTCTCTTGGTATTTTCAAATTCTCTATCTTATGGACAGAACGTCTTACAGAGCAGAGCCACCATCAGCAATGATAAGGGTCACAATGGCTCAGGCTTTATTTCTCCTCAAGTAATCTTCCATACAGCCTGCTTGTTAATAAATAGTTAATTATTTGGGCAGCTGCTAATTCTGCTTGAGCCCACCAATGGATACAAGACATTGGCATTTTGCCTTTGGTGGGAGAGTCGATGCTGAGCGAAGGACAGGTAGGGTAGCCTCTTCAGTCAGTCACAAATCAGGACAATTCAGGCCCAACACTAGACTCAGAGTTTATCTCACTGATTATATGAACCAAAGATTGATCAATTCCCTTTCTTGTCTAACTCTGTGAGTGCAAAGAAACTAACAAGGACCAATTTGTTTATTTATTTTTAATTTTTTTGAGATGGAGTTTCACTCTTGTCTTCCAGGCTGGAGTGCAATGGCACAATCTTGGCTCAATGCAACCTCCACCTCCTGGGTTCAAGTGATTCTCCTGCCTCAGCCTCCTGAGTAGCTGGAATTACAGGCATGTACCACCATGCCCAGCTAATTTTTGTAATTTTCTTTTTCGTAGAGATGGGGTTTCACCATGTTGGTCAGGCTGGTCTCAAACTCCTGACCTCAGGTGATCTACCTGCCTTGGCCTTCCAAAGTGCTAGGATTACAGGTATGAGCAACCATGCCTGGCCTGTTTATAAATTATTCTTTTCATTTAAATGGAATGATGAAAAGACGCTGGACTGGGTACATGTGTCTGGATTCTGGTGCAACCTGTGCTATTCACTGTCTGTACAACCTGAGGAAACCTCACCTTTCTGGACTTCATTTTCTTAATAGCATATGGACTAAATGATCCTTACAATTTTTTTCCAGTTCTAGAGTGCTAGGATTCTTTTTAAAAATTTTTTAACTTCTGTGAGTACACAGCAGGTGTATATATTTATGGGGTAAACAAAATGTTTTCACATAGGCATGCAATGTATAATAGTCACATCATGGAGAATGGAGCATCCATCCCCTCAAGCATTTATCCTTTATGCTACAAATAATCTAATTATATTCTTTTAGGCATTTTAAAGTGTACTGTTATTATTGATGGTGGTCACCCTGTTGTGCTATCAAATAGTAGATCTTATTCATTCTTTCTATTTTTTGTACCCATTAACAATCCCTACCTCCAACACCTCCACCTATCCTTCCAGCCTCTGTTCACCATCCTTCTACTCTTTCTGTTCCATAAGTTTAATCATTTTAATGTTTTAGATCCCACCAATAAAGAAGAACATGCAATGTTTGTCATTCTGTGTCTGGCTTATTCTGCTTAACATAATGACCTCTAGTTCCATTCATGCTGTTGCAAATCTCATTTTTTTAAATGTTTGAATAGTACTCTATTGTGTACATGTACCACATTTTCTTTATCTATTCATCTGTTAATGAACAGTTAGGTTGTTTCCAAATCTTGACTCTTGTGAGTGGTACTACACCAAATATAGGAGTGCAGATATCTCTTCAATATACTGATTCAATTTCATTTGGGTACATACCTAGCAGTGGGATTGATGGATCATATGGGAGCCCTTTTTTGTTTTTTTGAGGAAGATCCAAACAGTTCTCCATGATGCTTGTACTAACTCACATTCCCACCAACAGTGCATGAGGGTTCCCTTTTCTTCACATTCTTGCCAGCATTTGTTATTATCTGTCTTTTGGATGAAAGCCATTTGAACTGCGGTAAGATGATATCTCATTGTAGTTTTGACTTACATTTCTCTCATGATTAATGATATTGAGTACCTTTTCTTATGCCTGTTTGACATTTGTATGTCTTCTTTTGAGAAATGTCTATTCAAATCTGTAGCCCATTTCTTGATCAGGTTATTAGATGTTTTTTTCCAATCGGGTTGTTTGAGCTCCTTATATTATTTGGCTATTAATCCCTTGTCAGAAGGGTAGTTTGCAAATATTTTTTCTCATTCTGTGGGTTATCTCCTTATTTTGTTGATTGTTTCCTTTGCTGTGCAGAAGCTTTTCAACTTGTTGTGATCCCATGTGTCCATTTTTGCTTTGGTTGCATATGCTTGTGCAGTATTCCTCAGGAAATTTTTGTCCAGACTGATGTCTTGGAGATTGTCCTCAATGTTTCCTTATAGTGTACTAGGATTCTTAAAAGGCACTTTTACAGATATCTAGTTACATAAACAAATATATCAATGCCTTTTCATTTTAAAATGGACATTAAATTCATTTTACTAAGATACTGAGTTATCAGTGTATAAGTCTAAAACATTATTCAATGGAGTAATGTGCTTTTTCAAGAAACACATTATTCCAAAAAAATTTAAGGGTATAAGGAGACAGGCACCAAAATCTATCTCTATGCTCCTCTTTCATCCAAGACATAAAAGAAAACAGCACTAATCATTTCTTCTGTTCCCCCCAGTAAGTAACTAATGAAGAACACTTTGATATGTTTGACAGACGACTCCCAAATGTGGTTTTTAATCCATAGTCACAGAGCTACCTGGTTCATTCTCCAATATTTCTCATGTGGAAATTTATGTATATATTCACATGCACACACACTGAAAGCCTCTTTTTTTTTACTAGTTAACCACATTTCCAAATGACATCTTACAGTCATTAAGTCTATTAATGGATACATAAACAGAAGAATTTAGCTTTCATAATAACCGTAAAGAAAACTTGCCAAAATTACACCTTAGAATTTTTTAAAATGACATATTAAAATTCTACATATATATATATATGAGACAATCTAAAAGCTCATTAAGAGGTTAAAAATTATTTGATACATAATTGGTATGTACATACTACAATCCACTTATGGTAGGTGTTATGGAAGGTCACATAGCTGTTAAGAAGAATGAGAACTTCGGTGTACTCAGATGGAAAGAAAAATATGAGGTAGAAAATAAAGCAGGTTGCATAACAGATGCTTGTCAAAGAGTTAACAGTGGTTGCAGATGTGTAACGTTACTTCCAAGGCCTCTGTTTTGTTACATTGGTCTCTATGTCTGTTTTGGTACCAGTATCATGCTGCTTTGATTACAGTAGCCTTGTAGTATAGTTTGAAGTCAGGTAGCATGATGCCTCCGGCTTTGTTCTTTTTGCTTAGCATTGCCTTGGCTATGTGGGCTCTCTTTTGGTTTCATATGAAGTTTAAAGTTGTTTTTTCCAGTTCTGTGAAGAAGGTCAATGGTAGCTTGATGGGGGATAGCATTGAATCTATAAATTACTTTGGGCAGGGTGGCCATTTTCACGATATTGATTCTTCCTAACCATGAGCATGGAATGTTTTTCCATCTGTTTGTGTCCTCTCTTATTTCCTTGATCAGTGGTTTGTAGTTTTCCTTGAAGAGGTCTTTTGCATCCTTTGTTAGTTGTATTCCTAGGTATTTTATTCTCTTTGTAGCAATTGTGAATGAGAGTTCATGACAATTCTGCATGATCTTCACATGTACCCTAGAACCTAAAGTACAATTTTTAAAAAAAGTACTTCAAAGTAAGCTCTTTACATTTTAAACAAACAAACAAACAAACAAAAAAGTGTTAACAGTGGTTACTTCTTGAGGCTATGCATGAGGGGACTGGCAGCAGTACAGAGGTTAATTTCACTTTTTACATGATTTCATATCACTTAAATTTCTTACAATAAGCATACTTACTTTAAAAATTAAAGCAAAAAGCCCTTCCAGTACGCTTTTAAATATACAAAATTCTCTAGACATGCAACCACTATGAAATCATATAATATTTTGAAATTGTATCCTCTTTTCAGAAACTAAATAGAAAATGGATAGAAATTAATTTTTTTTCCAGAACCAGACTAGCTTATGTTAAAAGGTTTCAACCCAAATGTTCTCTCTCTTTATTTCATCATTCTTTTTAAAAAAATCAAGGTCTCTGAAGCAGAATCTTCATGTTACTTTCTCTTAGTAAATGTTATGATATTACATCACTATATTCTGGCTTCAAACATGAATAATTAAGCCCTTTGTTTATTTTTTGCTTTGTTCCTCAAATAATTGAGGGCATCTCTAACCTGAATTAGTCATCCTTACCCATAGTCATGGTATTTCCCTTTGTTATCCTGTGCTCCTTGCCAACTTCATCTTTCCCATTCTCTGTTATCCTAAATGTATAATTCGAATTTCCCACCTCCATCCCGGAAAACATTTTTGTTACCCACAGCCCAGTTTGGAGGGCCTGATTACTATTTTATGCAGCCCAACAATGTTGGAATCAGAGTTACTTATGAAAAAATTCCTGTTGAAGCTACAAAATGTGTAGGTTAGGATCAAACACTTGCACCTATTAAACACTCTACAAAGAAACATCTTTTCCTGAAAGTCTTGTCTGTGGGTTCTATTGTTCACACTTCACTGAATATTAGCTGTACTAGTGAAATCTCATGCAGCAAAAACTATTGGTTTTCTTAAACTCTTCTGAATTGTGGATCTTGTGTATAGCAAAATATTTGCATAAAGTTCTTTTGATATTATAAATCAATGGTTGTTTTTCTTTGAGAATATGTACTAATGTAGAAGGTGTGTAGTGCCAGAAAGTACAAGGGGATTGAACAGGTGTTTTGGAGGTATTAATTTTGCAATGAGTATTAGCTACATCTGGAATTTCATATTCCAAGAGTTAGATTTCACTCATGTTATGAACTCATGATATTATAGGCCTGAAATTCAGCCCCTGCTTTTTAATAACTGTGCAATATTCAACAACTTATATAACTCTGATTCTTTGTTTTCTCATTTACAAAATGAAGAAAATAATAAGCATTTCAGTCATTTGCTGGGATAATTAAGCAGGAATTGTGAAAACATAAAGCACAATGCCTAACATATAAGCACTCAATATGTTCATTTCTTATCTCTTTTATCCCATCCTCAAAAAGAATTGAAACAAGTAGGATTCTTTTTTATTTTATTTTATTTTATTTTTATTTATTTAGTTAGTTTTTAATTGTACTTTAGGTTTTGGGGTACATGTGCAGATCATGCAAGATTGTTGCATAGGTACACACATGGCAATGTGGTTTGCTGCCTCCATTCCCCCGTCACCTACATTTGGCATTTCTCCCCATGTTATCCCTCCCTGACCTCCCCCAATCCACTGTCTCTCCCTTGGCACCCCCCCAACAGACCCCAGTGTGTGATGCTCCCCTCCCTGTGTCCATGTGTTCTTATTGTTCAACACCCACCTATAAGTGAGAACATGTGGTGTTTGATTTTCTGTTCTTGTGTCAGTTTGCTGAGAATTATGGTTTCCAGATTCATCCATGTCCCTATGGAGGACACAAACTCATCGTTTTTTATGGCTGCATAGTGTTCCATGGTGTATACGTGCCACATTTTCCTTGTCCAGTCTATCATCGATGGGCATTTGGATTGGTTCCAGGTCTTTGCTATTGTAAACAGTGCCGCTATGAACATATGTGTGCGTGTGTCTTTATAATAGAACGATTTATAATCCTTGGGGTATATACCCAGTAATGGGATTGCTGGGTCAAATGGAATTTCTATTTCTAGGTCCTTGAGGAATCACCACCCTATCTTCCACAATGGTGAAACTAATTTACACTCCCACCAACAGTGTAAAAGCGTTCCTATTTCTCCACATCCTCTCCAGCATCTGTTGTCTCCAGATTTTTTAATGATTGCCATTCTAACTGGCATAAGATGGTATCTCAGTGTGGTTTTGATTTGCATTTCTCTAATGACCAGTGAGGATGAGCATTTTTTCATATGTTTGTTGGCTGCTGGCAGTAGTGAGTTTTTTGCTATCAATAATTGCCTTAAAAAGGAATTAAATTCTCCAGAAGACATGATGTGAATCAATGGATAAAATGTAAAAAAAAAGATCCAACTATATGCTTCTGATAAGAAATTCACTTTACTTTTAAGGACACACATATACAAAGTGAAGGGATGAAAAAAGATATTTCATGCAAATGGAAATTAAAAGAGCAGAAGTAGTGACACTTATATCAGACAAAATAGACTTTAAGTCAAAAACTGAAAAAAAAAAAAGATGAAGAAGGTCATTATATAATGATAAATGAGTCAACATGAAAAGGACATAACAACTGTAAACATACAGGTGCCCAATAGTGGAATGCCTAATATGTAAGACAAACATTAGAGGATCTAAAGGGAGAGATAGATTACAATACAATAAAAGTAGGGACTTTAATACACCACTTTCAATATTGAATAGCTCATTAAGACAGAAAACTAATGATGAAACACTGGACTTGAGCAGCACTTTAGATTAAATGAACCTAACAGACACACATAGAACATTCCATCCAACAACAGAATACACATTCTTCTAAAGAGCACACAAATCATTCTCCAGGAGAATTTATGTTAGGCTGTGATACAAGTCTTAACAAATTTAATAATAGTAAAATCGTATCAAATATCTTTTTCTATTACAATAATATAAAACTATAAATCAATAACAGGGAAGATTTTCAGAAGATTAGCAAATACATGAAAATTAAGTAACATGCTCTTGAACAACAAATGGTTCAATGAAGAAATTAAAAGGGAAATTAAAAAATATTTTGAGACAAACTAAAATGAAAACACAATATCCAAAACATACAAGATGCAACAAAAGTGGTTCTAAGTTAATAGCAATTAATTTCTATGTCAAAAAAAGATAGGTCTCAAATAACTTAATATTATGCTGTAAGTTTCCCTCCAAACACTGCTTTGGCTGTGTCCCAGAGATACTGCTGCATTGTGTCTTTGTTCTCATTGGTTTCAAAGAACTTATTTTTTTCTGCCTTCATTTCAGTATTTGTGCAGTAAATGCATGTAGTTTAGTGGTTTTGAGAGAGTTTCTTAATCCTGAGTTCTAATTTAATTGCACTGTGGGAGACTCTTATGATTGCCATTCTTTTGCATTTGCTGTGGAGTGTTTTGGTTCCAAATATATGGTCAGTTTTAGAATAAGTGTGATGTGGTGCTGAGAATAATGTATATCCTGTTGATTTGGGGTGAAGAGTTTTGTAGATGTCTATTAGATCTGCTTGGTCCAGAGCTGAGTTCAAGTCCTGGATATCCTTGTTAATTTTCTGTGTCATTGATCTGTTTTTCCTTTCCATGTTTAGTGCTTCCATCAGGAGCTCTTGTAAGGCAGACATGGTAGTGACAAAATCTCTCAGTATTTGCTTGTCTATAAAGGATTTGATATCTCCTTCACTTATGAAGCTTAGTTTGGCTGGATATGAAATTCTGGGTTGAAAATTCTTTTATTTAAGAATGTTGAATACTGGCCCCCCACTGTCTTCTGGCTTGTAGGGTTTCTGCAGAGAGATATGTTGTTAATTTGATAGGCTTCTATTTGTGGGTAACCTGACCTTTCTCTCTGGCTGCCCTTAACATTTTTTCCTTCATTTCAACCTTGGTGAATCTGACAATTATGTGACAATTATATTATAAAGTTTACATAATTTTATAATATGTATCTGTTGAAAATTTATTTTAGCTATAGTTTTCTTTAATGTGTTTTCACCCTTGAACTAGAGATAAAATTACTTTACATACCACTTTTACAGTTTAAGAGTATTCTGAATATTTCTCTGTATCATTTATACCATTGTATAATTGTAAGTTTATTCTGTTAATTAGCAGCCTTTAATTTCAGTGTAACCTTTTTCCCATTTAGAAAAAAAGTGAAGCTCATTGCAAGCACTCATTTAATTTTGCATAAACATATTCTTTGAGGCTGAAGAAAATCTGGCTGATTTTCAATGTGAAAATAAAATATAAAAATTGTTCTTAGAATTATTTCTAAACAGAACATCAGAATCATCTAAATAATCAGAATCAACTGTTTTGGAAAAATCAGATTTATCAAATGAACCTTCAGCCAACAACTGTTTGAGAGCGACGTTAACATCACGTGTAGGAATGCTACATTTTCTAGAATCTGACATTTTTAACTGGTGTAAATTACTACATTTTGTAGATGGAAATGTCACTACTAAAAACAGAATTCTATAAATAGAATGACCTCTTTTGTTTTTGAAGTCAATAGGCTAGAGTGATGTGAAAATAATAACAAAAGTGAGATATTTTGTGGCAAAATTATCTCAGGGTAAATGCTGTAGCCACAAGCACCACTGAAGAGTATTCTTAGGGCAAATGGGAAAAAGGTTAAAGAACGCTCTCACAATTCCTGTAAGGCAGACCTTGTGATGATGATCTCTCTTAGCTTTTGTTTGTCTGGAAATACTTTTATTTCTCAAATATAAGTTTACTGGGTAAAGTATTCTTGGTTGACAGGGTTTTTTTCCCCCTTCAACACTTTGAATGTATTATCACACTCCTGGTTTCTGCTGAGACATCCACTGAAAGATGTATTGGGACTCCTTTGTATGTGATGTATTTCTTAATTCTTGCTGCTTTCAGGATTTATTTCTTTGTCTGTGATTTTTGGTAGTGTGATTATTATACATCTTGGTGAACTCCTCTTTGGGTTGAATTTCACAGGTGACTTCTTTGCTTCCTGTACTTGAATATGGCTTCATTCCTCATATGAGGGATGCTTTTAGTCATTATTTCTTTAAATATTCTTTCTGGCCCTCATTCTCTTTCTTTTATTTCTGAAATGCCAATTTTGTGTGTGTTAGGTCTGTTGATAGTATTCCATAATTCCAATAGATTTCCTTCATTTCTTCTTTGTCTTTTTTTCCCCTCTTCTCTTAGGTGATTTTAAATGTTCTACCTTTGAATTCACTGATTCTTTCTTCAGCTTGATTTATTCTGAACTTTATTTCTGTCATTTCATATATCTCCCTTTCTTTGGGGTTTATTATTATTATATTATTATTGTTATTCAAGGGGCCTTGAGGTTAAGTAAATAAGGATGGATGGACCAACTGCTATGCTCACTATAAATGTACAATTGAGGTTTGCCACCCTTCCTGGGCAGAGTCTAGGGTTGTGCTCTGAGGTTGTGGGGAATACTGATTACGATTCCAGATGTGGCATATCTGGAGACTACTTTTTTGGGAAATTCACTGCGAAATTTTCTCCCTTCATGAGTAACAATTTCGGTAGGGTATAATGCTGGCTTTAGAGGCTGGCCGTCTAGGAATTCAAGCAATGTAGCACTTCTCACCTTATCTGGGAGTCACCAACTTGGTTTTGTGGATGAGCTATGCTGTTTGTTGGTACCTTTTATTGAGCACCACTGCTGTCAGGTACACTATGTTTTCTCCAAAATTGACACATTGGTCTCTGTGGTTTCATCTCTTTGCTTTGTTTCTTGCCTGACCCCAGGGAGTCTAGCTGCACAGTTTTTTCTATGTGTTTCCCATTCCCCATGAGTGAAAACAAAGTGAACTTCCTGATAGGCATCTCAGAATGCTAGGGAAACTATATGTCCACTTACTTGGTTCTCTTTCCCACTGTAGAAACCATGGCTCCTGAAGAATCCTTTCTGTGTGGCATTGTGCCAACTTGGAGGAGGAGGAATGGTAATGTGGTCAAAGTGAGGTCATTTTTCATATCCTTTCAATGCAAGCTTTTATTCATTTCTGTGGAAAACACAGGTAACTCAGGCTGATTTTTACTTGTTGAGGTTTCACCAGGTTTTTTGTCTGTGGATAATTGCTACTTGATCTTCTATGAGAGGGAGTGAAGCCTGGGACCTCCTATTACACAATTTCACTGATATCACTCTCTGATATTATTTCTTGTTAATGTCAAGAAATTCTATGTGAAAGAATCTTTAGTTGGGAGGGCGTGGATCATTTGTCTTGTCACTTCATTTTCCTCTTTATCCATAAAGCATTGATCTTAAACTATATCTATATAAAATTAGCAAACTGTACAGCTTGTATGAGCAGCTTAGTTCAATGATAAATGGTCATAAATGTTTCAGGTATTTAGGATATCTTTAGAAACCTGAGTTGAGTTTATGTTTTTATGTCAAATTTACATTCACATAAGGGATATCTTTCACAAATTAGTCCAACTACTCAGTTCATGATATTAATGAAGGAAAGATCTTAAAATCCACCCTGAGACTGAATGGTTGACTGTGCTCTAGACCACTGACTCATACCTGACAAACCAGTTCACAAATGATGATTTGACATAAATGGATCCTCATCTGAAATACTTCATAGTGTAGAGACAAAGGATAGCATTTCAAGAAGACATCCCTAAGTTTAAATCCCAGCACTGCTGCCTACAAGGTATGTGATCTTAGTTAAACTTACACTCTCTGACACTCAGTTTGCACACTTGTAAAACTGTGTAATTGCAATGCTATCTACCTCAGTATTATTATAGGGATTAAATTATATAAGATAACAGATACTGAGCATCTGATATATGCCTGGCATTTAACAGTCTCAATAAATGATAGCTATATTTTCACTACTACATGTGGCTTCATTGTTAATTCAAGGATCAAAATGTTATTACTAACTTGGACTCAGCCAGACGTTCTCCCTATTAAAAAGGATGAATAGTTTTGATTGGTTGACTAGTTAGTTTAATCATTTAGGCTTTCCAAATGATGAATTCATATCCCCATATTACAGATATATTATAGAGTTTCTAAATTTAATGTCAAGTATATTCACTTTAGTGACTGCCTAAAGTAGTCAGGAAAGTTACTATACTTACTTTTTTTTGAAAGTGTCCACTGTCTTTTTGATACAAGAGCAGATAAAAATAATTAAATACATAATGACTGATGTTACAATGGAATAAAAATTTCTATGTTTAATATAGTATTCTATAAAACATTGTGTGTGTGTGTGTGATGAACAAAGAAAAAACTCATTAAAATTGAACATAAGTTATGCCAAGTGAAGTTTACATTTTGTATTTTTAGGGAAGTATTAGAACATAATCAGTGGACATAAGTCAAATGGCTAATATAAATTCTCTTAGAGAAGTAGTAAAATTTATCTTCAGAAAAGCTCATTTTGGAGGCTGATTTGCATTTGTAAATAACTCTTTTTGCTCAAGCATGATTTTCTCATTATTGAAACCACTAGGTTGTGACGAACTGGAAGGGCTGATATTTATGAAACTCCCATAGACATTGGTATATGCTATCCTCTTTGAGAGCACAGCTTTTTTGGTGTGGAGGTAGCAGTTTGGCACCTAATTATTTTAAAAATTAGCAAATCCTCATTAAACAACTGCTTTTCTATTTTTTGTTGACTTGTGTGAGATGCCAAACAACTCCTTTCTTTGCCTAGAAGATTAAAATTTTCAATCTGATTTTTACTGCAGACTTAATTTTAATGTAAAATTAAAGTAAAGATCTATGTAAATAAATCCTAGAGACTAGTGGTGTTCAAAATAATTAGAAAGATGTAGAAGGAAATATATTCACACTTAGTATGAGAGTAACAAAATAGTAAGCCT
The DNA here is from genome assembly GCA_036589455.1 of Ateles fusciceps. NCBI lineage: Eukaryota > Metazoa > Chordata > Mammalia > Primates > Atelidae > Ateles > Ateles fusciceps. The sequence goes on along the minus strand of JAZHEH010000065.1, from coordinate 31,709,791 downwards.
AAGGCATTTTGTGGGCTCTACAACCTATGTTAATTTTACCTACAGTCCACTATGAATTACTTTTAAAGACTTGGTAGTAATAGACAAACAGATATACATATGCAAATATTTCAGGATAAATACAAAAGTGATAAAAATAGATGGAATTCCCAAACTTTCAAGTGTATTTATACCTAAATCTATATAAATCAGAGTAGTCATAGCCTTTGTACTGAGCTTTTATGAGAGAAATTGCTGGTGTTGGAAATTTAAAAAGATTCAGTAAATGGTACCCCTCTTCTTCACTTGAATTTGGAACTATTTAAAAGGTAGACAGGGAGTAGGGAATGTAAGATCAAATATCACCTTCATTACTGATAAAATGGTTATTGAAGTAGGTTGCCCATTCCTGTAGGGTACTGGGCTTTCCAAATGTGGATCCCAGAATTTGGCCTCCTAATTATAGCAGCACTAGACCACTAAAGAGAGAAAATTGATTTGTAATCTTACCACATGTCAAATTATATGAGGTTTGGCTCTGCAGACAGGCTGACTTGCTGAATAATAGAAGGAGAAGGAACTGGGCTTTGCATGCCTATTCCTTACAAATTTATCAATCTGATAGGGTATTCGATCCATCTATGTTTTGTTCATTGTTGTATGTCTACATGTATGTCTAGTGCCTAGAACACAGCTTGGCACCAAATAGATGTGTAATACACTAATAAATGAGGACGTGATTTTAAAAGGCTGAAAGAGTAGGTACAAACCAGGTTGTCAAGGATTAGTATATCTTACTGTGGTTTCAGATTGTTTTGTGTAGGAAATGGGGAGGTCACTAAAGGCATGTACATAGTGCCTTTTAGAAAGACTGCTTCAGCTGCTGTTTGGAAATTGGATCGAAGTCCACCAACAATGTGGCAATTAAACCAAATTAGGAGGTTATTTCAAATAGCACAATCACTGATATAGAATTTGATTATAATTTATCACAGGTTCCCTATTTTGTCAGTCAGGAAGTAAACAAGTACACAACCACTAAAACAACCCTCTAAAAACAGGAGACCCTCATGAAAACACCAGGGAGCAGAAGCTTCTTTAGGAGTAAAATATATCTGGATATTCATATTTTGTTCCATAATCTTTAACATTAAATAAATAAACTTAACATTTAAGTCTTCTGCATTCCTAGAAGAGGATGTTATTCAGATATCCATCTCCCTGCAATATAGCCAGTGCAGCTCAACAAAGTCAATTCCATTAGCATCAAGAATGTTCCTGACTGAATGAGGACAAATCCCATCTTTATTATCAATCACTACTTCAGATATGGAAAAGTGACACTATTGAGGATAATAAGGAGAGGAGAGGTTTGCTGCCATAGAAACCCCCATGCACGTTACTCTAGCTTTTACCATCCTAATTTTGGTTCATTTCTTCTAGCCTTGACTCAGTTACATTTCTTAAATTATTTTTCAAAATCATTTGTCTTTTCCACTGACATGTGAGTTTCATGATATAGACTTCATCTTTTGTTCACAGCTGTCTCGGCACCTTGAGCAGTACCTATAGGAGGTGTTCAGTAAATATTGTTGAATGAAAAATGAATGAGGCACAGAGGCAGAGCAGGGTGCAGGCTGACGTAAGCTGTGACCTGAGCCATTTCCCTTGAGATCTCCTTTTTCTAATTTTCCTTTTCAATGGATATATATCCTCAGACATGTGGCAAATTGGCTATAGCAGTTTCTTAGGCAACATTGAGGAGAAGGTAGGGGTGCTTCCAGAATCACTCCCATAAGAGCAAAAAGTTTCCTGGAGGTGCCCAGTAGACCTTGACAGGAACCATTTTAGTGAAGTGATTTGGATTCAATGAATGGAAAGAGTAAATGTTAATAAGAAAAAAAATTAGCTAGTAGACAAAACTCTAATGATGTGTTTTGCTGAAAAACAAACCAGAAAAATTTAGCTGGGAAGAGGATTTGGAGCCAATAAGGGTGGTGGTGTTTCTCTTCATTGTGAAAAAAATAGTGCATTTTTATACTCCTGGAGAGAACATTAGGTAATTTAAAAAGGAAAAGCAGATAATTTCAGAAATAAAGTACTTGAACAGGCAAGAGAGGTTACAATCCAATAAATAAATGGAAGTTGTATTCATCCCTAAGAACAGAAAGAAGGCAGAGTTTATGGCTACATAAATGAATAGGTGCCAGATTTGCTGGCGGGAAGATGAGCAGTTTTTTCCTGATTGCTTCTACTTTCCCAGTGAAATAAAAATGAAGGTCATCAGCTGAAATGGGGAATGCAGGAGAAGATATTAGAGATTAGAAGAAGAGAAGAAAGTATAAAGTTGTTGTCAGAGAGTATAAGTTTTCTGGAACTGCTGAGCAATGCTGAAGTTCTGCTTTTGAAATTTTGGTCATAAATTCAAAGTATGACTAGTCAGGAGAATCCCCACCATGCCCCCAGGTTAGTTGATGAGGTCTGGGCTGGACACATAGCAGGCACTCAATAAATGTTTGTTGAGGGATTAAATGGCACAAAACTAGAGCTGGGAAACACCCTTTGCCACAGGCACATCCTCCCGTGTGTTCTGCTGAACCAACCACAGCTCCAAGACCAGTTTTGTTGCCTGTTTGACTGAGTCCTGTCCTTCCAAGATATGCTAGGCATCGGCCCCCAGCCCACCTTACAGGCTGTACTGTCTCAGACCTTCCTTTTGTATGTTGCCTAGTGCCCATGCCCCTGGCTGCCTCTACTCCTTCCAGAGCCCTGACCCCTGCCTAGGGTGGGCCTGCCTTAACTCCCTATCACTTGAAGGCCCAGTTCTAGCCCTGCAGGAGGCCCCCCACAGCCCCCTCTATCCAGCTGTGCCCTACTATTGACTGCTTCCTCTCCACCACTAGGGCTCTTGGCCTTGACCAGTAGGCTTCTAGGAGAGCAGACCCCTGGGTAGACCTGGGCCAGACAAGTCACACTGAAACAGGGGCATCTATAGTTCTCTCTGGCTGCTTGCTGAGGCCCTGGAGTGCTCAGTATTGTGGACTGGGCATTCCAGGAAGAAGGGGACTCTCAAGCAAGGCTTTAGATTCCCTTGGAATCCAGGCTCTTGGTTGGGGAAAGGGCTTTGGGCCTTGAAGGATAGATGTCTTGGCCTCAAGGAGCTGAGTCTGAATGGAGCAGACTCTACCTAGAGACCTGAGGCCACTAGGCCAGGTCTGAGCTAGGTAAGCAGCTGAGCTCTTTGGCTAGCCCCAATGGCCCCACGGGAAGGTATCCTCAAATATGGGCTGCCCCATTAGCTCCATCCAACCTCCCAACTCAGGGCTACATCAACTCTGGGCACTCTCCTGGACTGTCCTCCAGGTTGACCTTGCCCTTGTTCCTATCCCAATCCTTCCCTCTCATTCTAGGCTCAGGCCCAACAGCATTCCCAAGGGAGTCTGCTTCTGCTAGAGCCTGCCAGCCCTGCCTACCCATTGAGGAAAAAGCACTGTGACTTTCCCTGGCCTTGGACAGACTGGCCGCACACAGAAGGCCTGGGCATCATGCCCTGAGCCACTGGGTGTGGCCTTGAAGGCAGCAGGAGCAGAATTCTTCACCTTCCTAAGCCCCCTCATGCCCTCCCTGCCTCCCTCTGGGTCATGTCCAAGGGGTAGATAATAATTCCTATAACAGTGGTGTTGTTAATAGCAGATGTTTTCTAATGCCTTCTGTGTGCCAAGTTCTCTGCGGGGTGCTGGAGAGACATAAATAAATAAGAGAGACACAGCCCCCGCCCTTATGGATGACTTGACCCAGCCCTGAGCAGGACTTGGCATATGGAAAGCACTCAATACATATTTATGCACAGAAGAAGAATGCATGAAATAAGCAGTCTGGTTATTCCCAGCAGCACAGATGCCTGATGGGTGTACAGTAAATACGTGAAGGCCACCAGGTCAGAGGTAAGGTGTGACCTGGCCACAACACATCCCCACCTTGAAGAAGGCTTCTAGACCCTGTGGCTGCCCTGTGACTTGGTACTCCAGCATGATAGGGTCTCAGCAATACAGCAGTCTCCCAAGACCAAGGCCATTACAGGGGAAAGGAAATCTGAGGGCTTCCATAGAGTTTTGGGAGAGTTGGAGAAGCCACAGAATCTGCAGCTTATCTGACATGCTGCCTAGAATTCAGAGTACCTTAGGATTGTGTCCATACTATGGCCCCTAACAAGGGCCACCCCCAAACTCCAGGTACACAGCTTGACCCTGGCATCTTCCCTGTGTGAAGGCACAGTCAGAAGTAAACCTAATGTTCTCTTAAGTCAGGGATGTCATCACGAGCCCATTTGAGGGATGACTGGCCTGGACCTGGATCCTGTATCATTCCAATCTGTCCAGACACTGCACAATGAAATGGGGAAGTTAATGGACCAGATTCTAAAAAACGTCCTCCACAGTCCCCCACCCTGCCTTAACTCCCAAGCCTGTAACAGAAGCCTTTGGAGATGGATTACACTACCCAGACACTGAGGGGCCAGGAAGGTCGTATTCAGGAGGACCACTTCACATTCCCCCTGACAGTAGTAAATGGGTAATGAGGGAATTTCAGGATGGAGGCAAGGAGTGTGGGCAGTTTTGGGGGTATAAAACTGGGGGAAGCAAGCAATGTTGAAAGAGGAGTTTCAGGAATCCAGTGTGGGATGCATTGGGTGGAAGCTTATGCAGACCCTTGAGGATCCCCTCCCCCTCAGCAAAGCTCTGCACTGTTTACATTCACTAGGACTCTTGGAGTCCAGCTGAGGGACCTCTGACCACAGGCCATGCTGTACACCCAGCTCTCAGGACAGCCAGTGAAAGGGATGGCTGCCTCCCACTTTCTACCCCATTTAGTAGGGTCTAAGTCCTGGGGGAGCTTCTGGCCTACAGACCTAGAGAGACCATGCAGGGACCAGTTCTCCTGCTGGCCCTTCCACCTTTGTCTACTTGGGGTCCAAGTCTGCATAGGGCTGAGCAGAAACCTCCTACACCACAGAGTGATGGAGAGCAGCCCAATGGCTGGTGCGCTAATGGATTCAGACACCCCAAACGCACCACACTCCTGTATACACACCACTACCACACACCGCTTGTTTCTCTCCCAGCTGAACAGATAGCAGCATCTTGCCTCCCACAGAGGCACCCACATTCTACCCTGAAGGGCCCCTCCCTCTCCTTGGACTGCCCTAGGTTTGTGCCTCTCAGGTAGTCTGCCTCTTTGGGGGTAGCAGAGACCCAGTGGACACATCTCACCCCACCACCTGTGAGGAGCCCAAGAACAGGGCCCTTATCACAGCTTGGCTAAAAGGCGACAGAGGTTCGTTAGGGATGTGGGCTAAATTAGAGGCTCCCACAGGGTCTGGAGAAGCAAATCGTGTCTCCCTGATGTAGCCAGACAGAAGTGCCGGGAGAGCCAGAGGGTGGGTGGTGGTGCCATGGTGCCTGCAGTGGCTGTTCAAGGATATCCAGGAGGATAATGGTTGGGAATGGAGAGAAGACCTTGGAGAGAGAAGGGCCCAAAGTGAAGAGCTGCACATATTTCTTCCCTTCACACTGCACAGCCACGACCCCAGGCGCTCCAGCTCTTCCTTTCTCTGGAGACCTGGGGAAACAAAGCTCCTGGCAAAGGACGAGGGGGAGAGGGCTGTGCAGACAGGGAGGTGGCCTGCAAGGAGCCTGTGAGCAGCAAGAGAAGGCCTTAGTGTCCTGGGGAAGCAGGGACACCTTGCTTCCAGATGCAAGTCAGGGGCCCTTTCTTCCAGGAAGCCTTACTGGCCTCCACAAACTACTCTGAGGACCCTTCTGTGTCCACTCCATGCTCGGCGCTACCTGCTGTCGTCTTGGGTCTGCGTCCCTGCCTGGCCCAGTGCTGCGCAGGCCCTTGGTTCAGAGGGCTCTTGGTTCAGAGGGCTCCTCACACGACAGGATGGGTTGCAGGTTTGCAAGTAGGACCCCTGAGGAGAGTCTGAGCTGGGCGCAGCCCCATCCCCCAAGTGGGTCCCCCAATCCCTCCTAGGGCTGGAGCACCGCCCCTAGAAGGGACTTCAAAGGGCCGGTGTCGGCAGCCGGGTTTGGGTCCGCCGCCTGCAGATCTGAGGTCTGAGCAGGATCCAGGCCGTTGGGGCCGTACAAACCCGGGAGGTCTCTTGAGAGTTGGCTGGGGGTGCCGGGTTGCAGGCAGCCGGGACTGAGGGCGGGTCCTCAGAGCCCCTGGCCGGGGGCGGGGCGCTGCGTCGGCTCCTCAGAGTCGGGCTCAGGCCCCGGCTGCGGCTCCTGCTGCAGCTCCGGCCCGCGATGCCCCATTCTGTGACCCTGCGCGGGCCTTCGCCCTGGGGCTTTCGCCTGGTGGGCGGCCGGGACTTTAACGCGCCCCTCACCATCTCGCGGGTGAGTCCGGCGGCTGCGGGGCGGCAGGGCATTTCCGGGTCTGAGACTGGGTCCTCGCGGTCCGCCCGGGACCCGGATCCCCTAGGTATCCGAGGCTGGAAGGCAGAGGGTTGGCCTGGGTGTCCCGCATGCTGTAGAGGCGGCTTCCAGGCAGGGCAGGCAGCCCCAGCCGCTCTCCTCCCGCGCTGGGCCTGCCTGCCAGATCCCGCGGAGAGTCTCCCAAGAGTTCATGCGCCGGCCTCCGTGCTGGCCTCATCTGCGGGGGAGCCACTGTGGACCCGGGAAGGACCGGCTGAGATGGGCCGGGGTCTAGACAGCTCTACAGAGGCCCAGAAACTTTTCAGATTCATCCCTGACTGAAGATCTGGGGCAAAATGATTTAGAGCCCCCCCACCCCCCCGCCCAAGGATCGCTGCCTGCAGACCTGGGTGACCCTGGGAGGTCTGGGTTCCTCGCTGAATCTGACAAGTGAAAGGTCCTTCCACTTTGGGTGTGAGTCAGTCTCTCATTCATGACCTCAGTCACCCCTAAGGGGAAGTGACCAGGAGGAATTTTTGACTTCCAGGGGGAAAGGGAGCCTTAATTGTGAGATTGTGAGATTGTGAGACCACTCCCCGAAAGACAACACAAAGCCAGGGGCTGGGATAGCCTCAGGCCAGTTCTTCAAGTTTCCCAGGGCCCTGTCTTGCCCCAAGCTTGGGACAGAGGAGGAAAAGGAGTGAGCACAGCCCTGGAGGGTGGCTGGTCTGAGGATAGAGGAGTGGAGGAGGTGACTCAGGCCCTGCTTGAGGGGGGTGCCTGTCTAGGGGAGACAGGATCCTGGCCCATCTGGAGGGGCAGAAGAGAGGACTCAGACCCTGTCCTTGGGATTCCCAGCCTAAGGGACAGAAGAGGAGAGAACCCAGGCCCTGCCCTTGGCGGCTCTCAGTCTGGAATAAGCAGAGATGACCTGGGACCATCTGAGGGCCATCCCTTGCTCCCACACAGGCTGATCTTGTCTTTGGGGGCTATGTTAGAGTCACAGAGAAGCACCTTACCCCACCCTACTGCTACCTCTTGCAATGGGGGCTGGGCTGAGCTGGCTGGGCTTTCAGAGACTTCTCTCCAGTTCTTGGGAGGGAGTGGGCACCGGGTGGAGCGTGGAATCATGGAATCCCATTTCTGGGGGCCAGGGTGACAGGCAGGCCCAGCTGTCCTAGGAAGCTTCACACATCTGCCCTCACTGCCAGGTCTCTGGGGCGGAGTAAGGTGGGCCTTCAATACATCCTGGAGCCTTTCATCTCCCGCTTACGGGATATCTGCTATGTGTGTGTGTGTGCGTGCACGCACACGCAAGCCTCTGTGTCTGCTTGTGTGTGTCATGCTGTGTGTCCGCTGAGGGGGCTGGTGGAGGCACTAGGCCGGCTGGCCAGGCACCCTGGGCGTGAGGCTGCTGACAGGCTCAGTGGCGGCGGCTGAGGGCTGCAGGCGGCAGGGAGCTGAGACATCTGTTGCCCACGGGGCTGCCTGCCCGCGGAGGATAGGCCTCCACACGTCACAGCTCCGGCTACGGCAGCAGCAGCAGCAACGGCCTTGTTTGGAGCTGACTGGGGGATGCAGGCCCCAGGCAGGCAGGCAGTCTGGGAGAGGGTTTGCCAAGAAGAGCCTCCCTTGTCCCCCAAAGTCACTCAGCAGCAGCTCAGGCCCAAGCAGCCAGGGTGGCTGAGATTGGGTTTGGGTGGGATCTGGGGAGATTTACAGCACTGGGGGAGGCACAGGCTGCAGCTTGCCTAGCAGGTACCTCCAGGGGAGGTCTACAGGGACTGAAGATATGTGTCTTCACCAAGGGGGCTCAAGATCCAGCCCCTCCCCTTGTTTCCAGGGCCTCCCCTATCCCGGACTTGGTAGGGAAGGCCAGCCTCACACAGACAGGGAGGAGGCTATAGGCCCAGCAGGGCTGGGGTCTTGCAGTCTCAGCCCATGAATCCTTGGGGAGCCCCAAGAACATCATCTGGGGCTCCTTCCCCGTCAGTGGGAGATGAAAGGCTCCAGGATGTGTTCAAGGCCCACCTCACTCGGCCCCAGGGACCTGGCAGTGAGGGCTATAATGATGGCTGGCCTTGGCCAAGCATCCAGGGTGTGCCAGGCCCCACCCTAATGGGTGTTGGTAACAGCTCCTTCCCGGGAACCAGTCCCTGGAATGAGCACTAACTTATGCCCAGCCTCCTGTGGGGGCTTTACATGCCCTGATTTTCTCAAGTAGTCCTTACAATAGCCTTTAGAAGTAAGGACTCCCTCTGGCCTTACACAGATGGAGACGCAGGCACAGAGAGGCTAATATATTAGACCCAGAGAAGCAGAGTGGAGACAGGAGGAATCCAGGCAGTCTGGAGTTTGCTGTGACTGTGCGGGACAATGTGGCACCTGGTTCTGACTTGGACTCCCAGCGCACAACATCTAGTCTGGGTGGAGCAGGGGCTGGGAATGCAACCACTACCGGTGAGGGGCTGATTCATGCCCTTGCCGCCCACCTCACTTCACTGTTCCTCTCTCTGTTCCTTCTTTCTGTTTATCTTGTACTTAGGTGCTAGAGGGATCGGCCTGAACTCCACTCTGTCCTGTGACTTCCCTGCTTAGAGCCCTCCATGGTTCCCAGCCACCCAGGAGAAATGCCAACTTCCCCACCCAGGTGTACAAGACTCTGCAAGATCTGGTCCCTGCCTCTTTTCTGACTTCATCTCTTCCACTCTCCCCCTCACTAATGATGCTTGGGCCATACAACCCTCCTTCTACTTTCTCTCCGGATATGCCATTATACGTGCTGGTCCTTCTGCCTGGAACAGTCTCTCCCTGGGACACTCTCTCCTCCCTCACCCCTTTTGGAAGAAAAGTACAGGTGTTAAGAGCATAGTTTTAAATTTGGAACCAGGTGGCCTGGATTGAAATCTTGATTCAGTCTTTTATCAATTAACTATCCTTCTGTACTTCTCTGGACCTCGGTTTCCTCATCTAGGAAATGGGCTTGCTTTCAGGATTAATGAGATAATACATGTAAAGGTAGCTGAGACAGTCACAATTTCCTGGCCTCATGTCCTCTCTGACCAGAACTCCCCTAGCTCAATAGTACTGGCAGCATCCCAGCCACCCCCTGCTTTCAAGAAACTTCCTCCGCCCACAGAAGCCTGAATGTATCCCTTGTGCTGGCTGAGTCATCCTGCCGCAGTTAGCCGCCCCCTGAAGAAAGACTCCTCTCTAGTGTGGGGACTAGGGCATGGCACCCCTCCCCCCAAGCTTCTCTTTTTCATGTGTAAAATAGAGACGAGAACAGCCCCTGCCATACCAGGTGGTTGAGGGGTTGCTGTGAGCTAGTTATGGGTAAAGCATGGAGCCCAGGCCCTGGCACAAGGCAGGTATCCATGAAGGGGAGGAGGCCGGAGGAGGGCCTTGAGGGGAGGGTGGGATGGTACGAAGTGGGTGTCTCCCCCAGGATGACAGGTTTGCACAGGTACCCAGGCCCTACAAGTAAACATTAATGATGGGATGGTTGGCTAAAACTGTCATGCTTCAGAACGTTTCCTTGAGGCAGCCTACTTCAGGGCAGGTCACCTTCGGCAGTGCCAACACCAGGCCTCCAGCCATGGAGCTGCCAGCACGTCAGGTTTGTCTACTCACTACTGAGACCTGGCTGAACTGAGCCTGGCTGGGCTTCCAGGAGTTCCCACCAGTAGGAGCTCCCATCCAAAAGAACGGGGGCACTGGCAGCTCTTGAACCAGCTGGGCACTAGCTGGAGAGGCTGGGTAGGAAATCTATTTCTAAAGGTTATGTTGGGACCAGGGCAGGGTGAGGGGTGCTCTATTGCCTAGATTCCCCTGGTTTGCTTATGTAGGTCTCTCTGTGAGTCTAACTCCACCCCGTCCTACCCTTCTTTAGTTGGCCAGCATTGTAAGAGCTTCCAGATGTGAACACTGCTTGACCCTGAGGGGTCAGTAGTGGCACTGAGGTAGCCTGAGTTCCTGTCCTGCAGGAGAAGTAGAGGTAGAACTCTGACCCCCAAGTCCAGGCTGGCAACTGGAACTGGATAGCCCTGGACTTGCCCAGGGAGGTGATGTACAGACCTTCCCTTTATTTATTTATTTAGAAATGGAGTCTTGCTTGAAGGGATGGATACTCCATTTTCCATGACGTGATTATAATACTTCGCATTCCTGTATCAAAACATCTCATGTACCTCATAAATATATATACCTATGTACCCCCACAATTTTTTAATTTAAAAAAAGAATTTGAGTTTAAATAGAAACATGATAAATGCAAGAAAGAAAACATTTTAACTCATTGTCACTCTGATGTTCAAGAGAACTGCTTTCTTCAGGCTCTTTGATCTTTCTGTCACCTATGGAATATGGGTGGTTTTGTTTTTTAGATTTCTCAGTCCTGAAGATCTAAGATAAATAAACAAGGAAACTTAAGCTGGGCCAGGCTGCATTTCTGACACCTTTAAAACTAGCAACCTTTCTGCTTGAAAATATAAAGCCTATGGTACAAGAACAGCAAGTGGTTTACAATGCTAGATTTAGTATACATTTAATACATATTCAATGAATAAGTTGAGTTTAGGTAGTGGACTCTCAGCAATATCCTTAGGTTTATCATATTGGCTGGAGAGAGAGCTGCTTTCATGGATAATACAGGATTTGCTGGTATTTCCAGCCACATTCGCCCATGTAGTTACGAATGATGGCAGTCCAAGAAAACATTCCAGATTTCAACGAGGCTGCACTACAAGAAGGACTAGAATGAGAACGAGGCCTACCTTTTTCTGAAGTGTCTCATGGAACCGGGCCTGCCAACTTCATCTAGCCGTATGCATATTACAGCTACTTATTTCTATACATTGTTGTGTTATATCTATGTTATTCTGTCTTAGTTATATTGACAACAGGCACTAAGAGGACACAAGACCATACAAATGTCCAAGGCCTACCTTTTTCTGAAGTGTCTCATGGAACTGGGCCTGCCAACTTCATCTAGCCGTATGCATATTACAGCTACTTATTTCTATACATCGTTGTGTTATATCTATGTTATTCTGTCTTAGTTATATTGACAACAGGCACTAAGAGGACACAAGACCATACAAATGTCCAAGGGACCAGAAATAATTCTGGCTCCTTAGAGTTTAGCCAGTCGGTAAGAAATGAATAAGATGAATTAATCATTCTGGAAAATTTCTTCATGAATTTCTGCTTAAATTTGTTTGGAATGCAGAAAATGACAGCAGAATGATTACGTTCTTATGTGTAGATTGTTAAACATTATTAACTGAAGTGTATTATTAGAGAAATGGTTGCATTTGTGCATCAGGACATATGTATAAGAATGTTCATGATACCACTATTTTTCATAGCAAAACCTTCAACGACCTAAAAGCCCATCAACAGTGAAATCAGTAAATAATGTCAAAGTTATAGAATGTAATAGTCGGGAGAGAGATCCAAGATGGCCGATTAGCAACAGTTCAGGATTGTAGCTCCCACTGAAAGCGCAGAGAGTGAGTGGACGCCACATTTTCAGACCAATTTTCATAGCCCACGGACCTAGAGATTCTTGGCGGAGGAGCCCCACGGGTCGCCAGCGCGACCCTTTTGGAGGGCGCGGCCGTTTTGTAGGCGCCCCGATGCGGCAGTTCTCAGTCCGGAGTATACGGGACTGAGTGCCCTTTTGGTTGGCGTTGGAGCCCCGGGAAAGCAGAGTCTCCCATTCAGCTGATTAAAAAGCGGACTGAAGTGGGGAACCAGACTGGGAGATTCCCCGGGCAGAAAAGCACCACGAATCTTAACGCCGCTGTTTCAGCCGGCGTAGTGGGTCGCCGCAGGGGAAGGCTGGTGCCCCGCCTCCACAAAAAAATAAAAATAAAAAACAGCGGTTGGAATTGCTGAAGATTGAGAGTTTCACAGCAAGTGCAGCTGAACCCGGGAAGGTCCAGCTCTGTGGGGGAGGGGCATCTGCCGAAGGAAAATTAAGAAATAGAGGAAACTTTACCACAAGCAAGCTGGACGTCCACTCAGAGACCTAGTCTGAAGGTCAGCAATTACACAGACGACAGGTGGATAAATCCACGAAGATGGGAAGAAACCAGCGCAGAAAGGCTGAAAACACCCGAAATCAGAATGCGTCTCCTCCTACAGAGGATTGCAGTGCCTCCTCACCAATTGAACAAGGCCTGATAGAAAACGAATGTGAGGAATCAACAGAATCAGGCTTCAGAAGGTGGATAATGAGAAACTTCTGTGAGCTAAAAGAACATGTTCTAGCCCAATGCAAGGAAACTAAGAACCTTGAAAAAAGGTTTCACGAAATCTTCATGAGAATGGACAATTTAAAGAGGAATATAAGTGAATTAATGGAGCTGAAAAGCACAATACGAGAACTTCGAGAAGTATGCACAAGTTTTAACAGTCAAATTGATCAAGCAGAAGAAAGGATTTCAGAGGTGGAAGACCAACTTAACGAAATAAAACGAGAAGACAAGATTAGAGAAAAAAGGGTAAAAAGGAATGAGCAAAGTCTCCAAGAAATATGGGACTATGTGAAAAGACCTAATCTACGTTTGATAGGTGTACCTGAATGTGATGAAGAGAATGAATCCAAGCTGGAAAATAGTTTTCAGGATATTATCCAGGAAAACTTTCCTAACCTAGCAAGGCAAGACAATACCCAACTCCAGGTAATACAGAGAACACCGCAAAGATATTCCTCAAAAAGAGCAACCCCAAGGCACATAATCATTAGATTCATCAGGGTTGAAACGAAGGAGAAAATACTACGGGCGGCCAAGAGAAAGGTCAGGTTACCCACAAGGGGGAAGCCTATCAGACTCACAGCTGATCTCTCAGCAGAAACCCTACAAGCCAGAAGAGAGTGGGGGGCCAATACTCAACATCCTTAAAGAAAAGAACTTTCAACCCAGAATTTCATATCCAGCCAAACTAAGTTTCATAAGTGAAGGAAAAATAAAATTTTTTTGCAAACAAGCAAGTACTCAGAGATTTCATTACCACCAGGCCTGCTTTACAAGAGCTTCTGAAGGAGGCACTATGTATAGAGGGGAACAACCAGTATCAGCCACTTCAAAGGACCCATCAGTAAGCTGCATCCAGATCCATCTTACATGCAAGGACATACAGAGACTCAAAACAAAGGGATGGAGGAAGATTTGCCAACCAAATGGAGAGAAAAAAAAAAAAAGCAGTAGTTGCAATTCTCATTTCTGATAAAATAGACTTTAAAGTAATAGAAACCAAAAGAGATAAGAAGGAATTGTATAATGGTAGAGGGATCAATGTAATGGGAAGAGCTAACGACCCTAAGTCTATGCGCACCCAATATAGGAGCACCCAGATACATAGGGCAACTTCTTGGTGACTTACAAAGAGACTTGGACTCCCACACAATAATAGTGGGAGACTTTAACATTACATTGTCAATATTGGACAAATTAATGAGACAGAAGGTCAAGAAGGATACCCGGGACTTGAACTAAAACCTCAAACAAGTAAACTTAATAAACATTTACAGAACTCTCTACTCCAAATCCACAAAAATATACATTTTTTTTCAGTAACACATCACATTTATCCTAAAAGTGACCCACATGGTTGGGAGTAAATCACTCCCTAGCAATTGCATAGCATTTCATAGGTTTAAATGAAATATTGGTTGGCTGGCTGTTTGTTATTTTCCTCCCTTATTCCTTCCTGTCTCCATTATGTAACACAATTATTAGTATAAAAAAAGCTTTTAATATCCATTTGTAGACTGTATACTAGCCTGGGCAATAGAGTAAGATCTCCCGTTCTCTCTCCCCCTTTTTTCTTCTTTTCTTTTCTCTTTATTTTCTTCCTTCTTTCTCTTTTCTCTTTTCCTAAAAAAAAAAAAAAAAAAAGAATGTAATAGTCGACAGCAGTCACGATAAATGAACTCCAGGTGAACATAACAACTTTGAATGAATCATAGGAATATAATTTTAAGTTTAAATAGTCCAAAAGAGGGCCGGGCGCAGTGGCTCATGCCTGTAATCCCAGCACTTTGGGAGGCCGAAGCGGGTGGGTAATGAGGTCAAGAGATCGAGACCATCCTGGCCAACATGGTGAAACCCTGTCTCTACTAAAAATACAAAAATTAGCTGGGCGTGGTGGCATGCACCTGTAGTCCCAGCTACTCGGGAGGCTGAGGCAGGAGAATTGCTTGAACCCGGGAGGTGGAGGTTGCAGGGATCCGAGCTCGTGCATTACACTCCAGCCTGGTGCCTGGCAACACAGCGAGACTCTGTCTCAAAAAAAAAAAAAAAAAAAAAAAGTCCAAAAGATCACATAACACATGATATTCTTTTTATAAAGTTAAACAGTTAAAATTAAAATACAACACAATACTTTCAGCCTTTTCAATCTCTGAGTTTTATCATACAGCATAAAATTGGGGTTTGCTTTTCAACCCAACAAGAACTTTTTTAGTAGACAAGCCCATTCACATTAATAGATATGACTCATATATTTGTACCCAATGCCTTTTCCTTTTTTATATTATAAAATTATGTAAAAATTTTGTATAATATATAAATTTTATATAGTGAAAGTATATAAAAAAGGAAGCAAGAAAATAATGAACCCTAGCTAACTCATGACTAGATGCGGGGGCCACATAGAAAGATTTAAGTTACTATCAATGCTGTAGTTTTGCAGTTGGGAAGTAATTGCGTGGGTAGTTATTATCATGAATAACATCACAGAAGCAACAGGACTTGCATGTGGGTGACCAGGAAGAGAGTTAACGATGACCCTCAGATAGTTGAGAATCTATGTCATACAATTTGCACCTTCTCATATCTATTAGGTTGGTGCAAAAGTAATCGCGGTTTTTGCCGTTACTTTCAGTGGTAAAGTATCTCTAGCGCTGTGTGATTTGAATAGGCATCTTCCTGGTACCAAATAACTTTAGGTTGTTTCCAGAAATTTGCTTTCAAAAAATAAATGCTGTACTCCATTGAGGACACCCAAAAAGGAAATAGCACATCAGCTCTTGAAGGCAATTTTAAAAGAAGCTCTAAAATATTTGCAACAATAAAATCTATGCTTAGTTTTCCAAATAATCGTCCTTCTGATTATTGGGAGGCAAAACACAGGTGGATGTGGATATTGCCTTAAAAATTAGACTCATGACCTGGAATGGAGAAATTCTCAAGGTAGAGCAGGAAGGCTGCCTTCCCCTCAGCACTCTCACATCGGCTCAATGGAAACGCAAACTTGGGGCCAAAGGACTTCTTTCTCAGGAAAAACTGGAATACAGCGCCCTCTAGTGCAACAAATCTGTGTGGTTTTTTTTCCCCCTTTGTCTTTAAGGTTTAGATGTCAAATGTTTGGCTTAAGGATGAAAAATATTACAAAGGTTTGAATGACAGAGGAGTAAGAGTACGAATAAACTTACTTTTCGTTAGTAACCATGATAATAATATATACTTTAAAAATCGTGGTATCAGATATTCTGTCAGGTTTGATAGCTACACATTAATAATGTGAATAAAATCAATATTTACTTTGAAAAATGTTTTGAATTATCTGCAAGAGATAAATTTAACAGAAGAAAAAGGAGAGACGTGGCCAATTTAAGAGGCCAGGTGACAAAGGGAGGAATCCTTGCATCCATTTGACAACATTTATCACACTCGTGGCATACAGCAATCACACACCTGTTTCCTCTGCACTATGTTATTCATAATAAGAAGTACCCATAGAAAATCGGCTTGCCTCCTGACTAACCTCTCCCATATTCTGTACAATACTAATGAGGCCAGCAAGGATCACAAGGAAGGAAAAACAAAAAATATGAGCATCCGATTTTTGTGTTTCTTCAGTACAACCTATAATAAGACCTTTCCCCCCATTCTCTCCATTCACCAAATTTTTGCCCACAAAATTATACAAATTTCTCCAGAATCCTCTAACAAATGCAAATGTTTTTAACATGAAAAATTTGCTTACAGTACTCAAATATTCTTCAATGACTAAAGTTTGAAATCCATCTAATGTCAAACTCCTTTACCTAGAATCTACTAGTTTTAAGTAAATAATGCTTTTAATATACTTCCAAAGTAGATAGAGATGTTTTCATTAGATGAAACATTAAAATTACTCTATAAGTTCTTATCTTGCTTTGGGCCGTTGTGGTCCCCTATTATGTTTTACGCTTCCACTTACCCCAGTAAGTCAGGCCTACCAGAGAAATGTACATGAGTTCATGAACTTAGAGTACTCTGAGTTTTGCTCTAAGATTCATTCTAGTGCTCAGTTCACTAGGTTCAACTATTGGGCCACTAAAAAGCATGATTTAGAGCAGCAACTTCTCATTCCATGTAGAAAAGGTCAGTGGTACTCATCGTCTTTCCATGTTAGTTGGCAATGGGAAGAAACTCACCCCCAACCTCCCTTCTCTAGCCCCCTCTCTGTTTTGCTCTATTATCCTCAGTGCAAATTCCACTGGCATTCTATCACCTGACCATTCCGGTACGTATACTCCCAACCCCTCCTAGAATATGTCATGATAGAGTGATCCCAAGTGAGACCAGAGGCTTATCCCTTCAGAATGCCCACCACTGCTCTGATCTCCAACTCCAACTCTTTTAAGCTATTTCTTTTGTTTGTCCTCGTATCTTAGTCAGCTTTTTTTTTTTTTTCTTTTGTGCTAGAGTCTCACTCTGTTGCCCAGGCTGGAGTGCAGTGGCACGATCTCGGCTCACTGTGACCTCTGCTTCCCAGGTTCAAGCTACTCTCCTGCCTCAGCCACCTGAATGGCTGGGACTACAGGCGTCTGCCACCACGCCTGGCTAATTTTTTGTATTTTTAGTAGAGATGGGGTTTCACCATATTGGCCAAGCTGGTCTCAAACTCCTGACATTGTGATCCAGCCACCTTGGCCTCCCAAAGTGCTGAGATTATAGGCATGAGCCACCACACCCAGCCCCTAATCAGGTTTTAAGTCTCCTATTATATGATGCTTTTGTATCCTCCTGAAATCTTAAAGTATAAATTATATGATCTGTAATTGTTATACCATCCAGTCCTCAAAAAACTGTATTTTTTTAAACAGTAAAATCAGCTCCACTAGCATTTATGGAGTAGTTACTAATGCAGAAATACTATTCTGAGAGGGAGGAACACATAGGTAGACATGAGAAACCTTAGAGATTACAGTGAGAAATAACCTGGCACAGTGGTGAGAATGTACATACAAATATAGTCTCTCTAAATACAGGGATATAAAAGTGCTATTTTTTAAACTGCCATTTACACATCATATTGTATTCTAATTGCTTAATAGGTAAAAATACTTAATTTTTTTCCCCTAATATCCCAAACTGGAAAGTGATGAACATATTTAATTCTCTCTCTCTTCATTTTAATTGATTTCTTAGACAATTCAGATACTGTGGGGGAACTTAGGGAGACAAGCTTGAAAACCAAAGTACTTAAGTAAAATTTATGGAGTGCTCACTATGTGCTAACTAGTAGCATGGCAGATTCTGGGGATAAAACAGTGAGCAAAAACCAGCAGTGATCTTGCACTGATAGAGTTTACAGTGCAATGGAACAAACCGGTAATAATCAGACCAGTCAATGATGAATTCTAACAGGAATAAGTGCTGCACAGAAGACCCAGGGTTCTGACTGCACAGTACAGAGGGCACAACGTGGACCTGGCCTATGAGCAGGGAATGGACCAGGTGTCCAGGAGGGCTTCCATGATCAAGGACACAGAGCTAGAGAAAAAAATCTGAGAAGCACAGAGAGTATGCCAGGCAGAGAGAAAGTAGGGGCAAATTCCTTGTGACTAGAGGGTGCAGGACAGTTCCAAAGAACTGAGAGGAAGTGGGAACCAAGGGACAAGAGACAGCTTGAAGGGAAATGAGGCAAAAGAAGCAGGGAGGGACCAGACCTTGCAGGACCTTGTGGGTTGTGTTAAGGATAGATCTTCACCCTCAAGACAATAAGCAGTCACTAAGGAGTTCTGCCTGTGTTGCTAATTAAAATTCTAAGACCACTTACGCAGAGTATCTGGCGTAGTCCCAGATCTGAAGCAGTAGGCAGCAAATGCTGATTCCCCTCCCAAAGGCATCCTGCAACATGTACTGCTTTATCCAAATAGTCTACCAATTAACAATCAGAATGAGTATCTCTTGTATTTTCACATCATTATCGTTGTGAAAGGAATTAGTATGTTTGAGTCTTAATGGAATGTCCATTATCTCTCAGTGTACAAATACAATCAGCTTTTGATATCCAAAGGTTCTACCTCTGAAACCAAATGCAGATCAAAATGCAGAATTCCACGGGATGTGAAACCTGTGGATAGAGGGCTGATGTTTCGTATATATGGGTTCCAAAGAGCCAACTGCAGGACTTGAGTATGTGCAACTTTTGATATCTGTGGGGTCTGAGAACCAATTCCCCATAGATACCAACGCACAACTATATATACAAAAAGTAATTGTAGCTTTATTCCCCAGAAATGAACATTCTGGAAATTAAGAAAACAATTTCATTTATAACAGCGTCAAAAAGAACAAAATAATAGTAATAACTCGAAGAAATGAAGCACAAGATATATTCTGAAAACAATAAGATTATTGGAAGAAATTTAAGAGAACCTAAACAAGTGGAAGTACACCACATGGTCTTTAATATGGGAAGAACTTAGTATCATCAAGATGGCAATACCTAAAATTCATTGAAAACCTTAATATAATCAAGATGGCAGTAATCTCTAAGTTGATTGACAGATTCAGTTCAATTTCTATCACAGTTCAAGTTGCTTTTGTTCCCAGAAACCAACAAGCTGACTCTAAAATTCATATGGAAATAGAAAGGATTCAGAATAACCAAAGCCATTTTGTAAAAAGAAGAGAAAAGTGGAGTACTCCCACTTCTAGATTTCAAATTTTACTACAAATCAACAGTAATGAAGACTGTATGTACTGGCATGGAATAGACATACAGGTCAATGGACCAGAACTGAGAATCCAGATGTCAATTGATTTTTGACAAGGATGCCAAGAAAATTTAATGGGAGAAAGAGTCTTTTTTATTTTTTTAATCAACAAAAAATTTTTTTCATTAAGCATGAAGTTACATTAACATTTGCCTACAACCACAGTAAGTAAGGAAACAAATACTATCAGTTTTCTTGCTGTAGTACCGGATATTCAGTGGCAGGCTCACCAGAAGGCAGAGTCGACCCTAATGGGGACTCGAAATCAGTTACAACTACTTGCGGGGGGAGAACAAAAAGAACAACAGCTTTTTTGCTGTTGTGCCGGATGTTCAGTGGCAGGCTCACTTGAAGGCAGAGTCAACCTTGACAGGGACTCGAGATCAGTCACAAGTACTTGGGAGAACACAAAGACCACCAGATTTCTTGCTGTGGTGCTGCATGTTCAGTGGCAGGCTTACTTGAAGGCAGAGTCAACCCTGCCAGGGACTCGAGATCAGTCACAACTACTTGGAAGGAGAACACAAAGACCACCAGCTTTCTTGCTGTGGTGCCAGATGTTCAGTGGCAGCCTGACTTTAAGGTAGAGTCAATCCTGATGTGGACTGAGATCAGTCACAAGTGCTTGGGAGGAGAATATAAAGACTGCCAGCTTTCTTGATGTGGTGTCGTATGTTCATTCAGTGGCAAGCTCACATGAAGACAAAGTCAACCCTGATGGGGACTCGAGATCAGTCACAACTACTTGGGAGGAGAACACAAAGACTGCCAGCTTTCTTCCTGTGGTGCCGGATGTTCAGTGGCAGTCTCACTTGAAGGCAGAGTCAACCCTGACGAGGACTCAAGATCAGTCACAACTACCTGGGAGGAGAACACAAAGACCATCAGCTTTCTTGCTGTGCTGCCGGATGTTCAGTGGCAGGCTCACTTGAAGGCAGAGTCAACCCTGATGGGGACTCAAGATCAGTGACAACTACTTGGGAGGAGAACACAAAGAACACCAGCTTTCTTGCTGTGGTGCCGGATGTTCAGTGGCAGGCTCAGTTGAAGGTGGAGTCAACCCTGACCTGGCCATGAGATCAGTCACAACTACGTGGGAGGAGATCATAAAGACTACCAGCTTTCCTGCTGTGGTATTGGAAGTTCATGAAGTGGCAGGCTCAATTGAAGTCGGAGTCAACACTGATGGGGACTAGAGATCAGTCAAAACTACTTGCGAGGAGAACACAAAGATGGCCAGCTTTCTTGCTGTAGTGCTGGATGTTCAGTGGTAGGCTCACTTGAAGGCAAAGTGAACCCTGATGGTGAATCAAGTTCACAACTTGAGTGAAGATCAGTCACAACTACTTGGGAGAAAAACACAAAGACTGCCAGCTTTCTTGCTGTGCTGCCAGATGTTCAGTGGCAGGCAAATTGAAGGCAGAGTCAACCCTGATGGGGACTTGAGATCAGTCATAAGTACTTGGGAAGACAACACATAGACTGCCAGCTTTCTTGCTATCGTGCTGGCTCTTCAGTGGCTGGTTTACTTGAAGGCCGTGTCAACCTGGATGGGGACTTGAGATCGGTCAGAAGTACATGGAAGGAAAACACAAAGTCTGCCAGCTTTCTTGCTGTGGTGCTGGATGTTCAGTGGCAGTCTCACTTTAAGGTGGTGTCAAGTCTGATGGGGTCACAAGATCAGTCACATTACTTGGGGGAACATCAAGACAGCCAGCTTTCTTGTGTTGGTGTCTGATGTTCAGTGGCAGGTTCACTTGAAGGTAGAATCAACCCTGACGGGGACTCCAGATCAGTCAGAAGTACTTGGGGGCAGAGCACAAAGACTACCAGCTTTCTTGCTGTGGTGCCTGATGTTCAGTGGCAGGCTCACTTGATGGTGGAGTCAACCCTTATGGGGATTGGAGATCAGTCACACTACTTAAGAGGAGAACACAAAGACCACCAGCTTTCTTGCTGTGGTGCCGCATGTTCAGTGGCAGGCTCACTTGAAGGCGGAGTCAACCCTGGGACTTGAGATCAGTAACAAATACTTGGGAGGAGAATATAAATACTGCCAGCTTTCTTGCTGTAGTGTCAGATGTTCATTCAGTGGCAGGCTCACTTGAAAGCGAAGTGAACCCTGATGGGAACTCGAAATCTGCCAAAAGTACTTGGGAGGAGAACTCAAAGACTACCAGCTTTCCTGCTGTGGTGCCGGATGTTCAGTGGCAGGCTCACTTGATGGCAGAGTCAACCGTGAGAGGGACTCGAGATCAGTCACAAGTACTTAGGAGTAGGACACAAGACTGCTAACTTTATTGCTGTCATGCCGGGTGTTCAGTGGCAGGCTCAAGTGAAGGCAGAATCAACCGTGAAGGGGACTCCAGATCGGTCACAACTCCTTGGGAGGAGAATACAAAGACTGCCAGCTTTCTTGTTGTGGTTCCAGATGTTCAGTGGCAGGCTCATCGAAGGCGGAATCAACCCTGATGGGGACTCCAGATCAGTCACAACTACTTGGAGGGGAACGGAAAGACCGCCAGCTTTCTTGCTGTGCTGCCAGATATTCAGTGGCAGGCTCACTTGAAGGCGGAGTCAACCCTGAGGGGAGACTCGAGATCAGTCACAACTACTTGGGAGGGGGAACACAAAGAACGCTAGCTCTTTTGCTGTGGTGCCGTATGTTCAACACTTGGCTCACTTGAAGACGGTTCAACCATTACAGGGACTCAAGATCAGTCACAAGCACTTAGGAGGAGAACACCAAGATCGCCAACTTTATTGTTGTTGTGCCGGATGTTCAGTGGCAGGCTCAGTTGAAGGCAGAGCTCAACCCTGTCAGGGACTCGAGATCAGTCAGAACAATTTGGGAGGAGAACACAACCGCCAGCTTTCTTGCTATGGTGCTGAATGTTCTGTGGTAGGCTTATTTTAAGGCACAGTCAACCCTGACAGGAACTCAAGATTAGTCACAAGTACTTGGGAGGAGAACACATAGACCGCCAGCTTTCTTGCTGTGGTGCCAGATGTACGGTGGCAGGCTCACATGAAGGCAGAGTCAACCCTAACGGGGACTCAAGGTCAGTCACAACTACTTGGGAGGAGAACACAAAGTAGTTGGGACTGATCTCGAGTCCCCATCAGGGTTGACCCTGCCTTCACGAGAGCCTGCCACTGGACATCTGGCACCACTGCCAGAAAACTGGTGGTCTTTGTGTACTACTCCCAAGTACTTGTGACTGGTCTCCAGTTGAACTGATCTTACTGCCAGCTTCTTGCTGTCATACCAGATGTTCAGTGGCATGCTCACTTAAAGGCACAGTTAACCCTAACGAGGGCTTGAGATTAGTCACAAGTACTTGGGAAGAGATCACATAGACCGCCAGCTTTCTTGTGATGGTGTCGGATATTCTGTGTAGGCTCACTTGCAGGTAGAATCAACCCTGACAGGGACTCCAGATCAGTCAGAAGTACTTGGGGGGGGAGAGCACGAAGACCACCAGCGTTCTTGCTGTGGTGCCGCATGTTCAGTGGCAGGCTCACTTGAAGGCAGAGACAACCCTGACTGGGACTTGAGATCAGTAACAAATACTTGGGAGGAGAATATAAATACC
This sequence comes from Ateles fusciceps, assembly GCA_036589455.1. Classification (NCBI taxonomy): domain Eukaryota; kingdom Metazoa; phylum Chordata; class Mammalia; order Primates; family Atelidae; genus Ateles; species Ateles fusciceps. The sequence goes on along the minus strand of JAZHEH010000065.1, from coordinate 31,686,791 downwards.
CGCCAGCTTTCTTGTCATGGTGCCGGATGTTCAGTGGCAGGCTCACTTGAAGGCAGAGTCAACCATGACAGGGGCTTGAGATCAGTCACAAGTACTTGGGAGGAGAACACCAAGACTGCCAACTTTATTGCTGTGATGCCGGATGTTCAGTGGGCAGGCTCACGTGAAGGCAGAATCAACCATGATGGTGTCTCGAGATCAGTCACAACTACATGCGAGGAGAACACAAAGACCACCACCTTTCTTGCTGTGGTGATGGATATACAGTAGCAGGCTCATTTGAAGGTGGAGTCAAGCCTGATGGGTACTCAAGATCAGTCACAACTACTGGGGGAGGAGAACACAAAACCCGCCACATTTATTGCTGTGGTGATGATGCAGTGGATGCTCACTTGAAAGCAGAGTCAATCCTGACGGAAACTTGAGATCAGTCACAACTACTTGGGAGGAGAACACAAAGACCACCAGCTTTCTTGCTGTGGTGCCGGATGTTCAGTGGCAGGCTCACTTGAAGGTGGGAGATATCCCTGACGGGGACTTGAGATCAGTCACAAATACTTGGGAGGAGAATATAGAGACTGCCAGCTTTCTTGTTGTGGTGTCGGACATTAATTGAGTGACAGGCTTACTTAAGGCAAAGTGAACCATGATGGGGACTAGAGATCTGTGCAAAGTACTTGGGAGGAGAACAAGAAGACCGCCAGTGTTCTTGCTGTGGTGCCAGATGTCCAGGTGGCAGGCTCACTTGAAGGCGGAGTCACCTCTTATGGGGACTCAAGATCAGTCACAACTACTTGGGAGGAGGACACAAAGATCACCAAGTTTTTGCTGTGATGCTGGATGTTCAGTGGCAGGCTCACTTGAATGTGGAATCAACCCTGACAGGGACTCAAGATCAGTCACAACCAGTTGGGGAGGAGAACAGAAAGACCGCCCGCTTTCTTGCTGTGGTTCCAGATGTTAGTGGCAGGCTCACTTGAAGGCAGAGTCAACCCTGACTGGGACTTGAGATCAGTAACAAATACTAGAGATGAGAATATAAATACTGCCATCTTTTGTGCTGTGGTGCAGGATGTTGAGTGGCAGGCTCATTGGAAGGCAGAGTCACTTGACAGCGGAGTCAACCCTGTCAGGGACTCAAGATCAGTCACTACTTGGGAGGAGAACACAAAGACCACCAGCTTTATTGCTGTGGTGTGGGATGTTGTGTGGCAAGTTCTCTTGATGACAGAGTCCACCATAACAGGGACTTGAGATCAGTCACAGGTACTTGGGAGGTGAACAGAAGGACTGCCAGCTTTCTTGCTGTGGTTCTGGATGATCAGTGGCAGACTCACTTGAAGGCAGAGTCAACCCTGACGGGGACTCGCGATCAGTCACAACTACTTGGGAGGAGAACACAAAGACCGCCAGCTTTCTTGCTGTGGTGCCAGATGTTCAGTGGCAGGCTCACTTGAAGGCAGAGTCAACCATGACAGGGACTCGAGATCAATCACAACCTCTTGGGAGGAGAATATAAAGACTGCCAGCTTTCTTGCCCTGGTGCCAGATGTTCAGAGGCAGGCTCACTTGAATTTGGAATCAACCCTGACAGGGACTCAAGATCAGTCAGAACTACTTGAGAGGAAAACACAAAGACCACCAGCTTTATTGCTGTGGTGCCGGATGTTCAGTGGCAGGCTCACTTGAAGGCAGAATCAACCCTGATGGGGACTCAAGATCAGTCACAACTACTTGGGAGGAGAACACAAAGACCGCCAGCTTTCTTGTCCTGGTGCGGGATGTTCAGTGGCAAGCTCACTTGAAGGCAGAGTCAACCGTGACTGGGACTTGAGATCAGTAACAAATACTAGGGATGAGAATAGAAATACTGCTATCTTTCCTGCTGTGGTGCCAGATATTCAGTGGCAGCTCACTTGACAGTGGAGTCAACCCTGTCAGGGACTCAGGATCAGTCACAACTACTTGGGAGGAGAACACAAAGACCACCAGCTTTATTGCTGTGGTGCGGGGATGTTGTGTGGCAAGTTCTCTTGATGACAGAGTCCACCATAACAGGGACTTGAGATCAGTCACAAGTACTTGGGAGGTGAACAGAAGGACTGCCAGCTTTCTTGCTTTGGTGCTGGATGATCAGTGGCAGACTCACTTGAAGGCAGAGTCAACCCTGATGCGGACTTGAGATCAGTCACAAATAGTTGGGAGGAAAATAAAAAGACTGTCAGCTTTCTTGTTGTGGTGGTGGATGTTCATTCATTGGCAGGCTCACTTGAAGGCAAAAGTGAACCATGATGGGGACTCGAGATCTTTCCAAAGTACTTGGGAGGAGAACACAAGGACCGCCAGCTTTCCTGCTGTGGTGCCAGATGTTCAGTGGCAGGCTCACTTGAAGGTGATATCAACCCTGACAGGGACTCCTGATCAATCACAACTACTTGGGAGGAGAACACAAAGACTGCCAGCGTTCTTGCAGTGCTGCTGGATGTTCAGTGGCAGGCTCACTTGAAGGTGGAGTCAACCCTACAGTCACTTGAGATCAGTCACAACTACTTGGGAGGAGAACACAAGTCAGCTTTCTTGCTGTGGTGCTGGATTGTCAGTGGCAGGCTCACTTGTAGGCAGTGTCAACCCTGACAGGGACTCGAGATCAGTCACAACTCCTTGGGAGGAGAAACAAAGACCACCAGCTTTCTTGCCCTGGTGCAGGATGTTCAGTGGCAGGCTCACTTGAAGGCAGAGTCAACCCTGATGGGGACTCGAGATCAGTCACAACTACTTGGGAGGAGAACACAAAGACCGCCAGCTTTGTTGTTGTGGTGTCAGATGTTCAGTGGCAGGCTCACTCTAAGTTGGAATCAATCTTGATGGAGACTCAAGGTCAGTAACAACTAGTTTGGAGGAGAACACAAGGACTGCCAGCTGTCTTGCTGTTGTTTTGGATGTTCAATAGCAGGCTTGTCAGAAGGCAGAAGCATCTTGAAGGGAACTCGAGATCAATCAGAATTATTTTTATTCGGTAGCAGGGTCATTAGAAGATGGAATCAACCCTGAAAGGAACTCTCTTTTACCTTCAATATTTGGGGGTTGGGGGAAAAAAAATCCAGGTCTTGGTGGAAGATAAGGAGGAAAACCTCTGGGTGGATAGGCATTCCTCACTGCAAATGGAGCATGTGGTGGACCTGGGAAATCGCTTGGTGGAATATCATGTGGAGAAACTCCAAACAGGGTTCCTGGAGGAGGTGGGAGGAAAGGACTTCCTCTTCTCATATCGGTAACGTATGTGTAATGCTCTCTGCCAAATCCTGTGTTTGGAGCATCAACTGCAGACGGATCTTTGTGTAAAAATTTGAATGTCATCTTTGTGTCAGTTAATTTTTGTCTGTACTTAGCATTTTCTTTCCTTAAGCCATTGAGATTGATTTCAGCCATCCGAGCTGCCAACCAATTGTCACGTGCTTTTTTTTGATGGAGTAAAATCTGCTCTTGATAAGAAAGAATCCTTCTTTCCAACTCTTCTTCAAGATGTTTGGCTTGCTTTCTATACTTCTCCAGCTGGCCAGTGGTATAGTCGATCTTTTTGTCTTGTTTAAAAAGTTTCTCTTGGCTCTCTACCTGGTAATTTTCCTCTACAGTTAATGTTTTGTAAAGTCTCATTGTAGTTTCTTGATGTAATTCAGTCATTACTTCAAGTTTCTGTTGAAGCTTCTGATTCTCATGTTCAAAATGTGTGTTTTCTGACTGCAAAGATGCTTGTGCAGACTGAAGATGTTTAATATGCCCCATAAGCTCCTTCTCCGTTTTATCAATTTCGGACAACTGAGTATCAATTTGGTTTCTTTCTTCTTCTAAAATTTTCAAAGAAGCATTTAACTTCACAGCATGAATCAGTTTCTTCCAAGCTCCTTTTGGAGGATCAGCTAAGTCAGTGCCATTTTCTGATTCACTGTTCATTTCTACTTTGAAGTTGTCGATCATCCATTATGTCTTCTCCAAGCATAGCAGCCCAATCTTTCATCTTCAGCAAGTGTTTAGTCAGAGTCTTGATGTGCTCGTCTTTGTCATTTAGAACTTGTTCTGTGTGTACTTTGGAGTCTTCAAATATTATTTTCTGTTTATTAAGTTCACTCACTTGTTCTTTCCATACTTCAGCTTCTTGCAAAAGATGTTTCTGGCTTTCCTGAAGTTGAGAATTTTCATCCAAAGCATCTTTTGTGGCTATCTTCAGTTGTTCTCCATTCATTTGAAACATCTTGAAGGACATTTTGGCTTCAGCTATTTATGATTTGAGAGATTTTGACTGATCTTCTAGAGACTGTCTCATTTCTGAAATATCTGCCATCAACTGATGTTGTCTAGAATGTTCATATTTCTCTTCTTTTAACTGTTTTTTTAGACACAGTATTTCATCCTCAATTTCAGAAATGGACCTGGTAAGCTTTTCACCGGCTGCCTCCAAACTTTGTACTTCGGCTGCCGCCTTGTCAATGCTGACATCCTTTAAAGATGACTCTCTTTCATAGCCTTCATAGCTTTTTTGTACAAAACTGAATTTCTCAAGTAGTTCACATTTTTCTTTAATTAGTTCACAAAGTGCTACAGCAAGCTTTTTCTCTCTTCCCACATATAGCCGACTCCTAAGTGATCTAAAACGTCTCCACAAAAAAAAGGGGAATAGCACAAATTCCAATAACACCCACCCATATCACTAATTCCCATGGAAAACCATTAGAATTGGATACCATACTTTCCAGCAGTGCTGCCACAATCCGGTGTAGCTGCTCCATGACCAGCCCCAAGTAGGGCTGAGGAGTAGCTCCGGACTCCTACATAGCACCAAGGCTGTTCTGGTGGTCGCCGCAGTAACCCCAGCCTGTTGTGGTCACAATAAGCACCTGGAATAAGTGGCCTTCAGTCTGGAACTGGAGCAGACCACTGCGGAGCCAGCTGCAGGGGGAGCTGTGGACATGGGGCGGGGGTGGGGAGGTGGAGGGCACTGGAGAACAGGTAGCCTTCAGTCTGGAACGCAAATCCACAGGCTGCCACCGGAGCAGACCACTGTGGAGCCGGCTGTGGGGGAGCTGGGGGATGCGGACACCCACAGGCCTCATAGGCCCACGCTGCCCACCCCAACCCCCTTGTTACACTACACATCTTGAGGTGGCCCCGGTCCTGGCCTGACCCCTATTTAACTGTTTTTTATTGGCAATAGCATATTGTGTTAATTACCTTAGGTTTTTAATAATAAAAACATTTGTCAAGGAGAGACTGCAAATTTATATTTCTTCAAAATTGCCTTGGCCATTATTGACATTTTGCTCTTCTCTGTGAATTCTACTATCAACATGTGAAGTTTCATTAAAAAAATCATTTGGCTATTTTTTGTTTGTTTTTAGAAACAGGGTCTCACTCTGTCACCCTGGCTAGAGTGTAGTGGTGCATAGCTCACTACAGCCTCAAAACCCTGGACTCAAGAGCTCCTCCCACCTCAGCTTTCCAAGTAGCTAGGACTACAGGTGTGTGCCACCACACTCAGACATTTTGAATTGCATTATATTTACAGATGATTTGGGACAAATTTCCATAGCTATGGAAATTGACTTTTTGCATCACGGAAGTAACATTTTCCCCCTTTATCTTTTGTGTCCTTCACAAACATTTTGTAATTTTGTATGTTAATGTTTTGTGCATACTTTGTTTTTATTACTAGTTTGAGTAGTTTTTTAAAAATCACATTTATTTATTTATTTATTTAGGGGACAGAGTCTTGCTTTGTCACCCAGGCTGGAGTGTGGTGGTGCAATCTGAGCTCACTGCAACCTCTGGCTCCCAGGTTTAACCGATTCTCATGTCAGCCTCCTGAGCAGCTGGGATTACAGCATGCACCAACATGCCTGGCTAATTTGTGTAATTTTAGCAAAGACAGGGTTTTGCCATTTTGGCCAGGCTGGTCTCAAACTCCTGGCCTCAAGTGATCCGCCCACCTCAGCTCCCCAGAGTGCCGGGATTATAGGCATGAGCCACTGCTCTCAACCTAATGACATTTCTTAATTGGTCACTGAATGCAGGAACACCATTTGAATTTATATTAAGCAATGTTTGCTTTTTAAAAAAATCTGTATGGTATGTTTAGTGAAAAGAAAACAGAATGCATCCTACAAAATAAACATATTGTTTGATAAAACTGAAACAAGATTTACAACGTAAAATGTAAAATTCATTAATTTGAATTTCAGGCATTTGGAGTCACTATTCTAAGTTTGAAACTGTTCCATTACTTTATGTTCTTTTTATTAGTGAGAATATATAGTTATACCGTTACTGCCTTTATATTTCTAAAACAATTATTTCCCTCCATCTTTAATAATTCAGTCAGTTATAGAATTATACGTTTCCTTAGTAGTCTGAAGATTTTATTCTTGTTGCTGATGAGAAGTCTGATTAGATACCATTGCCTTCCCTCTGTAGATAGTGTGTACTACTTCTGGCAGCATCTTAAGGTTTTCCCTTTTTCATGATGCTCCACAGTTTTACTTTGGTGGCTGACTTAATTTTATTATTATCAACACTTAAGCTAACGTCCCATGTACAGACATTTCTTTCTTCATTTCTAGTAAACTCTGTGTCATCAGCACTTTGAGTGTTACTTTTCTACTGTCTTTCTCTTCTTGGCCATTTGTCAACATTTATTAGCTACAATCCTTTTAAGTTTATTAGTTTATCCTCTAAGTTTCACAAGTGTTCTCATGTTTTTTATATCTTACTGTCTCTAACTTATTAATTTCTTATTAATGAATTAGCATCATATTTATGCATTCTCACTTTCATTAGTCTAATATAATTTTTATTTTATCAATTGAGATTTCTTTTTAATTTTAATTATATTGACCATATTTGTCATTTCCAAGATATTTATTTGTTTTAATTTTAATAATTTTTTTCCCCTACATATAAATTTTGGCTTCTTGGGTGTCCCTATGTCTTGTTCTTTTCAAATTTCTTTTCCCCTTTGGCTCTTTGACAAACCCCAGGTAAATATTGTTCAGATTCTTCTTTCATTTTCATTTTCATTCATCTTCTGCTTGGTGGGAATTTTAAGTTGCCTTTTTTAAGAATCCATGTGTTGTGGAAATTGAATTTTCACATTTTAAGGGGTTATTTTTTAACCTCTTTTTTAGTACTCACTTCTCTCTGCTGGATAAGACTCTTTCTCTCATTAAATTATCTTGACACCCTTTTTAACAAATCTTTTTAAACAAGTTGTGCTAGGAAAATTGGATATCTATGTGTAAACATTAATTTGGACCCCTAGTTTATAGTATACACAAAAATTAACTCAAAATAGATAAAAGGCCTGAACACAAGAGATTAAACTATAAAACTCCTAGAAGAAAGCATAGGCATAAATCTTAATAACCTTTCTTGACATTTGCTGGAGAGAGTAGATGGTAAGTGTTCTTACCACAAAAAAAAGGTAATTGTGTGAGGACAGGAATATATTAAGTAGCTTGCCTGTAGTATTCGGTTTACTGTGCATATGTGTATCAAAACATCATGTCACACACCTTAAATACATGCAATTTTAATAAAAAATAAAAATTAAAAGGAATACAAAGTGAAGATTTCTGATGGTAAATGTAGTGCCTGCTTTATAAACAAGACATTTTTCCAGAGAAGACATACAAACAGCCAATGGGTATATGAAAGGGTGCTCAATATCACTAATCATCAGGAAAATGCAGATCAAAATCACAATGAGATATCACTTGTTAGGATGGTTATTATCAAGAAAAAAGCCAAATTATAACAAGTTGTATTAGTCCATTTTCACACTGCTGATAAAGACATACCTGAGACTGGGCAATTTGCAAAAGAAAGGGTTTAATGGACTCACAGTTTCTACATTGCTGGGTAGGCCTCACAATCATGGCAGAAGGTGAAAGACACATCTCACATGGCAGCAGACAAGAGAAGAGAGAGCTTGTGCAGGGAAACTCGCTTTTAAAACCATCGGATTTCATGAAACTTATTCACTATCATGAGTTTGAGTTTTAATGGAACGTCCATTATCTCTCAATATAATAAAGTAGAATCTAAAGTACCATGGAAATTATAAGTTATTTACTGAATCACAAGATGCTCTCATATAGTGCTAGAAATGTTATAATTAAGTAAGCTTCTGGTCTATAATCTTGATTTTTACGTTTAGTTTTTAATACTATGTATTTTATAAAAAATACCAAGATAAAACAGAATCAAATAGAACAATGTAATAAAGTAAATGATATAACTTAAGGAATCCAAGTTCAATATTACATATTTACTTAGCAAGCCAAAATATGCCTTCAAGGAAAGCTGAGAAATCGACTTAGAAATCGTCTGTAGCTTTTAGCATCTCAACCATCTAATCCACATACAGTGCTTGTGCCCTATTTACAGCAATTTCTTGCTTTTCAAATTTCTTATTTTTCAAATGTTTCTGCAGCCATTCATTAAGACAGTTTGCAAACAATAAAATATTTGACCTAAAATATTGCAGCCACACATCTTAAAATTTACATTTGCTTAGATAGAAAGCAGCTAATCATACTGATTTAAAAAAAACAACAACAACTTCAGAATCTTTGGTAGCCAATTACCATAGAGGCATCACGTCAGGGAACCATACTCTTCCCAGGTACTTGGAGACTTCAATGTGAATTTCATCTAGGCTATAATCCTCATCAGGGATCAAAACTTCCTCCATTATAGAGAGATGTGTTAGCCTTCTCCCACACAGTCTTACAAACTTGATGAAGGCACTGCAGCTAACTTCACATTCACTGAGGCCCAAGGCTGTTAAGTTTGCACAGTCTTCGCCAATATAAATAAGTTCATTATCAAGAGGCTGAAGACCATTAGCACACACCACTAACTCAAACGGTCGAGGACAGTTGAGACCTATCCATCCTAGAACCGCTTTGCTGACTGAACGACCAAAATAAAGGTGAGTAACAGGGGTTTCTTCTTTGAGAACATCTCAAATTCCTCTTCATATAGAAAGAAGTACATGACAACATTAACTCTAGGGGAATGCTTAATAAGTGCATCCCAACTGTGTTTTTTAATAGCATGAAATTCAATCTGTTCAGGATTTTCACTCAAAACATCAATTCGAAGATGTTCAAGGTTAACATGAGTCTCGCTTGAGAGTGCAAGGAGAAGTTCATCAGTTAGGATGTAATAATTCAATGCCAGTTCTCTGAGGCCTTGACAATGACCAGCTATACAAAGAATTCCTGTGGGAAGTTGGGGAAAATTCTTAGGAACAAAGAATCATACTAATCTTAATACAATATTTTGTACATTTAAATTTGACATTAGTTACTCATTCTTTGTGAAATAGCTAGCTAACAATTTCTGAGAACATGGCTGCCAAGGGATATTATGTATATAATGAAAAGCATATATATGTAAATTTAAAATATCTCAGGAGAAAGTTACTATATCTAAATATACCTACCTTGCAGATTAAGAAATCTTTTGAAAAAACTTACCTTAATAATTTATGCTTCATAAGCATATAATTTTCAATAACAAATTGCATCTTTACAGTTACTGTAATAAAAAAAATCATATCACTCTAGCTTTAAAAAATGTAACCTACCATCAGATGAAACATGAGGACATTTTTAGGAGTCTTACAGTGTCACTATTATTGGTCACAAGAATCTTCAATGAAGGATCATCCACTGGTGTGTCTTCAATTTTGATTGATGATAAAGATTTTGAGTTGATGAAAACTACTGTAAGTGCTGACACAAAATAACACTTGCATGGCAATAAGAAAAAAATTATGAAAACATTATTTTAAAACATACAGCTTTAAGTAATTAATTAAAACCATATCAATACATGCTAATGATAACACAGGAAACTGAGCATATGACTGCTTCCACAGAATCATTTTGCAGAGATATTTTTATAACAAAGTACAGTTTTATACTTTTTATGATTGATAAATAGTGAAAATAAAGCTTCAAAGATTTCATAAAACATGTCTTCCAATTGTTTCAATGTTAAGGAGTTGGTTTGCAATATTAAAAGGACATAATTATTGTATATTTATTTCCTAGAACAGGGGTTGGCAGATTATAGGCCACTTGCCAAATCCAGCCCATGGTCTGTTTCATTACGGCTCACTAAGAATGGTTTTTGTATTTTTAAATGGTTGGAAAAAAATTTTAAAGAATAATATTTTATGACATGAAATTACATGAAACTTGAATTTCAGTGTCCATAAATACAGTCCGATGGGAACACAGCCATGCCCTTTATTTGTATGTTGTCTGCATCTGCTTTCAGACTGCAATGGTACAGCTGAGTAGTCGTGGCATAACTACATGGCCCCCACAGCCTGAAATAGTTGCCGTCTGAACCTTTTTGACCCCCTGCTCTAGAACAAACAGAATCTTTATCTGATTTATTCACTCCTACATGTCTAGCACCTAAAATAGTATCTGGCACATAGCATGGCAGGTGGATGATAAAAATCTGTTGAATGAATAAATGAAGTTTTAATTCATTTTATAAGATTTTGCAATATTCAGTGACATGCTTTTCCTAGCAAATTACCCAAAGTAAATCCAAGTCTGTATATGCTTTGAAGACTGACAGACTAAAGCTTACTTGTAGTTTGACCTTAAAATGACTAGAATTTCAGAAATTTTCATATTTGGTATTTTTTGGCAAAGATAGAAAGTCTGGAAACCAAATCTGTAAATGACCACTCTACTCTTTTCAAAATCAGTCAATTTGGATTCTACCAAAGGTTTATTATGCCTAACAGAATGACCAAATTAGTTATAAATCTTCATTAGTTTATAAGAAAACTTACTGATTTATACTAACTGTAAACTGGTTTACAAAAATTTTCACATGGTAGAAGGCTAGACCTCTTCAGTAAATTTTATGGTACCAAAATTATTAGGGGAATATAAATACAAGGTTTAGTTTCCCTTTAATCAACTGTCAACTGACTGCTTTAGTCCTGAAGGATGACTTTAAAAAACATGAGAGTACACATTTCATTATAATAACAATATATTAGTTTAGTACTATTTATGCTTAGCAAAATGTTATACTTTTATTTTTCCTTAGTTTACAGATGAAAAAACTGAGTCTCAGAAAGATCCATGACCTTGCCAGAAGCCACAGGGCTTACTTTAAAAAGCAGAGGCAGAGCTTGAAATGAAGCTTGCTAATTAATTCCTGGTGTCTAGCTCTGATGACTGCATCAACTAACCTAGAAGCTGGCCCTGGAAGCTGATATGCAACATTAGAGACAGCTTTTAGAATATAAGAAGAATTTCAGGGTAAGCTGATTCTGTAGTTCATAAACAAGGAAATAACTAACTAGAAGTGTAAATTTCATTGGATTACTTACATTACTCTAATCTCTAAATGACCCATTTTTTTTCAGCACATCCCTTTAGAAAATAAACAGACCAGCAGAAATACTGGCTAGAAGAGAGCCATGACCCAGCTTATAAAAGAGATGCTGCTATTCCTCTAACCTCTTCCATAGGAAAGTTTCCATTAGCCAGCTTTACCAACTACCATAATTTAATGTCTGTCTTATATCAGGCACTATTCTGACTCTGGGTTTATAATGGTAAACAAAATAGAATCTCTGCCTTCAACGAGTTTGTGTTTGGTGTGAGGAGAAGGAAATAAACACATTAAATAAATAAGGTGGTTTCAAGTACTGATGAATGACATAAAGAAGATAAAAATAATGTTAACAGTAAAGTAACTGGAGAAGGGGGTGCCATTTTCACAATGGTTAAGGAAGGGCCTCTCCGAGGAGATGGCATTCAGGTTGAAGCCTGAAAGAAGAGAATACAATTGTTAGTTTCCATGGCAGAGCCTGCTGGTTGCTTCCTGGCAACCATTCTTCCTTTCTTTGTTAATCTAGTCCCAATTTTTAGCTGGGCATACCGCCATCCAGCTCAAAAATTGCCCAGACTCCCTGGAATCTGGTGTGGCCAGACTTTGAGGTAAACAGAAACACTGGGTAGTACTTATGGGTAGTCTCCTTGATAAAGACAAGGCACACCCTTCTTCCCCCTTTTCTAACATCCCAGCACCCAGAGCAAGGATGTGATGGTCGGAGCTCAGAAGGCCATCTTGAAGAAACACCTTGGAGAGAGTGGAGTGGCTGGAAGGAACCTAGGTTCCCACCACCTTCATACCAGCTATGGACTGTCTCACCTATCAATTTCCTTAATGTGAGAGAAAAACACTTTAATCATGTTTTTAAGCCACTTTTGTTTTGGAGTTTCTACTGCATGAATCTAAACATCATTCTAACAAGCGTAGCTCATTTAGTTAAACATTATATTGTTCCACCTCCAACAAAGAGGCCACAGAATCACAGGAAAAACATCTACTATTGCCTCTACATGCCGTGTTCAAAGTAACTACATAAATTGACATTTAACTAGAATAAGCACAATATCCAAATTTTATATTAATGACACTGTGGGAACAATGACTACAGTTACAAAATATATCTAAAGAGTGAAAACATGCATAAACTATTTTTGCAAAAATAAGTGCTGGTCAACAGAAAATGGCTTTAAATAATACTTTGAATACAAATAAGAGATGGTCTGTCTTTAGGAAAAAAAAATGGCTTCTGCCTAGTTTGGCAGCATTGAGGGATTTTATTATAGCTCACAAAAAAGCATAACATCCTTACCTCTGACACATTTATGAAACTTGGCTTGGCTGTTGAAATCAAACCCAAGGTCTGGATGGAACAATTTACCAGTTGAGAGAGTATATCACAGGCAGCTTCTGCTGACTCGGTGCTGCTGTCAATCTAGACAGACAATTTTTAATCTCAAATAATTTCCTGAAGATAATTTTATCAGAAAGTTACTGGCAATGTAATTATTTAGTAGAATTCAATTGCAAAATTTTATTCATCCCTCTGAACTATCATATAAATGAGTATTTTTTCTTTGAACAAAATGTCTCAAGACTACAAAATGAAAAACAGAGATGATGACAAATTAGCATTCCAAGCACTTCATATTTTCAAATCTTTGGCAATTACCTGAATTTTAATAACAGCATACAAATGATGGAAACTGCATTTTAAGATTTTCAATTACAGCTCAAGTTCTACACTTCTATCGATGCAAATAACTGCAAAAACAGGAAACCACTTCGGATAAAAATGCTTTGCAAAATTTACTGACTGCCTCAAAGTAAGGCTCTAGATATACAAAAGCATTGTTGACAAAATATCAGTCACGGTTTCCATTTAATGCTTATTTTTCTTATCTTAAAGCTGACATATTGAAGATGAGCAGAATGCTTTTTAATGATCTGCTGAATGAGATCAGGATGAGTGGATTTAAAATATGAAATAGCTAACTGCTTCAGTTCAAATTCAAACTTTCTCCAAAGGTCAGGAATATGAAAAACTTCATTCCATCTCCTACATACAGAAGATGCACGGGCCCGATCTAGCAAAGGAAGATACTGAAAAATTCGTTATACTACGTGGTGAGGCAAATGCCCCCAGTCTAGAACCGTGTGCATATGACTCTGGTTGAGAGAAGAGTAGAACCCAAGTTTTGGCTGTTTCACTGCTGATGATGACTGAACAATTTTATTCTCAACAGATAAACTGTTCCTCTTCATTCTGTAAACATTAGAAAATGTTCAGTGTCTGACAGTTTCTTCACATTTCCACCAAATACTGGCACTCTAACTGTACAGAATAATATTAAAAAATGAAAAAGTGTCTAGTTAATACAATTTTAGTTGGTATCTTCCACTATCATGTACTGATAGGTGCTACCTCATGCTGGGGACACAGAGATAAAGAATTACAAACCTGTTCTCAAAGAGCTATAGTCAAACGGTGGATTACAGTGATAAATGCTATGACCAAAGTTGGGACAAGTTTCAAAGGAAGGAAAAGAGGATGCATGTGATTGAGTTTGTGTGTAGAAGTGGTAGCTTGTGAGGCTTCCAGGAGGAAATGTCCAAGGAAGCACTGTATGTCCCAAGTTTTTGTTTTCCTGGTCAATTATTGTATCTTATCTCTTTCAAAGGAGGAAGTATCACATTGAAATTGTGCGGGAAAAAAAAAACAAAAAAACTCTTGGGCAGTCTGGGAGACAGTAAAACATAACTAAAAGCATGGGTCTAGATAAGTCCCTACTCTGCTACTTACTAACCATATGATCTTGTCAGAACAAACTACTCTAAGCCTCAGTTTCCTCATCTGCAACAAGAAAAGTACCTACATGGTCATTGTGAGGATTAAAGTACCAGCAAATAGTTTAGTTGCAGTCTGTGTTCCTATATTAAATTGTCCAGTGAAGTTTTCTCAACTGTTTTCATTACTTAAGTCAAAGCATAATACTAACAAAAATTCAAATGATCTGTAACAATTTTCAGATGACAGCCAGGACACAGGAGCTCAGAGAAATTGGATATGGCAAGGACAAAGTCTTAGTTCAAGCAGCACGCCTGATCCTCTCCAGTAAAGCAACCAGGGAATGAGTATTCTTACCCTCCAAACAGAAATGATGAATCTCCAGGTATTAGCCAGCATGGCATACAACTAAGTTCCAGCAAACCTGAAGTCCAGATATGTCCAAGTAAATATGGTCAACTTGTACATATATTTCATATGAGAATACAAAGTATTTTATGTATACAATTAGTTGAAAGGCAAAATAATGGTAAGAATGGTTCTGAACTTTATCGAAATTTGTTTAACTATATAACCCTCCTTTCACCCCTGCAATGTTAGGAATGTACACATGGAAGATTCAGTGTCATAATTGAAACACACCTTGAAATCTAATGAAATATGTATGTAATATGTAAAATCTCTGTCTTGTGATTCACTCTGTCCGATGTGACACATTTCTTAACCACAACATAGAGTTGGATCCCAGAAGCAGGAATGACCTATAAAGTCACTGAACAAAATGAAAAGTCATCGTTAGTGTTTGGAAAACTGAAATGAAAAGCAAAAATAGTTACAAAGCTGCATCTCAAGCATCAGACGAAAGAGCTACTACACACATTTTAGTTTGACTAAACCAGTTACATGCATGACTTAGGCCCTGTCCAGCAATACTACGTAGACTCTGTGAAACTGCCAACTACCAAGAATTCAAAGCATATGCTATTTTAAAAGGACTCATCTACTACTCTTTAATGCTAACTCCTTAAAACTCTAAGGTATAAGAACAGATGCTGGATTCTAAATGCTAATGTGGACCGCAGTCATTGACATTTTGCTTATAACCATCTCACTTGGAAATCTACAAAATGGATAGTTAAATTTTCACTAAGGTTTTACAAAGAAGTTACCCTTAATAGAATCCTTTACTTGAAAACCAGTGATGCTAAACTAAAACAAAGACGTCACTCGAATGCCAAGTTAGAAAACTGCCTTGCAGTTCTAAACAGAGAGATTGTGCTATATGTATTGTGCATGCCACATCTCATTGTATGTGGCATGGATTGTTAAAAATTGCCAATTCACTGATAGTAGAATCAAGATAAGTAATTAAGGGTATTATATTAATACCAATAACTTGTTAGAAATAATATTTTAATTTTCTTTTAGGTTGTGTACATTACTCTTCAGAGCATAAAGATTATACTCATCCACAAATCAAGAAGCTTCATATAAAATAATTTTATAGCTATGTACATTGTAAAATATATTTTAGACAAATTGATCTTTACTAGCTTGAAAACAATAATCTAAACATTCTAGCCTAAAGATACATGACCATTTAAAAAGTCAATCATTTCTTTTTCAAGCGTTTCTTACCTGAGGGAGGCTTCCAGATTATAGTTCACTCTGAACCAATGAAATGAAGCAACTGTTGCCGTGGGGGTACTCACCAACATCCATTTGATTTCACTTCCTATATTGGTAAAATACCACAAAAACACATTCATTAGAATACATAAATAAACATCCAATAATTTCTATGCTTAGGTTCTTTATATATGACTCTATATATTGAAGAATTTTGTTAGGAAATTACTGATTCTAAAACTATTTTTTGTTGTTCATTAAAAAACTATCCCCACCAGGCACGGTGGCTCACGCCTGTAATCCCAGCACTTTGGGAGGTTGAGGCGGGTGCATCATTTAAGGTCAGGAGTTCAAGACCAGTCTGGCCAACATGGTGAAACCCTATCTCTACTAAAAATTCAAAGATTAGCTGGGTGGTAGTGGTACATGCCTGTAATCCCAGCTACTCAGGAGGCTGAGGCAAGAAGGCAGAAGTTGCAGTGAGCTGAGATCGCACCACTGCACTCCAGTCTGGGCAACAGAGTGAGAGCTTGTCTCAAAACAAAACAAAAACTAGTGTGGTTAGTGGAAATCTTATTATGATTACCAGGAATTATACTTGAGGCTCTACTAAGGCTATGGATCAAAGAGTGAATGGACTCTGGAATCCACGTTTTAATTAACGTCTACAGAGAGATACTACAAAAAATTGAGGGAGTTCATGACTACAATTATTTGTTTATAGGTTGTGTAAATCTTCCAGTTACGGTTTTTAGCAGTGCATAATACCATCACAGTTTTAGTAAAGAGGCAGACACATAATTTTTATTATTTTATCATTCCTATATGAATATAGTTGGACTGCTGTTAAGAGAATATATGCCCCCGGGCGGCGGGCGGGCGGGGGGGGGGGGGGGGCGGGGGGGGCGGGGGGGCGGGGGGGGGGGGGGCCTTCAGATTTAACATTTTTTTTCATACAGATTGATAGAGTTGGCATTAAGTCAGTGATACTCTCTCTGAGGTTTACCAAATTTCAGGAAAGTGACTTGTCAAAGTTAACAGCAAAGTCTATGAAAATAGAAGAAAATAGTAATATAGGTCTACAGCAGGATAAAACTCACAGTTTTGGCATCATGAATAAATGTAGTAAGGTAAAAATAAATAAATACATTCTACTACTTTTGTAAACCAAACTCAACTACAGAGAGGAGGTAAACAAGGCAATCTATTAATTTGCTAAACACTTCCCTTAAAACTCTACTGTCTACCACCTGTTAGCTTTCCATTTCTCTCTGAATCCCACTCCTAAAGCAGAACTGGGAAGGACAGGCTAGGGGAATGTATTTGAGCTGAGGATATACAATTTTATTTCCTCACTGCCACCTGCTGTTCCACTGTCCTCCAGATAATGTCACAGTTGGCTGTCCTTCCTTTATTCCAGAAGTAGAGGGAAAGGAACTCCAGGGCACACTTTGAATGAAACACCAAAAATAAGAGAAAGACAAGTCAAGTGACTAGTTATTCCTCAAATCAGATGACACGCAATTTTATTTACTGCAGAAACTTTTCTGCTGAGTTATACTTATGGCTAATTTCTGTGCCAATAGGCCCTTCTTTATGCGAGAATACTGACATAATACTGACGTACCAATAGGGACTTGCTACGTAAAACCAATAAGATGGTGCACCAGTACCTATCTCAGATCAGTTCACTGAAGTCTTCGGAATCAGATTAATTACTTCCCTGGTTGCTGAAGGAACATGATGGCTAACTCCAAGTCACTATCTAGAATTGTGAGGACCGGTAGGGAATAAAACCAGAACACAGGACCCCATCAAGTGATAAGCCATCCTTCCAAAAGGAAGAAAAGAACAAGCTGGACATGGATCTTCAGCACAATTCCAGAGTATGAAACAGGTTTACTAGCCTCAAGGAGCTCCACCTTAACTCAAATACCTTTTTTGATGTGTTTTCTAATTTGGTAGATCAGATGGCCACGTGAATCAGATCCTCTAAAAGTATCTAAGAGATTGCCCACAGCATTCTTGAGGGCAAGATAATGAAAGACAGATGAGACGAAGACTGACTGAACATCCACAGCCAACGCACTAACGGCCATGGAAACAGCTCTCTTTGCACCATCACTAGATTCTTCCAGATTGGTGAAATGAATACCCAGAAGTTACTTTTAACAGTTTCAAGTTTTCAGTGGTCACAACAAGAGAAATAATACATGAATACCACAGACAACAGAATATAGATTCAAAATTATCTGAAAAGAGTGGACAAATTTGTTGGGAGCAGCAAGATAAAAGTAAACAAAAATAATTATTAAATGTCCTTTATTTAATCTCCTTCCTAAAGTTTCACGAGGAGCAATCAGATTGTTGCCCCAGGCAGATGGTCCCTGTTAAGGAGCCTGGAATCCTAGTCACTGGTGTAATGGCAGGGAAAGCATGACCTGGACAGGCAGGCTGAAGCCACCAGCTCCAAAATACACTTAAAAACGCACAGCTTTCTAACAAAAGAATGGGGTAACACCTCCTTGTGGTAAATGTAATCCAAGCAAAGGACAAAACATAATTTATTGGAGACGTTATGAAAAAGATTTACGTTTTGTGGCTCATAGGACTGACTCTAGGTTCCCTTCTAAGTCTAAAAATTACAATTCTTTTTAAACTATCAAATCAAATCAAAGTATCAGCCAGGTATCAAGGGGACAAAAGATGAAAAATATTTATGTCAAATATTTCCTAAAGCAGTGGTTGCCATCTTTTCGATGTTCTGGCATTTTGTCACTGGTTTAGCAATTTTCTACACTTTCAAGTCTCTCTGTGGTATTAAGACATATCTACTTAAAAAGTTTTACTTTCTACCAAACATAATACGTGTTTATTTTTAAATAAATAATATGAAAACTAAAGTTTTCCAAATATATGTAAATTGAAAACACCTTTGGAGACACAAGGGGTAAAGCTGAACTGGGCAGTTTGTGAAAACCCCTGAATGTGGGGCGTCTGGGGCATTTGTTTCCCCTCTCCACATTGACATCCCAAACTCGCCTCTCCGGACTCTGGAAGCGCAAAGGGAGTGGACAGCAAGGCAGGCCCTCCACGGGGAGGCCTGCCGAGCCAGGGAGAGCCCATCTTGGACTGGGCATGCTAAGGAGCTACCAAACAACGCAGGTGTTTCCAGAAATAATTTTTGCGAGATTTTTCTGGGAGAAAATAATCATAATTTCTTCTTCAATTTCTTATCTTGGAAGCGTCTTAAAAGGCACAACACGCCAAAGACAAAGACCGTACACCTTAAAGCGCACAGATGAGCGCTTTCAACTCGCGGGAAGACTGCTTTTTGACGTTTCTTTGTGGCAACTATAAACTCCTGTGAACTTAACTGCAAGCAGTCATGCGAAAAGCAACCTCGGGTATCAGTGATCACGGCGAACGCAGCCCTTTCTAAGCTCACCGCCACGCGCGGCTGATGGGGTGGCCGGGTGGGCGCCCGGCACTGCGGGAACCCAGCCCCGCGAGAAAGCGGCCGCCTGGGGGCTGCGCGTCGTCACCGGCGGCCCGAGCCAGGCCCCGCTCACCCCGGCTTGGGGGGCTGCCGGCTCCCGGGCCGCGGGAGGGGTCGCTCCAGGGGGCGCGGGGCACGCCGAGACCGCCTCGACGCGGCCCAGGGCGCGAGCGCAGGCCTCCCCGGCCGGAAGAGCGCGCCCATCCCGCCCCACGTCACCACCGCCGGCTGCGATTCTCTAAAGACGTGCTACCTTTAAAGAGAGGACTAGCCGCGTTTCCGCGCGCGCCCAGCGTTTGCGGGCCGGGCCAAGGCCCTGGAGTCCAAACCGTCCGGTAGGCGTTGGGATGGGCGCGAGCCAGGCCGGCTCCGAGTGCTGGGGGCACAGGCGCGCCTGGGCGCCCGGTCGGAGCAAACCGCAGCCGCCCACGGCCCCGCCCCGCCCCGCCTGGCTCCGCCTCGCGCCTCTCCTCAGAGGCCGCCTCCACCCACAGGCCGCAGCGCTGGCGCCCACCTGGCAGAGTCCTGCACGGCGATCTGAGCCCCCCAGCCCCTCTCCGGCGGGGGCGGCGGTTCCGGGAGCCCCCCTCTGTGGCACATGGGAGGCTTCCTGCCTGCTGGTCTTCAGCTAATTCCCCGTGGCCACCTGCCTGTGACTCCACACAGGGATGAGCTAACGCTTGTGATTTCTGGGACTTACTCCCTGTGAAGCGCACCCCTTTATCAATGCACAAATGCAGGTGACCCTTGAGCAATGGGAAGAGGGCTTGGGGTGCCAAACCCTGCGCAGCCCATGGGGTATAACTTTTGACTTCCCCAAAACTTGACACTTAATAGCCTACTGTTGACTGAAGCCTTGTCAATACATAAACTGCGGATGCATATGTATGCTGTATGCCATATGTATTATGTACTGTGTAAGATAGTATCTGCAGTATGGAAATCCATGTGTAAGTGGACCCACACAGCTCAAACCCGTGTTGTGCAAGGGTCGACTGTCATTGAAAGGGACCTTCTGAATATCAAGTGATAGATAACAGCTCAGTATGAGACGTGTGTACGTCACCTCTCCTTGTCCTTGCTACAATTCAGCCCCGAGGTGTGATAACTCAAAAGTTCACTGTGTCATCTACCAGACCAGTATGCAAACAAGTATGTAGTGAGAGATAAGGGTTTTATTTTTTCTTGTTCACTTTTGAAAATCTGAGATCAAACTATATGAAACTTTCTGGAACTTCCCCTTTTGTCGGCTGTCATGATGAAGTTCATATTGACACACAGATTCTTTCATAATTTTTTTCCCAAATAGCTTTACTGAGTTATAATTGACAAGATAAACTCCACATACTTAGAGTGTAATTTGATAAGTTGTGACACCCTTGAAACTACCACTGTAATCAAGATAATGAACATACACAAATCTCCCAAAAGTTTTCCTGTTGCCTTCCACAATTCCTCTTTCAGGCTCCTCTCCTTTCTGCTTTCTGACCCTGTAGATTAGATTGTATTTCTTATTGTAACATAAATTGAATCATATAGAGTGTACGCTTCCTTGTGGTCTGGCTTTTTGTACTAAGCATAATTGTTTTGAGATATCTATGTTGTTACCCGTATGATGTTCATTTCTTTTTATTGCCAAATAGTATTCAATTGTGTAGATATACCACAGACTGTTTATGCATTCATCTCATGACAGAAATTTGGATTATTTCTTGTTTGAGGGTGTTATGTATAAAGCTGCCATTACTTTTCAACTTTATATGGATATATGCTTTCACTACTCTGGGGTAAATATTAATACCTAGGAGTAGAATAGCTGCATTGTATGATAGGTCTATGATTAACTTTTAAAAAGGACTGTCAACATGTTTTCCGAAGAGATTGGACTATTTTACATTTCCACCAGCAGTGTGTTAGAGTTCTAGTTTCTCCACCTCCTCACTCACACTTGGTCTGATCAGTCTTTTTTTTTTTTTTTTTTTTTTTTTTTTTTTTGAGACAGAGTCTCGCTCTGTCGCCAGGCTGGAGTGCAGTGGCGTGGTCTTGGCTCACTGCAACCTCTGCCTCCTGGGTTCAACCTATTCTCCTGCCTCAGCCTCCCGAGTAGCTGGGACTACAGGTGCACCACCACGCCTAGCTAATTTTTGTATTTTTAGTAAAGACAGAGTTTTACCATATTGGCCAGGATAGTCTCTGTCTATTCACCTCGTGATCCACCCGCCTCGGCCTCCCAAAGTGCTGGGATTATAGGCATAAGCCACTGCATCCTGCCTGATCAGTGTTTTTAATCTAATGGGGATCTAGGGGTGTCACATTGAATTTTTAATTTGCATTCCCCTAGTGAATAATGGATTCCCTATTGAATTTTATAAGCTAATTTATTATCTTAATATCTTCACTGAAGTATCTATTCAATTTTTTGCCCATTTTAAATTGAGTTGTTTTCTCATTATTTTATTTTGAGAATTTTAAAATATATTCTGGATGCAAGATGTCTGCCAGATATGACTGTGATTATTTTTTTTCCCCAAGTCTGTGGCATGTCTCGTTTTCTTTTTTCTTTTCTTTTCTTTTTCTTTTGAACTGGAGTCTTGTTCTTTTGGCTGGCCTACAACAGAGTGGTGGGCCGATCTGTTGTAGACAAGCCAATTGTAAACTACAACCAAGCAGATTTATAGACTTACACAAGCCTGCAGTGGTACCCTAAGGGAGCATCAGGATGAAAGTTCTGTGCTTAACTGGAACTAGTGATATGGATAATGGGCATGTAGCAATCTCCTGCAAGATGGGGATAAGAAAGTCTACTGGTGGCTCCTCACCAGACTTACTACCCCTTGCTCTATGAAAAATGGCAGGACATTTTGCCAAGACTGGTCGGACTGCAGTCTGTATAATTGATGTGGAAAGCTTCAAGGTCACCAAGGCATTATAGTAGAGCCATTTCCTACAATGACCTGGTTGTTACCTCAAATTAAAGCTTGTGGTATTCAATATTCAGTTGCTACTTGTATGGGACACTGTAAACCAGATCTTTCCTTGACACCTGATGATGTTTCTTTACTCCCATGGAGTATTTTTTGCGGATGTTCTTCCTCCTTCACTGTTTACTTTGTTGGTCATTTTCACTATTTCATTATTAATGGCAGGGCCATCCCACGGATAAGGAGGTAATTTGGTGCAATGAGAATTTCTTTCAGGACATTGAGATAATTCATTATTTGGCCTCTCATTGTTTCCTCTTCTAACTAGTTATTTTGAGTGACTTCTAGAGAAAATCATTCCTTCTAGTTCTTTGCATAGTTTCTAGTGTTTATGGCTTTCACAGTTACCTGTTTACAACCTTTGTTTCTTAGACGCAAATGCATATTTACTGGTTGAACCATATAAAATTGCCATTTTTATAACTCAAAATGGACAAATGTTGCCAATTTCAAGTTTTTTTTTTGCATTCTTTTTTTTAATATATATTTTTATTGCATTTTAGGTTTGGGGGTACATGTGAAGAACATGCAAGATAGTTTTAATAATACCATTCCATAGAGAAGCATGTAAGTATAGAAAAATAACATCCATTAAAAGCCCTGAAGTTTATGAAGTTAAAAAGGCACTCATGCCCTAATTCTTGCCACTTTTCTTTTTTTATTGTAACTGCTCTAAAAAATACATTTTATATTAACTTTTCAATATGTGAAATTTATTATAAACTAATGGTTTTTCATAGACTCAACAATGAAGGTGTTTGCTCCAAACACTTATATTTATGTTGATATTCAAATTGTGGAAACAGTTTTCAAGTTCAACTTTAAGAAGCTCCTCTGTTATTTAAGCACTTTTTTAAAAAAAGTATTCTTGATTTTTTGAAACAACGTATTGCCGACCCATCTGGATTTATTACTCATTCAAGACACAGATTCAGCCACTGTCACACTCACTTGGTTCCTTTGGATGGGGAATGATATTGGAGACTAAAATCTGGGAAACAAAATGCATATCAGATTATTATAAGTGAAAACCATTAGTGGGAAAAATGCTTCTGTTGTGAGGAGATTACTGAAACTTTTAAACCCTTGTTTTTATACATCAAATATTCCACTTCTTTGGTGACAATGAGATACCTGACATTAAGATGTCTGACATGGCACAGTGCCCACTGATATAGCACATTACAGAATGTGACCGTAAGAAAGAGTGGCTAAGGTGAGGTGGAGAGCAAGATCCTTGAGAGACAGGATTTTGAGGGACTGAGCATTTAGGGTTGATTAGATAATTTGCACAACATCATCAAGAATGATGATGAAATTAGCAGTAGAGAAGATGGTAAACCAGGAGATAAAATCTTCAGTGAATTAAGGAGTGTTGAAGTTCTGTAGATGACTGTAACAAGTTGGAGTAGTGAGTTATATTCATATATACAATGTACATCATTGGATTTGTGGTCTTTGAGGAAGGAGGAAAAAGAATTTATCTGAGAGAATACTTATCTATCATATTACAAATATGATAGGTGAAATGATATTTAATTGTGTTTATATTCATTTGTTTAATAGTGAAGCTTAAAATATGCATTTGAATTTTAATTCTTTTATAAATTGTTGGTTTATTATATTGTTGTCCATCTATTTTTCTATTATTGATTCTTCTGGGGTTTTTTTGTTTGTTTGTTTGTTTGTTTTTGAGATGGAGTCTCGCTCTTGTTGCCCAGGCTGGAGTGCAATGGTACAATCTTGGCCCACCACAACCTCCACCTCCTGGGTTCAAGCAATTCTCAGCCTCAGCCTCCCGAATAGCTGGCACTACAGATGTGCACCACCATGACCAGCTAGTTTTGTTTGTATTTTTAGTAGAGACAGGGTTTCACCAGGCCAGGCTGGTCTGAAACTTCTGATCTCAAGTGATCCGCTCACTTCAGCCTTCCACAGTGCTGGGATTTACAGGCATGAACCACCACTCCCAGCCTATGTTTCTATTATTGATTCTTAAGGGCATTTTTATATATAAGGGATGTTCAACTTTATCTGCTGTAATTTCCTGGATTGAATGTGTGCATGTGTGTGGGTTTATGTATGTATGTATACAAAGGAATTTGTTATAGGAATTTGGTCCTCTTTAATTGTTGGGGCTAAGCAGTCTGAATCTGATGCTGGAGCTTGAAATCCAAAGAGCAGACAGTTGGGACAGGAGGATGTCTCTAAGGTAGGACAGAGCAAGAACAAGACAGAACCTGCAAGCAAAAGCTGGAGTTCACTGGGACTAACAAAAGCCTGGCTCTGTTATATAGTGTGAAAACTTGGGTGAGGTAGATGTGGCTTCTAGGTTGCAGATTTAAGTAGGTCCACACTTTCTAGTTTGTGCAAACATGGGGCAGTGCTTACACAAATCTAAGAGTGAGTGCCTCCTTAACTTTTATGTCCTAGGTGCCTGGCTTTTCTCACTCTAGTCCTGGTCCTGTCTCAGGTTTTGATGGTATCCTGCAGAAGCTAGACACTTTTATTATGGCCCAAGAGTCACACACAGCTGGCCTAGGAGTCAGAGAAGCTGAAGGAGAAGGTGCAACAGTTGTAGGTGCAGCTGCTGCCTCCCACATACCAACAGAGTGAACCAGCAGATAGGAGATAAAGTGTGTGAGCTACGAAATGTCTGTTGCTTCACCTCCACCCCCAAATCTCATCCAAGCATCTCCCTGAAAACATACAAGAAAGGGAACTCTGGGAAGTGTAGTTTAACCTTGCCAAGCTGACACATCACAAAGCCACCAGAGGGCAAAAATTAATTCCACTTCAATTCACCTAGTCATTCACTTAAACATCTAATATTTTATTTGGAACTTGACTAAATGTTTTATCTAGAAGAATATATTAGAACAGGGATCCCCGACCCTGTACTGGTCCATGGCCTGTTACGAATTAGGCTGCACAGCAGGCGGTGAGTGGCCTACAAGTGAGGAAAGCTTCATCTGTATTTACAGCTGCTTTCCACCTCTCACATTACTGCCTGACCTTTGCCTCCTGTCAGATCAGCAGCAGCAATGGATTCTCACAGAAGCACAAACTCTTTTGTGAATTGCGCATGGGAGGGATCTAGGTCACGTGCTCCTCAGGAGAATCTAATGCCTGATGATCTGTCACTGTCTCCCATCCCCCCAGATAAGACCATCTAGTTGCAGGAAAACAAGCTCAGGATTCCCACTGATTCTATATTATGGTGAGTTCTATAATTATTTCATTATATGTTAAAATTTAAAATAATAGAAATAAAGTGCACAGTAAATGTAATGCACTTGAATCATCCCAAAAACATCCCCTGCTCCACCCTTGATCTGTGGGAAAATTATCTTCTGAGAAACTAGTCCCTGGTGCCAGAAAGTTTAGACACCACTGTATTAGAAGGGGAACTAAAAACATTCTTTAAATGTAATAAAATTTATCTCCTCACTAGCTATTAAGGTATATCAAAAAGCTATAGTTGATGTTACTGCTATAGACAGAGACAGCCTAATTATTCTAGAGAGATTTCAAAAAGATAACCATGTGTACATGAAAATTTTGCATAAAGTGGATATTTTAAATAACTGAGCAAAATAATGATTTTTTTCAACAAAGGATATTTGGACAATATTTTAGCCACTGGAAAAAAAATATTGATCCCTTTCTCCATCCTCATACAGAAACCAATCCCTTATGAATCACGAAGTTTAAATGCAAAAAACAAAATAATATTAGAATTAGAATTGAGTATTTTTCTGAGCATGTTATGACATAAAAACTGTAAGTGTAAAATTGACTACATAAAACTTTGACTATATTAACTACAAATTTTTACAATGAAAGAATACTGTATACAAAACAAAGATAAGTAACAAATTCAGGAAATTATTTTAATTAAATATGGCAGATAAAATTGATCATCCTAATATGTATTTTTAAAAATATGCTCTTTAAAATCAATAATAGGAAAGTAGATGACTAAGGACATAATAAACTGACAATTTACAAAAGATTAAAAATTCACATTAATATTTTAAGCTTTACTATTAATTGAAGAAACATAAAGCAGTTAAACATCATTTTCACTTATCAGGTTGACAACAATGAAAAAGTTGATGAAACTTGGTGTTTGCAACAGTAAACAGTGTTAGCAAAGTAATGAACTATATCATATATTGTCTTGGAAGTAAACTAATAAAGCTCTTCTGGGGAAGGGCAGTTAAGTAATATGTATCAAAAATATAAATGAGCAGTCTTTTTGTCTCAGAAACACCTAATAATTTATCTTGAAGAGATAATTTCACCAATCTGTCAATATGTGTACCAAAGGTTGTTTAGGGAAGTTGTATTTACAATAATAAAATATTATGAACATTAAACATCCATCAACCTAAATGTACATACATCCAATATAATTCTATGTAGTCACTTAAATGTATTTTTGACATTAAATATTCATAATATATTGTGGAATGATAATATATTGCATAATATGATCCTACAAATGAAACTTGGAAACACAATTGTATATGTGCTTATGTATGCACAGAGATGGAAGGATGCTTACAAACAAGCTGAAAGTGGTTGAGTGGAAAGCTGCCAAGTCATTTTTATCTTTTGTCATTTTCATTTTTGATCTTTTTATTAAACAGTGAATATTTGTAATCTTTACAATGAGCAAAGCAATATATTATTTTCATTTCAAGTGAAAATGCAGCTGTATTAAAATATTTTTTAACTTCTCTTGGCAGATTTTCAAAGCTATAGAAACGATTTGAGGACTGGTAACATCTCTATTAAGTCATTTATTCCACTTCCTGGGTTAGTATATATTCAATTCCTATGGCTTTCAAAGAAAATATGACCTGTCATAAACACCAAATGTACAAAGGCAGTATAGATTCTCCAATATCTGCTATGAAAGAGCATCAAAAATAGATTCTGATTTGCCTGTCACTATCATGAAAAGTAAAATGGGAAGATTACTTGGTGTTTAACTTCAGACATCTGGTATCAATTGGGCACAATCCATCTTTCAGTTTAGAGTCGTTATCCCTCAGCCTGCTTTCAGGCCTAATCCCTTTAAAAAAAAAATCTTAACAGTTTCCAGAGTTTGGTCTTTTTCTAATTTTCAGGGCATAAGCCTTTGGGAAAACTTTAGATCCGATCTTCCCTTACTGCCTTTCCTTTTCCTAAAAGAACAGAGTATTTCTTCACATGTGGGATTTTTGTGGTTATCATTTATCACTTCAGGCTTTCAACCACAAATTCACTCATTATTTTGTAGACTTCTTAGTCTTTGCTGCAATGTATAGGAGCATTCTTCAAATAGTTTTCTAGACTAGGACAACCTAAACATAATTTTAAAATCTTTGGAATTATTAAAATGATCAATTAATAAACTCCAGTGATGTAAATAAAAACAAAGTATTATATGTGAGAGAAATGGTTCTTTGAGCAATGAGTCATGTTATAAAATAATGCTTTCGTGCTATATGAGAGGTAAGCTGTGTTTAGACCAAGGAAAAGTAACAGGCATACCCCTGATTGATTTTAATAAGCCTTTAGATTCTCCTTCAGCAATACCACTTACTCACCTCTTGGCAGTTTTTTTTATAAGGTAAAAAGATTAAGTCTGGACCTACCCACTGGTAGTGGGTGCGTAACAAGCTGAAAGATCACCCATTTAGAATTACTCCTCAGGAGCCCTTCAAGGGCTGATTTCATTTAATAGCTCTGACCTGGATAAAGAAATTGAGACTTCATCACATCTGCTCATGACACTAAATTAGCTGGGGCACATAACACCTTCTAGAATTTCCTTGATATATTTGAGAATGGTTTATAGACCATGTTGCAAAACAGTTTATTTAGGGACTAACTCAGACCACTCTGGGATGGAGAAAATCCACACAGATGCAGCCAAGTTCTGAGAGTCTTATCAATCACCGTAAGCACCAGGCAAGAATGCAGCCTTTATGAAAAATACAAGATAAAATTTCATTGTATCCAGAAAATAATTCATCCTTGATTACTGGCACAGGTTTTTATATTCTCTTTTCAGTGCAGGAATAAGAGTGAATCTAGGAAGAGGATTCAAGTTGATTTAAAAATGAGAAAAATAGATCCTTTGAGAAGACGCTAATAATCTTGCTTTACTTGGATTAAAGACTGAGAAGATAATATCTTTGAGAGACACTCACTGTATCAAGAGAGTTTGGCTAGAAAAAAATTAAGCTAAATAAACACTGGAATGGGCCAAAAAGGATTATTGAAGTATTTTTGTCCTTTGAGATCAATTAAATGAAGAGAAATGGTCATTTGTTTAGAAGTAACAAGGTGAATTGCAATTCTTTTGTAGTTCATTGCCTGCTCAGAGATTCTAGCAAATAACTTACTTATTGTATGTGATCTTGAAAAAGGCAATGAATTTTAAAAATGTAATACATATTAAATTATTTCAATAGATAGCATTCTTTTGTCAAAACATTGGGTTCAATTAATATCTCTCAGTCACCAATGATATTCAAGACACTATATTATTGATTTTGTGATAAAAAATTTGTTACATTCATGGTAACTTCTTTAAAGAAACTTAAAATTTAGAAAAGAACATAGAATATATATGCTAATGTATCAAGGTAATGTGTGGTAAGTGTCTTATCACAAGATAGTACCAAATAGTATTAGAGTATAGTAAAAGACTAACTTCTTAAATTACAGTCATGCTACTAATAGCAAATGCTTGCATAACACTTATTACGTTCCAGTCATTGTTCTAAGACCTTTGCATAGAGTAGCTCATGCAATCGTCATAACAACCACATAAGGTAGTTATTGTACCCATTTTATAAATGAGGAATCTGAGGCATGGTAAGTGAAGTAACTTAATTATGCTTATAAAGCTGGTAAGTGCGTGAAGGAGCATTAAAAGTCAGAGAGCATTTGTCAATCTAGAAAACTGGCAGAAATTTTGATGAACAAAGTTAGAATAAGATTTAAAAAAGGAAAGTGGGCTCTGGCAGAGCTCATCAAGAGAAGAGGGTGATGTTAAGAGGAATGTGTATTAGGAAATGAGTGGTTCTAGTTGTCTAGGAACGGTGTTCTTAGGTGAGACTAAAAAGAGACACTGGGCTAGATGGTGGTGGGTCTTCGATGTGAGAGCAAAGAGTTTAAACTTAATTAAGTAGTCACTGAAAGAGCAAAGAAGATTTAAAAAAAGGCACTTTAGTAAAAATGGATTTAAGGAAGACAAATTTGTGATAGAACGAGAGAAAGGGAAAAATCAGAAAGTTAAAAATTACTAATAATCTAAAATGATAGAAATTTACTAATTCCAGAAACACCTGAGTATTTTTTTATGATTTTTTAATTGTTAAAAATTAGGAGTATGGAATAACATGCATAATAATATTCTATTGACAGAATGTTATTCCAGGAATGAAAAAAAATGAATTTCAAATAGCATTTTAAACCTAACTAATTTATAGTAGGTGCTTGCAGAGTTGTGTTGTGAAGGACTGTGAGTCAACCTCCAGTGAAAGAGAAGAGCGGGGAGTGCCTATGTAAATGTCAGTGATGTTTCCTCTGCACTCTTTGCCTTAATGCCTAAAGTTCTGATGGGTATGGAAGATCTATGTATCATTTTACTCAAAGTTGTGCTCATGTTAAAGTTAACCCAAATAAAACATAGTACATAGAAAGATGACTGACTAAACTGAAAATATTACCAAAAATGTACCCAGATAACTGGATTTGAATTGAACCTTGTGGTTTACTATTTGAATGTCTAGAGTAGGGCACTTAGCTTCCTGAACTGCAAGAGTTGTTTTGTGAATCATCTCAAGTAGGAACTACATAAGGTTCTTTGTAAACTATAATACACTACTCAGGTAAAAACTTTAGCTAGTAATTTACCATATTAATTTAAACATTGTCATGAAATTTAAATGTGAGTATTTTTGAGAATTTTGCTTGTTGATAGCATGGTAGGCTTAAGCATGCTAGATTTTCAGCTTTAAGCCTCTTTTTTTTTGCAGAATTGGATATTATGGAAGAAAAAAATCTATCTTTTTCTGACAGGTAAATTCTACATTCCCATTATTAAAAACTACATCCTTCATAAACCCAATGCCTTGTCTTAGATCAGATGGCAATCTCTAGCTAAAAAGTGGACATAGGCAATATACTATTATTTGTCCAGTAGAAACTCTCTTTTGTGGTTCAAAGGATCTTTTATTAATAAAACATTTGAGACTACCAATACCATTGATAGATCTTCTCCGTTTTTTTTTTTAATCAATTTAGTGGGAAGAAAATACTAAGTTGATCTGGCAATTGAATAACATTTAGACTAGTAAATGTCTAAGTTGATACACTAAAATACTAACTTGATCTGCCAATTGAATAACATTTAGACTAATAACCCTTGTCAGGCAAGTCCCGAGTTTATCAAATTATCTTAGTCCAAACATAAAGTTGTAGTTGCTTCACTTGGTTCCTTAGCACTTGTGTAGTTATGAAAAACATCATTTAATAGGAGCAGTCAGGAGAGCAGAGGGAATTAGCTGTTCCCATGATGCCATATTTGGCTTATCTGATGAAATACAAAGACATAATCCCAGTTCTAGCAGCAAATAAAATATTTAACTGCCAAGCATGACTCATAGCTTCCATGTCTTTAATGACTATTTGAAACACCAGTAGTAAGACTCTATTTTTAGGAGCTAACAAATGTTAAATAATTGTGGTTTGTATTATTTTATAGAGAAAAGACTTGGAAATATACCCTCTAATTCTAGTATATTTTATCTGTGACTGCACATAACAGGCTTGATAGAATTTATCCAGGGAGCAGAAGCAGAATAACAAGACCAGTGAGTTTCTATCTGTAAGCATTTTGTTATTAAGATTCCAATAGCTGAATGTAGTCTCTGGCTTATTATTGGATTCACGAAGCTTTAGCGTGGTATAGGTGCAGCCTAAAACGTATAGAAATTATAAATTATTATTAAAACATACATATACACCCACCTCAGCCTCCCAAAGTGCTGGAATTACAGGCTTGAGCCACCACACCTGGTGAAACCCCCTCTCTACTAAAAATACAAAAATGAGCCAGGCGTGGTGGCGTGCACCGGTAGTCCCAGCTACTCAGGAGGCTGAGGCAGGAGAATCACTTGAACCCGGGAGGTGGAGATTGCGGTGAGCCAAGATCACACTACTGCACTCCAACCTGGGCAACAGAGTGAGACTGTGTCTCAAAAACAAAACAAAACAAAGCAAAACAACCTAGATATGCAAAATGAAAAAAACCTTAAATCTCCCAATATTACATGAGGATATAGATACATTAAGTTTTCTAAAAATGAATTCATTCTATGCATTTTTCCCTAATCTCAGGTTCACATAATGACAGTATTCACTTATTAACTATATCTCCTTTTCATAAATAGCAATCTAATCTTCATGTTGAATGACTGAATGTTTCATTATATGTTTTATTTTATCATATGATTTTTTATTGTTGGTTGCTTAGGTCCAACTTTGAGAGATGGTAATGGTTCTGTACCCTGGGGGTTTGAAGAGTGTCTGTTCATGTCCTTTGTCCACTTTTTAATGAGATTATTTTTATTTCTTATAAATTTAAGTTCCTAGATTATGGATATTAGACCTTTGTCAGATGTGTAGTTTGCAAAGATTTTCTCCCATCTGTAGATTATCTGTTTACTTTGTCGACAGTTTCTTTTGCTGTGCAGAAGCTCTTTAGTCTAATTAGATTCCATCTGTCAATTTTTGCTTTGGTTGTAATTGGTTTTAGTGTCTTTGTCATGAAATCTTTGCCCACACCTATGACAAGAATGGTATTGCCTAGGTTGTGTTCCAGGATTTTTATAGTTTTGGGTTTTACATTTAAGGCTTTAATCTAATTCGTGTTAATTTTTGTGTATGGTATAGTAAAGGAGTCCAGTTTCAACCTTCTGTATATGCCTAGCCTGTTATCCCAATACTATTTATTGAATATGAAATCTGTTCCCCCTTGCATGTTTTTGTCAACTTTGTCAAAATCAGATGGCTGTACAGAAACTTTTTAGTTTAATTCTCATTTATTTATTTTTGTTTTTCTTGTATTTGTTTTTGCAGTGTTAGTCATAAATTCTTTGCATAGGCCTCTGTCCAGAAGAGTTTTCCCTATATTATGTTCTAGAACTTTTATGGCTTCAGGTCTTAGATTTCAGTCTTCAGTCCACCTTGAGTTAATTTTTGTATATGGTGAGAGACTAGGATCTAGTTTCACTCTTCTGCATGTGGCTCTCCAATTTTGTCACCACCATTTATTGAATGGAGTATTGTTTCCATAGTGTATGTTTTTGTCTCCTTTGTTGAAGATCAGTTGGTTGTAGGTATTTGGCTTTATTTCTGGGTTCTCCAGTGTATTCCATTGGTCTATGTATCTACTTTTATACCAGTACCATGCTGTTTTGGTTACTATCACCTTGTAGTATAATTTGAAATCAGGTAATGTGATGCCTCTAGATTTGTTCTTTTTACTTAGGATTACTTTGGTTATTCAGTATCTTTTTTGGTTCCATGTGAATTTTAGGATTTTTTTTCTAATTCTGTGAAAAATGACATTGGTATTTTCATAGGAATTGGATTGAATACAGATTGCTTTGGGCAATATGGTTATTTTCACAATATTGCTTCTTCCAATCTATGAGCATGGTATGGTTTTCCATCTGTTTGTGTCATCTACAATTTCTTTAATCAGAGTTTTATAGTTCTCCTTATAGAGATTTTTTTTTTGCCTCCTTGGTTAATTATATTCCTGAGTATTTAATTTCTTTTGCAGCTATTGTTAATGGGATTGACTTCTTGACTTGAATCTCTGCCTCATGGTTATTGGTGTATAGAAGTGCTACAGATTTGTGTACACTGATTTTGTAACCTAAGACTTTACTATTAATAAATTCATTTAGCAAATCTAGGAGTCTTTTGGAGGAGTCTTTAGAGTTTTCTAGGTATAAGATCATATCATTGGCAAACAAAGATTGACTTCCATTTGTCCAATCTGGATGCCCTTGATTTAATTCTCTTGGATGACTATTCTGGCTAGCCTTGCCAGTACTATGTTGAATAGAAGTAGTGAGAGTGGGTTGCTACTCATTTTTATTAATGATTTTAAGAGTATTAACCCTACTTTTAGAATATAAGCTTTAAACTGTAGGGACCTATCTGTTTCTTCTCTGTATACTCGGTGCCTAAAACAATATCCACACACAGTAGGCATCCAATTAATACTTATTTTTTAGAAATATTTTATTATTTACTATTATAGTTAATTTTATTATCTATAATAATAACCACATCAACTATGGTGAAAGATTTCACTCCTGCCTCAAACCTGCTGGCAAAATAATTAAGCCACTGAGACCAAGACTGGGAGCAGATTTGCTACTAGGTCATGTGAAAGGTAGTAGAAAAAGGAGCGGATGGGGAACTCTTCAGCTTGCAGAAAAGTAAACTCACAGCCCCTGGGCTTGTGCTCCAAGCAAATGGGATCTGTGGTGGTTCCAGAGGGCAGATCTGGGGCCAGTGCCAGAAGGTAGAGGGAGGCAGCTGTCACCTAA
This sequence comes from Ateles fusciceps, assembly GCA_036589455.1. Taxonomy (NCBI): domain Eukaryota; kingdom Metazoa; phylum Chordata; class Mammalia; order Primates; family Atelidae; genus Ateles; species Ateles fusciceps. Next base: position 31,652,834 of record JAZHEH010000065.1, on the reverse strand, counting down.
ATGTGTAACTTGCAGAGCTGAATGACTGCAGTGGACTGCCTCAAGAGATGGTTAGTTAATTAGAAAACATACCTAATACCCCAGTGTGTGATGCTTCCCTCCCTGTGTCCATGTGTTCTCATTGTTCAACACCCACCTATGAGTGAGAACGTGGTGTTTGATTTTCTGTTCTAAAATGCAATAAAAAATAAAAAAAATTTTTTTAAAAAGAAAACATACCTAATAGTAGCAGTCAGCTACTTATGAGCTCTTACTGTATGTTTGAAACTAAGTTACACATACAGAATCTAATTTAATTCTCATAACAACTCTATTAGACATACTATCATCTCCAGTCCACAGATGAAAAAACTGAGGCTAAAAATGTAGAACAGAGTATTTTGCCAAAGGTCCCATAGCACATAAGTGGTGATGTAGGATTTCAACCAAGGCAGTAGAGGTCATTTAATGTAGTGTTCAGAGCCAGTGCTCTGATCCGCTACATTAAATGACCTCTACTGCCTTTCAGAAGCACCTCCTATGTCCAATGCACTGTGCTTTAGATGCTGCCTCACTGAGTCCACTGACAACATATTAAGGTAGGTTTTATTATCTATATTTTATATTTTTGGAACTAAGGTTTGGAGGGGTAAGTGGCTTGCTGCAAGTTCCACAAGACAGAGAGGCCAGATTTCAACTCCAGTCAGTCTGACTCCACCCATGCTAATCCAGAAGAGGCTAGAGGCTCATTGATCAGGCATTAGAAGGGATTCCTGCAGTGAGTGGAGGCTCCTTCATTCTTAGACTCTTACAGGACCGGGTGTGGTGACTCACACCTGCAATCCCAGCACTTTGGGAGGCCGAGGTGGGAGGATCGCTTGAGCCCAGGAGCCTGAGACCAGCCTGGGCAACATAGTGAGGCCCCGTCTTTACAAAATAAAAAAATTAGCCAAGCATGGTGGTGTGCACCTGTATCCCAGCTACTCTGGAGGCTGAGGTGGGAGGATAACTTTAGCTTAGGAGGTCAAGGCTGCAGTGAGCCATTATCATGCCACTGCACTCCAGTTCGGCAACAGAAAGAGATCCTGTCATGGCCCTTGTGCAGTATGTCTGCCAGTTGAGCTCTGGATCTCGTAGGACATTCAGGGCCATGTTGCAGGTTCCAGTGGCCATATCCTGCTTCTAAGAAGTGCAAGATTTTGGCCAGGTGATTCAGGATGGAAGGTTGGTTTTTGGCGATCTTGACAGCCTTGCCAAAGCAGTCCAGAGGGTTGGTCCCTGAGTACTTGCAGTTGTGGACGCCCATGGTGGTGATGGAGAAGGTGTCTTTCCTTTCCAGCAGCATTCCGAGGAAACCCAGGCCAGGGCTTGGTGGGGGGATGGTCCTCAGACTTGAGCACTTGCTGGAGCAGGGCCAGTGTGCAGTTGAAGGTAGGCAACCTCTTCTGCTTCTCTCTGCCCACCTACAGGAAGATGCCATTTAGACTGATGAAGAGTGTTGCCATAGTGAAGTACCAGCCCCTTTTCTCTTCCATCGGGACCTGCTTCTCCCTTTGGCCCATCCCCTCCACGTTCCTCAGACAGCCCCTTTGGGCATATGGAGCCCAGCTCAGCTGAAGTTCAAAACCCCCTGAACTGTTTTGCCATTATTATTCTTACTAACATTGCTGTACATTTAGAACAACTTGGGTTTGAATTAATATTATTAAACGTGTTACAAATAGTTTTTTTCCCATTTTTACATTACATTTTAACATTATTAATTGGTACATATTGAATTTATAGAAGTTCTAAGTCAATGTTTCTTAACACCTGTAAGCGAATATCTGTTTCTGAAAACAGAAAAGTCTCATTTCTGTTCTTAAGATTATTTGAGATTTTTGATACAATTTCAGTAGCATAACTAATGCTTCAGAGCCCTGGCTGGTAGAGGAGGGGGGAGTGAAGGAAGACATAAGCTTCAATTATAGGCTGCCACTTACAAGCTGGTCAAATTTTTTAACCTTTTTGAGCCTGAGATTTCTTATCTGAATATTAGAGCGTTAATTGTTCCAACTAAGATAACCATTGTGAGAATTAAATAAATGAGAATCTTTGTAAAGTACTTAGAACAATATGTAGAATATGCAGTCTACTAGTAATAGTACCTTGGTTCTGATAATAATGATGACAATAACTTCTCTAAATTTCAATCTTCATCTGTAAAATGAAAATAATGATCCCTACCTCATATGAATATTGCCTGGAACATACCAAATACTCAATAAGTGACAGTTATAAAAATTAAAATTAAAAATTACACAAAGGAAGAGTAATTTTATAATCCCCCCCCCCCCACACACACACAGAGAGAGAGAGAGAGAGAGAGAGAGAGAGAGAGAGAGAGATTCTGATATGCTTATATCCTTAGGAAAGAGAACCAAGCCTTCTGACCCCTGCCTCCTCTCCATTGAAGATAACTATTTTAGCATTTTTTAAAATAAAATCTACTAATCTTTCCCTTTAAAGGAATCTGCCTTTGAAGCCAGGCTAAATAAGTCCATATTCATACTAAACTTTTAAACAAAATACTCATCAATCCTTTATTACAGCTTTCTAACTTTATTTTGTTTCAGTTAATTTCTAATTCATATGGAATATATTATGGTATAAATTGTGAGTTTTTCAGTTGATTAGCAAAGTGTCCCAAGTATCTTTTTGTTGCCAATAGTATTTCAAACTTTATTGAATGATTTCCAAAGAACATTATATCATCATACATTTCCTACATTTAGTAAGTACATTTTAGGTATTTATTTTTGTGTTGTGAATAAGACTCTAAACTACTATATTTTGACTAATTAATATTGATATTTAAAATATTTTTGTGTATTTAAAAGTCTGTTGTCTTACCCATAACTTTTTAATAAGTTACTTTTAATATTTTTTCAATTTAATGGAAGCTTTCAAGTATGTAATTACATTACTTGAAAATTATAGTCATATTTGCAACTTTTTGTCTGAAATGATTTTGACTTGAACTTCTATTACTTTGTTAAATAATAATGGAGATAAATATTCCTGATTCTCTCCTCAGTGTCCTCCCATTAAGCATGACATTGGCTGTTGGCTGGAAATAGATTTCCAGCTCTTCCCCACATAAGGAAATATGTTATATTTCTATTTTATTGAGAATTTTAATCAGATATAAATTTTAAATGTCATCAAACTTTTTTTGAAATCTATCAAGATCTGGTTTTTCTTTTTCCACCCACTTGTATAGTGATATGTATTTTCATCTTGATAACTGTAGTAGTACATTATTGTGCTACTAATGAAGACATACCTGAGACTGGATAATTGATAAAGAAAAGATGTTTAATTGACTCACAGTTTTGCATGGCTGAGGAGGCCTCAGGACCCTTACAATCATGGCGGAAGGCATCCCTTTAGGTTGGCAGGAGGGAGAATGAGTGCCAAGTGAAGAGGGAAGTCCCTTATAAAACCATCAGATCCTGTGAGAACTCACTGACTATCATGAGTAAAACATAAAAGAAATCACCCCCATGATTAAGTTATCTCCACCTAGTCCCACCCCTTGACATGTGGGGATTATTACAATTCAAGATGAGATTTAGGTGGGGACACAGAGCCAAACCATATCACTAACCAATGCTAATATTAAACAATGCTCGATGGTACTGAAATACATCTCCTTTAGAAATTGGGTTTTTGTTGTTGTTGTTATATTGCAGAATTGTATTTTAAGATTTTTGCATCTACATTCAAAACTATATATTCTGTCAAATTCTTTTGATTATACAACAAACTCAAAAGTTTTTTCTTTACCTCTGTATTCTTTATCTTCATTCTCTCTTTCTCAGGTTTTGCAATTAAGGTTATAATAGCTTTTAAAAAATTAGAAGTTTTCTTTTCATTTTTGTTCTGGAAGTGCATACACATAGCATGAGAATAATTGTTCTTTGTGGGTTTTAATGAATTTTGCAAAACACTCTCTGAGCCTAATGCTGTGTTTTCAAGGTTGTTCTTTCAAAGCTGTCATTTTGTTATATTATTTGTTTGTACAAGTTGTTGTCTTTTTTAAGTAGAAAATTATTGTAATTTATATTTTTCTTAAAAATTATTCTTTGCATTCAGAAATTCAAATATAGTTAGAAAACAAAATATTAGTAGTGTGTATAGTTGTAACTGACTTCATTATGCAAGATTATTTTAAAAAAAGAGAAGACCACAAGCAAGAATTAGTACATTTGCAAGAGAAGGAATAGGGAATAAAGTCAATCCACAAACTGGAATTAGAGGGATTGGAAATGCTAACTGCTTATAGGTCCTAAAGGGGAAGTCACAAAATTTTAAAAGTTTTTAAGTAAGAAAAGCTTATTAATACTTAGCCTTGAGGAGAATACCACATTAAGATTGTGGCCTTTCTTCCTAAGTCTGGTGCCCTCAAGGAAGATACTTTAAGTTGAGAAAAAAAAAGTATGAGGCTAAGGAGGAAGGAAAGAGAGAAACTGAACTCGAGAATTATATCTAGAAACTTGAATTTCATTAGTTTTCTATTGCTACATAAGAAATTAACACAGAATTGCGTTAAGAGGTTTCTCAGGGAGAGGATCCAAGATGGCAGATTAGACACAACTCCAGCACACAGCACCCAGCGAGAGAGACGCAGAATCCCAGAGATCTTCAAGCTCCAACCGAGGTACCACCAGGTGTATTTCAATGGGTCTGGTCTGAGGGTGAGCAAAGCCCACTCAGGGCAGACCGAGGTGGGGAGGGGTGCTGCTTCACCCAGAAAGTGCATCTGACTGGCAAGTTGGAGGCTCCACTTCTGGCACTCCAGTCCAGCTACAGTGCTTCCCCCAAAGCCTCAGCAATACACAGAACGGGGGATCTTTGCCAGTCAAGCACCAGGAATTACAAGTGCGGAGTTGAATAAGAGTCTGCAGACTGAGCTATTGCCCCCTCCCCCCCCGCCCGGAGAGAGGGAGCTGTAAGCACAAGCAGCTGGGCGCCCCTACCCCATGACCAGAGAGAGAAAAACTGAAAGGGGGAGACTGCTGGGTGTGGCTGGGTGGGTCCCTAACCTCCCACACAAACCCCAGAGTTCTGAAGCTCTGACTTTAGCAGGTTGCCTAGCCAGTGCCACAGTCTGAGAGGAACCCTGAATGATCCAGCCCAGTGGAGGAAGCGCACAACCCACCACTAGAGGGGTGGGACCAGGCTACATGTTTTAACAAAAAACACAGGAAGCCTACATAGCAACGGGACGGCGTTCTTGACAACCCAGCAGCGCCCACAGGTCAGTGGAAGAGGCGGGCCTAATCTCCCAGCATAAACAAAAAAGACACAGGAAGCTTCTCTAGTAACCTGAAGGAGTCCCTAGAAACCCAGTAGCGCCCCCCACAGGCAGAAAAGCGACCTCATCAAGCAGCTCTCTGACACCACAGCCAGGTAAATCCACAAAGATGGGAAAAAACCAGCACAAAAAAGAAGAAACCATCAAAGACCAGAACACCTCTTCTCCTTCAAGGGATCACAACTCCTCAACAACACAGGATCGCAACTTGACTGAGGAGTGCGAAGAATTGATGGAAACAGGATTCAGAGGGTGGATAACAACAAACTTTTCAGAGCTAAAGGAACATGTTCTAATGCAATGCAAAGAAACCAAAAACCTTGAAAAAAGGTTAGACGAAATGCTAACTAGAATAACCAGCTTAGAGAAGAACATAAACGACTTGATGGAGTTGAAGAACACAGCACGAGAACTACGTGAAGCAAGCACAAGTTTTAATAGATGAATCAATCAAGCAGAAGAAAGGATATCAGACATTGAAGATCAACTCAATGAAATAAAAAGAGAAGGCAATACAAGAGAAAAAAGAGTGAAAATAAATGAACAAAGCCTCCAAGAAATATGGGATTATGTGAAAAAACCTAATCTACGCTTGATCGGTGTACCTGAATATGATGGGGAGAATGAATCCAAGCTGGAAAACACACTTCAGCATATTATCCAGGAGAACTTCCCAAGCCTAGCAAGGCAGTCCAAATTTCTAAGTCAAGAAATACAGAGAACTCCACAAAGATATTCCTCAAGAAGAGCAACCCCAAGGCACATAATTGTCAGATTTACCAGGGTCGAAATGAAGGAAAAAATGCTAAGGGCAGCCAGAGAGAAAGGTCAGGTCACCCACAGAGGGAAGCCAGTCAGACTCACAGCAGATGTCTTGGCAGAAACTCTACAAGCCAGAGGAGAGTGGGGGCCAATATTCAACATCCTTAAAGAAAAGAACTTTCAACCCAGAATCTCATATCCAGCCAAACTAAGCTTCATAAGTGAAGGAGAAATAAAATCCTTTACGGACAAGCAATTATTGAGAGATTTTGTCACCACCAGACCTGCCCTACAAGAGCTCCTGAAAGAAACACTAAGCATGGAAAGGAACAAGTGCCAGTCACTGCAAAAGCAAACCAGTTGGCAAAGACCAAAAATGCAATGAAGAAAATGAGTCAACTAATGAGAAAGAAAACCAGCCAGTAACAAAATGGCTGGATCAAATTCACGCATAACAATATTAACATTGAATGTAAATGGCCTAAATGCCCCAATCAAAAGACACTGACTGGCAAACTGGATAAAAAGTCAGAACCCATCAGTGTGCTGTATTCAAGAAACACATCTCACACACAAAGACACACATAGACTCAAAATAAAGGGATTGAAGAAGATTTACCAAGCAAATGGAGAACAAAAAAAAGCAGGGGTTGCAATGCTAGTCTCTGATAAAATGGACTTCAAACCAACAAAGATCAAAAGAGACAAAGAAGGACATTACATAATGGTAAAAGGATCAATCCAATAGGAAGAGCTAACTGTCCTAAATATGTATACCCTCAACACAGGAGCACCCAGATAAACAGAGCAAGTTATTAACGACCTAAAATGAGATTTAGACTCCCACACAATAATAGTGGGAGACTTCAATACTCCACTATCAATATTAGATCAACGAGACAGAAAATTAACAAGGATATCCAGGACTTGAATGCAGAGCTGGACCAAGCAGATCTAAGAGACATATACAGAATGCTCCACCCCAAATCCACAGAATATACATTTTTCTCAGCACCACATTGCACTTACTCTAAAATTGACCACATCATTGGCAGCAAATCACTCCTCAGCAAATGCAAAAGAACAGAAATCATAACAGTCTATCAGACCACAGCGCAATCAGACTAGAACTCAGGATCAAGAAACACACTCAAACCTGCACAACCACTTGGAAACTGAACAACTTGCTTCTGAATGTTGACTGGATAAACAATGAAATGAAGGCAGAAATAAAGATGTTCTTTGAAACCAATGAGAATGAAGACACAACTTACCAGAATCTCTGGGACACCTTTAAAGCAGTATCCAGAGGGAAATTTATAGCAGTAAATGCCCACCAGAGAAGAGAGGAAGTATCTAAAATCGACACCCTATCATCAAAATTGAAAGAACTAGAGGAACAACATCAAAAAATCTCAAATGCTAGCAGAAGACAAGAGATAACTAAGATCAGAGCAGAACTGAAGGAGATAGAGACACAAAAACCCTTCAAAAAATCAATAAATCCAGGAGCTGGTTTTTTGAAAAGATCAACAAAATAGACAGACTGCTAGCCAGATTAATAAAAAAGAAAAGGGAGAAGAATCAAAATAGATGCCAAAAAAAAAAAAAATGATAAAGGGGATATCACCATTGATCTCACAGAAATACAAACTACCATCAGAGATTACTGCAAACAGTTTTACTCACATAAACCAGTAAACCAGGAAGAAATGGATAATTTCCTAGACACTTGTTCTCTACCAAAACTAAACCAGGAGGAAGCTGAAACCCTGAATAGACCATAACAAGGGCTGAAGTAGAGGCAGCAATCAATAGCCTACCAACCAAAAAAAGTCCAGGTCCAGATGGGTTCACAGCTGAATTCTACCAGACTTACAAGAGGAGCTGGTTCCATTCCTTCTGAAACTGTATCAAACAATACAAAAGGAGGGAATCCTCCCTAACTCATTTTATGAGGCCAACATCATCCTGATGCCAAAACCAGGCAGAGACTCAACTAAAAAAGAAAACTTCAGGCCAATATCCATGATGAACATCAATGCAAAAATCTTTAATAAAATACTGGCAAACAGATTGCAACAGCACATCAAGAAGCTTATCCATCATGACCAAGTAGGCTTCATCCCAGGGATGCAAGGCTGGTTCAACATATGCAAATCCATAAATGTAATCCATCACATAAACGGAACCAAAGACAAAAACCACGTGATTATATCAATAGATGCAGAGAAGGCCTTCGATAAAATTCAACAGCACTTCATGCTAAAAACTCTCAATAAACTAGGTATTGATGGAATGTATCATAAAATGATAAAAGCTATATATAACAAACCTACAGCCAATATCATACTGAACGGGCAAAAGCTGTAAGAATTCCCTTTGAAATCAGGCACTAGACAAGGATGCCATCTCTCACCACTCCTATTCAACATAGTATTGGAAGTTCTAGCCAGAGCAATCAGGCAAGAAAAAGAAATAAAAGGTATTCGATTAGGAAAGAAGGAAGTCAAACTGTCTCTATTTGCAGATGACATGATTGTATATCTAGAAGACCCCATCGTCTCAGCCCAAAATCTTCTCAAACTGATAAGCAACTTCAGCAAAGTCTCAGGATATAAAATCAGTGTGCAAAAATCACAAGCATTCCTATATACCAATAACAGACAAACAGAGAGCCAAATCAAGAGCAAACACCCATTCACAATTGCTACAAAGAGAATAAAATACCTAGGAATACAACTAACAAAGGATGTAAAGGACCTCTTCAAGGAGAACTACAAACCACTGCTCAATGAAATAAGAGAGGACACAAACAGTTGGAGAAACATTCCATGCTCATGGTTAGGAAGAATCAATATCATGAAAATGGCCATACTGCCCAAAGTAATCTATAGATTCAATGCTATCCTCATCAAGCTACCAATGACCTTCTTCACAGAACAGGAAAAAACCACTTTAAACTTCATATGGAGTTACAAGAGACCCTGCATAGCCAAGACAATCCCAAGCAAAAAGAACAAACTGGAGGCATCACACTGCCAGACTTCAAACTATACTACAAAGCTACAGTAATCAAAACAGTATGGCACTGGTACCAAAACAGAGACACAGACCAATGGAACAGAACAGAGACCCCAGAAGAAACACCACATATCTACAACCATCTGATCTTTGATAAATGCAGCAAAAACAAGCAATGGGGGAGAGGACTCCATGTTTAATAAATGGTTGGGAAAACTGGCTAGCAATGTGCAGAAAGCAGAAACTGGACCCTACCTGTCACCTTACACTAAAATTAACTCCAGATGGATCAAAGATTTAAACATAAAACCTAACACCATAAAAACACTAGAAGAAAACATAGGCAAAGCCATCCAGGACATAGGCATAAGCAAGGACTTCATGACTAAAACACCAAAAGCAATGGCAATAAAAGCCAGGATAGACAAATGGGATCTAATTAAACTCCAGAGCTTCTATACAGCAAAAGAAACCATCATTAGAGTGAATCAGCAACCAACAGAATGGGAAAAAATTTTTGCAATCTACCCATCTGACAAAGGGCTAATATCCAGAATCTACAAAGAACTAAAACAGATATACAAGAAAAAAATAAACAACCCCTTTCAGAAGTGGGCAAAGGATATGAACAGACACTTTTCAAAAGAGGACGTATATGAGGCCAACAAACATATGAAAAAATGCTCATCATCACTGGTCATTAGAGAAATGCAAATCAAAACCACACTGAGATATCATCTCTCACCAGTTAGAATGGTGATCATTAAAACATCTGGAGACAGCAGATGCTGGAGAGGATGTGGAGAAATAGGAACACTCTTACACAGTTGGTGGGAGTGTAAATTAGTTCAACCATTGTGGAAGACGGTGTGGTGATTTCTCAAGGATCTAGAAATAGAAATTCCATTTGACCCAGCAATCCCACTATTGGGTATATACCCAAAGATCTATAAATCATTCTACTATAAAGACACATGCACACGTATGTTCATTGCAGCCCTGTGTACAATAGCAAAGACCTGGAACCAACCCAAATGCCCATCAATGATAGACTGGACAAAGAAAATGTGGTACATATACACCATGGAATACTACGCAGCCATAAAAAATGATGAGTTTGTGTCCTTTGTAGGGACTTGGATGAATGTGGAAACCATCATTCTCAGCAAACGGACCCAAGAACAGAAAGCCAAGCACCATATGTTCTCACTCATAGGTGGGTGTTGAACAACGAGAACACATGGACTCAGGGAGAGGAGCATCACACACAAGGGACAGTTGGGGGGGGGGTAGGGGGAGAGACAATGGGGGGGTGGGGAGGGATAACATGGGGAGAAATGCCAGATATAGTATGCACCTAAAGTAAAATAAATAAATTAAAAAAAAAAAGAAATTAACATAAATTTTGCAGCTTTGAACAAGGTTTGTCCCAGTTCCACAGACCAGAAGTGTAGCTGTATTATCTTCTCAGGTCTCACATGACTATAATTAAGTTATTGGTCCCATCTGAGGCTCAAGGTTCATTTCCCAAATCACTGGTTGTTGGTGAAATTCAGCTCTTTGAGATTGGAAGACTAAGGTCCTCCCTTCCTTACTGGCTGTCAGCTGGGAGTTGCTCTCAGCTTCTATAGGCTGCTCTCAGGTCCTTGCCAGGTGGTTCCCCTCCACCTGCAAAACCAGCAGTGGGGAATCCTCCCTATGTGGAATCTCTCTGATTTCAGAAAGGGCCTTTGAAGGACTCACCTGATTATGTCAGGACCACCCTGAAAAATGTCCCCTCTTTTTCTTTTTAAAGATAGGGTCTTGCTCTGTCACCCAGGCTAGAGTGCAGTGGTGCGATCATCTCTCACTGCAAGCCCTGAACTCCTGGGCTCAAGTGATTCCCTTGCCTTGGCCTCCAAAGAGCTGGGATTACAGGCATGAGCTACTACACCCAACAAAATCTTCCTTTTGATTAACTCAAAAGTCAATTGATTAGTAACCTAATCGTGGAAATAATGCCTCTGATAGTCACAGGTCTGCTTAAAATCAAGGGGGGTGGCAATATATAAAGTATGCACATCATGAGGCAGGTATCGTGAGGGCCATCTTAGAATTCTGCCTACCCCTGGAGCTGACAGGAATAAGTAAGTTAGAAGCCTACTAAGGTATTGAAAGAATTTTGACTACGAAACAACAAAAATAAAACAAAAATTTTAAAATATGTTTTGAGACTCCTAATTTGCACAAGCAATAAATGCTGGATGTCGTAAGCCCAGGACCCAGGACCACAAAGAAGATGATAGAGCCTCAGTCAACCTAGGTCTCCAAATGTTTGCATGGAGGTGCCCGACCTTCCCACAACTCCTCCCAGGTCACTCTCCAGACTTAATGCACCTGAGAGCTGAGTGTGTTGAGCCATAAGATGTTTCATTTAGCATTCCCAGGTGCTAGTATCACCATAAGCAAAACAATACTCTGAGGACAGTGGAGCAACTAAATAGAAGGAGCTTCTGGTCCCCAGATGACCCGGTGAAGTCAAGTTACGTACCGTCACTAGACTGCCTTTCCTTCAAACATCTGTAGTGTTTAAGTCTTTGAATTCTTAGAACTCACTTTTATAGTAGTCTCACCTATAAGCCAACTAATAAATACATTTTCTTCTAAATAACTTTTATAGTTTTGTATTTGTACCACTCATTCAGGAAATCTTAGGTGCTACATTTAACTTCTAATCTAATCTGCCTTGAATTGTTATTTACATCTTTTATCATTAATTACTTTTCCAAATGTTTATACTTTTTCCCTCTAAAATGATAAGTCCCGTAAAGAACAGAAACCATCTCATGTATTTTTATATTACATGATCCTTAATGCTGTTCCCTAGAAACCAATGACTTCAGTATACATAATTTTTGGCTACTCTAAAGCTCTTGTATTCTTTTCTAGTTGCTTATAATTCAAGTTTCTATCTCCAAATACATAATATTGTAATCTCTGGAAACAATGACATAAATACAACATGTTATTAGTCTAAGTTTTAAAACTGCATTTTTAGTTTTTTTGGTCTATTTATGGTTTGATAATGATATATCCGCCTTTAATAGTGAATGTATTCAAAGCTTATTCAGCCACAATGGCAATATTTTATGAGTAAATACAGTCTTAGAGAAATCCCTAACAGAAGCTGCCGAATTATTTTGAAAATATCTCTTCCCAATCACTTTACAGGACTGTATTCCATAAAAGAGAATGAGGGCTAGTAGTACTAGGAAGGATAGATCTATCGGGATAAAGGGCACATTTTTTATCCTCTCAAATGGGATAAAAACAAAGTTACATTTACTCTATGAAGACTTCAATTACATGAAGTCAAATATTCAGCTGAAGTTTTTAAAAATTAATTTTATTTCACCATTGGGCTTTACTTTCTGACGTAATGAGGATATTCTCCTTGATATCATATATGTAGACAGCTCCAAAGGACAGAAGACATGAGTTTGGAAACCAACTGAGATGTCTCCAGGTGGCTCAGGGTCCCCAAAAAGGTGGAACCAAATACACCACTCACTTGGGTGGCTGACAGCTCACATTCATGAACTCTTTCAGGGGCCTTAATTTCAGGCTGGTTACAATGATCACTAAAATGCTGCATTTTTATGCATAAAATTTACTTTGGGCAAAGATCCTAAATTTATGAGGTATAGTTTACTGAGATTATTGAATATAAATTACCTAAGTACCTATGATTTAAATAGAAAAAAACAATAAATCATATTTCTAACTTCTCATGTAACTTCTTCTTTTATTATTATGGAATGCCCGTATATATTTTGTTTTAGTTTCTGAGAAAAAAACCCAAACATTATTTAGCTGTAAGATTTGGTGGGCATGCTGAAACATAAATTAAGGCTTCGTCTGGATGAATGAAAGGATTTTTGAATAATTTTAACAGTTTCAATCAGTTGCTGCTTTCCAGAAAATACTAATCATATTTCAGTTGTGTGGGGTGGGGGAGGACTTAGTTTTTTTTATCTTTTAGACAGGTTATATAAGTTAATTTACTAAGTCAATGTATTAACTGCATAAAGTTTCTTTCCTCTGATAAATACTAAAAGATTTCAGTATTTAGTGTTTTCTTGAATATGGATTATTACACTCTTTTCATTTTCTTTTTTTGTTTTGCACATATATAGCCTCACTGTTTAGGTTTCAATCTGAATGTCATTTCAAACTATAGTGCCACCTAGTGTTAATGCAATTTATCTGGGCCACCCTTTCTAAGAAATAAAGTGATGAAATGGATAAGTATTTTAAAATATAAAAGCAATATTATTTCTCAAATTTTTCATATCAAAGGATTCTAAGAGAACTAAACTTATATATTAAATAAAACTAACCTTCTGTCTTTAACTAAGAAAAGCCAACCAGCTGTTTTTAGTGAGCTTCACCTAAAGTCATGGCTGAGATGCTTAGTATTCTATAGACTTAACTGAAATGTTTGGAATTCAGAGTGTCACACAGTGTCAAGTTCAAAGTAGCTTCTTAGCAGACACAGTGCTTAAAATCATAGACTGCTAAGACTGTGGTGTCTTAGCTGAATGGATATAAGGAGCAATGGTGAATAATGGGCATCCTTATAAGTATGCCACACTCTGTTTTCTTTTCACCAGTTTCCTTATTTGTTCACATGATTTCAAATTCTACAACCACATTTAATTATTCCAAAAGTCAAAGAGGAGAGATTTTAAATAAATAAAACATTTACCTGAAGATAAGATGATATCTAAGAAAATAATTAATCCTAAAGTTAATTCCTTACAGACATCAATTCTTTAGAAGCAGATATCAGAATATTTGCTGCTTCTTTTTTGGAAGAAAATGTATCACTTAGAATTGATGTCAGTTAGAATTGATGATGAACCTTCAACTTAACTTTAGATGTCATCTAAACCAGCAAGATTATTTCAGAGACTTCTGATTGTTGTTTTGGCAACTTCTCACCTTCTTTTTGGTTGATGATTCTTGACATTGTTTCATTTGGAGCACTTTTGTCTCAAATTATAGAAAACCCACACAATCAGTTACCTGTATAATAAAAAAACTCACAGGGCTGGTTTGAGTAGGACTTTGGCTATGTTTCTTCAAGTTCTCTCAGCTCTTCTATCCTTCCTGTAGGTTTTGTCCTCCATCTGGCTTTTCACAGCCAGATAATAGTCAATCCATCACCCCTGCTGTTACTTCCTACTGAGGAAGGGAAGGATTCTGCTTCCTTCCCCTTGAACAAAGCTCTAGGGAGGGCTTCACTCTAACTGGACAAATCAGATCATGTGTTTCATTCTGGGACCAGGACAGGAGAATGGGATTATGATAAATGGTTTAAGACCATTAGAGGTTTTCCTTGGGGTACAACTGGGATGAATTGCAACAAAAACTCCTGCCTGAGAGACTCAAGATTCCGTTAAGAAGTGGGACAGGTACATTTCATTCTTTTCTAGAACTGTAACAATCTTACTTAACTGTAGTCAGGTCATTAGTTGAATCATGGCTTATTCACTTTGGTAATCCCAAAACACAGGGCTTCATACAAAGTAGGTGTTTAATAAATGTATTTTTAAAGATAAATTAATGAGAAGTTACACAATGAATTAATAATGACTTATTTGCTATGACTTAGTCTTCCTGGTTTAGAAATGTCTTCCTAAAGCAATGGATTGAGAAAATGGTCATATTTAAATGGAAGCAAAAATTATTTTGGTTATTTTTGCTATTGATTGTGATAATAGCTACCATATGTTGTTATTACCCTATACAACTAAACTGAAAGTTGGAAGCCTGATTCATGGAAGAAACTTTATCCTAAATATGGTGATTAAAGTATAAGGAAGTAGACAGAATAAAATATTCATGTTATTACTTTTAGAAATTTGTTTCAGATTTCATCACAAGAAGTAAAAACAATAAATCTGAATATATTCCTTGAAAGTATGTGACTAAAAACGTGTTGATATCATCTTTTAGCTGAGTCAGTGTTAACAAATATAGTTGGAAACCTGAGACTTTTTAGGTTACTAATGTAAGGTATTACCTTGGTGCCAAGCCATAGTAAATAACAACTACATCTTTTAGTATGGTCCAAAGATACGGTCACATAGAAGTGGCTTTATGTTAAGCCCAGTCTACAGTATCATACAGACCATGTCTTCAGAGATGAGATGTCCTCTGCATCAACTGTTCACAGTCTAGCCACCAGTCAATACTTTTTCCACTGAGTCATCTGTTATAATTCACCACTGTAAATATGAGGGAGGTATGCACCATGCAAAGCCCAGCATTTAGTTTATTCAAGGAAGAGCTGGCCATCTATGTAGGTAGAACCCTAAAGTGATTTCCAGACTTGTTCCTCACACACCCAGAGTTTGGCATAGCTTCACAGACTGATATGAAGAGATTAATAGTGGATATGTTTCCACTTTTTTTAAACCTCTTTTGTCTGTTTTATAAATTTAAATTTTATATGTTGAGATTATGCACCCAGGTTTATTAAAAAAAAAAACAAACTTGTGGCTAAAAAGTTTTGATGGTCTCTGCTAAGCTCTACAGTTGAATACTCATGTCTGAAGGGCAGAGCAGCAAAAACTATGGTAAGGCGGTGAATGTCTCAGGACCACATGGATGCCGAGATCTGTATGGGAACACAACACTTAATGGAAACAGTATTCTCAGTTCATCATCTGGAGATTATTTACCACTCCCATATTACCTGTATATGACTCTAAATTCTCAAGTAAACATACGGAATATTACATGATTTCTAAGACAAAAAGCCATCTGATGTCATATATCATTACAGATCTGACAGTGATTTCTGTTGGGGTCAATAGAACTTGAAAGAGTTGAGCACATTGGGTCAGTGATTCTCTGTGTCATTCTGATCCTTTAAAAATCTTTACTAGTGACTTGTGACTATTTTCAGAAATTCTCCTGTTAAAAATTCACTTTTCTGGATTAAGGCATTGTCTTCTGTTAAAATGCAAATAATTCCACTGAGAAAATTAATGTTTTACAAAATACATATTCAAGTTTTAAAAATGGAATTAAGAATTATCTGCAATTAAATTCATTTTAGTGTATGAATTCCTGCTTATCTTAAATAGCAAAAAGTTGAATCTTGCCAAATTGAAATAATTCTGTCACTTCTGGTTTTAAATGTGCTGTTTTTTGGGGGACTCACTACTCAGCCATTCAAGATTCTTTCCCACCTTCTTTCTCTATAGAGAAATCTGGGCTTATGGAGGTTTATGTAAGGGAATCATTGTGCTTTTTTAGGGTGCAAGTATGACCTGTGGTGCACCTGCTCTCTAAGGCCTTCACTTGAGGTGTAACTTGTCCCACTAGATCTTGAATATTGATTTCACTTCATTCCATTTGCCACTGATGCTTGCAGTCCTGCTGTGCCCTCCAGTTGCCTATTCAGTGCAGTCTGTGTCCTTCTCAAGCCAATCACAGGCCCTTTAGTCTGTTAGTCCTCTCAGCCACTTCTCTGACCTCTTGGGGACCAGGAACTTCTGACTGGCTTCCCCACAGCAAACTGAGGTGAGTAGGAATCTATGTGGCTGTCCTCAGGCTGATAGCCTAGATGAGAGCTACAAAAAGTGTGCTACGTAAATCCTGTCTTAGTATATGAATTATTTAAATTACTAATTACTGGCTCATTTGGACTGCTATAACAAAATGCCATAGTCTAGGCAGAAATAAATAGCTAAAACTTATTTCTTGTAGTTCAGGGGCTGGAAAGCCCAATATTGAGGTGCCGGCAGATTTGATGTCTGGTGAGGGCACATTTCCTAATTCACATGTGGTGCTTTTTACTGTGTCCTCACATTGTGAAACAAGGCAAGGTAGCTTTTTGGGACCTCTTTACAAAGGCACTAATCCCATTCCTGAGGGCTCTGTCCTCATGACCCAGTTACCTCCCAAAAGACCCCACCTCCTCATGTCACCACCTTGAAAGTGAGGATTTCAACATAAAATTTTGGGGGGGGACATAAACATGCAGACCATCATACTGGCTCCCCATGAAATTAAGTATAGAAATTGACAGTAAGAGTTTGGAACTTTTCATAGTAATTTAATTTAATAATTAAAACTTTAAATTAAAAATGAAAACTTGTTTTTAAAAATTTGGGAGTTTCATTTCATGTATATGGTCATTTATTTTTATAATTTTTATAAAATACAACTCCCCCTTTACTACAGTAAGTTTAAGAAGACCCAGTCTGGACTATTGCTTTTTCCTGCTCAGGCACAACGTTGGACCTGACACGGGGCTTCTCTGTGAGACATGTGTTGCCCTCAGCTTCATCCTGGGAAGTTGCATCTACTCACCCTCAGCTAGGCAGTGAGTGCCAGTGACTCACTGAGAGGAAAACCATAGGCAAATCAAGAAAGTGTGAAAAAGAAACCTCAGCTAATGTCTCAAATTATTTACCTCATAATCTGGGATTTCCCTAGACAAAAATTACTGCAGAGAGGAAAAGAGCTACATAAACTTGAAAAGTCATTTTACCTCTAGGGAGCTTTATTTTCTCAATAATAGAAAGAGAATAAGCCCCATTTCATGGAATATTGTAAGGGAACACATAAGTAAACTTCTTACCACAGAAATGTTAATTGACACAGAAATGTTAATTGCCTGTAAGGTAAGTAGAGTCTAAAACATTTTGCATTTCAACATTTTTCTATCCATGTATAAAACATAAACATTTATTCACATTAATCTTAATGTTATGGAGAATATTGAAAGTGAATAAGTTAATTATATAGGGTTATAGTTGTAAGAATCATATTTATATATACAGGAGTCCCCTGTTATCCATAGGGATATGTTCCAAGGTACATAGCAGATGCAGGAAACCATAGACAGTAATAAACCCTATATTTACTATGACTCTTCCTACATATACATATTTATGATAAAGTTTCATTTATAAATCAGGCTCAGTAAGATTTTAACAATAACTAATAATGAAATAGAATAATTATAATAATATACTGCAGCAACAGTTATGTGAATATAATCTCTCTCTCTTTCCCTCTTTTTTTTCAAAATCTTACCATTTTTACTGTGGTTGACCACTGGTAACTAAAACAGCAGACAGTTAAACCTTGGAAAAGGGGTGACTAGAATTGTAAGAATTAAATAAGAGAAGAAATGTACACATAGTAGGTGTTTAATTAATGACAGTGGCCCCATACATACACTCATTTACCCACACATGTACACACATTGTATATATTCATACATGCCTACCATACTCAGATACAAGATTCTGAAGCTGTTTTCTTTTAGCTGGTAAAATACAAAAGCACTTAGACCTGCACATCTGTCGTGGATGACATTTTGCTGATATATTTAGCAAATGGGTTTATCTAAGTAGAAACAAGGGGAAAAAAGACTGCTGTTTCCTAATGATTTTGTTCTTCAGCTTTCCAATAGTGACTCCAAATTTGCATTTTTTTTCCTATCTTGTCACAGTGTGATTTTTGCAAAGTAATTATGGTAGTGAAAGTTGGTTTAGACTTCAGAAGTTAAATATTTCACTTAAATGCCGCTGTGTTTTAAATATAACCCTGGAGAACAGTGTTTAGTTGCACAGATGAAATGGGCTAAGCCTTGGGGCACTGTGACTCCAGAAGAGGAAATTGAACAGCGGAGTCAATTGGGCACAAGCTATGAGAAGAGTGAAGCAATTTATCAGGCAGACTGGAAGTTAATTATTCAGTCAAAATGTAATACGTCATAGTATGACAAGCACATCAAGCTACGTGGAGCAAATGCATAAATGTGATGACTATTGATTATCACCAAATGAAAGCTTTGGCTGTTTAATCAGTTATGTGTTAGTTTTTAGCACTTTAAAATCAGTTAAAATCTAGTGCAATTAAAAAAAAGTGTTAGAAAGACCAAATAATTTCAATGTAAACAATTAAGTTTGGATCATATAGTCCCAGTAAGCATAGTTCCAGAGTCACTATTTGGGCTGAGTTTATGGGAAAGATTTCTCAATGCTATAAATAAGGCCCGCAAACAAAGCAACAAAGACAGTCATTGTCTTCCCTTTATACATCTTTCATGCCTCAAAATTTACACGCAGTGCTAGATAACACATACTTTCACATAATACTTGGAATAAAGTGCGGCCAGAAAATGGAAATGATGAGGCCGAGAAAGCTCCACGTTATTAGGGACCTATTTTAAAAAGTATCAAAAGGGTTTGTTTTGATGAGACACACAGACGTGGAAATGGCTGCTATGAAGAAAGACCATTTTATAGTCACAGATCCTGGGTGATGATGCTGACTTTCTAGGAGGCCAGGCACACCACGCAGAGTCACATAGGAAAGCAACCAGGGTTGGTCAGGGGACAAAGAAAGAGTGAGGGGGAAGTGTGGGCAAGAGCCTTTATTGTGGTTTCTGTAGGAAGAAATAGGACAGCCAGGAGAAGAAGGCTTAGGATTGGCTAATATAATAATTTCATGGGCTTGTGGAGAGTGTAGAGACTGTTTCAAGTTGTCTGATACTTGGTCCTGAGGGGGATCAGGGCAGGAAGTAGTGGCTTGATGTGAGAGAGGTCAGTTCAGTAAGAGAGGTAGTTGGGGGTGTGGGTTCTGGATTGGTTGGTTTGCGTATGAAAGGCATACTTACAGACCAGGCTTTTACTATCTTTAGGAATTGGCTAGTTCTAGATGGGAAGGCTCCCCCACAGAGGAAGTGGGGCCCAAGATGCCAGGTCATTAAGAATAGAGAAAATTAGAAAATGTAATTAATATGGGACCTCCCAGTTTATGTGTTCTGGAGATATGCAAAATATTAAAATATTGAAAACACCAGGGCCAATATCCCTCAATATGTCACCTCAACTGTGATAAGGGCTGTCTTTACCTTTATGCTCTGTTAGCCATTCAAAGATGCTATCTGAGCTTTGCGGATCCTGGCAATGCATTCTTCTTAACTACAGATTATTTTGCAGCTCTGCTGCTAATCATGTTTTCTTCAATAGCAAGAAGGCTTAAAAAGTTAAATAATGAGAAAATGACTCTTTAGACACCAGTGATCCTGCTGAAGTTCTCTTGAAAACTCTTCACTATGGAGCAATGCCTAGGAAGGCTGTCCGCCGAGGGTGTCAGTGATGGTATTAAGAGATCAAGCATTGTTGAGGAAAGATGAACATCCCATTGTGGCACAAACGGAATACATTCCAGAAATTATGGTCTTCATACTCCAAAGAACTGAAGAATATCTTTAGACTGAACTAGACGGAAATGATTTTCAGATCACTGTTTTATACTTCATACACTGAATAAATTATGAGCTAAACTGTAGCTAAATATACAATTTCAGAGGTGTATTTTACTTTTTACTTAATGCAATCACTAAAATGCCTATAGTTACATTTGTGCCAAATTTTCAGTTATAAAATTTGATTTTCAGCAGATTAAATTTAGTAATAAAATGTTTTCTATGCCAAAGAATAAAAGGAAAGTCCTCAGGCAATAGTGTTTTTTCAATCACTGGTTTTTGAAATGCATTTGGTTATAATAAACACAACCACATATGGTAAAATATGACAACTATTTTTTCATTATTAGCATTTTCATCTGAAAATAAGGTTGAAATTTAGCCAACAATTATTCTTCTCAAGAGGTTAAGAAGTGAAAACATAAAAACGATTTTTTTTTTCACAGAAACTAATACCACATTGATCATATCTGAACTCTGGAAAAATAATAAAGAACCAGTCCTCTATCTCCAAGGGAACAAATGCTGGTGCTGGTGTTATCAAACAGGAGCTATTCCCCACCTGACCACTGTGTGGTGCTGCTTACTTCTAAATTGCGCGCGCGCGCGTGTGTGTGTGTGTGTGTGTGTGTGTGTGTGTAGTGTGTGGTGTGTGTGTGTCTGGGTGTGTGCGTGTGCGTATGCGTAGGCATGTCTGTGTGTGCGTCTTTGCTTTGTACATTTATGATTTGAAAATACAGCATACGTTCAAGTTTGGAAACATCAAGTGCTGAGATTCTATTTAATGACTACAGATTGAAATTGACCAAATGATTAATCTCAAGCTTGAAATTGCATGTACTTCCTGCTTAGCAAATGACCACCATGATGGTAGTAGAACTCAATCTGAGCATATTGCTAATTAATCTGATTTTACAAATAGATATACATTTGGTACAGAAACATTCCAAATAAAGAATTTTCCAAAATCTGGAAGCATTTAACTCTGCTTCTTTCCAATTGAGACTCCCATGTTTCACCATTTTTGTGAAAGTATGATTAGACAAAACAAAAGTTTTCTATATGGGTTATAAAACAGACTTTCTAGTTAGAGTTTGCTGGAATACGAATAAAACTCACAAGCCTACTGCACTGGCTTAAGCTAACAAGAGAGTAATTTAAAGACTACAGCAACAGCTTAAGGAACATGAAGAAAGAAGATACATTTTTGAAGATGGGAGCTGAAAATTGACAGTACTTAGGAAACAATAGAACTATCTCAATTCATCTGAAGCCATATTTCCTCATTTATTCAATTAGGATTTCCCCATAACGTTCAGCCTGCTTCTGGCTTTCTTGTGCCATATCACTATACCTGGCCCTGCTTCTATCTGACCTTTCAGTTTAACCCCCAGCCCCTAAATTATTGTAGTGTTTGTGTCTCTCTGGTCAATTTTTAGGGAGCCAGAATCTGGTCAATTAGTGGATTGATATCTTTGTATTATGTAGTCATCATGAAACTCTTAAAAATGCTAATCAATTCAGTGCAGTTCAACAGAAAGTATTAAGTCATCAAAACTGAAATGAAGACAAAGACCTGAGTAGTATTAGAATACTCTTGATAATACAGTTCAACCTCTTATACTGGAATAAAATCAATCCTAATATATATAAAACCAGATAGTCTATTCAAACTACACCACTTTATATAAAGAAATGTATTATGGAAACTTTCCAATTTTTACCTCATGGGATTTTCTTGTGCTTAAATACAAAAGAGAAGGGAGGAAGGCATTTTTTCATAGGCAAATAATCTAAAAAGAATTTCATAATAGAAAAATATTCTTTCGCATCAGAAGTTTTATTGCCCATTTTTGCGGAAAGTACACAGAAGAAGCTAGTGATTGATTGATCAGGTTATTTGCCTATTTCCCTTAGGAGTCTGAGGCCAGCGATGTGGGGACAGAAGGAATATTTGTTTAAATATGTCTTCCTCTCCAGATTCAACTCCGGGGAGGTTGGATAACTTAAGAGGGCCTGGTAATATACCATGCTTTAAAGAAATTTCTAAAGGAAGAGGAATCATGAATATCGCTAGGTTGAGCGATTCAACTGCTAATGCACAAACGGTGAATCTGGGTCTGCCTTCTTCACCACATCCCGGCTACTTGAGTTCTGCCATGGCCCCTCTGGGCCAGGCAAAGGAATAAAGGAATTGCTTCCTCAGTGTTGGGGACCAAAGAGATGCAGTGGCTACCACTGCTGGTTCCTCATCAACATTTTCTTTTGCTTCTTCTGTTGATGGCAGAAAGAAAGGAAAAATATGTGTATATATTGTTATTAAAAGGTAAGCCCATTGATGGGTCTATAACATTTATTTTAGATAATGGCACTTCTCCCAGATAAGAGGAATTGCCCATTTCTGGAAAGAGCTCTGAAAGAGAAATCAGTGATTCTAATTTTGTTCTATCACAGACAGACTTTGCTAATTCAGGGTCAGGTTCCCTCATTTCCCTATGCCTCAGTTTTTTTCCTATAAAATATTCAAGTCCCTTCCTGCTCTAATCATGCATGTTTTAATACTTCTCATTATTCCCATGGAATCTTCTTAAGGTGGCTATACCCATCACCAAAGCACATGAAAAGCTTACTTTCTTAGCCCAAATAAAGATGTAGTTTTGGAGGAGTAGATCTGTCAGTGTTAGCTTTATAAGAACAAATAAACAAAATAAACAAACAGCCCCCCTCCCACATAAGATGGGCTATGTCAAGCATTTGTTTATTTTGACAAAAGAAAGAGGATCCAGGCAATTACTTACCATTCAATGGAATTAAATCATTTCCATCCTCCCTTTCGCTCTCCTCCACCAGCATACACCATGATTCCAAGCAAACTATGCATTTGAAACCCATATGGAAAGGCAGGAAAGTGCAAAGAGTTTAAGGATATAGACCCTGGGGCCAGGCTGCCTAATTTCAAAGCCAAGTTCTGCTGTTTGCTACTCTTTCACCTTGGACAAATTGCTTAGCTCTGGCCACGTTCTCTCCATCTGGGAAATGGGGATAATAATGGAACCTTTGTCAAAGGATGGTTGTGAGAATGAATAAAAGCACTCAGGGTAGTGCCTGGTACATAGTAAGTGTCCCATAAGTGTCCTATAATTATTATAAGAAGTTCTGTAATTGTCATCTGAATATAACTGGTAAAGAAAAGGTTTAGAGTTAGTGGGCTTTGATATGGTATGGGAATGCTTCAAACAAAGAAAAATTAATTACGGACAAACTTTCTTTGGCTTCCTATGTTTTTCCCATTTTTTTTCCTATATTTTCTATTTTTTCCCTTGTTGGCGTGCCCCCCAAATTTGTCCTTTCCTAACAAAACATCATCTGATTGGTAAGCAGCTTCTCCTCTTCAGTAAGTCCCCAAAAATAAAGATGAGAGAATATTTGTAGGCATCCACAGATGATTGCCTTCTTTACTTGATCACCTAGTTCAGCCCCTTGTTTTGTGGATCATTGCCTGCCTTTGCTGGAGAAAAGGGAAGGAAGAGAGCTGAAGGAAACACTGTCCAGGGAAGGGTAGTGCAGAGCATGGAGAAGGCACTGTCTCAGATGTTCTGAGCCTGGGGGAGCAGAGAATACAGGAGAGAGCAGCACAAAAACAGACTAGGAGGAAGAAGCATAGAAGTTATAAGCATTTCCCCACCAATAGCTCCAATAATCATGAAGGCTGGGAACTGAGAAATATCAGTGGAGCTGGGGCCTATTGTGTCCTCAGCATTTACAGCAACTCAGCTAGACAGTGTCCTAGGGACCTAATCTACTGCACAACTAACTCATGAAGGTCCTGTAAAGAAGATGCCCAGGAAGACAGAATAAATAGGCTGAGATGGGTTAACTCTTCAACATGGAGGGATATGTTGGGGGAAAAAAATGCAGCTGCCAACTGTTTAATCACTTACAGGTATTGTAATTTGTTCAATATTTTATTTAGCTGTCTAATAAAGCTGGTTATCATTTTGTCCATATTGCTTTGGAGTTATTCTCAGACAATGTCTTTTTGTTAAAAATTCTGAGGTAAGAACTCTAATTAGTTTTTGAAGAACTACCTGAATCTGGAGGGACTCTAATGATCAGCAGCTGGTTGCTTTGCTGGTGCCCAGAGAGAGAAGGCTTGCCCCTAATTGGATTTACCTGCATGACTTAGTTATCTAAAAAGAACTAAAGGAGAAGCGTTGTCATAGAAAATCACATAACATGCTATAGAAAATATGTGAAAAAAAGGACAGGTACGTGTGCATAAGAGACATAGTCAAATATCAAAGCTGGGCTGTCTGTTGTATTTATAAAGTTTAATATCGATACTATGCTCGACAGAGATTTCATTGTCACCTAGAGTAATTCCTCATTTTTTTTAGATGAGGAAACTGAGGCCCAGCATAGTATGAACACTTGCTCATCCAGTCTAGTAAGTGGTCTTTGTCAGACTGAGGGCTTTTTACACCCTTATCCCATCACCTCTTGTAGATGTTGTTTAATCTGTATCTTTGGTGGAGAAAGGGTTGTTTTTCTCTTGGCTTTTGTTGTGTAAGCTGGAAGACGTTTCAGTAGAACATAATAATGAAAGTTGCTGTTAGCTATTTTCTAAATGAAATTTTTTTAGGATAAGTATTTCAAAGATATTTTCCATTTAGAAAGATCTTTGCAATTATGTGAGGCAGACACCCATTTTGAACATCTCAGGACTCATTTCCTATGGAGAACTCAGGATATGGACCAGGAGCCTGAAGCAAAAGCAGCAACGTTTTGTCAGAAAAGGACGGTCTGTTTATCAGTGAGCCTGGGCAAATATGTGAGAAAATGCACACTTCAAAACTAGCTGAAGGGAAGGTGGGTTTGCTCATCTAAGAAGGGCCAAATTAAGTGTATGAATAGGCCAAGTGACTTACACTTGTCTGAAACAAGTAGCAGCTTATCCAACTGCCTTTCAGGGAAGTGTCTCTTCAAGTTTGTTGGCTTGTCTCTTCAATGCTCTGTGACTCTTCAAGTTTGCTTGGGCTTTTAAAATAGGATTACCAACGAGTTTGACAGCAATGGGAATAATGAAGTGCCCAGAATAAGCAGCAAGGTGGCTTATGTCACATTGTATGCAGCATTATGGATAAGAGGTGATTTATCCCTTTCATCAGACCAAGCTCTTCACAGGCAAGAAAACTTATTCAAACTGTGGTCATAATCGCTAAAACATAAATAAAACTCCAAGCAACCCAAAGCACTCTGACCAAATATAATTTAAAATTAGACTGCATTCATTCAGGAAACCCAATATTTTATACATAGTCTATAAATAATATCATGGTCTTCACAAGTTTGATATGCAAATTTCAGTTGATAAAAATGTTGTCATATTTCCCAGGGCTTATTGGGAAACATGAAAAGGATCGTAAGCCACTTGAAGCCAAGGAAGCTTCAGAAAGGGTGGGAGTGTTGATGTTTCCCGAGGTTCTGTGGGAAATGTTAGAAGGGAGTTCCTGTATAATGGAAACAAGACAGAAATTTTAAGAAGAAAAACAATGTGAGGTTCTGCATTTAATTATTCTCTTACTTTTGAAGAGTCTCAAGCTCCTTTTATTTTTCCCAATGCAAAATATGCGTGTGTGTAGTCTCTGCAAACCCGAACTTTCTTTTTACGACCTGTAGTGGGGGAGTAAGAAGCATGAAGTGAGTCATTTTTAGGCCAAAAAAAAAAAGCCTCATAAACTTGTCTTTTATTATGTAATAACAAAACTCCCCAAAAGTTTTATTTATTAGTTATTTTAGTTGCAGAAAAACTGAAGGATATTGTACATTATATTTACCTACCAAGTAAAGCTTTTAATGAGATCATTGAAAAAGACTTCCTGTGCTTATTTTTTTAAAAATAAAATTGGGGGGAAAGGCTCTCATTGTAACCTCTGCCCCCTGTTGTAAATTGACCTTGCATACGCCTGTCTGGTATGTGAACCATGAAAAATCTTTATGGAGCTCTTTCAACCCTCTCTCTTTACTTGTTGTGGTACTTAACATCTACAATGAAGAATACACATGTAAAAGGCAAACCACAACACGGCTCATTAATTAGAACACATGATCCATATTTGTAAGATGATTGAGGCTATGAGGCTTCATACGGATAAGTCATGGGCAATGGGTTTATGTAGTGATCTTTGATTTTTCTATGACAAGGTACTAAGGGACATGCTGCCATTACCAATAGGTCAATGTTCTAGGGATCTTTTTCCTAGCTCAAAAATCAGTTATAAAGCTAGAATGATGGTAGCCATTGCCAATATTATGAAACTCCAAACAAATTTTCAAGTTTCTTTCTTAAGCCTTTTTTTGGGGGAAACTCTTTTTTTTTTGTTTTTGAGACCAAGTTTCACTCTTGTCGCCTAGGCTGGAGTGCAATGGCTCATTGCAACCTCCACCTCCTGGGTTCAAACGATTCTCCTGCCTCAGCCTCCCAAGTAGCTAGGACTACAGCTGCATGCCATGATGCCCAGCTTTTTTTATTTTTATTTTTATTTATTTTTTATTTTATTTATTTATTTATTTATTTATTGCATTTTAGGTTTGGGTTTTTTTTTTTTTTTTTTTTTTTTGTATTTTTAGTAGAGACGGGTTTCACATCTTGGCCAGGCTGGTTTCGAACTCTTGACCTCAGGTGATCCGCCGCCTCAGCCTCCCAAAGTGCTGGGATTACAGGTATGAGCCACTGCGCCTGGCCCAGGGGATAGCTTTTTAATGGAGTGACAGAATGAATATATTTCTCAGCTTCTGGCTTTTTAACTCTGTATTCCTTTTTTTAGACTTAAAATCATACTACCAACTTGGTTTATCTGAAATAAAATTCTTTTGACTTTTTAAAGATTAGGTCATTTAAATGACTCTGTTTCCTTATTCATTATAACTTGGGAAGAAAAGAAAAACCTGAGCAGATTCTTTCAGAACATCCCTCAAGCAAATTTAGGTACTACAGACACCAAAACTCACTACTTAAATGACAAAATGTGCGAAGGTTAATAATCAGTGTAAACAGTCTTGAAATGGAAATAGAATAATTGCATGAATACAACAGGATGATCTTTACTGTGTGGTTGTTCACAAGGTGATTGCTGGTGTTAGGCTCCAGGTGTTTGAATTCTGATCTGCCATCACTACTGTACGATTCTGGGCTAGTTAAATCCCTATAAGTATCAGGGTGAAATGGAATAACAAAGACTTCCTGAATGGGCTGGGAGGACTAAATGAGATGATGTACCTAAAGCATCTAACACGGTACTTTGTTTATAGTTACCATTATTGTATTATTGCTTTTTAAGATTAGTGATATACATGCATATGGTTAGCTGTTTACCTTGAAATTCCCATAATTCTAGCAGTCTGTATTGACAGCTACACTATGTCATATTTTATTTCTGTTTTCAGATGAAGAAGAAAGAATGAATAACTATTTATTTTGTCATTGAGCTAACTATTAAGATATTTTAAAAGTATCTAATATTGGGGCATAACACAATTTGGAATATGAGTCTCAATATTCATTATATCTTGTGACTAAACTTGCCAAGAAGCTCAGCGATTGCATTTTTACCTTTCCTTTCCTTTTTTTTCTTTCTGTTTTTGCAGAATAAGATGAACATTTGCTTTTTAAGTGTCATTTGATAGGAAAATGTCTATACTATACTTCTGGCAAAGATTTACCCTCTCTTTTATGGTAAAATATGTTCAGTTCAGCCAACCACTTTGTGGCCAAACCATTTCTCCGTACTCCCAACACAAATGTCGAATCAGAAAACAGAATGGCCACCATACAAGTCCTTGGCTTAATAAAAATAAACCAAGACAAAAAAACGCAAAGAAGTTTCTGTGAAAGCTGATTGGGGTTTATTCCAGCTGATTTTGCATTCATTTCACAATCATTTTTACATTCTACACATATAGAAATGAAAATGATTAATTCTGAATAATCTTGCTCTGTGAAGGGCTGATGAGAGGCATCCACTGCCTGGGCTTCCCACAGTGGCCCAGGGCACTCTAGCAATGCCACTGATAATTGTTGGTAGCTCTCACCACTTTCCAGCAAGTACCGCTCTTTCCTTTCTCCTTTTTTCTGTCTCATTCTTCCTTAATCAATAAATATTTCCTAAATGCAAGAGACCAGCTCCTGACATCAAAAGCTTATTATTGAATAGATGTGCCTTGCAGTGATCTTGATAGACTCCTTCATATGGCTGTCATTGTCCAATCAAAATGGTTTTGGACCCATCAAGTTTATCTACATTCTATGGATCAGTTAAGGGCCTACTGGGTAGCAGTTTTGTAGTTTGAGAATCAGCAACAAGAGAGAGCATATTTTTTCATGATTACATTTTTCTGAAGGAAAACATAAAAGATATTTTATTTTCCTATATGTAAAACTGTATTTCCAATGGAAGTGAATTTAGCAATCCAAGAGAGCTTTTGTAACTGCCAACAGAGTTCCAGGTTGCTTGGCAATGCACATAAAGACCAGATCCCCCCCCTACCCCAAAAAGGCAAAACAACAACAACAACAAAACAAGAAACCCCATATGGCTGTCATTCCAGAGATGCTCAGTTAAAAGCAGCCCAGAATAAAACTTTGAATGAGAAATTAAAAATGTGAGAGCACCACTGTGTTTCGTTTTTAAAGCAAAAACAAAATAAACAAAAACCAAACTGTTAATGTATTATTTCCCCTCGGCAGGGAAAATACCAATAATGGGTTTGAGAGTTGTGGTGCCAAGTTCTGTAGGATTATAAACTAGAATGATGCAAAGCAGATGAAATTTCATCTGCGGCTTACAAATGAAAGCTTTTTAATGGGGGAAATGGAACATTTCTGCCCCATAGATGTGCTGAGACCTCAGGTTCAAAAGAAGTTCAAGTCCTTTTTTTCTCAGCATGCCAGAAGCAGGCACCTTGGTGAATATCAGGCTAAAGAATTCATGGAGAATGCACTAAAGGGTTAATGGAAAGGGCTTCTAAAACCAAGGAATACCAAGGAATCCCCCAAATTAACAGTCTACTGTTTAAGTTTATTTTTTTTAAGTATATCAATCTGATGTGCAAAGAACTAAAGCTTTAGCAAAGGGGAACAGTCAATAAAGGACACCTTTGCTGATACATCGCTTTCTCTTTTCATTTGTGAATGATAATGAATTTGGCAACCATTGTGCCCCTTATTACAAACTCAAGAATAGGATCCCATCCATTCCTAACTCTTCTGTTTTCTGAGCAGGATTTTTAGAGCACTGTTGTCCTAACATACAGAATTAATGTTGAAAGAATTGATAGAATTTGAGAGAGTTGGAGAGGTTAAGGTTTTATTATTATTTTTCTGCAATTATGTCTGTATTTTAAGTTATTTATTCATTTCATGTCAATTTCAACCTCTGTGAAATAGAAACCTTCTTTCTCTAGGCATTTTATATTGTTTATGGGAGGTGGAACTGTGTAAAAGGCTTATGTGAGTCTAAGCAGTTACCAGTGAGGAGAGTGCAAAAGCCCACCTCATCCCCCAGTGCCTGTGGCACCTGATGCTAAAATGTATGGCTGAAAATACGTAAAGTGCCATCAGTTACCAGGCTACTTGTCTCCATGTTTTGTGATATCCCAAACCGGAGAGCTCAATTTCTTTATAGGATAAAATGATACCACCACTAGTCTGCCCTTGCTGGGTAAAGGTAAAACTCCAGATGGGCAGAAAAATCCTCCAGGTGGCAGCACCTTCATAGCTTTCAAATCCTTCTCTAGTGCAGTTTTTAATTAGAATTAAAATTATAGTAACTACCAAAAACCGACTGATTCAGGAATAAACACCTATATGGTACCTCCAACCTGGAACTAGTCAAAATGTATTAAGTTATTAATGATCTCTTCCAGCCTCTAACTATTGCTTGTTTTGACTTTCATATGAAAGTACTCCCTTGCAAGGAAATATTGAAAGTTTATAGACTTAAAAATAAAACAGAGCATAGAGTTATAAGAATGAGGTCATAACCTGCGACTTCTGGCTTAATATAATTCATTGTGTCTGCCTGTTTCTCATAAACTAGCATTTCCAGTCCTTCATACCAGCCATGTTGTTCTGTTGTGACCATTGCTCTAATTTCTATGTCCTTATGCTTAAGCTACTATGGAAACTTTGAGCCAAGGTAATAACAATAAAAAAAGTGTTAGTAAGCCAGAAGCAGGAGGGGGAGAAGGGAATGACAGCCATTCAGAAGGCTGGTGAAAGGTGAGCAGGACTTCCCTGGCAGAAACAGCTTATTGTGTTTAGGAAAAATGGCATGATGTTCTTTGAAAAGTTCTTTTTATTTTTGACCTTAGCAAATGAACCTATGAAAAACATTTACTACTAATTGGACACATAGTCAGATCAACCAACTACCTTTCTGTAGTGAAAGAAAATATAGGAAAGGTTAGCACTTTCCACAAACCGTAATAAGTTTCCTCTTTTTGCATTCATTAGTATGGGTATTCACAACATCAAAAACTACTAGACAAAAAAGAAAATATTCAAAAGCTAGCTGGCTCTTCTACATACCAGTTTGGTTTTTTAAAAACTGGATATACTGAATTAAATTAAATGACTTGAATAGTCATAGTGTCAATTTTGTGTAGTTTCTGAGACAGTTGAGCCTATTTGAAGATGCTTATGATGTTCTTGTCTGTCTATCAATATTTTAGTCACCTAGACTTAGAACCTGAGATTTACTTATTAGCCACCCGTTCCAACACCATCCACTGAATATTAATTCTGGCAGACACAGTGCTGGGGGACCTAATCTTCAGCACTTTATTTTCTTCAAATCCTAACAAATTGGTCCTTGTCTCATGTTCTCAGTTTTATTTTTTCTTTCTGGTTCCCTGGACTCTACCCTAGACCTTAATCACTTAATGGGTGTATTACTGTGAAAATCCTTCTCTAAATTTTCATGCTTGCAGATGCTCTTTCTTTGAGTCTATTCTCCATGCTACTGCTACCAACTGGCATGATTCATTTCACCGACTGAAAAACCTACCATGAAGATCAATTGAAAAATCCCCTGTTTCTAGGATTAAAACTTCTTATCATCTGGCCCCTCCTCATGGGGACCTCATTTTTCAAGGCTCTTCACTGTGTCCTATTATCTGCCATGCTCTCTTGCCCTCTGACATTTCACTGAGGATGGCTTCCTTACCTTCTCGCCACATTCAAGCTCTCCCTTAACATACCTTCTCTCTTCATTGCAATATCTACCACAGCATTTATTATTTCCAACAAGATTACATTCCTATTATTGAGGGACTTTTCCTTAGTTTGGCTAATGATGGGGTCCTTATCACATGACCACAAAGGATTAGACTCGTAGACAACTTGAAGAGTGAGAATAATGGGATTTATTGAATGAAAAGGAAAAACAAAAACAAAAATAGGGAAACAGGGATTCTCCACAGAGCCAGGGTCCTGCTCGTGTGCTCCTGCCTCACAGTTTGAATTCCAGTTTTCACCCAGGGAGAGGAGGGGCCAGACTACTCCCCCACTGCAAACAGCATAGCACTTCTGCAGCTCCATCCAAATGCGCACTCCTCCCAGTGCGCAGGCTGGTTGGAGTTTCTGTGAGGACCCCCTTCCCACCTGGCTGTCTCACTATAAAAGACATCCCCCGAGTCCTTTACTCATTTCTTCTCTCCACTCTGTTCAGCACATAGTAGGTGGCCAAAAATACTCAACCAAGAAATGCTTACTAAATTGAATGTTTTATCTGTGCAAACTGGTCAACCAATACATGCCCATCCTAGTCATTAGTCCCCAAAGCAACACCTTTCAGAAAGACTAAATGTCATTCTATTCATAAAAAGAAAAGATTCAATTTAGGAATGTTCATAGTATGTACTAGAAAATGTTGAATCCTCTCCTGTTGTAAAAGCCACCTTTAGAGAATTACATGATTGCTAATGTAACAGAAAAAGCTTATATTTGATTTTCATTTGAAACAAAAAGGTCAGGTTACTGCAACATTTTCTCTGTTGTTATGACATGTTTAACACAGGACAGTTTGACCTCTTATTCTGTCTTAATACTTTTCTTTTCTGTAATAACACGATGTCTATAATGGTGAATTATGATATTTAGAAATGTTTTGAAAACTTCCTTGAATCAAGTGAGTAATTCTGACCACTGAAGATGTTTTTCTGCACTAAAATACAGATTGCAAGGCAGCTGCCCTTTGCCATCATCCCAGTTGACTTTGAAGAGCATAGTGACACAGCAAACAAGCTTTCCTTCATAGGACTTGTTAAATGTGTGTCTTGCCCATATCTGAGCATCTCCATTACTGATACTGCCTCAGCCCCTTGAGACTCTGGAAAAGAGGATGATTTGGTTTGTATTTCTAGCTTCACAGGCGGTATTTGCTTTAGAGACACATTTATTTCTGAATGTGTCTCCTGAAGAAGAAAATGCACAATTTTATGACTTAGGAAAAACACAGGATATTTAGAAACGAATATTTTAAAGAGTGTTTGTTCTAATACCACTTTGCTTGTTGATATATCCCTAACTTGGTATAACTGCCCTTAATTCCAAACAGCCTTCAAATTTGTAAAGATTGTCTTCTACTGATTAAGAAGTTAACGGCTATTGAGTTCCTGGTACTGCACAGGGATTTACAAATGTGGTCCACAGTAAAAGGCAGGAAAACCTCTCAGCAGCAAAGACTAAAACCCCAAGAATGCAGAGTTGCCCATGGCTTCTGTCATTGGCTATTAACACTCTCAGTCACTGCCCCAATTCCATTTTTCTACCATCTTGACCAAATAATCTGTTTAGTGTAACTAGTATATTACATGTCTTCTCAGCATTAATAAACAGGAAAAGCTTTGCAACCTGAATTTCTAACTATTGTGAAAATTATATCTTATTTGGTGAGATTTAATGAAACACTTGCACTGGAATTCAGATTACATCAGATAGGAAGGGCTTTCCTCCCACTTCTGCACTTTTTTTGTAGGGGGAAAGGATCTGAGTCATTCCTCTCCTTGAGCTCTGCCTATGTCAAACCAGAGCAACAGAAGTAGATATTTTACACAGCAGAGAAAAGGGACCATACAATAATAATACCCTGGCATTATGTTGAAAGAAGTAGTTTATATTACAAGAGGTAGAAGTGTGTTTACCTAATAAACATTTTACTTTAAAGTAACTAAAGAACTTAAAGCCCTCCCACTTTCCCTCACTCTCCCTAGCTCTATGAAAAGAAGGTGGGAAATCTAGATGGAAAAACATGATTGGAATCCAGCACCTTGGAATGGGGCTAGAGGGATGAAAGCATAGTCAGTTAAAAGGGATGGAGATGTGGAAAAAGAGAGAAGAGAATCCTTGACAATGAGCTGAGGCGACATCAGTATAGCGTAATAAGCAATTTCAGAGGAAAAAAGGGTTGTTCTGCTCCATCCTCTGGTCTAGAGGTATGCTTGAGTAAGTAACATATTATTTCCTTTTTGATAATATGTTTTTTAAAATCCCTTTCAAACATTAGACTATAGAAAATATACACACTAAAAAGGAACAGCATCCCTGCAGTGGCAGTTCACTAGAAGACACAGTTCATAAATGAAACACATGTATTTTCTACAGATGTACGTGGGCAATGTTGCACTCATACTCTTCCTCCTTCTTTTCCTAATACCATTACTCAGTACTCATTGCTTTGCACAGTCTATTTTAGAAGCTCTCTGCTCTATTTTACACACTTCCGTAATGGCTGTAGGTATAAGCTGAGAGGTAACAGAAAAGGTGTGTGCTGGGGAGAATGGCAAAGAGCCTGTCCATTCTTTACCACTGTTAGTCTGCATGCTCAAAACCTACAGCTTTTGTAAAGCTTTTTAAGGTGCAGAAGTCATATGTACTATCTTATAAAATGTTTATTTAAGAAAACATTTTAAAAATCCTCTCATTCGTGTGGGCTGTAGGCTTCTTGAGCAGAGGGGCAAATTAAAAAGTAGAAAACACAACAGAAAAACAGACTGGTAGAAAACCAGAAACAGCATTCTGCAGAAGGACTGCTGGTTCTGAAGTCTTTCTTGGCTCTCTTTCACTCACTGAGGGCCTGAATTGGTTTCTGATGTCTCTCTAAATTAACCCCTTGTTACCAAAAGTCAAGACCCATTTGTAGGAGTCAAAAAGTTGTTCTCCTGAAACCTTGGTGCCATGCAGTTATGCAGGAGCAGGCCAGAGTTTCTAGTGAAGTGAGAACATTGATTTCCCCTGCTGCTCACACAACTCTTTTTCACACTCCAGAAAACCTGCCAGAAAACATGTTGGTGATCAGAATCAAGTGACTGAATTAGAGTTACCATGAAACGCTAGCTATTTTTTATGTCATTTGCTATAATTGATGTAAGTAGAGAAAAAGCTAAGAGGAGAGAAACTTAGATGGCTAAGAGGGCATTCTAGGTTGAATCATAATACATGAAGAATGATCAGAAATAATCTATGAGGGATCTGCGCGTGCCTGTGCCCTGGAAAGTTTACCCTTGCCTCGGGGCCCAGGTACCACAGTGGTTCTTTAAGCTCCTGAGCCCAGGACCCCAGCTTGGCAGTTACTCTGAGAAACTACTCCCTGGAACCTGGTACAGCCATAGCTACCTGTGGGCCATGTCAGATCCAGTGCCAAGAAGGATCCCCCTTGGCTAGAATTTTCTATCGTGAAAAAAAAAGATAAAAAAAACCCAACCAATCTTTACCACAAAGGATCCCAACAGCTCATGCTGTCATTGCTGCTGTCACAAATACCTACAATCTTTGCCAGTGCTGACTTCAGCTGATAAAGCTGTACAGAGACTACCCTGCTGTAGCTGCCCACTCAGAACCAAAGCTGCTGTACGCCAATCCCAACCAATACCCACACGCTCACCTGCAGGTAAAATTTTCACCACTGAAGCCAGACTGTAAAGTCTGGGAAATGAGACTACACCATCAAATGCACAGACATCAAATGCAAGGCCATAAGAACCATGAAAAATCAAGGAAGCATGACACCACTAAAGGAACACTATAATATTTTAGTAACTGATCTCAAAGAAATGAAGATCTAGAATTGCCTGAAAACAAATTCAAAGTAATTATATTCTCCACAATTTTTGAAATTCTACTGTCTCCTATATCTCTCTTTCTAACTGCAACTGTTCCAACCAGCAGGGGCATGAGGACAGAATGGATAAATAGCAGCTGTGTGGTGAGTTGCTGTTGCGTAATTAAAAACAGTCTTTTCCTAGGTTATGCTCCAAAATCATTTTGTATGTTAGAAAAGTATTTATAAACTACCAGCTCTGTGTATAGGTTGGTGATAGACACTGAGGATACCAAAAAAGAGCAAAGGAACAGATTCTGTCTTTGAAGGTCTTAAAATTTAGCTGGGGATGAAAACAAATAAACAAAACTAGAGGTCAGTTCAAAGCAATTCACAAAACTGTAGCCTGTGCAATGTGTTTCATAGTCTATAAGCAAACTCTGTAAGGGCTCCAGTCATTGGGAAGATGGAGAAACGTGCTTCATAGTTACCTTGTGTCTTTTACTAGTGCCCAGCCCGAGGTCAGCTGCAGTAACACACTCTTTGAATATGTCCCTAGAATATTTCACTTATATTACATATCCATAGCATGTACACATATAACCTGTATATCTTGCACCTCTTTATAAAATCTAACCCCCTCATGAGTTTCCATAATACATTGGGAGCCCATCAAAAGGAGAGAGACTTTCTCTACCCTGGTGTTCATATATCAAGTCTTGAACATGGAAGTTAAGATGGAAACTCTGCAGCCAGACCACCTGGTTCTAATTCTCACTAACTGCATGAAATCAGAGTAAATTATTAATTTTCCCATGCTTCAGTTTTCTCACCTGTAAAAGGAGGATGATAATACTATCTACCTCTCATGCTGTTATGGATATTAATTTAGTTAATATACATAAAAGCACATTGAGCTGGGCTGGCTAACAGCTAACAGTACCTGTTAGCTGGTTTTTATTATTTTCCATTCCTTCAACAGCAAGATAATTCTCTGTCTTTTGGAATTACTATATATTTTTAAATTGTGTTCTGTCATTCCTTCTTTTACAATATCTCCATCATTCCAGAGCTTTTTGCCATATATTATGTTCTAGCCATGCTGTGGCGATTCAAAAACAGTGTCTCCTGTGGGACACTTCTCTCCATTGTTATGACCACCACTATCAAATCTGGACCACTGTAATCAGATCAGCTTCTCTAATCCTATCTCTAATAAAACTATCCTACTCAAGCTTCTGTACTATTTCCTAATGACCACTAGCCTGAGTTTGAACACTGGTTACGTGTCTTTCTCTATGGATTCCACCTCTTTCCCTTCACTCTGATGACAATTTTCCTTCAGTCCAACTTCCTTGGTTATCAATGGACACATCATGCTTCTTTTATTCTTGTGCCTTTCTTCTTAATTAGATTCTAAAATTTTTTTACTGGTAAACAATGCGATTATGAAAAGAACACACGCTTTGCACTGAGACCTGGCTTTGGCACTACAAAGTATGGCAATTAGCTAACTTGTCTAAGCCCCAGTTACCTCATCTATAAAAAAGAAAATATCGAGCACAGTGGTGGGCATATAATAAATGTGAGTTTCCCTTCTTCTTTTTGTGTCCTCTCCAGCTTCCACTAGAATGCTGAGTGATAAGCAGGTGTGTTGTCTAAACACTCAAGAAGTATGTAATTGTATAACCAAAGAAATTCATCTAAAGTTGCTTCCTTAGCTACACCTTCTCATTGAGGCTATGGGAAACGAAGAAACCTTCCCTCTTTTGTTGGAATCACAGCCTCTGCTTAACACTTCATTTCTATTATAGGACAAGAACTGGAGTCTGGATTTTTCCAGCAATTCCTCCTGTAATTTTTATTTCTGATGTCTCAGATGCAGCTGCCGTACCACCACAACGTCGACATCAGCTTTGGAGTATATACAAAAGGCCTTTCTTCTTTTTTTTTCTTTTTGGTAACCAGGACTCCATGCTGCTGTGCAAATTGCCTGGCAAGAGGGATATGGTGCGTGAGAGTTCAAATTTTCCAGCTGGAGAAAAAGGTGCTGCCTCGCTTTCCCTGGGCTTGCAGAGTGGACCTCTATGGCCAGATTGGATTTGATGCTGCAGCTCAGTGGTGAGTTGACAACTACTGTGTGAGAGAATTGGCTTACATTATTAATGGTTGAGGCTGGGTGTAGTGGCTCATGTCTGTAATCTCAGTACTTTGGGAGGCCGAGTGAGTAGATAAGTGTTGAGGCCAGGAGTTTGAGACCAGCCAGGCCAACATGGTGAAATCCTGTCTCTAATAAAAACACAAAATGTTAGCCTGTCTTGGTGGCATGCACCTGTTGTCCCAGCTACCCGAGAGGCTGAAGCAGGAGAGTAGCTTCAACTGGGGAGGTGGAGGTTGCAGTGAGCCCAGATGATGTCACTGCACTCCATCCTGGGCAACAGAGTAAGACTGTTGTCTCAAAAAAAAAAAAAAAAAAAAAAAAGGTTGAGTCTCTAATAATTCAAAGACTGGGTTCCTGTGAGCAACCCCGAAGAGTCCAGGGAGTTTAATCTGGAGTTGCTCTAATGTTGAACCTAGAAAACTTACCTAGAAAATTTGAGGGCTTGTTTGCACCAGAAATGCTAGGAGAAATATCTTTTTTAGATTTATTTACATGAGCTGAAAAAACAGATATGAGGCTAAAAGCAACAGTTAGAATCATTATTTGAATTGAATTGTTAAATATTATATTGAAGAGATGCACAGTAAATTTCAGCATAGATTAATGTAAACTATTTTTGTCACTCTACCTTATTTAACAAACAATGGAAAGTATTACTGAACAACATGACACATAGATGAATCTTAATGGGTTAGTTATTCTTGTGTTAGTCTTACTTGAAGTTACTGGGAATGAATGAATCAACTTCTGATGTTTTGCTTTAGATTTATTATTCTGCAGGTGATGTTGCCTGGTTTAATATAACCTAAATTTAGAGTCATAGCATTCACAGTGAGAGAATATATAAGCATTTTCTTCCTTTCTTTTTCTTTCTTTCTTTTCTTTTGTTTCTTTTCTGAATTTAACAACAAATTTTCTATTTTGTGACAAAATGAGATTCATGAATAATTGTAGGAAGGTATTAATTGAGTGAGAAAGTCAAGAGCTGTAGAACCTTGGACAACAGGATATCCTTTCCAAGATATTTTTAAAAAGCAATTAAACAAATTATCATTTAGGCATAAGTGTGATTAAAACCACATTGTAAAAAGCATGGGTATGGTAGATAAAGACAAGCTTTAGGATACTGGCTCCTGTGCATTGCCGGAAGGGGAACTGGAACACATAGGCTAATCTATTTAAGCTATTGGCAATGTTCTAGTGTTTGTGTCAGGAAGTGTGTTCACAAGGGTTCATTGTGTTTATAAATAAATAAATAAGATGTTTTTAAAAATGTGACTGTACATGAACCAATAGTGATAATATGTCTTAAGCTAAGAATTTGGATCAGTCTAATTTGGTACTCTTGAGGTTCATTTAAAAAAAAAAACAACCCCTTTTTTTTTTCAAAAATAAAGTAATGTTGGAGGGAAGGACACGAATTATACTTTCAAACACTTTTTTTTAAAGTTTTCAAATTTAGCTACACATTTTTATCACTAGCTCTGGAATCGTATAAATTAGGTAAGCAATAATTTCCCCAAAAGCAACCAGACATGGAACCATAAACTGTGGTGGGAGGCAGAGGAGGAGGGGACTGGAAGAGAGAAGTGGAGACTAAATTAAGAAAGAAATGAAAAATGTATAGACGAAAAAATGTCCAGAATATAAAGTCATGAATAAAAAAAAATTTATTGGCTGACAGTGACCTCACTGGCAAGGCCATTACATAAGTCATGAATATGCAACTATCAATTGAATATCTATTATGCTAGGTACGAGATACAGTTACATGCCTAGGTATGAAATACAGTTACACACCTCAAAGAGGCTTATAGCCTGAAGGTAAAAGGCCTAGCAGATTCTCAGCTTCAAATAAACCATTATCTTCCCTCATCAGAGATAAAGAAATTACGGAATAAATGGAGAAAAGATCAGGATACCTGTTTTGTATTAAATAAACTGGGTCTACGTGTGGGAAACTTGATTCAATTTCCTACAGTAAAACCATCATATTTTTCCCCTAATAGTCACAGGACTTCCTTCCTTATACTTTGGAAGCAGAGAACTCAGTAATAAGTGATGATAGAAAGCCTTAAACATAAGACTTAACACCATAAAAGCCCTAGAAGAAAACCTAGGCAAAACCATTCAGGACATAGGCATAGGCAAGGACTTCATGACTAAAACACCAAAATCATTGACAACAAAAGCCAAAATAGACAAATGGGACCTAATTAAACTCCAGAGCTT
Organism: Ateles fusciceps; assembly: GCA_036589455.1. NCBI lineage: Eukaryota > Metazoa > Chordata > Mammalia > Primates > Atelidae > Ateles > Ateles fusciceps. Next base: position 31,612,938 of record JAZHEH010000065.1, on the reverse strand, counting down.
CTGCACAGCAAAAGAAATAAACATTAGAGTGAATCAGCAACCAACAGAATGGGGAAAAATGTTTTGCAATCTACCCATCTGACAAAGGGCTAATATCCAGAATCTACAAAGAGCTAAAACAGATTTACAAGAAAAAAACAAACAAGCCCATTCAAAAGTGGGTGAAGAATATGAACAGACACTTTTCAAAAGAAGACATATATGAGGCCAACAAACATGAAAAAATGCTCATCATCACTGGTCATTAGAGAAATGCAAATCAAAATCACATTGAGATACCATCTCACACCAGTTAGAATGGCGATCATTAAAAAATTGGGAGACAACAGATGCTGGAGAGGAGAAATAGAACACTTTTACACGTTGGTGGGACTGTAAATTAGTTCAATCATTGTGGAAGACAGTGTGGTGATTCCTCAAGGACCTAGAAATAGAAATTCATTTGACCCAGCAATCTCATTACTGGGTATATATCCCAAGGATTATAAATCGTACTATTATAAGGACACATGCACACAAATGTTCATTGCGACACTGTTTGCAATAGCAAAGACATGGAACCAACCCAAATGCCCATTGATGATAGACTGGACAGGGAAAATGTGGCACATATACACCATGGAATACTGTGCAGCCATAAAAAACGATGAGTTCATGTCCTTTGTAGGGACATGGATGAACCTAGAAACCATCATTCTCAGCAAACTGACATAAGAACAGAAAATCAAACACTACATGTTCTCACTCATAGGCAGGTGTTGAACAATGAGAACACATGGACACAGGGAGGGGAGCATCACACACTTGGGTCTGGGGGAGGGGAACTAAGGGAGGGACAGCCTGGGATGGGGAGTTGGGGGAGGGATAACATGGGGAGAAATGCCAGACATAGGTGATGGGGAGGAAGGCAGGAAACCACATTGCCATTTATGTACCTATGCAACAATCTTGCGTGTTCTTCACATGTACCCCAAAACCTAAAATACAATAAAATATATATATATGAAAAAAGAAAGCTCTTTGAAATGGATACTTTCCCCTTCGTATCTACAGGATTCATTTAATTCACATTATTGGTTGCTTGCTCTATGCAAGGCAAATAGGCATTGAATTAAAAATGAAGACAGTTTTTTTGCCCCCTGGATAAGACAGTCGCCTATAGCAGTTTTAAAAATTGAGGCTGTCCAATTTTATTCCACCCAATCGTGGCATACCTCTCGTGAATATTTAGGTTTGCTTTTGATTTGTGATGCCTTGCTAGGAGCATCTGTCCTTGCCACTTGTGGACACCTTCCCTCTTCATTTTGTAATATATATTACTTAGGTTTGGGGCTGAAGGACATCTGTAAGCAGCATGTTTCTGTTCATATACAACAACTTTACTGGAACTGCAATCTGTTTTGCAATAAAAGTTACTTTCTGGTATTTACTAACTTATTTAGTCTGAACACCAATTCTAGTAATTAGGCTGAAACCGTGACATGATTGATTTAGACAGGCTGGTGTTCGCTGCTTACATCAGCACGTTCTAGGGACCTTCCATGAAATAATTGTCCTGCAAACTGCCATCACCTTATGGTAGGTGAAAAGCAAAGCCCACAGAAGCCCTCTGACATACTTCCAACTTTGATTATTCATGGTAATGAAGGCTAGGCAGACAACCCTGCAATTTCCAATGGAATATCAAGTTAAATCTGGATGGCCTAGGAATCATGGCAGCCCCTTGGTGAGTGTGCCCAGCGGCCAGTAAGGCATTTTTCCTTGGGTGGGAGTTTAGAGTGCTACCTGCTCAACAACCCATCTATCTCTATTGACCTCAAATAATGCTGGAACTCTAAAGAGCACCCCAAGAACCGCCTGGAGTTCCAGCACTGAGGCAGTGTAGCTCATCTTCTCTGTGGAGACATACTAGCAGCCCTGACATTCAATCCTGTGGGTAGCTTGCCTTCATCCTCTTCCTACAGCCTTTTCTGAGTGTAAAGCAGAGCCACTAGTGAAGAAGTCTCCATTGGAGTAGAGGGACAGCTGACCAGGTGTAGAGCCTGCTGTGTGAGGTGGGGGCTCAAAGGGGAATGGACCCAGCAGGCATAGGAGGCAGGTATGCCATTCCAAAGGGGCCAGGCTGCTGACTGGGTCCCTGTGGGGACTCCGGTGTGGAGAAACTACTGTCTCTTACTTTCACTTCTTACTTTATAGTGCAACAAAACATTATGCATAGTGCTAGTGCACTTATTTAAGAATTCTTATTTTTGTTTTTGTTTTGTAAAGTCACTAAGAAGGGATTACGTCCCAGAATGAGTTGGATGTTGAAAATCACTCAATAGCTTCAGCAAAGAGACCGAATCTGGGAGTAAATAACATGCTGAAAGATGGTCTTCCAATTCAAATACAATTTGGGAAAACACTTCTTAAGTAAAAGCTGATGGGAAACATTCTATTAATTAGTGCAAATGAACAATGTAGCTTGGATCATTTGTAATATATCAGCAATGCCATATACATGTGCACAGGCATGTTTTATACTTATTATTTGATCCTTAAATGGTCCCATTTGGTACCATTGACCAGGTAAGGCAAAATGTGAACATCAAAGAAGTTTTATGACTTGTCCATGAAAAAAATTTTATGCAGCAAAGGAGAATGGTGGGGAAAGGCAACTCTATATGATGGAAAGTGCTCAGGTTAAGAATAAGAAGATATGTTTTCCAATTCAAATGAACAAATTAATTTTGCAACCGTAAACAAGAAAATCACTTACTTGCTCAAGAAATTCCTCACTCAGAATATGATAGAGTTTGAGAGGATTAGTTGTTACCAACCTTAACTTCTCTTTTAATTCTCCCTTTCCTCACCATTGGAGATTTTTAAAAAAATATTAAGTCTCAGACTCTAGATTCCACTACTGACTAATTAATACGAATCTGTGTGTACTGAGCCCTCAACCATTAGTCATTTGTTTGTTTGCTTGCTGGTTTGTTTGTTTCAAAGCCGTCTGTGTGTTTTATGCTGCAGCCAGCATTGAGAACCCTTGAATTGGATTATTTCTGAGGTGACATCTAGCTTTTACATACAGAATTAATTTATTTTCCAAGCTCCTATTTAGGGCCAGGTGTTTTGAAGTCCATATGCTTCTTGTTGCTTTACCTATTGCAATGTGAAAACTTGATGAGAAGCTAAACAGGGTTGTTTACTCACCAGAGCAAATATGGGATAGAAATATGTGGATAATGGGCTTGTCCCTCCCATGCTATTTCCTCTGATATCCCAAAGGCCCATGGAAATGTTAGTCCAATGTAAAGTAAGAACTCAGTTGTATAAGAAGAAAACAGTAAATTTTCATTGAAACATAATATCAATGTAAAGAAATGACAAAAGAAAAGAAACAACTATTCTTTTTTACAGTTCTAAGTATCAAAAATTTGCTGGCAAGAATAATCATCTTTAAAAAAGAAATACTAGAATTTAAAATAGTTAATCTTGTCGAAAAATAGAAATGATATTAATTCTCATATCCTTAGTATCCACAGGGTTCTGGTCTCCAGGATCCTTTGCAGATACCAAATCTACAAATGCTCAAGTCCCTTATATAAAACAGCATAGTAAGTGCAGATAACCTACAAATATCCTCCTGCATACTTTAAATCATCTCTAGATTACTTATAATACCTAATACAATAGAAATGCTATGTCAATAGTTGTTATACTATATTGTTTAAATCTGTATAGATTTTTATTGTACTGTGACTATGTGTATTGTGTGTTTTGTTTTTTTTTCAAAATATTTTTGATCAGTAGTTGGCTGAATCTACAGATGCAGAACCCATGGATATGGAGTGCTGACTGTACCTGTCCTTTAAATATTATGCAGCCATCAAAAACGATGAGTTCGTGTCCTTTGTAGGGACATGGATGAACTTGGAAACCATCATTCTCAGCAAACTGACACAAGAACAGAAAAATCAAACACCGCATGTTCTCACTCATAGGCGGGGTGTTGAACAATGGGAACACATGGACACAGGGGAGGGAGTATCACACACTGGGTGTCTGTTGGAGGGAGAAAGGGGAGGGATAGTGGGGGGGTGGGGGAGTTGGGGGAGGGATAGCATGGGGAGAAATGCCAGATATAGGTGATGGGGAGGAAGACAGCAAATCACACTGCCATGTGTGTACCTATGCAACAATCTTCCATGTTCTTCACATGTACCCCCAAACCTAAAATGCAATAAAAAAAAAAAAGAAACAAATAGTAATTTTAAGGGTATATAAATTTGATTTATAATTGATCAAAGATGCTAAAGGCACAGGAAATATTTCACTTTTGTACTTTTCCTCGGCATACTAATATTAACCATCTGGCATTATTTATTAGATATCATCCAGCCAATTTCCCTTTCATTCCCTTTACTTTTAGTGTGTACCATTTAATGGGAAATCTACATTGTATTTTGACTTAATGTGTATTTTGTCTGATATAGGTTATAGCCATTCCTGCTTTCATTTATTATTTGCATAGAACATCTTTTTACATTCAGCCTATATGTGTCCTTAAATCTAAAATAAGTCTCTTGTAGACATATAGTTGAATCTTGTTTTTATTTTTTGTATTTATTCAGCAACTCTATCTCTTTTGATTTGGGTGTTTAATACATTAACATTTAAGGTAATTGTTGATAGGAGAGACTTACTATTGTCATTTTGTCAATTATTTTCTGTTGATCTTGCAGTTCTTTTGTTCTTCTTTTCCTCTCTTGCTATCTTACTTTGTGTTTTACTGATTTTGTTTTAAGTAATAGTATGTTTTGATTTCTTTCTCTTTCTTCCCTGCAGCTTCTTTTCTTTTTTAGAGATAGGGTTTCACTCTGTCACCCAGTCTGGAGTGCAGTGGTGCAATCATAGCTCACAATAGCCTCAAACTTCTGGGCTTACCTGATCTTCCTGATCTTTCTGCCTCAGCCTCCCAAGTATCTGGAACTATAGAAGTACATCACCATCCCTGGCTAATTTTTAAAAAATATATATTTTGTAGAACTAGGCTCTCACTATATTGCCTTAGGCTGGTCTCAAACTCATGGACTCAAGTCATCCTCCCACCTTGGGCTCATAAAGTGCAGGAATTACAGGCATGAGCCATCTCTCCCAGCCTTCCTGTTATTGTCTATAGGTATTTTCTTTGTGGTGACCATGAGGCGAGATACAACATCTTGTAGTTGTACCAGTCTATTTTAAACTGATAATAACTTAACTACAGTCACACACAAAAATTCTACTTTTGCTTCTCCAACCATTCACACTTTATGTTATTTATGTCACAATTTACATTTTTTAATTTTGTATACACATTGAAAAAATTTTGTAGTTTGTCTTTTGTAGTTATTCTTTTTATAATTATAAAATTTTATTTTATAATATAATCCTTTTATCTTTTAACATTTATACTACAATTGAAAGTGATTTATACACCACCTGTACAGTATTATAACATTCTGTATTTATCTATATGTTTACTGTTACCAGTGGGTTTTATGCTTTCATATGTTCTTGTGATGCTGTTGAGCATCATTTTGTTACAATTTAAAGAATTCCCTGGCTGGATGTGGTGGCTCACACCTGTAATCCCAGCACTTTGGGAGGCCAAGGTGGGTGGATCATGAGATCAGAAGTTTGAGACCAGCCTGGTCAACATGGTGAAACCGCATTTTTACTAAAGATACAAAAACTTTTCTGGGTGTGGTGGTGCACAGCTATAATCCCACCTACTTGGGAGGCTGAGGTAGAAGAATCGCTTGAACCACGAGGTGGAGGTTACAGTGAGCAGAGATGGCACCATTGCACTCCAGCCTGGATGCCAGGGTGAGATTCTGTCAAAAAAAAAAAGAAAAAGAATTCCTCTTAGTATTTCTTGAGATACAGGTTTAGTGGAGATAAACTTCAGCTTTTGTTTGTCTGGGAAAGTCTTTCTCCTTCATTTCTGAGAAACAGTTTGCTCGTTATAATATTCTTCGTTGATGTTTTGTCACTTTTTTTCCCAGCACTTTTTTTTCTCTATTATTTCCTCTCTTCTGGCCTTCAAGGTTTCAGCTGAGAAGTCCACTGATGGTCTTATAGAGGATCTCTTGTATGTGACAAATCACTTTTCTCTAGCTGCTTTGAAAATTCCTTGTCTTTGATGTTTGGCAATTTGATTATAAAGTATTTTGGCGTTGATTTCATCCTATTTGGGTCTTTTAGACTTAATGAAACTGCAATTCCATATATCGCCCAAGATTTGGGAAGTTTTCAGCATTATTTCTTTAAATAAACTTTTCTAATCCTTTCTCTCTCTCCTTATAAAATTTACATAGTACACAAACTAGTTTGCTAGATGATGTCTCACAGATCCTTGGATTTTCTTTACTATTTTTCCTTGCTTCTCTAACTAGATAATTTCAAATGACCTGAGTTTTTTTTTTTATTCCTTCTTCTGTTTATTCAAGTCTGCAATTTAATTTCTTGAATTTTTCAGTTTAGATATTAGGTATTATATTCTTAGCTCTAGAATTTCTATTTGGTTCATTTTTATGGTTTTATTTCATTGTTGTTAGTCTCATTTTGTTCAAGTATAATTTTCCTGATTTTATTTAGTTGTCTGTCTGTGCTCTCTTGTAACTCACTGAGCTTCTTTAAGATGATTAATATGAATTCTTTGTCAGGCAATTCATATATCTCTATTTCTTTATGGTCAGTTCTAGATATTTTTTTTTCCTTGGTTGTATCATATTTTGTTAATTTTTGGTGCTTTTTGTAGTTTTGTTGGTGCCTACACGTTTGAAGAAATAGCCACCTCTCCCAATCTTTTAAGACTGGTTTCAGTAGGAAAAGATCTTCACCAGTAAACCTGATTAGAGATTCTAGGAGCCTCCCAAACCTTTTCTATAGATATGCATTGCATTCTCTACTTCTCTTTCTTCCTCTCAACAAAGAAATTTTAGGACTGTGCACCTTCACTCAATTACAAGGAGCCATGCTGGCCACAGTAAGCTGCCAACCCCTTTTCCCTAGGGCAGTGCAATAAAAGACCAGGACATTGGGTGCATGCTTCGCTCTTCTCCCTCATCTTCTGGGAAAGAAATGTTAAGGCTGTATGCCTTCTCCCAATCTTGCAGGACCATGCTGGCTACAGTAAGTTGTCTGCCCCATGTTTTTCATTCTTAGATGTCCCCCAGGTGTTAAAACTATGCTGGTTTCTTTAGCACTCTGAGTGAGGTAGAACAGAAACAGGTCTCTCAGCACCCCAAAAGGCTGGGAATGTTGGGTGCATACTCCTTTCTTTCCCCTCTGAGAGAGGAGTCATTGGCTGAACCAATCTTTCTTGGCACTGAATTATGCCTGAGGAAGGAATTGATGTGAGTAAAGTGAAATTGCTCTTCTTGCCCATTTCAGTGTGGCATTTTGGTTTTTGTGCTCATCTTGGTTACTATAACTTCTTAAGAGAATTTTGAACTTCTCATAAAGATATTTGGGTCCATATATCATTGTTAAATTGGTGTTTCTGTGGCAGGATGAGGACTAGAATTCCTATTCTGCCATCTTGTTGACAGCACTCCAAACCTACATTGTATTTTAAAGCTAGCATATATTTTGCTAGTCAGAAGGCAACTCTTTTTGTGCTGCATGCTTAACATATAGTAATGACACAGATACAAGTAAATGTGTTTTAAGCAGGAAACAATAAATCAGTGTTTCTTAACATTTATTTTTGGAACACTTCTTCCAAGAGGAGAGGAAATGATTCTCTGTCGAAATAACTGTGGAAAACACTTGAATAAAGTTACACAAGTTAATTTACAGCAAGTTTATTCAGCCTGTAATACTGATGGGCCTTGGATATCTCCAAAGGTGAGTATGCAATGCAACGTTCTCCAAACTCATCTTATCTCAGAACCATTTTTATGTGGCATATCCTAGGGACTAGACATTCTTAGAATAACTTTGGAAAACAATAGACTAGAGAGAGAAAGATGTACCAGTTCTATCGTTTATATTGAGTTTTGCTATTGTAAAGCATTTGTGTTGAATTTTCATGCTGACTTTTTGCATAAGATAAAGATGACAGCAGAGTAAATCATTCTCTCTCTACTTCCAATATATTGAATGTCTTCTACAAAACCTCTTGTTGTGATAACCTTAAATACCTAGTTGACAGCGAAGATATCATGATGATAAAACAAAGCAAGAAGAAAAAAGAACACAGTTTCAGAAAGAATAATGGATGCATTAAAATAAGTCATTTACTGAGGGGGCAGATAAATCAGGGCATGTTACAGTCAGAAATAATGTACCATCAGAGGATTGAAAGGACACTCAAACACTTGCTTAATTTGGGTAATGATGATTATCTATTCGAAGAATGCTCTATGTCTACATTAGCTATGAAACTGTTTTTAGTCATGAAAAATATATTCACAAAACTAAATTGAAACAATTTTGTTTTAATAACATTACCAGTTTAATTAACAAATGATGACATTATGGGCAGCATATTTTAAATTAAGATTGCTAACCTAAATTTCAAGAAATAAACACAATTTATGCTTGTTCAGTATTCAAAAAAGCATTTAAAATTAGACTATGTTCTTGCATGAAACTTTCTGCCCACTCATGGTGAACAGAGTTCTTCCCTAGGGTTGGGAACAACGAGGATGAATGAAAATCCTCAGATAATTCAAAACCTTAATTTTAGTTCATAGTTCCAATTTCCTTCTCTAGTAAATCATATCACTGCTGCTAAAAACTAGGAAACATGACTAATTTTAGTTTACTTTCCAACTCCTGCTCACAGTTAACTTAATGAGCAATGAGAGTTCATAAAGTATAGCACAGGAGAGAGAAGAGGAAAAAAAAGAGCATCCTGAAAAAAAAAAAGTCTACTGGCTGGGTAATCATTTCTTAAATTAGTCAAGAAAACACTGGCAAAATTGGAATTCAAAACAATGCTGACAGAGTGAAAAGCCTCTTTAATGATATTGTTAAGATACCTACTGAAAAGAGTGACCACTTTTATTTACAGGCTCAGGCTGTTTGGAAAACATGCATCTCACACTACTTAAAGTAAGGGAAAAAACCAGTGTACATGTTGTTAGTAATGACATTCTGTGGTGGAGTTTTTTTGACTATTTCTTATCTTAAACAAAAGAGATGAAAGGATTCCGCAAGAGTGGTCTGGATCCATATTGCCAAGCACCAAGTAGGTCCACAGCAATTGCCATTGAATGGATGAAAGAATGACAAAATGAAGAAATGGCAGAATGAGGGGGATGCTGCCTTTGATATTAGTTCTTATTTTATGCCCTAGTTGTTTATTTGTGCCTAATTTCTTTTTAATTTTGTGAACTGCCTAATATGTCATTTTCTCTAGGCCTAGGATCTTTTCCCCCTGTCCCATATTTTGCCTTGCTCTTGTCCCCTACTGATGGACTTCCTTGATGCCAACTGCCTTCTCAACTACCTGGTTTCCAAGTTTTGCTTACTCTTGGGGATCCTCTTTATACTACAACTTCTCTCATCCTCCCTGACTACCATGTGTAGGGCCAATCAAATCTGTAGCTACTGATTTCCTCCCACACTTAACTGTTTTCTCGTCCACTTCCTTCCTGTTGGGTCTGGCCCCACAGTCTCCCCTGTCTCCAGTTTATCTGCCCTACCACTCAGAAGTTACCTGAGGGGCATACATGGTTACCTCAAGGTATGTCCAATAAATGTGAATCTATTTAAACGACTAGATATTTTTAAGTAAATATTAATTGCACCAATACCATCAGTCAAAGTTTGTGGACATACTCATAATCCACAGGAAGACTCTTCACATATGGCCAGACAATGACTGTAACCATTGGAGGAGCTTTATGTCATTCCAAGTTCCCAGAGGTTCTAGCTTCAGCTATCTGGTGTGAAGATTCTTCTGATGTACAGTCAGATTCAGGAACCACAGGCTGTGTGTCGTATTCTTTATACTGAATTGGCTTCTGAACACCAGCTGTGATTCATCTGGACAAAGCAGCTTGGATGGCAGTGCTGTAGTTTCTGTTATTTCTTACTTCAGATAATTCTCTTACATCTTAGACTTTTGGAAGATTTTAAAAAATAATCCAACTTTTTTTTTTTTTTTTGAGACCGAATCCCACTTTGTCACCCAGGCTAGAGTGCAGTGGCACGATCTCGGCTCACTGCAACCTCCACCTCCCAGTTTCAAGCAATTTTTTTTCAATCCTCAGCCTGCTGAACAACTGGAATTACAGGTGCCCGCCACCATGCATGGCTATGTTTTTTTTTTGTATTTTTAATAGAGTTGGGGTTTCACCATCTTGGCCAGGCTGGTCTTGAACCCCTGACCTCGTGATCAACCTGCCTCAGCCTCCCAAAGTACTGGGATTACAGGCGTGAGCCACTGCACCCAGCCTAGAATCCAACTTTTTAATGTAGCATTGTAGAAAAGAGCATAGAGATTCCTTTTAAAAATTAAAAATACAACTACCATATGATCCATTCCATTTTTGTGTGTATACCCAAAAGAATTCTATATCACAGTGATATTATTTACAATAGCCAAAAATGGAAGCAAGTGTCCATTTATTGATAAATGGCTAACCAAAATGTGGTGTGTGTCTGTGTATGTGTGAGAGAATTTACATATATAATACATATACAAAATATTCTCTCTATGTATATAATAGAATACTATTCAGCCTTTGAAAAGAAAGAAATTCTGACACATACTACAATATTAATGAACCTTGAGGACATTATGCTAAGTGAAATAAGCCAGCACAAAAAGACAAATACTGTATGATTTCACTTATATTTGGTTCTTAAAATATTCCCAGGGGCTGGGAGGAAATGGGAATGGGGAATTATTGTTTAATGGGTATAGAGCTTCAGTTTTGCAAAATGAAAAAAAGTTATGAAGATGGATAGTAGTGATAATTACATAACAATATGAATGTACTTAATACCATTGAACTTTACCTGTAAATAATGGTAAAGATGGTCAGTTTTGGCGCTGAGAACGTGGGTCCACGCATCTGTTTGTCCACGTGTCCAGCCATTGCCCACGCAGCTTTCAGTCATGGCCTCTGTAATCGTACGATGGGAAAGCCCACCCATGACTTCAAGTCCACTGCCGTAGTGGATGGCGCTTTCAAAGAGGTGAAGCTATTGGACTACAAAGAGAAGTACGTGGTTCTCTTTTCTACCCTCTGGACTTCACTTTTGTGTGCCCCACGGAGATCATCGCGTTCAGTGACCATGCCGAGAACTTCTGCAAGCTGGGCTGCGAAGTGCTGGGCGTCTCAGTGGACTCTCAGTTCACCCACCTGGCTTGGATCAACAGCCTCCAGAAGGAGGGAGGCTTGGCCCTTCAAACATCCCCCTGCTTGTTGACATGACCAAAAGCTTGTCTGAGGATTATGGCATGCTGAAAAACAGATGCAGACATTGCCTACAGAGGCTGCTTTATCAATGATGGCAAGCGGGTCCTTCCCCAGATCACTGTTAATGATTTGCCTGTGGGACGCTCCGTGTATGAGGCTCTGCGGCTGGTCCAGGCCTTCCAGTACACGGAAGAGCCCAGGGAAGTTGGTCTTCCTGGCTGGAAGCCTGGCAGTGACACGATTAAGCCCAATGTGGATGACAGCAAGGAATATTTCTCCAAACACAATTAGGCTAGCTGACGGATAGTGAGCCTGTGCCCTTACCTGGGTGCCTGTGCTGGCTGCCCACCAGTTCCCCCCACCTGGATGCCCTGTGCTGACCCAGGAAAGGCCAGACCTGCCCCTCCAAAGTACATAGTCTGGGACCCTGGAAGGCTAGGCCAAGGCCTTCTCATGCCTTCCCCTGGGAGCTGGCGAATAGTGATGCCCTGCTCCAAGCCCACCCAGCCACACACAGACCTAGAGGTGACCAATAAAGTATAAGGGACAGAAAAAAAAGGTCGATATTCTGTTATGTTTGTTTTATTGCAATTTTAAATATCTTTCTTGGTCTTTGGTTTGTAATTCCAAGATGCCATGATGCAACAGATACAGTTTGCAAAATCAAAATTAACTTTCTAAGCTATAATAAAAATATTGTGGTCAGACCTTGACCAAATAGTATAACATTCAATTAATATCACTGAACATCGATCATATTCAAGGCATTATGTTAGGTGCTGTTGGAGGGGATGGAGGGGTAGAAAAATGTATGGGACAGAATCTCAGGCATAGGAAAATTTTAAATCTACCTGAAAGGATAAAATATATACACTAGTAACTACACTTTCACATGGTATATAAAAGAGGAATTATACATCATGGGGAAACACAGAAGGAAGAGTTTGGAGCCTAAGTGATGGCTTCATGGAAGAGATGATGTCTGATCTGAGTCTTAAAGGCTGGGGAGCACATTGACAGGCAGAGATTTTGGATGGCCATTCCAAATGGAAGGAGGGAGCAGTAACTGGAAAAACGTGGGCAGTATTCCAAGAACAGGGAACTGTCGGTTTGGCCTAGAGCCTGAGAGAGACATAGTAGCCTTTTGGAGGCAGGTGGGCAAGGTGGGTTCGATCTACTTTGACCTCATTTGAGGCAAGAAGAAGCTATAGTTAGAATAAGCACAAAAATAGAGCACTTTTAAAAAGGTTTTTAACATGTAATCTGCAGTGGTTATCTTAGACAGGTTTTGTGCATGCAGGTGGGATATGAGCCAGGAAACTATTACAAAGCTGTGTGAAACTTAACCACTTGGAGTACAAAATCAGCTGTAGAAATAAAAGTAAGGGGAGAGGGCAAGATGTTGTAGGAGGCATTAAAGAGGATATGGAGCTGTGGAAGGAGCACCAGATTGGGAGCCAAGGCAGGTTCTAATCTGATTTTACTGGCCCCTTCTTTGTACAATCTTGGAAAGTCATTTGCCATTTCAGATGTTCAGTTTCCTCAGCTTTAACATTTGGAGGTTTGACAGGACAATTTCAGTGGCAACTTTTAGCACTAAAGTTCCAGGATTCCACATTGAACTGATAGTTTGGGAGAGTCATCCCAAAAGAAGTAGTGGTGAAAGCCTAAATCACCCAGGAGGAGAAGTCAAAGAGAAGATATGAGCTATCATAAAAGATTCTTATCTCTCTTTCTGCGTATGGCAAACAGGCTATATCTCATCACCATTGTGTTGACAAAGGGAATTGACAGATAAAAACATAAGAACACAAAGGGAACAGTCATATGCATTAGGGAGTCCCATATGTGCCCCTAACACTCAGGCTACACTTTTCTACCACAGGAAGTTAACGAAGCTGAGTCCAACCTGACCAAATTTACTTGTGCCTCCCCAGAGAATCTGTCTGTCTCCTACGATGCTCTGCACAGTTGTGAGGCAAACTGGACTGGCCATAGGTTTGGCAGGATGGCAGCACCAGGGAGGGGGAGCAGCTGAGATCGTGAGGGCATGTGTCTGTTTTTATGGTCCCTTCCTCTTGGCCTGAATGATGGCACCACCATCACTCTGGCAGGCCTAGCAGCAGGTGCAGGACCATTGTTTGTGTTTCCCAGCTCTGCAACAATAAAAGCAGGACCAGGGAAATGGCAGCTGCTCCGTTGAGCAAGGCTGTGGTTTGTTTCTAGATAGCTTTGCAGCTGACATCAGACACAAATCATTATTGTTTATGAAGATGCATTCTCCTGTCATTTAGCATTCCACTGCTGAACAAAAAGATTAAAGGACTGAATGAACACAGTACTTGGTATGGTGCTGTTTTACTTATACTCTAGAACTTCAAGAAAGCACAATCCAAAGCTGCCTAATTTGTGCAATGCACGGCAGCTTTTAAGCTCTGCTATTAATGAACTAAACTTAACCAGGTACTAAAGAAGATCCATATGGCCCTCACATTCATTTCATCCCAATGACAGTAACACCTTACCTTATAATAGATTTTTTCGCTTTTATTATAGTATTAATATAGATCCTATTACTTTTCTCATTTAAGAACTCATATCTATTCCAGTTTATGAAAAAATGTCATTCTTACCAGATCTCAATAAAAAGTGAGTTTATTTCTGCTATTCTTTTTTTTTTTTTTTGAGATGGTGTCTCCTTCTGTCTCCCAGACTGGAGTCCAGTGGCATGATCTTGGCTCACTACCACCTCTGCCTCCTGGGTTCAAGTGATTGCCCTGCCTCAGCCTCCCTGAGTAGTTGGGACTACAGGTCAACTACTGGCACGCCACCATGCCCAACAATTATTTTTATTTTTATTTTTAGTAGAGATGAAGTTTCACCATGTTGGCTAGGCTGGTCTTTAATTCTTGACCTCAGGTGATCGGCCCACCTCGGCCTCCCAAAGTGCTGGGATTACAGGCGTGAGCCACTGTGCCCAGCCTTTCTGCTATTCTTAACATACCTTTCAGAACGTTAGTCTTAGGAGGCTATGGAATTTACAGTTTGGGTTGAAAAGGATATACTGTATATTAAGTTCCACATGAACAGAGAATCATTTTCTATTTTGTTTACTGATGCCTAGAATTGGATTTGGTGCACAGTAGATGCCCCATAATTATTTGTCAGATTAATAGAAAAGAAGGCTCTTGATAGTAACCAGGCCTTTATTGCAATAATTGCAGGTCAGAAGCCTTTAGAAATCTGTGAACATCTCTTGACCAAATATTCTAATTAGGACCTATTGTCTCTCACAGAAGCAAAGTTCTCTATTAGCAACTATAGTTGTGGTCCAATAAAAGTGTGTTTTAAAGGAAAACCCCTAGTAGATCTTAGGGCTATTTGATGACGATAACAATAATGTAGAAAAACTAAGGGAAGCCCAGAGAGTTTATAACATTTCCATCTGGGAAAACTTTGCTGGTGGCTTTGTGGACACAAGATGAGAATGGGGCCTGGTATACTTGTGTATACTTCGTGTTCAATGATAATAATATTTATATATATTCATCTATAAAATAACACCCAAAGAGTTCTAATAACCATATGTCCTAATGTTGGTTAGCCACTTACACTCTAAACTGAGTTATGTAAGAGATTCAAGCTATAGATATGGTGATCCATTCTGCCAAAAAAAATGGTTTTTATTGTATTGTTTTGATGTTTCCTTAATTTAATATTAGTCTATTGATTTGTTTTATTTCTTCCCAGCACCCAGAAGTTCATATTCAGAAGGGATATTTTTATTAGTGCATCTTTAACAACTGATTGTAAACAATTTTTCCAACTTCACTTTTGTGTGGATTAATGTAGGATGTATATATCAATTTAAAGAACAGCTTAAACTTAACATTAAGTGGCATTTACACAACACTGAAAATATTGCAGTGGATAAAATGCCTTCAACACAATAGTTTTTAGTGGTGTATAGAGCCACCTAAAATCTTTAGTAGAAGTACACAGATCTCCATAAAAGAGATAACTGATATGGGATAAATTAGCATACCAGTCTATGCATAGATATTTCAGGGAGGATAGAGAGAATCATAGTCTTAGCGGCCAAAATATATGTGTTCTTTATTTACTATTGTGGAGAATCAAAGCACAAGGCATTCCAGACTGTAACATTACACAGACTGCAAGTCAACCCAAGAGGAAACTTGCTGAAAGCTAATATAATTGATGATCACTAAGAATCAAATATGACTATTGGAAAAGTATATGGAGAACAAACAGGGTCCTATCAGTGCAAGCACTCCAGGATGAGGAGGAATAAATATGGAAATGAATGAGGCCAAAGCACTGGGTGGAGTGTTCATGCATCCGAAAGCTAGACCTCAGAGAAAATGCAACATGAAAGCAAACAGATGGGGTAATAGAGGGACAAAAAAGAAAATGCTAAAGGACTTTCTGCTTTCTTCTGCTTAGCTGAGCAGCACCTGATAAATCAGTGCATGATTTCATCTGTATAAAACTATGTAAATCCTTGGAAGGGGGGGGGCATGAGGATTATCTACTAAATATGAAGATTTCCAAAGTAAGGAGTACTTATTTTGCAACAGGCAATAAAAATCAAGCCCAATATTTCTTAGGCAAGTTCTAGGTTATCAAATTGCCCTTTTAAATATTTTCTTATTTTTTTCTGTGTGTGAAACTGCTAAGGGTTGACTTAAATAGTACATTTGGTATTTTACTTCTGCCTTACTGCTTGAAAAAAATGGGAGAACTCTTAAATTTCAAAGTAATGTACTTCAGTCTAATTAATTAATTACTAATTATATCAGAAAACATTGGAGATCCAGATACACTGAAGAATTAAATGTAAAAATGAACACATATATACATAAATGAACATATAGCTGAATACTTTCGTGACCTTGGAATATAAAATTACTTCCTGTACTTTGTTGAATAATTTGATATTATTTCTAAAAATTCATGGCTACACATACCTGTGAATGCGACGTCATTTGGTCTCTGCAGATTACATCGCAGAAATTAAGATGAGGTTATATTGGATTAAGATGGATCCTAAATCCAATATGACTTGTATCCTTATAAGAAGAGGGACATTTGGACACAGAGTCACAGATATACAGAGGAAAAGACCATGTAAAAGTGGAGGGAGAAAATGGATTGATGCATTTACAAGCTAAGGTATGTCATCAAAAGCTAGGGGAGAAGCATGGAGGAGTTCTCTCTCACAGCCCCAGAAGGAACAAACCCTACCAAGATCTTGATTTTGGACTTCTAGCTTTAAGAAGTATAAGAGATAAATTTCTGTTATTTTAAGCCACCTAGTTTGTGGTCATTTGTTATATCAGCCACAGGAAAATAATGCACTTCCTAAATATAAAAAGAAAAAAAAAGAAAAGAAACCATACATACAGGTTGATTATTTGATTTAATAACAAACTTAAATGTCTGTATGTAAAAATATAAATAACCAAAATTAAACGACAAAGAACTGAGGAAAATATTTGAAACATTTATGCCAGACACAGAGTTAATATCCTTACTATAGAAAGAGTATATAAATAATAATCAAACACTCATTAGAAAGTTGTGCTAAAGATATGAGTAGACAATTCATGAAAGAAGAAATGAAAATGTCTAATAAATTTATAAAAATGCATTCCATAGTCCTAATAACTAAAAACAAAATAAAATAAACTGCTTTTACTTACCAAATTGGCAAATAATAATGCATGACATTGCTTTAAGTACTTTATATATAACTAACTTATTTAACACTTGTAACAATTCTGTGAGGAAATAGAGTTATTGTCTTTGTTGTATGAAGGAGAAACCCGAGGTCATATATTAATACACATAATGTAAGGTAATGTTATCTTCATGTTTTAAATGAAGAAATGAAGCCATAAAATAACAAAGGTATATTGAAGTGGCCATTCATATACACTACAGATTGGAAGGTAATTGGGAAAAATGTCTCAAGAATTTTAAACATAATTACTTCTTTTGACACAAGAATTCACTTTTAGGAATTTGTCCTATAAAGATAAAACTGGAAGGAAACAAACTGTTAACAGGTGTTATCTCTGTGTAATTAAGATACATTTTACTTTATTTTATTTTATTTTTTTTTGAGACAGAGTCTCACTGTGTCAACCAGACTGGAGTGCAGTGGCGTGATTTCGACTCACTGCAACCTCCACCAAGCCAGGTTCAAGCGATTCTCCTGCCTCAACCTCCTGAGTAGCTGAGATTACAGGTGCCTGCCACTGTGCCTGGCTAATTTTTTTTGTATTTTTAGTAGAGACGGAGTTTCAACATCTTGACCAGGCTGGTCTTGAACTCCTGACCTCATGATCCACCTGCCTTGGCCTCCCAAAGTGCTGGGAATACAGGCATGAGCCACTGTGCTTGGCCTAAGACACATTTTATAGCCTTCTAATATATTTTATAAGAGTTTTTCCAATTTTTAAGTTGTGTTTCCTAAGTTTTAAAATTTTTAGCATGTAGTCTGTGAATAGTACCACCTAGAGTTTGGCAGTGCACAACTTGATGGCCCTGATACTTTTTAAAAAGCAGATAGGAATTTCTGTATATAATTGACACTTTCTTCTGTTACTGAGAAATCAGACCTGGAGGGTGGAAAGATTGGTGGTGTTGCGTGTGGGGCGGCAGGGTGGTGGAAAGCAGCGGTAGTCTTTTCAATATAAGCCTTTGTCCTTTAAAGGAGTCATGGCCATGTATAAATTATTTGATAATATTTCTATTTATCCTAGGTAAGTGTCTGGTAAACATTTTATCTCACCAGTTTTTAGGTGGAAAAAATGAGGTCTACATTGTTTGCCTTACTTAGAATTCAAAAACTCAGCCTGGAGTCCAATTATGGCCTGATTCCAGCAAGAGCATATGCACGGATGACATACATCACCATATCTGTTTCCTTATTTCCTTATTTTCTTTTTGATTTTTCCCCTAGTTTATTTAAATGTATTTTATTACCAAAGTGAATGCATCTATATAGACCTCCTTAAGTCTTTTCTGTGAAATAAGGCAGAGTATCAATTAAAAGTTAGTTTTTTAAGAACTTCAATCCAATGCTCATTAGTAAAACTGTGGTGGTGGGGGAGAGAAATCGTTTTTTTAAACACATCTACATTTTTAAAACTGGGAATCAAATAAAATATAAACTAGTAAATGAGATAAAATGAAAACTAGTATAAGTGACTTTAAGATCAATGTGAAGTGAACATTTTTAGTAAAGTGATAACCAAGTACCACTGAAAGGTGAATTGTGTCATATTTCGAGTGCCACTCTGTTGTAAGCCCTTTTAAAATCTGGGTCCCTCAGGTTGTTCCTTTCTTTTAGCAGCTACACTTTGGAGACAGGTGATGGTGCGTTCAATCTCCACGGATAAATTTTAGATTTATTATTGATTTGGGAATAATTTCATGTATGAAGTCAAAAAGGAACAAATGAAACAATGACATTTGGAAAGCAGTAAAATCTGGGGGTAAGAGTTCAGAAGAAATAAAATATTCCCTAGTAGCTACTAAAAACAAATAAAAATTAAAATGCACAATTGCACTTAGAAAATTTCAAAAAGTAGAGTTTCACATGTTTAAAAGGAAATAAATCATTTTATTCACTATGGCCTCCATCAGGTGGCCCAGGGTATCATGTACAATTTTCTGCTTACCAAAAAGAAACATTAATACCTTGGCTAAATTCCAAAGGGATCCAAAGGAGAGAAACCAAGATGATAAAAGGATAAAAGAAATGAATCTGTGAAGAAATATTAGAAAAAAATAATGTGTGCAATGAAGAGCAAAGAGGAGAGGGGATTCAGCATTTTCTTAAATACTTAAGAAAAGGTACTACAAATGAAAAGCTGGAGACTCTGACATGAATTAGGGACAATAAGCAACCTGTCTAGGGCCCAAGAGACTTTAGGGGCACACAAAAAAGTGCTAAGTTCTTTTAAAAATCAGAAGGAGAAATGAACATTATATAATAATGAATATATATAAATGGATCAAGCCTGAATTATATTTGTCTTTATACTAACCATATTTGCAAAACATAATTTTAAATATTTTTTTGGAGGCAGAGGCCTACAAGAGTAAATGTGCATAGTGCTTATGAAAAATGTGCCCCTAGAGCTAACCCTGCACATTTTAGAGAAATATTAAACCAAAATAATCTCCATAGAAGGTCGCTCAGTGCTGCGCACAGATCACTTCGGGGGCTGACAGGGAGACACCCTGGGTTGAGACTAGAAGGAAGAAGAGGCTCACCCAAAAAAACCCAGTAAGACCCTGACCACTCTGCATCTGTGAAAATCCAATGGCACTGTCTTGATGTCTTTCCATGTGTAAAACTCTCACATAATTGATGCTCACAGTAATGCCTTGAGGCGGGATTTGTTATTTCCTTTTTACAGATGGGAAAGTTGGAACTTAGAAAGATTACATAATTCACCAATGGTTACAGGTTAGAAATGGAGCTATAGTCGGACCTGGATCTGTTACTATGAGCAGCCAGTCCTTTCTCTTGCCAAGTTAACATGCATCACAACACACAACTAGAAAATCAAATAGGCATCATTTTCACTCACTCCACACCACCCTTACCCAACTCCTCATCACCTCACCAAGACCCTTCTTAGATTTGTAAACCAATGCTCATCTAGTTTTGCAAGTTACTTCCTAAACATACAGTGATGTATTTAACAACTATGTTTGCAAATCCAAATTTTCTTTGATATTGTAAGAAAAGAGCATTTATCTTTGAATAGAAGCTCTTTAATTGGCTGAATCTGTTCTTTTAAATAATTTAGATCCCTTAATATAAACTTATGAGATATAAAACTTTCTAAGGCTTTTTAATCTAAAAACTGGATTTGTTCTTAGGGAATGTAGTGGAGAAGTGATGATGAGTAATTAAAGATCATTCTCAAACAAAAATACCTGTTTAGAATCAGGTCTTCTAGATTGACCAAAAACGTACGTGGCAATGTATACTTTGATATTATAATTGCTTGGAGTTTATTTTAGGAGAGATTTCTCCAGAGAGTTGATGGATATATTTGTGGATTATCTTTTTCCTTGGCATTTCTTACTGTGTAGTGAAAGGATATTGGAATTGCTCAATCAGAAAAGTGATTGTATTATTAAAAGAAATGGAGAATTTTTTATTCTACAAAATTTCTCCTAGGGAGAGCATCATATATTTTTAGAAAAAGAAACCATTTGGACAAACTTCTTAGTATGGAAGATGAGATCCCTATGGATTAATTAA
The DNA here is from genome assembly GCA_036589455.1 of Ateles fusciceps. Taxonomy (NCBI): domain Eukaryota; kingdom Metazoa; phylum Chordata; class Mammalia; order Primates; family Atelidae; genus Ateles; species Ateles fusciceps. The sequence continues at coordinate 31,592,217 of JAZHEH010000065.1, read as the reverse complement.
TCAACCTACAAAGCATGTGGGTCTTGTCCCTAGAAAGCCTTATGGCTGAGAGCTTTATATGCAGGGTTTGAATGGACCATGTTGGCATGGAAGATGGGCAGAGTTAAATGGCTCTGCACAAAAGACGGGGGAGGGATTTGAAGTATCCAGGAGAAGATCCAAAGGGAAAGAAGAATTTAAAAACTAGTCAGAATGATCAGAAAGAGAGAAGAGTTGGGGGTGTCTGAGAAGGGAGCTTGGGAGATATTCTATATTACATATATATAACATATATATATATATATATAATTTTTAAGTTGTGTTTTGTGAAGTTTGCAAAGCAAATCTCCTTTCTTTCTCCTCAAGGTCTTCAGTAAAGTCAATCTTAATAATGCTTTTGAGAGGGAATCTTCTTTTCAAGGAACTGCAAAAGGTGCTGAGTTATGAGTCAGGGTTTGTCCAAGGAAAACGCAGAAGCTGCGGACCTGGAGGCAGGAGCTGGAAGACCAGGAGCAGAAATATCGTGGTCCCATTTAAATTTTACTCCAAAGGCAAAACCATATGTTGGGAAAAGCAAAAGCGTCCACATCCCCGTCCAGCACTGAATGTAGAAGGAAATTAGTATTTCTGACAGGGAAATTATTTAAAACGTCAGGGACCATTTTCCTGTAAAATTCTAAGAGTGTAAAACTAAAATATACTAAAGAGATTCACTTTCCCTAGTGATTTTTAAATCAATATTATAATCATATAAAGCTTGTTGGTATGACTTCATTTTGATATATATAAGGATAACTATAATAAGTTTAATGTTATGATTCAAGTCAGCGTTATAGATGAATACTGGTTTTTGCCCAGTGATTTTTACTGTCATTACCATAATAATGAAGATGAGACATATTATTTTAGTATCAATCTTTTGGGAGGACAACTACTCTCAACTAAATACTGATATGACTAGGACAGGTGATATGATAATTCCCCCTAAGTGACTTAGGTACAAATCCTTGGTGTGATGCACAAATGTATTCCACACTTGCTTCTATTATTTAGCAGTGTACTCTCCATATCAACTATTTCATAATATTTCAGTTGTTTATTTAGTCCTTTATGTTTTCCTTAGAAACTCAGCAGTTTACTCTGAATAGTTCTATGCTGGCAAAATAAACGATTAATAGAGACATATAATCTCGGTAATCCATGTGTCTAAAACCGCTTCTTTTTCTTCAGATAGCTGGTCTTTATGAGAATTACTGTAGGTCTCCACTTTCTTTATTTTACAAATTAGCCAAGAAGATAGCCGAGTTTTAGCCTGTAATCCCTGGAGCTCTGTTTGCTTTCCTGAAATGACCGGAAACCACTGGGTTACATCTAATTAATGTTGTTGGCAGAATGCACTAAACAGAAGTTGTCAAAACCAAGTGATTAGAGATTTAGACTTAGGGTTTAATGACATGTGCGACTTCCCAAGAATTACTGCAAATGGACTATAACTCTTTCAAGTCTATGAGGTCCAAGGGTTTTTTTAAAGCCTCATTAGTAAGTTTTTAAAAAATCATAGAGTATGGTGCCACCAAGTATTTTCAAATGGAATTTCTTTTAATCTTGTCAAGTAGTAAATATTTGGTGTTTCATAAATTTGAAACCTTTTCCCATAAAAACCAAAGAGAGATGTGAGATGAAAGATTCTCTCAATAGTTTTGACCTGAAAGTTTTGATAAGAAAAAGCAAACTTTGGGGCCTATATTATTCAAATTGACTGTCTACATTAATGCAGCTTACTGGGTAAGCTGGGCTTTTTCACTTATCCAGTGTAAACACACTCATAGCCCAATATCTTTGCAAATTTCACACTATATTTGCCAACCATGAAATCTCGGCAAACATTGGACAGGATCACCTCTTGCTACCTGGTAACAATGCTTATAAATGTATTTATTCAGCTAAGATAACAAAGTGCATTTTAAAAAATATTTCTCAGAAGAGATTTTAGAAATGTTTTTTAGCAATCTGAAATCTTCATTCCCTGTTCTGCATAGATGCTGCCAATGGAAGAGTCTGAGGTAGTTCACTAAATAATTTTTCATTGTCAGAGTTATTTTGCAGAATGCTTTCATAAGATACGTTAATGTAACTGAGTCAAAGACGTTTTTTAAATCATTATCTTTCTGAACACGCATATGACCCATATGACCTTCATACTGTCAATGTGACTGAGGACTCTGTAAGTTCATTCCATTTATTTAGAGTTCATTTGAAGCAATTTTGTTCTCCACTAGTTAACTCCAGCTAACTTTTTGTTCTGCTAGCTCCAGCTAACTTTATGTCTGCCTCAGCAGTGGAGTTTATCTGGATTCTGTTCTAAGAAAACCCCATTAGATTTTACCAGTGACTGAGATTCAGTTCTTCCATTTGCCTTATCCTTGACCTTTACCAGCTTCGGGTCAATCCTATGTGATTTCTAAGAATTGTTCCTTGAATATGTCCCTGTGAGTAGTGCTCCAACCCAGGCCTGTTTCCCAAACAGAGTGGGTGCCTTCCTCTCCTTCCAATATGATTGGCCATAAGACTCCAATAGCCTCTATCTTAGAGCTTGGCTCTTGTTCCTACTCCCTTAAGGTGGCCACTGACTTATCCCTTGGTTACTGATTGAGGCAGATCTAACATTGTTCCACTGTGGCTAACTAAATGCTGCAGAAGGCAATGCCTTCTTTTGAAACTGTTAATATCCTTCCTTAATTCAGAAATAAGTGATTTAATTCCGTTTTTATTGGTGTTGAAACAAACAGAAAACTCCTTGGGGGATGCAATTCAAAGGTTTATTATTTGTGAGAAGCATATATTTGGCATCATGGAACTCCGAAGTATAAAAAGAGAAGTGCTTGTAATAATGCAGAAGAAAATGAATAAATCAGTTATAATTCCTCCTTGAGTAATGAAGGCATTAAACTTCATGCTTTTTCCAGGAACTGACATCAACTCCTTCTTCACTGAATAATTTGGTTTGATCTAAAGAAAAATATTAGTAAACAAAATTTGTATTTTCAAAAAAGGAAAGTACAAATGAAAAAAATTGTAGAAGTCAAAACTGTTGCTTATGATATCCAACAAATACCAGCAACTTTTAGGAAATTTGCAATTTCCAATAAATAGCCATAGTAGATAGTTTTATAATTTTATTAGTCTCTTTTATTAATGTTCATAGTTTGCAGCTAATCTGATTATACATTCTTTAATCCATAACTCTAAATTTCATGTACATATACAATAGTATCAAAAGCTAAGAAAATCACACTTAGAAGTAATGAGTCAGTAATTCTACATAATATGAAATAATGATTTTGTCAATTATTGTAAGCCACATCTTCTTTGCTTAGAACATATATGTTCACAGGGGACTACTCATGAAATTTATTGCAAAAAGATAATTCTATTGTATTAGAATAGAAATAGAAAACCCAAAAAGGGGACTAAAAGTGCCTGCATCGATCAATCAAAATAAGTGGCCGGAGACATTGCAGAATTTTTTCATGCACTTTTTCTCAGTAATCTACTTTGAAAATTATTTACAAACTGAAAACTCTTTTCCTTTTAAATGCCTTAATTTGTGAAAAAGGAGTAATGTAAACTATTTTACAACATGAAGTAATAAATAATATGTTTCTTTGAAATATAATCTTTTGGTTGGAAGAAATTAAAAAAAAAACATCCAGTCACCTATTTGATGAATCAATCCCAACTTTGCCTCTCCTGATCTTTCTGATTCCTTTCTTCTGAATATATTCCAGCTTATTTTTATCTCAAAATATGGCATCCAGAACTTAATCCAATGCTCCAGGTGCAAATTGGCAAGTATAGAGAAGATATGGACTTAACTTCTTTCTTTTTTTATTTCTTTGCTTCTTTCCCAACTTCCTTCAATTCTTCCTTTGGCAACTACTTACTGAGAGAGCCTCATCTATGTCTGGTACTGTATTAGAGATGGAGATAAAGACGAACAAAAGACAACATGTCCCTAATTTTTAGAGCTTATTGTCTAGTGGAAGATACAGAGAGGTATCAAATAATCCACAAATAGATGTAAAATTGCACCAGTGGTAAGTCCTAGTAAAAAGTATAGTCTTACAAAAACCTGTAATAGGAATATTTGAGCTAATTAGGAGATCAAAAACAGCTTCTTCTTCTTGAGCAGAAGCTGAAGGAGAGGCAGAGTTGATAGGTTAAGGAGAAGAAAAGAAGTGTCTCAGGCATGGAGAAAAACATGTGCAGTGGGAGTCACAGGAGAAAACCTGATGAAAGTTTGAGAGACAGAAGAAAGTCTTGTATGAATGGGGCAAAGAACCAGGGAGTCTGCGAGAGGTGAGGTGCGCCAGAGAATAGAAGATGCCAGAATGTGCAGGATTATCAAGACCATGTTTTATCTTTAGCCTAACACAACAAATGGAAAAACTTGAGGAACTTGAAATAGGAAAGAGACAAGTTTTTAATTTTTAAAGATTACTATGAACAGTGGATCAGGATTGAGAAGACACCAGAGCATAAGCACATAGATTAGTATAAAGGCTATTGCAGGGGCCTGGGCAAGAGATAATGGCAGGGTGATTGGTGGAGCTAGCAGGAGGAGAATGCATTTGATAAATATTTAGAAAGGAAATTGATAAGACTTGGTAATGGATCATCTAAGGCGGGAGAAGAGTGGACAGGGGTGAGGAAGACTGCCTGGACTTTTGGTTTCTGTCTCATGTGACTGGATGGGGGGTGTGCTATTCACCGAGGTGGGAAACATTGGAAGAGGGCCAAACTTGGAAGGAAAAATTATGAGTGTAGGTTTGTATGAAGAGTCATTAAAAAGTCCATGAGAAAATAACAAGTAGGAAGTTGGATTATGTGTGTGGAGTGCAGAAGATTGTTTAAATTTAAAATGATATAAATTTCTGAGTTGTCTTCTTCTGCATAGAGGTGATAATCCAAATCATATGAAAAAACACCAAAAGAAAAAGAGGAAATGCCAGAAGACTGAACTGAAAGAAATTCAACAATTAATAGCCCTTAGGAAGAGGATGCAAAGAAAGGCAGAGAAAAGAGCAGCTAGCAAGATAGGAGGAAAACCTGGAGGACATTGGGCCACAGAGGAAAAGGAATTGAATATTTTTACTAGGAAAGGGGGCTGGCAGTTAAATATTGCTGAGAAGTCAAGGATAGAAAGCATCTTTCTAGTTGATCCATATAAATTTACTGCCAACTAAAATCCTTAAACATATTTCAGAAGTAAACAAACAACCTCAAGATCTTAATGGCTTGATAAAATCAAGGTTTATTCTTTCTCACATCCCAGTCTGATGAGGTTTAGTTGCTTACTTCAAATAGGTGACTGAAGAATCACACTGCTTTAAACTTGTGGCTCCACTATCTTGCCACTTCACAGTCTCCTGGCATCATCCTGCTGGCAGAAAAGAGGAAGAGAACACGGAGAAAGGCACACCTGATCTTTAACCACCTCATCTCAGAAGTGACACATGCCACTTCCACTCACATGCCACTGTCGGAACCAGTGAATGGAAAACTTTACTGCAAGAAGGCCTGGAAAATATAGAAGAGAAGATATCCCACTGAGCATTTACAGTCTCCATATATCCCTGCTCTGCCTTCATGTAGTTGAAGTCTGGAGCCCAAGTAAAGGATCTTGAATATACAACCAGTAGATCTCTCAGTGTTAGATTCAGCCTATCCATTTCAGCCCCCAGGAACTTTGCTCTGCTTGCTAGCTGAAGTGAAAAGCAGATGAAGTGAAAATGGGCTTGGCTGAGTTTGAGATGTCATTCTCGCCATTGCTTACATGTGGACCTACCTTTGTAGTCCGGCAGAGCTAAGGGCTCTCCAAGCTTCAAGCCAATGATAATTCAAATCATCTAACCCATTCTTTTTGCTTTTGTCATATATATTTTGACTTCCTATAAATTTCTCCCACACATACAGAATTTATGTCAGTCGAAATAAGAAGACTGCTCCACCTTTATCATTCTCATTATAAATTAATAGTATTGGTAATCTGATCTAAACATTACACTTGTCAGTAGGATGACACTTAGTCATTCTCTGAGAGACCTATATTTTCAGATGTGCCAACCACCTGGTGTTTCTGGACATAAGAACTGAGGATCAGGCCAAGGCCCTTGTAAGAATCTGCTAAGTGTCCAGCTGACCTCCTTAAAGGCCATCCTTGTTCTTTAACTGTAACACTTTCCAATCATTGTCTCTCTATCAGTCTACTTGCTGTGATCGGCAAATGTTTTCTTGAAGTTTGGACATACCATGTCTCCTAAATTTCTGTAATCTAAGAGTTTGTGACACATACATTTAGAGTAGCTAAATGCTTCCTTACAAACTTTTAAATTCTTCTTTGGCCTCAACTGCCTTTTTCTAATCTGTCTACTGTTTGCTCACGTTTCCCAAGAGCCTTGTGTTTAGGCGAAGCCAATTGACTCTTTTCATCCAATGAAACATGAGTGGAAGTGAAATGTGAGACTTCTGTGCTAAGGCATTTTTTAAGAGCTGATGTGCTACTTCCACATCCTCTCTTCTGCCAGAAAAAATCTGAGGTATAGACCCACCCTGGACATGTAATATCATTGTGCCATTTTATTTAGAAGGGGTACAAATCCTTGGTGTGGTGCACAGGGCTCAGACAAGCCTGTCCTGACTGGTAATACTGTTGCTTGGAAAGTTTCTCTTCCAAGGTAACAATTTCTCACACTACCTAACATGAGAGCCTGAAATAGTCTACATTTGTATTATGAACAATAGTATACAATGTGACAGTTTAGCCAAATGCAGATTCTGGAGTCAGAATGCTGGCATTTGGCTCCTGGTGACACCGTTTACTAGCTATGTGATGTTGGGCAAGTTAATAACCTTTCTAAAATTTGTAAAATGAGAATGAGAATAGCACCTTTCTCTTAAAGTAGTTATGAGGATCAAACGAATTTAAAACACTTAGAGTGAAGCCTGATATGTGTGGTAAGCATTTGGTAGGTGTTTGCTCTAATTACTGTGTGTACTAGAACTTAAGAAATATGGCTATGATTAAAGTGTGAAGCATTTTGATAATCTGATATAAGTGAGTGTTTTTGTTGCAAATAACATATATTTTTAAAATATGCCATGAATGCTTAAGTTTATTTACCCCAAAGAAAAATATTAGACCTAATCATGAAGCAGGTTACAAATAATTTCCAAGATAGATTCCCTCTTCTGATATGGATAATGAGCAGCTGCTTCACATCTGCCGTCCTGTTTTGAGGTATATATGTGTTCAGCAAATCCACACAAAAAACTGAATGTTTTCAGTTTTTTCTCTAACTCTTATCTTTGCTAGATAATGTTATGGGCAGTCTATTGAGCATGTGCATACATTTCAAACATGCACGATTCCATTGTGACTTTTAAAAGTTCACTTGATTTATAATTTAATTTCTATTTTTTCAAGGGATGCACAACCGGTAACCAGCATGTTGTCAGTATGATTTTAATGTTCAATTTTACATTTCCTTTATGAAATGATTAATAAGAAAATGTATAAAAGTTGGGATTTAATCATCATGAATGTGAATATGTGAACGCTGTTACCTCTGGGGGTGGAGTAGGTGCCATGACTTCTGTGAAGGCTTCCATTCTAAGAATGGAGAATTGCTGTTAAAAAATAGAAATGTACAGCTTTTTTTTCCTCATGGAAAAGGGCTAAGAGTTCATGTAATTTAGTTCTCTGAATAGTCAAAAATGGTCTCTGCCAGTTTTTACCATCTAACACTTAAAAGGCTATTTTTCATAAAGTAAACATTCAGCAACAGTTTTCCCAGATGGAATCACACAGCTATCACTCTGTCCTCTCCACACATGCCAAAGCGCTCCATGAAGAATTGACCTTCACATCCAGTGTGGGAAGCAGGTGGGGCATGAACGTGCAAAACCTCTCCCATAGGCCTGGTGACCAGGGTGGTATGTCCTGCAAATGGAAAGCAGCAGCAGGAAAGGGAAAAAGACAATTCAGATAACAATGATAAACAGCAGAATTTCTGGTTGGTTTTCTCCCAAGATTAGTATTGAGAAACTACCTCATTTCTACATGTCTATTGTGCTTGGAAATGTGAGGATAATACTAGCCAGCTGCTGTCTACAAATCTTGGCTCTTGGATGTCAAAAAACTCTCCAACTTCGCTTTCTCAAAATCACCAACTTACCATAAAAAAATAACTTTTGGTCTCACTATATGTTTTTCATGTTCAAAGAATCTCCAAAACTGGATCTACAAAATTATATGCACTTAAAAAAACTCATCCTTTTTGCTTTTGCTTTCCTTTTTGTAAAGTGTTGAGCTTATTTTAACAAGTATTTTGTGATACGTATTTTTTGCTTATTCTAAGCCCTGAACACTAAAAAATAGTTACTCAAGCCTAATTTATAGTAAGCAAATTTTCCCTACAAAATTGTCTATCATGAGATTAAACTATTTTGCAAAATTAAGTAATTGAAGATCAGAATCTATGACATACATTTATTATGTACCTTATTCTTTCTTTTGTATCTCTGATCAGACTCAAGGATATGTGTTGAAAGTCAGAGTTTGTTCTCCCTAGAAAGATCTGTACACCAGAAATTATCCATACCCTTAAGTGTATGTGTTGGGAGCTGGGGAAAACCAATACATTCATTTAATGCCTTCTGTGTATAGTCACTATGCTTTATCTTGTAATCTTATTTAATACCCTCAACTAATTACCGGGATAGCTGTAAGTATTCTCCTCTTCCAGATGAGGAAATTGGCACTTAGAAAGCTGAGGTAACTTCCTAAAGTTTGTGTTCAGTTTGGTGTGAATCAAAGCCTAAGAACTTTTTTACTGCTCCACACTCCAAGCCTTTTACCATTTCCATTTCATTTTATTCTTTTTTTAGACACTGCCGCTATGTGAAGTTACCAGAATTTATAATACAAGTATAATACAATAATCTAATTACTTTAATTAGAGTAGAGAGTACCAAAAAGTGCAATGGATTCTTGTGACATAGGGAGGAATGCCTAAACTCTGCATGAGAGTTTTCCAATCTTAGAGGTGATGGACTATAGTCTGGGAAGCAAATTCTAGAATGAGATAGGCTTTGAGCAACACCACTGCTCTGCCATTTACTTCTCAGCTTGCAAATTTAGGCAAAGTACTTTATCTATTTGGCTTTCAGTTATATCAGTGCAATAAGCACAATAAAACAAAGTTAACTGAAATAACAAGGGTTGATATTCAAAATATATAAAGACTACTGCAGAACAAGGCACTCAATGATCAGAACCAGCCAAAATCACCAGCATAGCCCTATATATGTGTATAGGAACTACTTTGCTCATTGCCCACAGGCCCCCTCCCACTGCTGATAGCAATGTGTAAAGTCAGAGGTGCAGCTGATACCGAGATAGATTACATTCTAGGAACGGAGTGGTTGTAGCCTAAAGCATTTGAGAGGAGACATAGTTGAAAGATATGTCCGTCTACTTTGACACTATCAAATTCCAAATCGTAAGTTAACATAGTCATAAAGTAAATGTCTTTACATTTTCTGGTATGCCCTAGGTAAGACTTGCATTTGGGATGACTCTTGTTCAGTTAGACACAGGATGAAGAATCTTCACAGGCCCAAGTGAGGTCCAGTGATTTGTCAATGAAGATTAAATTATGGTAGAGAAAAGGAACTTAATGTATTTGTGTATTGCCCAAACAGTGCAAAAGACTTCATCCTTTCTCTGACTGAGTGAGAGCAACCCAAAATAAGCATGTGAGACTCATTCTTATAACACAATCTCACATGCTTTTGGGAAAGAATTCTGCTTCAGCCAGTGGGAGGGCTCAGTTTATCATGGTGGACCACTGGAACCAGGCTGGCTACCAGGCATTGGGATGACTGACATGAGTTCCAGGGCTTCTCAAGGCAACTGGTCAATACCACACAAGGGTTAGAGGTCAGAGAGTACCCTAAATAAAAGAAACAAGAACCAAGGTCTATCTGGTTCTAATGAGGGCTTGGAGTTCTCTGTCTGGGTGGCATTGCCAGCCCTGGTTGATCCCAAGCCCCACAGAAGGCCTTAGAAACTATGTTAGCTTTAGCTGGGCATGGTGGCAAATACCTGTAGTACCAGCTACTCAGGAGACTGAGGCAGGAGAATCACTTAAATCTGGGAGGCAGAGGTTGGAGTGAGCCAAGATCATGCCACTGCACTCCAGTCTGGGTGACAAAGCAAGACTCCATCTCAAGAAAAAAAAAAAAAGGAAAAGAAATTATGTTAGCCAGGGTTCTCTAGAAAAACAGAACCAATACGATAGATAGATGATAGATAGATAGTTAGATAAATAGAAAGATAAGATGATTTACTATGACAATTGGCTCACCTGATTATTGAGGCCAAGAAGTTCCATGATGTGCCATCTGCAAGCCAAAGAACAAGGAAAGCATAATTTAGCCTTTGTTCAGGGGCCTGAAAACCAGAGGAACCAATGGTATAACTCTCAGTTTAAAGCTAAAGGCCTAAGAACTGGGGAAGTGCTGATGTCTGAAAGCAGAAAAAGATGAATATCTCACTCCAGAAGAGAGAAGTAATTTGGCATTCCTCCATGTTTTTGTTCTATCTGGGCCCTCAATGGATTGGATGGTGCCTGCCCACATTGATGAGGGTAAATTTTCTTTACTCAGTCTGCTGATTCAGATGCTATTATCTTCAAGAAACACCCTCATAGACATACCCAGAAATAATGTTTTTCTGGGCATCCCCTTAACCCAGTCAAGTTGACATATGAAACGTAACCACCACAGAAATGGTCAAAGAAGGCATTCCCAAAGTACAAGACCCCTTGAGCTTGGGGCCTTGTGTGAGAGCCTCATGTGCCTGGATCTAAGAGCACATATAAATGGTGTTCATGTCTGCCTTGAAAATTAAAAAAAATTAAAAACCAGGGTATTTATTGCAGCACTATTCACAAACATATGGAATCAACTTAAGTGTCAATAACTAAATGATTAGATAAAGAAAATGTAGTATATATACACAATGGAATACTATTTAGCTGTAAAAAAGAATTATATCATGTCTTTTGCAGCAATGTGGCTGAAACTGGAGGCCATTATTTTAAGTGAAACGGTTCAGAAACAGTAAGTCAAATACCAGATGTTCTCATTTATAAGTGGGAGCAAAATAATGAGTACACATGGACATAGAATGTGGAATAATAGACATTGGAGAACTAGAAGGGTAGAAGAAGGGATAGTGATGAATAGTAATTACTTAATGGGTACCGTGTATGTTATTTGGGTGATGGATACACTAAAAACCAAGACTTCACCAATACATGTGTGTAACAATTGCATTCATACCTCTTAAATTTATACAAAACAAAAAAAGCTAAGAACTAAGTGCATTTGGCTATTATTCTTATCACCATCATGATCATCCTATCAATATTGTATTTTCCATTGGAAATGCATTTCAACAATAAAAGAAGTGAGGTGCTGAAGCAAAAGGTATTAAAAAACAATTCAATGTTCGGATTAAAGATGATAGGTTGAACCTATGCATTTCTCTCCATTCCTTCTCATTAAAACAAATGTAACAGGACTTTTTAAAATCATAACTCATCAGGACTAATAGAACTGGTGAGAAACCAATAAAAACAAAATTTTGAAAGCTATAAAGGAGATGGGTGAATGGTTAATCACTTAGGAGACCTAAGAAAATGGGACTTCCAAGCCAAGAATGGGAAATTCTGAGAAGCAATCCAATTTCTACTGTCCTTAGGAATTAGGAGCAACTACTTCTAGAACTAGGATGAACTGAAAACACAAGGATTGGTTGAATATTAGATTTCCAGACCTCCTCCCTACTCCAGAAGCATCACTGTTCATCGTTTTGATCAACTTGCTCTCCACTCCCCAACAGAAAACTGAATTATTTCTGGAGACCTGGTCTTTGGACTAGAGAACACGCGACATGATAAAGTGAAAGTATACAACTAAACAATGAAACACAGTCCCTACTGCTAGCATTTTTGTCTAACTCAGCATTTTTGTCCCATTTAATTCTTAGAATTCTGGCATCCAGACTTGTAGCTTTCCAGGCAGGATTTTGGAAAAATATTTTCTGGGGGATGTAATCAGACTGAGAGAAATCCCCTAAAGGTATGACTGGCAGAGTTTTCTAGGTGTCTCCCAATATCTATTTTTCCTTTCTTTCATGATAATATAATTTTTTATTAAACATATGGTTATATGTATATTGTAAAAAAAAAAATTTGACACATTTTCCAACCTCCTTTGCCATGAGATGTGGCCAATATTTCTGGCAAATGGGATGTAAGCAAATGCTGTATGTATAACTTCAGAAGGTAGGATATATGTATCCTTCCTTCCTTCTTCTTGTTGGTTAGAATGTAGACATGGTGCCAACCTTCTGGGAACACAGAATGCACAGAAACATCCTAGAGATTGTGGGACAGCAAGACAGAGGATGTCTGAATCCTGGACACTCTATAGCATTCTACTAGCCCAGATTTACATTGAATGGAAATAAGCACCTTTCTGGTTTAAGCTTCTCTTCTTTCAATTCTGTTACCCAAAACTGAACACACAGTTAACCAGTACAAGAATGTAAGATGTTTTCCACATGAAACAGCATAGCCTAGTAACCATACAAAGAGACATATAATTGAAGAACTCTGGCCAAGCACATGGAATTAACAACTTTTTAGTGCCTCACTCTTAAAGAAGTCAACCAAAGATTACCAAAAACCTGAGGGATTCTTAAACTATGATAAAGACACAGAACAAAACAACAGTAACAATAACAGCAACAGAAAATATTATCTTTTATGAAAAAGATAACAGCGAAAAAGCAACTTGGAGAAAATAGAAACTATGCAAGAAAAAAAAATCCAAGAATTATTAAGTCTTTAAATAAATAAGATAAAATATCCACAAAACAAGATAAAGACACCATAAAAATAAAACAGAGACAATTATTGCTTTTAAAAAGCTATATAATTTTTTGTGGAGAAGGGTTGTTTATTTTTTCTTTTATTAAAAAAATAACCATTTTTTGTGAGTTTTTAAAGGTTAAAAATATGCTTACAGAAATGAAAAATTCAGTGACAATTAGAGAATGAAATTGAAAAATACCTTCCAGGAAGTAGAGGAAAATGCAAAGAGGTGATAAATAAGATAAAAATTTTTCTAAAAAACAATAATTTAAGAATTCCAGTGTCCAAATAATAGGGATTATAAAAATGGAGAACAGACAAAACTAAGGGTGGAAAGTCTTCAAAGAAACAATTTTTAAAAATTTCCCAGAATTTAAGTACATAAGTTGCCAGATTCAAGCCAATTTTGTGCTCAGGACAATAAATCAGAACAGACTCATATCAATCCATATCACTGAGAAGTTTCAGAACACTAGACAAGAAAAACAGATCCTAAGAACGTAAAGTGAGGGGGAAAAAAAATAACACAAAGTTCAAGCGTCAGAAATTCACCAGACTTCTCAACAACAGCAATGAACACGTGAAGTAACGAAGTCCTATCTCCAAAATTCTGATGCAAAATTATATCCAATATAAAATTCTACACAAAGCAAAACGATTTATCCTGTGTGAAAGTAGAATAAAAATATTTTATGTCATTCAGTAACTAAAAATTTAATTTCCCATGCTCTCAGGAAGTTTCAAAAGGATGTCTTTTACCAGGAAAATAGACCAAGAAAGAGGAAGACAGATCCAGAAAGAGCCAACTCAAAAGATGTGAAAATAAACCTTAGAATTATGGTTGTCTTAGGTCAGGTGTCCTAGAAGCAGAGACTGAATTGAGAATTCATGTGCTTGTAGTTTACAGAGGGAGCACTTTCGGTGGAGAGAGAGACAGTGGGGGAGCAGAATAGGAAAGGGGAAGGAAGCAAGCAAAGATGTCAACTTAGCTGGAGGATATCTCAGCCTGGTCCCACAGGCAGCTTTGGGGCATAAATTGCACCACAGAGATGGTTCCACCTAGAGGCAAGGAGACGCGATTTTTGTATTTGCATGTCAATTCACCATTGACTGTGGAGAGGTCCCAGTGGAAAAGGTGTAACCTTCTGGTTGAGGTTACTCGCATTGGGCTGAAAGTCATTCCCAAAGAAGAAGGCATTTTTGAGGCATTAGCATTCACATCAGTGGGAGGACGTGTGCCCCAACCTTATAGGGGGACGTGGGTAGGGTACCAACAGTGGCCACCTCAACAGTGAGAAACCAGAGTACAAGTGTGCAACAGGCATTGAGGGCAAGACATTCAGACAGAGCAGGTCCAAAGACTCTGGAAAGGTATTCCAGGAAAATGAAACTGCAGAAATGCTTAATGTGTTTGAACATATTAAGAAGAGAGGTCCATACAATTGAGAGAGAGTTTATGTATAACTTAGTGGTAGGTACATAGAGAACTTTGCAAACATAAAACAAAAAAATAATTCCAGGGAAAATTAAAAAGTACTGAGTGCTATAGGATTGTCCACTTGTGAACCCAGCGCTTCTCTTCTCTGGTTACCTGACAACAAGCCAATATGGAATCAGTGCTCCTTCTCCACAGGGTCTATCAGAACTGGTATGCCGCTCCCCTCAGTAGCTGGCATCAAGTTGCACGGTGTTGATCTCCACTGGCAACACCACTCTCATGTATGTGAGAGCCCTATTGTCACATCGCTTGCCCCCCCCCCCCACCAAACCCCACATGCAAAGAAAGCAACAGAGGCTACAGAGGCATCCCTCTCCTAGAGCACAAACCTGGCCCAAGTACACTTCTCCATGTGATGCCAAGGGTTTGCAGGATGGGGTCTACATGTATTCTGTCAGTTCTTCTGCCTGTGAGTTCCAGCCTGCACTGCTTGATGCTCGTGACATTGCCTGAGCTCTTCTCTAAATACTTACATTGTCGGAAGTCAATATATAACGCCTAAAACAAAAAAAGTGGGAGTGTAAGCAATTGCTTACAGCTATTTAGAGGCATTGAAATAAATGCCAACAGAATCAATCAGTGCCTCAGGGAAGAAGGAAATAAGAAGCTAGGGTGAAGGACTGCTATTTTTTCATAATACATATTGTAGAACTATTGTGTACACAAAACCTTCATAAAGATAAAAACACGTTTTCAAAAAGGTTAAGCAAGTTGTTTTACTGTCGTACTTCTCAAATGCTTAGTTAAGTAGAAAAATTCTAAGGGCAGAATAGTGTAATCAGCATTCTCCAATCTTATTTGACTCTAGAATCCTTAAAATATTTCCTAAAACAATTATTTATTAATATCTACAAAGGCAGAAATGTTATCATTTGGTAAATTATCACTGTACAGTAAAGTGCACAACTTTATAGAAAACAGAATGTACCAAGGTCTGCAGGAAAGACATCATCTAGCACTTGCTGAGTGCCCAACTGCTCTTGTCCTGGGCATTGTGCTAGAGGTCACAGTATGTGCTTGCTCATTTAATTGGCTTCTGATCAGATCTGATGCTTTAATTTTGAGTCAGTCTCACAGCTCATTCATTCAGGAGATATTCAGTGAGTGTCTACTATATGTCAGGCACTTCTGGGGGAAATTACATAAAATACATATGGTCCCTGACCTCACCGGACAGATTCCACAGTACTGAAGATGAAAAGGAGAATGAATATATTCATATTCAGAGAATCTTATCACCACACATCATTTTGCATTTCATTTATGGAATCTGTTTTTGTAGGCTCTAAAGTAACTTTTACATTAGCTTTCAGCTGCCGCATGATTTGCTATAAGCCAGCTCAGCCCAGGGAGTTTAGAGCCAAACACTATTCTCTTAATTCAAGAGGCATGCCCATTTGCATCCCACATTCAGGACTTGAAGGGTGGAGGGCTTCTACAACGTAAGCTGTATTCTCCTTCTTTAGGTCTTTGAAGTATAGAAACCACTGCTATACAGTAATGTGACTGAGTTGATTTTACCATGAAAGCTCACCAAAGTAACAATGAGATCTCTTCAGGACATTTCAACTTTAGCTTTTCCCAGTGATGGGCCTGAGTCCTGTTTTCCTTAGACTTGGATAACAGCTTAAGACATAAACTCTTAGTTTTTACTGAAGTCCTGAAACCTACTGAAAGGCAAGGACTCAAATCATAAAAACATCAAAATTCCTTTTTCTTTGATAGATAAAGTTGACTTATTTTTTTTTACCTACAAAAGTTATATTTGTTTACTTGAGCACATTTTATAAATTATAGCAAATACAATTTTAAATAATCAGCTATAGTTTCTCATCTAAAAATATCCATCTTGATGCATTTTCTGCAAGATTTAAAAAAAAAGCCTTTCCCATATGGATACGTATTTAATTTCTAACAAATTAAAAAAACAATGGCCTTGTGGGAAGCTGCTGGTGGAAAAGCTGCAGGTATGCACTGGGCTGCTTTTCCAGGTCATGACTTACAGTGCACTTGATTTCCGGGGGAGCAATGCATGCCTCTCATGCCTTATCACTGTGTTGTTAGAGGCTCTAGACTACTTTATGACTGTGAGCATCTTCCTTTTGGATATAGGTACTGGAGAGAAACAAATCATTAGAGAGAGAGAGAAGCAGATGTAAGTTTTGATTGCTAAAATGCACAAAAGACATAGACTGCTGGAGCTGTGCCTTGCTGAATAGAGAGCTGCTCTATCCCAAGAGCTAATAGAGTGCAGAGGCAGAGGCGTGCCTAATACATCAGCTGTTTATCAGGTGGAAGAAGAGTGCAGAGCTATATGGATTCCTCAGCTAGGGGTCACTAGATGCCCTTCATATGCTACAGGAGAAGAACATTTAGCAATTGAAAACAGCTATGCTGAAAGACATGCCTTTCAATATAGTCTCTGGTTTTTCTCCTTTGTTTAATGCTTCTAACATGTCATTTAATGTATTGATTTTCTTATTCAAACTACAGGTTAAGCATGTTCATCACAATTTGTGTTCATTTATTCTTGGCTGAAATAACTCATCATATTTTTTAAATAATAAACTAATGTAATGTTTTGGGTTACTTTTTTTCACCTTCTACATTTGAAATCATTAAAAATGGCCTGCGCCTTTTTCTAGATTACATTTTAAAACAATCATAGATAGCCAGGGGGGTGGGAATAAAATTATTATTCTGGGAACTACTTTACCATTTTTAAAAAGTCAGCACCAATTTTAATTTGACTACTTGCTAAACAATTATAGTTTATAATATCACTATAGCTCTAGTTATAATATCATTCAGTTAAATCTTACTCCACCAACAGGCATCACTATACCTATACTTCATATAAAAGTGGTAAGAAAGCCACGACTGAGAACAAATAATTTTACCTTGATTGCCAGAGAAGGACACTTAGGAAAATTCCTTTTGGGGTAATGTGCAAGGGAGCCCAAAAATGCCTCTTTGTTATAAAACTTATTTATTTCGTCAGCAACCTGTGCCTTAAATTAGATGAAGCCAGTAGACCTTAAATATAATCTAGCTAATGTAACTGGATTACAATGCAGCAATATGAATATAGTCGTCAATGCCACGCTTAAAATATGAGTGACTTCCATCAACATACTAAAAGGATTACCTCTTCCTCATTGGTCCAGTGCCAGAATGCATGGCCACATTTCCTACACCAGTCTGATACCATAAACAAAAAAAGACCCAAAGGCCATGTCTCCAGTGAAGCTCAAGACAACAGGACAAACGCTGGGACAGTGCTGCTATTATCACACATACCAAGAGCTGTTGGCAAAAGTGATGTTTCTTCACTATCCTGATGAGGCAGCAGTTTCCACAGGGACCCACAGGTTGCTGGAACAATGCTGACATCTCCTTCCTACAGGAAGCGGATTGAGCCCTTCTCAGGTAGAATTGCCAGTTAAAATACAGGACATCCAAACATTTCATAGGACATTCTTATAATAAAAAAACACACATTCTTTATCTAAAATTCAAATGTAAGTGGAAATCCTATATTTTTCTTTGCTAAATCTGCCAATCTTATTCTTGTCGTAGGGAGAAATTGCTTCCCGTTTTCGATAGAAATCCTCCATTTTTCTCTTTGCTGAGTTTAGGGAAGACAGGAAGGGATATAAAAATTTTGCTCACAAGTCTGTGTTTTTTACTTGAAGACTCACTTATTTAGAGGAAAAAGAACTTAGAAAGATAGAGTTTAGTCAAACTAGTCCAGAAGTCTAAGAACCAAAGTGATTGTATAGTCTGAAGTCTGAGAGTTATATATTCCCAGCCTCTATTCCCATCCATAAAGTCTAATATGAAATCAGCATAATGGGCCATGCAAATGGAAATTAGAAAGGTTCCATATTTGCCTTGATTTTACTGTTGGAAAATAACTTCTCCATACTTCCATTTTATCTCCAGGGATTTGAATAAGGGAAGGGCCACCATATTGGATAACAGTCTAAGGTGGAACTGGGTTCTTAAAAAATCTGACCATTGTGGGCATCTCAAAAGTGAGTAGTTTTTAAGCAAATATGTAATATTACTCATATTGTAAATATTCTGTCAAAAAATGTATTACCTTTTTAGGGTCAGGCATATTTATAAATAGGTGTAAAATTTAGTTTTTACATAATCTGAATTGAAGAATGCTCAGAAACTCCTCTATGTCAAATTATTTCCTCTCCCTAAATGCTATAGTACTTAAAAGATCAGCATCCAACATTCATTTTATCAGTTTCTTTAAATCTCCAGAAAGGGATTATGATAGCACCAATACTTTTAAATGAATGGTTTTATAGGGAGACTGGAGTTCAGACAGCATAAACATGATTAATCTTAATTCAGGTCACCAGAAAGTGAAAAAAAGAAAAAAAAAGGACGAGAAGGTAGTGGTAGGAGGTGAGGATCATATCCAAGAAAAGCATCAGTTGCCCCATAAATGTGCCTGCAGTGGTCCTGACTCATGCTCTTTATTCCACTCCCAAATGTATCACACTTTTAGTTGAAGAGACAGTCACTTTTATTTAACCATTCCCCTTTTCTCCTGCTCTCCGAGTACAATTCACTCACTCCTGGCCCTACTCTTGTCCAGGGTAGGCTGCCAAACTGGTCTAATTCAGGTCACACAACAGGGTTCAAAAGAACTTTCCCTATTCATCACTAACTTGCTGTGTCACTCCAGGCAAAATGCTTAACGTCTCTGGACCTTGGTTTCAGCATCATAAAATGATGAAGTATCATTAGATGGTCTGTCAGTCTTACCAAGAAAGGAAAGACAAAAACTTACATCATTTAAATCTCGTAATTGGCTCAGCAGTGGAAATATATTATCTCACACACCATTGCCTGACCCCTTACTAGCCACATGTTCCGGGGAAATTTACTTTATCTCTCTTTGCCTCTTTTTTTGTTTTGTTTTATCTGTCAGCAGGGAAAAATAATACCTACTAGCCTAGGATGTCATGATAATAAAATGAGTTAAATCAGTTGACATATAAAAGATGCTTAATACATTTTAGCTATTATCATAATTGATAATAGCTATTACTTTCTCTAA
Organism: Ateles fusciceps; assembly: GCA_036589455.1. Lineage (NCBI taxonomy): Eukaryota > Metazoa > Chordata > Mammalia > Primates > Atelidae > Ateles > Ateles fusciceps. The sequence goes on along the minus strand of JAZHEH010000065.1, from coordinate 31,572,650 downwards.
GAATTATTTATCTTTCAAAGAAAAATTCAGTTATATCAACAACTCTGAGATATTGTCAGCTCTAGAGTGAATTAGTTTTAACTGGCATTTCAAGAAGATGTAGTTATCTTTGCTTCCAATTAATAATTCTGAATAAGAACTTTGTTTTTAATAACAATTTTTAAAAAGTAAAAATACATATTATCATCACAAACTGCTCAGAATAAAGACTTTGTGTTTACATATAAGGAATTCAACAAACAAGAAAAAATAATCTTAATTTCTGCTCCCCAAATAATCTCCGTATTTTAATACCTAGCCATAAAACAGTCCTTATACTATTGAGCAAAATACAAAGAAAATCACAAATTTAATTTTAAATTAAATTTTGAAATGCCAGATTAAAGTTGTTACCTTCCTAGACTGACATAATAAAAACACATCATTACTTAATGGAGTAGATTGTCGATAGATTGTAAATATCTGTGAAATAAAGATTTCAACCACACTTCCTTCTTGTTTCAACTTCTTTAAGAAGTCTACTGTCTGCTGAGGAACACTTTTCTCTCTCTGGTTCCCACTCGTCTCCACCACCACATTCCTGGTGCTGCTCCTGAATTTATCACTTACCCAATTTTTTTTTAACCTAAGTTTCACCAGCAGTCTATTAAAGCATTTAAGAATTTTTCTTAATAGAGAATGAATAAATCATTTGTGGTACAAATCCTGCTTTGTGTTGTCATGAATTTTCATTCATCTGACATATATCTGATTGTTGCGACTGCATTATTTCATGTTATCATCTTTTTTCTTTTCTTTTTTGGAATGTAGAAAATGTTAGCCCTGGAAGTGGTTAATGTGACGAAAAGCACATTAGGAAAAAAAATCCGCCCTCAATCCAACGTGATGGCATTAAGTGGAATCCAGTGTATCATGGAACACCTAATGCACACAAGATGTGGAGCATGCCCCTGGTCAGAACTTTTAAATACTCAGTAGCAATGAATGGGAGAAATAAATCAAATGGGAGGATAGCTGTATTAATAAACAGTGGAAATGCTTCATACTCACACTCCAGCAAAGCAAGATGAAAAAGCGATCCTAGCTGTCATGAGCTATTACTGAATGAAGAACTTCGTTTTAGCTCTTCTAACTTGAAAATGGAAAAAAGAAAAGAAAAGAAAAGAAAAAAAATACTGGAGGAAAACAGGCTTTTCTCCTTGAGTCTCTCAGACTCGTTGTCAGTAAAACAAACTGCTATGTATCATCTGTTTAGTGACAGAAAATATATATATTGAGATAAAAGATAATCAAGGTACACCTGGTTATTATTTGTAAAGACTTAACTGTAAGTTTTTAATGATTAATTTATCTGCCACATAACGCTTTAATAGATCATGTGAAACATCAAGGGAGGAATGTGGTACTGCATTTCTAAAGCCTCCTTCTCTGTCTCTGAATGATAATAGGCATGGGAGTCGTCATTAGTCTTGTTAGACGAGGGTTCCTTTAGGAATCTCTATGTGTTACCTTTTAGAGGGAAGGTCAAAGAAGCCACCCCTGGGGACTCCCCTGCAGGATACAACTAACACAAGCATAAACTGTATGGAAATGGCTAAATTGTCTTTACTGAGACCTTGGTCTTTCACATCAATCAAGTCCTTCTGAACTAGTAAAACAGATAAGCACCCTGCTGGCAAAAGTGTTACTATCCTTATGCTTGTCATGACTGGCACTACAAATTTAACAATAAACAGGCAGTTATTTGTCTTACTTCTTTAAAAAACAAAGTAAGTGTGCTGTGTGCCCAAAGACATACAGTTGCAAGGACAACTCATTTTAATGGCGAACAGAGAGATGAAAAAATTGCTAAGTGGGTTTTGTGTCACTCTGTTTCAGTCCTTCCTCAAAAGACCCTATATGCAGGAATCCAATTGTAACTGCTATCAGTGCACATGGAGAAGGTAATACGAATCTGACAAGCCAAAACAAAGCAAACCAGGACCCCACGGCTGCCATGCGGGAGGGGGCAGATTTATCCACCCTCACGTTTCAGCTTCCTGAGAGTGGAGCCTGTGTCAATGCCTCATCCTGACACCTAACTCATGGGGGAATTATAAGTCATCAATACCAATGACTGTAAAACACTTTGTAAATAAAAATGGCTTAGAAGTTCCAATTAACAACAGAAAGTAACCCTCTGGGATGTACCAGAGAGAAATAACTACAGCCATAAATAAGCAATGGTGAGTTTAGGTTCACTTCTTATTTCAATGCCATTAAAAACGGACCTCCTTCCAATCTCCAATCTGAAGACTCAGCTATAATTTTTTTTTCTCATTACACTATACAATGTCATGCTCATGAGTGGAAGGGTTGAGGAAATACAGGATTGGGCATCCCCTACTATTTTAATATGAGTATTACAAACATGCATACTCTTATCTATCTTCATGTGAAAAAATAAATAAAAAACCTACCAGAAGTAGTATAACTTAACTTAGCTAACTGCATGACCACCACAGATATACCATAAACAGGGAGCGTAGCAGGCCCAGGAAGTGGCTACAGTGCACACCCTTAGTGTGCTTCATGCTTGCTCCATTTAGGACTTTCACAGGCACACAAAATGGGTAATAAATCTGACCCAGGAAGTATCCACTGAGCTTGTAGTATGTCCCAGGCACGGTGCTAATCACTGCCAATATATCTCACTTATACCTGTGAGGAAAGAGGCTTGGGGAGCAATTTGATATGACCAAATTATAATTAAATTAATAGCCATATAACACTTAAATGTCATATATTATTCTAAATGCATTAAAAAATCAACCCGTTATTACTTAGAAGAGCACTATGAAGCAAGTACTACTGTTGTCCACATTTTAAGGTAAACCCAGAGAGACTGAATAACTTGCCTAAGGTCACAGAGAACTGAGACTTGAACCTGGGCAGTTGGACTCCAGAGTCCATGCTTTTAACCACTTCTCAACCTGGAAAAAGAGCCCAAGTTTCTGGTTCCACATCTAGTGTCTAGGGTCTCTGCTTGATTTTAAAAAATTTAAAAATAAATAAATGTGATAAGACATGGCAGCTTATCCTTCAGGTGCTCACATGCCTGTGCAATGACAGACAGGCAAACAACTACAGGGTGATTGAAGTCACAGGAATGTGCAAAATAGTTAGGAAATGTAAATAAGGGAGCATTTAGCTCAGACTGGGACCTTCAAAGAAATCTTAGAAGAAGATAATAAGTTGTGGTTTCCATTTCCTTAGAAAATTTAGTTATATGTCCCCCTATTTTTTCAGCAGACATTCTTGCAACCTTTGGCCTAAGTATGCACAGCATGTCCCACAGGAATAATTTCAAATATAATACGAAAAAAATTAGCACCACCCTTAGCTTCTATTAAGCCTATTGTAAGATCAGGGTTCATAGTAGCAAAACTCAGGCTGCCACAGCTTGACCAGAAACCAGGGGCCAATCCAGGGTACTCAGCTGCCCCTCTGTAAAGATGTTAGCCATGGGGCATCTCTAGAGCAGCTTTAGCTGGCTGGTGAGTTTGGCTGACTCTCACCACAGAGGTCCCGACTATTACCACAGAGGTCCCGATGGGCAGAGGTTCTGACTATCCTGCCCAGATAAAGCATGAGGGGAGGGCAGCACTTGTTCTACACTGCAGGGACCATCTCTACAGAAAACATCACCTCCAAATCAGAGCTCCCAACCTTGCAGAAAGACCCCACTTACAGGAAGGCAATTCAGTGGGGAGAAGATGTTTGGGAAAGATGAACTGTGGGAGGAGGAAGAAGGGAGTGGCAGATATCAGCTTCTGCTTGGTCCTTGATTTCTCTCTGTAGAGGAGTGACCTCCGGGAAGAATGGACCTCCCTTCCCGCTTCACCCCTTCAGCACAGCAGTGATGCCTGCACAGGGCCTATCCCTGCCATACAACTACCAAGAATACACCAAAGCCGTTAAACATACCGATCTTTACTGACTAAAAGGCTGCCATCTTTTCAGCCCTTTAAAATACACGGCACACGTATACGATGAAAAACAATGATGTTATAGAATTATTAACATGGAAACATGTTCTCTATGTATCAGTGAGTGAAAATAAATAGCTTATGAGAAATAGATACCAAATCCAATTTTGTAAATGATTAAATACATATAAAAAGACCAGAAAAATATGCATCAGGATATTTACAAAGAAGGAATTATTACAAGTATTTTTTTCCTTCCTTGTGCTATCTGTCTTCTTTATGAAGACTATGTATTGTTTATTTGTTTATTTACTTTTCTGAAAGAGCTATTTTATGTTTTCCTCAGGAAAAGGGAGATTTTTATTTCTTATTTCTTACTTTTTGGAGATGTAGTCTCGCTCTGTCTCCTAGGTGGAAGTGCAGTTGTCTGAACACAGCTCACTGTAACCCTGACTTCCTGGGCTCAAGCGATCCTCCCACCTCTGCCTCTTAAGTAAGAGGGACCATCGGTGTGCACTAGGACCATAGGTTCATGCCATCATGCCTGGCTAGTTTTTTTTTTTTTTTTTTGTAGGGACAGGGTCTCCTTGTGTTGACTAGGCTGGTCTCAAACCAGTGGCCTCAAGCAATCCTCCCACCTTGGCCTTTGAAAGTGATGGGATTTCAGGCGTGAGCCACTGCACCTGGTCAGGAAGTAGGCGATTCTTAAACAGGTGGTAGTAGTATCAATTATTATCAATCTTAGTGGTTTGATTTGATTGAAATGGCTCAGGCTAAGGAACAAGACTTCAATGGCAGGGAGAGAAGTATATTGATGAACTGGATTTGTCAGCTCTTTCCTGATGACTAAAATCAAATGTGAAGTGGTTATTGCCATTTAGCATATTCCCAGAATTCGGACTTTATGATTTCGCTGTCACTCACCAAATCAAAATCAGAGTATCCCAAAGTAGATATGTTAGAAGGAGAAAAACCAAAAGATTGGGTAACCAAATCAATTAGGGTTATATTGAGCTAAATAGCGTTAAATAGTTATCTTTCTTGCAGGATTTCTGAGAGCCTGATTATGCTAATGAACATAGTATACTTCCCACAAAATAACAGTATTCCCAACTTTAGGTTTATCCATGGAATTCATTTTTGCCAGAGCATCACATGTGACCAGTGACAAGTGAATGCTGTACTGCCTGGCAACACTGTTCTAAGCAGTAATCTAGAAACACCTATAAACACATATACTAACTCCCTCAGAAGAATTTTTAAATGGTTTAGCATGTATAAATCTATTATTTTCATAGGTGATGCTCTAATTTCAGAAACTATGATATTAGTCATGATATTAAGTCAGTTCCACCAGGTTGCTTCACCAGAAGCACCAAGGAGTTTCATATCAGTGAATAAATGAACTAAAAATCTGCGAAATCACTTTCAAGTAAAGGGGACGAGTCTGTAAACAAAATAAAATGTACACCTGTCACTGCCATTCTTTTGAGTCATTACAGTTTATAAATTTATACACCATGAAAAGCTTTATTTATGTTCATATAGTGTGAAAATTGCAAGAAAAACTTTAATTACCTTTTTTTAAAGAAAGCAATTGAAATTTATCACAGACAGTAAGGGAATTTATTTACATGCCATAAAGCTTCTGAAAATACAGTCATGAAATATGAGTTAGGAAAAGTGGCTCATGCCCTCACATGTCCTCAAGATATAAAAGCAAATTAGCCAGCCAGAACTGCAAACCACAGTCTTGCGGATTTGGATCTGGTCTCTCTCCCCCAGCTTAGCCTTTGCAGGATCTCAAAGGCAGACTTGACTCAACAATATAATCTTTTCTTTTCAGTTTACTCAAAAATTTCCCCCAGAATCTACATAATCTGCTCTTAATACAAGAAGTTGAGCAGTTAACACAGTTTATCATAGTTCCCCCTCACACCTCAGGAATAGACACCAGTTGAACCACATCTTAGAACTCATTTAGCTGGGGGTGAGGGGGTGCTTCTAGGACTGAATCTTTTTTTTTCTCTCTCTCTTAAAAGTATCATTTTATTTCACTGTGAAATAAGCCGATTAGTATGTAGAAAAGCAACAGACCCTTGATTTCCACAAATGCATTTTGATTTTTTATTCTGGCCTTCAATTCTTTCCTGCATACATTTAACAGCAGCCCTCTGCATTAAAGGTACATTTACTGGGCTGAGAGTTTGGGGGGTGGGCTCCTCCCTGGAATCTTGCTTACATTTGCATGTGAAAAGAAAGAAATGCTTTTGAGTAATTAGTCATCTGAAATTCTGCACCATGAAGAAAAAATTTGCTTTTGGATATTTATGGAGAGAAAAATCCATATGGAAAATGAATATCCTATTAATGCGTTGGGGGGGAAGGGGACAAGGATGTAGCATATTATGTTGAATTTCATTCAAACAATGGTAAAAGTAATATTGTCACTTTCTTATAAATAGTAGCTACAATGGAAAATAGCACAAAGATGTCTTATTCACAACTTAAATTTCTTATATTCATTCTATGATCTTAAAAAGCCCTTTCTTTTTGACCTGATATTTTCATGCCATATTGAAGAAACTCATGATCAATATGTATTGATTTGATCACTAATTGCATTAATTTTGCTTTAGAAATTAGAAAGGCTCTAATGAGAATGTGAAGTCACTTCAAGATAGTACATTATGGGCAGGCTAATTTAGCTGGGCTCTATGCATCAGATTATTTCATTATGAACCTTCAATTACCATACAAACGAATGCGATAAATAGCCTTTTCTGAGCAGATTTACATTTTTGAATTTGTCTATAAATTTCAAGAGCTTAAGTTAATTTATAACCTAACATCATATTTAATATACAAATAGTTCAATCATGAATGCATTATCTGCATAAACCCTTACTCTGGTCCTTCACATTATGCTTTGAACAATATTTGAAACAATCACTGTTTTTTTTATACTAGCTTGTACTACATTTAATCTCTTAAAGAAAAATGTGAAATGAATATTTTTGTTAAAATCTTGCATATTATTGCTTACCAATTGGTGCAATAAAACCAAGTGATGAAGAGGTATGCTGTTTAAGATTTATAAAACCTAGAAATGTGAAATAGTCAAGCTGATTTTGAAATTGAGTGCAGATGCTAAAATAACATCCCAAGAAAGAAGAGACCATAGAGCCTTTTAAATTCTGAATGTATTTCTGCTGTTTTAAAAAACCTATCTGTAAATTGAATTAAATAAAAAGACACAAGAAGTAGACATCTTTACCACAAGATTCTACCTAATTTGGTCTTGGGGTGAAGTGGTATTGTGGTAGGTGGGAGAAATGTGGCCAGAAGGCAAATGTAAAGACAATTTTAAGGGGATGCCCAGAATTCTGAGATATCTTGAAGAAAAGCAATGCATTAAATAAAATCCAGGTAATATTTTGCAAATAAATATTTGAAAATTCATTCTGTGTATTTATATACACTGAAGGAAATGAAATAGCTAGCACTAATAGATTTCACGTGGTCCTATAAAGTTCTGAAGTGGTGCTGATAATAATGGACAGAAGATGCCATCTACTTTTGCTGTTTCGTATTTCATGATAAAATCATGAACACACAGTCTTGGCATCTAATCCTATAGTTGTTATTATTGTATACTTATAAATTTTAAAACTATTTTATAAAATAGTCCAATGGTTGAATTTATACCTTCATTTATTATTCTTGTTCACTGACATTATAAGACCCTCACGGCATAATAATCAAACAATCAATGAATTGTGAGCTTATCACGTAATTTAGGATAAAGTATATTTCACAAGCAAAGGCCTTATGAGAGACTATCAGGGCTGAGGGCTCAATAGAGATCAACTAACCCCTTGGCACTCAGTGCGCAGTTTTGGATGAGCACCTGGGAACCAAGTGGACTCTCTGGCTCCACTGCAGACCTTTGAATCCAAACCTAAATTTAGTATGATGCCCAGGAGATTTAAGTGCATGTTAGAGTTTGAGAAGTGCTCATTCAGTCTTTCATTATCTTTTAATAAACATGGCAACCAAGGCAAAGAAAGGTTGAGAATGCTTTCAAGGTGGCGAAAACTAACTCTTATCTATGGCTGAAAGCTATGGTGGTTCAAGTATGGCGCTATGTAGATTCCAGTCATGGGTCAGGTCTGCAAAGTTTAACTTTGCTGAACTTCCAGCCAGCTTTTGGAATTGCTTGTAATAGTTATAAAGAACATGTCTGAGAGTATTTGATGGATGGATACTAGTGTAGCATCATTCCAAGAACAATCATTCTGAATTTCTATTTTTTGCAATCATTTAATCAGTCCAGTTCATGAGCAAGTGCCAGCATTCATCACCCCTGAACAACTTTCTATACAGAAAATTCAAAATAAGAGAGGACAGTTGTATACTCGATTTACCTATTCATAGAAAAAGTGTGAGAGTCAAGCATGACATGTTTGTCAATAGTTCACCACATAAAAATTAAAACAGCAAGGGGCGATAACAAGTGGAGGAATTTTTAGTGTGGCTACCTGCAGCTGAGTATGTATAAGGCAAGTAAACAGTGGCCCAGTATAGACACAGCTGAGGGCACTTAATTAGTGACAATTACTATATTGTTCTAAGCTGCCTGCAACCTTGCTCTCTCCCTTTAGATAAACTCATTTAAGTAAATACGATGTCAAGAAAATGGACAAGCCCTTTGACTTGCTAGAGAACCATGAAAGTGCTGTATTCCATCAATTAAACATGATTCTTTCTTTTTATTAAGGGGAATTAGATTTACCATTTGCTTCAAAATTTCATACAGCAATCCACACATTAGGTATATTAGTTCTTTAGTGTTAAATGCGCAGCAAATAGACTTTTTCTTTTCAAAAATGTACACTGATAATGATCACACGCCAAATCTTAATGGTTGGAGCCTTTCAGAAATTACTTACCTAGAAATATGTTTTAAGAAATAGCTTTCCAACACACTGGTATAAAATATTTTTAAAGGGATAAACAATTTGGATGCTTTTCTAATTGATCACATTAAGTAAGAATGTTGTCCGGGAATAGTTTGGAAATGCTTTGGAAAAGTCACAAATGAATTACTTTTAAAAGTTTTTTATTTAACAAACATTTATTCAAAACCTGGTATACAAATCTTTATTTAACAAACCTCTTTTAGCATCTAGTACATGCTAGATGCTGTAAGCAATACGACGTTGTATCAGCCTTCAATGAACTTATAATCCAAAAAGGCAAAAAGTCATACAAAGAAGGTGGCCAGACTACAAGTCCAGCTTCTTCAGGCCTACAGCCCCAGCATTATCAAGAGACAAGGTCCAGGCATTTTGTTCTCCTCTAACATCTGCACCAAACAATTCCTATGTCATCTGTGAGTCAGAGGATGGTGACAGCAGCTCCTCCAGCTCCCCGCCTCCTGCAAAAATTAGCAGAACCTTGTGCACACACCCTGACAGATATATGTCTTGTATTTGCTGAGATTTTTTTTTTCTGGGAAATGTGGTGGAGGTAAACATGCCTTAATTGGGGCGTTAGTCATGGAATGTGGGGGGAGTAGGAAATGTTTGACCTACTTAAATATACTTAAGTATACAAGTTAATTTATTCACAAACGATTTCCAAACTTCTTTTGTTTGACTTGGCGTAAGACTCCAGGTGACACCAGGCACATCCAGGAACATGAGAAAAATGCTTTGTTGGTGGTGAGGATTCCCTTACGGTCTCACAAAGGAAAGGCATTAAAACTCAAGGAAGGCTTTAAGACAGTGTTTAACTTATGAAACCAAATTATAAAAATCCAAGCAGTGTAGTCATTTAATGAGTTCAGAGAGTAAGGTGTAATGACTGTAAGCTGGAATTTTACTGTTCTTCTGCCACATGAAGAAATGAACATTTTCTGTCTTGAGATAAGCGCCTCCCACCAGTTGGTACTTGACACTTGCAACCAGCTCACAAGGAAGGGGTGCTGTGTCTAAAGCTACATTAACTCATCATTAACAACACAATCTCACTTATCCATGAAGTCCACAAGCACTAAGAACATTTCTCCAAGTTACACACAAGAGTTCTGGCCCTGAGCTCTAAATTACATGTGGATCTGGAGCTGAGGAAGGCCTGGAATCTCTGGTATTCACCCTCCTCATCTATATAACAGGGGCTACAGTGCATGATCCTTCACAGCTCCATCATGGCCAGGGCAGAATGTGAGATTTCCCTGTGTCAGTGGTATGGCTAGTGCTCACTGCTTGCATGGCTTCGTTCCTTCTCTAGATTAACTATGTCAAAGCTACACAATGTCAGGTTGCCCTCTATGTCTACTGGCAGGGCAATGTATTGTGGTTTTCCAGTCTTCACAACCAGCAGAGGGAGCGGAAGTGCACAATAAGTCAACTTTAATAAAGTATAAAATATCTTTAAAAATTCTGTTTCATCAAAATAAAATCTGCTAAATGTGTCTGGGTGGAGAAATTTGACATGCCTGGTGTATTTGCTTACTGTCTGTTAGTGTTTGCGTGTGGGAAGTCAGATTTTAAAAATTATGACCACTATAGTTAATAACAGTACATTGTATTCTTGAAAATTGCTGAGACTGGAATCTTCCAGCCTCAGTGAGCTCTGCCTCTGCCCCAGTAATTCCCCACACTGCCAATCAAGTCCCCTAAGGACAGCCTGTCATGTCTCCTCTGGATGCAAGTGCATTCTGTCTTGAAGAATTCTGGTTGTGATAGGAGCCCTGTTCTTGTAGGGACAGAAAGAAAAGGAGTGAAACATGGTCCAGCTGCCAGAAGAAAAGTTGGATTGGTAAAAAGGGTCTCCAATTTGGGCTGCTGCCTAAACGACTTTGGAAATTTTAGTTTACTCCAATCCCCGCAGATGAGCTCTTCAATAACCAACAGTGAATCTGTGCTCAGTGCCCCAGCCAACCAGCAACTGGCTGAGCTGGTTAGTAGAGCAGTGTATTATGGCTACAGCTGCATCACGGTGAGAGGAGACCACAGCCTGGCTATTAGTACCATTAGTGGCCATGCCTGGAACTGCCAAGACCTTTGTGTCACTTGGGTTGATGCCCATGCAGACATCAGTACACCTCTTACCACTTCATCAGGAAATCTCCATGGACCATTAGTTTCATTTCCGCTCAGAGAACTACAAGGAAAGATACCACAATTTCCGGGATTTTCCTGGATAAACCTTGTGTCTCTTCCCCAAGTACTGTTTTCTGGTCGAGGAGATGTGGACCCTCTGGAAAATTTTTTTTTTTGAAGAACAATGATATCTAGTATTTTTCCATGAGAGACACTGATCCGTTTGGTACCCAGAAGGTCATGGAACAGAAATTTGATCTACTGATTGGAAAATGACAAAGGTCTGGCCATCTGAGTTTTGATACTGATGTATTTGACTCTACACTGGCTCCAGCCACAAGAATCCCTCTTGAGAGGAACTGACCTTTCAGGAAGGCATCTATATTACTGAGGAAATACACAGTACAGGGTTGTTGTCAGCACTGGATCTTGTTGAAGTCAGTCCTCAACTGGGCACGTCAGAGGAAGAGGCAAAGGCCACAGCTAGCCTGGCAGTAGACATAACTGCTTTACATTTGGGTCAGACAAGGGAAGCAGGGCACATTGCCTATGGCCAGATTTTCAGTTTACCAGCCAACTCAGAAAATGAAGCGTGTGTGAGAATTTAGGAAATACTGCGAACTGTTTTGTTTCACAATGGGCATTCCAGAGTTGCAGGGCATTTGAGAGGACAGTTATTAAGTCGTTATCTGGGTTAATATTGCCTTAATGAGAACATTTGCACATTCTCACAATTGTGAAGTTTTCCCTTCTCCATTTTGGTAACTAATAATACTACTGTAAATGTATACTTTTTTCTTTTGCAGTTCATTGAGTATTAATACATTGTAGTACTACGTAGATTTAAAGATGTCATAAGCAGCATTGATTACTTTGGTATATCAAAAAATGCTAAGTGAGATTTTTAAGTATTTTCACCACAAAAAAATGATAATTATGTAAGGTCATACATATGGTAATTAGCTTGATTTAGTCATTCCACAATATGTACATATTTCAAAACAGTATGTTGTGCCTGATAAATACATACAACTTTTACTTGTCAACTTAAAAATTAATTAATTAAAAAAATAACCAAAAAGCCACAAGAGGAAGGAGATTAAGTCCACTCACCTCTACTATTCTGTTGTCTAAAGATAAAGGAGGAGCCAGAGGATCCTGGGCCTGCAGGGAAGGAGGAGTGTCAGCCTCCTGGCTGGGAACAGAACTCAAACCTCTCGACCTGACCCTGCTTTCCTTTTTTCACTCATCTGCATGAAAGTGGGCTTGGTATCAATAAGAATAATTCTGCTCAAGCTTTCCAATAGAAGAGAAACAGAGTAACCAGTCATGTTCTACAGCCTTCACAGCAACCCTTCCCTCTAGCTAACTTGCTCCTCATCTACTACTTTTCATGGAGATGACAGGCTCCCGTATCTCACGGTGAAAGGTGAAGTTTTTAAAGTGGCCTGCTGGTCACTAGACTGCATGGCCTCCCTTTGCCCTTCAGACCTCTGGGTCTCCTCAATTCTCCCACAGCACCAGTGGCCAGTGTGCCTTTCCTGGAGCATGTCAGGCCAGTTCCCCACCCAAAGCCTTTGAACTCGCTGTCCCCAGAACACTGTTCCCCTAGATGTCCACACAGCTTACTCCTTCTATTTGGCTCCCAAATGTCAACTTCCTTGATGTCCTATTTTAATTGTAAACTATCTGCTTTTCACTTTTCCTCCTCCCTTATTTTTCTCCATCCGACATTCTATACATATTATATGTCTTGCTATTTTCTTCATACGTTCAGAGATTTCTATCATTTTCCTCACTGTCATTCAATGAATGAATGAGTGAATGCATTTTAAACTTAATTACATAGGCAGCATTTGAAAGAAAGAAAAGCAAGTTTCCTTTAATGAAGGTATCACTGTGTGGATTTTATGGTTCTTTTGGCCTTACCCCCAAATAATTTTTTTATCGGTAGCTTCAAGATTGCTACATTGATTGAAGTTCTAATTATTTGGCTGTGAGCACAAATGTGCTCATAACCTTATCATATTGCTATAAATATCAGTTATTTGGTAAGATAATGCTCCAGTCACCTCCTCCTACTGTAATGTCTAATTATCTCTCTTGGGCTTTCACATTCCTTTGTGAAAAACTAACATTAGCTCATATATAATAGTCATTCATGGTCTTTGTATGTTTGGTATGTGTGACCAAATGCCCTTTAGTAGGTTCCATACTAATATTATATGAATATTAGTGAATCATCTAGTATAAATTTCTACAGGGCCTCTTAAGCAAATATGTATTTAGTTAGTTATGTTTTATGCATATTTAGAATTTGTTTGCATTATCCAGCTTCACATGTATTATTTACCTGGTGGGAATATTTAGGTTTCTGCAGCTCTACTTTATCCTATGGATAAATTCACATATGTTTGATAATATTCATAACATTAATCCACAAAACCATCATGATATCTGGTATATTATCATTTTCTTAATGAGGTGTTATCTACAGCAAAGCATTTACTTAATCACTCATTTTTCATTTGCTTGATTTTGGCCGTTCCTCACTAAAGACAAGTATCTGTTGAAATAAAAGGATATCTCCAGAAAGTCAAGGAGCTCTGTAAAGAAAATTGTAGCAGACATTCTCTGGGAAAAAAAAACAAAAACAAAAAAGCTAATGTGTCAATAGTAGGTAAAGTATAATTCATTTCTTGAAAGTTTTTTTATTTTCTTCCCCAACTTATAAAAAGAAATCTGTCTTGTATGTTGGTCAGGTTGAAACCTAATTGAATAATCTATATTAGTTCTTTCTCAATTTTAGTTGAAACAACTTAAATTGATGTTTGGTTTCTATTTTCACATTTTAAAAACCTGGTCTTTTGTTTTAAAAAGTTGAGTCTAAAGAACTAAAATCGGGGACAATTTAGAAGCTAAAGGGGATGGATTAATAATTTGGTCACATTTTGCTATCCAGTCAGCATCTCATGAGAGTTTAGGAATAATTTGAGTTATTTGCTTTTAGTCCTTCTTATGTAAGGCTAGCATAATGGACCCATCATAGGCCATTATTCCAACCAGTCTGATGGTTTGTTTGCAGACTATTTCATTATGTTCTTAATTTTTTTCATTAAAATCTTTATGAAAGCTAAGTGGCAATTTCATGTTGGAGAAATGAAGCAGTGAAAATAGCTATCATATATCCATCATTTAAACAGAGTACTTGGGATGCCATGTTCCAGCACCACAGCTTAGTGTGCCAATACTGTCTAGTATAAACATCTCTTAATAGGTACCTGGGGCAGGAGTTTCTCTACTGTGTTTAACCTAAATGAGTACCTGAGATTGCTATTAAAAGTGTCTTTTATATCTGTTTGGAATCCAGGTAAATTTTTTGTTATGGAGTCTCTATCTTAGACAACAGATATTTAGGGTCTCTAAACTTTTATTTTAAAATATCTGTAGGCTGACAAGCAGTAGCTAAAATAGCACAGAGAGATTCTATGTAACCTTCACCCAGCTTCTCCCATATAAAAAATCCTATGCAACCACAGTGCTTTATTAGATTTTTTAAAAGATATTTTGTTAGAACAGTTTCAGGTTCGCAGCAAAATTAAGAGGAAGATATGGAGATTTCCCATACACCTCTTGTCCTCCCCCACGTGTATAGCCTCCCCCTTATCAACATCACCCACCAGGGTCATACGTTTGTTAAAGCTGATAAACCTGCACATCATGGTTGCCCAAAGACCATGGGTCACATTAGGGTTCACTCTAGGTGTTGTGCGCTCTATGGGTTTGGACAAATGTATAATGACTGGTATCCACCATTATGTGACCATTCAGAGTAGTTTTACTGCCCTAAAACTCCTCTGTGTTTTGCTTCTTAATCCTCTCCTGCTACCCTCAACCCTTGGCAATCACTAATCTTTTTGTTGTCTCCATAGTTCTGCCACTTTCAGAATGATTTGTAAAGTCAGGAGAATTTTGATGGGGCTGTTCCTTCTGAGGCAGAATAAAGATGAAAAAACCAAGCCCCACTGATTATATCTTATAACTAACAACCAAACTCCATGATTCCTTGGGCAGTTTCAAGATTTCAGCTGCTGTACTCTTTATTTATATTTGCTTGGCTTAAATGAATCCAGCCTATAATTTATCAAACCAGCAAAAGAGAAAGGCAGATAGAAATTAGCAGAGATATCTTTCCCCAATTCCCTCCCCATCTCTGTTTTCCTCTCCCAGAATAGCACTCCTAGACAGATGTTTATGAGACCTGTAATTTCTGGGCCTATCAAAAGTAATAATTTGTGAGTTTCAGAGTCTTTGTTCTCACTGTCATTCAGAATGGGAATCCAGGAGCATGAAGGCCAAGTCTGTCTCAGATCTGTCTATCATCTAACTAGTGTTTTGAATTTTATAGTCAAGTATTATGTAACCATTTCTGTATTAAAGATTGTGGGTTTTTAAAAGCCAATTTCTATTTTTCTTAAATAGAGAGAGTTTTTCTCTCTGAGAAAATGGGTTCTCCTTTGTCTGATGCACTACAAAGCTTAAAAATAGGCTGATTTGAAAGTAAACTTGCTATCCTCTTTTGTTTTTATTTTTCAGTTCTAAGCGCAGGAAACTTGACCCTTTCTCCTCCCTTATAATGAATCTGGTTGCTTGTCTCATTTAGTACATAATCCCCTGTCTGACTCCTAGCTTCAGCACCAGACTTGATACCAAAACCTGTGAACAGGAGAATTAAAAGCAAGCTGTATTCTCTCACCAGCTTTCTCTGATTTCTATGCCTCCTTCGGATTGGCCACCAGGCTTCTCCTACTTCCTGTCCACGGGGGAGCAAATGCAGCTCAGCCGGTTCCTGAATTGCTACTGCCCCGTCCCCATGTCCCCTTGCTAGTCCAAGAAGAGGAAAGGGATATTGAGAAAGCAACAGGGAAGGGGCAACAGTGACCATCTCTGTCCAAGTGTGAAGGCCTCCCTGGCTCTCCAAAGAGACGTACAGACTTGATGAGAAGATGCAAAGGTCCTTCTGGGTATAGGATTTCAATTATGATATCTGAGGATCTGCTTCAAAATGAAGCTCCCATATTGAAAGTCACAGATATCAGTTCAAAGGATAAAAGTAATTTTTACTAGAAAAGTCACACACGCACACACACACACACACTACCCCCCTGCCACACACACACAGTGGTAATGACAGGTGGTAATAGATGTGTTAACTAATTTTGTTGTGGTAGTAATTATACAATGTACATGTAATTAATTTATCCTTTTGTACACCTTGAATATATACAATTTTTATTTGTTAATTAAATATTTTCTTAAGGTCTCCTTAAAGTATGTCTTTTAACTCTTTAACCATTTCAGCAATATCATCTTTTCTTTCCTTCATGCTCTCATTCTTTCCCATTTAATTTTTAAAATAACTTTTCTTTCTTTTCAGGAATAACAGTCTTAAAGGTTCTCCCTTTTTTCTTTAAAAGCAGTGATTGCAGATAAAGAAGCTGAAATTTTTTCTCTTATGATACAAAACAGCATGGCTTATAAAGAATTTTCCAGTGTCATTTGCCTCAGAGATGCCCTGTCCCTCCAATTTTGTACCAGCTCTGTATTTTTTCTCTGTGACCTTGACAACAATTCTTCATGTATTCACTCAATACTTCTTAACTTTCCTGGGTGTCAGATAAGGCACTGAGGACACAGTGGTGACAAAACAGATAATTAAGGGAAGCTTACACTGTAGTTGGGGGAAGCAGTCCATAAATAAGTAATTGAATAGTAATCAAGATACTGTCAGAAAGAAACTGGGATCATGAAGAAAATGAATCAGAATGATTTCAAAGAGCATTTGAGGACAGAGGAACCTGGGACTCTTTTAGATGGGTGCAGAGGGAAGGCCTCACCAACATTTAATGTCTGAGCTGAGTCTTGGATGATAAGACAAAGCAACCATGAGAAGATTTTCTTGAGAACATGACAAACAGGCTGCAGAGAACATGAAGGACCTGCCTTCTTCAGACATCTGTTTCCCCCGCAAAATAGCAATCTATTTAACCTGCAGAGAATTTTACAGTTATTCTCTCTCCTTCTACCTCTCCCTCTCCCTCTGCCTCTCCCTCTCTCTCTCACGTGGTGTATGTCGTGTGTGTGTGTGTGCAAATCTGTGAAAAACACTTCATCTGAGAAGCCAACATATAATTTAAGGCAAATATAGAGAAGAATAAGATTTGAGGGTGTAACAGAGGTAAAATAACCTTATTTGATTAACATTTTATTTCTACCTTAAATAAAAAGAAAAATGTTTCTATTTACAATTATTTGGTACGTTTCTGTAAGTGCATAAAAGCCTATAAGCTATCAAAATTCATTCTGTTCACTAAGCAGAACTCTTAAGGGCTATATCTGGATAATAATATAAATTTATAAATTAGTAATGTATAATTCCCCATTGTAAATGATCACTCAGCTGATCCACACAGGGACATCTGGCAATCAAATTAAATATTTCCATTTCCAGATGCAAGACATAATTAACTGGTTAATTGCCTTAAAATTTTTGGCCTTATAGTTTATTTTTTTAAAAATCAGTAGAAAATAGATGAAAAATATGTGGTTCCAAAAGTTTTTCATTTTTCTGAAAAATACTTCCATTATCACTATTTTTTTTAGCAAATTTGATTTAAAAATCATTTTTTTCTTAGCTTTGAGTTAGGGAAAATTGTAAAAGATTAGAGGAGTTGAGGGAATTTTGATATCAGCCAAAAGTGTTTGTAGCAGAGAACTAGGATAAGAAAGGAAGTGAGGGGTGAGCAAAGGTCTCAAGCCAAATGGGGCAGAAGAAAGAGCCCAACTAGTTGTGACAAATAGAGGGAGACCAGCTGCTGACCAGCCTCATGACCTTATTTATTACATGGGGAGGAGAGTTGGCCAGTGATGGAAAAGGAGGAAAACCATATCCTCCCTTGGGGACAAGGTATAAAGATCAAGGGATCTGTGAAGTCTAGCATGTCCCACAATGATGATGATGGTGATAATGACCACAGCAGTCCCTAGAGTGTGAAACCAAAGCAAAGGGGAGGACAAACATAGTCTCACGGAAATGAGGAACACTGCGCAGCAGATGGAAAGCCTTCATTTCATTTCAAGGTCTTTTGACAGGAGACCTATTCCTATTCCAGATTGGAACTGTCTCTCTTCTCATCACATCCTTGGGATAGAGCAAAAGTTAGGGAATGTCCGTGCAGTTTTTGTGAAGATTATTTGTACTGGGGATGGGAGGTACCGATGCATTGGCAGCTCTTCACTTCCCCCATGAAAATATACTATAGTCCTCTCAATTAAAAAAAAAAAAGCAGGGGAGAAGAAAGCTGTGGTAGAGGTTATTATCATAATGCCAAAATTATTCTGAGGAAAAGAAAATCCCACTTCAGAAGTATGCTCTCTCTTAACTGTACCAGGTGTCAGAGGAAGCAGATGTTTTGGTTGTTACTTAATCTCCTACTCTCTCTCTTTCTCTCCTTGTCATCTTCCCCATCACTTCTCCATTATAAATTAATAACAGCATTGACTACATTTTACCATGTTTGGAATCAATTTTCATAGATCCATCTATTCATTTGAATAAATGTCTCTGATATACATCATCTTACAAAGACCCCAAAATGTATAACCTAAAACACAAGAAGAAAGGCATGTGGAGAATTTGGGTTCCAGGACTAACGCTATTATTGTGGTCCCATTTTTCCAAAAGAGGCTGAAGTGTGCACACCGCAAGATAGACTTGGGGATAGTGCTTTATTTATTTTTATTTTTTGGTTATTGCAAGAAAATTAATTATGAAACTGGATTAAAATTTTGTCACTTATTCTGTAAACAATAATACCCATAAAGTATGCTAAGTGTGAGTAACAGGAAGCCAGCCATGCATTGATGTGTAATATGAAATGAAGACCCCACAATTTATGCTTCCTATGTAAGAGCATACATGATGGTTGCAAAGGTTTTAAGATCCGAGATACTACTGAGATGAAGAGTTTAAGGAAGGCAGTCACAGCCAGTGTTAGACTGCGCCTAGCAGCTGCCACTGAGTCTTTTCTTGCCAAAGGTGTGAAAGCAAAGCTAAGACTTTGGTTCTCTCAGCCACAATCTCCCTGAAGGGCAGCAGTTGGCGGCAGAGTCACTTTTGCAAATGAGGTGACTTGCACTGAGTAGAAGTAGTCAGCTATGGCAGGAAGGGCTGTGACTCTTCATCAGTATCTCAGGGACCCTGGTCTCCTTCCTTCCTCTCCCAAGGCAAACCGTTTGGAAAAGTCTAGGTGTTTTCTCAGTATGATAAATTAAACTCATGAAATAAGCACTTAATTTATATTTCTCCTAGCATCTTTCCACTTAATGCTTACAGACTGTTAAATTGGATGATACATTGCTGAAGCAACAAAGAGTCACTAAATAGAAAATGCCTTTGAAATAAAGCATAATTTAATAAGTACCAATTTAATTCAACACTAGTCAAATTTTTCTGTCTTCCCTGTAACATCATTGGATTAGAGAAGTCAGAAAACATGGGTTTTATTTTAAGATCCCTTATTAGACAAGTGACCTTCAACAATCACTTTAACCCAAGTCTCTATTTCTCATTTATGATATAAAATTAGTCACAGTAGCCCTGATTACCTATCAGGGCAGTTGTCAGTATCATATCAAATAATGTGTGGAAAATCACTCATTATTAATAAAATACTATGTAAATCCAAGGCCCTGTTCTTAAAACAAGTTCTCAACTCAAACATACTTTCTTGCAAATCCTTCGTGTACCTTTCTTTTGCCCAGGTGGCAGCAATTCACCTCTCCTTTAGTAGCACCATCCTGAGCTGGTCACGTCACCACTTAGCTGAAGATGACATAGCTCAGACTCTCCAGTCTGGCTGTGTATCGAAGTTCTTGCCAGTGGTACGTGATCACAGGTACTGTACATCACTTGCAGGTCATTTAAAGGATGGCTCTAGTCCCCCCTTCCCCCATCTCCCTTCTTGCTCACTGGATTATAGTCATTGTAGAGGAAGCTGAACAGCCATCTCATACCACAAAAATAGAAGCAACAGATGAGGCTGGCAAAGCAGTAGGACTCAAAGAGTCTGAGTTACCCACACTGTGGAGTAGTTATTAACAGCCTCAGGGTGTTAACTCTCAGTTTGTTCAGTGAGAGAATAAACTTCTATTTGTTTAAGCTACTGTATTTTGGCCTTTACTATAGGAATATCCTAATGGATACATTTGAATTAATTTCATGTCTATCTGTACTGTAGTACTCATGACTGTGTATTATTTTACTGTTACCTTCTTAGCTTTGTTTCTTAAGTCTTTTAGCTGAACTCTGAGAGCAGGGATCATCCATTGTTGTGTGCTCAGCACTGAGGACAATATCTAACTCAGAGCAGACTCTATAGCATTAAAATGAATTAAAATCATTTTAAAAAAATCAGAGAATGAACAAATAAGGCTTTTGAAGAAAATCTACAACTTTGTATTGTAGTTAAAATAGGAATTAAAAATTTTGGCTGGGCGCAGTGGCTCACGCCTGTAATCCCAGCACTTTGGGAGGCCGAGGCAGGTGAATCATGAGGTCGTTCGAGACCAGCCTGACCAACATGGTGAAATCTGGTCTCTACTAAAAATACAAAAATTAGCTAGGCATGGTGGCACACTCCTGTAATCCCAGCTACTCAGGAGGCTGAGGCAGGAGAATTACCTGAACCTGGGAGCCGGAGGTTACAGTGAGCCAAGATCGTGCCACTGCACTCCAGTCTGGGCGACAGAGTGAGAAAAAAAAAAAAATTCAGGATGTCAATGCTGTTCATTTTCCATCATTTAATTTTCATAATAATGCTACAGTTTGATGCTTCTTGAAGCCCAGTCAACTGTTTCATGTTATATTTCCCTATTTCACTAATTTTCATTTTTGATGAAATTTAGTAGTAGTTATCTAAGAATAATATTTCTAGGAGAGTGAGAGGAACTCAGTTCTCAGTGGCGTAGGGAGACAAGTAAGTTTTTATACGGTAGTACATAATATAATATAATGTGAAAATGCTGCAGTAAAGTTAGGTATAAATTAGGATTTATCACTTAGGATACTATTATAAGAAAGTCCAACATAACAGCATCTTAAACAAAAAGAAATTGAAACTACAGTGACATGATATTGGTAAAAATCCAACTATTATCAGTGTTTAGGGACTAGGATTTACCAATGGTAAATGCTCATTTTCTACTTATAACTAGAGATATTCATACAAGAATGACCTATAATAGTGAAAGAAATAAGAGGGAATGGGGAGGGGGGGAGGGAGACAGGGAGAGAGGGATGGGGGAGAGGGAGTGAGAGAGAGAGAGAGAGAAGGAAAGAAGGGAGGAAGGAGGACTCGTTTAATAATACAGAAATGGTAGTGTACCTATCCAATAAAATATTCTGTCATTTAAATCTAACCGTAGAGGAGCTGTTCTGGCTCTTGGAGCAAGTTCCTTCACTTGTGCTTTAGATTCGGCCCCTTTTCATCTCTCAGAAGCCATGCATTACCAATTATAACCTTTCTCCTTAACTTGACCACTCCTCTAAAATGGATTCTTTCTTTGGCATTTAAATACTTCAAGTCTTATTATCCTAAAAATAGCCTTTCTGCCCAAGAGCCTCCTTTAGCTATGCCCTACCCCCCACCCAACCCTTCTTAGCCAACCTTACTGAAGGTGCTCCACACTCATGGTCACCATTTTCCCTTCACATTTATGCTTCCAAGTGGCCTAGGAAATGAAGCCTTCAGAAATCATGAGCTTTGCACCTGCTTTAAGAGATTTTTCCCAGGCTCAGCCATAAATTTCTTCAGTTGTAAAATAGGGCAATTCAGAGTTAAAGCTGAAAGGGCTCTCAAAGAGTCTACTTCTCTGTATAATTCAGTGGGATGATGAGGGTAATTACTTCAATACTAGCCACATCTTCTGAGTTTCTTGTGTGCTCTACCCTTGGAACTACACTTTGATGTGATTGCATCCAGTCCCATGGCTTTAAATATCATCTACACGATGATGTATGTGATCATCAACCCTCTCCTTAACTCTGGAAGTGTATATTCGGTTTACACCTCTTCTTTGGTACTCCAGGCTTCTGAAAGTTAACATGCCTAAAACTGAACTTTTAATTTTCTTTCTTAAACCTGTTTCTCCCACAGTAAATGATGCTGAAGGCAGTTCCAGGAGCCATCCTCTGAGTTGATGTACCCCAAAATCTCAACATCACTCTTGATCATTTCTCATGGTTTCACTACTATTGCCCTTGACTAAGCCAATACCATCTGTCTTGTCTACACTATTGCAATAGCATTTTAACTGGTATTCCTGTTTCTGTTCTTACTTTCATCCCTTTCAGTGTCTTCATAGGAGCAATATAGTTTTTTAAAAGTCATCTCACAGCACTCCTCTGCACAAAGTCTTTCAATGGTTTTTTAATTTCACATGGAATAAACTCTACAGTCATTTCCTACACATTGGACAGTCTTTGCTTTTATCTCTCACCTACTCTGCTTTAGTCATTCGAATTTGGCTATTCTTCGAAAATATCCTCATGCTCCCCTGACTCAGAGTCTTTGTATCTGTTACTTCCACTTCCTAGAATCTCTCCCCTTCCTAGAATCTTCCCCAGATATTGGCATGGGGAGAGCTTCACTTTCTTCAAGGTTTTGCTGAATGCTGTGTAAAATATCATACCTG
Organism: Ateles fusciceps; assembly: GCA_036589455.1. Classification (NCBI taxonomy): domain Eukaryota; kingdom Metazoa; phylum Chordata; class Mammalia; order Primates; family Atelidae; genus Ateles; species Ateles fusciceps. The sequence continues at coordinate 31,549,819 of JAZHEH010000065.1, read as the reverse complement.
TATCCTGTTCACTCTCTAGGTACCATCTTTATTTTTTTTCATAGCACATATCACCACCTGACATATTCTGTATGTTGATTTATTCATATGCTTTTTGCTTGTCTTCTTCCACTAGAATGTGAACTCCCTGACAGCAAGGATTTCTTTGTTTTTTAGTTTTTAAATAACTGAGCACATACATATTCTTGAATAAGTGAATGCATTTCTATTCATCTTGGGTTCTACTAGAACTGGTATGTATATCACCTCATCTGACAGTCTGTTTATGCTTAATCATTTTAATATATAAATATGTTCATCTTATTTCAAACTGCAGCAAAGTGAAAAAATAATAATACTTTAAAGTAGTTGGTGTTAGAATTCCTTTGAAGAAAATAGCTGTCTTTTGTTTGGGAAAATAACTGATAAACTGGTTAGGTTGAAAAGTGAAATCATGACAGCAAGGTTTAGCAGAAGACAAGCAACAAAGGGATTAAGTTGCTATGCAATTGCAATTTGGAGTGATGAAAAGACAAATAAATAGAGTGGGGAGAACACAAGAGTATAAATAAGGAACAATTGGGTGAATCGGGAGGCGTGGCAAAGGGTTTATGACATCTAATTGTCAAGTTTACGTGGCTTGAGTTTTTTGTGATATAAACCATTATCTCCCCAAAACCTTCTATAAAGTCTGTTGATTCCCAAAGTGTCTTTCTTTAGTGGCTAGTGTGTGTGTGTGTGTCTGTGTGTATGTGTGCAAACAAGGAAACAGATTGCATTGTGTTTGGGCCATGTCAAGGTGAGAGTAGAGGAAGGACAGGGTGTGTTGGGAGGACAGAAAGAAGGGCAGGAAGGACATAAGTACCATAGATGACTCCGAGTGATTGAGCCCTGAAGGAATCAGCAAGTACTTTAGTGAGGACATTGGGGTCTGAGCCAATCTTCCATCATACTTACGGGGCAGAATATCTGAGGAGCACTCTGGGTTCCTTGACCAAACTGTCCTTGCATTTAAAGAGTATTCTTTTATTTATGCCAACCTTTACATAAATGTAGTGACTTGAAGACAGAAATTATTACTCCTGAATCCTTTGTAGACTAAATAAATAAGGACCAATTTCACCATTGACATCTAGAAAGCTATTTTTTCTTTCTTTTTATTTTTCCTCTGTACTTGCTTCAATACCTTTAGGCTCCTTTTATTTCCCTTAAAACAGAGAAGAAAGATAGCATGAATATGCCAGAGCAGGTCTCAAACTAAGTACATGAGAACTATTTCTCATTGCCTACATATATTCCTCCCTCATAAAAGATAATAATAGACTTTTCACATATTACAAATGGACTTACCTTGCCAATTCACATGTAACTTTTGATCCTACTCTAATTATTAGACCTTCTAATTAGATCAAAAGAATTATTTTTCTAAAAATTAGATGTGTAAACAAAATTACTTTTGCTACCCCATCCATAACAATGTTTCCCCACTGGCATTTTAATATAAACTGTGTAGTAAACGTGTGAGTGATCTGAATCTCATTGTACCAAACTTACTGGAGCCTTTCTAGTGAAATATGATGGGAAACATTATTTGAAACAAGCAAGCCATTGTCTGGAGCCTAAAAATCTACTTTGAAATAATAGATGTTACTGCAAAACAATTTGGTGCCCTAATATGTTTAAAGTCATAGTTAAGTACACTTAACCCATCACACATCTCAGAATTAAATAGTGTCTATATGCCACGTTTATACTATTGTTTAAAAATACATTGCGTGACTTGAAGTTCTACAGAGGTGGCCTGAAAGAGAGCCTGTTCCCCTCTTCCCCCTGTGCGAATTGTGCTGTTGATTAGCTACTCCACTAGCCTAGAAAAGCTGCCAGTTAATGCCAGGGACCCCAAAGCTGAAGGAAGATTTGCAGCTGTGACTGGCCTAGATTCTGGCAATGCCAGGCTTGTGATCTGTTGGAGCTGCTGCTGCCTGTGCACCTCTTCTAGCATTTTTGAATTGGAAAGAAGACGGAACAGGGGAATGTTGGAGACCAGAAAAAGAAGGCTTGGCTCACATAATAGCTATTCCCTTAATCTATGCAGGCTTGAGATCTTCCCTTTAAACAATTCATTTCTGTCCCCACCACTCCCTCACTGCCAACATTGACTCTAGCAATTCTTTTTTTTTGCCCTCATTTACATGGCCCTCCAACTGCAGAAATAAAACATTTAGAACAAAGCCATATTTCCCTGTTTTCCATCGAACTTTCCTCTTTTGTGCACTGCTACCTATTAGAACACTCTAACCCAGAGAAAGTGGTTGAAAAAAATTTATATTATTCAAAATGGCATCTTGATTTTTATCAGTTGGCTTTATTCTGAAATTAGATTCTTCCCTTGATCTTTCTTGGACTAAAACCTCCTGCCCACCAAATAAGGTCATATTTCATTACCAAATTATGCCCTATGATCATGAAAATCACAACACTTGTTTTCATAGGCAGGCTCTGAAATGTCCAAATATTAATTTGGCCAAATTACATCTGTTTGATATGTTTGTTGGTTTGTAATAAACTTAACTAAATGAGGAATGATATAGCTGGTCCTTTACTTATTGTCACCATCTGTAAACTATTTCATCTATAACCAATAGGAAGACAATACACAAATACACACACACAAACACACATTAGTCATCACTCCGCTCATTATTTGAGGGGCAAGAACTTTATTAGTTTATCATTAACTTTATTATTCCCAATTGAAAACCTCAAATCAAATTATACAAATATATTTAATCTCTCAAATTGATATTAGTAGGAACAAAATAAAACTTTATAATTCATAGACTGAAAATCTACATTCAAGTAATTTTTGTTAATAATAAGTTTTGTAAAAATGTAAGCAATATTATTTTTGCTGCCCAGCTTTAATTCTTTTAGGAACATGAAAGGAGGAGGTCACACCAAAATAAAAAGTTAATTTACTTTTGAAATGTTTTCAAATGATAAGAGAGAAGGAGACTATATTATAAAAACAGGATATCGAGCTCAAACAAAGATGAGTATAGCTGTGGTACCCAAGGGGTGTTGGTTCTTGGTAGCAGTGTGGGGGGCAGGTTTTATTTGAAAATATGTAATGAAGTTTGCCAGAGTACAACCACCTTGGGACTATAATTAAGAGGTAGCATAATAAAAATATTGATTTTTGAAAATTATAATAATTTCTCTGCTGGCAAGCCCTGCAAGAAAAATCACCAAAACTCCAGACATGCCTTATTTCCTCTTTCTTGTGAGTAGATTCCATCATGGAGATCATTCACCCATTATCCACTCTCCATCACTTAGAAGCTGCAGGAATATGCAGTGTGGCTTTCCTGGTCACCACCTCTTCAGCAATGTCCTCTTTATGCTGTGACATAGCCATTTGTTCCCTGTTGCTAATCCATCTCACCAGAAATGGTCCTAGAGACCCCTCCCCCTCCATTGGGCACTATCCTTTGGTGGGGATAAGGTTCTTTTTCAGCCAGAGGTGAAATCCTCTGGACTAGAGAAAAACATGGAGCAGACTTAGGGATCTCAGTCTCCAGCAGAAGCCCCAGTCATTCTTTTCATATTTTTCTAGCAACCCATCTCCCTAAAAAATATGTACACTCTTCTGCAAGGGTTATATGAAAGTATCATTGATTTGTTCATTAATTCTTCACTGTATAATGTTGATTTAGAACCTACTATATGCCATGCCCTTTCTCACATCATTGAAAAAGAAAATAAGCTCCCCTAAAGCTTATTTTCTAATGAAGGGAAGCTGGTAGGAAAAAATTAATAAATGCAATTGAACTGATCCAAATAGACATATGCAATGTAGGAAATACAACTAAGTATGGAAGGAGAATTTTCAAGGGAGTAGACATGCAGCATCTTTGAACTGGTGGACAGGAAAAACATTTCTGAGGCCCACCAGTGCTGAGGCCTGGGGAAGAGCAGGTGGCAGCATACTTACTGCTTTCCTTTGAGAAGCAAAAGGTAGGTTAGTGTGGCTGGAGAACAGTGAGGGAGAGAAGGGTGCAAAAGGAGGTCAAAGCACTCCAGACCAGGGCCTAGGAGGCCATAGCAGGAAATTTGATTCTTGGTTCACAATAGTGTGAAAGAATAACCATATCTGCTAAATCAGTATGATTATATTACTAAGTCATTTGAAAAGAGAATTTACATATCAATGCATAGATGAGCTAATGCCACACATGAGCAATTGGCCACCTTAGCAATTGCCATGCCTTAGCAATTCTTAGAAAATGTATATAGAAAGAGTTTCAGGCACAGATCAACTGATGTTCCTATTCCAAAAAAAAAAAAAAGAAAAAGGAGCAAGAAAAACATAGAAATAAAATTATATCCTTTTTCAATATGTAGGGCAAAAAGATGATATAATTTCATTTTTCAAGGGCAAGGTAACATGCGTCAGTCTATGAATTGGTATAAGAAAGCATAGTTTCTACAAAATGTGTCATATACAGCAAAATTTTTCATTCATTTAAGCAATGAATGTCAATATTACTGAAAAACATGTGCCAATGTGCAATGCCAAGATGTACCCTAACCAAGAAACCCTAGGTTAAGCTATCTTCACAAAGCAGTAAGTCACGGTTTTGACTACTCTAACAAAAAGAACATTTTTAAATAGAGTAGGTCATTGGGCAAATTTTGTTCCATTAACTACTACTTCTGTCTATGAATGAGTGCTTATATAAAAACTGTTCTTCCAACAGTTTGAGGTAATTGAGGCAAGGGATCTAAAGTTTGAATTTTTATTTTCTCCATGACTTCATTACTATTTGGCAAGCCAATAAACAACAAAAAATATTCTGAAGCACTCTAAAAGGGTTCCTGCTATGTTAAACCAATGAGTATTTAGGAAGAGAAATATAATCCATATGTTCCTGATTGACTTATATTTAAATCATTTGTAAGTGCCATTTGATGTTCAAAACGCCTTGTAAGATTTTTTTATAAGCTTTGTTTCCTTGAAGCAAAAAAATCTATTACTGTCAAGAATAAACAAAGATTAAAGGCACATCTACTTTAACAACAAAAAAACCCTAAAACACAAATAAGCAAACAAAAAACAAAGCAACAAAAACAAAAACCATTCAATATCATGATGAAAATGCACTGTACCTCCAAAGGAGACAATATACTCGTTCCAGAGCCATGCACTCTGACAATCCTGTAAGTTTTGACCCAGATATAAACTGATGGCCAATCTCATCTGATTCACCCTTTTATGATTGGATGGGTAGGACATGAAACAGAAACTTAACTTTAAATGCAAACAACTGCTACAACTGATCTAGTCCCAAACAACTCCAGAACGCCTCCTCTCAGACTTTGCTTTGATCTTAGACCATTAACACTAAGACTAAGAAATTTTTGACAGGGAGACAAATTGAAATTTTCCCACATATGTAATAAAAACAGAGTTCTTTTCTAAACTATACTTTTTACTATACTTCTTTTTTAAGTTGGTTCCATGTAGGAACAATGTAGGAAGGTTTTATTTCACTAAGTATGAGACTTCAGAGTAGATGGTCCTAACCAACCCTAAAATTTAATTATCTTCTTGTGACAAGTTTGCCAATAGAAAAAGCATCCTACGGTTTGGCCTGTAAGTGAACTTGGGCAAAGAAACAAATACAGGAACAAAGACTCAACAAGACAGTTGAATCTTTTTCAAATATAAAGAATATGACTGCCAAATATTTAATGACTCCACATTCAGAATTAAATCATTGAATATGTTTTTGGTAAAGGATAGATGTAAAACTAACACTAAATGTCCTATATTTTTAAAATAATGTATGCAAAAACACATTTTTAAAACCAAATTATTTACTGTTCATGCTGAAAGTATTTGCAATTCACTAGAAACCTAAAAATACTAATTTTGAAAATTATTACATAATGAATTTCTATTCATTGTAGAAAATTAGGAGATACAAATAAATTTAAAGAAATAAATTCAGATCACCTGTAGTTCCACCATCCTATAGTTACTATTACTAACATATGTATATGTGTATGTGTGTATGTATATATATACGCATATATATATATACACACACTTACACACACAGACTTTTTTCCACACATACTTTTAATGTAGTTTTTCTTACAAAAATAAGATGCCACTATAAATGTTTTTGTAATTTAATTTTTTTCCTTCATTCCATAGCCTTTCAACAAATATTAAATTTTCCGTTCTTTGCAAGATGGTGTCTGAGTACAGGGATAGCTTATGTATTTAGGTAGCTCTATGATCCATAGAGACAATCTTTCTGGTCTCTTGTACCAGTTTGAAGTCATGCATCCCCACTTGCGAAGTCTGCAGATGATAAACCCTTGATCTATTTTCTGGCATAGGCCATTCCTAGGGGTAGGTCTTGTGGCTTGATGATGCCCCACCCTCAGCACACTGATGCTTACCTCTGAGTCCAGCTTTGGGCTGCCTGTTTGCCTGTTATCACCTCTACTCCTTTGAAGACACAAAGTCTTTAAAATCTACTTTGAAGACTTTAATTCTCAGTTGTGCCCAGTGTTCTTACCTGGGCCTATGACAATCTCTGGCTCTTTGCCAACCACATACAGCCTATGGAGGCCCAACCCCTCTCTGCTGTAAGCTAGCCATGTTGCCATATCTACTCTCCTTTGGTGCAGGACACTCTGCAGTTCTCCAGAAGGGGTAGCAAAAGAGAATCAAAGCACATGCTTTTGGCTTCCCATTCAAAAATGTGCCCTTTCTGTGGTGTTCAACCTGTAAGAGTGGAAACATGGACATTTACATTTGACTCCTTGCTGCTCCTTCCTTTCTCTCTGTCTCCTGCTCTCTAGCCCCAGGAAAGTCTTACATAATTTTCTAGATATTTTCCTGCTTTATCATCTACTTTGTGGTCAGTCCTTTAAGCTCTGACTCATTGAAACGTGCAGTTTTTCCCATTTCTCATTAAAGCCTGGCTTTTGAAAATCAAAAGTATTTGCTTTTAAGCTATTAACTCTCTGTGGATTTAATAACCTCTGTTTTGAAACTTAAAGTCAAGCAATGATTCCCTTGTTCTTGGCAGTCCCCACCCACTTCCACATGGCAATGAATTCCTCTGATCCATTGGGTAGAGGGGCTGCCAAACAACTCTAAAAAGGGGATTGCCACAACACATATTGGTTTGATATCTTAAAAAATAACATCCCTTATAACATTGAAAGTGAAATTGTTGAGTCAAAGGAAAGGTATATTTTAAAGACTTTAAGTACATGTTAATTATCCTCCAGTAGACTATTATGAGTGGCCTTTTAAACTAAAAAAAGTTAATACAAACAATGAGTATTAGCATATTTTCACATTTGTTGCATAAAAATAATAAATAGTATCTTATTACTTTACTTGTTAAAAGCATGAACAAATTTGATAGACAATTTGGTAATTACATTAATTCATTCATTTGATATATATAGGTTCCATATGGGTATAAGGTAATAGGAAAAAATCTACAAGACATGACTCTATGACTCATATTCAAGAGGCTCACAAACTAATGGGAACACAGCTGATAAATAAATAATTGCCTCTGAACGTCAAAATGAAGAGTGATAAGAATAAACTTTAACACATTCAATGTTTTAAAAAATTCCATGAGTCATCGGGCGTGGTGGTTCATGCCTGTAATACCAGCACTTTAAGAGGCTAAGGCAGGCTGATTGCTTGAGCCCAAGAATTTGAGACCATCCTGGGCAACATGGCAAAACCCCACCTCTATTAAAAATGCAAAAAAATTAGCTGGGCTTTGTGGCATGTGCCTATAGTCCCACATATTCAGGAAGCTGAGGTGGGAGGATCTCCTGAGCCTGGGAAATCAAGGCTGCAGTGAGTCTAGAGCATGCCATGGGGCTCCAGCCTGGGTGACAGAGTGAAACCCTGTCTAAAGAGAGAAGAAAAAGACATTTCATGAGTCCAAAATGATACTTATGAAGGGGTTTTTCCTTTGCTTTTAGAGAGGGAGAAAAAAAGTTTTATTTATTTCTTTAAAAAGTCAACTAATAAATGTAGAGGGAATCAAAGAAACGAATTCGTTCATTTACTAGCATCTACTATCATAACAATAATTGATTCAGCTAGGAATCATCATTAGATGCTAGAATTATGGGATGAAAACTTGTTGAGAGCAGTATATGGAAAAATTGAATAGAGACACTCTTATGAAATTACCAAAATTAACATCAACAGTATTGGAAAAAACCTGACACCTTGTACCTGTAATGTGATGCAATAAGAAGTATACAGTATCATCTACGTATATTCTTGCCAAAAATGATTAACCTAAATTAATCATAAAGAAACATTCAAGTCAGACAAATTCAAATGGAGGCATATTCTGTAAACAACTATCCAGAATTCTTTAAAAATGTCGACACTACAAAACCTACTCTGTGTCAGTCCATTTGAGTTACTATAAAGGGATACTTGAGACTGGGTCATTTACAAAGAAAAGGGATATCTTTTGGCTCATGGTTCTGGAGGCTGTACAAGAATGGCACCAACATCTGCTCAGCTTCTGGTGAAACCTAGGAAGCTTATAATCATAGCAGAAGGCAAAGGGGAGCAGGCATATCACAAGGCAAGAAAGGGAGAAAGAAAGAGAAGGGGAAACTCCTAGACTCTTTTAAACAACCAAATCTCCTGTGAGCTGAGTGAGAACTCACTCATTACCATGTGGAGGGCACCAAGCTATTCATGAGGGATCTACCTCCATGGCCTAGACATCTCCCACCAGGTCCCCACCTCCAACATTTGGAATCACCTTTCAAGATGAGATTTGGAGGGGACAAATATCTGAACCATATTACACTCCCATTATGCATTATGCCCCCTCCCAAAAGGCTATGAAACTGTTCTAGATCAACTAAGACAACAATATACACCAATAAAATACAACAAGTGACTATTGATTGGATCCTGAATCCAAAAACAGCTTTAAAAGAAATTACTAGATAAAGAAAATGTGGCACATATGCACCATGGAATACTATGCAGCCATAAAAAAGGATGAGTTCATGTCCTTTGCAGGGACATGGATGAAGCTGGAAACCATCATTCTCAGCAAACCAACACAAGAACAGAAAACCAAACACCACATGTTTTCACTCATAAGTGGGTGTTGAACAATGAGAACACATGCACACAGGGAGGGGAACATCACACACCAGGGCTTGTTGAGGGATAGGGGAGCTAGGGGAGGGATAGCAGGGGGTGCGGGGGTTGGGGAGGGATAACATTAGGAGAAATACCTAATGTAGATGACGGGGGAATGGATGCAGCAAACCACCGTGGCATGTGTATGCCTATGTAACAATCCTACACAATCTGCACATGTATCCCAGAACTTAAAGTATAATAAAAAAATAATAAAAGTAATTATTGGACAATGAGGAATATTTAAAGAGGAACAAACATATTAGATAATAGTTTTGTTTCAATATTAACTATTCTCAATGTGGCTGTGAAGGAAAATGTCCTTGTTATTAGGAGATGCACTCTGAGTATCTAGGGGTGACATATAGTGATGTTTACAAATAACTTTCATATGGTGGGGAGATAAAAGAGGGGGTAGAAGGAGAGAGAAAACAAACATAGCAAACTAGGTGAACCTAGGTGAAGGGTATATCCATTATACTATTTAGTCACTTTCCCCATAGTTCTGAATTATTTTGAAATAAATACTTGGGGAAAAAATAAAATGATTGTAAAAAAGAATAAATAATTCCCATTCACCATGAAAAAGCCATGAGAAAGGCAGTAATTATGAACAGTGATGGCATACACCTTTCTCCTCTTTTCTCCTCCATGTACCTCTACTTCTTGGTGACAGTACACTATCCTGTGGCTGAAACACCATCTGATGCCAATGATTGCCAAATGAATATCTCTAGTTCTGTCTTGTCTTCTGAATATTTTATTGCTGAATCCCCATTGCCTGGCACCTAGTAGGTCATCAACAAATGCTTGAGAATGAATGAATATATTTGGCTTGGAGGAGAGAAGGGCAATGTCATTGAGTAGGAGATTCTTTATCTAGATCTTTAAAAGCAAGTAGATGTTAGTAATAAGGTGAATGGGAAGATGGCCTGGTACATCCTCGGTCTAGACAATAAAGTGATCAACACAAGCTGAGGCAGAGAGATAGGGCAGGGGGTGAAGTGGAGCGTGCCCATCCTGTATGATAGTAATGACAGATTCTCGCCTGATTGTTTTCTGTGGTAAAGTAGACCAAGGATTTCCAACTCTGATTTTAAGAAGAAACTGGAAACATACAGATTTCTGTAAATTTTCTCAATTATTAAAAGTCTTCTTTTTAAATTTATTTTAAGCTCTGGGATACATGTGTAGGATGTGCAGGTTTGTTACATAGGTAAACATGTGCCGTGGTGGTTTGCTGCACCCATCAACCCATCACCTAGGTATCAAGGCCCTCAGGCCCAAATAAAACATGTCTTCTGGATGAATGACAGTTTTCAGTCCCAGATTTGAAACATGGTATAGTAGCAAAAGATGAGTAGGGCCAGCAGAAAGAACAAATCTTGCAGACTCTTGTGAAAGATATACTATAAGAGATAGAATCAGGTTTTAGTGGAAGATTAAGCATGTCTGATGACAGAGACAGAAAAAAAATGATCACTGGTCAAATCAGAAGAAAGGAGTCAAGTCCTAAATAAGAGGTTTAAAAAAAACCTGTTAGTCATTAGAGCACAAACAAACATAACCCCAAAAGTGGGTCACACACACATACACAAGATAGTTTCACCTTTAAAATTGAGCATTTTCAAAGTGTTAGCTTCCCAGAGCCCTTCTGCTCTGGAGGGACCTGGGAGCATAGTGGAGCCCGGCAGAAGGGTGTTGGTAGTAGGAATTGGAGAGTGGGGCCTGTCCAAGTGGAGCTGGAGCAAAAGTTTCATGTTGAATCTCCCTGAGTTTACACAGATTGCTCCAGGAGTCCTGCTTTGATTGGAGAGGGCAAGAACTGAAAAGCAGTGGTCACAGGCACTGGAGCTTCGGGTCGTGACAGCACATTCTCAACTCTGTAATCTTCCCTCAGTCACCCCTCTCACCAACTTTGCCTTTTCTTTTCCCTAAGAAACATAGAAATGTTTGTCTAACTGAAGGAAACATTGATAGCATCTCTAATTTGCATTATTTTGCTTTTTGGGTCTCCATATATACAACTATTCAGTGACTGTTTTTGAGTACCTGCTTGGTGTCAGGCACTGTCTTAGGTACTAGAGATACAGCAAAGAGCAACACAGACAAAAATCCCCTATTCCCCACCCTCATTGGGCTTAGATTCTACTAGAAGAAGACATATATTTATTATTATATAATAAATAAGTAGTATTTTAGACAATGACAAATACTATGAAGGATAACAGCAGAGGCTGTTCTGGGGTTGGGGCTGGGAAGGGTCACTGCCTAGAGCCACCAGGCCATACAGACTCACTTTGCCTGTGGAGGCTGCTTCCTAGTAGCTTGATGAGTCCACGGCTTTAAGTGTATTTTCAATAAATCTGTCCCCTTATTTATCATTTCTAGAGTTTGAAGGTCAATCTCAATCTTTCTCAGGATGAGAAATAACTAATTTTTAACTTGAAATTTTGAAAACTTATTGGTCTCTTTTGTCTCTTTGTTCACTAATGGCTAACTGCCAACCAGTGATATTTATCAAAAGTGTACTGAACATACCACTTGATCTAGGCCTGTGATGAGACAGACGAGCAAAATCAGAGTAGAGGCCTCAGGGAATTTCTGCATCCGAGAGTGAAGAAACTGATCGTGGAGCTGAGTTCAAAGACATGGGTGACAGGCATGGACTCTTAAATCATCCATTCTTCCCTCAACCTTATTCTGATTCTTTTTGCAGGCAAACCTTTTATGGAAAGTGCTAGGTAGTAATGAAACAGCTTGACTTGTATTTACCTCTCTCTTGTTGCCTCAACAGTTCTATGGTGAACAGGATGAAAAGTGGAAATGGGCATAAAAAAGAGATTAAAAAATAACAGAAACAGAGTCTAGAAATCCCATGAAGGAGGTCATCCATCCCTGGGAGAACTGGGGAAATCACCAGTTTAAGGTCCACTTGACACAGAGAGCTCAATGAATGGGCTTTCTGTTCCTTTTCCTTTTTCTCCTGAGTGACAAAAGAAAAAGAAAAACAATTTGGAAAACAAGTTAACAATTTAGCCTGCCACAGTTTCATCGATGCTGGCAGAAGACATGAGACTGTGGGATCAGAGACATGGGACTGTATTACTTATGACACAGCAAGCATTGTGAGCATCAGTGTATTGCATTAGATCTCCTGTCCCTGTGTTCCACAGGGTGAAAGAAATGAATGCCTGCACATGTGATGGATTGTGTTACATGAGAGAAATTCGGAACTTTGGAAATCTGAATCTTTTTCTTAATCTTGAATTTCATTTTTAAATATATGAATATTTTAATATATATATAAACAAATATATATACATATGAAATTTGTGAAGAATATATAGCAACACGTTTATAGCAGTAAAAGTCACTGCTGTTTTGTGAGGCTAAGGTAATTCGCTTTTTTTGAAAAAATTGTCTCTCTCTCTCTTTAAATTATTATTTTACCTTAAGTTCTGGGATACATGTGCTGAACATGAAGGTTTGTTACATAGGTATACATGTGCCATGGTGGTTTGCTGCACCTATCAGTCCATCATCTAGGTTTAAGCCCTGCATGCATTAGATATTTGTCCTAATGCTCTCCCTCCCCTTTCCCCCAACCCACCCACAGGCCACGGTGTGTGGTTTTCCTCCCTGTGTCCATGTGTTCTCATTGAGAACCTGAATATTTTACAATGGGTGTAAGCATATTTTCCCTTTGCCCCAAAGGAAGATACTACCTTCATCTTCCAAGAGTATTCACTACACAAACATTTTCAAAAAAATAATTCAGATAAAGGGCATTCAGTGTTGCTACTTGCAAGACCTGCAGAAACTCAAGAGACCCACAAGAAATTGTCTCCCAACTCTCTTTAGTTCAAGATAGTACAAAATGCCTGTATTATGTAATTAAATCTACTATATCTTCCTGCATTGTTTTCAGATCATTCTCTACATGTGCCTCATCTTCCCAAAAAGATTATTATCTTCATGGGAAGACCAGGTTTTATATTATTGCTATATTCTCTTGCATTGATTCAGTGCTGTGTCTGTAGTTGCTTCCAGCAGGAAATTGTTCAGATGATGATAACCACTGAAATATATCATGAAGAAAGATAGGGTTTGGCACTTTTGTCTGAAATTTATTACCAGAACCATCCAGTGACTGTTAATGAAATAAGCCAGACCTATCAACAAGGAATATTAGCTTGTAAAAATATGACATTTGCATTCAAATGCACCATGCCTGAAATACCTATAAGAAAGTTTGTGCTTTCTTACTCAAATTAGCCAACAACATGGTCTCCGGTCTTTGTGTTCCGGTTCATTAGTCTCTCTGTTTTTTACTTGAGCCAGCAGTTGCTATTATCTGGTTTCAAAAGCACAAAACGACTGTATCAGTTAGTACTATGTTGGATGCTGTACCCCTAACAACCAAGACTTCATTATGAGGGGACTCAGCAATTCTGACCTCACCGCAAGTAACTCTATAGAACATTTACATAATGGAACAAAATTATACCCTAGAAGTGTATATATTTTTATATATAAGTAATACAGGTATTAATAAAGATATTACTTGTATATCAAAATAAATTCTATAAAAGTCAAGGCATGATTTTTACAAGAAAAAAATAGGAATATGTTTAGACAGAATCTACAGAACAAGAAGATTGCAGTGAGTTAGTCTCAGAGAACACCAATTTAAATTTTCATTCAACCATTCACTATTTTTACAATTATTTATTGATTATTGACTATTGCTCAGCTGAACAAGATACTAGAGAGAAAAAACAAATTTTTACTGTTTGAGAGTTCATATTCTAAGGAGGAAATTCAACATTTACATAAATAAATAATTATGATATTTATAATAAGAACAGAGGTTTGAGCAAAGTGTTTAGGATCTCAGTGAAGGAAAAAATTCTACCTAGGGGTCTGAGACATCTTCTCTGAAAAGTAGAGAAGAAATTTGTATTTGTTTGGTGATGTACTAAGAAATGATCATAAACTGTAAATACTGAATAGAAAATATGTTAGAGAGACCTGCAGAAATTAAGAACTGAAGGGGGCTGGTCTTGGGAAGAAGTTTTAAAAAGTGAGAAAGAGGACCTGGCTGTACAGTTCTAGGAAAGAGACAAAATTGACTGTGGAAACTGTACATAAATGGGGTGTCTGGCTTTACCCTTCAATCACGTGTGAGGCCTTTGGAACAAAAGGTTAATAGAAGATGTGGAGATATTGATACAAATCATATCCTGGTAACTTGGGAAACAATTTGCATCTCATCATTTTAAAATCCCCCATAACCTTCTCAAATCAGGCCAAGAACCCTCAGGATCTGTCGCACTTGTGTAAGAAGGTAGTGAAATAAAACTGCCTTGTGATGGAGTCAGGCAGTCCTTTTTCCCACACTCAGTGGAGTACTAAGGTGAAAGGCAAAACAGCCTTGAACACAGGCAGGAAGAGGCTGTATTGTGAACAATTTTTTAAAAAATAATAAAGCTGGCTAAAAATTAGTTCACTTTTTATTACCACCATGAGTGCACAATTGTTACCCATGTCAGTGGTAAAATACTTCTTCCCAAGCTATGTTGTATACGTTCCAAGCAATTATTGTGATTGCCGTTTGAGTTCTAATAATATATGTGAAAGCTACACATGATCACGTTTTTTGTGACTCCTCCTTTAATAGGCATTGCTTTTGACATGGAAGTTAATATAGAGTTTCAAGTTTTACAGCTATATTACAACACACACGCAGACTCAGCTATACATGTTTGTTTAGAAAGTAGTTCAGAACAGGTTAAAATTATTTGAGCCTGTGTAACTTGTGTCTGCAACCCCTAGCATACCACAGAGTCTTTCATTTAAACAGTAGATATGAGCTAAACAGGGATAGCTGTGTGGATTTTTTCTTCTTTGATTTCTTTTCATTGCAAATGAGGTTAATCATACACACACAAAATTTGCAAATAGCTAGCATTAGTCTTGAACAATGAGCAATGAAAACCAAGCTTTAAAATCCTTTCTTGATTGGCTCACAAAAATTGTGAAATATTCCATTAACCATTTCATAAAAAAGAGAATCAAATTTTGAGAACAAAAATTCTCTTCATTGTCTGTCTTTATTTTCTGGCCATGATTTATTGTTTATTTCTTAACTATTCTGAAAAATAATTTTGTTGTGATGAGAAAGGGAGGTTCATAAATTATCCCCCTCTGAGTGTCAAAAATGCTAGGCACATTAGTACCTGTTCACAAACTTCTCTAGCAGTGAGCTGAAGCAGCTGCAGAAAATTTAAGCCAAACAAGCAAAAGTCATCAGTTCCTCAAATGTGGGTGTCTTCAGACAACTCAGTTTCCTAGAACTCATGGACTAAAAGATGAATGTGGTTGGGGACTCATGGTTTTGGAGGAAATCGAGTATTAAAATTTTCAAAATACTTGAAACTTCATTTGTAAAATTCTCACAGGTAGACATTTCATAAGCAAAAGATGTTAGCATATTACCATAAATAACTCAAGTTATTATTATTATTCAAGTTATATTGTATGCTGATTTAAGGTACTTTTTAATCATAGAAGGGTAATAAAAGATCTTTTGCATCAATGAGAATGCTTGAGCAAATCACTCCTGTGAATTAACATGTCACAGCAGAGAAGCAGACCCTAATATAACAGATTCAAGGGCTAAGGAGGAGGGACAAAATTCTTCATAACCAGTTTGCGATGTACTTCCAAAATCCACCTTCTCATGGACAGAAGAAGCAAGGCCGTATAGCAACTGTCTACAACACTATTTAAGAGATATTTTCTGTCATTGGTTACATTCAGCATTGATTTGTCATTTTGATTTCGTTAGTGGTCCCTATGACTTGGATGCTCACATTCTGCTTGAGGAACTATAATTAAATATTGTCAACCAAGGTAATTTGATATTTGCATGCTCTATAACTACCAGATCTTACCTGCTCCAGATCTTACCTATGTTGTTGCTGCTGCTTCTACTGCTACTACCACTAATAATGACGTGTGCCACAACTTTAAAGAGTTTAAAAGTATTTATATAAATAATCTCTCCCCCCAAGTTTCTTAAAATTAGAACTGGGGGTGATATAAAAATAATCACATCTGGAGATATACATATTAAGTGCTCATGCTGCCACTTCTCTTCCACACCAATGCAGACATTACTAATCGCTCTTTACCACTAAGCCTAGGTACCCCTCCGAGTCTTTCACAATTGTCAGTGGATGTCCAGGAAGCCACAAACCTATCATAGCTGTATGGGCATTACAGGAGAAAATACAGTTTCTATTTCTGATCTAGTATAATTTATCATTTTACAGATAAAGAAATGCGTGAAAATGATTGCACAGCAAATTAGTTGCAGAGTTAGGACAAGAACATGTCTCATCTCCTGATTCCCAGCTCTTTACTCCTTCTACTGCCTCATGTGTAGTTTTCCATAATGTAACACCCAAATGACTAATTCAGATTCTGGTTTCAAAATTTAAAAGCTCACAATGACTTTTAAATTTCATTATTCAGAAAGCTGTTTTAAAAAAGAGACTTTTGTCCAATATATTTACTACCTCATCTGGTCACCATTCTTTACACAGCAAGTATAATCAGTTATCTCTAGGGAGCAGAGGGTGATTTCAGCAGTTGCTGAAAATACATGCATTTATAAAGAATGCTAGCATTTTTACATCCTCCAAAAATTCACAGAACTAATCCTGAAACATCACCAGCCCTTCAAATAGAAGGATTCTAGCTATATGTGAGAGGTAGCTGGTCAAAGTCAGCTGAGACTAATAAACATGAAAAAGAAGAGCTGAAGAGAAAGACAGATGCTGATGAGTACATCTTGCCATTTAAGACAACTTATAATTCTAACCATTCTGCTAAAAACAGACAACCGACTGATTGCTATTGTTTTACTGATTAGCTATTCTCTCTGCTTTTTCCCAAAAGGCACCTTGGCAAACTTTGCTTGGTAAATATTGACACCTGTACCCCAAGCTGGCTAATGCCATTGGCTCTTCAGCAATCTTCCCATCTGTTGCCTGAGAATCTTAAGCAACGTATTTTGGGACTCTTGCTCTCTTTCCATTGTAAACTGTAAAAAATGCTACCCAGAAGCTAATCCGAAAGCCACATGGCCCTAGAGGGGCCTGTGGTAAGTAAAGGGAAATGTAGTCTAATATGTAAAATGCGTATCCCACTGGCCTCCGCGGGCCACCCCGTCTTTAGTTAACAGCATGCCAGGGGTAATCTGCTTAGTTACCAAGTGAGTTTTTTTCCCCCTCTTCCCCATGAGATCACCCAGACCACGATCAAAGCCCAAACACACTCTCTGCCAGCTCTATTGTTCCCCAGAGTGGGATTAATGACTAATTATGTCAGGTCACTCATCCAGATGGCCTCTCAGATGTTCCTTTGTCATTGTCTGACCTTCCATATGCCCCTTTGACCTTGAGGTTTATTTCCATGGAAACATGAAGCCTCAGTTTCCTTGCTGAGATTGCCAAGAATTGGCCAAAGGAGGGCTACAGGATAATCTACCCACACTTTGTATTCTGCTTCCATCTCATGCCTTGTTAAATCCAATGAATAGATAAAAAAATGCTATCTGGTCCCAGCTGAGTGATGACCATGGTCATGATTCTATGTTACATGCTATGTTTTTTAAATTAGCAGACAGCTTTGTACATGGAAACGTGCATTCAATTTGAAGAACATCAATCGCCATAATGTGATCTTTTTATCTCATTAATGTTAAGCAAGGGTAATAGAATGGAATTACAAAATATCACTGTGAAAGGAATACAATTCAGAGAATTATAGATATCCTCCATTAAAGCCCTAGAGATGTTTGGATAAGTCAACTTGTTCAGTTTCATAAATTAAAGATTCTTTACTCACTACCTTTTCTGGGGTTTAAATTCTAGCCTCAGATGTTGATCTTATTCTGAAGAAGGATTTTCAGGTGGTTAGTAAAATGGAGAAAATTTCCTCAAAACTACCAAATAAGTAAATAAAAACAGAATAGGAGACTGACTCATGAACTCAATTAAATAAAAAAGGTGAATATGTATTTGCATGGGATAAAATGTATTTCCCTTCATAGTTTAAAGAGGACTAAGGAATAATTTAAATGCCTAAAATGGGGAGGCTAATTCATCTCTTGCAAGTTCATCCAAGAATAAAATATCTGTCTCTTCTATACATGAATCCATGCAAGCCCAGAGGTCTCACAGGGAATGCAAGCAGAGTGGGAAGTACTCACACGTGCCCAAGTTTCCCTGGCAGGGTGGCAATTTATTAATCTTCCCTCACCAATGGTCAGGAAGCTGCAGATTCCAGCTGAGAGTTTTCAGTGTATTTAAGAAGAAAATTAGAGAGTTAGGTGAAAGAAAGGATTTTGTTTCTTGCATTGTTCTTGAAGGGCCATTTTTGCTTTCTGAAACCAGAAAGGAAGACTGGGTGAAAAGAAAAAGTCACCCTGGTTAATGCCAACCGATCCCCCTCCACTCCCCCCTCCCAGGGCTCTAAGGCCCTTTGGAAGCAGTGACGTGGCTTGCTCGTTGCTCACTACAGTCATCTTTAGTACTTCAGTGTCCAGCATTGTGCTTGGCGTAATCTAGATTTCTAAGAGCTTGCTGAAAGAGTGAATGTGAGATAAATCTTAGTGCCAGACTCTGTTGACCAGAAAGCTTGCTCTTTCTCTTCTTTTTCTTTCAGTAACACAGTAAGAGATTGTCTAATTAAAAAACATTTTGTATACCCAAGTTTAGCCTGAAGAAACACAAATTCAGCATGTCACAGAGAAATCCTTTTTTCCACTAAAAGAAAGATAACTTTGCTTAAAGAATGGTAACTATACAGTAGATTTCCACGAAGTATAAAAGGACAACATATTTCAAATCATTTGAGAATGTAGCCAGAAAACTCCTGCCACATTTCAGACAGAGTGCTCTAGGTCTTTGTAATGGCCCCATTCCACAAGAGATACTTGTTCTACCTTCTGGGTATGTCATCACCACTCCCAGACAAAGATCCTCTCCCTTCTCAGAATAGTATCGCTAGCTACTTAGCTAACCAATAGCCTACACTGTGGACGTGGAGTGGTGGCAGGTGACCTGTAGACAGTGGTACTATAAATCTGCTATAAATATGCTACCTTCCAGATTATTCAATAATGTAATTAAATGGTGCTTATTATTTCCAACATGTGAAAGACAGATTCCTTTACCCTCCACCCCCCACCACCGGGACTGTATCTACTGAAATACTTTTTAAAATTCCCAAGAAGAAATGCTTGGCCTTTCGTAAGACTCATAGACAAGGAATAATCTTAATAAGAAACATGTCCCAAATGTTGACATGCTACCTCAGTAGAATCATGACCTGAACATAATTTCAAATCTCCCATTATCTGAGGCATCAGATCTGACACTTGTCTAGGCCCCACTTTCCTCATCTGTAAGTCATACCAATGTACACTGATAGTCCTTGAAATAACTACAAGTTGAAATAATTCTCTCAGCAAGTCTAGGAATTCTTATGTACTAGAGCTAAAATACTCATGGTTGCCTAAAAGATTCAAGCGAGTCAGCTAGTGTATTAGAATATTCCATCAAGGGGGAAATTACTATATCGAGGAATAAGGAACTGGAGATCAGTATCATCTAAGTATTGCTTGTTTGATTTTTATGGCCCTTGTAAATTGCCTTGTAAGTAGTTTTATATCAGTGAAAAAAATACTTGTGAAGTATATGTGATGTATCAGGCACTAGCTTAGTTTCTGGAGATACAATGATGACAATCTCAAGTTGCTCTTAGCCTAGTAAGGAAAATGAGAACTAAACCCAAAAGCCTTGGGAAAACATAGGACAACTTCCTGGAGGAGGTGATATCTAAGCTGAATTGAACCCTAAATAAGGGCAGAGCCAGAAAACAGGGGAAGAAAGAGTGAGGAAAATATCCAGAAAGAGGGGAGAAGTTTATTCCAAATTCTTCAGAAAAACATGGCAGGCCAAATTTAGAGATTTGCAAGTAGTTCAATATGACTGAGCTATGGAGTGATGAAGGTGAGTGTGGGGAGATGTACAGGAGTCTCATCATCAGAAGCCTCATCTTAGGGAATCTGCAGCAACAAGAGATAATACAGGCAATACCAGGGTATCCACATAGGGAGTGAACTGTCATCAGCTGGCAGTGCCTCAGATCTCTGGTTGGAATTCAGGGGAAGAATTTCAGTACAGAGAAAGGGATAACTGGGCTCAGTCCTAGAAGGCCTAGATTATTAGGCTTTCCAGGCAGAAACTTGGGCACTCTGAATAAAAGGGTAAAAATTATCATGTGGGGACTGGGTTTTAGGAATAAAGATGAAGCTCAGATCTCACCTACTTCCCCCAGACAAGCACTGGAGGTAACTTGGAGCTGAGTTTCAGAGTGCTGAGCTAGTTTCTTAAACCTCTCCTTTCTAGGATGTGAAGAGACACTTCTCAAAAGAAGACATACACGTGACCAACAAGCATATAAAAATATGCTCAACATCACTAATCACTAGAGAAATGCCAATGGAAACCACAATGAGATGCCATCTTACACCAGTAGGAATGGCTATTATTAAAAAGTCAAAAAATGACAGATATTGGTGAGGTGCAGAAAAAAAGGGAATTCTTTTTTTTTTTATTGCATTTTAGGTTTGGGGGTACATGTGAAGAACATGGAAGATTGTTGCATAGGTACACAATAATCAAATAAATGCAATAAAAAACGATAAAGGGGCTATCACCACAGATTCCACAGAAATTCAAACCATCATCAGAGATTATTACAAACAACTCTATGCACATAAACTAGTAAACCTGGAAGAAATGGATAAATTCCTGGACACATGCATCCTCCCAAGCCTAAACCAGGAAGAAGTTGAAACCCTGAATAGACCAATAACAAGGTCTGAAGTTGAGGCAGCAATTAAGAGCCTACCACCCAAAAAAAGCCCAGGTCCAGAAAAAAAGGGAATTCTTACACACTGCTAGGAGGATGTAAATTAGTTCAGTCGCTGTGGAAAGCAGTTTGAGATTTCCCAAAGAACTGAAAACAGAACTACCATTTCAACCCAGCAATTCCATTGCTGGATATATTCCCAAAGGAATATAAATAATTTTGCCAAAAAGACACATGTGCCTGTATGTTCATTGCAGCACTGTTCACCAATGGTGGACTGAATAAAGAAAATATGGTACATATACACCATAGAATGCTATGCATCTCTAAAAAAGAATGAAATTATGTCCTCTGTAGCAACATGCATGGAGTTAGAGGCCATTATCCTAAATGAATGAATGCAGGAGCAGAAAACCAAATATTACATGTTCTCACCTACAAGTGGGAGCTAAACACTGGGTACACATGGACACAAAGAAGGAAACAATAAACACTAGGGCCTACTTGAGGGGGAAGAGTAGCAGGAGGGTAAAGGTCAAAAAAACTACCTATTGGGTACCGTTTGCTCTACCTGCGTGATGAAATCATTTGTACACCAAATCCCAGCAACATGCAATTTACCCATGTAACAAATCTGCACATGTACTGGCAAACGTAAAACGTTGGAAAAGAAAAAAAAAATCTCTCCTTTCTAGAGAGGAGAATTGAGTGAGGTTGGAGAAAGCGTAATGAACTCTTGAGAGTCAGGTGAAGCAGGCCATGGCTATAAAAAGAAGAGAAAGGCACAGCCAGGAACTTACTAGATTTGTTTCTTCAATGAGTGTGAAATAATGGAATGCAGACAGTGGAGATACAGATTGAAATCCTGGGTCCGGACCTGATTAACCATCAAAAAAGTAATTTTGAGAAAATTACCTTCTTCACCTTTCTGTGTCTCCATTTTCTCATGTGTAAAATGACAATAATAATACTTTCTTTGCTGGGTTATTATGTATTAATAAATCAGAAGTAATAGAAGCAAAGTGCCAGGCATCTGGAAGTCAGTCCATGGTGGTACTAAATAAGCAGTAGCTTTTATTACGAGAGTGTGTTAATAGTTATTCTCGGCCAGGCGCTGTAGCTCACACCTGTAATCCCAACACTTTGGGAGGCTGAGGCGGGTGGATCACCTGAGGTCAGGAGTTCGAGACTAGCCTGGTCAACATGGCGAAACCCTAGCTCTACTGAAAATACAAAAATTAGCTGGGCGTGGTGGCACGTGCCTGTGGTCTCAGCTACTCAGGAGGCTGAGGTAGAAGAATCACTTGAACCTGGGAGGTGGAGGTTGCAGTGAGCCAAGATTTTACCACTGCACTCCAGCCTGGGTGACAGAGCAAGATGTCTCGGAGAAAAAAAAAAAGAAACAGTTATTCTCTGGGAGATATTCATTAGCCACAGTGGGATATAACTACAATTATCTTTACACTTTATCTGGATCTCTTTCATAGCATTTTCGTTCCACTTTACGTTACTAATTATGCATATATTGTGATGACTCAGTTACTAATATGTTTTATATTATGCTTTATCCATTTTACTATTTCCTAGAATAGATACTACAGCTTTTCGTGGGATGGGTGCCTCGTTAACCCCTTTGGGCCTAAAACGTGGGGTAATCACAGGGACATTTGTAAAAGTTGCTTAAGTTATTGGTAGTTAAGTATTTATTCCTCCACTCCTTCAACACTCATTGGTATTTATTGAGTAGCAATTTCATGCCAAGCCACCCCATTCATCACTAATCCCTACTTTTTCTTTTTACCAAAGCACCTAGGATTTGTTTTTGTTTTGTTTACTTTCATTAATACTATGGTTCTAAGGAATAATCAATTTATGAATTTTGTCAGTGTGTATTTGTTAGATACAACACAAACGCATCTCTGATTTGGCTGTTTAAAAGAAAATAAAGAATAAAAAGTGTCTGCCCAAGTACTATCATAAGAACCCAATGGCATGAGAAACCAGGGGTGGGGATAACCCATAACAACTCATAGTCAACAAAACCCCTACCCAGTGCACAGTTCACTGACTCTGCATCAAGGCATTATTATTGTTTTAGATGCCTTAAATTTGCTCTATTCCTTAGAACATAGCCCACAGTAACAGTTTAATGAACTGGCTTTATAAATGATGAGTACAAGAGCAGCAGGCCCTATAAGACACATTACCAGATGTGTTTTTCATTCCATTTTTAAATGATGTCTTTTGGGGTGGAGGAGATGTTTTCAAGGTTTAATACAATTTTATTAAAGTATTCTCAATAGTAAGTTTTAAATTATATAGGCAAATACTAATTTCATGATAAAATTTACTAAGTTAAAAATTGATATAAAATATCCAGGATGATTTTATGTTTGATGCAGTAAATACAACACTAAAAGAAATCTAATTACATACCACAGAAATGTCACTTATATTACTCTGTTACCCCACCTTCCATAGCAGGGTAATTTTCAACTCTCCTCAGCTGCTCAGACTCTTCTTTGGTACTTTATTTGATCTGCTGTCTAATATAAATAAATTTATTTACTTGTATTTGAGAGAAGGTGAAGAAACAGCA
Source organism: Ateles fusciceps (assembly GCA_036589455.1). Taxonomy (NCBI): domain Eukaryota; kingdom Metazoa; phylum Chordata; class Mammalia; order Primates; family Atelidae; genus Ateles; species Ateles fusciceps. The sequence goes on along the minus strand of JAZHEH010000065.1, from coordinate 31,526,057 downwards.
GAGAGAATGATTCAAAAGTCACCTTTAAATATATGAACAGAATAGTTCCTTTATCAAACGCTTCCATTCATAGGTTTGCAAAAGCCCATGTGCAGATACCTAAAATTTCAGTATGATAAGTTTCTAGCTGCTGTGTACGTAATCAACTTACTAACTTGTTATATCAATAACAACCATTACAAGTATCCAATAAATCCACAACAGACTGGATTTCTGCATAACAAAGTCTGCCTCTTTGACATGAAAGCAATATAATTCTAGCATTTCTTTACTTTTGAAGTTCTTATTTTGTTAAGATATCAGGTTTGACTAGTGAAAAAGAAAGGCCATGTTTTAGTGGTAACATTTTTGTGTGAAATAAAAACATTCAATGGAAAAGAAAAAAATTATGAAGAAACAGTAGTCCAAGCCTCAAGTAGAAAAGAATCTGGTGAATTTAACATTGTATATCCTAGAGATGAGTTACAAGTAACTAGCGTGTTTAAGATAAACAGCTTGATAAATTTCACTACACTCAGTGCTACAGGAAAAAGAATAATTTTACAAAGTGGGCTTCTCAAAGGAAAATAATCATAAAATGGACATAAGTGGTTATTTGACAAATAATCTCCAATTTATTTAATATTACAGTCTTTGTTTAAATATAAAACACAAAGAAAATTTTCATTCATATTTTTTCTTTCAGGAATAAAGATATCAGAGCTCATTAGTTACTGATTACCAGGACATTTTAATATTTTATAAGACAACTTAAAAAAAAAAGTGCTGCAATTAAAAATGTGCTTATGGGTTGGGCCCAGTGGCTCACGCCTGTAATCCCAGCATTTTTGGGAGGCTGAGGTGGAGGATCCCGAGGTCAAGACATAGAGATCATCCTGGCCAACATGGTGAAATCCGTCTCTACTAAAAATACAAAAATTAGCTGGGCGGGGTGGTGCGCGCCTGTAGCCCACCTACTCAAGAGGCTGAGGCAGGAGAATCACTTGAACCCAGGAGTCGGAAGTCGTAGTGAGTCGAGATCGTGCCACTGCACTCCAGCCTGGCGACAGAGCAAGACTCTGTCCTGCCCAGCCCCCCCCCCAAAAAAGTCCTTATGAAATGATGGCTCTTTCTTTCACCTCCTTGTGCCTACTCCTGGAGTCACATCTGCTGTCCTTACTAAAGAAATAAGCCTGTGGAACAGAAGAGCTTTCACAGCTGAGGAAGAAAAGTGCATTCATTTTTGTCTGGTGCATCATCAACCAACCTGTCAGCTACATTCCAAATGCAGAATCTTTATTTTGCATGATGATTCTAGGAGGCAGAAAGCACAGCTTGGTTGACTGATCCCAGGTGGAGTTTGAAGTGCTGACAGCAAGAGAACTAATGTTTAGATTTATAAACTGAGCGAAGTTGATGTGGAAATCATTGCAAATGAATAAATATAGAGTCTTGCATTATCATTTTTATCAACTCACTTTGCTCACTATAACCCTTTCTGTGTAATTACTTGCAGTGAATTTGAGTTGTATCTACAGCAGACATATGTACCTACAACTGCCACATATGTATGAAATATGTAGCCTCTTCAAGGAAAAGAAACACACCAATTTATTCAGCATACAGATTGCAAATACAAACGGCAAGCCAGCATCCTATGTAACAGGGAAGGAAGAGTTCCTGGCTTGTATAATTCATATCCTTAAATGAGTCAAGGAGTATTCATACCCAGGAGTGAAGATAAAACTGGTATTTTATTGATGGCATTATATAAATGTTAAAATGTATATATTTTATATACCAAAAAAAGGAAGATAAATGAAAGCTAAATCAAAGAAAAATAGGTTGTTGGTATAGTACTCTATCTTTCATATTGACTAGAGTATATATTAAGCAGAACTATTGAAATTACATTGACATAATTATTAAAAGTTGATTTACTAATGTTAATAGTTTTATTCGTCAATGGCTATCAACCTTCTTATCTGTTATTTATATCTGTTGTTTCTATGAGTTATACGCTTTATTTTTTGCAAGATTTCCTTATGAATAGTTTTGTATTTTTTATGCCTGGATAAAACCACTGGTGGCCAGATTTCACTAATTGTCCTTTGACGTGAGGAGAGACTCCAGGCATAAAGGACAAAGCTACTCACCAGATGCCACTGGATCTCTGCTATCCACCCTGTGCCTGGTTTTTGCTACTCTCCCTTGGTGCCTGCTGGTTGATGACATGTAGATTGAAGTTAGGGGCAGATGCTACACACTTTTAACTTTGCTGAAACGTTGCTTTCAGGTTATTTGAAGGTATATCCAAGGGCATATTTTGCACTATCACCGCTAAATACACACATAAATGCATGTGTAAGGAATCAAATCTTCCTTCTGATGCATAGATGTATCAAGCAATAATATTAATAACATTTTAAATATAAAATTCTATAACTCAGCTAGGATGACATGAAGTTTTATAGATAGATGACACTGCATATGTTGAGTGCATATGCTTTTTCCTGGCACATTATCAGAGTCTCAGTACTTTATGAAAGGTATAAAAGAAGTGTATAGCTCTTCCTACTATTTCTAATTAATTAAAACAAAATGCAAGTACATGCTGTTTTCTGGAGCATCACTTTTTAAAAATCTTTATAATGTGCATTATGATTGTTTATTTCTAATATAAGAAATTTCAAAAAAGTTGGTACTTAGAAACTATAATTACCATGAAAGTATTAATATAAATAACATTAGAAACTATTTATTTTAAAATAATGCAATAACTATTATTCCCTTTCTGGGAATATGAGAATATTTTTATAATTTCTCTTCTCTAATTGTTAGTTGTCTTTCCTGGTTTTCAAACCATAAAATCCTACTGGATTTCATGCTGTTGTATTAAAAGAAAATAATGTTATGTCTTAAAGCTTTTCTGCAATTCAAAAAACCAAGTTGAATAATTTCAACATTTATTTTATCAATTAAATCTGGGCCTAGACTAACATAATGTTATGTCTTAAAGCCTCTCTACAATTCAAAAAAAAAAAGTTGAATTGTTTCAACATTTATGTTATCAATTAAATCTGGGCTTATACTAAAATGTGGAATGCTTTCAAAATCTAGGATCATCCCTAGATTCTGTCTGACTCTATAGAGATATGTCCAAGACAGATCAAGAATATAGTAGTGAAATGTAGCAGGAAAAAATCACTACTGGCCTAACAGGGAAGATGTCATAATTCTTTCCAAGTTTATTTAAGAATGCGACTTTGCACGGACACAAACTTTCAGTGCACTTGCATAAAGCAAAAACCTGATAAAACTATGGCTTTCTTCTTCACAAGGTTAAACAACATTTAAATTAAAATGCAGCATGATTATGACGCATTGATATCTTTAAACGACTCAGTATTTCTCAATCAAGAATCTCTAATAAACAAATAGTGATCAATAACTTAACATCATTAAATGCATACTGGCTGTGCATACATTAAATATTAATACAAATACAAACTATAAAATTGTGGGTATATCTTTTCTTCTATATGGATGAAGAAAATAATCTAAAGAGATTTGAATTTGAAAACTTTAGCGTTATATTGCAACTATTCCTAAAATTATAGATAAAATTACCAAGTGTTATTTAATTGAATATTTATTAATATTACTACTTCAAATTGCCTCTTGCCTTTTATCTTTGCAGAACACAAGTATATATGTGTACATATATGTGTGTGTATTATTTCATTTTAATTGAAAGAAAACTACAAGGTGAATCACATTTCCAAAATATTTCTTCAAAAAATATGGCTCGTGCATTTTTTGAAATGCAAGATGTTTAATTTTCTCCAGAAACTTTTGCCCAAGTCCAACAGATGTGAATATTTGCTATATTTTGATCCTGAGCAAAAAAAAAAATCAACACCAGTGGTTTAGATGCTTGGTACTTGGTTGTATAGACATTTTGAAGCTTGATTTTTATTTTACAAATAACAATTTTAAAATGTACGTAATTTTGGTATACATTGTTAATTTTATAATCAACATCTGTCTCTGTAAGTGGTCACGAAGATTATCAGAATGACGAGTCTGGTACCTCTGGAGCACGCCAATTAGAGCCCAGGTGTTCTAGAGCTGTTGCAGAGTGGAGAGTGGTGGGAAGAAGTAGAAAAGATTACAGCTGTGAAACAACTGTAGAGCATAATTTCTGCTTTAAGGGGCTTACAATTTGGCTGAGTAAATAAGACAGTTTAGTAATGATGACCTTTATCAGCCAAAGTTGGGAGCAAACGCCAGGGAAGCTCAGGAGGAGAAAGGACTTTTTTGCAGAGGGATCAGGAGCCACTTTGCTGAGGGGATGGTGTTGGACGCAGACCGTGATGGAGAGAAAGGTTTAGACTGAGACAGTTGAAGATCTCAAAATGGGTTGAGAAGAGCAAGGATAGGAAAGGTATATGGGAAAAAGGTGAAGCAAATTGTTCAAAGGCAGACATCAAGGTCTAGCATTATTCCCACTGTGAAACATACTGGCTATTTCCTCTCTCTCCTGTTTCAGAAGTGCCAACTCTTTTTCTGACTGGTCTTGCCTACACTGTTTCTTTTCCAGTAGTACAGGAGTATAATCCTGAAATGTTACTTTTGCTTTCTTTGTGTTTAATTTTAGGGCAATAATTTAATGTTTAAGCCAGAAACCTGGAGGTCTCTCTAATTCTTTCCTCATCTTCATCTTCCTCCCACAAGATTGATCACCAAGACCTGCTGATTCCAGCCTCTAAAACTCTCTCAAAATGTCCAACTTTCTTTTTCTCCTCAACTGCTTTTCTAGTCCAAGTCCTTCTCTATCACTGTATAGAATTTTTCTTAGGTCTCCCCACTCCTAATAATTGTACCCCTTTAATATATTCTACATATAACTACCAGAATAATAGACTGAAAACACTAAATTTTCAGATCATTTCACTTCTCTTATAAAAAAATCTAAAATATATAATGGTCCTTGAAATCTTACATGAGGTAACCCCTGCCTACCTATTCAGGCCATCTTCTCAAAAATTCTCTTGTCCCTTAGTCCACCAGCCCTTTACAGGTTTGGGCAATTCTCTCAACTGGAAATGCTTCTTCCACCTACCATACTGGGCCCCTCCCAACCTGGATGATTGTCCCACATCTTGCAGGTCTCATCTCAATGTCCTTCCCCTTGGGGAAATTTCCTTTGCCCCCTGCTTCCTGTACCTGTAGCCTTGGTTGGTCCCTGTGACACTGTCCTACAGCACACTGCATTTCTGTTTCTCATAAAATTAATCACATTTATGTATTTTGTGTCTTCTAGGTCATGCTTGTTTTGTTGATTGTCTTCTCCCTACTAGTTAACACAGTGCCTAGCCCAGAGTGGTACTTAATAAATACAAATTGATTAAATAAATGGAAAACCTAATTGAAATACCAATGCTTTAAATGCTTGGCTGGAATATTTGCAGATCGCATTAAATATACTTGCATACTTCTAAATTATGTCTTTCTCCAAGTAGTAATTATCTTCAGTATAACTATTGAAGTAGTGTTCAATGTCTAGTATTAATTAATTTCCAAAGAAACTCAAAATATTCAGTTTTGACAAGCTTTGGAATAGTTGGGTGTTAAGAGTAGAGGGTAGAAATTGTCTTTAGTTGGACTTGAAAAAGAAATTGGAAATGTACAACCTGGGGGAGGCAGAGGTCTTTATGACAGAAATATTCAAAAACTAGGATGGAAAAGGCATTGCTTTGGAGTAAAAGGAGGCACCACAGTTCACAAAAGCAAGTTAAAGAAAAATTTAAAACTAGAAAAACTTAAAAGTGATGCATATGCTTTAATATTTAAAAGAAAATTCCCACTTGTTTTAATATTAAAAAAAAAACCATAGGCAACTCACATTAACATAGCCTATAACTCAACAGTTTCTCCTCAAACTGCATCTTTTTAAAATTTTTGTTTTACTTTAAGTTCTGGGATAAATATGCAGAACGTGCAGGTTTGTTACATAGGTATACATGTGCTATGGTGGTTTGCTGTACCTATCAACCCCGTTATCTAGGTTTTAAGCCCTGCATGCATTAGGTATTAGTCCTAATGCACTCCCTCCCTTTGCCCCGCAACCCCTAACAGGCCCTGGTATGTGATGTTCCCCTCCCTGTGTCCATGTGTTCTCATTGTTCAACTTGCACTTATGAGGAAGAACGTGCAGTGTTTGGTTTTCTGTTCCTGTGTTAGTTTGCTGAGAATGATGGCTTCCAGTTTCATCCATGTCCCTGCAAAGGACATGAACTCATTATTTTTTATAGCTGCAAAATATTCCATGGTGTATATGTGCTGCATTTTCTTTATCTAGTCTATCATTGATGGGCATTTGGGTTGGTTCCAAGTCTTTGCTATTGTAAACAGTGCCACAATTAACATACGTGTGCATGTGTTTTTATGGTAGAATGATTTATAATCCTTTGGGTATATACTTAGTAACGGGATTGCTGGGTCAAATGGTATTTCTGGTTCTAGATCCTTGAGGAATTGCCACACTGTCTTCCACAATGGTCGAACTAATTTACACTCCCACCAACAGTGCAAAAGCATTCCTATTTCTCCACATCCTCTCCAGCATCTGTTTCCTGATTTTTTAATAATCTCCATTCTAACTGGCATGAGATGGTATCTCACTGTGGTTTTGATTTGCATTTCTCTAATGATCAGTGATGATGAGCTTTTTTTCATATGGTTGTTGGCGGCATAAATGTCCAACCCCATCAAAAAGTGAGTGAAGGATATGAACAGACACTTCTCAAACTGCATCTTAAAAGAATTTTTGCACAATGCAGCAGGTGGCATGCATGAGAATGTTCACAGCACCAATGTTAATGGTAGCAAAAGAAAAAAACACTTGTAACAACCCAAATATACATTAACAGGAGAACAGATAAATACGTTGTGGTGTGTCCATGCAATGGAATACTCTACGTCAGTGAAAAGTTAATGAAACTACAGCTACCATGTGGAGAAAGATGACTTTAAGAAACATGGTGAATGGAAAAATCAAGTTGCAGGCAATATAGTATCATTTGAAATATTCAAAAACAAAAGATAAACAATACATTTCTTAGTGTTTCTAATAGAATTTTTCAAAGAAATTGAGTCCATAAGATATACAGTTATGTGCCATATAATAACATTTTGGTCAATTACATATCACATATAGAATGTTGTTCCCATAAGATTATAATGGAGCTGAAAAATTTATATCACCTACTGACATTGCATCCATCATAACACCTGAAGGAGTTATTCGTTATTCACATGTTTGTAGTGATGTTGGTGTAAACAAACCTGCTGCATTACCAATTGCCTAACAGTCTAGTACATACAATTATGTACAGTGCATAATAGTTGATAATAATCATAAATGACTATGTTACTAATTTACATATTTACTATATTATACTTTGTATCATTATTTTAGAGTATACGTCTTCTAATTATTTTTTAAAAAGGCTTACTGTAAAACAGCCTCAAGCAGGTTCTTCAGGAGGTTTTCCAGAAGGCATTGTTATAAGAGATGACAACTCCCTGAGTATTATTGCTCCTGAAAACCTTCCAGTAGGTGGAAGACAGTGATATTTGACGATCCTGATCCTGTGAGCCCTAAGTTAATGCATGTGTTTGTGTCTTACCTTCTAACAGAAAAGTTTAAAATGTAAAAAAAAAATTAAAATTTAAAAATAGAAAAGTTTATAGAAAAAGGATATAAAGAAAGAAAATATTTTTGTATAGCTGTGCACTGCATTTGCTTTAAGCTAAGTGTTAGAAACCATCAGAAAGGTAAAAAATTTAAAAATTTGTAATGTAAAAAAGTTGCAGTAAGCTAAGATTAGTTTACTATTGAGGAAAGAAAAATTTTAATGAATTTAGTACAGTCTAAGTTTTCAGTGTTTATAAAGTCTGCAGTAGTGTACAGGAATGTCTTAGGCCTTCACACTCACTCACCCCCTCACTCAATCTCCCAGAACAACTTCCAGTCTTGTAAGCTTCATTCATGGTGAGTGCCTATATAGGTGTATCATTTTTTATTTTTTACGCTGTATATTTGAGGTACCTTTTCTATGTTTAGATATGACTGAATGTAGAAATATTTATGATTGTATTATAGTTGCCTACAGTATTCAGTACGGTAACATGCTATATAGGCTTATATTCTAGGAGCAATAATCTATACCATACAGCCTAGGTATGTAGTAGGCTACACCTTCTAGGTTTGTGGCAGTACACTCTATGAAGTTTGCATAATGACTAAAGTTGCCTAACGATGCATTTCTCAGAATGTATTCCTGTCTTTTAGAGATGCATGACTCTATATAGCTATATATGAGGATACTTATATCAATTTGTACATGTTCATATTAGGACATATTTTATTATATTTTATTTATAGCATGTTCATATTATTATATGAATTTGCTCACACAGTTATGGAATCTAAGAGATCACACAATCTGCCAGCTGCAAACTGGAGAACCAGGAAAGCCAGTGGCATAATTCGGTCTAAGTTCAGAGGCCTGGGAAATGGGGTGTCAATGGTGCAAGGAGCGCCAATGTCAGAGGGTGGAAGATGGATGTCAGCTCAAGCAGAGAAGGCAAATTTGCCCTTCTTCTTTGTTTCAGTCTCTCAAAGGATTGGTCATTCCCATCCACATTGGTGAGATAATTTACTTTACTTGGTCTACCAATCAAAATGCTAATCTCTTTCAGAAACACCCTCACAGACACACCCAGAAATAATATTTCACCAGCTATTTGGATATCTCTTAGCCCAGCCAAGTTGACACTTAAAATTAACCATCACAGGGGTACGTACATATCTAGTAGAATAGAAAGAGAATGATTTTAAAAGTTAAGTTAGTGTGATCTCTTGGGTGGGTGTATGGGATCCAGAAGAAGTAAGAAGGATGCTTCAACAATATTGATACTGTCCTATTCCTTGTGTTGCATGGTCAGTTCACAGATGTTCATCTATTATTATGTTTTATAATTTACATACACATTGCATATATCCTTTTGAAGGTGCCAAAAACTTTAGACTTTTTAAATGAGTATAAAAATCAAGTAACTCCAGTATATAGGTTAGATCCAAAGTCTCTGCTATAAAATATATGGGAAAAAAAGCAAATATCAAAATGTAAGAGTATAAAATGGTCAGTTTGGGATAGTAGGTAAAACTGCTATATAAACTGCAGGTGCTATTTATGATGATCATTGAATAATATTCATAGACTAATGAAACTCTTGCTTCTCTTCAAGGCCAAGACAAAAATTATCAGTGGGATTCAAAAACATTAGAAAACTCAAAACAAATTGATCAGTGACATGCTTTTAAAGGATTCTGGTTTGTTGGCATTACGGCCCTAACCCCTGTGACAGACATTAACCATCATTATGCCAATTTGTGTAGACAGTAACTGGAAAGGGCTGGAATCATCACAGCTCCTACTGAGTGTGGCACTTTCCCTTGGTCAAATGAGGCCTGTAATAGACCCTGGCACATAATCACTCTGTGAATATTTACTGTATAAAGGGTAGCAAGTGAAAGTTGCAACTCTTTTTGCCGTTTCCTCCTGCCCCCCACCCAGTGCAGTAAAGAAATCTTCTAATAGGCTACCTGTATGAATTGCAGCCTGTCCACATAGTCTACCTCTGTGAATTGTAAACTTTACTCTGGAAAGCCAGCTAAGGCAGCCCAAAGAGTTCAACTCCTTGTTCAGCATCTCCTTCAAACTTCACTCCCAGGCAGCCAAGGGCAGCTTGAGAATGAAAAATATTCTTCTCCAGCCTGAGCCCCCAGGAGAAAGAGAAAAAGTGCAACATACGCTTTGGCAGGTAACTGCTTTCTCCCTCTCAAAAAGCAAGTAGGAGAGGCATGAAGATAATAGATTATCCCTGTGTGCTATTCCCTAACTAGTATTTTTTTAAACTGTGGCAAAATATACGTAACATAAAATTTGCTTTATATTATTTACACTGAATGTGACATTCAGTAACTTATGTACATTCATGTTGTTCAACTATCGCTAGAGTTTTTTTTCATCTCCCAAACTGAAATTCTGTATAACTCCCCATTTCTCCCTCCTGCCAGCCCCTGGCACCACCATTGTACTTTTTATCTCTAAGAATTTGACTACTCCAGATATCTTATGTAAGTAGAACCATACAATATTTGCCTTTTTGTGACTGGTTTATTATACCTGGAGTAAGGTCCTCAAGGTTCATCCATGTTGTAGCATGTGTCAGAATTTCCTTCCTTTTTAAGGCTGAATTCCATTGTGTGAATATATGATATTTTGTTTATTTATTCAACCAGTGATAGACATTGGGTTCCTTCCTCTATGGGCTATTGTGAATAATACTGCTGTGAATATCTGTTCAAGCCCCTGCTTTCAGTTTTTTTGGATGTATACCCAGAAGTGGACTTGCTGGTTTGTGTGCTAATTCTTTTAAAATTTTGAGGATCTATCACACTGTTTTCCACAGTAGCTGCACCATTTTACACTCGCATGAGCAGTGTAGAAGGTTTCCAATTTCTTTAAATCCTCTCCAACACTGCTTTTTTAAACAGTAGCCATCCTAATTGGTATTTAATAACGTTGGTTGTTATTAGAACCACTTTTCTTTCTTCTTGTAAGCCACATCACTCATGCATGCTTCAGCTAACCATCCATCCCTACTTTTTCGTCTTCATTAATTATCAGCCTTCCACAGGATAACACTTGAGCTTCTATTGCAACCAAGTTATAATCCTGCCTACTGGAGCTTTCAAGAATGACACACCTATGTTTGGGAATGCTCCTCTGTGGGTGAAAGTAGGCAAAAGAACACACCCTTCATTTCCACAGTGAAGAGGACCACAACAGGCTCTGTAAGGTATGGGTAAAGCCAAAGGACACTGCAATATTCTACAAAACAATTATCTTCAAGCTGATGAGAAGTTTCACATTAAATCTTCAGTAACAACTGTCATTAAACTTATCATGGAAGTAGGTAAAATGAGACAGTTTAGAAATAAAATTGATTTTTTTTAAAAAAGAAACTATGGACTGGAAAGTATATATATTTTAGATGACGTTCAGAGTGTAATAGATTCTAATGATCTATGTTGTCCAGTCACTTAAGATTTTGTTTTTTTCCCAAATGAAATAGACACAAATCCCCAAATGAATTACTGAATGTGAACAAATTTCTTTTTTGCCTGTTATCATTCACTTTCCCTTCTCAGTTCTTTCTGCATACCAGCATGTTACCAAATCAGGCACAGTGATAAGCAAGAAGCTTACCCTCCCTTGGTTTCTATCTTAAATAATTATAATCATTATCATCTAGGGCCATACAGCTGATTCTTTCTGGAGAAATTTTTATGATGCTACCTTCAAATTCATAACACTACAGAAGGAGAAGGGTAGAATAATGTTGGAGGCACTCATCAGTAACACTCCAGTAAGTGGTTTATAGCATTTTAGGCACCTGACTTGCATTTATGAGATGCGGGATATTCTTTTAACTGCTCTGAGGTTTTTGATGAACATAAAGATTAATTAGAAGAGATTTTACTGCTGGTTCAAAGTATGTTGTTCCTCACCATGAGTGTAATCATTGATGACTGAAATAACTAGTTTGGTAGCATAGATTATTTTAGCATTACACCATATGCCACTGTAGTTGAGGCTTTGTCAGATCCCAAATACATGTCATTTATCACAGAACTTCACCCTGAGGTAAACTGTGAGTTGAGATTCTATTGACAATAAACGTGATGACTTCATAGTTTCATTTAAAGAGAGGTAAGCTCTGTAGCTTTATACTGCTAGCTTCCTGTACTTTATGCTGCGGTAGGCACAGAAAGTATTTTAAAACGTAGAATGGGGCTTTTCACACAAAAGAATAACACAAAGGAATGGATCTGAAAGGACTGTCATCTGCGGTCATTTCCTATCATCAGTTTTAAGACAAATGGAAAAACAGTTCTCATAAAAATGTCACTAGGTACTCTGAATAGCACTGAATTAGATTTTTGGGTACAGAAACGGATGCATTAAGGTATAAAAATTAAAACACACCAAACGTGTATCAAGTAGGGGAAAATCTGCCCGCGCCCCTAGTGCCCAAACACTTAACCCTGAGGTACCAGGTGTCCCAGCCACGGGCAAACCCAACCTTTGTTCACTTTGGCATCTTGGAACTGACAGGGCTCCATCAGATCTTCCGTTTCCCGCCTGCGCGTCCGTGATGCTGATTGACAGGCTCTCCCCTCCCGCCCTCCCGCGCTGCCTGGCCCGGCAGGCTGTTTTGTCAGCTGCTCGGCCCGGGCATGGCGAGGCCGCAGCCTGCCAGCCGGTTCTGGCCTCCACGCCGCGGGAGCCCGCCCCGCCTCGGCCTCGCCGCCGCTTGGGCTGACACTCTGCCTCCGGGCCCGAGGAGACCTTTCCATCTGCAAATAACACCGGAGAATTCAGACTAATCGGTTCAGCTTCCCTGAGGCAAAAGAAAAAAAAAAGGTTTCTTAAAAGGAAAAGGATTCAGAGGGAAAGTGAGCAAAGGCTTGCCTGGTCTCCTCTTAGGGAATCTGAAGGAGCACAATTGAGCAAATGGTTCACCTAATCATAGGGAAAGCAGGGTTGGAGAGGAACTCTGTTTTGTGGCGTTTCGCTCTTGTAAGGTCACTTATAGAATCATCTGATGGAAACAAGTTCTAAATACTTAGTGGAGAACATTTTCTTCGCTCCACCACATTGTATTAGGTTGGTGCAAAAGTTATTGCTGTTTTTGCATTACTTTTAAAAAATGGCAAAACTGGCAATTACTTTTGCACTGACCTAATATGTTTTGTGATTTTTTTTCTCAAAAGAGTTCTCATTGGTTATTCTGCTATTGAAGCCGTTATATAACAGGTTACCTGAAAAATGGAAGCTGGGAAAATATATATGGTTTTAATAAAGATCAAGTGACATTAGAGTCTATCATGGAAGAGCTTGACATATCTAACCTGGGAAATTACAAATCAAAACTTTGTTAGAGAAATATTAGTGATTATTCTGACATTCTTCGTTTTTCCCTTTTTGATATTACCCAGGTCTTCCTAAAGTCTCTAGGCTGTTTTATCTGGGGTTCCCAAGCCCTCTTTCTCATGAATGATATCTGCTTGGAAATTAGGTGTCTCAGTGCGGCTGCTTCCTAATTGTAATTTAATTTGAATCTCACTTAAGAAAGCATTCTCTTTGGCGGGGGAGAAATCTTCAAGGAAAAAAATACTTTCAGGTCTTGATTTGTATAACTAACCCCTTGCACTTGATGGGTCATTAGATCTCACTAGTTTGTAATGCAATCAGAGTCAGCATTCTGCTCTTAAGGGCTGCTCCGTAATTTGCTTGTTAATATATTAGCACACAGCATTGATCAAATGGCTAATCCAATCACACGCTTGTAATCGATCTCTTATTGATTACCTAGCCTGGTGATCACTTTTGCTGGGTTCAGTCAATAGCAAATGCCAAGTAGCCTTTCACACACCTAATTAGCTTATGAAATAAACCAAACATTTTGCTTGGCCCCGAAGGCAAAGATCAATGGAAAGCTTTGGGGCTGAATTCAGATGATTTTTTCATCAACTTTTCTTCCTCTCTTCTGCAGCCACTCAAGTTCACATTAACACTCTCTCTCTGGTTTGAAGACATCTGAAAAGCAGCTGCCATGGCGGAGACACTGAAGCAGCTGTAAGCCATAAATCACAAGGGTTAGGGATTCTGGGTTGCACATTGGCATGTGGTCTGTCAGGCCAGAAAAATAGAGACATAAAAGAGCCAAAGGTCAGAGGTATGTAGAGTTTAGAAGCCTGAACTTGTGCTATATTTTATGCAAGGAAACCTTGGCATTGGTGGGTCTTTCCAAATACACTTTAAGTTTACCTTGCTGACTTGGTACTTGATTAGATCTTTACTCCTTTGAATGGGCCAACTGTAGCTTCCTGCTACCCATCTTGCTGCTATTAATTTGATCGTGATCTTCTTGCCTTCATCCAGAGGACCAGTCCCTCCAAAGGTGATTGGGTTAAATAACAACTTTCCAGTTGCATCCAGGATGGTTAAATTTCAAAATGAAAGCAGTATTAGAGATGGTTTAGCTGATGCTTGTCATGACACTAAGGAAGAATCTACTCTTATGAACCCAACCCTATTCCTCGATTTCCCTATAGGATAGGCCTCATCATAGAAACATTTGCCTAGGGCCTGAGTAATCACAGACCTGTTTGTTGATTCAGAGCAGGAAACTAAGTAGGATGGCTTTCCTGGAAATTACTGACAGCTGCACAGTTGATTTCCCGGAGCAATATATGGTAATGACTCTCAATGATGGGAAGTTCCAAATTCCAAAACACAACACCAGGCTAGTGGAGTGTGACCAAGTCTCTGTTGGCAAAGAGAAGTGTAGAACTGAAGCATGATCCTAAAATCAATCCCAGAATTTTCCTGTCTGAATTGCCATTTTTAGAACAGAGAATTCACCAAATGACTTTCCATTTCTTTTTAAAGAAAAGCAAATTTCCAGAAACCATAGTTGGCTTATATGATTATATCAATTTTTCCTGAGGCTATAGAACAATAGATTTATGGTCAAAAATAAAATCAATCAATCAGTCAATTAAACAAGCAAATTCACATACTTGGTAGGGCAGAGGAACCACTATTATTTGTCAGGGCAAATGAACAGATGAACACAAGTAACCTTTCCTCAGGACGTATCTAGACAATTTCACCAAATTTTCATCTTACCTTGAAGATAAGATCCATTAATACAGTAGAATGCAAAGTGATTATTTAAGTTTAGCTGTTTCTCAAGGTTTTTTTAAATTTCCTTTTTCAAAACCAGCTTTACAGTTTTATTTTGGCTATTTATCTTTTTTGGTTGTCTTCATGTTAAACACACAAAAAACCAACTGTACATACCATCATACAGATTAATTCACATTTAAAAGTACATATGCTCATTTTCTTGTGTGTGTGTGTGTGTGTGTGTGTGTGTGTAACCAAATTATTTATTTGAAAATTAAACTGAGATACAGAGAAAATATAAGATTACCAAAAGTGGCATGACTTAGCAGAGTTGAAATAAAACAGATTTCTATTTCTAAAAGAGATCATGGAATTAGGACTATCCTTTTTCCAAACAGATTGTAAAAACTGATCTGAAGCTAAATAGAAATTGGTAATTCAACTGGTGGGACTCCTGCACTCCTTTTCTGGGTTGCTTCTCCTCACAAGTTTTTACCTCCAGATCTTAACTGTTCTCTGTCAGGAGCCAGGTGAATAGACAGTATTGCTTAAGTGCTAGAGTCAGACTACCTGGGTTCAAATCCCCCACTCTGTCATTTACTGACTATGACCTTGGAGTTACTTAACTTCTCTTTGCCTCAACTTTGCCATCTATAAAGAGAAATAATTGTAGAATCTGCCTCATAAGTGTTTTATACAAGTCAAACAAGTCATTAGGTATAAAAAAGCTTTAAACAGTGCCCGGAACACTGTAAACACCCCAGAAACACTGTCTATTTTTGGTCATTACTCACTGCCTAAAAATGATCTTCTGAAATTTCTTCAACTCCTTGTGTACCCACCTCAGGACCTCCTCAAGAAAAGTTTTCTCCATCCAACATCACCATCAGGGTTTTAAATCCTCTGACAGCTTATTTTAGAAACTTCATTTTAAGCAGTAGGCCACAGAAGAAAATAATCTTAATACTTTTGCAGCAGGTAACAGTTCAATGTGTTATTCTTTCAAGGGTTGTTTACATTTAAAAAGAAATTACCGAGAGGCAATAGTGAAATCCCTGTGCATTATCAAACTTAACAGCCACGGTTTGAAGTATTCAAACTCTGGTCTCAAACACTGACTATTGTCAGGGTTCAAATTTGACATCAGGGCACTAGGGGGCTGGTGTCAGAGAGCTACTGGGGGAACTTAGCACCTGGAAATTCTCCTTCTCCTTAATTCCGCAGCACCATGAAAGATGGCCAACCATGAGAGAAACTGTTGGGAGTAAAGAGAAAGTGAGAGATGTAAGAAAGTGATGGATTTTCACTCTTCCAAAAAGAATCTCATGGGAAGGATTGTGTACTTTGGCCCAGACTGGGGCAACCAGGTGAAGACATTCACCAGGTTGTGAGCTTGCCATTCAGATATTACTCATTAAAGGAGTCAGGAGTGGTTTTAGCCCTAGGTTATTCCACACTGAAATCAATTTGTACATAAGCAAGTCAAAATAGAATTATTACACTTGTTAGCAGTTTATTTTGATCAGTATAACTAAAGGGTATAAATTACATAATTTCCTTCTGTGGGCATCTGTAAAAATAGGACAGAGCTCTACTTTTGGGAGCACTGCTTAGCTGGGACACACTTGGATGATCAATTTCTGGAATTTGTTTTCTCTTATGCTATAAGTTCATGATTCCATCATTTCAAGCTTTTGTTTTACCAGTTTTTCATGTCACTGCATTGGTGAATTCAAGCTAGAAAAAAAAAGAGCATCCCATCGTTTACAACTATTTACAACATTTAATCATCCAAACCCAGCAATAAGTAAATTTATAAGGGTTTTTCATCCTGTAAAATAATCACAGCCTACCTACAGCTGGAAATAATTGTTGATCCTTTGGTAAATTACATATTATTTCCCTCACATGTAAATAGCATTTCCATAGGCTACAAGCTTCTAAAGTATACGAACTGCGAGTTATGTGTAAAAATATCAACAAGATTTAGTGAACCTATTAGAGATGACAGGACTGTGAAAATCTGTTTTTCTTATCTGTAGAATCAAGTGTATTATGGGTTCTCAACTGTTATTTTAAACATAAAATAAATATACAGGATATTTGTTTTTTCCAAGTTGGGGGAAGATTTTTTTTTAAATGTAACTATTGAAAAATTGCAATTAATTTAGTTAGATACAAATTTGGGCAATCACTTAAATATCCTCAAATAAATAGAGAGACTTGAAAACGGTGTACATTTAAAAAACATTAATAAATATTTAGAATCACAATGCCAAAAATGACCATATTTTGTATAAATATTCCTTATGAAATGACATAATTGGCAGACGTTAAGTGAATATATTCAGCCTGTTTAAGGGTAACTGTGATATTGAATGAAGTAATGATTAGAAGAATGTATGAAATACAAAGATACCAATTGTCCAGTGTTAATTCCAATCATTTTAAAAAATCAAAAATATAAATATTTCTTCTTTTCCATAAATATAAATGATTTATGTATATATTAACAATTATAAAGTGCTTTAATATCTAGTGTTTTGGGGTTTTTCTGAGGAGGCGATTTCTTTTTGTTCCATTTTTTAGTGAGCTTTGGAGGTTAAAGGATGAAAGCCCATTATAAACGATTGATTAAAATGCTGAAACAAACATTAAAATATTTAAAAAATTAAGTGTAAAGCACATGTATTCATTTTAGTGAAACCAAAGTTGTGAGCAATCTACCATAGTGTGTTTAGTTAGATTAAAGTGAATGCTTTTAAAGCAATAAAAACTGGCTTTTAAGTGAACAGAACATAACCTTGATGTTTAGATAAACCACCTCTTTGATCAACTTGCAGACTTCTTCTACTCAATGAAATTCAAATATACTTTCTAAATTAAATTGCAAAGAAAGATACATTAATTATGACCTTGTTTTGTGCATTATTTAAATATAATATGCTAACACGGAGTTAACCAGCAAATTCCAGATTCCTGCGGTGATACTGTATCTCAAATATAAGAAATGAAGACATTTTCTGAAATCAGGCTGCAAACGTGCTTTCATTCATCTATAGTTTTTGCTTTTAGAGAGTATATATTTTAACAAAAAAGAAAGTGACATATAACATCAGGTTTGCCAGACCAAAAGTTCATAAAAGTGACACATGATCTGGTGGCACTCTCTGGAAAAGCGATTTGGCAATGAGGTCAGAGTGCTTACTGTAGGAGCCTTGGAAGGTGACCTTTGTTCTTCGACCTTCCACTATGAAGAGGATGGCCAAGAGAGGGACCTAATAACTAACAAATAGGACTTTTCCTATTTCCCCTGTCTCATCAATTTAGGAGAAGAAAGAGAGGGAAGGGGAAAGGAAGGAGGAACAGGCAGACAGTCTTATTAGGTACAAACCTCCATCATCAGTCACTTCATGGTAGAAAGCCATTAAAGCAGCCACGCAGATTATTAAGGAATTTTTCCAATAGTAATTTGAAATTCATATTCTTGAGTCAGTAAACCAGCCTGTCTTATGTTTACAGATGCATTCATTGAATCTAACTAAAGTTATGTTTACTGCCCATGAAATAAATACTACCTTTGCTAAATCACACAAAATATTTTATGCACCCCCATCCAGAGCTAGCCAGCTATAGCAGTTTTTCCCGTGCTACATCTAAACTCTCTTTACAAAAGGAAGAAGCAATTGGCAAGATTGTGTGGCATTTACCCAAAGAAAAGCAATTTTCAAAGTATGTATTAAAATAAGTAAACTCCAAAAGTTAAGGTAGGAGTACTAATGATAGCTAATACTTATTCAGCACTCACGGGGTGCCAGGCATTGTGCCAAGATATTTTTGTGAATTAACTCATTCACTCCTCCCAACATTTCTTTGAGGTAGTTTTTTTTTTTGTTTGTTTTGTTTTTAAACAGATGATGAAGTTGAGACTTAGAAAAAATAAGAACTTGCCCCAGATCAAGTAATACCTAAAGAAGCTAGAATTTGAGCCCAAACAAGAAAGGACTCAGAGGCAGGCAGGCAGTAGTGAGCCCACCGGCCATGCATGAATTTGCACACCCCTTTCCAGGAACTACATTCAGATGATGAATCCAGAGCACCTCAGCCATCAACAATTGCATTCCATTCCATATACTAGGTTTGCAAATTCCTTTTTCAAAAAGACTGTTCCAAGACTGAACCCAAACGACTTTTACATTAGGTCTGAATTAACCAGACTATTGACTTAATCAGAAAGCCCCCTTTCTCATACATTTCTCCTCAACAAGACTTTGCTGCTTCATAACTCAAGAGAGTACTCACAAATTACAATAGATTCATAAAAGAACTCGATAAAACAATTCCAAATTGGGAAAAATACTTTATGTAAGTGGAATACTTTAAAAGCTGTTAGTGTACAGTTTCAGCAGATAAAGTAGAATTGCCTTAGCTAAAATTTAACTGCCACATGGCCTGCCCTTACTTAAAACAGGGCAAAATGCTTGGTAAATACAGCATTGATAAATATGAGTAGAAGAAAATAGCACTGGCATCCCCCACACCATGCTGGGACATCAATTCTATGCCAGTTTTAGAGCAAAGAGGTCAGTGGGGCTGCCCCCTAGGACACCTTCTGTCATGCAGAAGTCATTATTTATGAAATCAGGTGCAGTTAAAATCAGAACATAAACAGTTTGTCCTTTCTGAGATGAAAGATCAAAGATGGCTATACATTTGGAAGATGGGAGCTGTAGAAGGATCACACTATTACAATTTTTTATATTTTTAATATCTTTTATATTTAATATTTAAGAAAATTTTTTACGTCTTTCATCACAGTAATTTTTAGTTTGTAAACTGGCAAGTACTGGAAAGCTGAACCCCACTCAGTAACAAGACAGCTACAATCAAAGCAGGGTATTTGCAGGCATCAAGGTGGAGCTTAGCTGGGACAGCCCAGGGCAGCCCAGAAGTCCATCTCATAGTACTACTGTGTCTTGAGCAAAACCCCTCCTGGGACCATTAGCAGAGTTTGGCTGACTAACAGAGGGCAAATTTCATGCTGGTTTGAGCCTAATGCCTCTTTGTTTTTACTGGATTTTTATTTACAAACGGACTTGTGCAAAAAACATACAATAAGATTTCAAAGTTTTGGGGGACAATGTGGGTTTGGCTACAAATTTTCAGAGGAACATAAAATCAAAAACACAAGCTATGGCCTTATTTTGAGTAATTTCAGAAGAAAATAAGCCCTTTTTGAAATGAATTCTCCTGTATTTCTGATGTAGGTTGGAATGTGCTGGTTGCAGTCCTAGAGATATGGATTTACAATATGCATTGGAATTAGGCAAACCTGAGTTCATGTCACACTTCTGCTACATATTATTTATGTACCCTGGGAGAAGCCCCTTAATTTCTCAGTTCTTTAATTTCCCCGCACCTTACAATGAGCATAATGAGAGTGCTTACCCCATAGAAGAGGGGTCATTAAATGAGACAAATTACGGAAGGCACTTTCTGCAGTGCCTGCCATGTAGTAAGTGTTCAGTAAATGCTGACTTGTTGCTGTAAGTCTTATAAGATTTACAATTTGGTTGAACTTCACTAAGATTCCAAAGAGTTCTCCCTCTCTCTTTCTCCCCATCCCCCACCGCCCATATTGCAGCTCTCTTTTGCAACCATATTTGGAATTTGATAACACCAATTCAAAAATGTTTACAAAAGGATGCACAAGTGATTCTAAGAAGCTAAAATGACAATGCCATCAAAATTGGCATGTTCCCTGAGAAAATGCAAAAACTAAAAGGTAGGAGATTTGAGGAAAGTATACAATAAAATTTGAATTCTTAGCGGATCTAGCCATTCCAAACGTTTTCATAGCATATGTTCAAAGTGACTTGGAAAAAAGAGTAAAAACAAAGTTAAGAAAGCTGAAGGAATTGATAATATGTGCCATTCAGAGAGATCTCTTTTCACTTTGGGACATTTTAAATGATCGCTTGAAAAGATTTTTGGATTTTACATTAAATTATTGCTTACTAATTTGCAAGATAAAAGGGAATTGGGATAAAATATAATTTTCTATTGAATGAAAGTGAATACAAATTAAAGTGTTACATTCTTAGGTTAGAAAATGTGCTTGACTTCAAAAAGAGTTATGGGATTCACTAATATGCCCATATTTATTTAATGAAATGTAACATGCTACTGAAACATTGCTTTTCACGAATACTTTATGCCAGAGTCTAAGAAACACTGAGGATTAATAGCAGAGAAAAACGGTCCTCTGTTTGGCTGAATAAACATTATACAAACACTAAACTCTGTGTGGGATCATTAGTTTTTTCACCATACTATTTCTAGAATTGAAAAATCACAAATCCTTCTCCAGCTTAGTTCTTTTTTGCAACAAAAGCAGTACTCAGACCAGCTAAGATGTATTCTTTAGGATTCTGACATCTCCAGAATGTCAAACAGATTCAGTAGACACCAAATACAGATTCACTCTTTTATGTAGAAAGTTTAAGTAAGAAAAGACTTTATGTGAGGAAACTGCCCCATCATTCACAGTTATTTTAATTTAATTGAAGTGTGCCTCAATTTACATATAAATTGGAATATAGTCTCAGAAAAAAAAATCTATTTCAAGGAAATCAACATTTGGGGTGAATAAAACTGACCATTTAAAAAAGTGATGAACATTTTCAGACTGTATATGCATTTGAGAGAAGCCAGCTTAACTATAAGATTAGCATTATTTTAACAGGTACTACCCATAAAAACATTATGTATATATTCTTTGACTTAAAACATTGGTTCTATAGCCTTCTGAAATTTTGAAAGACTTATGGTCTTTAATATGCTATAGCTTTTAACCAGATAAGCATATTTTTCTGCAAGATATTCCTTTCATGAAATATAAATTAACCACAGACATGACAAAATGGCCAAAGCTGTCAGGAAGAGGAGAGAGCTGGATTATATTAAGAAATTAAATGAATAAAATAGGTGAACTTTTATCAGCAAATATTTAATCATGGAGTTGTTTTTACTGTAACCTTAAAGGAGGAGAATATGATTGGTAAGTAATATTTGTATATATGTTCCGCAATAATTATAATCAATTATTCTTAATCTGATCAATTTATAAGAATAAACATAATACTATGGTTTTCCTACACCTCCTCAATAAATGATTGTAGTGACTTTGCTTAAAAGTTTACTTCAAACTCTAATTCTTTCAGTCCCCTTAGGAAGTTATTTAACAAGTGTATTTAATTTAAACTTTAGTGCACTAAAGTTTTTAAAGTAAACTTTAAACTTATGCTGATTAACCTTAATGCATAAGTCCAGAGAAGCACTATAACTAATACTTGGTGCATAAATCTGTGGAAGGAGAAGAGTTATTGGTTTTTTCCCCCCTTCACAGGGTCTGAAGTCAGCTTCATCCACAGATTAATTTGTCATCTCCTATCACAAATCATACCTATAAGGTAACTTCCAATGTTTTCCCTGAGACTTTATTTTATTTTATTTATTTGTTTTTTGAGACAGAGTCTTGCTCTTGTCACTCAGGCTGGAGTGCAGTGGCAAGATCTCCGCTCACTGCAACCTCTGCCTCCTGGGTTCAGGCTATTCTCTTGCCTCAGCCTTCTGAGTAGCTGGGATTACAGATGCCACATCACCATGCCCAGCTAATTTTTGTACTTTTAATAGAGACGGGGTTTTGCCATGTTGGTCAGGCTGGTCTCCAACTCCTGACTTCAGGTGATCCACCCGCCTTGGCCTCCCAAAGTGCTGGGATTACAGACGTGAGCCACTGTGCCCAGCCGAGACTTTTTTGTCTGAAATTTCATTATTAAAACTTTATATTTTGTCTGTATTTTCAGATGACTTTATTGTCTATATAGAAAATTCTAAAGAATCTACCAAAAAACTACTAAAAGTGATAAGTGAGTCTAATAATTGCACAATCCAAGGTCAATACAAAAATCAATTATAATTCTATGTATTGACAATTGGAACGAAGAAATTATACCATTAACAGTGATATAAAAAATATGAACTACATAGGGAATATTTTAAACATGCATATGACCTATACACTGAAAAACTACAAAGCATTACTGACAGAAACTAGAGAACAGCTAAATAAGTGAAAAGCATATTGAATTCACATTGGAAGCTCAATATTGTTAAGATGTCATTTCTCCCTGGATTGCTGTACAGATTCAGTGTATACTCAGTCAAAATCTTTATGCATCCTGGGGTAAAAATTAGCAAACCCATGATATAATTTATGTTGACTTCCAAAGGACTTAGAGTAGCATAAATAACTTTGGGGTGAGGTGACAAATTTGGAGAACTTCCATTATCTGATTTCGAGAATTACTACAGTAAGCAAGCTAATGTGGTATTAGCATAAAGATAAGTATATAGATCAATGGAACAGAACAGAGAATCCAGAAATAAATTGAGATAATATGGTAAATAGGTTATTGACAAAAATGTCAATGTGAATGGGGAAATGATAGCATTTTCAACAATGGTGCTAGAACAATTGTGTTTGCAAAAATAAATGTATATCATACCATAAATTAAAATTATTTCCAAATACATTATCAAAACTGTAAGACTTCTAGAAGGGAAGCACAGAACAAAATCTTTGTGACTTTCGGTTAGGCACAGATTTCTTAGATAGAGCACAAAAAGCATGAATGTAAAAAGAAAAAATGAAATAAATTGGATTTGATAAATATTAACATTTTCTGCTCTTCCAAAGACCCTGTTAAGAAAATGAAAAGACAAGCCCTCAACAAGGAGAAAATACTTGCAACTCATATACTTGATAAAGGATATATAATTAAGAATATATAAGACAATTTGTAATGCAGCCGCAAGAGAACAACCTGATTTTTTAATGGGCAAAAGATTTGAACAGACAGTTGACCAGGAAGGAAGACATACAGATGGCAAACAAACACATGAAAAGATGCTAAACATCATTAGTCAGTGGGGAAATGCACATTAAAACGAGAATGAAATACCACTACACACCTATTAGAATGGCTAAATTTAAAAAACAAAGGAAGAAAGAAAAAAAATATTAAGGTCTGGTATGGATGTAGAGAACTGGAACTCTCACATATTGTTGGTGGGAATAAAAATTTGTTTGGCTACCCTAGAAGACAGTTTGGCTTTTTTTTTTTAACTTCAGGTTCTGGGGTACCTGTGCAGGTCATGCATGGTTGTTGCATCGGTGCATACACAACCAGGTGGTTTGCTGCCTCTATTCCCCCTTCATCTATATCCGGCATTTCTCCCCATGTTATCCCCTCCCCAACCCCCCCCCAACCCCCACTGTCCAAACACACACTTATCATGTGGTCTAGTCATTTCATTCCTAGGTATTTAGCTAACAGAAGTGAAAACATACACATACTGTACACAAATTTTCAAAACAGCTTTTTTTTTTGTAAGGTTCAAAAACTGGAAACAACCCCAATGTCCAACAAGAGGTTGTGGGTTGTGACATATTCATACAGTAAGATAATACTAAACAATCAAAAGGAATGGACATGCAAAAACCTGGATGAATCCCATTAACATTATGCAGGGCAAAATAAATCAGACACAAAGATTTAAGCTAGATTATTCCATTTATATAAAATTCCAGAAAAGACAAAACTAAACTATGATACACATTGCAAAAGAAAGATAAGCACATAATTGTAACAGTGCCAATGAATATCTTGTTCTCTATTGGGGTTATACTAGGTGCATGACAGATAATCCTAAAATTTCAGTTGTAGCACGACGAAGGTCATTTCTCCCTCAAAGTCCAAAGCGGGTTGCCAAAGGGCTTTCCTTCTACCCTGCAACTCAGGGGCATGGTCTGTCTCCATCTTGGATGTTGCAATCACAACATGTAGTCTTCAAGGTTTCTGGAGCAGAGGTAGCAGCAGAGGAAGTACACTGGCTCTTAACCACCTTGGCCCAGAAATCACACATGCCACTTCCATTCATAGTCCATTGATCAGTCCTAGTCATCTGGCCCTGCCCTAACTCCAAAGGAGGTTGGGGGAACTTAGGGGAATTTTTAGTGAGCACTGAATGAGCCACATACATTTTAACAACTTCAAGGTATGGACAAAGGATGAAGGAAGTTTAAAGCCTGAGGCAATTAAAAAAAAAAAGACACTCTACATATTAGACTGGAAAGGAGGGAGGTTGAATAGGTGTGCACTGAAGACCAACTGTTTCAAAATTGTCCTTGGGTAGACCAACCCCTTCTGCTGGTCACTTATCGTCTGTCTGTCCATTTTTAGATGAAATATTGACCATCTCTCTGCTGTTTCCTCATCTCTAACATGGTAACAACTCATTATTTGACTAACATATTTGAGCATATATTATAGTAGTGTCATAGCAATAAAACTATTGTAAACCTCACCATAATCCTGGAGTCTGAAAAATCTAATCAGGTAAAATTTGCTGTTATTATAAGATTAAAGAACTGATCAGGATAAGCCTACTGTTGAGAATAAGATCCAATTGCAAGGTGTCTCATAGGCAAATTTAGGTTATTACAAGATACTTTATCATAGGGATTATTTGTGTGTAAATGCAATGATTATCACCATTAATTTTTGTGAGAAGAAAGCTAGCCTATGAAAGATCATTTTCTAATATTTTTAACGTATTTACTTAGAACAAACTCTGAGGTGCCATAATACAATACTATGCAGAATTTAATTGAAGTGATTAATTCTCAATAAGCTTAGTGTTTCAATCAACAACATTTATTGTGCCCTTAATAAAGGCCAAGCGTCATGAGAAATGGTCATGTGTTATCTCATTTAGTCTCTACAACTCTAGGCATTACTATCTCTCTCTGTCTTTTTTTGTTACAACTGAAATATGAGGCTCCAAGAAATTATTTGTCAGTAGGTGAGAAATAATAGACAAGATTTGAAATGAGGTCTTCTGACACCTACATTCCTTCTGCTACAACTCTAGCTAGCTTCAGCTGAGGTCACAGAAAAGTCTTTTATTTAATCACCTTTTTGACCTTGTTACTGTGATTTCATATTTTTTTTTTTTGCTAGACTTATTTGTAAATAGCTATTACTAATAGCTGCAAAGCAGCTGAAAAAACTACAATGGGGCACACTGGAACAGGTGTTCAACGTAAGATACATTTCTCATAAAGCAGATATCTTGCACCCATTTGCAGAGGATAAAATCAAGACTCAGAGAATTTAAGTGACTGCTTTAAGGTGACACTTTATACTACTGAGCTACTATTTGAACCCAGTCTGATCCAGTTCCATTTTACAGTACTCAGCACCTCTCTATTTGCAGCTGAAGATAAATTCCATAAATGTTTCACATACGTATATGATAGGATTATTGCTGAAATAAGTTAAATTTTACAACAACACAATTGACTGTTATAAAATAACTGGCAGTCTTATGCAAAACATTCTATAACATTCATTTCTCAAACCCTATACTGGAATAGAACACACACACAAAACTGTGAATCAGAGAAAAACTATTTTTAATCAATCAACTGTAAATATATTCACAATGTTTATTATCCATTATTATTATAAAAAAGAAAGCTGTCTTTAACAGATGAATGTTAGTCAAATACTCTATTAGCATTCATCAAACTATCCTAAAACATGTAAAATCATATGTGTTTTACAAAAGAATATCAGCCAGAGATGAGGTTATCCACAAGCAATTGACTTCTCTGCATGTCGGGCTCACCTGGCCTTAGCTGTAATTTTTGATAAAGAAGCTACAATCACACCCAGTCATTTAGGTATTTGGTGATCCTGTCCAGTCGCTAAGGAAAATCAAGATATTTGGATGAACATTTGGCAGGAGGCCTCAGAGAAATGCACTGCATCCTGACACTTGCTCCATACCCCGTGAAGAGTCTTTATTATCTTAGCCTGCAAGGTCAGCTCCAGAATTTCCATGCAGTGGGGGAGTGAGGCTTAGGGGCAAGAGATCTTGATCTGCTATATTGGCTTTTGCCTACACTTCACATTAGATTAAGGAAGTGTCAGTTGTCCCCATCAGAGGAAAAGAGGAGTTGGGGGCCAAGACTTGTGGAAATAATGAAAGAAGCAGGGTAAGTTTTCTAACAAGAGAACAATTATTTTGCACCTGAGACCAGAGATCACCCTTACACACGCACGCGTGCACACACACACACACACAGACACAGACACACACACACACACACTCACACACACACATACATGCCAGGTTTGTGACACTCCAGTATGGCAGCAAATAAGTCCATGCTCTCCGAGGGCATTGGTTAGAGCTACAGAAACTTTGTACCTGGGAGCCATAGGCAGCTTAAGAGAAATCAAGAGACCAACCATGGAGAATAGCCTGGACAAAGTATAATTCAGCAGATGCCATTGTGAGAAGATGAATCCACACTAGATTCCTGTCCCACCCTTCTCCTTCTCCTGGCCTGGGAGGTATCACACCACCTGGAATTTACAACAACTCTGAGAGAAAAGAGATATTTTGCCTAAGTAGACTGAGATATTTTACCACAGAGCAGGAGATCACCATAGAAATTTTTAAAATATGACTTTTTAAATGTTAGCTTTCATGCCCATTTGAATTTGCAGAGTGAGTTTTGTGCCCCCCCCCCCCCCGCCCCCTGCACACACACACACCTGTGTTAACCTGACAGCTAGACAAATGGAGTCAAAACTGCCGGGTTCTGCCTACTTCAGTGAATAATGCTGATGTGGTCACTTATTCCTTTGCCATGCCTACAAATCCCACTCTGCATAGCTCCATCACTTACATACTGTGTGGCTGAAAATTAGTCAATCTCTCCGGATCTCAGTTTTCTTATTGGAAAAACATAAATAGTATGGCATTTCTGATCAGCCTAAAAATCAAATGCTAACATTAACAGTGTTTTCAGCTTTAGGCTGGTGCTACCTGTCCACGTAGTATGAAGTCATTTCCAGAAAAGCAAGTACAGACTTCCACTATGGTTTCAAGAGCTCATTCTAAACTTTACCTTAAGTCTCAGTCTTAACTTACTTGCTCCTGTCCCGCCTTTGCTCCAATCTCATCCCCCATCTGATCTCAAACTCTTGATCTCTGACCCTGCCCTCAATCCTACCTTTGGCACATTGGACTTCAAGTTTATGCAACATCTTCCAGGTCATGACCTGTGACATTTCCTGTGGACTTCAACTTGACTGTATGCCCTACTCTAGAAGTCTTATTCTACCCTGGGTATAACATTCCCTCCTCCAAGTTCAGCTCTACTGAACGCAAATCTTCACTCTGGCAGTTCATCAAATGTCTAGTTTGACCAGTCCTGATCTCACTGTGGATGGTGAAGCTGGACAGAAAAAAATGGAAGAAAAACTCTTTGAAAAGTATTTTTTTTTTTTTTTGAGATGGAGTTTTGCCCTTGTTTCCTAGGCTGGAGTGCAACGGGCGATCTTGGCTCACCACAACCTCCACCTCCCAGGTTCAAGCAATTCTCCTGCCTCCCGAGTAGCTGGGATTACAGGCATGTGCCACCACGCCTGGTTAATTTTGTACTTTTAGTAGAGACAGGGTTTCTCCATGTTGGTCAGGCTGGTCTCGAACTCCCGACTTCAGGTGATCTGCCTGCCTTGGCCTCCCAAAGTGCTGGGATTACAGGCATGAGCCACCACACCTGGCTAAAAAGTTTTAAATGTGAAGTCATGCCATTAGCGGTCACCATTTCTCTAGCCAACATCCAGTACTTAAAAATAGCACATTGCCTGCTCCTTCTTTTTGCCACCCTGAAATCATCTGATTGCCATCCCATCGGATCCTCCCCTACTCTGCCTGTTCACAATAAAGTCTCCATAGAGTATGCCAGAAAGCCCTTAAATGATTTTAGGCTTGTACATTTTATGAGCAACAACATTTGGTAGAAGAATGGCCATGGAGTCAGATGAAGTTCAACTATCTCCGCAATTTACCAGTTATGAGCAGTGGTTTTCTCATCTAGCAAACAGAAACAATGATGTCATTCACAGGGCTGCTCGGAAAATTCACATATAGATAACACCTAGTGCACTGCATAGTACGTACTAGGCACTCAATATTAGCTTTTCACTACTCCTACCTTTCCTTACTTGGTCTTAACAGTTGGGTTATTTGTTTCCAGGAGGGCTCACTCTGGAACACTCTGTTTTGGAGAAAACAACTAGATGGGTCACTTCAGCGGGAGGATAAGGGCACCTACACCTCAATGCTCAACTATACCCCTATTATCAGTTCCCTACTCTGTCTGTGATGTTGCCTCCTGGGTTACTGACTGGGGTGTCATGGGATGCCAGTTGTGAAGACCAGATACCACCAGGCCGACTCAAGGCTCCAACTCTGGGATAATTACTTGAGAAATAAGTAATCACTCCAAGGAGCTTCCTGTCTATAATTTTAGCTCAGATTTATGTGCATTGTTTCATGGTCTGTAGCTTGGTCTCTTAGCATTTCTTCCAAAGTGAGCTTAAAGCCTAAGTCTAACAGGATATTGGGTCACTGTCACACACTGAGATTAGGACAAAGGGGATGAGCTTGATGCTCTTTCGGGGGTCAAGTTAGCAATGCACCTGCTGAGCACCTGCAAGATAATTTCTTGTCTTTATGAGATAAAATGTAGTGGGTAGGAAAAGGCAAAGACTGACCTATCAGCCCCAAAGAGGTGAAGAGACAGCCATTGTTTTCCTGAAGATTCAAAGAGAAGCCTTCTTTCTAGTTTCTCCAGTTAGGGGACGGAGGCCTATCTCCCCCATCTCATGGGGCTGGAGTGTTTACCTTCAGTAAATGCAAAGAATCACCTCGAGGTGATTATTACCACATTCTTATCACCTCCAACAGCTGCTTGCTAAATAAGGAGCAGGAATGTCCAAGGATCATAAGAAGCAAGATCATGATAGAGAAGGAATTTGAGATAGTTAGACAAGAAATTAAAATTACCTCCACACATCTATCAGTTAAAGTAAGAGAAAACTCTGAAATAGATCCCTGGTACTCTTGTTCTAAAACAGTGTGTCTAACATTTGATTATTTTTATAAAAATAATTTCCAACTTTTGAGGATGGAAAGAACTCAGTATATAACGTCTGAATCTGAGCACATAGAAAAATAATCTCGGTGTTAATTGCCTTTAATAACATACTAATTGTAACCAAGAAATAGTGTGAAATATTGAAAAGCTTGTGTAGCCATGTCTTAAAAGGTTGAAATAACCTAAATTACAAAGTGATAGAGGTCCCTATTGAGTGTAGATAATTTATGATGTTTGTACAGGGAGAGACATTAGCCAACCACAATTCACGCTAAGCAGAATTTTGAACAAAGTCCAGATGGTGTTTCAGCAGTAAAATGCAGTTATCCTGGGACTATCTGGTGACTAACAAAATTATTGAAGTCAAGCTCACTGCTCTGTATAAGAATCAAGTTCAACAGAAGCAGAAACAATGGAAAACAGTTGTACAATATTTTTGTATTGGAAATTACACTATCTTTATTTTATTACATAATTTTTATTTAATGCACAAATTATACTGCAATAAGGGAAACAAGGGAAATTCCACATTCCCATCATCCTAATACATACTAAAATTCTAATTACAAGCACACGTAATTCGGCATAACCAAAATCAAAGCATATCTTCAATTTGTATTCTGCTTTTTTAAAATTTAACTAAGTGTTAAGTCATTATTTTGTATTGTCATTTTCTGGTGGCTTCAGAACATTCTGTGTAATTTTTGTGCATAGTATTCTATTCAAGGCCCCTCTAAACTCCCTAGTTAGTATGCCCCCAGTTTTTTTTTTAATTCTTATAAATAAAACTACAAAGACTATTTCAAGCAAATCACTATTATCCTTTTTGATTTCCCCCCCTTAGGCAACATAGTCCTTTTAAAAATATGACACTATAACAACAATATATCCTTCAAATGAATTTTGGAACTGTTTGAAAAATTATTTGTTTTATGTTTAGTGTGTCCCGACATCTGTGCTAACATCTCCACCTTAAAATTTTCTATTTCATAACACTGTCTCCAAGTTCTGTTGAGCTCAGATGATGCTCACAGTAAGTTCCATTTTACTTGGCTCCAATCAATTACAGGAATATAGATGATTTACAATCCAAATCATTTGAGCTCATACATTTCACATAGGGTAAAACAGAGTTGACAACCTCACTTGAAAATGTTAAAAGGGTGGTCCATGTTTTCATGCACTAGTAAGTGATTTCTCAGTTAAATCTGAATGAATTTGAATATGTAATAGAGCCAAAATAGCGTACAAGTCTGGATTTTGTGGAATGCACAGCATGAGATCATTTCTATACTGAGATTAAGCATTTCATTAATTACCCAAGTCTCAAATCTATTTCTCCATTTTATTCTTGATTCAGTAACTCCCCCTCATGCTACTGTTTCTTTATAGAAATAGAAAAAGAAATATTTTTTGTAGAAAAAATAATTGAAGTTGTTTTTTTTTTTTTAAAAAAACTACTAACAGAAATCTGCTTGTGCCAATTTTATATGGTTTCTAAATTGTCTGAAACCTCACTACATTTTTAAGTTGCTTTTCCCCTCTGTCTCATCTCCAGTGCTTGTTTACTGAAGAAGGTTATGGGACAAGGGGCTCACCTTGTTACACAGCAGGGCCATTTGGAAAAGACCTGGACACCATGAAAACAAGCTTTGGATTGTCTTCTTCTAAAGTAATTGACAAGCTGACACAATTCATATGAGTATTAAAGAGGAATTGATACTGATAACATTATTAAACAAATTCATGTTTGAATTTTTACAAAAAAAGAGTCTTCAGCTGCCTTGGCAAAGCATGGTTTGGGAATGATAAAAGTGAGCTTTTAAATATTTTTAAAAAATCATATAAAATATGCTTCCAGCAAAGTGAGTTGATAGGAAGAGAGGTTATAGGCCTCAATTTGGAGCTAGAAACAGCAAAGGAATTCAATTTAATTTTCACAGAAAATAAACTTGTAGTTCAAAATCAATGATTAGTATTAAACGCACTAGAATTCGAGGAAGAAAAAATAATAAACACACTATTCCACACCTTTCACGGCTATGTGTGAATGTCAATTTACTAATATAGCTGATTTTAGCCTAATCACTATGCTGTTATTTTCCATAATGTTGTCTCGCATGAAATAGAAGTTTGGACAAAATCAGATTCAGAAAAGAAGTTTGCCTGACAGACCACTCATTTTAGGAAAGAAATATCACTTTACATGAAACACATAATTCTGCTAGATTCAGCACCAAAATAAAAAGGAAACAACTGACTTCACTTAGGAGCAAGTTAACACACACCACGAGGTCATCATGGACAGCAAAGTATTTTAGGAAAGACTAACAAGACTGAGCTCTGAAGAAGAAGGTACTGATTATTATAAGCCATGAAGGCTTTCAACCTGATGTTGAGTGAAATGTTTGATCCTTATTTGATGTTCCATATTTTTTAAAGAAGGGGTCCTTAAAAACTCCTCCCAGTTATATTTAAGTACTGGGACTACAATGATTTCTGTGTTACTGATGATATTCAAATTATATTTAGAAACTACTATGACAAGCTAAATCCTCTTTCATTTCTTTACCTTTCTTCTATTTTTTAAAACAATTATATTGTCTGGCTTTCTCTTACTACATGTGTATAACTTTTACTGCCTTGTTTTTATTTTATTTCCTTATTTTTTTGAAACAGACTCACTCTGTCAACCAGGCAGGAGTGCAGTAGCACAATAATTCGCTCACTGAAGCCTCCACCTGCCAGGCTCAAGCAACTCTCCCATCTCAGTCTCTCGAAGAGTGGGACTACAGGCATCCACAACCATACCTAGCTATTTTTTTTTTTTTTTGGTAGAGATGAGGTCTTGCTATGAGGCCCAGGCTGGTCTTGAACCCCTGGGCTCAAGCAGTCATCTTGCCTTGGCCTTCCAAAGTGCTGGGATGACAGGCATGAGCCACAGTACCAGGTTATTTCATTTTTAAGGAGAAAACAGGGTATAATTTATAAATAAATATACTACAAAAAGGTGTTTTTTTTAAATTGTACTTTAGGTTCTGGGGTACATGTGCAGATCATGCAGGATTGTTGCATAGGTACATACATGGTAATGTGGTTTGCTGCCTCCATCCCCCCCCGGTCACCTATATCTGGTATTTCTACCCCTCATTATCCCTCGCCATCCTCCCCACCCCTCGCTGTCCCTCCCCTAGCCCCCATCAACTGACTGCAGTGTGTGATGCTCTGATATTTCTAAACTAATCAAAAATGTTCACCTTGCTCACGCAGAGTTACAACAAACCTAATGACCTCCAAGATGAATTAAAGATTAATAGGTGTTTTAAAAATTCTAAACATATATGCAGAAAGAACTGTACTGTTTCCATGGGAAATGGAAAAGTTTAAGAGGAATCACTACTTCAAGTTGAAGATTCAAGTTGAAGAATGGGCTCTTTGGAGTTTCTTCAAAGGGAGATACCATTTGGAAAGGTAGGATGGCAGTATTGGTTACACAATGGTTATGGGTGGGGGTACTATTCATTTAGAGCCCAGAAACCAGAGATACATAATGTCCTCAATGTTCCAGATGGCTCTACACAACAAAGAATTATCCAAAATAAAATTGTAACTCCCTTTCTTTACTCTTCCATCCAACTGGGAAATACTTGGAGTTCCTGAGGAGTTTCAACTTGATTCTTTGGTCCCTGGTGTATTCAGAATGGCTGTGGGTGCGGGTACTATTGGCATTTAGAGCCCAGAAACCAGAGATACACAATGTCCTCAAGGTTTCAGATGGCTCTACACACAAAAGAATTATCCAAAACAAAATTGTAACTCCCTTTCTTTACTCTTCCATCCAACTGGGAAATACTTGGTGGAGTCCCTGAGGAGTTTGAACTTGGTTCTTCAGTCCCCAATGTATTCATTCATTATTGAACACCAACTGGGGGCCAGATAATGTGCTGGGACTGGCAGAGATGCAAAGATGAACAAAACTCAAGTCTGCTCTGTGGAACTCACAATCTTCTGGGGGAAAATGATAAGAAAATCAGCAATCCTACCACAGAAAAACAATTGTTACAGTATAAAATGGAAGGAAGAAATCTAGGAGAAACCCTTAATTCATCAGGACTCACTTGAACCTTTAATTCATTGGTGATTATTAGAAAATGTTTTCAAGGCAAGATAACACCTAAAATGTGTGCTCATGGAGTATTCATTTAGAATAGGTTCTGCACTACACACTGGAATTACAGCACTGAACAGGACAGGCATTGTCCCTGCCTTTCATGTAAGGATGTGGTTAGTATATCAAATATTGACAATGTAATAAATGCCATGAAGGAAATCAGTTGTTCTGGTAGAAAACATTAGGGGATAGGAGCTACTCCGAAAATATGGTTAGAGAAAGCCTTTCTAAGAAGGTGATATTTGGGTTATGACATGAAGGATGAGAGGAGGGTGTCAAATGAGGTGGTAGAGGAGAGTAAAAAGGATCCTGAGAAGTAATTTCAAGCAACTGAAAACTGCCTGTTTTAGGAATGGAAAAAGAGTGATATGAATGGAGTGTAGGACATAGGAGAGTGAGGTGAGCTTGAGGAGGGGAGACAGGAACCAGAGGATACTGAAGGCCACTGTAAGAATTTTTGATTTTATTGAAAGTGTAAAGAGCAGCCATTAAAGGGTTTTGAGCAGGAAAAAAAGTTGATATGATTTACTTTTCTAAAATATTATTGGGCTGCTATTGGGAAACCGAATTATAGAGAGGCAGAAGTGGAAGCAGAGAAGCCAGGCTATTTTGAGAATGCATATGAAAGAAGACAGGATTGGAATTCACATGACAGTAGCGGAGTTGTAGAAAAACAGAGGAGCAGAGAGAACAAGGGAGGAGTTTCACATGTTCCACTTTGGAACTAGTAAATGTAAGACACCTGAGACCTCCAAGTGAGGTATGCAGAAGATATTTCAGGTGAAAATGAAACTCAGGAGTCACCAGCATATAGATAGTATTAATAGTTAAAGCCATGGAATTAGATGAGATGTCCAAGAGAACATGTTTAAAAGGAAAGAGTCTCTGATGGAGTTGATTAACACTTAGGGGTGAATTAGAGAAGAAAGTGAGAGCAAAGGTTGAGAGGAAGCCGTCAGAGAAGACAGAAAAACCATGAGGAGTGAAGGGAGAGGAGACAAAGACAGGTTGGCCTGGAAGAAAAAGGTTATGGAGAGGAGTAGGGAAGGGAGAAGAAACATTCAGTCAGAGACAACAGACATGAATGAGAGAGCATGAGCAGCTCTGGGGACTCAAACTAGTCCAGCAGTCTAAAGGAAAGGGGATACTTGGAGATGCTGGCAATATTTTGGGAAAAGTAAAGAAGCACTAGATTATGACAGGCTACATTTCATACTCTAAGTAGTTTGAACTTTGTCATGAAGGCATTAGGGATCCTGATACGATTTGGATATGTGTCCTCACCCAAATCTCATGTCAAATTATAATCCCCAATGCTGGCGTTAGGGTCTAATGGGAGGTGATTGAACCATCCGGGCTATTTCTCGTGGTTTAACACCATCCCCCCTTGAAGCTGTCATTGAGGTGATAGTGAGTTCCTGTGAGATCTGGTTGTTTAAAAGCGTGTGGTATCTCTCCCCCTCTCGTCTCTTGCTCCTGCTCCAGCCATATAAGATGTGCCTGCTTCCCCTTCACCTTCTGTCACGGTTGTAAGTTTCCTGAGGGCTCCCCAGAAGCCAAGCAGATGTCAGCATCATGCTTTCTGTACAGCCTGTGGAACTGTGAGCCAATTAAACCTCTTTTCTTTATAATTACCCAGTCTCAGGTATTTCTTTATAGCAGTGAAAGAATGGATAATGCAGATCCAATAGAGGATTTTAGGCAAGAAGGGGGCCACCATATGATATATGCTTAGAATGAAACCTCTAGAAGCACTAAGGAAAAGGGGATGAGAAGAGAGAAGGGGGAGTCAGTTTTAGGAATTTAGTTCAGCAATTTTTTTTTTTGGGAAAAACCAATTCAGACACTGGGAATGGGGAAAGAGAAGAGGAAATATTTGAAGGAGTATTTATGAGGTAGAAAGGACAGGATTTGGAAACAGGAATGGTGAGGGAAGCCTAGAATGATTTTTAGCTTTAAACTTTCAGTGATTCCAAGATTTCTGGCACCATTAACCAAAGCAAGGAAAATAAGAGGAGGAGCAGGTCTGAGAGAGGAAGATAACGAGTTTTACACTTTGAGTTTGAGGTACCTGTAGCACATCCTCCTGGAAATATGAAGCTGAAACAAAGGCAAGTGGTGTAAGGTATAAACTTTTTTGGGAGTTGTGGGCTCGTGGGTGGTAGTTGAAAGCCATGCAAGAAGATGAAAAGGGAAATGAGCCACCACACAGCATTAGGGAATCCTGCATTCAAAGAGTGAGCTAAGGAAGGGCTGGTCAGTCAAGTAGGAGAAAAAACAAGAAAGGGATGTCACAGAAGAAAGGAGAGAAGGAAGGTGTGGTCAATGGTATCAAATAACATTAAATGTTATAGAGAGGTCAAGAAACTGTATGAATACATGTAGATATACATATAATCTATAGAGATAGATATCATTAGTGTATAGCTACACATACACACATATACTCCAGGTTTTAAAAAATAAACTGAGAAACTGAGCACAGAAAATTTCAATCATGGACAAGGGAAAATAAAGATACTACCTTAGTGTCAGCTTCTTGTATCTTTGTCATCATTTGTATGAGAGTGGGAGGTGTTTAGTATGTAATATGAATATTGCATTTTGCATAATATCAAGGAAAACTACACATTGATGGCAGATATAATGACTGAATAAAAAAGAAAGAGGTGAGAAGCTATGATGTAAACATTTATTATAGCCTGTTAACCCAATGTATAAAACAAAATTATTTTTAGTTATAGTTATGTAATCACTATCCCTCCCCTAGTCCCCCAACCTCCTGCTATCCCTCCCCTAGCCCCTCACTCCTCAACAGACCCCGGTGTATGATGATCTTCTTCCTGTGTCCATGTGTTCTCATTGTTCAGCACCCACTTATGAATGAGAACATGGTAAACAAATAATTTTAAAAACTAAGGCTAAAATTTAAATATGTTATTCAAATTCAGTAAAATATTACATGTATAAACTGAAATTTTCACTAACCAAGCAAAAAGTCACACCTCATAAGTCACACTCTGCTCTTCTCTTTTAGGTTTTAAATACAAATAAAAACTTAAAGGGGTTGCTTAGTATAACAGAATTTAAGTAATTCAAGCTCTGTTTCTTTGTCTACCGTGGCTAACTCTGAGCCCTCTGCTTAAATGCAGGAATATGTAGCACCATAGGAGTCAGAGCTAAGAACTGCTCACAAGGTAGGCTGAAAAGATTCGGAACAATTTTGAACTTATTCATGAAAATAATACATATAGTAGCTGAGTGCTAATATTTTGGGGTGATTTGAAAAGAAAAGTCTTTCAAATTAACTTTAATGTAAACTAAAATGTTTATTAAAGAATAAGTAATTAAAAGTCCTCATTTGAAGGCCATGTACATAGTTAAAACTCAACAGGAATCATATCAGCTATTTAGAACATAGATCAACAAAAGACACTTTTTTGAGGAGGATACATTTGGACATTGTTTAGATTGCTGACACATGATGATAATAAAAAAGCAGACCAACTCAGGTTTATTATTGTTTTAAATTCTATCCCTGAAACACACACCCTTACAATCTGCACCCAGGGCAGACCATGACACCCACCCTGCCCTTGGTAAGCCCTTAGTGATAGGATTGGGCCTATAACAAGCACCCTGATCTCCATCATCACCATGCTTGCCCCCAATTAAACCCTACTGAGAACCAATGTGTGCCATGACTTCGGAGAGCAAAATACCCAAATTTGGTACATACAAAAACCCTACAGGGATCTTTTCAGAGTTCTCTGTCTGAAGTGAGATGAAGCATGAAATTGGTGGAAAGAAAGTAAGGGCTGGATGTGTAAAAGGTTATGCACATGGGGATCATATTTTTTTTCAATCAGCGTATTTTTTTTCTCCAAGGGAAAAGTATAAGGTGACAAAGCCAAAAGACTACTGAGACTTGGATAAGGGGAAAAAAGAACAGAGCCAGTGAATAGTTTGCCAGAATTTATAAAGAACTTTAAGTGTTTCTATAGCAGAATAAGAAATGAGCAAAGGACTTGAACAGACATTTCTCCAAAGAAGACTTAAAAATGACCAATAGATATATGAAAAGGTGTTCAATATAACTAATCATCAGGAAAATGCAACTCAAAATCATAATGAAATATTGTCTCATATCTGTTAGGATGGCTATTACTAAAAAGACAAGAGATAAAGTATTGGTGAAGATGTGGAGAAAAAGGAACCCTTTACACTGTTGGTGAGAATGTATATTGGTGGAGCCATTATAGAAAACAATATGGGGGTTCCTAAAGAAATAAAAATAGAACTAGTATATGATCCAACAATCCCTCTTTTGGGTATATACCCAGAGGAAATGAAAGCACCACCTCATAAAGATATCTGCACTCCTGTGTGCAGCATTATTCACAATAGCCAAGATATGGAAACAGCCTAGGTGTCCGTTGATAGACAAATGGATTAAATAGAAAATTGTATACACACACACACACAGAGACACCCCCCACCACACACACGCACAGAATGGAATATTATTCAGCCTTTAAAAAGAATATTCTTCATTTGCCACAACATGGAGGAAACATTATTTTAAGTGAAATCAGCCAAACACAGAAAGAATGATATTATATAATCTCACTTATATAGAGAATCTAAAATAAAAAGTCAAATATACAGATAGAGAGAATAATATAATAGTTACCAAGGTCAGGGGTGGAGGGAGGAAGAAATGGAGAGACATAAGTCAAAGAACACAAAGTAGCAGATATGTAGGATGAACAAGTCTAGAGATCTAATAAACAACATGAGGACTATGGGTAATAATATTGTATTGTATTGTATTGTATTGTATTGTATTTGGGGCTTTTCCTAGAAGAGTAGATTTTGGCTGCTCTTGCCACAAAAAACAAAATCAGTACTATGTGAGATAATGGATATGCTAATTTGCTTCACTATAGTTAAGTATTTTACTAACAATACATGTTGTATACGTTAAATATATATAATAAAATTTATTGAAAAAAGAACAGAAAACAATGGTATTTATGAAGGTCAAGCGGGGTGGGCATTTGGAAAGAGAACCGTCTGCCCAGGTGTGTGCTACAGAAAGCCTGAGGAGAATGGGGGCTGAAAGACAGCCTCTGTGTTTGTTAAGGAGGACACTGGCAATTTTTGAGAGATGGGTTTTAAAACAACAATGGAGGCAGAAATTTGCTTCTACATGAAATTATGGTATGAATTAAACGGTACCAAAGTAAAAGGAAGAGAGTTTGGATCACTCATTAAAGAGTTTGATACAAAAAGGAAAGAAATCAATTGGAGAGTGGTTAAACAGATGACAGGCCACGGCAAAGTGTGTTGGTTGGCTTTGATAGAAGCTATAGGCTTTGCACATACTAGAAAGAAAGGGGGAAGGAGATATGCAGAAAACATACTGGGAATAACTGAGTTTAGCACTGCAGGCAGACAGCTGGTCAGTGGCTGAGCAGGTCAAGACAGGAAGGAGAAAAGCATTGAAGCCATGACTATGCCACATAGACAAAGTGGGCTCTGACGGAACCTGGTGACAGTCTGGATAAAGCTGGAAGAGTCAGAAAACTGGAGGCTTGGTGCAGCTGGAGTGAAGGTTTAATAGTTATGAAAGTGAGAAATATGCAGATTGTGTTTATAGAAATTTTAACTTCAAGATTATAGAGTTGAAGTAAATCTCAGTGATGATGGGCCATTTGGGATTCCAGGCCCAAAGAAATATCTGAATTTGAAGTCTACGATGAGGCAAGTGAATCAACAAGTGCTCTAGGGATACCCTAATGTATCAGAAGAGCAGACACAGCCTACAGTTACATCTGATACCATCTTTCTAAGGAGTGTGTAGTGAAGTACTTTTCCGATGCATGCTAGACTATGGAATTTTGAGTCTGGGTATCTTTGTACATTAAATAAGGGATGTGTGGGGTTCAGATAGTTTTCACTGAGATTCAGGAAGCAAGATTCTTAATGCTTTTTCTTTATTGTCTCTAGCTTAACTACTTCTTCCAGAGATGAGATTTACAGATTTTCAGGATGTAGTAACATCCAGAAGCTGTCCAGAATTTATGAAGCCTAGTAGGAAGGCCTTTATTATAATTAACTTTACCAAGATGTTTTTCCTTATTTTTTTCTAATTATAAAAATAAGGCACTCTCAACAAATACATTTTGGTAGAAATGCAGAAACGTATTAAGAGAAAAACAAAAATATTTCTTTATTACCCAGAATCAAACATACATTGTGTGTGTGTGTGTGTGTGTGTGTGTGTGTGTGTGTGTTTACATATTTTTAAAGAGATGGCAATTTCAGGGAATCGTGGCAGTTTGCTTGGTAGATATTATATTATAACCCCTTGGTAGATATTATATTATAACCTCTTCTAAATACAAAGATGTGAAGAAAATTGGAAAGCAAAACAAGAATTCTGGCCCTTGATCTCTTGGTTTGTCAGTTTCTGGGTTTCAATTTAATTAAATATTTTGCATACATACTCAATGTTAATAATTGAAATTGAAAAGCATGGTATCATTCAACATTGCTTTTGATTCCTAGGCATTAGACGTTAAGTGATATTTAATGGCTGAACTATTGGAAGATGGATTAACTTTTTAAGACCCTTAGAAACTATTTAAATTTATGGAATAAATAGCCTGTGACTGGAAGGAATTAATGTAGACCTTCAAAGGGATCAACTTAATGCTAACTTTTTTGTTCATTAGAAGGAAGATGTTATTAAAACAAAAGTATATAGATGAGCTCTCAAGGGAGTCAGGGAGCAGCTCCCCACCTCTCCCAGCCCCCACACACAAAGAACCTGAAATAAATGGGAAATAAGGCCAGAAATCCTTCTTCAAGGACCTGGGCTAAAACATTAATCAATATTTTAAGCAATAGTTTTTTGTTTTTAGTTAATGATATAGAATGAGTAAATGTGCAATTAAAATCCATAACTTCTCAACTCCTCCCATTTTAAGTTAATGTGTATGAATCTGTCACATAAAATGAATAAATAGTGTAGGTATCTGAATAATTCAGAAAGGGAACACAAGATAGAAAGTTTGCACATAATAGCTCTAAAATAGAGACAATAGAGAGAATTTACCATAAGTGGTTACCTGAATGGTTATTCAAACCTATCTCATCAGAATTAATATTTTATTTTTATTTTTAAAGTATTTTTTCTTTTTACTCTTAATCTCTTATTATCACACATCAAAAATAACATCAGACATTTCCTTTGGCTATTTTGATGAAGTCCTAAAACCTGAGTACATGGGAAATTTTCTCTAAATAAAACCTTTTAACTCAAATTGGAAGAAGTGGACTGACCTTCATTTTATTTCATGTTAACTGTGCTGGGCAGTAAAATTTATAGCTAAATAAATTGGCTTGTTCTTTCAGGCACTATCTCACCAGCACTGGAATAAAGCTAACATGGATGTGTTGCTGGGGCTGCCTGACTTCAACTGTTTATTTCATAGGTAATTAGTAGAGATCTTTTATATTCTGCTAAAAGGGTCATTCCAAGAAGAAGTAGAAAACACTGGACAAAGAAAATATGAGTTGATCTTGTCAGCATCAAGGATTTCTCTGCAGGAGATCTTGCTGTGGCTTTCATTATCACAACAACCAGTAGGTGTTGCTATAGAAACTATACTGTTAACAAGCTAACGGAACAAGGCAGAGACAGACAAATGATGAAGGTGGGGAAAAAAAGAGGAAAACGAAAGGCTATAAGGTTTGGTTCTTGTAAATGAGTCTCTTGCTTTAAAATCTTACCTTATCTCCTTTGGTTTTCCCATTAATACTGCATGGATAATGTATGACCAGTAATAAGAACAATATAATAAATTCATACAGCCCTCTCCAGGCAAGGTCTCAGAGAGCTTTATAATTGAAAATGAAATTAAAAGCAACAATAAACCAATTCCTTTACAGATTAGGACTTTACAGTCCAAAGTGATCCAGACAAGTAATGAGGTGTCTCCCAGCCCTCAAGTATAGAAATACTGCACATTCATTATCTATGTATGTCAAATGTATTTGAGAAATCTAGTCAATGTAGTCAAAAATGAAATATAGCATCTCAATCCAATTAATAATTAGGTATCAGAGAAAAAAATAATTTAAAAAATTTTGAAGTAATATTTAGATTAAAATGTTACAAAAATTGTCCTGAAACCTCAGCCTCAGCTGGTGGAAATGTGTATAAATTTGATCTTTTTTTGTCAGTCTTTACTGTGAGTTGATTTGGGACCATATTCACACTGCAGTCATACACGTAGGCAGCACCATTGCACAGATACCAGGGGGAAGTCATTCCCAGCCATCTTGTTCTTTAAGCCTTACAAATCTATTCAAAGAGAATTTGACCAATGGCAGAAACATAGTAATATATATTTTTCTTCAAATATTCTTATATTTAAATGACAGAAATAATCTTGAGGCAAAATTTTATTCAGGAAAAATATATAGTGTTTTTTTTTTTAAAAAAAAAAAGAAAAAACTTGGTTATATCTGTGTTGACTTCTGGACTACTGAGTAAGGAAGACAATATTTGACTTAGGTATTAATTAGGACTTTGGTTGCCAGGGCTGGAAATCCATACATCCTAGCTTAAGATAAAAGGAAGAGAGGAAAGAAAACAAG
Organism: Ateles fusciceps; assembly: GCA_036589455.1. NCBI lineage: Eukaryota > Metazoa > Chordata > Mammalia > Primates > Atelidae > Ateles > Ateles fusciceps. The sequence continues at coordinate 31,483,318 of JAZHEH010000065.1, read as the reverse complement.
GGAGAGAAGAGATAAGAGAGAGAGAAGAAACCAACTGACTTACCAAAGGCAGGGAAGCCCATGGTAGCACTGACCTCAAGAGCTCTGCCTCTCAGTTCCTCTTCAGCGTCATCTGTCAGCTTCATTCACCTTTCTGCAGGCCCACTTTCCCTACATGGTGGGAGACAGGACTGTACTGTAGCTGCCAGGCTTATGTACTTGAAATTCCATGGACAAAAAGGAAAAACCTTTCTTCTCTCAGTGGTAGTTTGAAAAAAATCTCAAGAAAGATCCTTGGCTAGCCCAAATGAACCAATGAACTTTGACTAGCCTGGATGGACAGTTGGCAGGAGTTAAGATGTTAGCATTGGGTAGGCATTTGGCATGTTGAAGATATGGATAATGGAAAGCTGGGTTAGAAATATACTTTAATTTGTGTTTAGTGAGATACAGTTACATAGGTCACTGTTTCTTCTGCTTATAGTATTGCAAGAAAGGTTTCATAGACCAATAAGCACTAGAGTTAGGATTTAAATAAATGATTTGTCCAATCTGGGTGCCAATTTAAACACGATGCTTTATCACTTTTGGTACACTTAGTTTTCCAATAAGGAGTCTTCCCATTCTTTAACTTAAAGACATCATAACTTGAAGGCGTCCTTGGCCACATACCAATGTTTGACTATTGTCCCTCCTGGCCCCAACACATCTTTCCAGTCTCATCTCGTGCTTGCTATACTTGTGAAAAACACTTTCCCAAAACTGAAGGCCTTACCTTTACTGCTCCCTACCTTTCCCCATGATCTTCTCTCAGTCTGAAACAGTTTTCTAATTATTAATTTATGGAGAGTTGGACAAAATCTGTTATCAACAAATATAATACAACACTAATATCAACAAAGATAATTCAACGAAGATAACACAAAGGTCACTGTAATAAAGACATTAATGACAAACAGGTTAATGAGTGTCTTAATCAATGAATATTTAAGATTAGTTAACGCATAAGAAAAGTGATATTCCCTAAAATCTTAAAGTTCATATATCAAAAACGCTTGACAGACTTTTCCAAAATTTGACCATCATAAAAATTTACATAATGTTACCAATTACAAGTTATTTAGAAGCTGAAAGGAACCTTTTAACTATAAATAATTTGAAAACATGTGTTTTTATAAAATATGATAGAGGAAAGATTGGATATCTTTTTTTATTCTCTTTATAGAGAATGTTTTTAAATTGTCACATATGGGGGATCAAGGAATATACAGTCAAAAAATTGAGGGAAAAGCATTAAAGAGGTGAATCTGGTCATTAATACAAATTATTTTGTTATTCTTCCAGATTTGTGACAGTTACAGTTTTTTTGGTTGTGATTTCCCATTCCAAATCAATGCTCATTTTCATGTGTAAATATCTAATTTGATATTTATAACTTTCTGTTTTCAAAGCATCCTTCAAAGTTATATAAGCTTCAAACCCTGCAAAATCTGGATCTATCTCCCAGGTGTCAGGTAAGACCTCAATTATAAGGTGACATTTTAGCAGAGACCTGAATAAAGAATAAAGCCATGCAAAATCCTGGGAAGAGTGTTTTCCAGGCAAAGGGAACATAAAGGGAAAGGATTCTAGGAAAGAACATGCTAGGCAGTCATTACATTTTCTGGTGTGTCCATATGAGAATAGAAGTTTTTTTAAGTTTAAACTGCTTTAAAGACATCCCTATTTAAGCAATATATTTATTGCCTCATGGGTTTGGCACTGTACCTGTCAGATGCACCTTGCAAACCACAACTGTGGCAGACAGCACTATCTGCCTATTCAATGTATATTTCCCTTCTGCCTTACTAACAGAACTCTGATATTATTTGGGGTTTCAATGTGCCTCACTATAAATTTATTTTCCTCAGCTTTCCTTACAGCAGATCATGTGTCAAAGTTCTTATCAATGAGCTCTAAGTGGACGTCCCCAGGCAGAGCTTCTGGGAAAGCGCTTTAAATGGGCTAACTCAGAAAACTTTTTTCTTGGCTTTTACTTTCTCTATATACTTGCCTGAAATTCACCTATGAGTCTGGAACACTGACAGCCATTCTGAGCATATGAAAGGATGACCATACTCTCTACCCTAGAAATTACAGAACAGAAAGCTAAAAGAGTCTTGGATCATTGGTGACACCATGGAGCCGCCATGCTAACCCTGAGCTGCCAACCTCAAGAATTCTTTACATGATAGAAAAATTCTGATATGTTTGAACTACTATTTTGTTTAGTTCCCTGAAGAAGATGGATACAATGCCTAATCAAAATTTTAGGTAACAACAACAACAAAAGCATATGCATTTATTTATTTATTTATAAAAACACATCTAATGCAGTACAGAACTTGGAATTCCAAGACATATATTACTGCAAATGATACACTTTTTCTTTCATATCTATTTGTTTAGAATAGTTCTTATAGAATCCACATAAGACGTTATTTTGAACATTTTAGTTGATTCTTTGTTAATGTGAATGGTAAAGAAAAATTTTGTCATTAAAACTTGCTTAATTTCAAAAGCCAATATTCAAGAGATATAAACATGAAAAATCTTTTACAAAGAATATAAAAGTATTTATCACATATATTGCCTTAGACAGTGACGCTGTCCAAAAAGAAATTACCTGCACTTAATTCATTTAGTTGCTAATAAACAGTTCTTGTTGTTTGTAATTTCATTATTAACATTTTAAATGTTTAACTGTATAAAAAGTCCTTTTAATCCGTATGCAGAGCTCACATTAAATACATTTCTATTCAGCAACCTTAAAGAGAGAACACGGAGAAAAGAAATACTGTGAATAACAGCAGATTTTACACACACAAAAGAAGAGAGCTGGACCGACTGTGACCAAAATCAGATTTTTAACTGATTAGTGATGTAACAGTGAAGAGAATCAGTGAGAGTGAGTAGCATATCTGACTCCTTTGAGAGTACGGTGGACCAGAACATCTGCACTGCAGAATTGTCTCCCCAGTCTGTTTTAAAGGTAACTAAATACTGTTTATTGTCAGAGCTAAGGAGCTGACCAGTGACATGCCAGGTGGCTGCCTTAAGAGTACCTCTCTCATGGCTGAGGAGTGCCTTCTACAGGAGCATTTCACAGGCTGTTCTGTCTCTCACATATGTATGGTGTTCTGAAATGGTTAAGGAAAATGAGAAGCACTGTGAAAGTATATTTTTGGCTCAGCATAAACCATTCATTGATTTGTGGGCTGCAAGTCCTCCGGGGGTGTCAGGAATCCATATGATAGCTAGATTTTTACATTTTGGATCTCTTCTTTAGCTGATGGATGTGTAAAATTTCATGTTAGCCTGGCTACCCCCTATTGGCTACACATCTGAGGAGGTTCAAGTGTATGAGTTATTTCTTGCAAAGTCAATTGTAATTTACACTCACTAAATTGCCTCCAGATCCACCTTTTAAAGATAGAAGACTCAAAATTGCATTTATTTTGGCCCACACTGCCCATTTGTGTCGAAACCACAGCCCTACTTTGGAGAGCCGCCATCACTAATGGAAAGACATTTTGAGGCTGAAGATCTACATTTTCCACAGTAGAGCAGAATGCTGGCAAGTCAAATGGCCAACATACAAACAGTTTTCTGCTCAGTGAAAACTCTAACAGTGTGCAAGCAGGATGGAGGGAGGTGAAGGGGAAGCATGGGGTAACCGTCCTTCAGTCCATCTAGTGCCAGAAAATCAAAAACACCAGTTTTAGGCTATGAAAAATTTGCCCTTGTCCTGAAAATAGTATGAAATGAAGGAATATTTTACTTCTTTCATTTTGCCCTTTCCCATGATTTAGTGTATGCTTCTCTGTGCAAAGCACTCTTGAAATTCATTGCCCAGTTTAGTTCATTTTGCTGACTTTTTTAAAATTAACATCGTTAATAGTTCTGCATTTTTTTTCCCAAGCAGCACATCTTTCTTCCCTCAAAAACCCAAATGCCTAACTACCACTGTGAGGAACATTTATAATTCTCAGTTCTTCTCACTAATTGCTTCAGTGCAATTTTAGTGGAACCTTAAGTAGAAGTTTAGAGGGGCTGTTAGAAAGGATTGTTTGTTTCAAGACCATTTCAAGACTGAAAAAATAACTTATGAAAACAGACATGAATTAATAAGCTATCAGTCTAAAACAACCACATGAAACTCAGATGTGAGCCACAGTGTGTACTTGAGGAGATTAATTCATTCCACGACATTGACCTCCAGGCTCACTTACCACTAAAATGTGATGAGTCTGTGAAAGGATTGTTTTTCAGAAGTTCAGATTTTGTCAATGGGTTTTTAAGTAGGCTTTCTCAATTTAAAGCCAGCTCTTGCTGACTGAACTCCAAATGTACATTTGGTAGGACAAGCAGAGTAAATGAGGTAAACAATGAGCTTCATCAAACCAAACACCTGATGACTCATTCCACCAGCCTCTTCTTTCCTCTCCCGACAGGGCCTCTATTACGAGTCCTCTTTAAACCAATTAGGTGCCATCAATTTTCCACTCCAGTCTCCCCCATAACATCCTTCTCCTCCCCAACCAATGTTAAAAATCACAACTAAAATACTCCCTGTGTGTTCATCCATCAGAGCCCAGTATAAAAATTCATGTGGCCCATTTATAGCATCAACTGAGTACAGCTGTCTTTCAACTCAGCATATGCTTTCTAAATGCACTTGTAATGTTGCAATTTAGACAGCTCCACTTCTGACTGATATCACTGGCAATGCAAGTTGATGCTATGGATCTATGAGACTTACTTCTTTGAGGGACCCAAGTTTAAATTTTTGGCAATGCTTCAAGGTAAAAACTTTGTTTCCAACATGAAGGGGACAGGGTCTACCACTCAACCTTGTTGACATTTGCTCCTGGGAGGTCCAATAGTCTTAAACAAAAAGAAGTAGAAACATCTGGAATCTCAAGGTCAGCATGTTTGTTATGTTCAACAGCAGGGGAGCCTAGAGTCCACATTCAACCCACTGTTAGGGAACCAGCAGTCAATATAGGGTGGGGGGAGGAGAGACATTCCATGTTATATCTAAAACATTGTATAAAAAAAATTATAGCCAAAGCCATCATGTTATTTCAATCAAATTCAGAAATCAAAACTCCATTTTCAGTTTGGAAATATAATAAAAATTATTTTTTTCTAATATTTCACTGTTAAGTTTAATTTTAATTGGTATTCAATGTCCCTAAGATATCATTCACTTAACATACCTATACCCAGGCACACGTCCATCCTATGTCAAATGAGGTCACATTTTGAAGGGAAACCTACAATACATTACAAATATATTTATTATTATTATCATTAAGAAAAATGATGGTATTACAAATTGAAATTTTAATTCTTATTCTTTACTAACATATCACCAATCTTACCAGACAAAAATTATTGTATAGCTGTACTAAGCAGTTCACTGAAACAGCTCAAATGACTGGAAAAGCTGTCACATAATTCATTGCTTTTCTTTTCTAAAATTATAAATTTTGGCATGTCCAAGTGAGTAAGCCAAAATGGGATAATTTTTTGAGAATGAAACGGAATGAAATTCTGGAAGTTTTACTTTTCAGCCAAATGAATTGGAAATTATCATATTACCCAAAGGTGTCTGTAGTCAATTAATTATTCAAAGTCTATCTCACTTCACATGCAAAGATGAAATTTAAATTCTTCTGAATCTTAATAACAACACTACTTGTACCAGATGGGTCCAGCCTGAAAGGAAGAGGAAAATGGCTACAGTGCAGAAGAATGTAAAGTATGAGATCTCGAAAAGCCAAGATAAACACGAAAATCAGTACAGTCATAGCAAACTGGAGAGAGTGCATTTAGGTTGGGAAAGGGCAATGTAAGAAGAAAATAAAAATATTCAAAAAAATTTTTGTTATGGTCTTGCTCCACTTGATATCAAAATATACTGTAAACTTGCAGTAATTAGAATAGTGTGGTGCTGGTGCAGAAAAGACAAATATGTCAATGGAGAGTCCAGAAAAACACCCATGAATATTAATTCATGGATTAATACAAAGGTAGCATTTTAAAATATAGGAATGAGGTTGATTTATGTAAATTATTTGAGGTAAAACTATGATTACTTATTAAGAATAAATCAATTTAGATCCATACCTCAAAAGATATGCAAAATAAATTCTAGTTAAATTGCCAAACAAAAATAAATCTGAGAATATTCTAAAAGATAAAACATAGAAGTTTTTAATTCTGTTTGGGGTAAGAAAGATCCAAATCCTAGAAATCATAAGGAAAAAGATTGACAGATTTAATAATGTAAATATCTTAAGCTGCTTTATAGTGAAAGGTACTATAAAGAAGTTAAAAGATAAATGACTGAAAAAATTTCTAATGCATTTAATCAGTAAAGGGATACTAGCTAACATGTAAAGACTCAAGGAAAAGAAAATAATCCATTAGAAAAAATGGAAACAACTTAATCAATGTTTTATAGGATAAATACCCATAACTACTAATTATACATAAAATCACTTAATTTTACTACCAATCAGAGAGTGCTAAGTAGTGAAAATCTATTTTCCTATAAAATTGGCAAAGAGCAAAACATTTAGTGCTTGCGAGGGATGGAGAAAGAGGCAAGGTTGGGCAATTATATGTGAAAATGGGTTCAACCTTTTTGGAGGCATGCTGGCAGACTATTTTAAAATCTTGAATGTATATGTCTTTGAAGAATTCTAATATGCCTATGGAAATACTCACATGAATGGTCACAATCCTACATACAAGCTATTAATTGTATCATGGATTGTATCATGTATTGTATCATGGATTGTATCAAGTATCATAATACTTGATCATAATAATAACTATGCTACTAATTTATGTATTTACTATACTATACACTTGTCATTATTTTAAAGTGTACTCCTTCTACTTGGAAAAAAAAAAGAATGAACTATAAAACAGGTTGGTCCTTCAGGAGATATTTCAGAAGAAGGCTTCTTTATCATAGGAGACAACAGATCCATGTGTATCAGAAAAATATTTGAAGTGGCATAAATGTCCATTAACAAACTAGAGCAACCAGAACAAAAATATGCATTTATTAAAAAGAAAAACTAGTGTACTGACTTGGAACAATGAATAAGCTACATTAAGTGGAATACATACATTTGTGTAATCACAGAAATATCAAGAAGAAGCTAAATCACACAATTTCCAGTGGTTATCTCCAGGTACATGAGTGAGAGTGGCAGGCAGATGTTTTTTTGTTTTACACACTTCTGTTTTGTTTGATTTTGTTACTATTAGCATATGTTACTTTTATCATAAGACATACCAATCAAAGACTGGGTATGGTGGCTCACACTTTTAAACCCAGCGATATGGGAGGCCTAGGCAGGAAGATCACTAGATGGCCAGTTGTTGGAGAGCAGTCTGGGCAACATAGCAAGACCCCCGATCTCTAAAAAATAAAAATAAATTAAACAGACACAGTTGCATGTGCCTATAGTCCTAGCTACTAGGGAAGCTGAGGTGGGATAATTGCTTAAGCCCAGGAGTTTGAAGTTACAGTGAGCTATGATTGTACTACTTCACTCCATCCTGGGCTTTTTCTGAGCAAGACCCTATCTCTCAGAAAAAAATAAAAATAAAAATAAAAATAAAAAAATAAAAGAAAGAAAGAAAATAGAAATACCCACCAAGATTTTTTTTCAGTTTTTTTTTTTAATATTAGGCACTGCTTTAGTCAGATATAAAGACACATTCTCATAGAAATTCAATGAATTTTTACTGAAGGGCTTAGGTTGTGTCAGAGAAGAAAATGGACATAAATCCTTGCCCCCATGAATTTACAATCTAGTGCAAAAGCAAGAAGAAAAAAATAAGCATAACAAAAGTGAGTTATAAATATGCAAGAAACTACTAAGTGTTATTAAAAAAAAAAAAAATAGGACCCAATAGCTCATGTCTTCAATCCCAGTACTTTGTGAGGCTGAGTTGGGATATTTGCTTTTGGCCAGGAGTTCAAGACTAGCCCAGACAAAGAAAAACAAGATCTTGTCTCTACAAAAGTTTACCTAAGCCCAGGAGTTTGAGGCTGCCATGAGCTTGATCCACCACTGCACTCCAGCCTGAGCGACAGAGTGACACTCCTCTTAAAAAAAAAAAAAAAAAAGAGAAAACAAGGAGATCCAGAATGCAGGATATGGTGAATGGAGGTTAGGAGATGCACTTGAAATTTTAAATAGTGTGGTCAGGGTAGGCTCATTGAGAAGGAAATATCTGAACAAAGACTTGAAGAAGGTGAGCAAATTAGCCTGTGGATATCTGGGGGAAGACAATACCAAGTAGAAGACAAAGGCCCACAGGTAAAGTGCTCCTGGTGTCCTTAGGAGGAACCAGAGGGAGGCACAGATGAGACAGCAAGAAGGAGACGGGGGAGCAAATGGGGTCAGTACATAAGGCAGGTGGGGTCCAGGTCAAGCAGAGACATAGGGATCATCGCATGGACTTGGTAAGGACACGCACAATATTTATGGAGTATATCTCAACACACATTTCTATCTGATCTTGGATCTAGCTCTTGCAACCATGATTCACCACCAACATTAACCCTGTCCATTCTCCCAAAGGCGTGGTATTGGAAGGGTCCATGTAATTTTAAACTTTCTTTTCCTAAAAAAAAAAAAACAAGTCCTTATTTGGGGGGGGGGAACTTTTATGAGCATTTATCTTTACTTAACTGTCTTCTCTGAGAAGTCGAAGTATCAGAACTTGGGCTATTTTCAAGAAGGCTCTTAGCTGTCTTACACTTGACCCACTGCAAAGACAAAGTCTGCCACCAGCCACAGTGTCTTCCCAGAACAGAGACATGAGGTTAGCACCCATGGGCCTACCACTTACCCTGACATGCAAGCTTGTTTGACTTCCATATAATGAATTTGAAGTGAGTTTTTAAGATGACTGCTGCACGAGGCCTAGGTCCTTGCTGGGTTAAGGTACCAAAGAGATGGAAACAGAGGCACTCACTCCTCCACAGTTACAAGATTGTGAATGTCAGTTCTTAAGGAAAAGGGAAGCGTTTGAAGACTCAGAGAAATTTATTCTGGTCAAATTTGTGGAAGTTTTCTTTTTCCATAAAAATATTTTTAAAAATCATGATTCTGGGATTCTGAGCCATCCTCACCATTTTTTAAGCTCTGGGGTGGGATGGGGGATGTGTATAAACACGTGTATTTATTTGTCTGTCTTTTAAATTCAGTTTGTTTCTTTTATTGTTACATACATATATGAAAGCAAAACAGTAAACAGAAAACTCGGTGCTCATCCCAGCTCTTGCCTCTAATTTCTGATATCTTGAGTAACTCTGAATCTCTGAATCTCAATTTCTCAGCAGTAATAACAGGCCAGTATCCTACCTATACTGAAACCTTGGTGTAAAAATAAATGAAGAATTCTGGGAAAGCAAAAACTACAGTACAAACCTGTAGTACCCTAGTAATTAAATTTTCACCATAACACACCATAAATATTCCCTGGTTAAATGGGCTATCGAGGACAAGCAGGAGCAGCCAGTAGCCAATCTAACTTATTTTTCTAATTGAAAAAACTTTTAAATGTTATTTTTATGTAATTATTATATTTTGCTTTTAACTTGGATTTGTCATAAGATCTTAAACAAAAATACAGTCATATACTGCATAATGACATTTTAGTTAATGATAGACTGCGTATACCATAGTAGTCACCTAAGATTATAATGGAGCTGAAAAATTCCTATCTCTTCATGACCTCATAGTCATTATAACACTATAGCACATTTATTGTGAGTGTAGCACACTTATTGTGAGTGTAACTCACTAGAGAATGCTGGTGTAAAGAAATCTACTGCCCTGCCAGTCATATAAAAGTCTAGCACATACAATTATATATAGTACATAATACTTGATCATAATAATAAACAACTGTGCTACTAATTTATGTATTTACTATACTATACACTTGTCATTATTTTAAAGTGTACTCCTTCTACGTGGAAAAAAAAAAAGAATGAACTATAAAACAGCCTCAGGTTGGTCCTTCAGGAGATATTTCAGAAGAAGGCTTCTTTATCATAGGAGACAACAGATCCATGTGTATTAGTATCCCTGAAGACCTTCCAGAGGGACAAGATGTGGGGGTAGGAGACAGTGATATTAATGATCTTGACTCTGTGTAGGCCTAGGCTAATATGTGTGCTTTATTAAAAATATAAGCTTTTTATAGGATATAAGGAAAAAATATTTTTGTACAGCTGTACAATGTATTTGGGTTTTAAGCAAGCATTATAGGAGTCAAAAGTTTTTAAAAATTTAAAAAGTTTATAAAGAAAAAAATGTTATAATAGACGGATTATTATTGAAGAAATAAAATTTGTAATAAATTTAGTATAGCCTAATTGTACAGTGTTTATAAAGTCTACAGTAGCATATAGTAATGTCCTAGGCCTTCATGTTCTCTCACCACTCACTCACTGGCTCACTCAGAGCAATTTCCAGTCCTGCAAGCTCCATTCATGGTAAGTGCCCTCTGCAGGTATACCATTTTTTATCTTTTATATCACATTTTTACTGTACCTTTTATATGTTTAGATACAGAAATACTTACCGTTTTACAATTTTCTACAGTATTCAGTACAGTCACATGCTGTGCAGGTTTGTAGCCTAGGAGCAATAGTCTATACCCTATAGCCTAAGTGTGTAGTAGGCTATATCATCTAGGTTTGTGTAGGTATGCTATAAGGTTCGTATGAGAAAAATAAAGAGGCATTTCTAAAAACATACCCTCATAGTTAAGTGATGCTTGACTGTACATTGTACAGAATTGTGTAATTACCTGAATATTTTAAAAATTAACTTAAGTGCATGCAATAGAACTTTAAAAAATATGATAAAATTAGAGGCACTTTCTATTGTAAAATGAAAGATTCTATTCACATGGGAGTAACTAACTCCTCTCAGTTTACCTAGGACTTGCCTGCTTTTGAAACTGAAAATCCTGTGTTCCAGGAAGCCCATTAGTCCAGGAAAACCAGAATGGCTTGTTAATACAGACATTATCAAGAAATTTCAAAGAGACATATAACTGAGTTAATAGCATTTTGGAGAGGAAGAATAGTAATTTTTCTCAAAAGTTTAGAAAGAATCCAGTTTATTTAAAAACTTCCATGAATGACACAGATAATAGAACAAAAACCATGTTCATTTCTTGGAAAATTGCTTTGTGTCATAAGCAAGAACATTTTTGAACACTGATAGGAACATGTCAAAAATGTACAGAAGCCAGGTTGAAGGGAGCTCACTGGCCTAATTTGGGGCAATTTCAACACCACGCATAATAATGATATTAATGGATTGTAACATATTTCACTTTTTAAAATCCATAGCTTATAGTGATAGTAACAATAAAAAATTAAGGAGGTGGGGAAGTATGTGAGAATAAGCAGAAGAATGCCAACTAATAAATTAGAAGAAATGATTTTAAATCACCAGTATATAACTACCACTGGTTCAAGCAAGGTTAACTACTGGGTGCTAAAACAACTGGGTGCAAGTTTGCTGGGAAAGTAACATAAAAAAATCACCCCACATCTTACTTATTACAGAGGGAAAGATACATTTACAAGGTGGACAGACACACCTTAGCCAAGTGATCATACTTAGCACCACTAACAATGGCACAAAATACCTCCTAAGCACACATTATTTAGGTGAGGTCTTTGCCAAGAATGTTTAACTTGAATCTAATAATGAGGAAATAGACAAATCTAGACTGTGAAAATTCTACTGGACAACTGGCATGAGCTCTTCAAAAATGTCAATGTCCTGAAAGACATTAAAAAGAAAAGACTGTGGTAGATATTCTCTAAGGATAGTTGCCAGTAACCCCTCCCCCCCCTCCCGTCCCCATACATGCACTCTGTTCTTATCAAGAGATAAGTCTATGGTCCTTTTGAACCTATGCTGGCTTTTTGACCTGCTATGACCAAGAGAAGGCAATGGCCCTTGTTTTAAGATGAGCCCTTAAGACAGTGGTCCCCAACCTTTTTGGCACAAGGGACCAGTTTCATGGGAGAGAATTTTTCCACTGGGCTAGGGCATGGTTTTGGGATGAAACTGTTCTACCTCAGATCATCAGGCATTAGATTGTCATAAGGAGTGTAATACCTGGATCCCTTGCATGCAGTTCACAATAGGGTTCGTGCTCCTGTGAGAATCTAATGCTGCCGCTGATCTGACAGGAGGTGGAGCTCAGGTGGTCAAGCTTGCTCACCTGCCACTCACCTCCTGCTGTATAGCCCAGTTCCTAATAGGCTAAGAAGTGGTACAAGTCCACACCCAAGGGGTTGGGGACCTCTGCCTTAAGAGACCTGCCACCTTCTGCTTTCACTGTCTTAGAACCCTAGAAAGTGTTGGAATCCAGGAGAGTGCTGTGAGACTATCAGGCTATCCTGCTGGAGAAGGAGGCAACGTGTAGAGTACATGGAGAATGAGACACCACATGGAGAGAGAGAGCCAGGAAAAGAACTGAGGCACCCAACTGACAGTCAGCAACAAAATCCCAGACATCTAATGGGGGAATTCTTGGACTTTCCAGTTCAGCCCGACCCAGCTACCAGCTGCATGTAGTTAAATGAATGACCCCAGCTGATACTACCTCAAGAAGAACTACCACTGTCAGCCCACAGAAATGTGAGAAATAAGTAAGTAAATAAATACATAAATAGTTATAGTTTTAAGCCATGAAGTTTGGAGTTTATTTGTTACACATTAATAGCCAATAATCACAGAAACTGAACACAGACATAATTATAAAAAGCTTACTTGGGACAACTGGAGAACTTTGAAAGGGACTTGTTATTAGATAATGTTGTTCTATCAATGTTAAATTATTTAGATGTAATAATGACATTGTGATTATGTAAGACAATATGCTTGTTCTAGGAAATGTGTGCTAAATACTTGAATGTGCATGCACACACACATACACGCACTTTATATATTGTATACAGAAATGTGGTAAAACGACAATATACAGTGAATACTGTATAATGCTTTACTTGTATATTCTTTCAACTTTTCTGTAGGTTTCAGCTTCTTCAAAATAAAAAATTGGAGAGGGAAATAAATGATTTGGAGATTTATAATACATTTTGTACTATTAATTAGATGTTTTCATTTTAAAATTTTAAAATGTTAACTTAATTATCTAAATGAATCTTGAAGACAGAATTTTAAATGACTTAGATATGCAAAAATAATCGTTTGGAACAAATGGAGTACAGCTCAGCAGGATGCAGTCAAGATGGGGGGGCAAGACTGGAGGTCAGGTGCACTGGGCTGTAAATTAGCTGTAGGACTTTGGGCAAGTTACTCCCCTTCTCTGGGTATCAGTTTTCTTGTCTGTGAAATAGAGGCTAATTGATATCTACGGTTCTTTTTAGCTTTATGGATCTCCAAATTGGTACAGTGTCATTTATTTAAGTATACATCCCCAAGAATTCCCAAAAATCAAGAACAAGCTATTTAAGAATAAATAAGAGATAACAATCTTAGGACACAATTTTCCTAAACATGGGCTTCCTTGGAAGAACAAAATACCAGACAGAGGCAATTGATTGATACAACAATTTATGCTGATGGGAAATACCGAAATCAGCCTGGCAATTCAGGGCATGAGTCAGTGGAGGGGGTGCTGAGAAACAGAATTGAGTGCACCCACAGAAACACCTCATTGAAATTCACCTCTTATATTCAGTACTAACCAGATTCTTATGGGTGAACTTTACTTAAAAGCTTACTGACAAAATGTTCATAAGTCAAAGTTTATTCAAAGGGAATTCCATAGCATTTTCTATAGTAAGCAAATAATGGCCCTAGATATATCATATACCTGCCTTTATATCAATGTAAGATTTCATATGACAGCTTTACTTTAAAGGAAAATAAAGCATGAACTCTGGCATTTATAGGGTGCCAGATTTTATAGCAGGCACTTTCATGTGTTACTTTATTTAATCTTCACAACCTTGAGTGCTGGGTATTATTTACCTCATTTTTAATCATGAAGACACAGAAAATGAGGAAAGATTTGATCATCATCAAACTAATTGTATCAAAGACTCTACATCCCTACTAAGGAAACATGGTAGAAAAAAAAAAAGCTTTAACTGTGATCAAAGAGAGATTTATTATATTCTTGTTATATTATATAACAAGAATTTTAATGGGATCACTAGGTGCTGGAGTATGTTCCTACAGAAGCTGCAGGATTCCTCTCTGAAGTCCTTATCATCAGACTTTCAGGAACAGGAGAGGCACAGCAAAGGTCAAGGGACAATATGGGAGGCAGTGGACAGGAGAGGAGGTTCACTGGAATGAGTCAGGAGACCTGGATTCTCCTTGAGACTCTGTCACCTATTACCTGTGGGACCCAGAGAACGTCAAGTGACCTCACTGGACCTATTCTCATTCCTAAGGGGTGGAGTTGCTCCCTTAAGCTCCCTTCCATTCTAAATGCTTTCAGTACCTCTTAGGATTGGTCCATATCTATCCATTTTTGAGCCACTGATAGTTCATTTTTTGCTTTCATAATTTTTAGTAATATTTAGGCTTTATAAGCATAAATAGGCAACATAAAATAAACATTAACAATTATTTTTTAAAAAAGAATTTAAAATTCTAATCCCAAAGACAGGATATAGGGTTACTATCCAGCTGTCAGTAAGCCTGTGAGTAAAAAAGAGTGGTTTTGGAAGAACCACACTAAATCATTAAAATCAAGTCTGAGCCCCCACTCAGACATCCATTGCACACATTTGCCTCCTCATTTTCCAAAGACCATTTCACGATGATAGCAGAGGGACAAGGGAAATACAAGATCTTAAGGACAAAGAGAACTAAGGAGGAGACATCTGCATACATATTTGGAAGATGAAAGCAGAACAGAAGGTTTGCCAATGAGAAGTGAGCCAATTCACCTGGGAATCCCAGGAGGCTCAGTGACTGGAGGGGGATGAATAAAGTCAACTGAAAGCCTGTATATATACACAGCAGTTGGACCATGTGTTCTCACATGCTCCACACAGCTTTAGCTATAGGGGAAAGGGGGCAGGCAGTGTGGGGGATCAACTGAGAAAGACAATGACATGGGATCTAAGAAATAGGGGCTCTAGCATAGAGGTTTGTTGCAAGAATTTTCCAGCAAGAAAGCTATATAGCAGATTTCAGGGTAGCCATGCAGATTAGAGAAGGTAAAAGAAGGCCCACATGAAAGGTTTCCAGAAGAAAAGGGGAAAATTTTTATCTGATATATTTGAACAGTATGGAAAAAACCCATTAATAGTCATATCTTGGATATGAAGGCACATATGGAAAAAAATCAGGATGGAGAAAAAGGAAACTTTAAAGTAAAAAAAATGGCAGATACATAAATGTTCATGGCAGCATTGTTCATAATTGCCAAAGTGTAAACAACCCAAATGTCCATCAGCTGACCAATGAATATCTATGTATATTCATAAAATGGAATATTATTTGGCAATTAAAAGGAATGAAATACTGATATATGCTACCTGAATGAACCTTGAAAACATACTAAGTAAAAGTAGCCAGATACAGAAAGCTATATATCAGATGATTCCATTTTATATGAAATGTCCAGAATAGACAAATCTATAAGAGATTAGTGTTTGCCTATAACCAGAGTGTGTAGAAAGCGAGACGGAATAGTGACTATTAATGAGTTCTAGGTTTCTTTTCAGAGTAATGAAAATGTTCAAAAATTAGTTTAGGGTGATGGTTGCAAAACCCTATAAATAGACTAAAAAACATTAAATTATACACTTTAACCACAGGAACTTTGTGTTATATCTCAATAAACCTATTCAAAACAAAGTGATAAATAAGTGGAGGTAGAAATGAGACCAATTTTGACTCCGAGGAAAAATGATCTTCAAGAGAGCAAAAATAATTATGCCACATTATATGAATGGATTTTCATAGTTATCAAAAGGTACATTATTGATTTAACAAAAAATGTAGGTATACTAGGAGGATGGAAGATTGAGATAGGAAAGTTAAGAGAGGTATAAAATAGTTCCTCATCTTCCATAACAAGAAATTAATAATAGATTGTGTCTAAAATGGATGGATCAAGAAATACTAGAGAATATTACAGTTTCCCCTCTATATCCACAGATTCAACCCACTGCAGGTGGAAAATGTAGTTAGGCCTACAATGGTTGTATCTGTACTGAACACGTATAGACTTTTTAAAATCATTATTCCCCATACGATGTGTCATAACCACTATTTATATTGCACAAGATATTGTCTGTAATCTAGAGGCGATTTAAAGTACTATATATGGAGGATGTACATAGGTTATATGCAAATACTACACCATTTTATATAAGAGACTTGAGCATCCACAGATTTTGGTAGCCATATTGGGTTTGGGCCATATCGAATTGAGGCCCTGAAACCAATCTCCCATGGTTGCTGAGGCAGGGTTGTACTTAGAAATTGGAGGCGATTATGCTGAAGAAGCTCCATGAGTAGCAAGTGGTTGCCTGTGAAAAGCAAGAATTAGGGGAGAGTGGGGTAGAGGCTGTAACTATTAGTGCAAACTTTTAAGTGCTATCTGACCTTTTAACTATGTACATTTATTACTTTAATAAAAATAAAAATTAAATTTAAGAAAAGTGTGGGGTTTTTTTATTGCCAGCTCAGCCTTTAGAGAGTTACCTTGTTTCAGCAAACATCACTCCATGTTATTCTGGAACTCTAAGCATGCAGGGATCATAATGCTGATCCCAAAACTCACTCATCTCAATGGGGCAAATTCTGAAACAGGATTATTTGCTAAATCCGCTATGAGTGGGGAATTGATATGATCTCTTTGGGTTTTGAATAGAAATGTTACTATAATACAGGGTATAAAATCACACAGGTCTCTCCAATAAAGAGATTAAATGTGAAGAAACTATTTCACCCTTTTCATCAGGCAGCCTCAGGATAATGCTAGTAGACCATACTTGGTCCTGCTGTTTTTTAAAATGAAAAAGTTGAGGCCAAGGAGATCTGAATAGCTTACCGAAGGTGACAAAGTAAAGCAGAGTCAGAACTCAATTGAACAACTCTAAAGACTTAAAATACCGAGCCTGAGCAAAAGTATTCCTCCTTAGACCCTAGACTTGGGCACCATAAAATGTATACTACATACTACCAGGCTGGAAATTGGCTGATGCTCAGCATATTTCACTCACTGCCTGTATGTCTTAAAATACATAGTGAAGTGTTTCCTGGATCCTCTCTTTTAATATCTGAAATAACACATCTGTATAAAATTGTGTTCATCCTAAATTTTTTATGTGTCTTCTTCATAACTCCCCCTAATTATTTTCAACCAGCATCAATGCATGTAGAACCAGATTTATGTAAATTAGGCATATGTGTGTTGAATTCAGCACCCCAAAAAGTTATTAATTAATCATTTTAAGCAATGCTTCAGTTTAGAAAAACTTACATTAAATAAATTCCCTTGGTTCCAAGATCCTAACGCGTTACTATACCAGTGTTTCACAAACAGTTATACAAATGATTATTCATCATACTCTTTTATTATTGCTATATAAATTGTTATTGTCCACAGAACATTATTCATTCTGCGTTACTGAAAAAATATCAGAAATATAGACAGATATAGATATGGCTATATCAGCTATATAGATATTAATATGGATACAGGTATAGATAAATCTACAGATGTAGATGTTACATCTCTTTCCATATAATCCCCATTTAACAGAGGAAGAACCAAGACAGGAAGTGGTGATGGACGGGCACACACTGACTCTACCTGAGGCACTTCTAATTAGTTTCCTCCGTCCTCTGCACACAGCTAAGATTTGCATGATTTTATTTAGGGCATGATTTTATTTAGGGCATGATTTTATTGAGAGTGATGCAGAAAAATGCTGTACAAACCAAGTGTTTTGAAATGTCCTTCATCAGCAACACATGTACATTTACACTCTTAATAGCAGCAACTCAATTTTAGTTCATAACTCGGTGAGCATCTGCAGCAATAACTAACTTTTTTATGTTGACAGGTGGCTGATTAAGGAGGAGGAATGTATTTTTAAGTTTGCTATCATGAAAAAAATATATACCACCCTCTCCAATGGTTTGCCACCTCTTGATTCCTCCTGGTCCTTTTCCTTCTGAGCAGTTCAATTAGCTGGAAATCTCACTCTGATGGACTGAAGCAGCTTGAGTGAACGCCCGAGCGCTCAGCCAATTAGGCTCATTTGAAGTTGCAGAATTGCCTTCTTTGGTGTTAAAACCCCATGTCAAACACCGGGTCTAAGATCATTTGTGCTCCAAAATGAGATTGACAGAGCAGCTGCAACAGGGGGCATGCCTGCTGGACGACTTAATTGTGGAGCCTGAAGGGCCATCATGAACCGGCGTGCGGAGACCGCCTCGCCACTGCTGCATTACAAATGCTCTTTATTAACAGCGATCTGTAATCAATGGGCTCAGGCTTTTTGCCAGAGCCCCCAAATCAGACAGGCGGGCCCCTGCGTCAGGGTGGGCGGAGCCACGGGGCCCGGGTATCGAGCTGGGAAGAGAAAGCTGTGTTGTTCCTGCCTGACTCTTGGGTGCGATGCTAAATCAGAAAGGGACCCTAGTAATCATTCCAGGGGCGCCCTCCTCTCACTACTGGTTGAATATTCATTAGCCTGGGTGAGCGCGGCTCACTGTACGTACAATTACATCTTATTGATGTGAATGAAATAAATTGCTTTTGTTTCAACAAAGGCAAATTTTCTAAATCGGTTCAGCATTTTATGTAAGAATAAATTTTGATCCAAAATGTAAAGGCTTAGAGATGTATCTCCATATGTTGATACATAATTAAAGACCCAAAAATCTGTGGGAGTTACAAGAAAGCAGGAGTGCTGAGGGCTTTTGCTAAATAGACAATAGTTAGGTTAATTTCAGAAATATAATATACATTTATTTGGAAACAATCTGTAAAATCCAAATTTCCTTTAAAAGAAATTATTTCATGATACTCTTTCTGACAGTGTGTAATGGTAAAGTCAGAGACCTATAAACTAGACCAGTCTCTACTGCCAGCAAGCTATGTAACCTTGGGTAAATCATTTAGCCTCTCTGGCCTGCCTAGTCTTATCTTGTAATATGTGAGGGACAGACGAGTTGTAACAGTCCATGGAGTTCATTTTCTATCCATCGTCTCTTAAATGTGATTAGGATTATTTCTTTCTCTCCATAGTGCAAGAAAGCCATTTATCCTACTATTAAGAGCAGAAGAAAGAAAGAGTACAGATAGGGTGACCAAGCCACATTGGCTCAGCCCCTTTGCCCTATTCTCAAAGAAATATCATTTAGAGATATTATTTCAACAAAGCCCTGTGTTAAGTGCTATGAAAGATAGGGCAGGACCAGAATCATTTAGGCCCTGCTTGCCAAGAGCTCAGTTTTTCACAGGGAAACAAACCAATAGATAAATAACAGTCCTTTTCTTTTCTTTCTTTCTTTTTTTTTTTTGAGACAGAGTCTTGTTCTGTTGCCCAGGCTGGAGTGCAGTGGCACAATCTCGGCTCACTGCAACCTCCGCCTCCTGGGTTCAAACAGTTCTCTGCCTCAGCCTTCCGAGTAGCTGGGATTACAGCCACCCGACACCACACCGGGCTCATTTGTGTATTTTTAGTAGAGACGGGGTTTCACCATCTTGGCCAGGCTGGTCTTGAACTCCTGACCTTGTGATCCACCCGCCTCAGCCTCCCAAAGTGCTGGGGTTACAGGCATGAGCCACCACGCCTGGCATAACAGTCCTTTTCTAAGGTAGCTTTTCAGTTCACTAATAGGTCCAACCGCATGCTCTCTAGTGCTAATGCAAATACACTGCACACTACCCAGCTGTCGGGAGCACCGTACACATAGACTATCAGGTAAATGGAAACCCTCTGGAGTCGTACAGCATGGCAGCCCTGATCCTATTAGATCAAATTAATGAGCATCACACCACACTAAGTTCTAAAAAAGAAGACATAAGCTTCCTGCTCTATGATTGTAATACTCTAGGAATAAGCTCATGGAAAGTATATATGAAAAATGTATTATGTAAATAAAATATAACTATGCAAGAAACAACTGAAGACAACAATGAAGAAATTCACAAGCAATGGGCAATTATTATTAAGACTATTCCACAGTTAGAATTAAATAAAAATATACATGCAAAATTCTTAAATTGTCCTTAAATAGCAGGCCTTTAACAAATGTTATATTTCTTTCTATTTTTGCAATATTTTGCACAATGAAAATATTTATTAGAAGGGAGAGATTATTTTAGTTTATGGTACCCAAGGAAGGATTTATAGGGGAAGCAAGATTTGAACTGAGTCTCGAAGGTTAAGTAAAATTTGAATAAGCGAAATACTAAACCATGACTTTAATTCAGATTCCCAGAAAGTGTGCCTAGAATGATGAGTCATCAAGGTGGAACGTCCTGGGGACACTCAAAGATCTGGCTATTTTTCACCACAGGATGCTAGAGCTGTGTCACCATTTACCCAGCCTCCGGCAGCCTCTGCTGGAACAGCTCATTGCCCCACCTCCCCCATTTTCTCTTGAGCCAATTCTGTGAGGTAACTCCATTCCTTCAAGTAAGATAGGCTCTACCAAGCTGATCCTACATTCCCAGAGTCACCTACAAGCTTTCCTCAAATTGGCCTGGCTGCTGACTCATGTTCTTATGAAGTAGATGAAAGAGTTTTGAGTTGGAGACAAGAACATTCCACCTCTTATCAAGTTCCTCAGTCCAACTAGAACAAAACTGAACCACCACACTTTAGTCCAATGGGCCACACAGCCATCCCAGTGTGAGGGCTTGAGAGAGGAATAATAAAGATAATAATAATGCAATAGTGTCCCAAGTGCTTTACATATGAATAAAATATAAAAGTTTTTGGAACTCATTTAATCTGCTTTAAGGTCAATTCTTATCCCCCGTTTCACAGTTAAGGAAACTGAGGCACAGAGAGTAATCTGCCCAGAGTCATTGAGCTGCCTTCAGTCATAGAGCTGGTAAGTAGGAAAGTAAAGATCCAAACCCAGGCAGTCTGGCTTTAGTCTCAACACTTACTCCTTACTACCTCTTACTTTTCATGGTTGGGATCCCCAGCTCCAAATGACTGGTGTGGCCTATGACTTCTTCAGTTGTGGTGATTTTCATAACTAGCTAATTTTTATATTCATTAGCATTTCAGGCTAGCTTCTTACTAAAATGTGATGACTATATTCAATTGCCTACTAGAAATCTGACCTTTCTTACTCCTGCCAGTCTCTGCACCTTCACATTTATCTCACCATGTCATTCACTCTTTCCCCATCCTCACACTTTCAACCTATTGCCATCCTGAACTCCCAAGCTCAGCAAATGGCACCAGAATCAACACAAGCCAGAATTCAAGAATTATTCAAGATTGTTTTCCTCCCACCCATTCTACAAACTGGTGCCAGAATGAATATTTGGATCTAAGCACGCTGCTCCCCCTGTTCAAAATACAATGCTCTCTCTTAGCCACAGAATTAAATCTAACCTCCTTGCAAAGCATACAAGATTTTGTGTGGTTTGATCCCAGCTTCAACCACAGTTTCACCTCATTATCAGTCGCTGTGCTCTGGCCACAATGACCTTCCTGTCCTGTCCCTAGCATGTCACCTTTGCTGACAGCTCTGACCTTTGGCTTCCCTGTCTACTCTGCTATACCCTCACCTGCCCACTGCCCACTGACTCCAACATCCTTCAGGTTTCTATGGACAATTAACCTCTCCTTAGCCTCTCTGCATGCACCGAAGCCCTTACTCCCCCAGGCAGATTAGCTGTCCTGCTACCTCTTGTGTGTGCCCCGTTGTAGAAGCTAGAATATTGTATTTATCTTTTTCCACTAACACAATGTGTACTGTATTTTCATGTCCAACATCTAACCCAGTATCTTTTAAGTGCTCTTACTTGACTACTCAAAAGCATTCACTGAATGAATAAATTGGTACATCTAGAACTTTAAATTGTAAGAAATGCCTTCATTCTGAATGTATTTGGGGAATATAAATAATGTAGGTGACAGTGCTGTCAACTGTGTAAACACTGTAATAAAGTAAAATATTATTGCTGCATCCCTCCACTGATTATATCACAGTCTTTCCAGAAAGTATTTGAGAAGAGACTTATGGTTCTATTCCTACATTCAGGATTCAAAAATTTGAATCCAAGAGAAAACCAGTTGTATGGAATTTTCTTTTATTTTAAATTTTCTTCAAGAAATTTATATTTGGCATAGATTTTAACTAGACAACGTAACCTAGAATATTTTTCTCTTAAATAATTTTCATTTAAAAAGAAGACTACAATGCTCCAATTCTTTAGAAGTCCCAAATATTAATATTAAATATGTTGTGTCATCTTGTAAGACATCTTTATTAAGTGCTAAAATATGTTGGTCTGCTAAAGAATGAAGGTAACCGTACTTCTTTGGAAATAAATACTTTTAGCCTGTGATCAGGAATATTAGCAAGTTTGTTTTGTAACTTACATGCAACAATTTTGAAATATTACATTCTTATTTCATTCACGGGTGTTAACAGCTGTGTCCTCTGTAATCTCACACAAGCAGGAGAAATCATGATTAGATATATATCTGTCATCTTTCTAGAACTTTCTGGAACTTTGTCCTCTCCTAGGACATTTCTTAGCTGATCACATAGCTATTTTTCAAGCCCTAATATCTATCATTTAAAATAGTTGAATGATTGCTGTCCTTAAATAATGTCACAGTAATAAAAGAATTAGCGTTGACACTTGACACTGTTCATGCTAATATTTTACGCTCTGGATTTTTCCACAGTATGAAATCAAGTTGCACATCCTGAGAGAAATGCATATGCCATATTGCCATGCACAGTAGATCAAACTAATGTAGTAAAAACCCTAAATGGAACCTTCTAAGGAATTTTAAATACACAAGCTACATCTGCAAGATATTTAACTATTGTGCTTCCACTAAAAATTAATGAGATTTAAATTTAGCTTGAAAGATAGAGCAACCAAAGTTTAAAGTGCGTGCTAAATTTGTATCCTGAGTTGGTCCCTCAGGATTCTACATAGCCTGCCTTAGACAAGATATTTCAAGTTCAGAACAATGGTGAGTGGGGGATACAGATTCTATCTTTACTCATCTATTTTTCCATGATTTCAACACAATTCAATATGCCATTTAATCAATGTATTAAATATCTTGGCTATCTGAAAGGCATACATAAATGTGGAAATTAGAACACATCACTACAGTATGCTAGTCTATTCTCACATGGATGATCCACACATGGAATTTGTCTGATATAAGAAAGCACTGGCAAGATAAATGTAACTGGCAAACTAGTGATTGCTTCAGTCCAATGCATGACCACTTAGGTCAAGAAACTCTGCTGCTCTTGTGGTTTTATTCCATATAGCCACAAAAAAACACTTCACTATATACCCTCAGAACCCTAGAAATTAAAAGAACAATTTCTAAATGTACATATTAAATTATATTTATATCTATTTTTAGAAATGAGAGTCAAAAGTTAATTATTCCCCTTGCTACACAGTATATTCTTTATTCTTGGAGACAGCAACTCAAAACTGTCATCCCTTTTGAAGAATTCTTGTAATTGCAACCAAACACTAGAGAACATAGGCTCACCAGCAAAGCCACAGAAATATTCAGCTGCACTATTATTTCTTTGGCAGCTTGTGTTTAATAATTTAATTCAATTCCAGTATCGCAGCAGATAACAACATCTTTTTTTTCCAACCAGTAAACTGTGTGTCTGTGACATGGAAGTCATAATAGAGTATGAGTTTGCATGCTGAGGTGTCATTTTCATAGAGCAGCATTTTCACTAGGGGCACATGATGCAAAATCAGAGTCTTCAGATCTGATATTGAACAGCCATCAGCTATTAATTCATTATAATGCTATTTTTCTATCTAGGCAATTTATGATTTGTCAGAAATACAGAGAAGTAGTTTGTATTTTCTTGAAGATTGTTAAACAGGAGCACAAGAATTTAAAAGCTACAAAAATGCCAAATAAATACCATTCTCAGGCAAAGGACTGTTTGAAATAATCTCAGGCACAAGTCTTTTCAGTTATTGAGGTTTTCAAGACAAGACAATAAAGCTGCAGGTAAGGAAAATAAAGTATGTTTTTAAAGTTATGTTTTGCTCCATTTCTATTTCATGTGAAAATACCTATATATAAAGTCAAAGGTACCATGGTTCATTTATTTATTAATTTATTAAATCCAGATCCTACATATTTTAATAAACTTACAGCAAACCATGTAATAATCACTTAACAACAAAAAAAGCTTTTCAAATCTCCTCTATATGTGACAGGCAAAACTGAACATTAAATGCTTGTGGGTTTTTTTGAAACTGTTTTTAATTCCAGCATCTGAATGAAACATACCAACTAGAAATACCCCGCCCTGCACCCAGCCACATTTACCCGTATACCTGGCTATTTCCACAGATTTTACTTACTGTTTTCCCCATTGTCAACATATCCTGGCAGTAGATGACTGGTCTTTGCTGTCCCCAACTCTCAACCTTTCCAGGACAACAATGGCAAATGTCTTCATGTTGGAGAGGCAGCTGGGGAAGGGGATGGAGGGTAGGAGAAAAAATGACGCTTCCTCCAGATGATCTGAATGTATGCCACGACATTTGCTGCTGAATGGCAGTATCTTTTAAAACAACTAATGGCCACTCATATTTGTTTTGGTTTGGTTTAGTGATTTGCAAATGCTTCCCATCTGAATATACCACCTCTGATTTGCCAGTATGATATAATGGACTCCCAGGTCTTTTAAAAATGCTAAGCCTGTATCTGGAAGAACTATCCGTTTGTTGAGATGGTAATTGTTTTAACTTTTATGTCCCTCACTCTGCACATCTGTTTCAGCTCTCCTACCAGACACACTCACAAATTTATCATCTCTGCATGTGCTCCTAGGTTAGGACTGCCTTAGTGGCAGAGTACAACAGTAAATTCCATGGCTGTATTAAGTTTGTTAAGCACAAAAGTAACTGGCTTTGTGGCCACAATTTCTTATGACTCTGTCTCAAGACATGCTGTAGAGGTTATCTGAGAAAATATTCTTGGATTCTTCCATAAAGGACAGTGTATATTACCTGGCCAATTCATAGTTACAGAATGATGAAGTACCAATATAGCAGTATTGTTACCTGATCTTATAACCTATAAGAGCAGAAGTGGTTCTTTCTTTGTTTCACAGCTTATTGTGTTGTCATCAGTCAGATTTTTCATTATTTTTTGCCTAGAAGTCTAGACCTTTTCTGCTATACGAAATTGCTTCCCTAAAATATTGGGTTCAAACCCTGACTGTATTAATTACTACTTATGTAGCCTTAGGCAGCATACAGTTTTCTTATTTGAAAATGGGCATAAAATAATATGAATCCCTCAAAGCTTTGTTGCGAATCCAGGGACCACATAACATAATAATGTCTGATGTGCTTTATGAAACATGTTGATATGCATGACTCAGAGCTTATTTGGCTTTTATTGTACATAGTGATATTTGAAGAGTAATAATTTAATCCACAGTAGAGATGAATTCAGGCAACAATAAACTATGTTTTAAAATGTTTTAGTTGTTCTTTAGAAAAGAGGATGACTTTCACTACATCTTATACAATCAAACTAGCTCTTAAATCTCAGACACTGGGCATTGCTTATGTAGTGGGACAGAGGCCTTTGCCTAATTTAGGCAGGAATAATGCTGGTACTAACATATTATTGTATATTGTCTATATCAACTCCACCTAAATACTTTTAGACGAAGTATCTATGAAATAAATTATGTCCATGTCGAGCTCTTAAACTTATAAATAGTTGAGATTCCCTTTATTTCTGTTCATTTCTTACAACTACCCATGTAGGAGTAGCTCCCTCATGTACCTCTCAAGCCTGAATCCTATCTAGAAATTCAGAGTCCCATTTCTGACTCTACAGGACACATGTCTCCATAGGTCCCATTGATTCCCCAAGTCGACATTTTCTCTTCCAGTCCTTCCCCCAGAGATTTTTCATTAAAAAAAAAATTGGATGTCTATGTCATGAAGTTACATAGTATACAAGTTTGTATGCTGAGGGTCAGTCTAATAAAATAGAATTTTCACTAGGGGCATACAATGAAAAGGTAGTATCTTTGTTGTTAAAAATAATGAAAATTATTAGAAGAGTGTAAGACTGAAAATTGTTCTTTTCTGATCCCACTATCCAGAGTTCATCATTTTTATTATGATTTTCTTTTTGGATGCTTTTTATGTTTTTAAGGTATTTTAAATATATTTGTATACAGAAACGTTTCATAATTTTATAAAATTGAATTTTTTTTTATAACTTGCTGGCTTTAACTCACTATATTGTAGACATCTCTGTATGTTGGTGAATGTAGATACATCTGTATTGTTTGTCTAATAGCTGAATCATAGTATACTCAGTCTGCTTGCTTTAGTTTTGCTAACTGTGATGCATGCTACATGGATATCTCAGAGCACTTACAGGGCATCACTCTGTGTGATAAATTCCTAAAATTACAATTATAGATGGAAGGATATGTGTATTTTTATCTTTATGAGTACTGTAAAATTGCCATGTAAAGAGTTTGTGCCAATTTATATTCCTTGAAACAATGTATGACCCCTTGTTTGCCCAAATACTAACCAATACTCAGTAACATCAAGTTTTTAAACTTTTGTTTATTTGATAGAAAAAATTAAAAAGTACATTACTATTATTTTAATTTGCATGATGGCTATTGAGATTAAATACCTCTTTAGTTATTTGTAGCTTACTTATTCTTATTCAGTGACTTGCCACTTCATCTCCTTTCCTATGATCTGAGTGGCTTAATTCTTTCTTATTTATTGCTAGCAACTCTTGATTTATTATTTTTGTTAGTACTCTAATTACTTTAACACTTTTGTTAATTTATTATTTTTGTTAATCTGAAATATAGATTACATAGATAGAAGCATAGATAAATTCACAGGTAGATAGATGATAGATTTAGTATCTATCATCAAATAGAGAAAGAAAAAGAAAGAAAGACAGAAAAACAAAGAAAGAAAGAAAAGAAAAGAAAAAAGGAAGAAAAGAAAGAAAGAAAGAGAGAGAGAAGAGAAAGAAAAGAAAAATATTTTCTCGCAGTTGATTTTTAAATGTGCATGTATTGGTGCCATTCCATACAGAATTTTTTAATTTTTAAGTAATAAAAACTGCCAGTTTTTTTATGGTTTCTAAATCTTATTTCTTACTGAGAAAAATTTCCTATACAAGTTTGAAAAAAATATTCTACTCTGCTTTTTCTAATAGTATTAGGGAAGTATTTTTTAACTTTTTGATCTTTATTTGTTTTTCTAAAAGTTTTACTAAGTGCCTGAATACATAACCTCATTAACTAAGCACAATGTGAAATTTGCTTTTCTGTAAGTAAAATATGATTTTTGCAAATAATCTCACTAGTTTCATATCATGTGAAGATAGCTGTATTACATGAGATAAGGCCAATGAAAGTGCTTTATAAAGGGCAAAACACAGAGGCTTTTTCTTCTACTAACAATATTAGTAAAATGTGCCAGATGAGACACTGTGGACCTCAAAAGCAAGGAGTGAATAGGGGAGGGTTGAAAAATTACCCATTGGGTACATACTACTATTTGAGCAGTGGGTACACTGGAAACCCAATTTGCACCCATATGCAATATAGCCATATAACAAACATGCACACGTACCCTCTGAACCTAAAATAAAATAAAATTTATTTTAAAATGTGCTAAATGCACATGAGTATTGACATTTGGAAGTTCTCTTCTGTGAGAACTATTTCAAGAGTGGTGCAGAATATCTTTGTAATGTGAACTATACCGCTACAACAGAGAGGCACTTTCAGTGCATAATAATATTTAATCCTATCCTATATAAGTATGACTTTAATCTTCTTCAATGTTCTTGTAATTACACCTCAGTACACACTATGCAGCAACTTACACTTTAGCAATCTATATTACCAAAATGTAACCACACTTTAGGTAACAGTAGTAGAAAACCAATTCTGATTTATTATTTAAATCAAAGAGAGTTTTATTAAGAAGTCTTTTGGTGTCAAATTAATGGAAACCTCTTCTGCTGACTGATTTTTACACCCATTTTAGTTTGTTTTTCCCATAATATTGTAACCTGAAATACTTAAAACAGGACTGGAAGTTAAAAATCTATGGTATTTCTTGTTCTTTTTATTGAACAAAGATGTGCATGTACCTCTCCTACGTAAAGCTTTGATAGTGGTTTGGGGGGATATAGAGATACAACCTAATTATTCTCTCCAAAGGCAAGTGGGGCACATACATATGCACAAATTCCTCACGGAAGAGGTGATACGTTATGTGCAGGGTTATATGAAAAGTAGCCAGCTCAGGTTTCAAATGGTAATTGTGTGAAGATCTTTAAATCTCCTCTCAGTGTCAGAGGCCCAAACAGGCAGCTTCCCAGTGAACTATGAACCACAGCTGTAGTTTGACATGCAGTGTTTTTTTAAAAATCTGATTTAGTTGTCAACCTTCTAAAATTCAGTGTTTATATTAAAATAAATTAAAATTTTAATTTTAATCCTGATAAAGTGGGGAGATCTGGCAACATCAGGCTCCCATTTTGGCTTGATAACGAATCAACTGGTGCTGCGTGTTGACTTTCCCTTTGAAACTGGGCATGTATCCTCCAGTTTACCACAATCTGCACCCCCTCCCTATTGTATTACCTGCTCTTTACATTTCTATAGTCATTTATGTATATAACCCTTGAAGGACAGGTTCAGGGTTTATGCAAGAAAGAATAACCTGGGACAAAGACATGATGTATGCTGCAGTGTAGATTCAAATGTACAAATTAAATCAATTTAGAACACAACATTGATTGAAATTATCTTGACTGACGGTCTCTTTTGTTGCTTAGCAGAACTCAAAATATAAAGGGGCATATGAAACAGTACATCCTGGCTGATTGTAGTGGCTCACGCCTGTAATCCCAGCACTTTGGGAGGTTGAGGCGAGTGGATCACCTGAGGTCTGGAGTTCGAAACCATCCTGGCCAACATGGTGAAACCCCATCTCTACTGAAAATACAAAAAATTAGCTGGACATGGTGGCCGGAGAATTGCTTGAACCTGGGAACTGAGGTTGCAGTAAGCTGAGATTGTGCCATTGCACTCCAGCCTGGGCAACAAGAGCAAAACTCTGTCTCAAAAAAATAAAACAAAACAAAAAAATGCATCCTGAGTGTTGCGTCTTCTCATCAAAGATACATTTTTGCCAATTAGAATAGTTCAGGAGAGTGGGACACAGGAAGGATTTTGCCTGAGATTGCTATAAGCTGTGATCCCACTTCCTGTGCAGAGGAAAGAGATGAACTGTGATATCGTCATGCTAAGGCCTCAGTCTATTTCATGGAGATTCTGATGCTGTGATGACCTTTTAACATTTTACTGCCCTGAAACAAAGGCACTTGGTCTTTACAGCCCCTCTGCACCAATCACTGAATGTGGGCTACCTCCAGGTAGGACCTCGGTCAAGAGATTCTTCTGAAGGCAATTCCCTGAGAGTAACTCAGCTGAGATCTGGCAGCTACCAGCACTCCCCCAGTTGGGGGAACACGTGTGTAGCCTGAAAGGGGGATCTGCAGGACACAGCACGGTATCCACTATAGTCATCTTTTAGAGAGGCCTTCATTGGTCACTGTAAAGAAATGTTAGCTATCTCCCCCACCATGATACTTCACATATTGCTTCACTCTTTTTTTTCTTCTTAACTCTTATCACTCCTAAAATGCTATGTACTTTTCATATTTATTTTACTTATGGCATCCCCTCTAGTAGGACATCAGCTCCTTGAGGGAAAAAATTTCTGCTTGTTTTATTCTCTGATATATGCCCAATGACTGCAGCATGGACTGCCTTGCACAGAGCAGAAAGAATGAATGAGCCCTCTGACCCTGGAGCCCATGAAGCTTAGGTTTGGAGAGTTTCAATCTTCAGAGAGCTGTTAAATAACTGAGTGTGATGCCCACCTGAGAAGGAGTCCTCAGGTGGGTCATGCCTGAGGAGTCCAGCAATTGAGACTACTTTCTCCATGCCAAAGTCAGGGACACTGGAGAAAATTCTCTTGCTCTGAAGAAAAGCTGTATTCATGAAGGAACACCAGTCCTTTCAATTTAAAGGCAGATTGTATTCTGATGACCTAATAACCAGGAATGAAGGAGCTGATGAACTACATAGACAATTAGGAGTGATCGTTAAGTGACTTCATGCTTTCAAATTGCTGAATGAGTGTTTAGTAATTTACTCCCCCCTAACAAAAAAGAAGCATTTGCAATGAAGGCATATGAGGCCTGAATAATACATTTTCAGTCACCGTATCCTAGATCGACAGGGAGAAATATCTTCATGGAAATCAGATCAGATCTTTCAATAATGCAGAGGCAGAGGCAAGAAATCTGAGGATTTGGAGGGCACGGGCAGATGTCTTCACAGCTGCACAGCTAAAATCTGTAAGTTACATGTATGTCATCTGCAAGTGTTAGATACTATTACATCTTGGACCAGTTCTTAATGGGGCCTTAACCTTACTTTCCAGATTTGTGACACTCTGGGTAGAAGCATATATATGTTCATGTTTTTGTCCTTGGTGCACCACTCAAAATTTTAAATACTTTCTTTTCTTGTCTTGTCTTTTCTCCTTCCACCCCTCCCCCTCCCAAGACCCATGCTGTTCACATGTGAATAAACTG
The DNA here is from genome assembly GCA_036589455.1 of Ateles fusciceps. Classification (NCBI taxonomy): domain Eukaryota; kingdom Metazoa; phylum Chordata; class Mammalia; order Primates; family Atelidae; genus Ateles; species Ateles fusciceps. Next base: position 31,452,327 of record JAZHEH010000065.1, on the reverse strand, counting down.
ATTGGCATGAAAGAATGGAAACAACTTGAGGAATTTTCCTCCTCTTTTCTCAGATAAATAAACAACTTTTCTCAGTTGTTACATATCATATTTTTTAATTGTCAAAACTTCTTAGAATTCACATCTGTATCCAAAGTTGAAAGCTGTAAGAATTCATAATAAAACCACCTCTTTAATTGAAATATTTTCTTCATTAAACAAAATTGACTTATTTTATCTTAGCAATTCCAATGCATGCAGGACTTAATATCATATTTTGTAATTTTCTTAGTCACCTCTAATATTTCCAGACATTTCACATTTTAAATGAAAAATTTATGAATACAATGAGTGGCAAATAGTTTTCCAGTCCTCTTGCCAACTTCACAAATACAAGAAAACATTAATTTTGATGTCCTTATTATATTCAAATATCATCATTGTTTATTTTGAGACTATAACCAAACAAATATATGGTTTAATTTTAATTTGGTGACTTCCCTTTCTCTATATATTCTCTTTCTCTCTCTCTTTTTATCACAAAAAGTGGTCTGAATTTTTCAAAGTATAAAAGCAAGAGACCAATTAACTACACTTAGGTCAATGGAGAAGTTTGGATTTTTCAAAAGAATGGTTAGGATACCTAAGGGAGTTAGATGAGGCCCCTAAAAATTAAAGATGAGAGCAAGCTTTTTATGAATGACGAGTCAGGCTGAACAGAGCTAAGCAAATGGGCAAGTGAGTAAGTTAATTTACTAATACAGGTCTTTAGTATAATAACTCTGGTGACCTTCTATGCAGTTCCACTATGAAGTCCACAATTAATTAGTACAGTTTATTTCTTGAAGATGTATTACTTGGTAAATATAATGACCAAACGAGTTCTACTGATCTATAATAGAGTTTTCCCAAATGTCCAGTCCTGAGAGATGCAACAACAATGAAATGATTTCCAGGGTCAGGTAGGTTTAAGAAATGCTTCATACCAAACTGACCTCCCAGTTAATCCTGCATCCCATACCACAGAAGGAATCTGCAATTCTCTATAGCGAATTGTAGGGGAAGTGAGTCAATATTTTGTTTGAATACTAAGGAAAGAAAAACACAAGGAAAAAACAAGGAGGTAAACCCACCTAAAACCTTACAATTTTTAAAAGTATCAAAGTAAAAACTTGAAGCTCTCTTCCCTATTCTTTTGATCACACACACACACACACACACACACACACACACACACACACACACCAGAGGTGACTACTCTATCCTGGCTAGCAATCCACTATTATTTTAATTCTTTGTTGGCTTAAACTCTTTAATCTTCAAAACATATCCTCATTAAATAGCTTCCCATCTCTCCGGAGCAGCTCTTTTCTTCAGAACCCCATAACGGACAAAACGCCCAGGACATCCGCATTTCCTGGTGAGACCATTGGCACTCATTCTGTTTCCAAACTATGAAAATCTCCTAAATTTTGATGGCAAGTAGTGCAGTAAAACCAAGGAATCTTCTTTGTCCGTGAGGTGTGTCGTATTGGAGCACATGGGATGTGATGTGTGCTTTGAGTCATTGGAGTCACAGCTGTCTTCCATTGAGGTGCCCTCTAAGTCTCTTCCTGCTTCTTATCCTCACATCACAATAGTCAGCCCTAGGAAGAAGAACCCAGAAGGGGAGAGGAGAGTGAGGAGTTGATTTCTATATTACTTTCAGTGCTCCTTAAGTACATCTTCTTCTTGGGAATGACTCTCTTCCAGTAAAACTCCAGACTTATGGCTGTTCAAAAGACTTTGAACCTGTAAAACAGAACAGAAGCAGGAGTAGGGAAGATTATCCCCATCTTTCCAGAATCACTAACATACCGAAGTAATAAAAAAAATTAATGTGTATAGCTTTTTCTTAGAAAAACATAAAACATTCAGTTCATGTGCTTTTTAAATTAAGAACAAGGAAATGAAAGATGTATTCAACAAGTAAAATAAATATTTTTAAAATAATTATCAGGCACATTTTATGTCTAGTTTGAGGCAGAGTGAGAAGAGTGGGAGTGATAGTGAAGGAAAAGTTTGGAGTGAGGAAGAAGCTGTGTAAAGAGAAATGTGAAGTATAGACGGAGTAAGAAGGAAAAGGGAAAGTGAGAGAGAAAAAAAAGGCAAAATAGTCACTACGGGAGAGAGAGGGCATAAGGTTTCCATAGGTTGTGAAGTATAAATCACAAGCTTCAGCTCGCTAGGACCATAGATTCCAGGATGTTATTATTATCTATTTAATAACTCATTCACTGAACACCCACCATGTCCCAGGGCCTCTTCTGACATGGGGAATATAGCATCGAACAAAACAAGACACCTCTTTTTTTTTTTTAAACTTACAGGTGATAAACAAGAAAATATGTGTTAGACATTGTCTATTTAGATAAAAACAAAGGAAAAGAATATTTAGTGACTGAAAACACTGTTTTTGATTATGTGGTCAGGAAAGTCTGTGGGGGAGATGAAATTTAAGCTGAGATGTAAATGCAAGGAAGAATCTGACTTTGTGACAATATGACAATCATTCCAGGCCAAGGAAACAGGCACAAAGTTCTCAAAGCAAGAAAGAGTTTACCAAGTTATAGGAAAAGGCCAAAGGTGAGTGTGGCTGAGGTATAAGAAAAAAAGAGGCATAATACAATGTAAAAGAGTGATTCTTAGGGCAGTGAAAGTACTCTGTATGATACTATGATGTTGGATACATGTTATCATAAATTTGTCCAAACCCACAGAATGTACAACACAAAAGTGAACCCTAATGTAAACTGTGGCTCTGGGCGATAACAATGTGTTAATGTGGGTTCATCAGTTGTAACAAATGGACCACTCTGGTGAGGGATGTTGATAATGAGAAGGTTATGCACGTGTAGAGGCGGGGGCTATATAGGAAATATCTGTATCTTACACTCAATGTTGCTGTGAACCTAAAACTACTCTAAAAAATAAAATCGATTAATAGTAAATAAAGTCAGAGTGGTAGGCAAGAGCTAGATTATGAAACACCGTAGGAAGACTATTAGTAGGCTACTGTAATAATCCAGGCTGGAGGTGATAGTGGCTCAGACTGGTGTACGGGCAGTCAGAATAATGTGCTTCGGAAAAGAGTCAGTTAATTTATGAATGGGAGGGATGTTATGAATAAGAGAGAGAGAAAAGAGTCAGAGATATTTAACAGAATTTGAGATTGAGGAGTAGGTGTCCGATGATGCCGTTTACTGAGCTGAGGATGCATATAAGATGTGGAGGCTTTCTGTTGTTGGTTTCAGTTGCATGTAGGGTTGTGGGGGCTGAAGAATCAGAAGATCTCTTTGGACATGTGAAGTCTCTGTAGACCTCCAGGTGGTGTTGAGTAGGAAGCTGGATATGCAGCACTAGAGCTCTTACTAAAATTCTTAATTTTTGCAATTTGTTTCTCTACAGATTTTCTAAACTCATACTTTAACATGAGGAAAGTAAACAGGAATGCTGGTGGAAAGAGTCTCTGCACTATCACATCAGTAATCAAAACAATACTAGCCACAAGATCCAGATAAAATCAAACTCAGGATCAAACCAAACCCTGAGTTATGAGGTCTGTTGTTTCAGCAGAAAGGAAGCACATACTCTACATGAAAAATTGAGACGTTAATACCCTGGAAATGTCCCTATTATCTGTAAATATCAAACTAGCCAAGCAAAAGAAAATAGGAAAAGGGATTACCTTAATTTGGATAAATTAACTTGGTCGGAAACACTCTTATTGGAGAGAAATATTGTAAGCAAGGCTTAAGGATTTAGAATACTAATTAAACCTTACAAAATATGTAGATTTCAAACATATTTGTTATTTTGCTTATGTCGATATATAAAGCTGATGTAAGTTTCTAGTTAACTGTTTTATTTATATAAAATATTCATAAAATATCTCACATCAATAGCACCTGATCTCTAAAAGTTCAATTATGTGTGTGATTTATAGGCACAACCGGATCCCCAGTGCTCAATGTCTAAGTTAATATAGAATATTCTTTGACTAGTCATATTGTTTTAGCAGTTAAAATAAAATACAATAAGGAAATATTAACATGACAATAGCAGGCAAAATAATCCATTTTTATATCTATAGACAAAATGCTGCTCCATCAGATATTTAAAATAATTTGTCAATACTTAAAAAAAAAATTTCAAAGCATCCCCCATGCCCCAACACTCACTCCTCATCTAGAAGCTTCACAATTAGGAGAAATGGAATGTCTGGCAAACTTAATGCATGTTATTAAAGTCTGTATTAAACAAACAAAAAAAAAAGACAGGCAATTTTTGGCCACCTACATGCATATATATAGTCAAAAATAACCTAAATGCAGGGAGAAATTTGTTTCAAGGTATTTAAAATGAGGTTATTTTGAAGAATTGAGGTAAAACAATGAATTCAAAAATGTATTTCATTGCTGTTAAATAAACTTTATACACTCATGTGATTTTCTCACAAGTACAAAAATTGTGTGTGTGTGTTCATAATCCCTTGGAAATTTATTTCATGTAAGAAACACCCACACACACACAGTATTTCCAGAATTTCAGATGAAAAATGCAATATTTCAGATTAAAACTCAGTCCTGAAACATACCTGTACATATTTTGGCAAACTTCCTGTACATATTTTGCATGTACATATGGTTTTGAACATTTATAACATATAAGAAGGGAATGAACAAGGCTGGAAGCTGGGGTGGTGGTAGGGAGAGTGTGCCTCTCACAGAGCCATAGGCTGTTCTTATTTCTCTTCTACCATGTTTTCACTTTCCCTTCCATATTAGGTCATATCAGTTAGGGTGTTAGCACTACCTTACAACAATATATCTCATAAATAACAATACACCCAATCTTTGGACTCTTGGCTTCTCTAAGAAATAGATTGTATTGATATGTTTTCCCAATGGCTAAAGAAAATAAGAATTTGTTTAGATACAGTTCACCACTGTTCAAACCCCTTGTACGAGAACTTTCTAGGTAGTCATTAGGTTCTTTTCCAAGTGTCTGTGATACCAACTACTTGTCTTGGAAGAGTACTAAATACAAAAATTTGGTATCAGTTTCCTCACACAATTACTTGTTCAATCATTGATTTATACAAGTAACTTACTCACATATTTCATTAAGAAGATATCAAATTATATCAAAGTATATTGAGTAAAAATCAATTTTGGATTTAAGAATGTTCAGAGCACATGCTATAATCTCCTCTGCCTACACCAAATCCATGTAAATAATAGCAAATATAAAAGGCATAAAAAGTAGAACATGACTGAATGTCATATTGAATGAATGAAAGAATATGTAGTGACATTGAAAAAATAGAAGAATGGCATGCTGGATTTTTTTGAACACAAATGCGTTTTTTCTAAACTAACAACCAATTCTCAAAAATTAACTGGTTGTCCAATGATTCAATTTAATTCTGACATTTTGAGCATTCCCCCAACCCTCTCTCAGATTCACTAGAATAACTTGCAGAATTCAGGAAAATACTTGGCTTATGTTTGCTGGTTTATTAAAGAGGATATAATTCAGAAACAGCCAACTGGAAAAGATGCATAGGGCAAGGCATGGAAGGGGTGATGGCATAGTTTCCACACCCTCCAGGGGTTTACCAACCCATCCAGCACTTCAATGTGTTCACCAGCACAGAAACTCAGGAAATCTTGTTCAAGATTCTTTATAACACAATCTCTAGTCCCATTCCACTTCCTGGAGGTCAGGGAATGGGGCTGAAAGTTCCCATCCTCCAATCATGTTTTTGGTATTTCTGGTGACCAGTCCCTATCCTGAAGCTGTAGCATGCTCCACCCTGACTCACCTCACTAGCATAAATTCATGTGTGGTGGAATAACAAGAGGCATCCTATCATTCAGGACATTCCAGTGGCTTTGGTACCTCTGTGCCAGGAACTGAGGACAAAGATCAAATATATTTTAATAATTATTTATTTATTTTGAGACAGTCTTGCTCTGTTGCCCAGGCTGGAATGCAGTTGTATGATCTCCGCTCATTGCGCCCTCAGCCTCCTGGGTTCAAGCGATTCTCTTGCTTCAGCCTCCCCAGTAGCTGGGATTAAAGGCACCTATCACCATGTCTGGCTAATTCCTGTATTTTTAGTAGAGATGGGATTTCCCCATGTTGGTCAGGCTGATTTGTAACTCCTGACCTTAAGTGATCCACCCACTTCAGCCTCCCAAAGTGCTGGGATTACAGGTTTGAGCCACCACACCTGGCCAGATATATTTTTATTATATCTCAAATGGTTATGGGATATTTATGAGATATGCCTAAAATAAAATAGCATTGAAAATAATGGTTAAATATATATCAGGAAAATGCTAAAAAATGAAAACAAGTATGGCATTAGTGAATATTAATGAATATCTGATAAGATAGATTTTAAAGTAAAATGCTCAGAGATATTTACTATTAATACAAAAGACAGTCCATCAAGAAGATAGATGTCAGAGACTTTAAATGCTCAGCAACACAGCCTAAATATACATGAAGCAAAAGCTGAGAAAATGATATATCTAGCATAATTTAGTTAGCTTTTAATATACCTTTCTCAGAAACCAACAGATAAAATAGACAATCATAAGAATACAGAAGATTTGAGTAACACAATCAAAAGTTTATGTACATAGATATATACCTCAGCCCAGCTAAAATAGTATTTTAAAACACACATAGAATATTCACAGGTATTGTCCATTACTCAGATACAGAGAAAATCCTAGTACATTTTTAAAAAATTAATATAATAACAGGTCATGTTCACCTAACACAATACAATGTTATTTCCAAAATAAAATAAATACTTATACCTGAGAAATTTTCAAAACTATTTATTGCAGCATTGGTGTGTAAAAACCAAAATTAGAAGCAACCCAATAAACAAATAAATAAATGACACCCCTATTCAAAATCTGCATTTGAAAACTAAAGAAAAAAGTAGAATTCTGTCTTCGCCATCAATCAGTCCCCATTGTCTGTTTCTCAGGTAATTACTATTACTGTGTATCTGTCATTCCAGATTTATTGCTTATATGCGTACATGTTTTGGCTGATTGTTCGACAGATCACAGATAGAATCTAGAGCCATAGCGCATTGCTTTGTGACTATGGTGTAGATACAGTCATACTACAGATTAGTTTATGCTGTATATATTATTCTACAACTTTCTTTACACTTAGCAGATCTCTATGTCAGGATGCCATTATCTCATTCTTTTTAAATGTTGAATAGTATTTTATAATACATTTGTGCTATGTTTAATTTAGCCACTACTCCATTGTTGAAAATTTAGGTGGTGAAAAAAATTGTTCCATTTTACAATCTTTTGTGCACCCATTAAAAGGTCTTTAAAAATGTCTCTTTGGAGATATATCTGAGCAGTTTTCCAGCCTAAAAATCTGAAAATTAAATTGCTAGGTTGAAGTGTATATTCATTTTTAATTCACATAGATGAATTACCAAAATGTGTTTTGAAATGACTGTCCTATTTTACACATCCAATAAAGTATACGAAAGTACTGAGTATTATCAGTCTTTTAAATGTTTTTGCCAAATTGATCTTTCTGTTTTAAATTACACATGACTGAGCATATTTTATTGGTTCATTAGCCATTTTCATTTTTTCTTCTATGACTTGACTATTTCTAACTTTTCCCCATTTCTCTGTTTGGTTATTTGTCCTTTTATTGATTTATAAAAGTTCTTCATGTATTCTGGATATTAAATTGTTGTATTATAGATTATCATATTTTCTGTCAACATTGTCTTACTTTTTAATTTTGGTATTTTTCCTCATACCAGTGTTTTTGTTTTTAATTTTGATGTTAAAAATTACATAGTTTAAAAAGATTTTGCAAAGCCTTCACTAATATTCTAAAACACTTTCTGAGCAGTCAGTAAAACAACCACAGTAAGTTTGTTCATGTTTTAAGAGAACAAAGTCACGTGTTTTCTGAAAGATATGAAGACATTTAATTGTTTTAATTTTAATAACAATAGTTTAATTTGTATACATTAATTCAAAAAATGTTTAAGATAAGGAGGCATCATGAATAACTTGAAAAGAGAGGGAGAGTTATTTGACATTTGAAAAAAGTTCTGTTTAGTTCCTCACCTTATACCACATACAAAAACAAAACCAGATAATTAAGAAATTTAAAGTTATAAAAAGATATCAAACCATAAAAAAGTACAAAACAGGTGAATATTTATCTGATCCTTGAATAGGATAGGATTTTCTTAGATTAAAAACTATGGAACAAACTATTATTTTTAAAATATTTTTCATTTTAATGTTTTTGGGGTACAGTTGGTTTTTGGTTACGTGGATAAGTTCTTGAATGGTGATTTCTGAGATTTTAGTGCACCTATCACCCAAGCAGTCTATACTGTACCCAGTGTGTAGTCTTTTATCCCTCATCCTCCTGCCAGCCTTCCTCTCTGGGTTCCCCAAATCCATTATTTCACTCTTATGTCTTTGCATCCTTGTAACTTAACAAGTGAGAACATATGATATTTGGTTTTCCATTCCTGAGTTACTTCACTTAGAAAAATGGCCTCCAGCTCCAACCAAGTTGCAGTAAAGACATTGTTTCATTCCTTTTTATGCCTGAGTAGTATTCCATGGTGTAGATATAATACATTTTTTTAATCCCCCTCATTGGTAGATGGGTACTTAGATTAGTTCCATATCTTTGCAATTGTGAATTGTGCTGCTATAAACATGTGTGTTCATATGTCTTTTTCATATAATGATTTCTTTTCCTTTGAGTAGATACCCAGTAGTGGAATTACTAGAGCAAATGGTTGTTCTACTTTTAGTTCCTTAAGGAATCCTCATACTGTTTTCCTTGGTGGTTGTACTAATCTACATTCCAATCAGCAGTGTAAAAGTGTTCGCTTTTCACCACATCCATGCCAACATCTCTTGCTTTTTGGCTTTTTAATTATGGCCATTCTTGCAGGAATAAGGTAGTATCTCATTGTGGTTTTAATTTGCATTTCCCTGGTGGTTAGTGATATTGAGCATTTTTTCATGTTTGTTGGCTGTGTGTATATCTTCTTTTGAGAAATGTCTTGTACCCTTTGTCCACTTTTTGATGGGTTTATTTTTTCTTGCTGAAAGGAACAATTTTAAAAAAAAGACTGATTCATTTGACTTCTAAATAACTCAAAAATAAGGTTTTTATTATATTTTATTTGAGTCTAAATGATTCTTAAAACTAAAAATTGTAATAAATGTGATACACAAAAGACTCACATCTCGGCTTTAAAAAATTCCCATGGAAACTTATAAGAAGATACCAAGATATCCAAGGGATAACTGAATAAAGCACTTATACAATTCACAAAAGAAGAAACACAGATAAAAGATTTCAAACTTTCAGTCATCAAAGAAATCAAATTAAAACTGTATAATGCCGAATTTTCTGGATTTAGCAAAAAATTTCAGCAACTTTTACTGGATTTACTTTTAAAGTGAGCCAATTCTGCTGAGAATAAAAATTAGAGTTAAGGTTAGGCTTAGAAGAACATGCTCCTTCTCTTCTAATATAACTGGTGTGTATCAAAAATATTAAAATGCTCAGACTGGAGCATTTGGTCTGGGAGTTTTTATTCTAATAATTCTAAGGATAGAATTCAAAATGCAGATAAAAATATAAGCACAAAGCTTTTTAAAAATAATATTAATAAAAGCAAAAAAGGCCAAATGAAATAACCTAATGATTCGATGTTATAAATTCATGCAATAAGTATTTATTGCTCACCTACAATGTGCCAGGCCTGCTAAAGGGTTAGAGATATGGTGCACAATAAGACAGATAAGAAGCTCATGATCCAGAAAGGCCACAGCAAACAGTAAATGAATGACTCTATCAGTCATTCTCCTAGAGCTTCCCAGTGGCCTGCCTCTGCAGATCTGGGGGAAAGTCCTACAGGCAGAGGAAATGGCAGTGCAAAGGTCCTGAGCTCCACGAAGGAACTGAATAACTGGATTTTCAAGACTTTGCAAAGAAGAAGAAGAAGGAGAAGGAGAAGGAAAGAAGCATAAAATCCCACGTTGCTGAGCTGCTGGACATAATATTAAGGCAATTTCATAATAAGAAAATAACTAAACATTACATACATGCTGCAAAACACTGTTCAGCATGATAAGTGATATAAGTTTGCAAAGGGTTTTCAGTAGTATGAGAAATGCTTATAATATTATGTTAGATAAAAAAGCAGGAACAAAACTTTATATATTACACTGTCACAACTATGGAAAAAAAGTACATAGAAGACTCACTGAAAAGAAAACTGCAGTGTTAAGAATAATTGTTCCTAAAAGAGTAGAGCAGGATTTTTTTTTACAGTATTTTATCATTTTCAAATTCTCTATAAAGATAACATATTAGTTTAATAAGCCAGGAATGTTTAAAACTGGAGAATAAAGAAAACATACCCAGTGAATATTTCACTCAGCTTACCAAAAAATCAACTTAAAGCTACACATCTCAGCATTCCTTCACGTAGGCTGCAGAGATTTTTCATTACCTTGTGCTAACAGAGCATGGTTTTAATGCTTCTAATGCATGCCTTTTATTTGGCTGTGCTGTTGATACATTTTACTGAAGTCACATTTACAGAAGCCCCTGAACAAGACACTTAAGCTGACTTCACACCACTGTCTCTTCTCTCACTTTCAGCCATTCCATTTCCACCCCCCACTAAATTTAATATGTTGAAATATGAGAGAATTTGAGTGCTGGCTTTGCTCAGATGATGGAAGATCTTGACAGCAACTCCATCCCCTTGTAAAAACTCTCAGTCAGCGTGAAACCTACTTAGTATAATAAACATCACAGCATGAACTATTTTTGCAGGTGAGTTGTCTTGTGGACAGCCCACCCATAAATTAAGAGGACAGGCTAGAACAAGAAAAGTGGCTCCAGCAAGAGAGGGGGAAATGGAGTTTAGCCTCAAACCCCCCCACAGACTGAAGGTCACCAGCCTGCTGAGACTGACAATTCATTATAATTTATTAGTGAGAGCATTTTTCCTTAAACCAGCAGGAACATTAGAACCTGACACATTACTTTTAAAAACTCAATAGAAACTGAAAAGGTTTTCAGAGGACATGAGATATATGGAACACCAGAAAGGGAGGCAAAGTTTATGACTTGTCAACCAAACTTGCATTTTCTAAGCAAAAGAACTTTCCAAATGTTATTGGAATCTTAGTGGTGCTATAATAGCAAAATTATAAACTCCTGGGATCCCTCCTCTAACTTATAGTTGGTGTTCAGAGTTTCTCGAGTTATTCATAAAATATTTAGCAGGAATTAATAACTCATGTCATTATTAATATAAGTAAGTCCTAATCTATTTCAACTGCCAATGTGAACAAATTTTACCATATTTGATTTTAACATCGCAGGTATCCAATGAGTCTTCAAAAGAGCATTTTAAAAAGTGTATCCCATGTAATATTAATTTTTGCATAGCATTCTTCAGAAAAAATTTTAAAGATTCTGCAGTCAAATAAGTTTGGGGAACTCCTGATATCCACTAGATTCTCAATGTGCATTGCTGTGTTAAAGGTTTTGAGAAACCTGGAAGTAAAGAAAATTATTTGAACCATGTCTAACTTTTGAATGTTTTTGCACAAGGTATCTTTTAACGCAAATGCCCCAGAGACATTTGAAATAAGCTGTCTTAGAACAATATTGCCTGCCTCTCAGAATTATAATAAAGAAAAAAAATTTCTTATGAATGGTTCAAATATCAGGTGTTGATAAGAAAACTGGTGCACTATTATTTGGTGGCATTTATTTTTATTTCCCCCTCTAGAGATCCCACAATCTTAGAGAGATCCTAGTTTTAAATGTGATTGGGATCTCAATGTAATTAATTAAATGTGATTGGGGTAGAGGGGGCTTGAGTCGTTCACCCAGCAGCCCTCCTTTTCCTTGACATTGTCTCTTCCTCTTTCCCTTTCGTAATGTCATATGACACAAAAGGGTATCTAACCTCATACAGCAGATATTATGATATCCAACATGTGTTTCCTTGCATAGGGTACGCCTGACATCTAATTACTGAGAAGAGCTATCAAATTATAATTTTATTTCTGAATTCTAGAGTTTCTACAAAATGCACACTTCCATGTGAATATAGTAAAATATTTAATATCAGGAAGGACAATTTCTTATACTTATTTTCAGTCTACTGACTTACATTATGATATTTATTTTCATTCATTTCAGAATGAAATCAACTTGATTCAACTCATATTATATTTGAGCTTTTATCAGGTTTGACCTAGGATTCCTGGACCTTTCTGAATGGAAATGGAAAGTTAGTTACAATGATACAGAGAAGAAGCAGAAATTTAATGCAAGAATGAGCACTATCTATAAAATAAGAAAAGTTAGTTTGTGAGTCAAGCTCACCTTTAACATATTTTTACAAAATGATCTTAATATGTGAATATAGTATGCTGTCTAAGAGTATTAAGAATCATATAGCAATATTAAATGGAATGGAGGAAAACAAGTGAAAGCTTTCAACTGTTATTTGAAAGCTTATTATTATTCTAATTATTATGATTATCTTATTCCATTATTATACTAATTACTAAAGCTGGATGGAATAGTTACATTGTTTTCTGCAGTTTGCTGCTCATTGTCCTTTCTAAGTTTAGCACATCATTATAGTTTCTAAAATGTTTGCCTTCTTGAAGTCCTTAATAATCCCAAGGACTTCCTTTCAGTTAAAATGTACATGCTAAAACATCTGTAGTAAAGGGAAAATAATATTAGAACTTGTTCTAAAATGTAATGCACTTTTTCTGATGACAAAAGAAGAAGAAAACTACATTTTTGAATCTGCAAACATTTGACAAAGGCTCACTCACCAAGGGAGACAGTGAATGAAAGGTCCAATGAAGACTAACGACTCAATGTTATGCATAGTAGGAGTGACATGCTTGGCCCACTTGCTCATCTCCATCCTGACCGAGCGCATCACCAGTATGACCACCTGGAGGAGGAGGACCTCAGGCCAGACAAGTAACAATGACCATGGATGAACAAGAGAAAGTGGTGAAGACTCTGTTGTAGGATAACTTACTGACAGGAGGGGTTGTCTAGATCTCAGAGGGTAAAAAAGAAAAAGAAGAGGCAGGGTAAGAGAAGTGATACAGTATGGACTCTGGCATGGAATTGCCAGAGTTCAGAGCCTGACTCAGCTGCCTCTTACATTAAATTAATCAGAACATTAATAGGAATTATCCAATAGGATTACAGTGATTGAATGAGGCCTTGTTTGTAAGCAGAGAATAGAGCCAAGCACACAGTTGGGATTTAATAAATATTCCTTATTATTAAGATGATACATTCTTTCTTTAAGTATCCTATGGAAAGAGGTGCACACTCTGTTATGTACCTGCAGAGGATAAAATTAGGACCATCAAAGGAGGTTACAAAGAGACAGAGTTAAATTCAAGAGAAGAAAAAAATGAGCAAAGTTTGAAAGTTAATTTGTGAATTAGGAGTGGAAGGAGTCCTTTCTGTTTCCAGCTTCAGTTTAAGTTGTCTGTCTGTGGCATATGGTGTTGCCTCAAGCAGTGTGATGGCATTCCAGCAGAAGGTGGGCATTTACACTGATCTTTATAAAGATTTCTCCATTAGGTGGTAAATTAGTGCTGTGCCCTACTCTATGGTTTTAGGACTTATCAACATCTTCACCTAATGATATCGCAAAAAACCTCTAATAGATATGTAAATACCAATCTCTAATAAGGGAAAGAAAGCACAGAAAATGTATTATTGGTGTGAAGGTTTGATCTGACTGCTCCAACAAATGCAATGGACTCAAACAAGAAAGAAATTTGTTTTGTTGTGTTCTGTTTTGTTTTGTTTTCCAGAAATCAGTCCAGTATAAACATTAGAACTGCTTTGCTTGTTCCTTCTCACCTGTGGCTCTGATATTCACAACACACTCCCCTCACATGATCCAATGTTGTCACTAGACCTCCTACACAACTTGGAAACAAGAGTTGTAACCAGATCTTTCAAAAGCACACACTTTTAATTGCGCCAAAAAACTGGTTATTCTGCAGAGGCATTACCCTATAAGGTCATTATCCTATGTTTCTCCCCCTGCATCAATATTTCTATTCATTTTTGAGGATTCAGAAGTAGAAGTAGAATAATCAAGATCATTGGGTTAAAAAAAATAGTAAAGTTTAGAAGAGAATGAGTGGTTAGTCCACAAAACGAGGAACATTGGATCAGGAATGGAAACTGAGGCTTCAGAATCCCTCTGCAGTAGAGGAATCCTCTGAAAGCCCCCAAAGCTGCTTGGACTCTCTCATCAGCGTCATTGTGGAAACACCTTACCACCCATGATACAAGTTTCGAGAAGCACTAGACTTCACCCAAAGACTCTAATGAATAAAACTGTCTCCAGGCAGCTGTAACCAGCTGCCCACTAGACATAAAATAAGACATGTGGCAGCTGGGAAGACTGAGTAGTCAAAATAATGCATTTGACTTTCATTGCAAGAGGTACCTCTCCATCAAGGGGGGATTATGCAATAGGGGCCCATATCATGCTCACAGCCAAGGAAAAGCCTAATATGGAAGTCCCACTCATCTATAAACTATTGCGTAGGTTTCCCAGGTTCTTTTCGGAACACCCAGGATGTCGTGTAAATAAGATTCTACAGTAATCTGTATTGACTGTCCTTGAAATCCCAGTTCGAAGTATTACACACATTCTGGCAAAGGATGCAAAGGAAAGCAGGTGTGTTCTCAGTTTAAAAGCAGGCCAGTGGTCTGAATAGTTATTACTTGGGGATTAAGTTTAACTGTACTACTTCTTTTTCATTCTGACACACTTCAATATTTATTATTTTGTGTTTAGTATTGTTTCAACCAAACGATACTATCTCCAACCCATATTCTTATTTTATTTTATTTTGCTAGAGCTAGGGTCTCACTCTGTCACACGGGCAATTAAAGCTCACTGCAGCTTCAAACTTCTGGCCTTAAATGATCCTCCTGCCTCAGCCTTCCAAGTCTCTGGGATTATGGGTACAAGCCACCATGCTCAGCTCTCAGCCCATATTTTTAAACAAAGCTCAAGAAAATAACTAAGGCATTCTCTAAATTTGCTTAATAACTAGGATAGCCTAAATTCACCTTTGGAAACTATTAATAAGTCATCAATTTCATATAAGATTGTCTTAGATCTTCACAGGGCCAGGTATCTGATGTAATATAAGCTTATTACTTAATTTTACATAGATGTAAAATGGAAGACCAATGTCGATGCATGATCAGAATAATTTTGTTTCAATTTAATGTGTTACTAGTAGTAGTCAAAGTGATTTGGATCTTGTTTTATTCCCTTAAGAAATGACAGAAAAAAAAATCATGTATTTAACTGTTTCTTACAGAAAAAAAAAATCATATTTGAAAAAAATTAAAGCCATTTTTTATAGTTTTCCATTGAGACTAGACATCCTTAAAACTTTACCATAATGTCTTTTTAGAAGAAAAGGGTTGAGAGCTTTTAGATAATTAGACATTTCACGGAGAATAAAACATAAAATTTCAGATAATTTTTTGAATATATTGTTCTTAGTTCATGTAAGGTAGGATTTTAACATATAAAAATGAGCTCTTTAGACACTGAATTTGCTAAAACATGCAAAGTCACTACTAAGAGCCTTAAAGTAAAATATTTAAAACAGTAGGAACAGAAGCTGCTGCTCACCTCTCGGCAACATCGGCTACTTTTAGTGTTATCTAACATTTCTAAATGATGTTTCTCATAGTGTTACCTCTAGTCATTCCTTTATCTCACACGGTCACAAAACATTTTCTTCCACATAAGAGGAAAGATCAAGTTAGCCATCTAAAGACTAAAAATACTCACGATTTTGAGAATCTAGTCTGAAATACAAAATTAGTATGCAGCTTTTAAAATATTTGAATAATGAGCTGTTGCTTTCCAAGAAGTCACAAGTTGCATTTTGGAGCTGAGCTTGCAAATCTGCACCAGAATGTAAAGTTGGTGGCTCTGATTTGTAGAGTATTCATATTTGGGCACATCTGTTGTAATGTATCCTAACTTACGTGATGGCAGTTGGCAGCCATAGGCACCGGCTGCATAAATGTAAAAACAGCACAATGAAGGTAGGTGTACAAAACTTAAACTTTTAGGATTTTTAAAAGTGAAATGCAGAAGGCAAACCTGTCAGACCTGGAGGGAGAACAAAAGTATACTCCATTTATGACTTGGAGAACAAAAGGATTTCTTAAGACCTAACATGTGCTAACCATAAAGGAAAAGATAGGCGAATTCGTCCAAGGAAAAATTAACAACTTTTTTACCAAAAGATATCATAGAGTGGGAAAAAATAAACAAGCTACAAACTGGGAGCAGGTTTTGCAACATACACAAACAAATACAAGAGAACAAGACATACACTAGAAATATTATTTTAACCTCATACCAAAAAAATATGCAAAAAAACACTGTCATACAAGTCAGTAACAAATAGATAACCCAAAAGAAAATGAGAGCATAAGTCATTAACTGGCATTGCATGGGTGAGAAAATCTAATAAATGTATGAAACATCTTAAAATATGTACAACTTCATTAGTAATTAAAGTCACAATGAGATACCATTTTACCCCTACAAGTTTAGCAAAAATTTAAGAAACTAAATTTATGTAGAACAAGGGGGACTTCTCTTTCACCACTGGCAGAAGATAAACATGTGCAGCTATTTTGAGAACAATTTGGCATTATCTCACAAGGTTGAATTTTAAATAACTGCTCAAAGTCACGCAGTCAAAATTCACCCTAAACAATATGATCTACTGTAGGGACCAACCATTTGAAATGTTTCTTGATTAAGAAGATATTTGATGTTTTGTTAACAACAACAACTGCTTATTTGAAGTTTATCAGTACATATTTGTGAATGCATACAGCCAGCAGACAGTCCTGGGTGTGCATGTGGATTGCAGACCCTTTAAATAGTGCCACAAAACCTCAAGGGTCTTTTGCCTCCAGTTTAAGAATCATCTGTCGTAACTTCTGTGAGAGCCAACACTAGCAATGGAGTGTTTCCCTATTCACTTTGAAGGGAAGGTGCGGAAAAGGAGTGTGAGATCACTCACTCACTAAAGGAATTTAATTTGTCCAAACAAATTAACACTCTGTGCATTAGGTCAAATGAGAGCTGATGTCAGAAAAAAAGTTTAAGTGAACATTCCACAAATACGCATTCTTTATCCTATTCCTTCTCTAGTTGATCTGTAAATACCCACCTGCTTTCCCATATTGCATGAAACTTCCAGTAAGCCACATCTTCATTTGAGCTGCAAAAACCTTCCTGGTCAGATGGTCACACCCATTTATTATTCATTTGTTCTACTAAATGCCAGCATATGTTATATTTTGAGCATATATTAGTGACATTTTAATTTTTTAATTAAAACATTACTTACCCTAAAGCTTTCAGTGGAAATTTAGACAAATAATAAGCATACAACTATAAATACAAAGTGTGATAAGTGTCATGAAGGAAGCCACAGATGCAGTGAGGAAGCTACACTCAAGAACAGTCAGGTCCACTGGGGTGAGGTGATCTCTGAGGACAAGCCCTGTAAACAGAGAGCTAAAGGATGGAGAGGAGCCAGCTAGTTCAAGGAGGTGTCCAGAGAAAAGGCAGTTCTCCTTGACTTCCCAGGGGTCTTCTAAATAAAATCTCACACACCACCCACAGTGCTTGCTGTGGAATTCCAATTTGAAACTTTTCTCTAACAATGACACATTAGGAATGTAATGTTACCCTATCTCTTTTTACATCATAATAAAATCTATTATTTTCCTAATAAAAAATTAAAGACCAATTATTCTATTGTCCCAAAAGGAAATCTCCCTTCCCCACAGGTACACTTCTCTTTCTGACATTCACTCAAAACTCTGCAACCACCCTCAACTCCTTCAGTCTCCTTTCTCAGTTCCCTTGGGTGCCAAGTCCCATGGGTCCCTTCCCTGGGATCTCTTCAGTTCACTCTCATCGTTATTGCTGCCACCCAGTCAACTCTCTCCCCCGACTCCTGTCCTCGCCTCCACCCGACCACCCATCCCCAGTCTCTCCCCTGCTCCGACGATCGATGTGGTTCCCCACATCCGTCTTTCTTAGTCACAGCCCTAATCCTACCATTCCCGGATGAAAAACCTTTAGTGAAACTCCATGGTGAGTCAAACGAAACTTGTAACTCTGTACCCTGGCATTCGAGGAGGGCCTTGGCTTCTTACAGAAGCTTCAGGTCATCTCGGCATGTTCTCATTTCCCCTGAGAGGCTCATACTCACTTCCTCTGTGACTGCTCATCTGTCCTTTCTATGATACAACTCTGTCCCCCACATGCTATCTCTTCCTATCCACCTTTCAAAGTCAGGCTCAGATGCTTCCTCTGTTCAGACATTACAACCAGAAGGAATTTCTTTTTCTGTTGAAACCTCCAGGACCTTTTGTACCTTCCTTGCAATTTGTACTTTTTTTTTTTTTTTTTTGAGACAGTCTTGCTCTGTCACCCAAGCTGGGGTACAGTGGTATGATCTTGGCTCACTGCAACCTCTGCTTCCTGGATTCAAGGGATGCTCATGCCTCAGCCCCCTGAGTAGCTGGAATTACAGGCACGGCATGGCAAATTTTTTGGATTTTTAGTAGAGATGGGGTTTTGTCATGTTGTCCAGACTGGTCTTGAACTCCTGGCCTCAAGTGATTCACCTGCCTTGGCCTTCCAAAATGGTGGGATTACAGGTGTGAGCCACCATGCCCAGCCCACAATTTGTACCTTTCTTGTGGCATTTATCACATACTGCCTTAGAACCTACTTTATCTGTACATAAATCCCATCAGCTCTAGTGGACTGTGATTTTCCAGGGAGCAGAGATGGTGCCTTCACTCTTTTCCCATTTCAGACCTATTTCTGTGACTTTGTTGTTGGAGGAATATAAATATTTATTGACTCAATCAGGAGTATAGGTTAAAAATACTATTCTGTTTCTCAGATTCAAAATTTCAGTGATGAAAAGGGAGAACCTTGAAATATAAAAATCACTTTCTATCTCTACATTTCTATACACCTATGTATTATTTGATCTTTAACAATAGACAACTTGAGATTTTCTGAGAAGATTTTGAAACTAAAGCTTATCATGGTAATTATCTTTACCTATGAAAATGTACATATCACCTTTTACACAGCAAATATTCAATGAATGGTTCTGGCTTATGGTTTCTGTGTATTAAATATTAATACCGTGTTCTTTTCTAATGGCATAAAAATTCAAATTCTGCAAACAGATCAAACACAAAAAGTATAAGAAGGAAAATGAGTTATGTATGAGGTAACCAATTTTACTTTTATTTCTTACACATTATTTTAAAAACACTATCAGAAAAATATCTAGATTGATCATCAGCATTTTCCACATTTATTACACACCAAAGAATCCTCGGTGCAGTAGGTTACCTTTTCAATTACCCACTAATTTCAGTTTATTAATAGGTTATCCCAAAGGTATACAAGTGAGCTATTAAATGTTGAAGTAAGGAACAAAAAAGTCAAAAACACATAAAAACAAAAAAAATGCAGGCATTAGTGAGAGGGTGAGAATGACAGTGGAAATAATTTTTAGAAGAACAAAAAATATGAAGAGACGTATGGGCTATGTTAACCCCTCATCCCATCAATAATTCTCTTCCATATATTAGGCTCAATAGATAAACTATACACACTGGTTTCATTTTTCTTTTTTCTTTCTGTCACCACCTTGACCCTAAACTCCAGGCCATTGTCAGATTAATATTTTCAGAACTGAGTTCAGACATCATTAGCAATGAGCAACCTAGTCTACCTCAAAAACAGTTCTTATCTGTGTGAGTGTTTATTCAGGGGCACTAAGCTCATGTTGATGATGAAGGCATGGCTGCTTAGTCTTTCTTTCATCACTGAATTTTCCTCCACTATAGTGAGCAAGAAGCTATGAAGCTAGCTCCCATTTTCTGCTGCTCAGTGCCTCCTCTCTTCCACAGATAGAGCATGCTTTCATTGCCAGCCTTTCTGAAGTACTCAGAGAGTATATGCAATGCTCCTATTTTTAAAAAAGATATACTCTTTTCAGCAATCCACTAATCATGGAGCCATTGCAGTATGTGCCCATGTTTCAGGAAGTAGGTCTATTCAGGGCAAGAGTAGGTCTCTCTGGGCCAAAAGATTTTATAGTATCAATGATACACAGGAGGCTAATCTCAAAATACATCAACCCATGCTGGTTGGAGACTGTAACTTCTGATATTAGTTTATTAATGTTCCTATTCCTCACTAGATGGTGTACAGAAACAAAGTCTGTTTGCTCACTGTTAGTTAGATGTTCCCAGCATCTAACATATTGACATCTAGATAATATTCAACAAAAAAAAATGCATCAGATGAATGAATGAATGAATGAATGAGATAAGGCTTAAAAGTGCAAATTGTCCTGAGAATATAAGGCTCTGACTTACAAACTGTATTCCTGATTCCAGACCACCTTATCAGAACTGAATTTGGTAGCAAGGAAAGGAGAATGTAAAAAGGATTTAAGTAAAGGCTAAGTAAATAAAAGAATACAAAACACTGGCTCCAAGGAAACTAATGTCAAATTCAACAGATTTCAAAATGTAGTTGGTAGTCAATTATGCTTAGTGAATAACCATAAAATGAATATTATGCTATGAATAGACTATTAAGATAATTTACTTAAAAAGAAAAAAAAAGCCCTAGTCACTGAGAAATATCATAGACTGTGTGTTAGTACATTTAGTTGAGCTTATAAATTCCCCTACATAGAATCTATATTGATTTTCCAAAAAAATTATTAAAGTCTTCTAACTTTCCAAGTCTTTTTAATTTCTCAGATAACTGACTTCCTGCATTTATCCTCAACTTCCTTATAACTTAGTTATTTCACAGCTTCTTAATACACTTCTCTTATTAAATGCTTTTTCCACTTTCAAGGAAGTCTACTAACAGCATTACTTCTATTTGTGGCAAACTAATTTATTAAGATATGAATTTCTGTTTTGTTTTCCTTTTTTTCTTATTTCCTAGGAAGTGATAAGATCTTTTGTAATCATCAAGAGAGAAATAATAGAATAACCTATTTTTGGGAGCAGTAGCTGGAGCAAGTCAACTATTGTATTCACATTTCATGCTGCAAACATATTACCATCAACTTCATGGCTTAAAACAACACACACTTATTATCTTACAGTTGCTGTATGTAGGAGGCCAAGCACTGCTTAACCAAGTTCTCTGCTCAACATCTCACCAGGCAACAATCAAGAAATTGACTAAGCTGTGTTCTCATCTGGAGGCTCAACTTAGTCAGAATTCATCTCCAAATTCATTCAGATTGTTAGCAAAATTATTTTTTTGTGCTTTGCGACTGAAGGTCCTGACTTCTTACTACCTGTTGATTGGAGGTTGTCCTTAGATCCTAGATGTCATTCACTCTCTTATATAAATAAACATATTCATGAGAGTGACATCCAATTGTCATTGGTTAGAAATAACAGGTTCTCTGTGTGTTCAATGGGAGGGGGATTATACAAGGGCATCACTCATTGGTGGCCACCTGGGAGTACATCTGCCACAACTACCTAATTTCACCTGCTTCCCAAATGTTCAAGCTGAATATGCAAATTCTTCTGATGAGGAAATGCTTTTCATGGTCATTGATGATTGATCATTATAATGACTTGAAGTTTTAATCCTAGAATCCTCAAGTTGTAATTAGAACTTCTAGCAGAATTTCTTTTCATCTGCAGAAATAAGAAATCATTTAAGTAAGGGAGAAATTACAAAGTCAGTTTGGTGAATAGACTAAGAACAGCAACTATGGCAGATGGGGATATTGCCAATCTTTTACAAACTAATGAAGATTACCACCTGCTGTATTCAATAAGTAATTTGCCACTAATACAATTTTTTATTTTCAAATTACTCTTATCCTCTGTTTTAAACTTTCTTAGGTTATGGTTCTGTCTTGTGATCTTCTTCCACAACTCTTTTCCCTGAAGTCAAACAATAGTGAAAGCCAATTATCATTTTCTTTCCCTCCTCACTGAATTTATCCAATTAAAAAATGTCCTTTGACTTCTATGAAACAAAGAGAAATTAGACAGTAGACTGAGAGCCCAAGAAGGAGAAAAGCACTTTAAAATCCCACCCCATTACCAGACTACCACCACTAGCTTCTTTAATTTTTTTCTCTTTCTAATGCCAAAAAAGCTTTTACAAATTTCTCACTAGTTTCACCCCATTGTTTAGATACTCTTTGGACATGGTCTTCTGCATTATATTGTCCATTCTTGACTGAAATTTGGATAATGGATAGGGAGGGTGAGAGCAGACATATTGAGTATAAATAAAAGTAGAAAAAGGAGACTATTTCATTAAACATCTTGAACTTGCTTCTAGCTATTTTAAACTTGCTCAAATCTAAAGTGCATTTTTTTAAAATACTCAATTTAGAATCAAAATCTATTTTCTTGAAAATGAATTCCATATGTTACCATTTACTTATACTTAGCTTGTTAGGAACACTGTAAAGATTATTTGAGGTCAAGTCTTGTTTGAGTCTTTTTAAATGTATTAACCTATTAGGCCATGGGTTAAAAGGAGGGTGAGAAAGAACTCTTTCTTAACACTGAATGCCGCTACGCCATCTACTATGTCCAGGACTATAAATTTTATTCTTCACAAAACCAAATAAGTTGGTTTGCCAGCCAGAAGAATCATCAAGGCAAACAGTATTTCAACAAAACAGATTTAATTTAATATTATACTTTAAAACTAGTATAGAAATAGAATTAAGAAAACATGTTGCATGAGGCCTCTCCATTAAACCCAGAACAAAAAGCACATTGTTTTAACATGACCCTTCCATGAAACAGCCTCATGCTTAACCAGGATCTTCAAGGAACACACTTTCTCTGCTCTCACTCTTCTTCTACCTCAGGTTAACTTGAGGTCCTAAGTTAACTTTAGAGAAATCTGGTGATAAGATCATGGGACGTGATTCTTGGGACCTCACTTCCCAAAGAAATGCATGGCGATCAGACCCATCCTGCAGTGGGGGTAACTTTGGTTCTTATCTCCACGGTACAGTCTGCCTCCATTTTAAATGGGTGTTACAGAATGAGTTTAAAAGGAGGACTCTTAGAAAAAGAAGAGATGGCAAACCAGCTACTGCCCTGATGCACACTCTTCCTTCTTAGGTTCCTGACAGCTTCACCAGCATCCATAACTTCAGTGTGAGGCAGATCAGCACAAACTTCAGCAACATAAATCTACTGATGGTGAATGTTCTGAAAGCAAATGGGAGGTGATCTTTCTGGACTATAATCCACCATACATGAACTCAGTTCTGCTTCTGGTAATTAGCTTTACAATTTTTCAACCAAAATAGGCCCCCAATACAAGAATTATGATCCCTTAAACT
Source organism: Ateles fusciceps (assembly GCA_036589455.1). Classification (NCBI taxonomy): domain Eukaryota; kingdom Metazoa; phylum Chordata; class Mammalia; order Primates; family Atelidae; genus Ateles; species Ateles fusciceps. Next base: position 31,428,715 of record JAZHEH010000065.1, on the reverse strand, counting down.
TCTCTGTTGATCTCAGCTCTTTTCAGATACCAACCATGGGCTTAACAAAGATAATTGCAGGGAATGAAGTACCTGTTCTAGTTTTGAATTTAATTCCAGAAAGCAAATGCTATTACTCATAATTTTTTATTTCCTTATACCCTATTTGGGGTTGAAGGATATTTCAGTTTGCACAAATACAGGTTAAAATTTTTAATGAATTCAGCAAAGTTCATCCTTCACCTTCCAGAAGTCCAGTAAATGAGAAAAACATGATTAGCTTTAAGAATTTCAATATCCTTAAGGAAAAGCAAACTACTGTTAAGTCTCATCAAAAGCACAGATCTTATGTGTACTAAGAACTTGGTGCTCAGTTGTTAGATATGGCTTTTAACAGAAAAAAGGAGAAAGTTTGGTGATTTTTTTTTCTAAATTTTAACCAAATATTTCAGATTATTAATTCTCAATTTGGGTTATTTATTAATTCAACAAATATTTTAGTACCAGCTTTTGCCAGACACTGTTAATAGGCACTGGCAAATCGATAGTGAATGACCTAGTTAAATTACCTGTCTTTATGGAGCTTGCAAAATGGTCAGGGAAAACGAACAGGGTTTCAGTTTCTTCCCGATTCAATCTTGGAATATTGTTTGTTTCCTGGAATTTATTCATTTCCTCTAGATTTTCTAGTTTGTGTGCATACGTGTGTTTATAATAGTCTCTGAGGATTCTTTGTATTTCTGTGGGATCAGTTGTAATGTTACCTTTGTCATTTCTGCTTGTGCTTACTTGGATCTTCTTTTTTGTTTGTTTGTTAATCTAGCTAGTATTCTACTGATCTTGTTTATCCTTTTGAAAAAACAACTTTTGGTTTCATAGATTCTTTGTATGGATTTTAGAGTCTCGGTTTGGTTCAGTTCTGCTCTGATCTTACTTATTTTCCTCTGCTCCCTTTGGGGTTAGTTTTTTCCTGTTTTTCTAGTTCCTCTATGTGTGGTGTTAGATTGTTAATTTAAGATCTAACTTTTTTAGATGAATGTTTAATGCAATAAACTTTCCTCTCCACACTGCTTTTGCTGCAGCCCAGAGATTTTGATATATTGTGTTTCTGTTTTCATTTATTTCCAAGAATTTTTAGACTTATGCTCTAATTTCATTGTTTACCCAAATGCCATTCAGAAGCAAGTTGTTTCATTTCCATGTAATTATGTGGTTTTGAGAGATCACCTTGATATTGATTTCTATTTTTATTCCACTGTTATTTGAGAATATGATTGGTATGAATTCAAGTTTTTTAAATTTATTGAGACTTATTTTATGGCCAAGCATGTGGTTCATTTTGTGGTTTGTTCTGTGTGCACATAAGAAGAATGTGTATTCTGTGGTTGATACGTGGAGTATTCTGTAGATGAATATTAGGTCCAATTGGTCAAGTGTCAAGTTGAAGTCCAGAATTTCTTTGTTAATTTTCTGTTACAATGCTATCTCTGCTGACACTGGGGTGTTCAAGTTCCTCAGTGTTATAGTATGTCTGTTTAAATGTTTTCATAGGTCTAGAAGTACGGGTTTTATGAGTGCTCCAATATTGGGTGTGTATGTATTTAGAATAGTTAAGTTTTTTTGTTGTTGTTGAATTAAACTATTTTCATTATTTAATGCCCTTTAATATTTTTTTTACTATTTTGGTTTAAAGTCTGTTTTATCTGATATAAGAATAGTGATCCCTGTTCCTTTTTGATTTTCGTTTGCATAGTAGATCTTTATTCAACTTTTTACTTTGAAGTTTTACCTGTAAGGTCAGTCTCTAAAAGACAGCAGTTGATGGATCTTGCTTTTTCATCTAATTTGCCACTCTACCTTTTAAGTAGGGCATTTACACAATTTACATTTAAGGTTAATAGTGATATGTTAATCACAATAGGGTAGGTTTTGAAGTTATTACCTGATAGCTTTGTAGTTTCTATTGTGTGGTTGCTTTATAGGGTGTGTGGACTGTACTTCAGTGTGTTTCTGTGGTAGCAGGCATTGTTCTTTTGTTTCCATGTTTAGGACTCCCTGAAGTATCTGTTGTAAGAATAGACTACTGGTAACAAATTATGGTAGGGCTTGCTTGCCTGGAAGAGTTTATTTCTCCTTTGCTTATGAAGCTTAGTTTGGTGGGATTTGTCATTTTTAGTTGAAATTTTTTTTTCTTAAAATATGCTGGAAATAGGCCCTCAATCTCTCTAGGATTGTAAGGTTGCTGCTGAGAAGTCCACTGTTAACCTGACAGGGTTCTCTTTGTATGTGATCTGACCTTTTTCTCTAGTTGCCTTTAAGATTTTTCTTTTATTAGCATTGACTGTGGACAGTCTGGTAACTATTTGCCTTGGTGACATATTTTGCATAGTATCTAACAGGTGTTCTCTGCATTTCTCGTATCTGGATGTCTAGCTCTCTAGCAAGATTAGGGAAATTTTCTTGAATTATTTCCTCAAATATGTTTTCCAGGTTGTTTGCTTTTTATCCTTCTTTCTTGAGAATGTCAATAATTTGTAGGTTTGGTTGCTTTACATAATCCTGTATTTCACGAAGACTGTTCATTTTTTAAAATTCTTTTTTTCTTTGTTTTTGTCCAACTGGGTTTGGTTGAAAGATTGATTTTCAGGGCCAGGCGTGGTGGCTCATGCTTGTAATCCCAGCACTTTCAGAGGCCAAGGCAGGTGGAACACGAAGTCAGGAGTTCAAGACCAGCCTGGCCAACATGGTGAAAACTTGTCTCTACTAAAAATACAAAGAATTAGCTGGGCATGGTGGAGCACACCTGTAATCCCAGCTATGCTGGAGGCTGAGGCAGGAGAATTGCTTGAACCCAGAAGGCACAGGTTGTGGTAAGCAGAGATCACACTATTGCACTTCAGCCTGAGTGACAGAGCAAGACTCTGTCTCAAAAAAAAAAGGGGGGGGGGGGGAAGAAAGATTGGTCTTCAAGCTCTGAAATTGTTTCTTTCTGCTTGGTCCAGTCTATTGATAAAGCTTCTAATTGTATTTTGGAATTCCTTAAGTGAGCTTTTCGATTCCAGAAGCTCTAATTAATTTCCTTTTAAAGATGTTTATCTCTTTCTTCATTTCATGGATTACTTTAGAAGTTTCTTTGTGTTTATTTTCAACCTTATCTTGGATCTTGTTGAGCTTCCTCACAATCCATGTTTTGAATTCTTTGTCATCACTGAGTTTCAATTTTGGTCCAGGACCACTGCTGGAGAACTAGTATGATCTTTTGGTGATGTCACTACATTCAGATTTTTCCTGGTGACAGAACTTTTTACTCCGGTTCCTCTTCATTTGGAGTTGCTGGCACTTCTAACTTTTGTAATAATTTTCTTGCAGGTAGGATTTTTTCTTTTCTTTCTTTCCCTATAATATTATTGTGGGGATTTTTTCCCTTCCTCCCTTCTTCCTACTCCCTAGAATTTGCAACTGTAGAGGATGCTGGGTATGGTCTTTTAGCTTTGCTCTCTATAGCCCTATATATTTCTTTCAGCAGTTCATATTGGGCTATGTTGCATTACTTATATACCAGTAGAGAGCACTTATAGGTAAAAGCTGGCTGCAGCCAAAATGGCTGGATATATATTTGATGCTTGTTTCCTTGCAGAATCTCAGTCCTGGGGGTTGTGGGAGCCATGATGGGTGGGAATGGACCAAGCAGGTAGGCCTACAGATGTTCTGATGGTAAGCACAAGCCCCTGCACTGAAGGAGAATCCAGTGGGTGGCCACCAAGTACCTAGAGGTACACCTAAGCCGTGGAGCTGGGAAACCTCCTCAGCTTCAAGTTCTCTGCATGGTGTTAGGGAGGGGCCTAAACCTCTGATCCAGGAGAGTGGGTGCTACGCTAGCCTGGAGATCTGCCAAGGCATGGAACAGAGAGGGCTCCTCTGCACCAAGATCTCTGCACAGCAAGGGTGGGGCAGCTCAGGCTGTTGATTCAGGCAAGCCAGTGTTCTGAATGCCTAGAAATCTGCCCAGGTATGGAGTGGAGAGGGACCAGCTACACCATGATCTATGTCCAAGAAAAATGGGACAGCTCAGGTTGCTGAACCAGATGAGTGGGCCCTTCAAAGGCCTAGAGATCTGCCTGGGTGTGAAGCAGAGGCCCTGTACCAGGATCTTTTTATGAATCAGACACCATCATGGGGGCTGTTTTCTGGTGTTCTTCCAGGATCTGGGATGACCTTCGTGATTCTGATAGATTTCCTATTTTCCTTGTTGAATTAAAGTTCACAGAGTTCCTCTTTGTGCACTATCCTGCTATTTCCAAATGGCTGAGGTACACTAAAAGCCTCCACTATCCTTGAAAAAAAACAGTATTTCTATTTTAGTTTTTTGAGGAACCTGAATACTATTTTCCAAAGTAGCCATACTAATTTACGTTCCCACCAACAGTGTACGAGCATTCCCCTTTCTCTTCATCTTTACCAGCATTTGTTACTGTCTTTTTTTATAATAGCCATTTTAACTATAGTGAGATGATATCCCATTGTGGTTTTGATTTGCATTTATTTGATGATTAGTGATGTTGAGCATTTTTTCATATACCTCTTGGCCATTTAAATGTCTTCTTTTAAGTATTGTCTATTCAGTTCTCCCCATTTTTAAATGGATTTTTTTCGCTATTGAATTATGTTTTTTATATATTCTAATTATTAATCTCTTGTCAGTTGAATAGTTTGCAAATATTTTCTCCCATTTTTTAGGTTTCTTCTTCACTTTGTTGATTATTTCCTTTGCTATGCAGAAGTTTTTAGCCTGATAAAATCCCATTTGTCAATTTTTGCTTTGGTTGCCTGTGCTTTTGAGGTCTTGCTGAAGAAATCTTTTCCCAGACCAATGTCCTAAAGCATTTTCCCAAACACACCCACACACACTCACACAAAATTGTCCTTATTCTATTGTATTAGAATAAGATACTGTATATGAATATTTTAGAAAGAAAAGGTACTATTGCTGTAAGCATGTGTTGTTTATTGCTTGCTGGGCGTTGTTTATTGGTAATAGGACCTTCCTTTTTCTTTAAAGGTACCATACCTACTTCAGTTCATGTAGTTTGGGTGGGACTGACTGCACTTCTATTCTTCCTGGGTCTAGATTTAGCTCATCAGAACGTTCCATCCCTCTGGGAGTGCTGATATATAGGTAACTGACTTAAACAGATGAATCAGAGTCACCCTACAAATTTTATAGACACTCTCAGGAAAAAAGAAACTATATTGCTGCTAGGGTTGCTGAGAGGCTCTATTGGTTAGTCGGGGATGTCTGGGGGCCATCTTATTGCCTTCTGAGCAGAGTCTGCCTAAAGAAGCCAATACAAGGATGAGCAGAATGAGGGATGGAGAGAGATCTAGTCATCTGAGCCCCTAAATCTAGATACACCAAACTAGTGAATCAATGCATTCTCTTTCCGTCACCACTTTTTAAAATAAAACTTTTAAATTATCAATTGCTACCAAAATAATTCTTATACTAAAACTAGACAAACATAGCATTTATTTTTCTTTGACAAGATTCCATAAGAAACTATAGAAGAACCATTGACCTACCCACCACAGTTTTCCTTTCTAGTTTGCTACCATTTGTTCTAAGGTGTCTATACTCAGTGTACCTTTTCTCACCTCCATTAAGTCCCGAAATAATAAAAAGTAAATTTGGCTTTGCCCATTCACATTTAGTCCTTGCTTGAAATTGGCACTTAAGACTTACCTTTTCTAGAAAATTCTCCCTGATTTCGCTATACATCTATTTCCATTCCCTTCTCCCCAAGGCATTCTTCATTCTATCTGCACTTTCATATCACTGGCCTGGCTCCTGTGCTTCTTCTGTGAAACTAGGAGCTCCTTGGCATCAGGACTTTTCATCTTTATTTGTTCACTCCCTAGCAAGTAGCAATTGCCCTGTCCCTGAAGGCTCTATGTAAATGTATATTAATTAACTCAAAATCTTTAAAAAAATTCAAATTGTTTGCATTGTGGGAAAAAGAAAATGAGTGGAAAGGAATTCAGAAACCCTATTGATTTTGTTTGTTTGTTTTTTGAGAAGGAGCAGTTTATAAGTAACTTCTCAAATTAACCATTTGAATCAATAACAAACTATTCAACTTTTTCTGTTTCTTGTTAAAAATTTTTATCTTCTATTACAATCATTCTCATAAGTATCATATAAATGATCTGCTAGACATCTCCATTGGGGGAAGCTTTAGATTTTCTGGCTCCACTTAAAACTGTAAGTACAATCCTAGAGAAAGCATTTTCTCTTTTCCTAGCAACAGTTTCTTCTCTTATTAAAACATTCAAAATTAATTTAACAAATCTCAGAGTAGTTAAGCATTTTGTCTCTGGAGGCAGACTTCTGGCTTTGAACTCCAGCTCTGCAATTTATTAATTTAGGTAAATTACTTACTGTCTCTAGGCCTCAGTTTCTCACTTGCATAATGAACATAAGAATGGTACCTACTTAATAGTGGGTTTATGAGTTCTCTGTGAACAGTATCAACAAGGTACAGAGCCCTATTTGTGCTCTGTGTTTTACAAAGCAATTCAGTGTGGGTAGTATGTGCAGTCCTGTCCCAAAGAAGTTTACCATCTAGCTTGCCCAACATCAAACTCTCCTATAGCTGAGGATACGCAGAATGAGGCTTTTCTACTACAAAGTCCCAGAGCTTTGGAGAGCATGTAAGGGTAAATATGTGGTTTCCTAGTTAAAATCCCTCCTCATAGTAAAACCTAAAGAGATAGTCACAACAGTGAGAAGAGCCCAAGGAGGTTGTGTAATACTGGCCCCTAAGCAGGACGCTGCCTTATATCAGCAAGGAACTGCAATAACCAACCTAGACTCATAAAGCTGCCTGCCCTTATCTGAATAAAGGTGGAAAACAGGGGCATTGTAAGATAAGAGAACTACTACAGTCTTCTCAAGCCTTTTGAGGTCAATTTTCTCCCTGACTTTCCATCCTGCCCTCCTTTGCCTAATGCATGGAGCTCAGCCTGGAGTGGTCAGTCAGTGATCAAGCCTTTCTTACCAAGGAACACTGTATCATTCGTTTACTTCATCTGGCCACTTTCTGAATATGAGGGAATTTGGAACTTACCTGGTTGTCACACAGTGAAAATCCTTTCTTCACACGTCTTCTTTGCAGCCACCCCAACCTAAGTAACCTAGTCGCTTAAACAGTTCACAAACTTCTCACAAAATTACTCATTAGTGCATGGAGCCAACCACTCATTTTCTAGCTTTAGGGGTGCTGCTAAAGGAAACTCGAAAAATAGGAATTAGAAAATTCTAATTTGCTAAATTTTTTCCTCTCAATCCTTTTTCTCTAGCCACACCTCTTGGTAATGATTACATTTTCTTGTTATGGAAGTTGTTTTACGAGTATAGATTGTTGTAGGTGAAGTTTATAAACAAAAGATTATTTGTCAAATGAGATATATTCACATATATTCTAATTTAGTCTCAAAATACTACCTATAAAATGATGCTTAAAAGCATTACCTGAAAATGGTAAATAAAATTAGAGAGTCAACATTGTGCTCAGAGAGAAAATTATTTATAGTTCTAAGTTAAAAACCATCTGTGAAGACAGAGGCCTGGTTATTTGTGGAAGATGTGTGGGGGTCATCACAATCAGAGGGGTTAACAGAGCTGTAAGAAGACCAAACAAGCAAAGTTTTTTTTTTTTTGTTTGTTTGAGACAAAGTCTCACTCTGTGGCCAGGCTGGAGTGCAGTGGTGTGATCTTGGCTCACTGCAACCTCTGCCTTCCCGGTTCAAGCGATTCTCCAGTCTCAGCTTCCCAAGTAGCTGGTACTACAGGTGTGTGTGTGCCACCATGCCCAGCTAATTTTTTCCATTTTTGGCAGAGACGGGGTTTCACCATGTTAGCCAAGATGGTCTCCATCTCTTGTCCTCATGATCCGCCTGCCTCGGCCTCCCAAAGTGCTGGGATTATAGGCATCAGACAGCCTTTTAAAGATTTTTAAATTTTGGCCCTAAGTGCTGTTGGGGAAAACCCTATCTGTTAAAAACAAAAACAACAAAAGATATTAAGAATATTAGAATTTTGGAAATTCCATCCCAATGCATTATTCAAGAGTATTTCTTGCAAAGAAATGTAAGGCACAGCTAGCCAAAAAGTGTGACAAAGTTGTGTTGGTACTACAAGAGGGAAAAATTGAGACCAGCCTGTACCACGAGGTGAGATCCCACCTCTACAAAAATAAAATTAGCTGGCATGGTGGTACTCTGTCTTTAGTTCTGTAGTCCCAGTTACTTGGGCGGCTGAGGTGGGAGGATCACTTGAGCCTGAGAGATCACTGAGCTGTGATCATACCACTGCACTCCAGCCTCAGCAACAGAAAAAGATTCTGTCACAAAAAAATTAAAATAAATTTTTAAATGAAACAATCAACATAGGCTAGGATTAAAGTTCAGTAAAAATAAATAATAAGCAGTTATTCATCCATCACTGTAGCTAAAGTTCAGAGTTTCTTCTTAAAAGACAGATACTCAGAGATAAAGAGAATTCAGAGGATTTAAACAAAATAATTTTCCACCAAACTACAGAGTTCATTTTAACTACTCAATCAGGTGAGAAATGAATCTGTTCATTTGGCAAATGGGTTAATAGAGCATTCGAGGTTCTCCAGTTGAGGCATGTAACTGTTTCTATGTTTTTCCACTTTCAGGCAAGAAGAAATGATGGATAAATTGGTCTAAATTGCCACTGTAGAGATGAGATACAACTTGTAACACAACTGGCCTGGACTGACAGAAGTTCAGGTACAATATAAAATAGCAGGAATAATAGAGCTGTAACCCTAGGTGATTCCTCAATATCTGCCTGGAATAATCAACCATCTTCAGGGTTACAGGCCCCACCACTCCCATGTTGCTTTATAATCAAAATAACATATTTGGGCAGTTTGCCTAACTGCCTTGTAAATTCAGTTTTCAAATACTAAGGTACTATATATGGGATGGTGACTTTACCATTACTCAAGGCTGAGAAGTGACTTTCCATTGTTTGTGAATTACCAAAAAGAATAAAGCATATTTGACAGTCCCGTCTTCATAAAGTCATTTACTTCTCATCTTCTCAAGCTTCTCTCTCTACTGGTAGCATCAACAGCTTTTGGGTAGCATGTGTCACAAGCAAAGAAATGTGTCATTGAGATCCCAACTGAGCAACTGATCTCTACTGATCCCAAAACATCAAATTTTAGAGTAAAATGTGACATGAATAGTTATTTTCAGTCCCTTTCTCTTTGCCATCTGTTCCAACTCAGCCCTGGCCACTTATCAGACTGAGCATATGCAATAACCACTGTATCTTAACACCTTTGTCTTAATTCCAAGCACTCCTTATTCCAAAGCCTTCTCTCTGCCAAAATAAAGACTGCTCCTAACTTCTTTTAGCAAAGATCACATGCTGCTGTCCTACACTTTCGGGGTCTGCCTCCCATCTGCTATCTGGCAGAAAAAGATCCTTCAAAATGTGTAACAAAATCTAGGGTAAAGTCCTACTGTTATCCTGGACAAATTTAATAGCAATTGTAAGTGATGTGTTTAACACCCCAGTCTTCCCAGTTCTGTTAATGTTCTAGTCTATTCACCTTCAACTCCACTTTATTTCTGCTATAGAGATTTGTATGTTTTAATTACTGTAACTGATGTACAGTCAAAATCGTAAACAATATTCCACACTCTAATCACATTAGCCTAGCCTTAGAACTTCCTGTTCTCTCATATACTTGATTTTGACCACACTGCAATCTTCAACTCCTTGAATCTTCATTTCTTTTCAATTTACCTTTCTACTCGAGTCTTCATTTCCTCTCTTACCATTTCAACTTTGTTGACCCATGTCCTCTGCCACACTTCCAATAAAACTTCAACCATAGATGGCACCAAATATCTACTTTCTCTCTTCCATACTCTGGGCTGATGACTGAAAAATCACACACACACACACACACACACACACACACACAAAACACACACACACACACATAAACATGGCATGAGACCTAAACATGGCATGAGTCCATTAAAAGTTCATAATATCTTAAGTGATTTTGCAAGATTAAGTAATATTGAAGATACCCACACCTAGAAATTCTACCAATATCATTGAAGAACTTCATGGACAAGAAGACTTGTACAAGGGAGTTCAGTTAATATGTGTTTGTAATAGAAGAATGGAAGAAGCAAATCAATTGCCATTTAGGGACATTCATTAATACTCTCTGTTATATTCAAACAATGACAAGTCCAGCCCTCTGGTCCCAGCATCCTCCACCACTATCAATTCTTCCCCTCCCAGAGAAAATAAATTAAAAAATTTTCTCAACTACTTGCCCCTGTTCACACACCGATAAACTTACTTGTACTTTCACTTCTTCTCATTTCCATCTTTCCTAATTTAGTAGAAGGATTTCTTCCTTCAGTTCTCTGTATTCCATCCCTGCCACCCACAAATTCTTGGTGATCTCCTTTCTTTGGATATCCCTTGTCTAAACTTTGTCTTCATTAGCTCCACTTAATTTCTTCATTCAACACAAAAATACTGCATGCCAAGTGTGTCCCTGCCCTCTGTTAAGTGCTAAAGACGCTACTAAGCACAATACAGATGTGGCCACTGCCATCACAGAGCTTTGTGACGGGATTCAAATATGCTTTATTCTTTTTGGTAATCCACAAACAATGGATTACCTATTGTTCTCTTGTGATACTTCCCTTTCAGCCTATATGAATGCTAAAGTCTTTTGCTTTCTCTCTTTCTTATGACTAAACTTCTCAAAATATGTCTGTATTCACTGTTTACATTTGCTCTCCTCTTTAACCTACTGCCCTCTGACTTCTAAAATCTTGCCAATATTATGCATAAATTTCCCATTTAATGCAATGGACACTTTTTATTTCCTCTCTTGACTTTTCTTGAATGATTGACACTTCAAACTTTCTTGAAATTTTTTTCTTACTATCAGTGGCATTATAATTTTCTGGATTTCTTCTAACTACTATGGCCACTCCTCTTGCCCTACTCAGTCCTAAAATGTGGTATTTATCAAGATTACCACCTCAGGTGTTTTAGCATACTCCACATTTTCCTTAAAAGACTCATTCAATCCCATCCCATAAACTCTAGAAACTTCGATGACTCTTAATCCCTGGCTTCAGTATAAATCTCAGCCCTTAATTCCTTTCTTATACCTCATAGTGCCTACTGAACATCCCCTTCTGGGCAGGTGCCTCAAACTAACACTTCCAAGATAGGATAATAACTCTCCCACTGATAAGAATTATAACAACTGATAAAATACCGAAAAAAAGTTACTATAAAACATGTAAGACCAAACCAAGGCAGCCGATATTTGAGCCAAGGGAAGTATATTGATATGAGGCCTATGTTCACAGCAGTTTTCTCACTCAGGGCATTTGTCAAATCACTGCGCATGATGAAAAGCTAAAGAGAAACAGCAGTATACAGTTGGAACTCCATGCTACAAAGACAGCCAGCACTTGAAAGATCAAAACTCCAGAGAAAGGGAACCACAGAGAAGTGTGACCAATAGTCTGTTTAAAATGTAAAACATGCAAGGTGAATCTCTGATAGATCAAGCAGAAAGCATCGATAAAAGGCTAAAAAGCTAAGCACAGAGTTGTGATACTCTTACTGTGTTAGGGAGACAAAAACTGGAGTTTAGGGCTCACCATAGAAGGGTCCAGTCTTTTCTTGAGATCTCTTGAGGGGCTACCCCATAGAAGTAAGGGCAAACTGGAAATAGTTCAACCTCAACCAGATCAAAGTTATTTTCTCTTACTTGACCATCCTACCAGAAGAAATGTAAATCTTCTGTAAAAGAACATAACATCATCCAAAGCCTCTATATTTTGTCACTTACAGTGGAATCATTCAATAGAAATTTCAACTATGAAATAAAACAGGGCCTCATGACTGAAACTAAGAGAAAAAGCAAACAATAAAAGTACATTGAGAGATATTACAAATATCAAAGTTATATAAAATAGACATTAAAATAATTATTAGCAGTATTTCTAGGAAAAAATATAAATAATTGGAGTGTGTTATCAGAGTACTGAAATCTACAAAAAAAAGCATCAAATGAAACTTGTAGAACTGAAAAATATAATTAAAAAAAGAACTCAAAGATAATTTCTATAGGATAGATACACCAAAGAGAGGACTAATACATTGGTCAGGTTAAAAAATCAAAGGCAAGTAAAAAAGGATCGAAGTACCCAAAAAAGTAAGAGACATATAGAACATAAATAATATACACGTAATTGGAGTCTCAAAAGGAGAAGAGACAGAATAAATAAAAAGCAATATTATAGATATAACTAGGTAAGAATTTACCCACAGATTCAAAAAAGTTTATGAACCCATATAGGATAAATACAAACAGATATCTGGGCAACCGAGACAAAGAGAAATCTTAAAGGTGGCCAGAGAAAAGAAGATATTTTTAGAGGAGCTACCAAAAAGATTGAAAGTTCAGTTTTAACAAAAACAATAAAAGTCAAAGCTGAAAGGAAAATGACTGACAACATGGAATTTTATTACTGGTGCAAATAATCTTCTAGAAAGAAGGTAAAATAAAATGATTTCAGACAAACAAAACCTAAGAGAATTCATAGTCAGCAAGTCTAAACTAAAAGAAATACCAAATTAAGTTATACTGGCAAAACAAAAAGTATTTCAGATGGAAGTATGGTAATGCAAGAAGCAATGAGAAGTGCTACAAAATGGCAAACATGCTGCTGATACTAAATAAAACTTGATTACCTGGCTGTTTAAAGTGGTAACACTTATGTATTGTGACTCTTATAACAAATGTAGAGGTTGAATATATGACAGCAATATTACAAAGGCTAGGTGGTAGATAAAATTAAAGTGTTTAAGGTCCTTGCACTATATTGAAAATCAGAGCCTGATTAGAACTTAATTTAAGGCAGGTTTTCATAAGACACAGATGCTTATTATAGGCTACATTAACCATTAAGCAATGTTTTTCTAACAAACTAAAATACAGAAAAAAATGAAGCAATAAAAATAATTATCTAAGTAAATGCAAAACAAAGAGAAGGGGAAAAGAACAAGTGAGACAAAACAGAAAGTGTTTATAAAATTGAAATATTTAGGACAAAATATGTCAGAAATTATATTAAATATAAATAGAATAAATATCTCTTCTAAAAGACAAGGATTGTCAGACTAAATTGTATCATATACATATATAACTAGATTGTATTATATAAATATTTGTTGACTAGATTGTACCATACAAATATACTGTGAAACTTTTTGTACCATTATGTTTAAGGTATAAATAACTCTTGTAAGTATCATATATGTATTGTGTTGGTGCAAAAGTAATTGTGGGTTTTGCCATTACTTTTCCTTTTTTTTTCCTGAAATGTTTTTTAATTAGGCTAACTTTACATGTGTTTAATTTTTATATATATATAAAAAGAATGCTACAATTACCAATATGTATACTATGACGACATGGGGTGGGGTTATAAATCTCAGCTGAGTTTTGGCAGTAAGCTATTTTTAATAATTTCATTTCTACAGTTTTATTTGTACAGCCTAAAATCTTAAATAATTTTTGTTTTCATGGCCTTTGTCTCTTTATTTACTTTTCTAGATTTTTTTTTTATACTTTAAATTCTGGGGTACATGTGCAGATCATGAAGGTTTGTTACATGGATATACATGTGCCATGGTGGTGGTTTGCTGCATCCATCACCCCGTCATCTACATTAGGTATTTCTCCTCATGCTATCCCTCCTGAATCCCCCCACCCCCTGCTATTCCTCCCCTAGCCCCCTACCCCCAAAGCCCCAGTGTGTGATGTTCTCCGCCCTGTGTCCTTGTGTTCTCATTGTTAAATAACCACTTATGAGTGAGAACCTGCAGTGTTTGGTTTTCTGTTCTCATGTCAGTTTGCTGAGAATGATGGTTTCCAGTTTCATCCAGGTCCCTGCAAAGGACATGAACTAATCCTTTTTATGGCTGTATAGTATTCCATCATGTATATGTGCCACATTTTCTTTATCCAGTCTATTACTGATGGGCATTTGAATTGGTTCCAAGCCTTTGTGAACAGTGCCACAATAAACATACGTGTGCATGTGTCTTTATAATAGAATGATTTATAATCCTTTGGGTATATAGCCAGTAATGAGATTGCTGGGTCAAATGGTATTTCTAATTCTAGGTCCTTGAGGAATTGCCACACATTTGAGGAATTTCTTGAGGAATTCTAGGTGCTTGAGGAATGGTTGAATTAATTTACACTCCCACCAACAGTGTAAAAGAATTCCTATTTCTCCACATCCTCTCCAACATCTGTTGTCTCCTGATTTTTTAATGATGGCCATTCTAACTGGCATGAGGTGGTATCTCAGTGTGGTTTTGATCTGCATTTCTCTAATGACCAGTGATGATGAGCATTTTTTCATATGTTAGTTGGCTTCATAAATGTCTTCTTTTGAAAAGTGCCTGTTCAAATCCTTTGCCCACTTTTTGACGGGGCTATTTTTTGCTTGTAAATTTGTTTAAGTTCTCCATAGATTCTGGATATTAGCCCTTTGTCAGATGGGTAGGTTGCAAAAATTTTTCCCATTCTGTTGGTTGCCAGTTCACTCTCTTGATAGTTTTTTTTTGTTGTTGTGCAGAAGCTCTTAAGTTTAATTAGATCCCATTTGTCAATTTTGGCTTTTGTTGCCATTGCTTTTGGTGTTTTATTCATGAAGTCCTTGCCCATGCCTATGTCCTGGATGGTTTTGCCTAAGTTTTCTTCTAGAGTTTTTATGGTGTTAGGCCTCATGCTTAAATCTTTAATCAATCTAGAGTTAATTTTTGTATAAGGTATAAGGAAGGGATCTAGTTTCAGCTTTCTGCGTATGGCTAACCAGTTTTCCCAACACCATTTATTAAATAGGAAATCCTTTCTCTATTGAATTTTTTTGTCAGGTTGGTCAAAGATCAGATGGTTGTAGTTGTTTGGTGTTATTTCTGAGGCCTCTGTTCCGTTCCATTGGTCTATATCTCTATTTTGGTACCAGTACCATGCTGTTTTGATTACAGTAGCCTTGTAATATAGTTTGAAGTCAGGTAGCATGATGCCTCCAGCCTGGTTTTTTTTGCTTAGGATTGTCTTGGCTATGTGGGCTTTTCTTTGGTTCCATATGAAGTTTAAGGTGTCTTTTTCCAATTCTGTAAAGAAAGTCATTGGTAGCTTGATGGGGATAGCATTGAATCTATAAATTACTTTGGGCAATATGGGTTTTTGCCATTACTTTTCCTGGCAAAACTGCAATTACTTTTGCACCAATCTAATATGTCAATATAGATATATAGAATATGGATATAGGTATTATTTGTATACCATATAGCATAGTCACAAGCTTCATACCTTAAATACAATGACAAAAAAACTTTCTAATTACAGAAATAAAAAACCATGCAAATATAAATTAAAATAAAGCTGCTATAGCAATATTATCAAAGTAAGCTTTGGGAAAACAAGTACTATTAGAAATAAAGAAGAATATTTTATAATGACAAAAGAATTAATTTTTCAGGAAGACATGACAATCCAAAATCTATATGTATGTAATAACAGAACATCAAAACAAGTAAAATGAAAATAAAAGAAAAAATAAATAAACCTATACCTATCATGAGCTATTTTACATGCCTCTCAATGAAACAAACAAACAAAAAAACCAAAAAACTAAATCTGTAGATTTGAACAACTTGATCAGCCAAATAAACCTCATTGACTTGTCAAGTACACAAGAAGTATTTCCCAGAAGAGGATATGTACTAGGCCATAAAACAAATCCATCAGACTTTAAAGTATGGAAATACATAGAGTATGCTATCTGTCTAAATTATAATCAAGCTAAAATAAATAGCACACATTTAGAATTTACATAACATTCTTCTAAATAACAATGGCCAAAGGTGAAATTACAATTAAAACTGGAAAATATTTTGACCTGAACACAGTGGAAATGCAGTAAATTGCAAGAAACTTGTAAGAAGCAGTTAAATCAGTGGCTAGATCAGAGATTCTTAACCCAGAGTTAGAATTCTGGAGATCCATGACATTGGAAGGTAAAGTTTGTTTCTACTAGTCCTGTGCTGAAAAAGAGTAGTTATTTCCAGTAGGAATATAGGCAACAAAATGCATTAATATTAGCATGTTCTGGGAAACTTATAGGAGTATTACAAAATTTAATACATAAATGCAAATACAAAAATAATGATCAAGAAGAAGAAAATTTAGAGGACATATACAACCAGACATCAAGACATTATAAACTTACAATAATAAAATATTGGCAAAAAGATACTTAGACAAATGGAACAAAATGGTTCAGAAAAAACCTACAGATACATGATCACCTGATTTATGATGAAGGTAACACTGCATTGTAATGGAAAAAGGAGAGTATTTTCAATAAATGTCACTGGATCCACTAGCTATACCTATGTGAAGAAACAACGAAACTTGACCCCCTATCTCACAACATAAAGAAAAATTAATTCTGGATTATTAAAAAATTAACAATTCTGAAGGCTGAAGATGACTCTGGAAGATAAAGTTTCTAGAAAAAATACAAAGAAAGGCAAATCTTTTTTTTAAACAGGATACCAAAAGCATTAACCATAAAGGAAATATTAATAAAGTGGACTTTATTAAAATTCAGAATTTCTGTTTATTGCAACAGCAAGATAATGAAAGGCAAGTCACCAATTAGAAGATATTCTCAATATATGTCCAACAAAGGATTTATATCTAGAATATAAAATCAGTTTCCAGAAACAATCAGCAAAAGACAGACAACATAATTTTTAATGAGCAATAACTGAACAGATACTTTACAAAAGAGAATATCCAAATGGCCAGCAAGAATCCAACAAAGCTATCAACATCATCATCAAATGCAAAATAAAGCTACAATGAGATATCACAACATACCCACCAGTTGGTCTAAAATTAAAGGTTTGAAAATTGTATGGACCACCTAGATTCCTTAATCAGTGTTGATAGGAGCGTAAATAAATACAATCATTTTGGAAAACTATTTAATGTATCAACTAATGCTGAACATACTTATAACCTGTGACTCAGCATAACAAAAATGCATATATCTGTGCACCAAAAAAGTACAAGAATATTTATGCACCATTAAATTAACACAGAATTAAAGACAACCCAAGGGTCAATGAATAGTAGATAGGCTAAATAAATTGTGATATTTCTACCTCAGGTGATATATTCACACAGTTATAGCAATGAAAACAATGAATTAATGCTACATGCAATAACATAAATGTTGAGTAAAAGAAGCCCCAGAAAAAAATGTATACATTTATATACTGTATGACTTCATATAATATTCTAAAACAGTCAAAGCTAATCTATAAAACAGAAATCAGATTAGTTGTTACCTTCGGGAGATATCTAAGTAATCATGTAGTCATCACCTAAGTAGTTTTAAAGCCTATTCTCTCTCTTTGTTTCCATTTCCATTGCTTTAACTCAAGTTCTAATTTTATCTCACTAGGATTATTACAATCATGGACAAACATCTTCTGACTCCATTCTTGCCCCACTGCATTAAATGCATCATGTCAATCTTTCTAAATCGCAAATCTAATTATTTTTCTTCTCTGCTTAAAATCTTAAAATTGTAGGTCCTCAGGTAAAGTTGTTGGTCCTTGAAGAGTCCACAAAGCAGTTTATTTTTAGATCTTATTTCTCCAGCTTCATTTCCTATGCTCCCATATTCTATGCTCTAGTCATGCAGTTTCCAAATCACACCTGGTTCTATGTCTTTGTACTCTTACATTCCTCTGCCTGCCACACCCTTCATTCGATCCCTTCTCTACCAGAAGAAATACTCTAGACAGATGGCCCACTACATCTGCAGGTTCTACATGAATTTGCATGTCAAAAATGTTCAGAAAAAAATATTTTTAAGGTACAAATTAAAAAAGCAATACAGCACAACTATTTACATTGTGTTGGTATTATAAGTAATCTAGAAATGATTTAAAATATACAGGAGGATATATGTAGGTTAAATACAACTATGCCATTTTATGTAAAGGACTTGAGCATCTGCGGGTTTTGCTATGGGAGGCAGTGGTCCTGGTATTGGGGAGGGAGTTCCAGAACCAATCCTCATGGGACAACTGTACATCCTTCACATTTTATGCTGCTCAAGTAGCACCTCCTCTATGAAGCCCTCCTGGGCTGCTTACTTTCAGTCACTACCCCAAGATAGGTGATCCTTTTCTGTGAACTTAAATTTGCTTCTGATCTAGTCCTGCTTATAATGCATATAGTTAACCCTTTACTCATCTGATTCTCCAACCAAACTGAGGAATCAAAAGTAAGAGTGGTGCCCTTTACTTCAGATATTAATAGATCACACAAAGTCAGCATAAAGTAGGCTTGCAATACATAAATGAAAAAATGACTCATCTCTCTTGTACAACCATGTCCTGGCTAATTACCTATGGCTTCTTTCTTGAATCTAAAGAGGTCACATGAGTTTGTTTATTTATTTTTGATAAATTAAAAACCTACCTAGAAACAAATTAAATAATTAAGATCATTTTTTAGAATTTCACTCTTTTAATCATAAAATCCTGATATTATATAAACTTATCATAAAATGGAAATTCAAACTCTCAAATAGATTAAATCCCATATCTACAGAAGTTAAGGCAGAGGCTCTAGAGGCAGACTGCTTCAGTTCTAAATCCCAGCACCCCCTTTCACCAGTTGTGAAACAATGACCAAATTACTTAACTTCTCTGTGCCTCAGTTTCTTCATCTATAAAATTAGATCAGTATCTCTGTCTCATACAGTGTTGTAAGGATTAAATGATATGATAAACATAACACACCATACATAGTACATGTGCCTATTTATTTTCTAGTGGTAAGTAATAGCAATAGCAGCAGCAGTAATCTTGAAAAAAAAAGTCTGTTTACAGTATGGAAATGTTCTCAGTAAATTGTATGACAGAGAGTTGTGTATATAAGGCCAAAAAAAAAATTGTTCTATTGATGCACTATTCCTTGAAAAATCTTCAACCAAACTGTCAGTACTTTCAAAGTACAAGTTAGAAAGATATTCATGTGAAAAGTATTGAATTATTGTCACAGGAATTATGTAAAGCAAGTTACAGATGTTTCAAAAATATTACCTTTAGTTTAAAATAAAAATGAAGGTAAATCAACACCATATGCTTTTCACTATTAGGTTTTTAAACATTTAAGCCTGTAAGTTGCTTCCTCAATAGTATAATAGTATAGTCTGGGAAAATAGAAAAATCCATTATTGATTTAAAATTAAAACAATGCTGAAAATGCTGCTCCAAGAATTTGACCCTTTTTTAAGAATAAAAACCATTATTTTACCTTCAAAATTGATTTGCATGGTGCTTGATTAAAATGATGTGAAAATTTAATAACTTCCTATTCCTTGAATCATAAAAAGCTTTCCCTCTTCTGAACTTAGTACTAAGATTTGGTCCTCTCTGTCCAATACAACTTTCAGAGATCCAATACTTTTACTGCCATTTTCAACAATCGGAGAGCTAGACTTCTTTTAAGATTAGGAATAAATACTAGATTTTAAAAATCTTGGTGATATGGCACTTAATGGTAAATGGCCTTCAATTTTCACTTTTGGGGAAATATTTTTGCATTTTTGATAGTAATGATTAGATGTATAAATAACACAGTGACTTATGGTTCTAAAGAAAGCAGAAAGACTATGTATAATTTTCCAGTAAAATGTGTAGAAAAATAAACCTGAGATAAATTTGAGATTTTGTTTATTTTCATTATTTGACAAAGACTTTTTAGGACAACAATAACTAAATATTGTATACAAGATATATAAATATGCATATATGAAGTCTTCATGACATCATTAAGCTTAAATCTTTTGCCTTAAAAATCCAAGTAACAATTTTACTACATCTTTATCTTTATGACATGAAAATTTTCCATCAATTATTTTCTGCATTCTGAGACAGAAATAAGGTTTAAATAATAATTTTATTTTAATTATTAATGCAGATTTAATAAGAAAATATCTTATTATTTACATATTTTAATACTGCTTCAATGGAATACCAGGAAAACTTCTTAAAATTAAGAATATTCAACTGACAAATTGTTTTGACTAAAACTTTTCTGACAATATTTTAAATGATTTTGTAATTAAACTGACTGTTTTGACATATTTTCGACACAAGCTCGAACTACATAATTCTGTCCAATTTGCCAGCAGCAGAATATATCTTGAAAGTAAAAAAAATACTTACTTTCAATAAATAAATATTATCTTTGAAAGTTGACATTTTGATACCAAAAAGCCATATTCTGTGTATGGAAAAATTAAACAATATTCTTTCCAAGTACTAAAAGTATGACTATGAAATGAAGAAGGCAAGAAACAATAACATACATCGTTTAATTATGTCCAAATGGATGTTTAGAACCAAAAGACACTTTGATGTCAGACTTATCATATTGCATGCAAAGTAAGATCAGAAAAAGTCAAGCAAACAAAAAATTCCAAATAAAACCATGTTAGGAAAGAAAATCCTGTCTCCTTAAAGTATGCTGAATATGGGCAATCTCTATAGACTTTTAAGTGACATTCCACTTCCACCTGGCAGTGAGTTTCCAAACCAGTGAGTGGCAACTCAACAACGTCACAGAAGTCTCAATAGCAATTTTTTCTTTAGAAAGTCAACAGAAAAGCCAAAAACTCTATCTCAAGCAAACTTTTGAACATGAAAATATCCAGACATGAAATTTTGTAGCAAGAAGCGACTCAAAATCGACAAAACTAATTTAAAAGGTATTTTCGACTATATGTAATTGCTCTTTAGCCTGTCCCTAAAAGCAAAGTAACAAGGCTGCTTAATTTTAATATTTGTTTTGTTTAAATTCTTTTAACTATAAAAAGTTTATTAACCAAAAGTAATTCACACAGGAAAATATAAAGGAAACAGAAATAGCACACAATTCAATCTAGCAGATTTATCTTCATCAGTGACTTTGAAAAACAAAAGTAGAACACACATAAAAAATTCCAACTGTTAAGAAGGGCATAAAATGAAAAGTGAAAATCATCCTCTTCCTCTCACCCCTACTCATCTTAGTCTATTCTAAATTGTCTTAAAATTTTTAATATATTCATCCAGAAACGCACGTTTATATTTGTACCCATATTTACATGTACTCACCTACACTTAAACATTTATATAATGTTCTTCCACTTTAATGTAGAATCTATTCAATTCTAATATTAGAATTCTGTTATAAAAAATGTAAACATTGTTTTCATGATTGCCTCATTACATTTTTCAAGTAAGCATTATTTTGAAATAAATTCACCAATTGCATGTGGCTTGTTTCAAGTCCCTGTAACTAATTCAAATGATTTATAATGACATCCAAATATCCACAAAAAGTGAAGAAAAGTTCTTCAGATAATTCTATGTAGGCCCCATGAAAAATGGAATAAATAAAATTTCAAAAACCCTTGAAAAAGAGGCAATTCAGATAAAATCAAAGCTAATTATAAGACTTAAAATTTGTTTTATAAACTACTATTTCATGCAATCTAAAAAAAAAAAATGCCTCCATTTACCTCTTCTAAGACTGAACATAATATGATATAGAAATTAGGTAACAGTTAGACATTTTTAAAAAAATGATGGTCTAACATTCAAATCTATTTTATAACATAAATACATGAAAATAAATAAAAATTCTTTCCAAAAAGTTTTATTTGAATTTTCAAAAAGCAACTGAAGTTAGAAAGTGTCTCAATTTTATACTTGGTTTTGAAATCTCTTCAAATTCAAAGTGTAACATCTGCCTTTATCTGTAACATCTACCTTTATCTTTATCAAAACATATTTTGAATATTTTTAATTAAAATAATTCATAATTCTCTTCTTTATTTTTAAATCTTCAAAAAGGTTCTAATTTTATTTTCATAAATAAAAATTCATTTCTTCATTTCAACATATTCTAACCTAAAATCAAATTTTTATCTATCAAAAATTACATTTTAACTTAGAGATATAAATCTTATAATTCCCACTTTAATTTTTCTACAATACAATTTATCTCATATGAGAAAAAATATTCTCCAATTAAACCTGCAAATCTTTTATTATTAAATCAGAGTTGTTGATCATGGCTTCTTAGAGTTCTGTCTCAAATTTTGTCAATACCAATAATCTGACTTATGATGGAGTAAAAATCAAACTTCTAAGTTGGCACTCACGTTAAGAAATACTTGATGGGGGGGGAAGTTAATTCAAATTGATATTCTGATGGATGAGGCTACCTCTGACAGAGAAGGACACAACTCTTCACTTGAAAGAGATTCCAGAAATTTACAATAAACAGACTTCATTGAAAATAAAATCACTGCATAGCAGAGTAGTTTTAAGAAGCAGATTATGTGCATTTGATCTGCATAGTTCATAAAGAGATTTTGATTTCTCTTTCGTGATTAGTAACAACTTGGCCTTACTGCTTGAACACAAGTGCATTTGAAAGTCAACACTTGCTTTTAAATGTGCTTATCTTTTCCTCTCCCCTTGCCTGTCTCTCTGGAAGCCAGATCAGCAGCTCCCTCTTATCCCTGCCACCGCTGCTGTCCAGAACCACAATGAGGAAGGAAACTACAATAGGTCAAATTATTCTACCAGCTCGACTCCCCTAAATCCATTCACCATTATGAGTTCTGACAACCTCTTATGATTAATATCGTCATTTATAGTCAATGAAATTGATTCTTTCATCACCTTCAAAGCTCTAAAAAAAAAAAAAAAAGACCAAGAGATGTGTGGGCAGTGGGAGGTGATTTGTCTTTTACAATTTACGGAAGTGATAAAGAAATTTAGCAGAAAAAAGGAAACAATTTAACAGTAAGTTAGGAGGCTTCTGTCATAGAGCAAATTGAATCACTGTGTGTTTACCACAAATCCTATACTAGTTCTGCCTAATTATATGACAAAATATTTCCCATTTTGACTCAACCTCAGGCAGATTTCCCACTGTATCTGTACCGGCTGCATTCTTGAGCAACTTAGAGACAATTTGCTGGGTATTTGCAATGAACCATGTGTTGTGGGTAATTTGCCATCATAGTTTAAAACTTCAGTATCCCTTGCTTCTCTTGAGCAGAATTGTGAGTTGAGAGAAAACCGCTAACACCGTAAAAGCAATATTGTTTACTAAATCTGAATATCTCTGTCAATTAAAATACAGAATAAAACACAGTGACCAAAAAAGAACAACTTTTCCCACTTGTACATCCATTTCCCCCCTCTCACCTGTTTCCTCTTTGGGAAACTCTTCTCTCAGGTTTAGAGTTGTTCTAAAAAATCAGCCCTTAGCTTCATTCCTTTGCCTTTTCTCCTTTTTGTCCTGAGTGAAAAATTCTTCTGGAAAACAACATTTTATGCCTGAATTGATGGCCCAAGCTTTTAATTCTAATATTTCAATACATGGACTAAAGGAGATTATATATGTGTCTTGTGTTTCATGGACTTAGGGTTGTGATAATTTAGGTCTAGATTGCTGATAATATTGGGGCATTATACAATATATAGTCTGACAGTGGCCATAAAATTGACATTTGTTACTGCACTGTGCTTCGTGTTGCTTAATGGTGTCCACAAATATTTGCAAAACATAAAGAATACTGATATTTTAATGTTGCAGTAGGATTACATCAAATAAAAAGCACTTTAGCTATAGCTGTGTGACAGCGAAATTTACTGCACAACAATGGCAACAGAATTTAAATGAAAAGTTCTGTGGAAAAAAATAACCTGCTTTTTTGAGGTTTATACGTGTGTGTGTTTTTATTGGTGTGCTAAATTGATTCTATGCAGTAAATGGCATCATTGCTTTTACATAGCATTTTGATAATTTCCAGATGGCTCGTGTTTTCATTTTGCATTGGAAATTGTGAACATGGAATCATTTTCCAAAGTTTTAAAATGTGACATAATTGTGAGTCTAAACCTACATGAACACCATGACTATGTGAAAACCTTTTTTCCTTGTAAATGTAACATTTACAGACATACTCTCTATTAACTGTTCAAAATCACTTTATGGCTAAAACTAACTTGTTGGTGATGGTGATGACCTTAATGAAGATAGTCATTGGATGAGCAAACTATTTTGCCCTCTACCTGTCCACTAATATTACTTCAACCAAAGCTAAAACTTCAAACAATGTTTCTTTGGTTCATTTTTCTCTTTCCCTTCGGAACCATCGGTCTTAAAGGAATGTTGCCAAGGTGTCTAATTTCCCAGAAGTCCACTGCTGCAGCCTATCATTTGATATTAAATTGCAGTGTTTCTCTGCCCACCCTGCTCGTGGTGATCCCATTTCAGCTCAGTGCACAGCCTGCATTGCCACCCATTCTCCACACATGTCTGCCCCAAAGATCTTGTGTTGCAGACAGCTTTGCCACAGGGTAGGCAGTCTGGCCAAGCTCCAGGAGCACATTGTGGGTGATCTTGCTTTGTGTTTCATGTTAAGTACGGTTGGTGGATGCTGCTGAGGGACTGGCTTGAGAAGCCAGATGTGACATCTAGTGAAGGTTGGATACGATCATCATGCCAGAGAATTTCCATTTGGTATGGAACTGGATGCCATGTTGGTTTCTTGCAGTCTTCTGTTTTGCAAAGGCTGGCTACCAGTGTTCTTGATATGATTATCTTTGCTGAGAAAACTGAATTAATCCACGTAGCAAAATTCATACTGTCTCTAATATGCTAAATAATATCATTTGTTCCTTATCTGCATTTTAAGTCATAAAAAAACATGTTTCCAACAAACCAAAAACATTCATTCAACTAATATTGCTTTATGCAGAGACCTGTGCTCAGCATGGGAATAAGCGGAGAGTGAGACAACCTATAGACTTACCACTGAATTTGGGTCTGTATTTTTTCCCTTCTTTAATGAACTGCTTTGGCATTATAAGCCTGATTCCAGAACAGTCTTTAATTGTGCTATCAATAGAAACGCCACAGTTTTGGATGTATGCCGGTATTATACTATTACCTTGGCTTGACAAAAAATACTGTGCATCTAATTAATTAAACCATATCTCTTCTTGTTCAGAGTGTGGTTTGTTGCAATACCTAAACGTAGTCTTGTAAATATTCAAACTTAAAGTCTCTTACAGAAGAAAATATGTTACTTTCTAGTTCACTTTCTCCCATGCCACTTTATAAAACATAGGTGTTCATACACATATGCACACATATACATATATCTTCTTTCTTCCCTAGAAGTAACTTCAATTGGTCATTTGGTGTGTGTGCCTTGTGTTTGCATATATGTATGTTCATATCACAATTATATTTCAAGACTTTTTGTGTATATGTGAACACTACTATTGTTTCATGCATTGTTCACTTTAAATATGTCTTAGAAATCTTGCCCAGTGAATGTGTGTTAAGTCTACCACTTTCTTTTCAACCACTGAATAATATTCTTTACTACAGATGGACAATATTGGATTTAACCCAGGCCTCCATTGATGTATCATGGTACCATTTCTCATTTAGAAGGAATAATGCTTTATTGCCAATTTTTTTCTATTTAAAAGAATTTCTGTGGAAAAGCTACACCATACATATGATCTCCATTTTCAATATGCTATTCTTTTTCATTTGTAGTGTTTGAAATGTATCAAAGCTCCCATAAGAGAATTCTGGGTCTAATTCTCTCTGGAGTCTTCTCTGAAGTACTCATTGCTTGGAGGCATAAGTTTCAAGTTATATTTTGGTGGCAGCAGTAATCTCCCAAGTACTTCACGCTTTGCATTTTTTTAAGATAATTAATTAGTTTATAGCATTACATGCCCAGCATTGAAATTTAAAAACTGCATTGGAGCAATAAGCCAAGTGGCCTGTAAATCTTTATTTAGATGACTTGGAGAAGGTCATGTCTCATAAAATCTGAGCATATGAGTACAATACAATTTGTTATTCACTTGATTGAATTTTGAAAATCTAGTTTCAATAGGAACAGAGGATGGATCAAGATTAAATCTCTGTGCTTTAATTATAACCCTTAGAGAAAAGACATATAATTTGCCCCTTCAAGTTCCTTTTTGGTGAAGATGTAAACAAATATCAATGGAAAAGAATATATTTGTGAGTAGTGATAATGATTGGTCCTAATAACTCAGAGCAGCAATTTCATCCACACTTCCAGTTACTGGTTGAATTTTGTCCCCTAACAGAGATGATAAGTTGCTCAAAATCACTATTTTTTTGAAATCTCTCTCAGATTGTAAGCTTTCTGATATTCTATTGATATAAAATATGTCAACACACACATAAATGCAGGTGCCATTTCAGAGAATGGGCAAATTACTGGTTTTGTGAGAATTTCTAAGTTGAGTATTGTCACCTTTTTCATCTTGTGCCTCCCTTTAAAGGATCACCCAATTGAATTTAAGTTCCTCACATATCTACACATTTAACCAAGTTCTGCATTAATCAGTATGCTTAACTTCCTAGTATACACGATTGGTTTTGCAAAGATTTTAGACTAAAGAATAAGCCCCTGACTATCTATGAAGCACATTAGAGGTCAAGGGCTTCTGGCATAATTATTGCTGACTCAGGAGTATTGGCTTTTTCCTTAACCCCTGCTCAGGTTAGCCAATAGTCTGGCTTTGTCCTTTCTGCTCTCACAGACCTAATCCAAATGTTATCCCAGTACACCAAATTCTTAGCAGAAACTGAAGGGGAGATCATTGTCCAACAATGGTAAATATTCAATTTCATCCCCTTTGTTGCTGGGTTTAGGAGGTGAAAGAGTGAGTCAACCGGAGAAGCAGAATTTTATATTTATTAGTGAAACCTCTATCAGCACAGTGAGAAAAGTAATCATTCAACCTCGGGAATGTTTGCCTGCTTCTACAGGCTAAATACTAGCACTCTGTCTAGGCCTTCTCAAGCAGCTCAGAATACTGCTGCTGCTTCTGTGGCCCCATCAAAGGATGTCTAGGGGTCTGTTAATTTCAAACAAATAAAAATATCCATACTTCATGCTATCATTTCACATGATAAAGTCTAATATCTTTAGTTCCTCTGTAAAGCATAATTTTTCTTTGGCTTCTTTAATTTTTCCCTTATTTTCACTACAATAGTAGATATTAAATTTTATGGTCTATTTTTACCCAAAAAAGGTATGAAAAGATTGTATCAAAATTAAGTGGCCAACTAAAATGAGATGTCAATTCATACCCCTAGAATATTTAAAATTAAAAAGACTGACAATACCAAGTATCAGCAAAGATGTGGAGCCACTGGAACTCTCATCCATGACTGGCAGAGATTGTAAATTGGTTAAGCTACTTTGTTTGGCAGTTTTCTACAAAGTTAAGTATATACTTTTCATATAATCCAACAATCCTCCTCCTAGGTATTTACTCAAGAGAAATGAAAACATATGTCTACACAATGACTGTATGAGAACATATAGATCAACTTTATTAATAATAACGCAACGCTAGAATCACTCTACTGTTCAACAGTAGGCAAGTTGATGAATAAACAAATTATGGTATATCCATACAATGGAATCCTACTTGGTAATATGAAGAAGCAAACTACTGATACACACAACATGAGTAAATCTCAGAAATATTTTGTCGGACAAAATAAGACAGACACAAAAAAGTACAGATGGTATGATTTCATTTACATGAAATTCTAGTAAAACTGGCAAAACTGATTTACAGAAAGCAGATCAGTTGTTGCATGGGGCCAGGGTAGGGGTGTATCGACTGCTAAGGAATATAAGAAAATTTGGGGGGAGCAATGGAAATGTTTTATAGCTTGATTGTGGTATAGTTACATGGATGTAAATAATTGTCAAGCTTAATGAAATTGTATATGAGTACAATTGGAAATGTTATTGGAAATATTATAACTCAATGAAGTGATTTTTAAAAAATTAAATGGCCAGACATTTAGAAAAAGAATTCCTGAATCTGTCAAGATGAGCCTGAAATGAATAAACAAACAGCAATTCACACTGCTATAAGGAGTGTACTTTATCAAAATCTGGGGAAAACAATTAGGTCCAGAGATGTTTATATCTTCAAGCCAGTAATCTCACTTCCATAAACACATCCTAAGAACATTATGCGATCATTAGAAAAGGACATATGTAGGAAAATGTTACCTTTGGTAGCAAAAATAAACATTATTTACAGTAGCAGCAGTAAAAATTTACAAAGGAATCTTCCTAATGCCCAACAATAGGAAAATGATTATGAAAATGTTAACAAAACTCAATAAAAGATTATTCAATGATTAAAAACATGATTATTTAGCAGTGTGAAAAATGATCATCATATAATGTTAAAAAATTGTGTCTATACAATACATATCTCAGATATTTTGTTCACATATGACATGAAGGGAAACATGGAAAAATAGTTACATTTGTGGAAATAGAAAGAGAAGCCATTTACTTTCTTCCATTAATGTTATTATGTTATTCTTTTAACAAATAATGAATAAATGTTAGATGACCCAGAAGTGCATTTTTGCATTCTAATATCATCATAAGCTACTCTGCGGACTCCATGCTGCTCAGACACCTGGGAAAGTGACAAATCAATGTACCTAGTGGCGTTGAGGGACAGTATTCATCTGTAAATTAGAATGAACATAAGCCATGCTTTTCTCTTTACAAATTTGATAAATAAATACAAATTTATTTATCCCTCTTAAGCTTTTTGTTTCTTTGATTTTCACCTCTATCATTTATGATTTAATGGCAATTGCATTAGGTTTTTAGCTGTATAACAAATTATATCAAATTTACCAGCTTAAATTTACACATACTTCTTATCTCAGAGTTTCCATAAGTTAGAAGTCCAGGCATGGCTTAGCTGGTCCTCTGCTCAGAGTCATGCAAGGTGACAATCTAGGTGTATACTGTACAGTGTTTCTCCAAGCTCTCATGGCTGTTGGCAGAATTAATTAATTTTTTTTTTTGATAGAGTCTCACTCAGTTGCCCAGGCTGGAATGCAGTGGCACTATCTTGGCTCACTGCAACCTCTGCCTCCTGGGTTCAAGCAATTCTTCAGCCTCAGCCTCCTGAGTAGCTGGGATTACAGGTGCGCACCACCACACCCGGCTAATTTTTGAATTGTTAGTGGAGATGGGTTTTCACCAAGTTGGTCAGGCTGCTGTCAAACTCCTGATCTCGTGATCTGCCCATCTCAGCCTCCCAAAGTGCTGGGATTACAGGTGTAAGGCACCACGCCCGGCCAGAATTAATGTTCTTTTGATTGTAGGACTGAGGTCCCTACTTTGTAGCTGGCTGTTATACAAGGCTGCTCTCAGCTCCTAGAGGTTCCCGCAGGCAATGTAGCTCTCTCACAGGCCCTCTCACAACACTGCAGCTGCCTTTTTTTAATGCTAGCAGAAGCATCTGTCTTTTCAGAAAGAGTTCAATCCCTCTTTTAAGGGCTTTCATTTGAATAAATTGAGCCCACCCAAGATAACCTCCCTTTGAATCAACTGACTTGAGTCCTTACTTACACCTGCAAAGTTTGAATAAATTTTATTTAAATAAAGTGAGTCCATCCAAGGTAATCTCCCACAATCAACTGATTTGGGTCCTGAATTATATCTGCAAAATTTCTTCACCTTTGCCACACTGTAATGTAATCACGAGAGCGGCCCTCCATCATAATCATAGGTCCTGTTCACACTCAAGGGGAGGGGATTATACAGGGTGTAGGCACCAGCAGGTGGAAATCTTGGGTTGCATCTTAGAATTCTGCCTGCCACTGTAATGATATTTATTCTATTTATTTATTTTTATTATTATATTATATTTATATATTACATATATTTGCTATGGTAAAAAGAGGATTCTTACAAAGATTGAACCTAACCTCTTATGTGTCCACTACAATTTCTAAAGGTATTTCCTGAAACATACACACCACACACACACACACACACACCCCCCCCAATAAATAAGAGAAAATGCTGTGCTTGCAAAGCTGGCATATCCGTAAGCAGAGAAGCCACTCACCTTCATATGTCAAGCCTCCAGAGAACTCAGCATTTCCTTCATTGAAGTGATATATTTTCAGGTTAAGATAAGGATAATTAATATGAGCAGGAATTCTTCCAGTTCCTTTTCCATGTTAGTGGCAGACATCACTAGTGGACTACAGCATTCTTTTACACTGTGTCCAGACATGGCTTCAGAATTCTCAGACAGCTCTTCAGAATCCACAAAAATAAGTAGCAGTTGACACATGAGATTAAATCTACTTACCATCCCTGGTTTAAAGTACTCTTTTCAGAAAGTGCCTATTAAAATTAAACAACAAATTTGAGTGCCAGATATGAGTAAGGCACTTCAAAGAACTTATACCCAAGTTCAGAAAAAACTAAAAATATTCATAATCTATGTCATTTTGTTTTCATTCAAATTAGCATGTACTGAGGTTCTTGAAGAAAAATACATATTCCCTGCCATTTAGATTACTAATTTAACTGACGGGAAAAAAAATGGGAAAAGTTGCACTGTTTTTTACCTACTGAAAGCATATTTGAGAAGTAGCAATTGAAAGACAGCTTTCTTTTTATTGTTGTTTTGTTTTTTAAAATTTATTTATTTATTATACTTTAAGTTCTGGGGTACAAGTGCAGAATGTGCAGATTTGTTACATAGGTATACACGTGCCATGGTGGTTTGCTGCATCCATCACCCCGTCATCTACATTAGGTACTTCTCCCAGTGCTATCCCTCCACAATCCCCCTACCCCCTGTTATCCCCTCCCCTAGCCCCCCCACCCCCTGACAGGCCCTGGTGTGTGATGTTCCCCTCCTTGTGTCCATGTGTTCTCATTGTTCAACTCCCACTTATGAGTGAGAACATACAGTATTTGGTTTTCTGTTCTTGTGTCAGTTGCTGAGAATGATGGTTTCCAGTTTTATCCATGTCCCTGCAAAGGACATGAATGCATCCTTTTTCATGGCTGCATAGTAATCCATCATGTATATGTGCCACATTTTTGGAAAGACAGCTTTCTTATTTCTTGCGGTTTGCCTCCATAGGGCACTTCAGAATTTCCAAAGTGAATGCATGGTATAATATCACTTAATTACTGAAATAATGTTGCAATACAGGCATTATTATAATCTCTTTAAGTTGGAGAGGTCAATATAGGTCAATCAAGGTCATACAGGTGACCACATCACTTGCCCAAAATGAGAGTATTCTCTGCAGATACAGCCAGAATCAGTTTATTCTAGTTAAAACCGCATTTACCATCTGCCAAAGCACTTGAGACAGGGCTTTAACAGAATTATTCAGGCTACAAGTAACACCAACTCAAGTTGCGTTAAATAATAAAGTATCTCACATAACAGGAAGTCCAGGTTGTTGTGTCAGTTATGTTAACAAGGACTCAGGTTCTTTCTGTCCATCTTCTCTGCTGCCCTCAGCAACCGCTTCTTCCTAAAATTAGTTTCCTTTCCACCAGTCTCTCCATGGCCTCCATACAGGAAGCCTCCTGCCGTCCTCAAACCCTCTCTGATTCATGCCTAACTGCTTGCTGTCTGTGCACCCACCCTGAATCATTTTCTGCCTCTTCCTTATCCTCTCCATTTGACTATGCCTTTTATCTTTAAAAAGTTCTCACTCTTTCCACTAGAAACATGATTTAGTCCTTTTCTGCTCCTGCTTGGATAAATAATTTCCATTTACAGGAACCAAAACACTTATTCTCAAGCTACTGAGATGAGCAACATGCTCATGTATTTACATTCAGATGCTAGAGCTATTCAAACTATCCAAGTACCTATAAAATAAACTTTTCAAAACTTAAGCACAGTTTCCAAAAACAGACACAAATTTTCCAAAGTCTGCTTTTTCCTTTTTTACGATTTTCGCTAAATCTGCTTTTGAACATGTATCTAATAATAATTCCTTAGATGTGTATAGTAATAGTTGACACTTGTCAAACCACATAAAATAGCTGATTTGAGCCTTACAACAATTCTACAGGGCTGGAAAAGTGTGTGCTCTGATCCCATTTATATCTGAGGTATTTCTTTGCTCTTACAGAGGCATGAGCATGATAAGTAGAATGTCGTAGACTCCTCTGGAAATTATAGCAACACACATAGAAAGCTTTGAAAGCTTACATTTGCCAGGTGTGATTAACTCAGTGATTACATTGAAGAACATAGAGTGGTACTATGCATTATGGAGGATGCAATAATATATATCTATTATTAACATGTCTAAATTAATATATTCATATCTGTTATTAATTTATGTTACCTATTGTGTATTATATAATCATTAACAAGTAGGTGTGTATTTCACAATACTTAAAGAGATCTGTAATTCACGATGCACTTTCACATCTGCTCTCCCACGGTAGAGGCTGCCATGCTTGTTTTGTTCCCCTCTGACCCTGCTACCTTAGCCAGACCTGGTTAGATTTGGAACCCCAGACAGAGCCCATCAAATATTTTGGCAGGAGGAATAAATACCCTCAGCTGTGTACCACACTAGATTATATGATCCCATGAGACATACTGTGAGCGGACTTGCTGGTTAAAAACGGAGAGAAGATAGAAAAGGAAAAGAGAAAGGCTGAGCCTCAGGAATGTGCAACCGGCAGAGCTCCCATGTTATCCTGGAAGACGTTCCAGTCTTTGCTGACACCTGACTCTGCATACCTGAGGCAGCTTCCTGGATTCCTTACTTTCTCATGGATCCTTAGAAAACTCTCACCATCTGAAGTTCCAGAATTTGTTGTTCCTTGAAACTTGAAAAAGTAACACAAATTTGCTTCTGATTTCATGAAGCAAAATGTCATTAAACATTCTCTGGCTTAAAAAAATCAAATCTTTTTTCCCTTCTAAAATAGAAAGACAGAAGAAAAATAATAAAGATTGAATACTTTAGTATTAAGAGAAAATAATTTTATTTTCCTGAATGGAATTTTGTTTTCAATTACCAAAGGACTGAAAAATCTTCAGACCAGAAAAGAAAAAGTACTTGAGTTTTCCCTCTTTCCCACCCTAATTAAATACAATATATGTGCAAGGAACAGAGTGACAGTGTGTTCGCCGTAAATGAACCAAGCACACAAGGTCCATCCAATTTAACAGATTGTTCAATTCCATTTAGGTCACACTAGACTTTAATTTAAAATGCATCACGTTTTATTTGTTATTTGTAATTATACCACTAAATGCTGCTAAATGTACTGAGTCTAGAGGGTGCCTGTCGCATGCGAGGGTCTGGGCCCAAATTCCAGGTCTATTTTTCCAGGGTTAGATAGACCTGGAAAGTGAGGCTTAATATCCACTGGCTTACAGAGTGAATGTTACTCTTCCAAAACTATCCACCCTCTGAAACTGTGTTAGGATGACATAGTTAACTCCATTTTGCAAAACCATGCTTCATGTTAAAGTCACCTTTAACAGTTTGCTGCCCCAGCTGGGGAATAAATAAATATAAGTAAATAAGAAATAGATTTCTTCCTGTAGCTAAAAAAATATGGATCCTTCGTGTATGTTTTTCTTCAGTTCTAGTGAGTTGTATGTGTATTTGGAATGGGTGAAAAATAAATCAGGAAGCAATGGTTCTTTCTCTAAAGGAAGAAAAACATCACTTCTTATTGTGCCTATTTCTAACAGATAATTAATCTATATACGTTGTTGCAATTTAGTAGTCTGTCTGACCCCAGGACAGCAGGCAGAGTCAATCTCGCTCTCACTCTCTTTCTTTCTCTCTCTCCTCACACCTCACACACACACATACACACACCACAAAACTCGCTCTCTGTCACACACACCTGCGTGTACTAAGCTCTTAAGTGTCATTAGTAGCAAACACAGTCTCTGTTTAAAAGATGATAATTCAGTTATTCCAAGATAGGAAGCTCTCTCTTACCCTCAACACCTGCATAAAAAATGCCAGGGTATTTAAAACAAGTGGCCTGGTATTTATTTCCAAATACCACAGTATTACTGCTGCAGCTAGATAAATACCACATGACATGAGGGATAACAAACATTCTGCCATGGCCCTAGATAGATCTGAGTTTACAAAGATTAAGGTAGACAACACTGAGAAACTCAGGCAAGCAAAGAAACTTAAGATACGACTTTCTCCCAGTGGTGTGAAAAGCTATGGGAAATTCAAAAATAAAAAAATAAAAATAAGCTTCATAGAAAGCTTCATAAAAATAACCTGGAGAAAATACAAATATGAATATCAGCATTAAATTAAAACATACCTGGAAGTGAGTGTTGACTCAGACAATGCAAAATTCTGAAAGTAGGACTGGAGACCAATCTTTAAAAGGACATGAAATTGGCAGCAGCAGGAATGGGCATATCACTCACAAACTTTGAAAAGTTAAAAATACCCTCCTCAAGTAAAGTGATTTTTATTAAAGTTCAAAAGCAGGACTTAAAGTTTCTCTTCTCATTATGTTCTTAAGGGCACTCTTCAGTTTTCACTTCCTTCTTGCCCAAAGGCAAAGATGACATAGCTGTGTCTCTGTGAATTTTCATCTACTCTTATAAGAAAACTGAGACATACCAACACTTTCAGAACATGTGAAGATAGTTCTCTTTTTGAATCTGTGTGACCAAAAAATCCAAAATAATACATTGACTCAAGGTCTTGCAGTGCTTTGATTCATATTCAGTATCTACACAAAGAATGGCTTTCATTCTTGGAACAAGTATCTTCTGAATGTCTACCATATGTCAGGCTCAGCACTGGGCTCTGGAAACTCAGCCATGGTATAGGAGGCATTCAATAAGTATTTGTTGTCACTCATTTGAACCAAAATTAGGATGAGATGGGGCAAAGATGTGAGTTAACTAGTCTTCATTAAAGACTACTTTTAGTATTGTTTTAATTTTTAAATAATTTTATTTTTTAATTGATGCATAATAGATGTACATATTTTGGTGATACATGTGACAATTTATACATTCATGTAACATTAAAGATCAAATCAGTACTACTGGGATATCTATCACCTTAAATATTTGTCTTTTTCTTATGCTAGAAACATTCAAATTATTCTCTTCTACCTATTTCGAAATATACAATAGATTATTGTATATAGTCATTCAACTGATCTCTCAAACTCTAGGTTTTATTTCTTCTATCCAACTATATATTTGTACCTATTAATCCACTCTCTTATTCCCCCCATCTCCAGTTTTATCATTTCAAAATATGATAATAACTCAAACAAATACAGCAAAATTAATCAAAAGTCAGATTAATATATAAATAGGAACTCAATTTGTACATGTAAATAAATACTTCTAAAATATTCAAAAACCATTTTTCTCAACTAATTTATTCCTCCACAATTTTTGCACACTATTAATTTTAAATTTTAATGTACTGAGATTTTAAGAAAATTTTCGACTCAGTTTCCTTCTAAATAATAAAAATTTCCACATAGCAGACACCAAATCCATAAGGTTTGGGGGGCTTCTATATGCTCTTCTGCATTCTGCTCTTCACACTCACATCCCATTTAGAACCTTCCTCTTATGCGTCTTGATTATTTCTGAAGCTGGCTGGGCACATGGAAGTGTGCAGATGTTCAGTGCTCCCACTGGAAGGTTACCTTATAGCTTAAAATATAAACATTCACATTTTCACTTAGAGAAATAGAAGATGATGAGGGAAAAGTGCAAATGAAAGCAATTTAAAAGCCTTTGTAGCTTTTCAAATGTTCAGTTGTTTAATCACTACCTTAACAGAGATGTGTAAATTATATTTATCAATACCAAATAAAAATCTACCCTGACTATAACATCACTTTGTTATGTATTATGAATAAACTTTTGTCTGTTGGAACTGTTTTGTGCAAAAGCAATTGAGTCACATGACAGCATTCGTGATTTTAACAGAAACTTTTGCTGGTGGAAGCTTCTGCTAGAATGTTACACATAAACCACAAGTGCATTTTCTGTTACCAGGGAAAGTAGAACAGATATGGTGTTAGTCTTTACCTTCCTTTAAAGCCAAAAGAAAGATAAGATTTCCACTGCCTTAGCAGTTTGAAAGCAAGTGAAACAAGCTTTACTTCCCAAAGCATTCTTGTTTAGAACACTATGCAATTCAAATTCACTTTGCAGAAAATAAAATCAGATCATTTAAGAGAAGGAGGGAAAGGATCCAAGAAGAAAAGACTGAAGGAAGCTGTGTGTCATTACTTCAGTTATAAATTATGAGCCGAAAGCAGTCTCTCAGCATTTGTATTTGATGAACAAAAATTGATTGCTTCAAGGGCATTTCAATCCTTTTGATGTTCCCATCTTTTAGCTCACCACAAATCTGAATCCTTAACAGAATGATTATAGCATTATAGTAATCCTGAGAGCCAATACTAAAGGATTTGCAAGAGCAATGGAGATCAATAGTTTGAAAAAAGAATGTCTTTTTGAATTGACAGCGCTGTCTCGCCTGATCGTGAACCTGAACAAAATAAGTGGAGTCTAAGTACACAAGCAATCTCACAGGCCAAGCTGAGCTGCTGCAATGAGCCAGTTTTCTGAGAGCTTGAATAGGCCTGAGTGCTGAATATTTCTAAAGGATTAAACCCAAACTAATGGCAACCCAAAGATATTTTGCAAACAATCAGCCTTCCCCCAAAATAGTTAAGATAATACATTATGGGTCTTGGTTTGGTATTCAAAAGACTGAGTTCAGCTACAGGTTCAACATTTGCTTTTGCATAGAGTTTGAGATTATGGGAAATTGGATTAGCAGCAACGTTGTCTTAATGGCCATCTCCTTTGGGCTACTTTGAAATTGAGAATCCCCGCAGAATTCCAGGATGGACTGGAAAGAACTACATCCTTAACACATAACATGTTAGAAAACCCAATGAGCCAGAATTGTTTAAAGACACAATTGCCCACATCTATGGGATTTTCAAGTTGTAACATTATTTGATACCTCAAAAGACAGAGAAAGACAGCTGACTGTTAAAGGCTCCTTGAACAATTCAAGGATTAGCATAAAATTATACATAAAGGGGAGTAAGTACAGCACAGGCACTTGCTCACCACAGTAGGGGCATTGTTAGGAAACGCAAATGGACTCAGTGAAAGTGTGAAGGCATCTTAACATTGTCTGAGGACCTGCATGTTTTAACATTGATGTATATATTTTCCAGTTCTTTGTTTCCTCAACAAGAGGCCAGCTTAGTCCACTGGAGAAAGAAGTCAGAAGACTTCAGATGGCACACATCTGGAGAACATCCCACGGAAAATTGTGAATGGCTAAGTAATCTCTTTCAGTACCAAGACAAGGAGTGGTAATTTATGGTTTAACAGACTACAAAATCTGCCATTAATTCTAACATACAAACTTTAAATCAATGATTTGGAAGAGTAAAATACGTAGCAACAATTACAGAAGGCAAACAGCCATCCTGAATGATACAGGATTCACACTTCCAAAGATTAAGAAGAAAAAAAAAAACCTTTTCTCTAACAGAGTTTATGTTTTCATCCACCAGGCAAGACAGCCTTGCTGGCCATTACCCTGGTAGGATGGTGCTGATCCCACATTTCTGGCATCTAAAAGAGTGGCTCAAATTAAAAGCATGTTGAAGTCACAATCCTCGAGAGTTGTGTTGGAGCAGGCTTAAACATTTTATCTGGAGGCTCTGCATGATAACGTGTGATCCTTAAAGTTAACCTTTTTTTTCAAGCTGTTTAAAATGTTTTGTAGCTGTTCTTGTCTAAATGAAACAAAAGAAGGATACGCAGGAACTGGCATAAATAATAGCTGCCTTAAAAGGGGGCAGCAAAATTGATAGCTCTACAAATGGCAGCCACCTGTACCAGGAAAACTCAAAGAAAGAGAATAAGTATTTGAAAGAAAGAATAATTGGAGATGTGACAGCAAAGAATAGAAATCACTCCCCAGAAGGTGTTTAAAAAGCTCTTCTCTCTCCTACTTAATCACTGTTCCCTTAAGCCTATAAATTAAAATGCAATGTGTATGTTATATGCATTATGAGCATGAATACTCATGTAATCTAAAGAATCTTTGCCCAGCTTGTTTTCATACTGCCAGAGTCAATTCCATAAATAATATAAGAACAACAAACTCTTACAGTGAACTGTTCTGCATTACATTATTTTACAATATTATTAAATTGTGGTATTGATAGTCTGTTACTTAAGGCTCTCAAATTAGTGCATAAACAAAGTCTTGATTTCTCTAACTAAAAAAAAAATTATCATTCTTTCCTTTAGAAAAGGTATAACAGATACATCACTAAATGTGAAAGAAATGTATAAAAGAATAAAATGCTAGTTGGCAATATATCCCTGAGAACTTAAATAGTACACATGAGGAATGATTGAGTGAGTCAAATGCTAGCTTTGTTGTAGTAAAAGAAGTGCTTTAAAGAAGTCCGTTGTTGGAAGAAGAAATGCACAACCTTCTAATTTTTGAATGAATAAAAAAATATCTAACTCTTTAGCAAATTAATAATTCAATCCAACCAACTTGACTGGCATCCACTGGCCTTGTAGTAGGGATTCAAAGATAAATAAGACACGAAGGAGCTTGTAATCTAGTAGGGGTGATCTTTGTACCCTTGAAATGTGCTTGTGGTATATAACAGAAAAATGTATTTTGTCTTTGTCCTTAGGTTCCTAGCACAGGTTCCTAAAATCACTGGAATTTCCTGAGTGATAAGAATGGCTTTTATTATTTGTAAGGAGCTCCTTTTGATCCTGTCAGAGTTTATGCTAATGAAGTAACTTGGACTGGGGTACCTAGATAGCCTCAGGATAGGGCTGGTCACCAGGAAGACCAAATGATTAGAACTGGAACTTTCATTTCCTCCCACCAACGTCCAGGAAGAAGAGGGAGACCTAGAGATTAAGATCTATAAAAACTCTTGACATGTGATGAGTTTCTGGTTGGCAGACACATGGAGGTACTGGAAGGATAGCTCCCTGGAATCATGGAAGCTCTCCACATACATACACACCCCAGCTCCCATACATTGCCCTATGCAACTCTCCCATTTGGCTGTTCCTGAGTTTTCCTTTATAGTAAACTTGTAAGTACAAACAAAGTACTTTCCTGAATTCTGTGAGCCATTCTAACAATTATCAAAGCTGGGAAGGGGGTCATAGAACCCCCAGTTTATAGCTGGTTAGTCTAAAGCACAAGTGGTAACTCAGGCTTTGTGACTAGCATTTGAAGTGGGGTCACTCTTGTGGAACTCAGCCCTTTAACCTGTGAGATCTGACATTAACTCCAGGTAGATAGTATCCAAACTGAATTGAATTGTAGAACACCAGTAGAGAAACAGTTCTCTATTAGTGTCATTAGTATTATGGTTCTATTATTGCCAATGTCACCTAAAAGCTGATCTGATTTTCTATAAATGCTTGTAATTTCAAATTTTAGCATCATTTACAAGCGAAAAATCTATATGTAATCAGTCTAAGAGCAGGGCAAGTGTAGCAACACTATGCAACACAACCTTCCCCAAATATTTCCCTTAGAACAATACACAACAAAGGTTATAGGTTTGTTTGCCTGGTGTGCAGCAAGTCAACATTCAGGACATTAGGGATGGCAGCAGAGAAAGAACTGAATGGAAGAGGTGGAAGGGAACCTCAAATCCACCTCTCCAAGGAACTGGTTCTAAGGATTTTGCAGGAGGCTGAGATGTGAGGACTGTTAATTGTTTGAAGAGTGCAGAGTGAAGTCATGAGAAAGAGAAGATGAAAAAAACTTCATTTTTACACTGATGGGGTTCCTCTGGGGGGGGTCTATAAACTGGCTGGCATCAGCCATTCCACTGGAATTGAAGATCTAAAAAATGTCTTAAGCAATTCTTAAACACAAAGCCTTGTAATTCTAACATCAGTGATCCTATCTGTAAGACAAGTGAGGAAGCAAATGGTCAGTATTTAGTGCTATATGACTTTTGGTTACAAGAAAGTGAGCCAAAGTGCAGCCTGATGAATATGTAATTATAACTGTATTTTGCCGAGAACCTGGCATGTTAATCCTGTTAACCCTATGAGGATGGTTTCTATAACAGGTTCCAAGGAACACTAGTCCCAAAAGATGTTCTCTACAGAAAAAAGTTTCCATGGCCGATTAGTTTAGGAATTACTAAACTATACACAGATTAGAGAATCACAATATATATCCTTATATAAAATCTCTTGAAAAAAAATTAATGAAGAAAAGAGCTTACCTCTGTTTAAATTCAGTATTTCACAGCATGCCTTTATTCATTACACTATCAACACCCTTGAAAACAAGAGTTCTAGGGAACATACTTTGGGAAATTTCTGTGGATCATCCTCAAGGATCAGTTTCTGAGCCAGACTAAAGCAATGACTTCCTTTGCTCTGAGATTCTATCTCAATTGATACCAGAAACATTACATAGTTTCTTTCTTTCTTTCTTAAACTTTTATTTTAAGCTTAGGGGTACATGTGCAGGTTTGTTACATAGGTAAACATGTGTCATGGGGGTTTGTTGTACAAATTATTTCATCACCCAAGTATTAAGCCCAGTACCCATTTGTTATTTTTCCTGATCCTCTCCCTCCTTCCACCCTTCACCCTCTAATAGTCCCCAACATGTGTCATTCCCTTCTATGTGTCCATGTAGTCTCATAAGTTAGCTCCCATTTATAAGTGAGAACATAATGGTATTGGGTTTCTGTTGCTTTGTTAGTTTGCTAAGGATAATCTTTCTTAAACATGAATTAGCACAAGCCATTTCAAATATTCTTCACAGGTTTAGAGACATCCCTCAAAACCTGGGTTAGAAATAAATGAATTAATTGATTATTTCTTAAACATTTAGCACAATTATAGAATTAGATTAATTCCAAATGTACATAACTAAAGCAGATGAACTGTTAGGAATTCCAAGTGCTAACAAAAATTTAACTGTTTGAAACACACATAGAGATTGAGTTTCACTGCATAAAAATAGAACAGCAATAGAATAACAGAAAGCTATAAAGGAGTGCCAGGGGCCTGTGGGTGGTGACAGTGGGGTTGTGCACTTGACTTGAGACCATCGCTGATGAGAACCAGGAGTCTTTAAGATATTTGGTTGCTACTCAGCTACCTTAAATGAAAACAGAGCATTAGTTAT
This sequence comes from Ateles fusciceps, assembly GCA_036589455.1. Lineage (NCBI taxonomy): Eukaryota > Metazoa > Chordata > Mammalia > Primates > Atelidae > Ateles > Ateles fusciceps. The sequence goes on along the minus strand of JAZHEH010000065.1, from coordinate 31,387,364 downwards.
GTAGATGGAGAATGCTTCATGAAACTGAAGGCCAAGAATGCAACTGGGACTGACTGCACACCAGGAAGCATCCTGGAGATCAGCTCTCTTCCAATCTCTCCAAACTGCATCTTGGCTTCTTTCTACTGTCTACTCCCTTCCTCTCTGTCTCTGCAGACAGGCCTTTCTCCACTCTGCACCTATGACTCATGGCAGCCTCTGGCCCCCAGGTCTACATGTTCCAGCCACATGGAGTAACTAGAGATCTGGTTTCAAAGCCAAATCATTGAACATGTAGACATGTTCAAACAATGTGACTGGTCCATCGCAGGTCAGGTGTCTTGACAGCGCTGGCTAAAGGCACAAATAATAGCGCATAAAGATGACCTCCAAGAGCTCACCCTGTGAAGCCGAAGTGTAGTTACCAAAGAACCAGAGATAGGCCATAGAGGAAGGAGACTCTCCAAAAATGTCCACTGAAGTTATCGAAGCTGTGGTTTAGAAATTTATTCTTTCAGAAAAACAGACAGGGTTGTAGTTTATACATGTAGGTAGATTGGCAAATGCCATTACTAACACTAATAATGGAAAGGCGTGATGAGCAAATTAGTAGTAAAAGCAGAGTTGCAGTGGTTCACGGAATATCGTTATCTCACTTCAGAGGAGATGCAACGAGAAGTTTTTCACTTCTTGTCTGATAACACAAACCAAATTTTAAAAAGAAAAATGCTTTTAACATTACCTTTAAGACACTTTTCCACTTCAAAATAATTGCTAACATGTTCTGGGACACTATTCTAATCTTTTTAGGTGTAGTAATTCAATTAATAATCCAGCAACCCTACCCATGATAAGATATTTAGTTTCATCTGTACTTTACAAATGATACAACTGAGGCTTAGAGTGTTCAAGAAAACTTTCAAGGGTTACACAGCTAGAAAATGGCAGAGCCAGGGTTTCAGCCAAAAAAGCCATACTAGAACACTCAGAATAAGAAGTCTGTCCAATCCAGAGTCCAGGACAGAGAGAAACTGAGGCTGCCTGGAGCTGCACAGTCACATGACGGTTGCTTAAACGCTAGTAGGTATCATCTACCTTCCTCATAAAATAAATATATTCAAACTTAAAAATGAAATTTAAATCAGTGCACTAACAAAGACTCAAAACATACAAAATTCATCAGCTACTCAAAATTAAAAATTATTGGCTTAGAAGGCCATTAAGCACACATGCTCTGCACCATATGTGTGCAGATACTCATTCCACAGGTCCTGAGAGTTAAATTTTTTCCTCATTTCATATGAATTGAGAAGAATTAAAAGAGTTTGTGTTGGGGTGAAAAGCTTTCCAAGCAGGTTTTGTTCACTGAAGTTAAAGGACAGTTAATTTTAAAATATGTGCACTTAAGAACAGCGTTTGATCTGCCAACAAATAAACCAAGAATTTTCAGTAAAATGGAAAAAGTTTTAAGGTCTGGAAGTGATATAAAATTGTCATGAAAAATAAAATGTTTCAGTTGTTTGATAGCAGCTTGGTGCCAGTTCTGATAGACACTCTAGGGATCCAGAGATTTCCACAACCAGGGGCATATGGTTGAGAATTGTTACGTGCAGAGACTTAGTCTAGTACTGTACTACCCTTTCAGCATTCAGCAGCCAGTAGGTACTTGAGTGTTAGTTTTCATCTAGCCTTAGTTGGAAGGAAGAGAAGATCTTGAAGTTCTAAAGCAAAACTGGTAAAGTTCTCTGTGTCTTTCAAAGTCACTGTTACTGTCTGCACACACTTCCCAGTAACCTGGGTGGGCTCTCTCATGGATGGCCTCACATTGCTCTCAAAGAGCACAAATGCTGTCAATTAAAGCAATGAGTCTCAAAGAAACAAGTCTACTCTTAGCTATACGGTCCTGTGCATGGAACTGCAAAGGCAGCAAGAATTCTAATAGCTGGGATGGGAAAATAGAAGTTCAGAGATTAGGAGAAGCTACAGCTAGAAACAAATTCAAGGAGTTTTGTAGGACTGAACAGAGGCATCCAGTGAGAGCAGAAACCCGAATATGATTATCACAGGGCTTCCTAAGGGAAGAACCTGACTGGAGTGTGAGGGAGAAGAAGGCACAGTGGGAAGCCCTAAAAATACACTTTCCTTCTCTGGTCCTCAGCAAATGAGCCTCAATATCATCCCAGACATCACAGCTAAGTACCCTGAAAAGCTCCACTTCAAAATAAGAAGGAATATAAGTTAGAGAAACTCAGTTTGTTGAATATAAATTATTCATAGCCTTATTAGAAATAAAATGTCCTTGTTAATAAAACACTCCGGTTATCACATATGCTGTATATGGATTATCATTTTTTCATAGATATGAATGCAAAAAAGTACACTCACAGCCTTAAATGGAATAAACTTGGTTTTCTTTTCCCTTATTGGTGTGGAGGCCCTTGAGGATCTCATTCTGTACAGGCACAACATCATTTAACACCATTTATCATTCAGCTGAAGATGTGTGAAATCACTAGTTAACACAATTCCCTTTGATGGTCTGTCAGATTAAAAACCATTCCTCGCTGTTTGCAATATGTGTTCTCTATATAAATTAATATATTATAACTGAAGTCAAAACCACAGCTAATATTGACATTGCCATAGTATTAGGCAAGGGTCCATTACGTGTTCAGGAACTTCAAGTTGCTGCCCTGCACAGATAACATCCACACTAACTAGCTCCACATTTCCCTCCCTCTCTTCCCTTTCCTCTTCTGGAGTGGCCCTTTGAATACTTTCCCATCTTACTCCATTTCAATGTGGCCTGCTTTCCTTATTATGTCTTTCTTATGTTCCTGTGGGTTAGAGCATATATTCTTCTAATTAGAATGTAAAAATCAGTCCAGAAATAATCAATCGATAGAATGTGATACAATTACTGCTGGAAAGATGGAGGAGGGAGAGAATAAGAGAAGGATTTAATGCTTTACAGAAAAACCAACCTTCTCTATAAGCGGAAAGCATAACCCATTAGCATTCCAAACAGGCTATGCAAAGCTTTCAAATGGTAGGGCTGAGCTGGTCCTGCCCCTCTCCCCATGCACACACATCCCAGGGGTGTCTCCATCCTGGAGCCTCCATACACACGGCTGGCTCAGCATCTGGAATTTTATCACCATTGCAGAGAGGATCTGGATGGACCCACTGCTGGTTACTCCAGATTTTTCTCATGACTGAATGGCTTGATATCCATTAACTCACATGGTATTCTCTGTAGTTGATTTTTGCAGATATTTTCTCTTTCGACACATTTGTATTACAAAGAGGAACATATGGTTCTCAAAAAACCATTTCTATATGTATACGTTCCAGAGTTTTCAGATCTTTTTTGTTTCTAATTTAGCTTTTTAAAACCTTTTTTTTTTTATTAACACTTTAAAGATGGTTTTTCTGCAAGGATCACATATAATCATACTTAAAATTCCTTAAAGTCAGTGGCATTTTAGTAAGCATACTTTATGTAGGAGACAAATAGCGTCTAAGACAAATAGACAAGAGGTTTAAGAAAGAAGAAATACAAAGAATATATTCTCATGGAGCGAAAGTATAGAGGGCTGCATTTTTGTCCGTAGGATGGCTACCCTTTAACTGGCATTTCTCCTATCCACTCAAATTCACACAGGCCACCTCTACCATCTCGACCAGGATCTTGACGTTTTAAAAGCTATTCTCCTTTGATAGCTGGAGTACAGAGAGAAATGTGGAGGATGTGGACTAATGGGAATAAAAATTAATTCTGCCAAATCAAAAACAAAAAATGGTAGGCATGATATGACATGTTTCAGTTGATGTATCCTGGCCCAGCTGGGAAAGAAAACTATAAAGATGATGCATTTCTATTTACATTGTTATAACAGCTGCAATAATTATTCTGCAATCTAAGGACTGACGTTTTCAGCTATGAAAATTACAGTTTCTTATAGCTACTTACCACAAGATTTTTTTTTTTTTTTTTTTTTTTTTGAGAAGGAGTTTTGCCGTGTCACCCAGGTTGGAATGCAATAGCACTGTCTCAGCTCACTGCAACCTCCATCTCCCGGGTTCAAATGATTCTCCTGCCTCAGCCTCCTGAGTAGATGGGATTGCAGATGCCCACCACCATGCCCAGCTAATTTTTGTATTTTTAGTAGAGACGAAGTTTCACTATGTTGGCCAGGTTGGTCTCGAACTCCTGATCTCTTGATTGGCCTGCCTCAGCCTCTCAAAGTGCTGGGATTATAGGCGTGAGCCGCCGCACCCAGCCCACAAGATTTTTTAAAATGATGATTAGAGAAAAAACTTAGCTGAAGCTCACTTCACTCCATGATTTACTTCTTTAAAGCAAAATTAATGATAGCATGCTATGTTTCATAAACAAATGTTAAAGCAAAATGGATAAATGCATGAACTCCAAGGCCATTCTGCCCAGCTTTCAATCCTGATCCTATCACTCATTATCTGGTGGCCTTGATCAAGTGACTTAACCTCTCTATGCTTCAGTCCTTGGCATTTGATTAACAGACAATAGATGTTGCTACTCTTATTATTTTGACTCGTTTCTGTATTAGCAAATATATAAACACTTACACTAACTGGTTTAGGTGGGGATAAGTAATGTTAGCTAATATAACAAACTCCAAAATTTAAATACGCTTAACACAACGATAATATTTTCCACTCATGCCAAAGGACAGAGTATGGAGATGGATAGCTTTACTCACCAATGTGGGAACAGGTTCTACCTATTTGATAGTTTCTCCATATTCTATAGCCTTGGTGTCCATCACCGGATCCCCTGCATCTAGTCAGTAGAAAGAGAGCTCAGGAAAATGCAGGGTATTTAGTAGCCAGGCCTAAAAGTAGCCTGCATCATGTCCACCACATTTTATCCTCCAGGACTTAATTATGGCCCCATCTGCATACCAGGGGACTAGAAAATATAGTCTTACAGTTGCCAGAAAGAAGAGGAGAAAATAGATTCAGGAGAGCACTACAGGTTTTATAACAAGACACTCTCCTTCTTACCTTTGACACGAAGGGCATTGGTAGGAGTTTACTTGGGATTTAAAGATGTACAAAGTAAGCAATATATGCTATTGCTGTGATAAGTTATTAAAGCAATGCCTTAATAGCTTATCACAGCAATAGCATATATATGACGTAACATTTATGACCATTTATGACCGTGTGATATTATTAGTGCCTTAATAACTTTTCACAGCAATAGTATATATATGACGTAACATTTATGACCATTAAGTGAGAGAGTATATCTAAAGAGTCTGGCACCTAGTATTCAATAATTGTCAACTATTTCATTAATTATTGCATGTTAATTTACAAATAGTAGGCACATCATACAGCAAATGCCTTTTTTGAGAATGTAAAATATTCTTCCCACAAATCTTTCCATACCAGTGTATACATTTTATATTCTCCTTTTACATGGCTCAAAATGAATATCCTTTGTAATAAGAAAGGTAAAACCGAAGCCCCAAAGCAGCATCGAACTCTGTATTTTCTAATAATCTTGCTATTTATTTCTCCTGGATCTCATCTCAGCTTCTCTTAGTTATTTTTCTGCGAGTCCTGAGAATGGTATAACATAATGGTGTTGGGATATTATATGTAACTTGAAAACACTGTTGTGTTACCAGTCAAGAACATGATCTTCCTCACAATTTCTCTATCTATCTCATAGTTCTCATTTAAAAAGCAATTCTGGAATTCCACATGTTTTGCAGAAGATCCTGAGAATCAATTAAATTGAGAGTACCATTGTAAAGAGTAATAAGCTTTATACGAACTCACTGCAGGTATTATAAAATGTAGTCCTGTTAGAATAGGAGGAAAATATAATTAGATGATTCAAATCTAGAGGCAACTTGTGTCTATTAGGTCATGGAAATACACTGGCAAACAATCTCTTCCATGGGACTATCCTGTAAGAGCTAATTCAGGAATTATGTTTCTTCTATAGAAGCTATAGTTATCAATGTGGTGCTGGAATTGTCCTCTAACAAAGGAGCAAAAATTGCTTTGTTTAGAAATTTTTACTTTACTTTTGTCTAAGACACTTTGTTTCAATCACTTTTCAGCAAGAAGATCAAGCTATCTATATAAGATTGACAAAAAATGGAATCACAAAATAAGACTGAATTCAGCTTTCTGTACTTTACGGCAAGAAAATATCGGCCAACATATTCTGAGTCCTTGCTATGTGCCAGATGTTGTTCTAGGTCCTTTGAGACAGGTTCTATTATTATCCCCATTTCACAGACCAGAAATGGAGACTGGGAGAAGGAACTTGCCTAAGACCAGGGGCTGGTTTGAGGCAACGCTGGAATTTGAATATAGGGAACCTGGCTCCAGAGTCCAAGTTCTTCACCATGACCAGCCCTTAATAACTGGAAGGTGACAAACTACCTGAAACTAATACCCAATGTAATGCATTAAATATTTCTCATGCCTTTTATGTGTAGAAAAATAATAACCATTTGTTATTTCAAACCAATATCTGGCCCCATGCCTGAACATAGGAATTCTTCCCAAGCAGGAACTTGGGCTTAGCACATTGATGTGGTTAGGCTTTGTGTCCCCACCTGAATCTCATCTTGAATTGTAATCCCCATAATCCCTATGTGTCAAGGGAGAGACTAGGTGAAGGTAATTGAATCATGGGAGTGGTTACCTCTATGCTGTTCTACTGATAGTGAATGGGTATTCAAGAGATCCGACGGTTTTATAAGGGGCTCTTCCCCCCTTTGCCGGGCATTTCTCTTTCCTGCCATCTTGTGAAGAAGGTGTTTTGCTTCTACTTCACCTCTCACCATGATTGTAAGTTTCCTGAGGCTTCCCCAGCCATGCTGAACTGTGAGTCAAGTAAACCTCTTTCCTTTATAAATTATCCAATCTTGTGCAGTTCTTTATAGCTACATGAAAACAACTAATACACACATACTACCCTAAGGTTCTTAGCTAGTATTGCATGGCTTAAAACATTGTTACTCAAATACGAATCAAATGATGTCACATATGAAACGTAGATGACCTTTACCACACAGTCCCCATACAGTATCTCTGAGCTTTGTCTTTCAACAAACCTATTAAAAGAAAATAGCAAAAGGTGACTCCAGGAGTCTAAGAGCTTGGCCTCTGAAGTGGACAGGAGGCTTTGAGGCCTAACACTTTCTTTTACCACTTGTATGACCAGTTACTTTAATATGATAATAAAAGTACTTTTACTATTAGGTTTTCTTTTTTTTTTTTTTTTTTGACATAGGGTCTCACTTGTCACCCAGGCTAGAGGGCAGTGGTACAGTCTCTGCTCACTGCAACCTCTGCTTTCCAGGTTCAAGCAATTCTCCTGCCTCAGCTCCCAAGTAGCTGAGATTACAGGCACACACCACCTACACCTGGCTAATGTTTGTATTTTTAGTAGAGACGGGGTTTCACCATATTGACCAGAGTGGTCTCAAACTCCTGACCTCAGGTGATCCACCTGCCTTAGCCTCCCAAAGTGTTGGGATTACAGGCGTGAGCCACAGCACCTAGCGCTATTGTTTTATAAGCCCACAACATTTCTCTATGTTTCTGTGTGGGATGTGGAAGTACAGAGGAGACTCGAGGCCTGATTTGGTAGATTACAGAAATGGCAGTGTTTTAACCTCCCTGTGACAGGCAGAAATCTAAAGATGGCCTTCCTAACCCCAAGATTTCTATTCTGCCCATTCAAACAAACACTAATCTACATATTGCTGTGAAGGGAATTTGTAAGTGTAATTAAAGTTCCAAGTCAGTTGATCTTAAGGTATAGAGATTTTGGTAGGCCTGACACAATCAAGTGAGCCCTTTAAAAGCAGAGAGTTTTTCTAGCTGGTGGCAGAAGAGGAAGTTAGAGATTCAAAGCATGAGGGAAATTTTATACACCATTGCTGGTTTGAAGATGTGCCAAGTAGTGAGGGCAGACTTTAGGGCAGAGAGAGGTCCCTGCTGAAAACTGACACTGAGAAACAGAACCTCAGTCTTACAATCAGAAGGAGCAGAATTTGACCAATTCCCTAAATTAGCTTAAAAGCAGATTTTTCCCTCCAGCCTTCCACTAAAGGCCCAGACTGACCAATACCTTGATTATAGTTTTGTGAGGCCTTGAGCAGGGAAACCTGTTGTTCCTGTCCAGATTTCTGACCTACAGACCTGTGAGCTAATAAATGAGTATTGCAGCCAGGCACCATGCCTCACACCTGCAATCTCATCACTGTGGGAAGCCGAGGTGGGTGGATCACTTGAGCCCAGGAGTTCAAGACCAGCCTGAACAACGTAGCAAAACCTGGTCTTTACAAAAAATACAAAAGTTAGCTGGGAGTGGTGGTGTGCACCTGTAGTCCTCGCTACCGGCAGGGCTAAGTCGCAGGATTACCTGAGCTCAGGGATGTCAAGGCTACAGTGAGCCGTGATCAAGCCACCACACTCCAGCCTGGGCAACAGAGTAAGAACTCAAAATAATAACAACAAAAATAGTAATAAATGAGTCTTGCAATAAGCTGTTACATTTATGAAACTTCGTTACACAGCAATAGAAAACTAATACATTACCCAATTTATTACTACTACCCCTTCATTAAAAAACTCTTAATCTCAGAAATTCTTAATTTGTTCACCAATTTCACCAACTTCTGAAAACAATATATTTTTATTTGAGGTTTTAATGTCATTAAAAAGGCTACTAGAGACTGAATATTTGTGTCTCCCCCTGAAATTCGTATGTCTGAAACCTAATCACCCAATGTAAGGGTATTTGGAGATTAGGTCATAAGGGTGTAGCCCTCATGAATGGGACTAGTGCTGTTATAAAAGAGGCCAGGAGAGTTCCTTGCCCATTCTTCCATGCAGGACAGAGGAAGAAGATGGCTGTGTATGAACCAGGAAAAAGTCCCACGCCAGACACCCAATTTCAGCACCTTGATCTTGGACCTTCCAGCCTCTGTAACTGCGAGAAATAAATCTCTGTGGTTCATAAGCCACCCAGTCTGTTATAGTAACTAACACAGACTAAGACAGAGACCTACACTGAGCAACTGTCAGAGCTATCGCAACCATTTTTGTTTAAAGTAGAAGGTAAGCTAAGGACACTGAGGTTCAGTCTGTAGAGAAAAGAAATTTCTCAGAGCACACTACAGATTTGCAGGCACTGCTGTGTGCCAGAGTTGTGTGCTGAGTGTCACACACCTCAATCTTTGACCAGAAAAATAAAATCTCTTGCTCTTCCCTTATTAATTATACGAGCAGGAACTGGCTTGATTCAGCACTATCGTCATCCATTCCTACTCTTATTGCCGGGTTACAGGTTAAACACACATTTCAGATTTCCCTTCAAAAGAGTTATTTCTACCATCAACTGACTGTCATCTAGAGATGCCTCTTTATCACAAACAAATGTATAAGGAACAGGATATCAGATGGTATATACATACATGATAGATAGATAGATAGATAGATCCAGATAGATAGATCCAGATAGAGAGATAAATAGATCCATAGATCCAGATAGATGGATGGATAGATAAATAGATAGACATATAGGTAGGTAGGTGGGTAGGTAGGTCCATAAATTCCAGAAGGAAATATACAAACATTGTAAGGATGGTTATCTCTGGATGACGGTATTATGACTATTTCATAATTTCCTCTTTATTTCTAAACTTATACAATGAAAATGCATTTTTAGATCAGAAAAAAAGATTATTATAAAAGAAGAAAAAAATTCTTGCTAGTATATAAAGCAGCATTATTCCATGCTGCTTTATTTAGAAATTCTTGCTAGTATATAAAGCAGCAAAAGTTCCATGCCCTTGGAAAACTTTCTTGGATTCTAGACAAAAGTTTGAATCAGACCAACTTACCCTGATAAAGTTTGTATAGCATTTGCCCTGCGCTAGGACGTAGATGATCCCTTAACTTGAACAAGAAGACCCAAGTTCAAGTCCTAAATTTGCCACAGGTGGACTTTTCAGAAAATCATCTTATTTTTCTCTTATTTTCTTCTTTATAAAATATAGATGGTGACATCTGCCTGGTTTTGAGAGGATCAACAAGATCCATATGAAAGGAGCTCATAAATTTAAAATAATTATTACATGTTTAGGTGGTATTATTTTTAGTTTAATTAATGTTAACAATCCTCTTTCCAGAACTGCCTTGTGAATGGTGATTTTAGTCATTAGTGCATGTTTTTCCATAATTTGGAAACATTATTTAAAAAAAAAAGAAAAACTTCTTTCTTTCCTTTATAGATTGTCCTTATAGAAAAATCTTTATTTCAAAATATTTACTAAATCAATTAAATAAGTTAGATAAGATTATGGGCAAGTATTTCTCTATCGTTGCAAAAAGAACCCAAAGACTAACTCAGATTCTGTGAAAGAGTCTAATTTCACAGAGCCAGACCTTTCTCTTTTTTTAAAATTTTTATAAATTTGTGGGGTACAAATGTAATTTTGTTACATGGATAGATTTCAAAGAAACACAAGGTTACAGTTAAAGTCTGCCCTGGCAAACTGAGATCTATCTGCATGAATATTACCTCTCTGAATATTTTCCCTAACCCATTTTTTCACTTACTGTGTTTCTAGTATATTTGCCATTTGCCTACTTCCATAACATACTACATCCAATGGGAAAAAAAAAAGCAGACAAAAAAAAACACATGAACTAGTTCCCACTAAGGGACAAATAATGAGACTATGGTTTCCTATTGTAACAGACTGTGAGAAAGAAGAGTTAGAGTTTCCAGCTTCATAAACAGGTTGAAGAGTCAGAAGGCCTGCCCAGACCTTTGAAATCTTATTGTGTAGGCCCATACTTACTTCTTACCTCTACCAACCTACACAGATTGCTAACACCCTAAAATTATTCCTTATTGCTTTTCTCTTCCATCCCACCAGCCCCTATCTTCCTCACACCCACACACACACTGCCAGTGTTGATAATATTAGTTATAAATTTCCAAACAAATATTAATGTTTGAGTGACTCGTATATTAGGCACATTTAAAAAACAAGAACTTTTCAATTCAAATTATTTTTTCTTTTGTAAAACATATTACTGACATTGTTTGATATCATCAACAAACTCTCCCAGTTATCCCATACACCAGAAGTGTAAGTGGCAATGTAGTGCAATAGTTTTGCACAGATTTGAACACGAGCCTAGGAGACCCTGGGCCTTGCTTGGTTTCTATGGTGGTTCAGATCATCAGCTCTAGAGTTGGAGCCTGTGTTTAAATCTCAGCCCTGGCGCTAACTAGCAGTGAGAACTTAAGCAAATATGCTCCTGTGAATCAAGTACTATTATTATCTACGTTACTCTTAGCACGAGCACTGAAGAGCACAGAAAGTTGGTGAAAGCAAAGAGAAATGAAGAGCCCATTGGTGTAACCTTTTAAAAGGAGGTTGGGCAGGACAGGATGACAATGTCATGTGCGTCTTGAAAACAGCATCTCTACTCCCCAAATGTCTGGTCCTAATTCCACTTGGAGGAGTTGGCTTTGATGTGAAGGAGCACAGCTAACACCCAGGAGACAGATCGTCATGTCTCCAGGCCTCCTGGGGAGGGCTGGAGGCTACTTCACTGAGGATCCTGTCCCTCCCCCAAAAACACCAAGTGTAAGCAAACCTCAAGCTTACAGGAAAGCCACACAGAGGATGTGCTTCTTCCAATATGGGATAAATGGATAATGGATGGATTGCAAAAGAGGATATTCAAATGTCCTTGGTTCTTTTTACTTTTCTCAGTTGGTGTTTGCCATGCAAAGGGTGAGAAGCTTGTTCTCTTTTTTGTACATTGAGGGGTATTAACGTTTTATGGAGAGGAGATGGATTGGTCTTTTTGAAGTGCTTGCTTTGCTATTATCGCTCAAAGAAAGAAATCAGTTCCGCATTAAGCCGCGGCTCTCCTGGTAGCCTGGGAGGCCGGAGGGATTTTGTTATGGTTCCACTTTCTGAACTCAACACATACAGCTAAGAGAAAGTTGTGGGATTCCTCGGGTCTGCTTAGAGCCACTTGCAAATTATGTGGCTATAATTGGATCCAAACTATCCAGCTGTTGTTTGTTGCTAAATAGGTGCAGCAAGGAGAAGCCCCTTCTGTCCCCAGTGGGACTATCAGAGAATAAGGAAAATGCCTCAGCCAGATTGCAGATTAGACAACAGTGAGGCGATCTCTCAGGCCTTAGAGAATCTGTATCTTTTACTCAAAGTTTCCCAATTGTGGTATAATGAGGAAATTTGCAAGGCCACTTCAAAGAGACACCAGCCACTCAGAGTGAAATGAGGAATGTGCCAGTTTCCATTGGCCTTCCTCATCTATACACCTGAAAACTAAGCATTTCTTTGCTTCAGCCATGCAGGTTAAGTTCTACAATAAGACACACCCTTTTCCAGTTCTCTCATCTGCCCCTATTATCTCCCCATAAGCTCTCTGGCCATCCATCCTGCACCCACAATGCCAATGTCCTTCGCATGGCAGTTTGGAAGCTTCCATTTGCTTTTGGGCCTACAGCTCCTGTGGCAGTCCAGGTTTTGCCAATACATTTAAGAAGCAGACGCCCACTACCCTAATATATGACCACAGCTTCACCCTTAACCAAATTGCAAAATTTCATCTTTATTATAAATGAAGAGTCTGACTGGTGACCTAAATGACCTAGATAAGTCGTTTAAAAATCTCCAAGCCTCAGTTTCTTCATCTGTCCAATGAAGATTAAGCATGAAAATGTCTGGTAAGTTTCCAGGCTTGTTGCAGGCCCTCTTCCCATTGTCTACTCTCATGGTAATTACCTTTATGTTCTGGGCACAATAAAGTTCTTTGTACATATTGGTGAAGCTATCCAAGAAGAAATCATTATAGCCATTAAGGATAACTCGTCAAACCTCAGATATTTATATAAATTTAAATGCTCAGTTGTTCATTTACATTCCCTAAAGCTTATGATTTCAGCAAGAGAATAATAAATGACATTAAGGTAGAAAATGGGTTGAAGATATCATTACCCCAAATTTGACCTTCTCTAAAAGATTTTATTCATTGTTGACATCTGGACCAAAGAAGAAAGTGTTGGGTTTCTTTTTCTAAAGGGAGAAGAGAAAAAAATAATTCTGTGATCCACTGCCATTTTCCCAATTTTCTTTCAAAATGACTCCCTGTCCATCATTGGTAGGAGGCTACCTCTGGGACCCCAAGCCAAATCCTATCAGTAGAGTTAGAAAACAGTAAATTTCTTTTTCCTCTCTGGGCATCAGAACAGCATATTTTATAGTGAGCTACAGACGCTAAATTATTTGAATCCTCATTCAGATGTTCCTAATTTACATTGTCTGTGGCAAATAAAAAGATAAGTACAATCCATATTGCAAATGCATCATACTATGATAAATCTGTAGCCTTCTTTCTCTGAGTCTTCTTCACCTAGTGGAATTTATATTGCAGTCATAATAATGTCAGACCTACACTATGAATATCTTCCTGCTAATTATGCCAAGTTTTTAAAACAGTGCCCATTTATGAAGACAGTATTATGGTATTCTTGATGGTACCCTAAATAATTCTGTAAACATGAAACATGCTTAATAATATTGGAATTCCACTAAAGAACTGCAATAAAAATAAAACTATCACATACATTCCAACGTTTTCTTTTTCCTTTTACAAAGAATGCTTTTGATGAGATGTAACATCTTTTAAAATCTTACGGACTAAAAAATACGCATGTATATTAATTCTGACTTCAGGTTATCCCAAGAAATAGAATTTAGGTCAAAGAAGAATGTCAGAATAATAATAATTATAGTAAAGATAGTACCAATCATAATACCTATTAAGTGATGAGCTAATTATGTCCTGGGTTAAACTATGCTACCATGTTTTGAAGATATTACTTTTTAAATTTCCTTATCAATCCTTTAAAGTAGAAACTCTTTCCCATTTTATGGTTGTGAATACTAAGACTTAGAGAGTTCAAGTATAAGAAGACCTTGGACTTGTCACATTTAGGCTATATGATCTTATGAGCTTTCAGATTCCAAAATATCCAAAAGCAGAAATTGCAGAAAATTTCCAGTTGGACTTCCAGCCCTATCCCCATCATTTTTGACAGGCATGTATATAAGCTAAAGAGACCTAGTAGGCAGACCTCCATTGGTGGGTATTGGGGGCAGAATCCTCATAGCTATAGTAATCTCACAGTGTTAATGCTCAAGAATTGGGCTCTGATTCCAGATCAGATGTGTTGCCACACAGACACATGGACAACTTATGAGACCTCTTACTGGTTGCTTTCCTCCCAGTGCTCCTGACTACCCAGCCCTGCCTTATCTCACACCTGTCTCTATGTTCACAGCTTTTCTACTAGAAGAGTTTCTCAGAACAATGGTCACAACAACAGAGTCTACCCTTTTAAAACATGGTCTTACATAACTAAGGCAGCTGATGGGACAGCGTCACTTTTCAGACTGTTCTTCTGACATTTTAAAACCTTGATTCCACATCCAAAGCTTCACTCACATGCAATTTGACCAAGTTTATAGTCCTGAAGAGCATGTCCAAATCTGCAGCATGAGACAGAGTCTGGGTGGAAGTGGGGGAGATGGAATTGTTACTCCTCTATCTGTGATGTCATCTGTACCTGTAACATGCACATGAATCTGGGATAGTCCCATGGGTTTATAGGACAGTGGAGAGCTGGGTTTAGAGCACTTGAAATAAAAAGAAATTCATTTTCATTCAAATGAACTATTCTAAACATAGAGAACAAAGTTAATAATCAATATATACCATATACGTTAAGGATGCTGAAATGAGATTGATTCACTTTGACATGTGAAAATAAGATAAATCAAACTTTTCTATAATTTAAAATTTATAATCTAGTGCTGTAAAAAACTTACAGACTAATAGCTTCATTAAAATCCATATTTCTCCCCACCCAACAAAATAGTCTAAAATCTTACTCAGTATAATTAAATGATCTGGCAACTTCTACATAAAGCATCCTGAAATTACATGAATAGCTTCTGTGTTACCCCACACCCTAGGACATCACTGCAAACAAAATTTCACACTTAAGAAAAAGAAAATGACTCCATGTACCTTGGAGAAAATTGGAAACATTAGCAGGAATCTGTGCAAATGAATTTTTCCTGATCAATTATAACATATTAAATAGGACTTGGTTTGAGAAGAATATTACAAGGTTTGGGTACACTAATTTTTTAAATATTTAAAAGGTTTATATTCTTCACATCTTTCACAGATTTTTTTCTCCCAAGGATAAATAAAAAAGAAAACCCCGTTCAATTCATTTCCTTCAATATAGCACACTAGGACTTCCTCATTTAAACCACAGACAACGTCCCCCTCTAGTCCCCTCCTCCCCCAGAGCCTGAGTCGAGGGAGACTCTCTCAATGTATGCTCAGCCAGCAGCTACCACAAGTCACTTAAGTAAACACAGAGGCACCTTGGTGAAAGCAATTGCATGGTCTGAATACCATCAACTGACACTTCTATTCAGTGACCCTCTCAGGTCTCAGAAATAGTCTTTTCAAATTCCGGGTCTTGAGGTATTGATTTCAATCAGCAGCTTTTCCTAAGAGCATCATTTCAAAAATAGCCCTGTCACAATTTCTACTATCTCATCTTAGTTTCATCTGGGCTTTGTATTCCTATTTGAAACCATTCAGCGAGATGACACCAGAGGGTTTTACTGAGACATTGATTCAGCTTCATGCATAGGCAATAGAATTTATTCTCCTGTATATGAGAAAAACATTAATATTTAAGTTTGGTGGAGAAAAGTTTCAGGTTTAAACAGTATTCCAGGTATTATTTTTCTCTTCTTGTAAAATAAAAGGTCCAAATTAGACCACTCTCATCATAAAACTCTCAAGCTTATTGCTGAACTGGTGACTTAATAAGTCAGTAGCAATCCTAGTCTTTCAGGACATGTAAAGGCAAAAGTGAAAAACATGTGTATATATTTCTGTTCATGTGTGCATACATGTGGTTGAAATAGGAAATATGAAGTAATGACCTATAATTTCAGTATAAATTTTTTACTAACATCGATCCTGATATCTATACTCTATTAAGGTTTTCTAAAATCATAATTATAACCTGCCCAAAAAGTATTACTTGATGACCGTGCTCAGAAGAAGGCTGACATCCATTAGTTCATTTTGCAGTGGGGAAGTGTAGGTTTAGAGTCACTCATAATCTTATCTGCAAAAAAATTCTTGCATTTTCCTGATAATTCTGCCATGATCAGTAAATCCAGGTTATTTTTCTAGTTTGAAAGGAAAAGGAAAGGCGTTAGCCTTAATTGGCTTGCCTGCTCTAAACATCGCCATAGATAGTTAACATATGTTCGTTCATTTACTCTTTACATGGGTCCTTTGAGGAGATAATATCATATTTTACTAATGAAAAAACGTATCTGCTTACATTGTTAGTAAAAGAACTGCGGGTTGAATCTAGGTCTGCAGAGCACAAAGACAGGCATAGTTTTAGCATTTACTATGTGTACCTAGTGTTGTGTGTGGTGTGGGGCATTTACAGCTAAATGATGTATGCTTCCTGCCCTCAAAAGGCCCATATTCAAATAGGAACAAAAATAAGAAAATGAATTACAACTGAAAATATAGAAGAAAATATCTGAAGTTAAGCATTAGCACACTGAATACAGAAATATATTAAAAGAATAATTTGACCAAGCAGATTTTGGCTAGGAATTCAAGAATATGTCAACATTAGGAAAGAATATCTCAAATTAGGAAATTAAGAAGAAAAAAAAGTACTGTCATCTTGACTACCGAAAGGCAATTGATAAAATTAAGCATGGTATTGATTTTTTTAAATATATTAATCTAAAATTCAAAAAAGAAATATTTAAATATTGAAAAATAATATTGTCTACATAGAAAATCCAGAGGAATCAACTAAAAACTATCGGAAATAATGAGTTCAATAAAAGATGATTTGTGTAAGGAAAATATGCAAAAATCAAGTGCTTTTCTATACACTATCAATTCCAAAAGAGAAAAAAAGTTATAGAAAAAGAGCCACATGTTGATATTAATAGCTCAGAAAATTATTGAATACCCAAGAATAAAATTAAGAAATACACAAAACTTGCATGAAACAAGCTATGAAACTCTATTAAAGGACAAGGGTATGGTCTCACATACTGTTGGAGGAAGTGTCTACTTTTAAAATGTCTTTGAAGGGCAATTTGATAATGCTTATCAAAATTGAAGATACTCTTTGAATCAGCAATTTTACTTCTAAAAATCCATTCTACTGAAATTTAGTCACAGAGGCAAAAAGATATATTTGCAAAGACTTTTATTGTACATACAGTACCTGTTGTTAAATAATACACAAAAATTGGAAAGAAGTAGATGTCTGTCAAAAACCAGATTTCTATCATAAGTGAACTATAGCAGATCCATGCAACAAAATACTATAAAGATAACTGAGAGCTATATGAACTCATATAGAATGATGCCTGTGATATATTGTTGAATGAAAAAAAGAAGTTGCAAAATTGTATATATTCTCTTTATTACTGTACACATTTGTGTATTACATCAATTTTTAACTAGCCCTTTGTTTTTAAAATTTTTTTAAAATCCTATAACTCATAGTACACTCAATAAATATATAACAGAAATATGAACAGAAATATGCACTGTGAGAGCCAACAAAGAAAGTATAAAACTTTCCCAAAGAGAATTAGACATCATATGAGAACTACGTGCCTTGAAGGGTGAAGAGGAATTTTCCCAGTAAAGAATGGCTGTGGAACATTCCAACCAGAGAACAGTGTGTGCCAAGGCCTGGGATAGTGAAAGGCATGGCATATTGCAGGAAAGTAAAAAACTCAGTACTGCAAAGACCTAGGGTATCCAAGGTGACAGATGGAGATAAGGCTGAGGAGGTAGTGTAGGGCTCAGTTGTAAAGCACCCAGTGAGTGAAAGGCTAAGGGATTTAAATTTCATTCAGCTGCTATAGGGACATAAAAGGGCTTTCTAAGCAGATGAATAACATAAATTATTTGGGAAGAAGACCCTGTTGGCAGTGTGGGAGATGTATAGAACAGGAGAAAGGAAATTTGGAGGAAGAAAGCAAGGAATTTGAAAATTTGTGGTGGTATCTCACTCAATAATGGAGTAAGATTTGGGAAACATTTTAAAAAATGGATTTGTGTCATGGAATACAATTTAGAAATATGGAATATGCAACACAAATGCAGAAAAAGATTTAGGGGGACACTGTGGGAAAAGTAGATTTGAGAGGGAAGAAGAGATGGAACACAAAGGTATTCGGTCACCATAAGCCAGAGACTGTGCCAACGTGTCTCATATATAATCTCCTTTAGTATGAAAGTTGTAGGTCAAAATCATTAACATGGATGAGATTCAGAATGATTACTGTTCAGGTTTTAAAATCAGAATGTTAAAAACTACTTGCAATCCTCCCTCTGCCACCAAAACAAAAAGAAAGAAAACACGAAGAAGCTATAATCCTGTTTATACAATCCAAAGATTATTTGGGGTTGCAGAAGCCACAGGAGGTTTTATAATGCTGACTGAAGACCAAGATGAAATAATCTGAAATACATGACCATTTGCAAGGCAACATGTAGTCACTCACCCAGCAGATTCATCATGTTTCTCTCCCCGTGCCAGGTGCTGTTCCGGGACTGGGGCTGAAGCTAACGGAAGGCACAGGGAACAGTCCCTGCATCGAGGGCTTTGCTGCTGATGAAAGAGCCCACACAAACTTACTCGAGAGCACAAGGGAACAGCTGGCAAGCTGGCCAGGAACATTTGGAGTTCAGAAAAAAAAAGTACATCCTGAGGCAGTGCATAGGGATCAGTCAAGGAGGGGCCACGAAAGGCAGGCTTCACAGGAGCAGCGGCATCTATGCATGTGGAAAGGACTGAAGGGCATTTAAGATTCTCTCTCACCACCTTCCCCAACTGTGAGCCTCATGTGTTGGGGCTACACGGATTTTTATCTATAGTGACTGGGACTAGCTGAATGTCAGTCAGTACATGTAGGCACTTGATAAATGTCAGTTAAGCACCGACTGAATGATGAATGAAGGGGAATGGAAAACTGCATTACCCTATTCTGGGAGACTCCTAACACTAATAGCTAACATCTATTGAGCACCTGCTGTATACTGAGGGTGCTACAAGCATTGCTTCATTGAATGCTCGCAAGGGCTTTTTGGGATATGAATCTTTTGCATCCCCCATTTTACCAAGGAAAGAACTAAGCCAGAGTGTCCACAGTTGCATCACTAGTAAGTAGCAGGGCTGGGATTTAAATCTAGGTCTGATTTAGCACGTATGCACATGCACACTGGCTACACTGCCAGCCTCTGAGAGGCAAATGTGATCTGGAACAATGAGTTGGGTGTAGACTAATTATGTAGGAGAGTAGTGGAAGATAATTTTGAGACAGGCAGTAGAGCCACGTGCAGTGGCTTACACCTATGATTCTAGCACTGTGGGAGGCTGAGGTGGGCAGATTGCTTGAGCTCAAGAGGTCAAGACTACCCTGGCCAACATGGCAAAACCCTGTCTCTATAAAAAATTAGCAAAGTGTGGTGACGCGGGCCTTGAGCCCAGAAGGTCAAGGCTGCAGTGGGCTGTGATCATGCCACTGCACTCTAGCCTGGGTGACAGAATGAGACCTTGTCTCAGAAAAAGAAAGAAAGAAAATGGCAGTAGAAACTAGATTGGAGGAAATCTTAATACCAAGAAAAGGGGTCAGGATGCTATATGAAAAGACAATGAAGAGTTGATGATGACTTGTGCATAAGGGAACCACAAGATAAAAGGGAAACAATGTAACTTAAAGCTTGGGAATGTGTAAAGAGGAAGTAAGGAGTGTATCATGTCATCTAAAAACATAAACAAACTTTTTTGTTGGTAATAGGAAAGAGAGAATAATATCCAGAGGACTATCCTTATTTTTGTTCTTCTTGTTGTTTTATAATTGAGAGACTGAAGCATATCCAGAAGCAGAAACAAAGGAGTCAGTGAATAGAGAAAAGAAGGGAACAATTAGCAGTGTCACTGCATTGGTATCACAGGAAGAAGAGTTACTCTTGAAAAGGAAAACCATTTGTTTCATGAGATAAGCAGGCAGAAAAGAAGAGTGAAGAGACACATTTTGAAGTGTTGGGAGGAGATACTGAAACATTTCAGGGCAGCAAGGACTATAAAGCACTCCGTCTTCACCTAAGAGTCGTATTTAGGGTGCTCTTGGAATGGAAAACAGCTGCTGTGAGGATTGACCAAGAGCAACTGAGTGGCTATGAGGCCTATGGCCTGAAGGCTGGGCCCATCTGGGAGTGTGTGCATGTGTGTGTATGCATGTATGTAAGCATGCGTTAAAAGAATACTGGTGTACCTAAAAATCCTGGGAAGAAGCTGAGAGGAGTCAAAAATGGGAGGAGGGAGAGAAGCATGAGCAGACAAAAAGAGCTTTGGAAGCACCGAAGACAGAATGTCCAAAGGCAGGCATGGGGACCTTGAGATAGAAGGAAAAAAATGTACGCCTGATGATAGTCTTCTTTAAAAAAAAGTGCCACATATTCGATGACAGTAAGTTATGGTTAAGTTTGGTAGGTATGAGAGTGGCATAATGGTTATATAGGTATATATTTTTTAAAACCTTATCATTTAGAGATGGTCCCTGAAGTAAAATGACAAGATGTCTGTAGGGTAAGGGGAGCTTGGGGGAAAAAGTAAAAATTTGGAGCAATACAATATGACATAATATCTCTGAAGAAGGAAATCTGCCCATAAACCAACCAAAGTGGGCATGAAAGAGTGGCAGAATTCTTAAGCTATTTTATTCCATTAAGTGAAGGAACAGCAGTGTCATGAAATAAAAATAAATTTCAAAACCAAGACATTCTGTGTCATTCATTACAAGGCATCTCTTACATATTTTAATTTTATGTAGGGAAACCAGCAAGGCGAATTATATAACAGACATGGGTATTTACACAAGGGACCTGTGAACCTGGAAGGCGTATTTAAGCTCATCTCTTTTACTCCCCATCCTGAAAAAACTTTTCTTAGCTATCGACAACCCTTAATTATGTAACAGAATTGCAAATGTGAATTAAAAACATGCCTCTGACCTTTTAAATTACAAAATAGTTTTAGCATGCTACCATGGACAAGCCCTGTCTAGCCTAACTAATGGGGCATGTGACTCACACAAGGGCTGAAATTGGAAATTAGAAATGTAGAAATGCACTGAATAATGAGCTTCAATTATTGCCTGGATGATTTCTTCTTACGTTAGAACCCAATTACCCATTTCCAAGCAAACCCTAGAGACTTCATCCATAAAGGACTCCTCAGGTTCAGGTGTTTTTTGTTTGGTTGGTTTGGGGTTTTGTTGTTGCTTTGTATGTATATACCAAACAAAGCTCTGAGAAAATCCTCACCAGAACCTGATAATGATTTCCTTATGGCTTGGGAGATGCTGCCAAGATTCCCTTTAAGATCTAGTTAGATGGCACTGAAGTAAGATTCCCATATGGAATTACTCCACACACAGGAGCCTGACCTGGGGGAAGCTGAACAAAGCAGAGATTATTTATAAATTCCCAAAGCAGGAGCTGTTTTACATTTCTCCCACCCTGGATCTTATTCCATTGGTAAATACAGCACATATTAAGTTATAAAGTATAATTATGAAAAGGTCAAGAAGTACTAAGAAGAATCGACCCTCCTGACGTCATAAGGCAGAGGCCAGTGGCCGTGAATGGCTGGGTGGGCCTGGAAGGCTGCCTCAGTTCCTGATACCCATGGGTTGCATGATTACCAAGGCAGCAAGAGACAGACTGATGCCAGCAGGCGCACATCATTGCTTAAAGACATCCTATAGGAATCATCTGCATTTTGAAGGGCAGCCTTTCTGCAGATAACCTGTAACAACTTCCCCCTTCAAATAAGGAAAATACGTGATGTAGTGGTTGAAATAGCTCCTTAATATCTGTCTGCAGAGTACCCTCACACCAGGTCTTTAAGTAATGTAGTCATTGCTGACACATAATGACTCTTGCTTGAGTGAGTTTTGGTTGTTTATCCAAAGAGGAAGGAAAATTTTCCATGAAACAAAACAAAGTATTCAATGACTATGATGAAAAAGTAAAACTTTTGTTTATGCTCATATCCTGAAAATGTTAGGTAAAACAGGTATATAGTTTATAATTACTAGTGAAGCCATTTGTATTTTGTTGAGAAAGCCTCAACAAAAAGTCAAATATTATGGGGAACCTTTTAGGATAACTTTCCTGTGAACTTATTTTGCCCTAAACTTTTCTTGGTGTCATGGTCATATAAAAGAATCATCAGAACCCTCGTTCAGCAGGAAGGCAAAATGTGTGTAACGGAGCGTATCTATATATATATGAAAGAAACATTGCCTACATAAAGAAAGCAGAATGAAATTAGATAAAAGAAAACTTTTAACTAAATTCATTTTGCTTTCTTTATATACATGCACACACACACATATGAAATATGCATTTTGTTAATTGAGAAAGGATGGCTGGGTGGGCCTGGAAGGCTGTCTCAGTTCTTAATACCCATGGGTTGCATGATTACCAAGGCAACAGAGACAGACTGATCCCAGCAGGCTGATTTATTGTATTAAATATTATTATTATATTATATTATATTATATTGCATAAAGAAAGCAGAATGAAGTTAGGTAAAGTTTTAGAGTAAGCCATCCTGGGTTCAAATTTCATCTCACCACTTACTAGCTCTGTGACTAAGTTACTCAAGTGAGACTTTGAGTCTTAGTTGCCTCATTAATGAAATGGAGCATACTGGTATCTTCCTCTCTGATGGTCTTGATTCAGATTTCTATGATGATCTGAGCTTTATTCAGTGCCTAGTACATGATGGTTCAGTAAGTGCTTGTAATTTTCATGATTATCTAAAGAATTTATACTTTCAAAGCACATAGAGAAAATGAAAGACCCATTGTATGTACTTTCTTATTACACCCTGCAATGAGAAAGATTCTTGTTGCCTATCCCATTTGGGACACATAGTAGGTATTCAATAAAAGTTGTGGATTAAACTGGTAGTGCAGTTATTTTGGAGCATAAAGTAGATGAAAACAATTTTATTTGTAGAAGCAAAAGCCCTAAAACAAGTATTTCAGAGAATCATGTTGGAAAACATCTGATAAATGCTATAATATTAATAACAACGATATCTTGATATTTTATTCAGCTTCATAAAATGCTTTATAAAATACAAACTATATTTCCATTTAATTAAAAAGAAATTGTGTAGGTTTGTTGAATTAGTCAATAGCTGACAATTTCTGAATACTTCAGGGCAAATCAGAAATTCCCAGAGGAGAAAAAGAAAAACATGTTGGACATTATGAAAATGCTTAAGAGAAAAAAATAGATTGCCAGGTAGAATAGATTGCTACCTAGAATAGACTGCAATCTATTTTTGTTGAACTTAACTCTTCATTCTGAATTTTTAAAATACTTTGAATTCTGAAACAAACATTATTTTGAGAGTATTTTTAAATGACAGCAAATTAAATAATTTCAATATTATAGGTTTTCTATTCACTTAGGCATTTAAAACATAATCTTTACTTTCAAATTTTCTGCTTTATTTAACAAGGAAGTCCTGCTTAAGATGTCTTAATGAAACATTGAAAAACCATTCTCCAGTGTCTAATAAAACACAGACTCATCATTAATAGTTGCTGTGCATATGTATATGCTTCTATTCCCAGGTCTCTTAAAGTGTGTGTGTGTGTGTGTGCACGCGTGTGTGTCTGTGTGTATGTGTTGTGTGTGTTTAGTGCTACCCATTTCAATAGAATCTAGAGCAAAAATGGTTCCTGTTTCTTTTCAGTACTCTTTTAGTTGACAGTCTTTTTTGTCCTATAGAGATTTTTCTTTCAATGAATAACTCAGACTCAAACTGCATATTGGTAACTATATTTTAAACCAAAAAATTCCTCACATAATAAATACATTTTATGCACATTAACTCTGAATTTACTTCAGAAAGCTATTTACAATATAAATAATTATAAATGGGAACACTTTGCAAGATATCATTGACATAGCTAATATTTTCTACTTTACATTCCAAAGTAAAATTTCAAATTACAGCTTTATACTACAATGTCACTAAAAACTATACATTGCAAGATGGTATTTGAAATATTGGCAATCAGTATCTTTTCTCACAAATATAATCCTTTTTATAGCACATTAGTCAAAAAACAAATGTAAAATATTTTATCTTTTTTGAAGTGCCTACTCATAATGTTTCATTTTTTGAAATATTTCCCTTTGGAAAAAAAAAGGAAAAAAACTTATAGTATTCTGAAAATTTTTTCCATACCAATTTCATTTTCTTTGAAATGTAAACACATCAGAGTTATTGGATGTAAATTCAACTATGATTACATGTGTCCCAGATCAGCAAATTAGGGCAAATTTCCTCCCACCATATAGATTTATGAAAGCAAAGTCCCATGCAGCAAAGTTGCAATAAACAAAACTACAAATGTTTGGTTTAAAATTAGCAATTAGGATTTCTTGTGTAAACCATCATTTATTTGTGTGTGTATGTGTGTGTATGTTATAACTGGATATGGCACATTTTCATGAATATGATATAAAAATCATATTTTTTGTGTATGCGTGTGTGTATGCTTTCTGCATACAGTCCTAGAGAAGGAACTCTGAACAAACCACTATGTGGAAATGACTACACTCTCACTTTTTGAGTTAAGCACTACCCATACAACCCTTGTGCACAAGAAATTAGCGCCACACAGAAATTTCCCCCAAGAATATTTTCTATGTCTAGTGCCTTTTGCATGTGTCCATAACTGTTCTGTCATTCATTTAAAATTTAGAATGATAAAGAATGTTTTACCCACAATAAGCTCCACAGCAAGAACTGGATCGATAGGTTTTTCTGTCCTAGACATAAGTCCCTATTCACAAAAACTTGACATTTACATGAAAGTTGAATCATTTATTTGGAGGACCATAGGATTTACATTCTTTTTTAAATCATTGTGAAAACAGGATGTATTTCTACATCTATGATTTGAGTAAACTAGGGAACCAGATCTGGGCATTCAAACATTTTAAATCAGAAAGACTGCATTTGGTTGTATTAAAATACAAGCTATTCCAGTAGGCAAAGTGAGTGACCCCAAAATGGTCAAATGCTCAATTCTCCAAATATCAGCATTCACTCTGTCACTCCCAAATACTACTAGGACTGAAAGACTGCATTCAATATCTTAGTAATATCCTACTCCTGAAAGAGAAAGAGAGCTATCAAAATCAAATCTGTATTCAGAAGGTCTCTTTACCTGTGCTGCCTTCCATCAGACTTACTTGGTTTAGATCTTGAGGGCAGAAGTCTTTTATTTCATTTTAAAATATCTATGCATATTTTCCAAATGGTCTTGTATTATAATTTATCCTCATCCCCCATAAGAAGAAGAAATAAAAATTGAAGCAAATTATCCTTTTCTAGAAGATCCCTTTAAAGCTTATTTTAAGTGGGATTCTCTGCCCAGAGGCAGCATGTGACAACATGGTATAGAGTGAATTAAGAATAATACACAATGGAAATAATCTAGCCCTATAAAATATAACCAAAAAAGAGCAAGTGGTTTTTCTGTATAAATACAGAAGGCAAATTATTTATTGCATCCTGTCTCATTTTGAATGTCACCTCAGCACTG
This sequence comes from Ateles fusciceps, assembly GCA_036589455.1. Classification (NCBI taxonomy): domain Eukaryota; kingdom Metazoa; phylum Chordata; class Mammalia; order Primates; family Atelidae; genus Ateles; species Ateles fusciceps. The sequence goes on along the minus strand of JAZHEH010000065.1, from coordinate 31,361,517 downwards.
CCATATTATCTTTTATCAGGCAATTACAGTTTATGTAAGCAAGCACATTATATTGTGCATAATATGACAAAAGACTTGTGGAGCTGAAGCACGCCTAAATATCTGATCTATAGTGATTGTGACGTTAATATTACGCGTCCCAAAATAATACATCAAATCTGTATATTCTCAATAATAATTTAAACATGATTTTCCCAAGAAAGATTGGGGGAAACATTCATTTATTTCTTTGGTCATCCAAATTTTTAAAGTAGGTATGGCAGGTGAAATGGGAAATAAAGATACTTATTATTACTAGAAACCAGAATTCTACAAAACCATGAGCTATGTATCATTTAATGAATTGATACATAGTATACTGGCAATTTGATAGAGCACATGTTTATTTATCCCCAAGGTGATATAAAAATCATACTTCTCTATTTTAAACAAGTTTCATGGTTCTCAGCATTTGGCAAAGTTATGGAAATCAAGAATTAAAACTAAAGCCAAATTAAGTTTAACTGGTTAAGTTATCAGGAACATATTTATTTTATATACTATATTTTTAAAAGACACAGATGACATTTTCATTATGAGGAAATATGTTCCTGCACAGAACAAAATAATGTAGATTATAAATACATTTTAACACATTCACATGTATATTAACAAGGAACATTGTCATCAAATATCAACTTACCTTGGGTCATTTTGTGATAATCATGCCATATTGCAAAATATGTGAGCTATACAATACGGTGAGTCAATATGACATTTTATGTAATGTAAAAAATTATTGACATTCAGCAAGTTTTAAAATGATTATTTACTTAAAACTGGGTCAATCTACCAAAATATTGAATCAAGATATAATTTAGTTAATTATGTATTTCCTTAAAAATATTGGTCATGTCATTTTAAAGAGCATTATTCCTTCTGATTACTCTCATCTGTTAAATTCATAACTTCTTCCTTCTACCAGTTAACTGTCTTCCATATAAGAATTTCACTGAAATTCCTTTGGTGACAGCCTTTTCTTTAATATCCTTCATTTTCCCTGGTTCTTAAGTTTCCGTTTCTTTTAGCATCTGTCCCTGGCACATTTGGTAGAATGTATAGCCACCAGGAATACCCATCTGTGAAAATTGTCTTTCCCAAATACACCATATTCATCAAATATTTTTGTCTTCAAAACATTTATCAATTGACAGAATTCTACAAAAACTTTAGCATTCTTAAAACATTACTTCATGTTGCAAACTGATCAAAACTCCATTTTATGTATTCCAGGATTTCTCATAAATAATTTCCTCAAAATTACTAAATACTCTTGTTTGAATAATTCAAAATTTAGTTTTTATTGTACAGTCACCCCTTGGTATAAACAGGGAGTTGGTTCCAAGGACCACCCCATATAACCAAATTCTAACATACTCAAGTCCTGTCATTGGCCCTGTGGAGCTCACTTATACAAAACATCAGCCCTCTATATACTCGGGTTTCATATTTCTCAAAATACTGTGTTTTTTATCTGCATTTAGTTGGAAAAAAAAGCCACATATAAGTGAACCTGCACAGTTCAAACCCATGTTATTCAAGGGTCAACTGCACTTTGAATTGTTTGAAAATATATATAACCACTAACTTTCTCACTTACTTTACTTTTTTGCATTTACAGCGCAAATGTTAACATTATTTAATTTTATGTAGCCTCTTCTTTCATATACAAACAACCCAATATTCATCCTTCATATTATCCTTCAGACTGTCACCTACCTACAGACTGTCAAATAACTGTTAAATGATGAAAATATAGTACTAATCCCTGAGTATTCAATTTCATGTTCTGTTTCCAAAATTATAAGTCAAGTTCTTCCAGTATATCCCCCTTCTTAAATATGGCAAGAGTTTCAAGCATGGGACTCCTAGGAAATATTATCTATGAAATTTCTCTAATCACTTATATCATTTTGCTTTAATTACTAGAGAATAGCGCATTAAATAAAACTTGCTATTTTTCTTCTCTGTCATAAATTTGTATCAACTGCATTTTGACTAAATCTAGAAAGTTGACTGTAACCTGCCTAAAAGAGCCCACACACCTGCTTAAGTCACAAAGTATCTAAACTTCTGTGTACAGAAAACCAGAATGATCAGTCTTGACAACTCATAGCAGAGAGTTAATTAGGTGACAAGTTCAGTTCTGCTCTACCACAGAACCATGGAACACTGGAGCTGCCTTACAAACCAGGAAACTAGGGCCCAGGCATGGTGAATGATACACCTGTGGTCACAAAATTAAGTTACAGGTAGGGCCAGAATTAGAGCCCAGGGATCCAGTCAGCTGACCTTCCTACTGTACCACACAGATGTAAGACCAAGTTTGTTGTTTGCCGACAATAAGTAAAATAAACTCTTTGCATATTCCTTCAGAGTACTGCTCTTAACTTTTAACTACTTGTCTATCAACTTAAGCTTTTATCTTAGACTCTCTCCTGAGGCTTTCCACTTGTTGTCACATTGGCACATATGTACTTTGAAATGTTTTCAAACACTTACACTGCTGTCATGTAGCACTTCACTGGTTTATGCTTCATTTTTGTACTTATCAGTCTTTTTTCTGGGTGAATTGGCTTGAATTTTTTATTTAGTTGGTTTTACAAGCAAGCCCCAAATATATTGTTTACTTATGCTGAGCCCTTAAATTCTGTCTTTTGAGATGTCATTTTATTTCAATCTGCCTCTGGCCTTTGCATCTTCATAGAACTATTTCCAATTGAGCACATCAGGTTTTTGATGTGTGTCCCAACATCTCGGTGTGTTTACTTAGAAAAACACTTAGTGCCATGTCAGTGCATTCCTGGTCTTTGTCTAACTGAAAAGTGAGGTGAAAAATCACCTCTTCCTGATTGCTTATAATGGATACCAGGTCAAAACTCATTTCTGCACCCTATCCAGAACCATTTCTCTAATTTATGCCTGAACCAAATGAGCTGGCTGATTTGAAACCACAAAGAAGTCAGTTTATAAGTTGTATCTGTCTCTCTTTCTCAGTTATTTTGGGAATGGAAATTTCTTTATGAAGTTTAGTGTGATAGAGTCAAAGAAAATTACCCATTTTTGGTGTATTTACATTACATAGCCTGTACTTCCGTGTGTAAAATGTATACAGCCATTTGTAAGTAACAGTTTGTGTGTATGAGCATCACTGGATAGTCACAATGTAATGTTGCCATTTATCAGTCCTCTCACGTGGTATATATGTGCACTTGACCTACATGAATATTTTTCAATTCAAAATTTATCTATTCTGGTTCCCATAGAATTAGAGGGGGAAATTTCTGTATTCAATTTAGCTCAATTTTCTGTGTATAACCCTGAATACTAGTGCTATATTTTCTTTGATTTTATAGGAACACGTATCAAATACCCAGTAACTTAAGTTACCCTCACTAACAATCTGTGGCATAGTAAATGCTGGTAATGGGGTATTAAACTATAAATATGTTTCAGAGATCCTTAAAGAACAAAATATTTCAGCAAAACATCAGCTTCCATTGGTTATTATAACAGATGTTCCCTTGTGTCCTTGTGCTGGGTCTGGCTGCATCCTTAGATGGGAAGTTACATCAAAGTGTGAGCCATTACAACCCAAGGAATAGTTTCTAATGGTTTCACTGTCATATAAGTGCTCCAGGGCATACCCAGTTAATGTGTAAGCATGCTTATCAAAATACTGCCGGTGAGAGCCAAAGCAGTTTGGAGAGACAGTAGGGTGTTCTCCTGCTGTCTGGTGAGGAGACAGATCCGAATGTAGATAGTCTTTAGCTAGGATCAAACTGGATTTTGAAATGCGATCCGAATTGGGACTACTTATCCGAGATAAAGCAGTGGGACTGTTGTCATAGTCATTTTCATGGGGGACTCAGCATTTTTCCCTCTCTCTGCTGCATGTGGTCACATGGTGAAGTGTTGGCAAGAGCAGAGCCGTGGCAGACTTCACCTGTCGGTGGGGGCTGTTGGTAGTTTGCAAAACAGAGGGAGTGTTTTTTCCCAGTCCCATTAATGGAAGCCAGTTGGTCTGATGGGGCTTTCCTTAGCTGCAATCTGTTCTCTTCTTCTTTAATCATTTGCTGGGTGGCTCTTATAAGAGTTTCAATTTTGCTGGGTTCATGTGGGCTACTTTGATACTGCTCAGTGCGATATCGGTCACCCGATTCGCTGGCTGACCCAGGGTCTGGAGAACTGACCACACTATCTTCATCCCAATGACCTCGTCCTAGAAATTAGAAAAAGTCAAAAGTAAGTGATTTCAGAATTCACCCTAAAAAATAACTATATTTCCTTTTTCTATTAAAATAAACTATATCTTTCATTTTTAATATATACACCAATATTTGAAACAGGCACAGGTTCACACGATAGACAAAGTGTCAACTTTCTGCACTGGATTCATGTAAAATAAGTGAATTTTAAATGCAGACCAAATTTATAACAAGTTTCTTAGAAGATAAACCCTGTTCATCGTGAATGACAATTAGCAAAATGGTAAAGTGTGTTTATACTTCTCCATGAATATATGTTATTAGACCTGTCCGACTGGAAATAAGAGGAGGATGCAAAGTATTTGGTTTATTAGAGAGTGCCACGTTAAACTGATGCTTGGAAAATGTTTCAGTTGGATTTGAGGAAAATAATGATATAGGCTGAACTATTCTCTCACTTCCAGATAAATAACCTAAAATGTTAATATTGCTAAATATATCTTAAGTAGAGTTAAAATAAAGCTCTAATATATCTTAAGTAAAGTTACAATAAAGCTTTAATATTCACTTTTAGAGTATTTGGAGGTTAAAAATATATATCTATTCACATATATGTATATGTAAGCATGGACAGATATAAATGAAAATTATAGATATAGATACAATCTTGTCCAAATAAAAACAAAAATATTATCTTTTCAAATTTAGGGGTAAACATCTCAGCTTCACAGGTAATCATACAGCAACTCACATACCTTAGATTGTTTTTGAAGTAAGGTAAAAATAAACAATATTGATAATTTTAATAACAACCTGTTTGGAACCAAGGAAAGAGATAAAATATGGAGGAATAGTGCATCCAAAGTATATTCCATAAACCAAATTATTCTTAAAACGGTCTGAAGTCAATATAAAAAGAGAGAGGAGAAACAGGTAGGAATATGTGAAAGCTGTAAACTACTTAATGCAGCAGAGAAGCCCTGGATCACACTATGCATTGCTTTCCTTTTCTCTTTCTTCTTGTTGTATTTCTAATATTTTCTTCCAGATCTTGTAGGTTAAGCCAGGATTTTCACTTAACTCTATTCTTTGGCAAGTAATTGCCCTTTGCTCTAGGTTTCCATTACCAGTCTACCAAACCAGAGATACTCAGAGTAAAATCAGAAAAATAGAAAGCAAGAATAGAAACAGATTAAAACTACTCAGCTTCTGAGTGGTATTTGACAGGAAGGTTTATGGATGGAAACAACATTGTCTAGCACATTTCTCATCCTAAAGACAAGAGTAGTAGTATCAGGGTCTTCAGATCAACCCTAATGTCACTGACTTTTAATGAAACAGGGAGGGTTTCAAAGACCTGTCTGGACCCAAGCATGGAATGGATGTAATGAGCTCTCCTTACTAGTTTACTTTGAAATGAACAAAGGGAAGCATTAGCAACAATCAAGGCTTTAGCTATGGTGCCCATTTCAATGTGTTTATAAAGCCATCTAATTATCCCAAGGTGAAAATCTCAGTACATTCTACATATTGCTCTATCCTTTACTCACGGGATCATTATTGTGGGTTGTCAAATAACGGGGGAAAAAGGATAAGTTACTGGCATTTAATGCCCAGAAAGGTTAAACATCTGTGATATGTGTGGCAGTCCATAAAACAAAGACTGGCTCTCTCCAACACATCAGTAGTGCCCTCATTGAAAAACACTGCTATGACCGAATGAGCCTACAGACTATTCAAGTCCACATTTGAAGCATGAAAATACAAAAGAAAATAATACATGAGGAATGTAAATGCACACATACTACAATTGACATAGTCAATAATTAACTACATAATTTCTATACTCTCTGAGGTTTAAAATAGGAATCGTTTTTACTCACTTGTCAAAACTAAATGTATTTGGCAAACACTAGAAAAATTAGTAACAGAGTGAACTTCTTTTTTAATCCCATTCGTTCTGATTTGTAAATCAAAGAAAACTATTTGATTATTCACTCTAGTGTCACACCTAGAATGTGATGAACCTGCCCAGGGCCTAATGCTTGGAGTTTGGAAATCTTTTCACCTGCTCTTACCATGGATCCTGTGCACTGAAGCGATGTGAGGCATGCTGTTTTCATAGGCTTCTCTGCTTTCTGGGGAGGCCTTGGTCAGGGGCAAGGCTGCACGAGAGCCCCACCCAGGGCTCCCTCCCGGCCTGCGGCGTTCCCAAGAAGTACCTGCCTGCCTCACACCGGCCTCCTTCACAGGCCTGGGTATGGAAATGCCTCTCCTCCACCAGCCTGGAATGGTCAAGCGCAAAGCCATAGCAGAGAGAGTTGCGGTCCGAGAACTGTCTGTAGGCGCATGATGCGTCATGCTGGGAGCCAGGCCTGTCGGCAGGATCCAGAAGCTGTGGAGAGGCTGCGTCGGTCAAGGGACTTCCACCCCACTGGCTGTCATGATCAGATTCCGATCTTTCCGTGTGAAATCCCGAATACTGAAACAAAGTAGGGGAGAAAAGTCCATTTCAAAAATCAATTAATCAGTAAGAGAAAACAAACAAGCAAACAAAAAAAAAAACACCCTTAAGGTCTAATTGTCCTGAGGTAGCCAAAATAATCATTGCTTTGGCACCATGGCTGTGCACACCTAACCTGGAATTACTTAATTCATTACCATGCTTCCAAAGAAAATCCTTTTGGCTACTGAAAGCAAGAGATAAAAATAATAATGGCAAACATTGACTGAAGTACTAGACACTGAATGAAGTGCTTCATATAAACTATCCACATAGCTCCTATAGTAAACCCTTACTGGTGCTATCAGTATCCCCCAGTAAATGGATAGAGAAGCTAAGGTTCAGGCAGAGAAAATGATTTGCCCAAAGCCACAATGTTAGCAGGTGACAGAACCAAGATTCAAACCCAGGTTCTTCATCTACCCTAACAGTATTGCCAAAGAGAGATTCCAGGTAAGCTCCGTATTTTATTTCTATTTGTTACATTTTTTTTCTTTTTTTTGTTTTTGACAGAGTCTAGCTCTGTCCCCCAGGCTGGAGTCAGTGGCATGATCATGGCTCACTGCAGTCTCCACCTCCTGGGCTCAAGCATTCCTCCCATCTCAGCCTCCTGAGTAGGTGGGATCAAAGGTGCACAACCACGCACAACTAATTTTTAAATTTTTTGGTAGAGACAGGGTCTCACCTTGTTGCCCAACAACCACGCACAATTAATTTTTAAATTTTTTGGTAGAGACAGGGTCTCACCTTGTTGCCCAGGCTGGTCTTGAACTCTGGAGCTCAAGCAATTCTCCCACCTCAGCCTCCCAAAGTGCTGAGATTACAGGTATGAACCACAACACCCAGCTTACATTTTTTCTTAACTAAAACAGACAAACAAAAACCTAAGGTTTAAGGTACCAATGTCCTGAAATTTAATCTTCATACTTGACTGTTAACTCTCTGAAGGCCATGCTGGATAGATGACAGAACAGTTAATAAGTGCTTACCCAATTCAATTGCCATGTAACTCTTAAGAAGTCTTGTCTCATATGAGAGTTGGGCCTATTCACTGGGATGTGCCTCTTGCTTTCACAGGTAATACTTGAAATATGCATAGGGGTCACCAGAAAACAACAAGCCACAGGCATTGCTGTACCTTGTTAGAATTAAATGGCTTATCTACTACCAGACTATTTGGTCAGATTTTGAAAGGAAACATAAAACGCTTGATACATCTCCCTAGGAAGTGTGCTCAGTTTGAAGGCCCTTACAAGCCACTAAAATCAGGAATCTAATAATAATTTTTACCAGTTTTTGGTTGCCTAATGCCAAACAATTCTAGGTACTGTAAAGAGATTACCTTCTATAATAATGATGGATGCCATTTATTGAGGGCTTACTATGTGTCTGGCAATATGCTAATCATTCCATATACATTTTGCCATTTAGTCCTCACAACCACCTGAACATAATACAGGTCCATTTTATAGATGAAGAAAGGACATTACTACAAGTTCTAATAAGATGCCAAAGCCACCTCACACCTCACCTCACTAGGCGCTATCTAGTCTCAAAGCCTGCACTCAAAACCATTATTTTACATTTCAGATAAAACACTGTTAAGGAAGAAAGGAGAGAAAAAAAGATCTAATATTAGGGAGATATGCAGAGAAGGGGCAGAAACTGTTTCATAGTCCCAGGAACCAAAATACAAGTCCATTTTAGACTTTTATTTCTTATCCCAGAATAAACAGGGGTGGGCATGTGTGGTGTTGTGGAGAAAGAAGAAAAATTCCTAGGTTCCACTGTTGTTAACCTTGCCACATGCTGGTTGAGAAAGTTTCACCCATGATGAGAACTTCACAGACAAAACAAACTTTCTCCTTCCCGCTAGTTCAAACCTGAGCAGAATCCTGGCTCTTCCCATTTCATTACAAAGAGGCAAATAGCCAAGGGCTCTTGGAGACAGAGAGATGAACTACACAGGTTCCTCTGGGGAACCTTCAAAGTATGCCAATATAGCATGCTTGGAACAGAATCCTGTGCAAATTCCAGGTCGAGATACTTCCTTTGCCATTTCTAATTGTTACTTTAATTATTTTCTACATGCACGTATGGACTATCAGCATATTCCATCAAGAAAAAAATAGAAAATTCACCTTTTCTCCCTGCAGGGTTATAGTGTAGGAGAATTCAAGACATCCTGGGGCTCAGTTCCTATACCAGGCCTTCCACATGCCATCAGCCTCTTCTCCCAGTGAACACCAGACTCTTTTCACAAGATACCACCCCCCACTTTCCACAAAGCAGGGCTGGCGTTTCCAAGTGCTAGGCATGTGCTTCTTGAGAGTACCATCCATGTGCTTGCCTCAGAGAAACTCAGACCATTAGTGTTGTTCCAAGCTAGGAGCTGCCCAGACTCTGCTTGTTTTTATAAAAGTATAAACCAGGTCTATTTCTGAGGTACTCCAGTCAAGACTTTGAGCCCTGTTGAGAGGGGGGAAAAGCTTTTCCTGAGTGTGTATGGGAAAGTGCTATTGGCACAGCAGAGAAGAACATTCTGTCCTTCAATCACAATGAAAATTCAACAAGAGACAACCTGGGCATACAGGAGGTATACATTTCAAGAGCACCCAAAGAAGAATTTGAAGGATAAGCCTCTTGTCAATAGGCAGGAAACTACAGCAACAGCAAGTGAATTGCCCTGAGATATTCAAGCAGGCAGAAGTTGGGTGGTTCCAAGACCTCACACTGCTTAGGAGATACAGAGGAAAAGCTTTGCAGTAAACCTTTGTTTTCAAGACCTATAAACTTGCACCAGTGGGCACCATCAAACCTCTGAGCCACGTTCATCCCTTTAAAATGAACTGTACTTGATGTAAACTCTGTTGAGGACACTACAACCACATTACTTAATCCAAAATATCTCAGGTGTTTATCAAATATTTGAGAAAGAGAAGGCAGAGAGGAAGGCAGCCAGCCAATATATGTAGCGTGTGCAGTGCAATGAATGAATGATGCATAAAAATGCGATAGTGAGTTAGATTAAACTTTATCTAACTTGTCTTTCAGTTCTAATACTCTGTACAATGTAATCCTTTTTAGTGTTGAAATATATGATGCCTGTGCCTGTCCCTACATCTCAGTTATTGGAAGAAAGTAATTATTGAGAACTATAATTCAAGTCCACAAATTTTTATTGTCATCATTATAAAAAGAAAGCTTTTGTGTAAATTATAATTTTACTACAATGCCAATTTTCCCTACAAGTATCCAATTTTGGCACAATTTTATTAGGAATTGCATGATGCCTTTTGGTCAATAAGTGAATACATTCTACAGGCTTCTGAGTTTAAAGGATAATGGCAGCCACTGTAATCTGGATCTGTCCACACATTCTGCCCCTCAAAACCTCTAAGGTCATGAAGAAGCACAAACTAAGTCACACATGACCCATATTATCAGCATTACTTGGAGGCAGAAAATGTGACAAACTCCAAATAAGCTGAACGGATTTTTGACAATTCAGTGAAGGAAAGATTAACTTCTCAACAAATGGTGCTAGTGTAATTGGACATTCATAGGCAAAAAACAAATAAATCTCAACTTAAGTGTCACAGCTTATATAAAAAATAACTCAAAAGGTTCACAGACTTAAATGTCAAACATAAAATTATAAAGCTTTTAGAAAATAACATAAAAGAAAATCTTCAAGATCTAGGGCCAGGTAAGAAGTTTTTAGACTTGACAAGAAAAACACAATCCATGAAAGAAAAAAAAGATAAACTGAACTAGAGCAAAATTAAAAACTTTTGCTTCAGAAAAGACCTTGTTAAGAGAATGAAAAGACAAACTACAAGCAGAGATAAAGCATTTACTAACTACATATATAACAAATGACTAGCCTCTAGCATATATATAGAACTCACAGAACGCAACAACAAGAACAACAAAAAAGGGCAAAAGATATGAAGCGGCACTTCACTGGGTGGGATATACAGGCGGCAAATAATCATATGAAAAGATATTTAACATCATTAGTGACTAGGAAGATGCAAATTAAAACCACAATGAAATATCACAATACACCTATCAGGCTGGCTAAAATGAAAAATAATGACAACACTCATTGCTGGCAAAGATGTAAGAAACTGGATCACTCATACAATGCTGGTGGGAATATAAAATGGTGTATCTATTCCAGAAAACAGTTTGGCAGCTTCTTAAAAACTAAATGTGCTATTACCATGTGTAGTCCTGGACATTTATCCCAGAAGAATAAAAACTATATTCATATAAAACTTACACAGGAATATTTATAGCAGCTACTTCCCTTCACTTCCAAGTCCTCTTTAATTTTTCCATTTTTTTTCAATATGACAAAATACACATAACGTAAAATTTACTATCATCCATTTTTAAGTATATAGTTTGGTGGCACTAAGCACATTCATGGTGCCATGGAACCGTCAGCACCATTCATTTCCAGAACTCTTCATTTTACAAAACTGAACTCTGTACCCATTAAACAATAATTCCCCATTCTCTCTTCCCCTCCAGTTTCTGACGACCACCATTCTACTTTCTGCCTCTACTGCTTTGACTAGTCTAGGCACCTCACAAAGTAAGTTCATAAAGTATTTGTCTTTTTGTGACTTATTTCACTTAGCATTATGTTTTCAAGGATTTCCATGTTGAAACAGGTGTCAAGATTTCCATCTTTTTTAAAACTGGAGAGTATTCCATTGCATATACCACAATTTGTTTAACCATTCACCCGTTGATGACACTTGGGTTACTTCTATCTTTTGGCTATGAAGCTACTATGAACATGGGTATACAAATATGTCCTTGAGACTTTGTTTTTAATCCTTTACTGTACATAACCAGAAATGGGATCGCTGCATCATATGATAATTCTATTTTGAATTCTTTGAGGACCTGCTATGCTGTTTTTCATAGAAGCTGCACCATTTTACATTTCCATCAGTTGTACACAGGGTTCCAATTTATCTACATCCTCACCAACACTTGTTTTGTGTGTGTGTGTGTGTGTGTGTGTGTGTGTAGTAGCCATCCTAATGTGTGTGAGATGGTATCTCTTTGCAGTTTTAATTTGCATTTCCCTAATGATTAGTGATGTTGAGCATCCTTCCACAGGCATATTGCTCATTTGTAAATCTTTGGAAAAATGTCTATTCAAGTCCTTTTCCCATTTTTGAATTGAGTTGCTTTTGTTGTTGTTGTTATTGAGTTGTTATAGCTTTATTTTTAATAATCAAAAACTGGAAACAACCCAGATTTCCCTCAAAAGATGAATGTTTAAACAAAATATGATATATTCATACCATGCACTATTACTCAACAATAGAAAAGAATGAACTATTGATACATGTACCAACATGGATGAATCTCTAGTGAATTATGCTGAGTGAAAAAAGTCAATTCCCAAGGCAATATGATTCCATTTATAGAACATTCTAGTAATGACAAAATTACAGATACGAAGAACAGATTAGTGTTTGCTAGGGGTTAATGACAAAAGCAGGAGCAGGAGAAAAGTAGATGTTGTCATAAAAGGGCAACACGAGGGATCCTTGTGGTAGTGAAATTGTTTTGTATGTTGATAGTAACAATGCAATATCCTGGTTGTGATACTGTACTACAGCCTTGCAAGATGTTACCACTGGGGAAACCAGATAAAGAATAAATAGGTACTTTCTGTGATAACTGCATTTTAATTTAGAAGTATATCAAAATTAAGAATTTGATTAAAAACAAAAATAGACAAATCTGGAAAACATTAAATATAGTGTAACGCATACAGTAAATATTGAATAATATGACAGCATTGACTCGAACATATCAACCTCATCAATTAATGTGAATTGGTTTAAATCATCAATTTTTAAAAAGGATTTTCTGGTAATTTATAGAGCAAAACCCAATTCTATACTGATCATGTGACATGCCTGAAGCACAGTGTTTCAAAAGGCTAAAAATAAAGGGAAAGGCAAACATAAACAAGGCAAATGTCAACAATAAGAAACCAAGAGTTGGGATTGTAAAACCAAGCAAGGTAGAATTCAGGCTTTAAAAAAAGCATTAAATAAAACAAACAAAACAAAAGACATTTCATGTTGCTAAAAGCCAGAATTTACAGTGAAGATGTAACTGTTATGAATATTTATGCATCAAATAACATTGCAATGCCATCTATATGAAGCAGGAACTATAGGAGATACAAAGGAGATATAGAAACATCCTGACAAAGAAAAGACTAACATACCCCTCAGTAACAGAGTAAATTTTAAAAATAATAAAGACTACAGAAGACTTAAAAAAAAAAAAGAAAAAGAAAACCAATTAGTTAAATTGTATGGCTATATATCACTTCACATACTGATAATAAAGAAGGAACCTTCTTGATGTAGATTCCCAATCATCAAAATCGAGCAAATATTAGGTCTTAAAGGAAACCTCAGTAAATTTCATGAAGTAGAAATATAAACAACACTCTGTGATCACAATGAATAAAACATGGAAATTAAAAACAAAATTAAAAATAAAACTCTTCAACCTGAAAAAAAAAAAAACTTTTAAGTAAACTCTTGGTGAAAATAGGCAAACACAAACACAAATTACACAAATTAAATACAGAATTTTGGAGGTAAAAAATGGTAAAAACTACATATCTGATCCTATGGGATACAGAGCTTTAGATAGCTTTACATAGGAATGATAGGGACATGTCAAAACAACACAGGAGCCAGCTTGAAGGAATTTCCTCTGGCCAAATACAGAAAAACTTAAGCAAAAGTAAATGACAGTAATGAATAAATTGTAACCCACTAAATAAATCCATGGGCCCAAACTGATTAACTAATAAATGAGGAAACATAGAGGAATCTTCCTTACAGTAGAGTGCCAACTGATAAATATGGAGGGAGTAGTTGAGTTAGAAAAGAAAGATTTTACAATCACTTCAATAAAAATTTATATGGGCACAGATGATCATGGATGATAAATCTAGGGTAAAAACTGATGAGAAATAGGTTATTTTTATGGTCTTAAAGGTTTCCCCCACAGATTGCTTTTTAATTAGAAGGGGAAAAAAAAACAGTTTACAGTAGAGAAACCAAATGACACTTTGACCAGGTGATCAAAATTAACATTACCAACCAACTCAGAACGGATGGACATCATGTGCCTCTGAATGTGACAGACACTCTGAAGACACAACCTCACTTACGAAGTATTCCAGTGGAGCATGTATAACCAGAATCCAACCACAAAGCAGCAGCACACAAACTCAAACTGAAGAACATTCTGTAAAATAACTGAGCTATATTTTTCAAAAATGCCAATAATATGAAAGAAAAACCAAGTCTAAAGAACCATTCAGATTAAAGGAGACGAAAGAAACATGAAAATTAAATGCAATATAGACTCCTAGACTGAGTCCTGTACTAGTGGGGGAAATAACAAATGCTATTAAGAACATTACTGGAGAAATCTTATATCTTTCACCTGTAAGATTAGATAAAAACATTATTAATATTAAATATTCTGATATTGATAATTGTGCTGTGGTTATATAAGAGAATATTCTTATCCATAGGAAATACACATCAATGTTTTAAGGTTTGGGTAGAGGCATGAGATACACAACCTACTCTATAATGGTTAAAAAAAATAAATAATAGTGAGGAAAGAGGGAGGGGAAAGGGAACAAAAAGATAAAGCAAATGTGGCAAAATGTTAAGTACTAGTGAGCCTAGTATACAAGAATATACTATTCTTGCAACTTTTCTTAAATTATATAATCATTTTAAAATAAATATTTGAAAATCAGAAAAACCTCTTATGGTAAATTTATGCCTTACTTTTATAGAATCATTTCAGACAAAGTCATTTCTTAACACAACATTTTTCTGAAGAAATGGAAACTTATTTTAATAAAGCTATTATTTCTTTAAATATCTTTGTTTTTATTTCTGATAATTAATATTGTGCATAGGAAAATACAGTTATCGACTAGGGATTTCAGTACAAACCAACCTTGGATTCAGACATGGGTGTACCCTGATCTACTGTCATTTGATATGACTTGTACAAAGGATCACTTTTCTTGGGCCTTGGTTTTCCCATTTGTAGAATACGAACAGACTACCTTATAAGATTTCCGTGAGAATCATATAAACAATACGTACAACAGCACTAAAATGTACAAATGGTACAGATATGTATGTGTCATGTGAAAGTCCTTAATCACTTTCACTTAGGTTAACAGAAATGGTTACCATCTTGTAAAAATTATTTTCTGCCATAGACTGTGTTGTCTAGAAAGCCATGTTTTCAGTACCATCTTACAGGCAGATAAAGATAAGATATATATGTTAAAGGATTTTTTAAAAAATCAATATTCCCAACTGCAGAAACAAATCAGTCCACTAGCCCGTCATCTAAACAGTAGGGCCTTTTCTTCTAAATACTCCAGTTTTCAAAGCTGGAATGTAGTTTGGTACCAACAATTTTTAATCATTTACACTTTGATTAAGAGCCTAAGGATGTGTTTTAAGAGTGGAGAGGAGGGAAATCATGGTCAATTAAGTTTCATGCAAGCCTGTGGATGGTTCTCCTAGCCTTTTTTGGTATTGACACTATTTTCAAGTAAAACAGTCATGCTTTATGATCTATAGAGTATTTGCTCTTCTTCCTTTGGAAAGGTAACAATGGGCTGGCCAGAGTGGCTCATGCCTGTAATCCCAGCACTTTGGGAGGCTGAGGCGGGTGGATCACGAGGCAGGGGATCGAGACCATCCTGGCTAACACAGTGAAACCCTGTGTCTACTAAAAATACAAAAAATTAGCCATGCATGGTGGCACATGCCTGTAGTCCCAGCTACTTGGGAGGCTGAGGCAGGAGAATTGCTTGAACTTGGGAGTCAGAGGTTGCAGTGAGCTGAGATAATGCCACTGCACTGCAGCCTGGGTGACAGAGCAAGACTCTGTCTAAAAAAAAAAAAAAAAAAAAAAAAAAAGTAACAATGTTTTCTCCTATATTTAAAGCTAAGAAACTGAATGATTTCTTTATTCTCACTAGATTATACCAATCAATTAAGACAGTTCAGTGAAAATCTATCTTTAATTTTGCTGAAACCTCTTCTTTTTTAGAAAGTTTTTTGTTGTTCTGAATACTACGCACCTTAATTTACCCTCATTTCATATTAAAGTTTTAATTTTCAAAACAAGCATTCATTTTGCAAATTAAAATATGAGTCAGATGACGGATGTCCTTGCTTTCATGAAACATGCAATCAAATGCCATCCACGAAAGGGGGCCGAGGCTGGCAAGCAGAGAGCTCAGATGACTGCCAAAGCTAGATTTCAGATGACATCCACAGTCCCCCAGCTCTCCTTTGGAATTCAGCTTATAACGAAATCATTCCTTCTAGAAGAGACCGATAGTTCATCAGGTTAAAGGCTTGAGCCATCCCTTAGAGCTTAATATGCACCCAATGGGATCTATTTACAAAAATCATTCTAACATTCAAATATTTGTTGAGTGCCTGCTATGTGCAAGGCAGCATGCCAGGTGATAGAAAGAAATACAGCCCCACTTTCAAGGTGTTCACATTAAAAGAGATATAAATAATGCACAGAACATAACTTTAATACAATTTAGAAAAGGCAAAGACCTGAATAGAGAGAAAAGCAATATAGTTTAGGAGTTCAAAGAAGAAAAACATCACTGTTTCCTTTAGCAGATAAGTTATTTAGGAAAAAGGAAACAAATTGTGACTTATTAAGAAGCAACTTAATATATGATTTGCTTATGCTAACTAATACCCATAACAACAATAGTTACCATTATAAAACACTTGCTATGCATTAGTTACTAGGCAGATTCCACATTGTTTTATTAAATGCTAACAACATCTTAAAAATATTATTAGTCTCTTTACAGACATAACAAATAAGGTTCAAAATAGTTTTTTGCCCAAAGTTGCATGATTATGAATTTTAAGAGGAGAGATGTAATTCCAGAACCCTTGCTTTTTACACAGTCTATACTTAGATATACAATACTTAGGTAAGTATAGTGTCCTACCCTCTAAGCAGTAACAGATTTCAAGTCCCCAAGCATGTTTTTACAAAGGGGACTTTCTCCAACCTCTACACCCCGTAAACCATCTCAACACACCCTTAGGTATGTCCTCTAATCACTGAAGCAGTCTCCTACCACAAGTACATCCAAAGATACTCTTCTTTTGATTACGGTCATAAGATTCATGCCTGTTTCAACAGCATGTTCCAGACAGGTGCTCTGCATTCATCTGGATGTGGCAGCAACCACCCAGCCCAGGAAAAATGCCAGATGTTCTAACAATAGACGTCACAGTTATCTGTTTTTATTCTGGCAGCTCATTGAGGTTTTTATCATTTGTAGCTGTAAAATATATAAAGAGACCCTCTTCTGGTACAGTCTTGTTTTTCATGAAAAACTTTCTCTCTATCAGGCATGAGCAGCTTTTCTCTTGATTTGTGTCTGAACCATGAGAAAAAAAATCACAGATGCAGACTGCATTGCACTAAGAACATATGCATGCTTTTAAATCACTTTTATCTTTTTTTTTTTCACTAATGTAACCCTGAAACATAAAATATGTTCTTTTTTTCATTCACTCTTATGGGAAGAACAGATGGTGAAAGGGTTAGATTAAAGTAATACAGCATGTCCATTAAAATAACCCCCACTTCTCGGGATGCTTCCCTCAAACAGAAGTCCCTTTTACTATAAAGAATGGCTTTGGCTTACACACATTGGAAATTGCTGGGAGTTTTCTCAAAAACAAACATAAGAGTAAGAGATAAACTAATGTCAGAATTAAATGTATTTTTAAATAACAATAATGCAACCTATTTTGCTGATCTGAGAGGCTGATGGAAACCATGTGCCTGTGATAATGTAACTGAACAGCAGTCAAATAATAAAGTTTATTTCTAACTTGAAAAACTTTAGTACCTAGAAAACATAACTAAATAAAACTGCAAAGAGAATATCAAGTAGAAATTATTTTCTACATTCCTGAACTCCTGCAAATAATAAACATTTTTGCTGCCATTTCATTTCTAATGTATTATCTTATTAATAAACAGCAAGAATAAATCTATATAATATATATTAATAAAATCTAAGTATAATATGATTTTTAGACAAGTCTCATAAATATTTAACATTGGAAAAGAACCCTCCTGAGATATGTTTATGAAATTCAATTCAATTACATACAGTTTCTAAAGAATTAAGTTTTAAAAAACTTCAAGAAAAGTTGGAAAATATATTCTAAAAGAAAAATTATATCACTCTTGGGTCACATTCCAGAGTTGAGAATAATTTTGCTAGAGGAACAGAGCAGTAAATATACTCATTTATACTATAAATAATTAGAAGGTAAATGATGAATCAAAATTCAATTATTAGAAATTTTAAATATTTTGGCCATTTCTTCCTTTATTTTAAAGAATGGTATGAAATATCACCTTCCCAAAATCAATTTTAAAGTATTTATTCACAAGATTTTCCCTCATTATTTTATTATTTGATTCATTTATAGTCTAATCTATTATTTATTGTGTGTGTGTGTTTTTTTAACCTTTTATCCACATTTTAGTTGTATTTAGCTCAAAAAAATATTCTGGTAAGAAATCTTTTATACCTATAAATTCTCTGATATGTTTCATAAAGTAGAAACATGGGAAGTTTTAAAATATGCCTCAAATGTGGTTTGAAATGTCATAGGCCTTCTCTTAATCCACTCCACCCCTCAAAAAAGTTACAAAAATGTTCCTGGGATTTGGTTCACTCATTTTTCTCACAGAAAAGTAACCATAGTCGACATCTCATTAGCTGTCAGGGTGATGTGCAGCTGGAAGGGAATCAGCACGCAGGACCCAGGGCTGAGTTTCCTTCAGTGTAACTCTATAAGGAATCTCCTATAGGATTCCATATGGAGAGAGTTGTTCCCAAACCATGAAATCTACAATCCATTCCTTTTGTAAATCCAAAGGTGAAGTCTTAAAGACTTGCAAGCATTTTCATTGCACTGAAGATTTTAAACAGGTAATAACTAATTAGAATAAGTATTTAATTAAGTTCTTTTCTGTCGTGACATCCACGGCTGTGAATGATTTTAAGTATATCCCAACTTGCGTAGATAGTATAGAAATATTTCTAGTCCACTAGGTAAAAACCTGGATTTCTAGAACCAGTAGCACTAATTTTAATGGCAGTCATCTTCCATGATGCATTTCAGGCATGAGCCAGAATCACTTTGATCCTTTCACTGACGCTCTGACTCACTCTCTGATTTTTCACATGTAAGTGGCAGATTAAATAGGTTTGAATTAGATGGGTACAGGTGGTGCCACCTGCTCCGACCCCTGGTTGCAGCTTTGTTTGGTCTTCCACTGCTTTCTTCTGTGTTTGAACAAAGGATAGACTGCCCAAGCTACTCTTAGCAGTGTCCTAGAACCAGGCCACAGATTGGCAGGCATATTACCCATCTTCTGCACGCTGAAAGAGGAGGTCTATCAGATTTGTAATTTTGTAAAAAGAAATTGAAACTTCAAGGCCCTCCACCAAGTTAAGCAACTGTGAATGGAAGGATAAATCTGCCCTTTCTGCATCTAAGTCAAGTACAGTAAAAATGAGGAAAACTAAAATAATATAAACTATATTAAACAATGTACATCAGAACCTTTTCCCCAAGCTTTACTGCAGTATAATTGACAAATAAAATTGTATACATTTATGGTATACAGCACCATAAATTTAACATATGTATACATTGTGAAATGAATACCACAAACAAGTTTGTTAACACATTTGTCACCTCACATCGTTACCTTTTGTGTGTGGGTGGTGTGAAAACTTAAGATTACTCTTAGCAACTTTAGATGTGCAATACAATGTTATTAACTATAGTTACTATGTGCTACATTAGATCCCCAGAACTCATCCATCTTATAACTGAAAGTCTGTACCCTTTTGATCAACATTTGCACATGTCCTCACCCTCCAGGCCCTGACCGCTATAATTCTCTGTTTCTATGAGTTTGATTTTCTTAGATTTTACATATAAGTGAAATCATGCAGTACTCATCTTTCTCCATGTGGTTCATTTCACTTAGCATGATTATCCATTTTGTTGCAAATGGCAGAATTTCCTTCTTTTGTGGCTGAGTAATATTTCATTGTAAATAGATACATTTTTAATACATTCATTCATCAATGGACATTTAGGTTGTTTCCATGTCTTCATTTTGAAGAATGCTGCAATGAACATGGGACTGCAGACATCTCCTCAACATACTCATATTTTTCCTTCAGGTACATAAGAAGTGAGATTGCTGGATCATATCAGAGTTCTATTTTTAATTTTGTGAAGAACTTTCATACCATTTTCCAAAATGGCTGTACCAACTTACATTCCACTAACAGTGCCAGGGGTTCCCTTTTCTACACATCTTTGTCAACACTTATCTCTTGCATTTTTTAATAACAACCATCTTAACAGGTATGAGGTGATATCTCATTGTGGCTTTGATTTGCATTTCTCTGATGATTAGTGATGTTGAGCACCTTTTCATGTATGTGTTGACCATTTGTATGCCTTCTTCAGGAAAAGATCTATTGAGGTTTTTTGCTCATTTTTAATAGAATAATTTCTTCTTTTCTTTATTTTTTCTTTCTCTTTTGTTTCTTTTGCTATTGAGTTGTACAAGTTTCCTATATGTTTGGGATATTAACTCTATCAGACACATAATTTGCAAATATTTTCTCTCACTCCAAAGGCTGCGTTTTCATTATATTGTTTCCTTTGCTATGCAGAAGCTTTTTAGTTAGATGTACTCCATTGATTTATTTTTGCTTTCTTTGCCAGTGCTTTTGGTATCATATCCGAAAAATCATTGTCAAGACCTATGTCAAGGAGTTTTCCCTGTTTTTTTTTTTCTGGAAATTTGCAGGTCTTACATTTAGGTTTTTGATCCATTCAAGTTACTTTTTGTGAGTTGTCTAAGATAAGGGCCCAATTTCATTCTTTTGTATGTAGATGTGTGGTTTTCCCAGTACAATTTATTGAAAAAACTATCCTTTCCCCATTTTATATTCTTGGCAACTTTGTCAAATATTAGTTGATCATATATATGTGAAGTTTAGTTCTGGGCTCTCTATTCTGTTCCACTGGGGTATGTGTCTGTTTTAATACTTGTACTATTATTGTATTGATTATTATAGCTTTGTATAATAATATTGTTTGGAGTTGGAAGTGTAATGCATTAATCATTGTTCTTCTTTCTCAAGATTGCTTTGGATATTTGGGGTCTTTTTTGGTTCCATATAAATTTGAGAATTTTTTTCTATTTCTCTCTTCTTGTTCCTGGTCTTAGAAGGAAAGCTTTCCATTTCCACCACTGAGTATAACGTTAGCTGTGGGCCTGCCCTGTTGTGTTATGTTCATTCTGTACTAATTTGTTGAGAGTTTTTAATCATAAAAGGATGTTTAATTTTATCCAATGCTTTTTCTGCATCTATTGAGATGATCATATGATTTTTATCCTTCCTTTAGTTAATGTGGTGTATAACATTTATTGATTTGTGTATGGAACCAACCTTGCATCCCAAGGATAAATCCCACTTGATCATGGTGTATGATCCTTTTAATGTGTTGTTCAATTTTCTTTGCTAGTAATTTGTCGAGAATTTGGGTGTCTGTGTTCACCAGGGATACTGACATGTCATTTTCTTTTCTTGTGATGTCCTTTTATGGCTTTAGGTATCAGGGTAATGTTGGCCTTGTAAAATGAGTTTGGAAGTGTTCCTTCTTCAATTTTTTGGAAGAGTTTGAGAAAGATTGGCATTAATTCTTTTTTTTTAAATAATTTATTTATTTTACTTTAGGTGCATACTATATCTGGCATTTCTCCCCATGTTATCCCTCTCCACCCTCCCTTCCCTCCCCCACCCCCCCATTGTCTCTCCCCTACCCCCTCCAACTGTTCCCTGTGTGTGATGCTCCTCTCCCTGAGTCCACGTGTTCTCGTTGTTCAACACCCACCTATGAGTGAGAACATACGGTGCTTGGCTTTCTGTTCTTGGGTCAGTTTGCTGAGAATGATGGTTTCCAGATTCATCCAAGTCCCTACAAAGGACACGAACTCATCATTTTTTATGGCTGCGTAGTATTCCATGGTGTATATGTACCACATTTTCTTTGTCCAGTCTATCATTGATGGGCATTTGGGTTGATTCCAGGTCTTTGTTATTGTGCACAGGGCTGCAATGAACATATGCATGCATGTGTCTTTATAGTAGAACGATTTTTAGTTTTTTGGGTACATACTCAATAGTGAGATTGCTGGGTCAAATGGAATTTCTATTTCTAGATCCTTGAGAAATCACCACACTGTCTTCCACAATTATTGAACTAATTTACACTCCCACCAACTGTGTAAGAGTGTTCCTATTTCTCCACATCCTCTTCAGCATCTGTTGTCTCCCGACTTTTTAATGATCGCCATTCTAACTGGCGTGAGATGATATCTCAGTGTGGTTTTGATTTGCATTTCTCTAACGACCAGTGATAATGAGCATTTTTTCATATGTTTGTTGACCTCATATATGTCCTCTTTTGAAAAGTGTCTGTTCATATCCTTTGCCCACTTTTGAATGGGGTTGTTTGTTTTTTTCTTGTATATCTGTTTTAGTTCTTTGTAGATTCTGGATATTAGCCCTTTGTCAGATGGGTAGATTGCAAAAATTTTTTTGCCAGTCTGTGTCTTTTGATTGGGGTGTTTAGGCCATTTACATTCAATGTTAATATTGTTATGTGTGAATTTGATCCAGCCATTTTGTTACTGGCTGATTTTCTTTCTCATTAGTTGACTCATTTTCTTCATTGCATTTTTGGTCTTTGCCAACTGGTTTGCTTTTGCAGTGACTGGTACTTGTTCCTTTCCATGCTTAGCGTTTCTTTCAGGAGCTCTTGTAGGGCAGGTCTGGTGGTGACAAAATCTCTCAATAATTGCTTGTCCATAAAGGATTTTCTTTCTCCTTCACTTATGAAGCTTAGTTTGGCTGGATATAAGATTCTGGGTTGAAAGTTCTTTTCTTTAAGGATGTTGAATATTGGCCCCCACTCTCTTCTGGCTTGTAGGGTTTCTGCCAAGAGATCTGCTAGTGAGTCTGACTGGCTTCCCTCTGTGGGTGACCTGACCTTTCTCTCTGGCTGCCCTTAGCATTTTTTCCTTCATTTCCACCCTGGTGAATCTGACGATTATGTGCCTTGGGGTTGCTCTTCTTGAGGAATATCTTTGTGGAGTTCTCTGTATTTCTTGAATTTGAAATTAGGCCTGCCTTGCTAGGCTTGGAAAGTTCTCCTGGATAATATCCTGGAGTGTGTTTTCCAGCTTGGATTTATTCTCCCCGTCATATTCAGGTACACCGATCAAGCGTAGATTAGGTTTTTTCACATAATCCCATATTTCTTGGAGGCTTTTTTCGTTTCTTTTCACTCTTTTTTCTCTTGTATTGCCTTCTCTTTTTATTTCATTGAGTTGATCTTCAATCTCTGATATCCTTTCTTCTGCTTGATTGATTCGGCTATTAAAACTTGTGTTTGCTTCACATAGTTCTCATGCTGTGTTTTTCAACTCCATCAAGTCGTTTATGTTCTTATCTAAGCTTGTTATTCTAGTTAGCATTTTGTCTAACCTTTTTCAAGGTTTTTGGTTTCTTTGCATTGAGTTAGAACATATTCTTTAGCTCTAGAAAAGTTTGTTATTATCCACCTTCTGAATCCTGTTTCTGTCAATTCTTCACACTCCTTCTCAGTCAAGTTGTGATCCTGTGTTGTTGAGGAGTTGTGATCCCTTGAAGGAGAAGAGGTGTTCTGGTCTTTGATGATTTCACCTTTTTGCGCTGGTTTTTTTCCCATCTTTGTGGATTTACCTGTCTGTGGTGTCAGAGAGCTGCTTGATGAGGTCGCTTGTCAGCCTGTGGGGGGCGCTACTGGGTTTCTAGGGACTCCTTCAGGTTACTAGGGGGAGCTTCCTGGGTCTTTTTGTTTATGCTGGGAGATTAGGCCCGCCTCTTCCACTGACCTGTAGGCACTGCTGGGTTGTCAAGAACGCTGTCCTATTGCTACGTAGGCTTCCTGTGTTTTTTGTCAAAACATGTAGCCCAGTCCCACCCCTCTAGTGGTGGGTTGTGCCCTTCCTCCACTGGGCTGGGTCATTTAGGGTTCCTCTAAGACTGTGGCACTGGCTACGCAACCCACTAGAGTCAGAGCTTCAGCCCTCTGGGGCTTGTGGGGGAGATTAGGGACCCGCCCAGCCGCACCTGGCAGTTTCCCCCTTTCAGCTTTCTCTCTCTCCGGTCATGGGGTAGAGGCCACCCAGCTGCTCCCGCTTACAGCTCCCTCTCTCTCCGGGCGCAGGGAGGGGGTCAATAGCTGAGTCTACAGACTCTTATTCAACTCCGCACTTGTAATTCCCAGTGCTTGACTGGCAAAGATCCCCTGTTCTGTGTATTGCTAAGGCCTTGGGGGAAGCGCTGTATGTGGACTGGAGCGCCAGAGGTGGAGCCTCCAACTCTCCAGTCAGATGCACTTTCTGGGTGAAGCAGCACCCCTCCCCGCCTCGATCTGCCCTTAGTGGGCTTTGCTCACCCTTGGACCAGACCCGTTCAAATGCACCTGGTACCTCGGTTGGAGCTAGGAGATCTCTGGGTTTCTGCATCTCTTTCCCTGGGTGTTGTGCGCTGGAGTTGTGTCTAATCTGCCATCTTGGATCCTCCCTCCCACCCTGGCATTAATTCTTTAAGTCATCTGATTTTAGACTTTTCTGTTAGGAGGGTTTTGAGGATTGATTCAATCTTCTTACACATTATTGATGTGTTCAGATATTCTATGTCTTAATGATTCAGTCTTGGTAGGCTGTATGTTCTAGAAATTCATCCAGAAAAGTAAGTTATCCGATTTGTTAGCATATAATTGTTCATAGGGGTCTCTTATATTTCTGTAGTATCAGCTATAATATTTCCTCTTCCATTTATAATTTTATTTGTGTCCGCTATCATTTTTTTTGGCTAATCTAGTAAAGATTTGTCAATTATGTTGATCTCAAAAAAACACTCTTCTTTTTGTTAATCTTTTCTATTGTTTTTCATTTTCTATTTCATTTATTTCTGCTCCAATCTTGATTAGTTCCTTCCTTTTGCTAAACCTGGGTCTAGTTTGTTCTTTACCTTACAGTTCCTTTAGGTATAAAGTTGGGTTATATGAGATTTTATTTTTTTCTTAATGTGTTTATAACACTTTCCTCTAAAACTGCTTTTGCTGCATCCCAGACGTTTTTATATGTTGTGTTCCCATTTTCATTCATCTCAAGATATTTTTTATTTCCTTTTTATTTATTCTCTGACCCATTGGTTGTTCAGGAGTTTGTTAATTTCCATGAAACTGCAAATTTTTTAATTTTCCTCCTGTTACTGATTTTTGGTTACATACCACTGCAGTAAGAAAAGATACTTGACATAAGTCCAACCTTCTTGAATTTATTAAGACTTTATTTGCAGCCTAACATATGACCTATCCTGGAGAATGTTCTGCATGAGCTTGAGATTCTTGACCTTACAGGAAAACAAAGAAATTCAATGCAATATAATATGCTAAAGGAGTTTTCTAAAAATCTGTGCAAGAAGGAAGAATTAAATCTATATTTCTTAGCTAAAGATACCCAAATTCAACTCATTAACCCTAGAAGGGTCAAATCCCACCATAAACTGTCAAACGAAGCATTGTTCTCTTTAAATTTACTGTTTAGTTTTAATAATATTTTATTCTATAGATTTTGTTAAAATAAATTTCCCTAGATACATTTTGATAGTAGATTCAGCCATTCTCCTCTTCTCTTCATCTGGGGAGCAGATCACAAATTCCAGCATCACTTCCATTAAGCCAGGAGCAGAGGTTTCCCATTTGATTTAGCACAGTTGCTCTCCTCTGCTGCCTGATTTCTTTTTGATACTAACTCTTCCCCTAATCCAAACCATGCTACACTATGGAATAGTGACATGTTGAACATAAATTATGACTTATGCCCAGGAATCTGTGGGGATGAGAGGTGGAGCTGCAGCTGTGTTTTGATGGGTGGATAGGATTTGAGAAGCAAGTTATCCTCAGGCAGAGTAAACAAACTCTAGCTAGAGTGGAGTGCTGACATGGGAATGGAGTTGGCAGGTGGGCTGGAGCGGGTAGAGTGAGGCAGGCAATGGGCCAGACTATCAAGATTGAATGTCATACTATAACTAATGAGGTACCCCGGTAGGTATTTAAGCAGAAAAGGTAAGGCATAATGAAAATGATATATCAGGAATCTTACTCTGGCAGAAATGATCAGAGACCAAAAGAGCAATAAAGAGGCGGATGAGGTTGTCTAAATGTAATGTCCTGTTCCGGAGAGCCTGGAACCAGACAAAGACAGTGAGGAGGGGCACAGAGTCAAGAAAAAATTGTGAAGGAATGTGACCCTCACAAGGCCTTTTGTGTCCAAAAGATCAAAAACCAAGCCAAACAAACAGATAATTTCCTTTATCTCATTACATACCACATGCATTTAAATGATGTTTACATTTTAAACTTTTCCCTTTATTATGGAGAAAATCTATCTTTCATAAGCATAACACTATTAAAGATGTAGCATAAAAAATGTATATAAATTATTAGAAGAAGAATAAGAATGTAATCTAGAAAGAGTCTAATTATCATGAGAACAGAGCCCTAGAACTAGGGCTGAGCCATAAACAAACATGTGTAACTGAAATGGAAGATAGGGTCAAATGGCATTTCCTGCACAGACCCTCAACTGCCATTGCAAGTATTTTATTATCAAAATACACACAAAAAGCAAATATCAGCTGTCACATATTTCCATTTTATACTGGAGATGACAATGGGGACATGAAGACTAGAAAGCCCAGATCAGGACTGGAAATGGATGGTTTTCTGTCCCTAGAGAATGAGACACAGAGTGCTTGTTCAAAGTTTTACTGTCAAAAGAACCCTTAGATTCCACCACATCTAATTCCTCCTCAGCACTTAGGTATTTGATTTGTATTAGAGGATGTGTCATTTGTCAGACCATTCCTAGGTTGTTTTGTCTTTTCACAGAGGTTATAAATTTCTTAGTAGCAGTATGTTCTCCTCCTCTTGGGGTTTTGATATCTCCACAGACAATTAACAAAGTGCCTCCACACTCTTTAAATTTATGTATTCATTCATTCATTCCATTAGCATTTAGTGAGTAAATATGTGGAAATGGAAGGGGAGTGAGGTGGATATGAAAAAGACATGTCATTACTTTTAAAGAGATTATAGTCCAAAAGAGGAGATATGACGTTTCTAGAAGGCAGTAGAAGGCAGATTATTCTAAATAGGAGTCCAAAGGAGAATTATAACTTAGCAATATTTTATGGAAGAGATGGCACTCAATCTGGACCTTAAGCCGAATTTTGAAAAAAAGTGGCAATGCATGCAGAAATAAATGTATAAGCACAAGCATGAGGGCAGAAAAAGACAAGGCATTCAGCAAACAGTGAGTAGACCAGTCTACCTAGATCACAAAGTTCAGGTAGGGACCAATAGAGAATGCTGTGAAGGTTATTTAGGGCCCAATTATAAATGACCTTGAGGAACAGCTAGGGCTGTGGCGAGTCTCCAAGCACTAATGTGATTAGTGGTCTCCTAAGGTCAATCTGGGAGACATGGCAAACTGAGAGAAGGAAAATTTTCCAAAATAGGGAGAAAATTAAGATGCGGTTACAGTCACCCAGGCTGACTGGCAGGACACAGGCAATTGGGGGAAGAAGAGCAAATGGGTGAAAGCATAGAAACTCACAGCTTGGGCAGGGCATAGTGGCTCATGCCTGTAATCCCAGTACTTTGGGAGGCCAAGGTGGGAGGATTGCCTGAGGTCAGGAGTTCAAGACCAGCCTGGCCAATATGGTAAAACCCTGTCTCTACTAAAAATACAAAAATTAGCTAGCTGTGTTGGCAGGTGCCTGTAATCCCAGCTACTAGGGAGGCTGAGGCAGGAGAATTGCTTGAACCTGGAAGGTGGAGGTTGCAGTGAGCTGAGATCGTGCCACTGCACTCCAGCCTGGGCAACAGAGCAGTACTCTTGTCAGAAAGAAAAGAAGAGAAAAGAAAAGAAAAGAAAGAAAGGAGGAAAGGAGAAAAAGAAGAAAGGAAGAAAGGAAAAGAAAGGAAGAAAGGAAAAGAAAGGAAGGAAGGAAGGGAGGGAGGAAGGAAGAGAGACAGAAAGAGAGGAAAAGAGAGAAAGAAAGAAAGGAGGAAAGGAAGAAGGAAAGAAAGGAAAGGAAGGAAGGGAAAAGGAAGGAAGGAAGGAAGAAGAAAGAAAGAAAGAAAGAAAGAAAAGAGAAAGAAAGAAAAAGAAAGAAAGAAAGAAAGAAAGAAATAGATTACGGCTGTGTGTTGAGAGTGAGCATGAGAAGTCTGGTACTTAAAGGGGCACCCTTTATTAACTGTCATCTTGCAGCCCCTCTGCGAATCTTGTAAACAGAGATAAACCCAATCTTGCTGATAACTCCCCATAACATGTGAGCTCTCTAAGCCTAGGGGCTGTTGGTTCTCTCACTATCTGTTCCCAACTTCTGCCTCCAGATCATTGCTGGAAGGGAAGGTCAGCTCCCAACACATACCACCACCACCACCACAGTTACCACACTGACACCACCACGTTCCTTTATCTCACTATATACTATGTGTGTTTAAATGATTTTTACATTTTGATCTCCCCCATTGAATATGTAAGCTCTCTGGGATGAGGACGGTATTCTCAGGACTTAACACATCCCATCACTCTCTTGCCTCTTTCTCCATCTACCTCATCACCTTGGTGGCATCATCCATCCATTGACCCATGCACTCACTCAGTATCTACTAAGGACTTCTAGGTGGCCAAGGCAATCTGGTTACCAAGAGCAACATCTCTTGTCCCCATGAACCTTACCTTTACTGCCCCAAAATTTCTTCCTTTTACCACGTCATTGTTGCTAGGTCTAATTTCACCTTCCTCATTTATGCCACTTTTTCTCATTTTTCTTCTCATTGGTCTTTTCTTATTCAATAACTCCTGCTGCCTTAACTAGAAAACTAATGTGACTAAATCTGGCCATCGTTTACTTAATTTTTGTGAGATTTGTCATTAAATTATCACTATTGGGAATGCATTCAAAATCCCATGTATCAGTGAGTATTATAATGTTGTGATAGTAAACATCAATAAAATATTATACCTAAGATATACACCCATTTAAGTAAACTAATGGAAAGGTATACAATTCTGTATCTGATTCCATGTACCTACTTTGTCTACCATAAATATCTATTTTATACTGTTGTGTTCCAAAGCAAGGTGAAGGCCAAAGAAGTTCTCTATAATGGTTTAAATAAACTGCGTTGGAAACAACCACTTTTGCCTATCCCTACTGTTGTTTCTCTTCCATCTCTTCACCCTTCTATACACTATGTCTTCTAAAATGTTCCCTTTCTCTGTGCTCCTTTACCATGCATATTCGCTCAGCAAGATTGTGTGTCCTTTATAGCAGACTTCACTAACTTATTTTAAATAAGGCACCCTGGTTCCTCCTGAGATCCATGTGCTGGGTAAGGACAGAAAAACGGGATAGTGACAAATACATTTGGAGGTATAAGAAAGTTAATTAATGGGGAATAGTGTGACCAGAATGTAATTTCATAAAGCAATTATGAAGAAACCTGGTTTGTGAACAGGGGATGGCTGGGGAGAAGCCAATAGTTCCTGGATACCACTGTCTGCCCCTTGCCTCAATCATATGCCAAGGGAATAAAAGGGCAGAAATTGTACCCTTGAGACCCTATGACCAACGGCGTCTTATAATTTCTCTCTAACAGGTTAGCTTTGCCTCCCCCAACTAGATCCTAGTCTCTTAAGAATTCACCTGCATTGCTTTATTGCACATCATGGTATTTAACTAAATGCAAAAGTTAGTAAAAACCAAACTACAGAGGCCTCACTCCACTGAGTAAAATGTTTTCTAAAATAATAATCTGAGATTCATTTAAGAAAACCATCTAAAAAGTCTATAAAGGCCTACTCTAATAATCTAAAATTTAACAGGAGAGGAAGACTAACCTCAAATTTATACATGGTCAGGAAATACAAATAAACCTATCTAGTATAAGACTTTCTAGAAAGATAACCTGAATTTTTCTGACAAAATGCATTAAAATTTTTTTGTTGTTAATGGTCAAGGATTAGATGTTTTGGTGTTTCATATAAAACATGAAATGAAGGAAAATCTATACCAATAGTGACTAAAGTGCTATGTATAAAGGGATAACTATGCTTAAGAAATTATTGACCCTTCTGATCTCTGTGATTTAAAAAGTCAGTCTCTCAGCACAGTAGTCACTGGTATATCTTTGAGGCCAGAGAAAACCTTTGCAAAAGAAGAGTTTCTACCCTCACCAAAAGGAAGCCAGATTGCTGGCAATGAAAATTAAGAGAGTTCTGTGGGATTATTTAAGGTAACAGATGTGAAATAAAATCTGCAAGTATTACAGTGTATCTGTGGCAAGTGATTAAATACTTTCAGATTTCAGAAGCATACAGTCTTCTATATGCACTATTATTACTGAATTATATAGTGTATTGGTTATTACTGACTAGGGAAAAGGCAAGAGGAGGGCAGGATGATACAATAAAACAGGATGGCACGCACTGTCTGTAATAAATGTAACTATAAACATGCTAGTGAGAAGTTTAAAAGGGAACTCTGGAATGAGGAGGCAATTTATTCATGATTGGCATGACTAAACCATGGCAGGGTAACATCCAACTGATGTTAATGTGGCTATAACCAGTTTCATTAAAATAGGCAGAAAATATTGTAGCAATTTCTAGCAGATAAAGTCTTTGAAATAAATTCTGTAAATTCAGTATTTCTAATTCAACAGAACTATGAAAAATACATCGCTATTTTCATAAGCATAACAAACCTTATAACAATAAAATGTAACTGTCATAATGGTAAGATTGCTACCATACAACACCACAGTAGCTATAGGCAGAATCTTTTGAAATTAGCTATAATATTTCTTACAATTCTTCTAAAACCATTCAAAACAATTTTATTTTGACCTCTCCTGTCCCAAGAGTTACAAAGGTAACTGAGTCATTCATTAAGTGGCCATAATATAATCAAGTCTAAAATCATTCCTAAGGGCATCTTATACTAGAAAGGGACCTAAAGTTTCATCTACTAATGCAGACAAACTGAATAGTGGTTGACAGTGCAGGAGGACTGTCATCTTCAGACAAACACAGACACTATAAGTTCCAGCTCCCTTTCTAGCCTCATGCATTTCAAGGAAATCACTTCTCTTCTAACTACAAGCAGACAGAAAGAGCAGACAATAAAACACAGGTAAGACAACTCTGGGGTAACTGCCAAACTTCACTCGTACGATGGGTCCCAGTAAAACAGTGGGCCTTAATAAGCACATTCCTTTCCCTTCAGGTGTACTAAGATAGGGAAGCTCAAAGCAGACTGTGGGGCATGCCTGCAGCTGCAGGAAAATGTATGGGAACAGACATTCAACTCTCCCTCCCAGATAAGCACAACAAAGAGAAACAGAAGCAGTCTAAGCCTCTAATAAACTCTCCCACCCTGAATCCTTAAAAACTCTTTGTAAGAGAGTGTGGCTCTGACCTAACTCAGCCAGAAGTCCCTCTGATTTTCATTTTCTAAAATAAACCTGTCCTTGTTGACTGGCAAGCCACCCTTCATGTTTCTCTCTTCTTTCTTTAATTCTTACAGTGGTAGCACATGACAATTTGTGCATGTCTTGAATGTTCATATAAGGATGCCTAAATAATTCCAAAAAGCAGTGTTACTGTCAGCCATTTGTTAGGTATCTGTTAGAAATTTCTAGATATGCCTAATACATATTAGTCAGAGCAAAAACCCTAATGAATAATAGTGACAGAATCACTAAATCACCATTTATATAAGTAGCTAAAGAGGCACAAGACATTACCCTATGAGTCCAATTTTGCTTTTGCTCTGCAAACTGCCTCTTGAAAATTTTGATGAGAATTTGCATGCCAAAAATATGTAAATAACAAAAAAGACCAACACCTTATTTTTGAAAAAATGGACAGAAATATTTAAAATTAAATACAATTAAAACCTTTATCATTTAGTCACTAAAAAATAATTTATTTTGCAGCTATTAACACAAGGAGAATCCAATTTGTGTGTCAGTAACTAAAAAAGTAAGCTTTAAAAGTATAATTTCCAAATAAATCCATAATGATCAAAATATATTTATGACAAGAAAAGATACAAGCAACCAAGGATAAAACATTTTATCCATTCTTCCTCTACAGTGCCTTTTATTTCAGGAGAGAACTTTAGTTTAGATCTTCATAGACTCAGACTAGACGATTAAAATGAGTCCCCTAAATCGTTTTCTTTGCTTCGATCACATTAATCCTCTCATTTCCTGTTCAAAACCTTTACTAGTTCTCAAAAAAACAAACTCTAAACTCTTTGGCCTAGCATGTAGTTGATACCAATCTATGTTTCCAAACACGTCACTTCTTCTTTGCTCTCATTAAAAGATATCAACCCTCCTCCACTCCACCCCTAGACCCAATCACATTAACAATTTATTCCTGCATTTCCTGGTAATCTTAGGCTTTCTGAAATCCCCTCTCCTTTCCCCTATGCCCACATACTTGAGTTCTACCCTCAACACCAGGTCTCCCACAACACCTTCCTCAGCCAGGCCGGAGTCTATATTGCTTACACTACCTGCAATGTCCTTTGTATACACCCTCTCCTAGATGCTACTTATTCTAGTATATAATTTATAACTTCATTGGTACTGCAAAACTTAAGGGCATTTCTTATACCACTTTTTGGTAGTCTAGTACTTTTCATCCAACCCCTAACTCCCAAGTATCATGATGGCCAGAGAACTATCTTTTTAATGCAGGTATTCAGCTAGCATCTGTTAAGTCAAAGACATATAATAGCAATGACGCATGAAAATTAAAAGTGAATTATTTCTTAACAATATACAAACAATTTGGAGCAAATAAGATTTTTAAGAAGCTAATTTTTTAAAAATTCCGAGAATTTAGAATTCAAGATGGAGGACTTCTAAGTTGCTTTCCTTCAACAGAAATGGTGATGAGTTTGCCCTGGACATCACACTTTTCCAGTGTGCCCTAGAGGAAACTCTCAGCCTATGACAATTCATTGTAAATGCCTGTTCACTTGTCTGTCTATACCAGCAAGGATAGCATGTTCCATTTCTGCTCTCTAAGTTATCAGCAACCCATGCAGTAAGAACTCAGTCAGTGATTGATTTAGCACCATGATTATCCAAACACAATTAAAGAATAACCTTAACTAGGCACATAAATGTTAAGTAAGGTTAATTTATGATGTGCAATTTCAAATGAGATGTACAGTTGAAATTCTAAGGATTAATTTATATAAATATTAACCACAATAACAAATACACAAACTTCAAGATAAATCCTATGTGAATATATGTGTGTGCATGTGCATTTTTATACATCATAGAACTCTTCTAGAAGAAAGAACAATTTTGGAGAGAAAAAATGAGGAATGGGCACTTTGGGAGGCCGAGGTGGGAGGATCACTCAAAGCCAGAAGTTTGAGACTAGCCTGGGCAACAAAGTGAGACTCCCATGTCTACAAAAACTAAAAAATAATTTTAAAATTAGTGGAGCATGTTGTTGTGTGCCTGTAGTACCAGCTACTTAGAGAGCTGATACAATAGGGAAGTATTGCTTGAGCCTAGGAGTTCAAGGCTGCAGTGAGCTAGGAACTTGCCACTGCACTCCAGCCTGGGCAACAGACTGAGACACTGTCTCTAAAAATAAATAAATACATAAAGTAAAATATTAAAAAAGAAAATTTTCTACTTTCTACTCATCTATATTCCTTTTCTTTAAACCATAGAACATGTGTAACTTTCAAATTAACTCCTTTTTACCCATCCTCACCACATAGAAGGGGTAGTCTAATGGTAGTTAGAACATTTAGTCTACCGTTAGAGTGAACTAACAGAAATGTTGGATGTTAAGACCTGAGCATGAAAGAAAACATAGACTAGACAGTGAGGCTTTGAAGGTCCAATAGGAAGATTTTATTTTTGTGGTTTAATTTCCATATAACAATGGACAAACTCCTTCTACTTAGTACCTTCTAGTTTAAATTCTTCTTTCATCTATGTGTCCAACACATCTGTATATTAAAGGAAAGAACTACCCAAAGGCATAATCCATCCTTCCAAGTAGTAAAAAGAAACCGTAAAATGCTCTTCCCAAGGTACAAGATAGCAATAAGAAAAGCTTCTCATTAGATGTTCCGTAAAAAGAAGCAGCTCCTGGCTGGGCATGGTGGCTCACGCCTATAATCCCAGCACTTTGGGAGGCCAAGGCAAGTGGATCACCTGGGGTTGGGAGTTCGAGACCAGCCTGGCCAGCATGGTGAAACCCCGTCTCTACTAAAAAAGTAGCCAGGCATGGTGGCAGGCGCCTATAATCCCAGCTACTGGGGAAGCTGAGGCAGGAGAATAACTTGAACCCAGCAGGCAGAAGTTGCAGTGAGCCAAGATCGCACCATTGCACTTCAGCCTGGGCAACAGAGCAAGGCTCCATCTCAAAAGAAGAAGGAGGAGGAGGAGTAGGAGGAGGAGGGGAGGAAGAAGAAAAAGAAGAGGAGGAGGAGGAAGTTCCTTCTCTGCAGTGACTTTGACTAAAATATCTACTCTATAAGTAAAGTGCTCAGTCCTTATAATGGAAGTTATACACTGAAAAACATCTGGGCATTACACATCTACTCTCCTTTCTTTTGCCAGAGTAAAGAAATCTGATCTTCTGTGGAAGATTTCAAACCATGTGACGTACGTCTCTTAGAGGGAGAGACCATGTTGTTCTCATCTTCATACACCAAGCCACTAAAATAATCTAGCAAATAGTAGCTTCTTAGTGACCACTGGTTCAGTGAACAACATTTTCTCACATAGTATACACTTATAGATATCATTTTACAGAATAACATAAGTCTGACAAATAAGGAAACAATAGTTTCTATACTCACCAGATTGTCATTTTTACTTATAAAATATATGTAAAAATAAATGATAAAGACCACCTTGAGGAATAAGTGACTCAGAAACTAGTTTTGTTTTGTTTTTGTTTTGTTGAGACAGAGTCTCACTGTCGCCCAGCCTGGAGTGTGATGGCATGATCTCAGCTCACTACAACCTCTGCCTCCCGAGTTCAAGCCATTTTCCAGTCTCAGCCTCCTGAGTAGCTGGGACAACAGGCACACACCACCACATCTGGCTAATTTTCGTATTTTTAGTAGAGATAGGGTTTCGCCAGTTGGCCAGGCTGGTCTTGCTCCTGACCTCAAGTGATCCCCCACCTCGACCTCCCAAAGTGCTGGGGTTACAGGCATAAGCCACCGTGCCCAGCCTCCAGTTTGGTTTTATACTAGCCCAGGTAGCATCTCCTGAGCTACTCTAGTGAACTGCAGGAGGTTTGACATGATGCTGTTAAAAGAGAAGGGTGGAGATGAGGAGGCCACAGGATACTGGGAGTGGATAATTCTAGTCCTGTCCTACTTCCTTCAGGCCAGGAAAGTTGTGTACACACTTTGACATAGTCTAGTTTCTATGTCTGTGACTGAACAGAAAAAATTTTTTTCTTCCAAGAACCAGGAATCCTATTTGTACCTTACAATGTTTCTGGAATACATCTTGGGGCCTAATCTTCTCTCCACCTTGCAAATATGAGAAGAATTTGCTTTTCCTACCATTCCTGCCATCTGGAAGACCCTCTCTATTTCATCCCTTCTAGTTAATAGCCAGTCTGTGTTCAAATTGCATGGGAGCATGCATCCTTGATCCTTTGCCTCCCCCTCCAAATTTTCTTTTTCTTTAGTTCCTGTCCCAAGATTCGTTTTTCTACATCAAGCTCTTGTTTCCTATCTTTTGTTTTGTTGGTTACATATTTCTCATCACTCACAGGGTGGAAGGGAAATTCAGGATCAATCTCCTCAAAATCACAAAGAAGCTATAGTTCTGACAGCAACCAGACTCTCATGACTTTTAATTAATGTGGTAAACCACAACATCATTTCAAATTTTTACTAGCACATTTATTTTAAAGGAAAAGGAGGCAGATAGTTTGGAGAACCTTGGAGACTTACAGAAGTTTCAGTTATTAAAACTAGATAATTCATTCCAAACAGTTTTAATACTTTCTCAACTTCAAGTTCAAACCATGTCCCCAAAAAAAGAAGGTTGCAAAACAGCAATGCACTTACCTGAGGGTATGGGGAAGTCCTGGATTTTGACTTTGAGCTCGAGAGCCGGGATTTGGCCCCCTTTCTGTTGTCAGTTATGGTGGGAGTGGAGCTGCTGGCATAGGAGAAGGCTGGTTTGGAGGCTGAGATCTGATCCAGGGAGAGCTGCAGCCCTTTGTATTCTGTGTCTCTGCAGGGTAGGAGGACAAAGCCCTTAATCAGCCACCATACGAAATGGATTCATGCATACTTTCATCAGGAATGATAGTAATCCATATTTGAAAAGAAGGCAAGCAAAAGTTAGCCATATAACTAGCTTCCACAAACACCTGAATTATTCTAGCATCGCCTAACATTTAACTAGTGTGCTGGTAACAATGTATTTTTTTGTTATTTTTATTAAGTGGAAAATAAACACATAATTTAAATTCTCTGAACTTCTGTGAGCTCTTTGATGAGATATGAGTTAAAAAACCTACTCACTTGGCCGGGCGCAATGGCTCACACCTGTAATCCCAGCACTTTGGGAGGCCGAGGCAGGTGGATCACAAGGTCAAGAGATGAAGACCATCCTGGCCAACATGGTGAAACCATGTCTCTACTAAAAATACAAAAATTAGCTGGACGTGGTGGCACGTGCCTGTAGTCCCAGCTACTCGTGAGGCTGAGGCAGTGAGAATCACTTGAACTCGGGAGGCAGAGGTTGCAGATTGCGCCAATGCACTCTAGCCTGGCAACAGAGTGAGACTCTATCTCAAAAAAAAAAAAAAAAAAAAAAACAACCCACAACAACAACAACAAAAAACAACCCTACAACAAGTTTCTTATGTGGGGTGGTCATCTGATGCTACCAGATTATTGGTAGCATGTCTACCAACAGTGTAAGAAGAATGTCTACTATCAGCTGTTCTAAGAGCAATCATTCTGGTAAACAGTCAAACATTTTTAAAGCTAGCTAACTAGTTTATTCGGAATTATAAATAGTTAAAAATTCCTCTCAACAGATTAATTCAGTTACTTTAGGTACGTTTTACCACTGTTCCTTCATTTCTTCCTTCATTCAGTAACTATTTATTGAGTTCCTAATATACACCAGACTTTGTGCTACATGGGGACGTAAGAATAAAGAAGACACCTATAAATCCTGCCCTTGTGTGGATTATAATATATTGGAGAGAAGAAACATAAACAAATAAACATGCATAATAACTGCAGACTGTGGTATGAAGCTTATCTTAGGAAGCTGATCACAAAGGTATAGCTTGAGATATCTAGGGGCTAAAGATGACAGCCTTGACCTGCGCACAGATACAACCTCTGCTGGCTTCTAGACAGCAGTGAATCTCATTGGACTCCTCAGTTTTCATAAAAGGATATCAACCCTTTCCACTAGCAGCCAAAATAAAATGTTTTAGAGAGTCTTCTTTATGAAGACTCATGGGAGAATTTTCTCTCAGGTTCCAGACCTAGCTGGGCTGCCCCTGGGTAATTGTTTTATTTTGATCTCATGAACATCGTGAATCATATAACTCCTCACAAAGTCAAAAGTCAAAAGTCTCCAAGCCTTGAGTCTGATTTGTAATCACTGCTAGCAAGTATACAAAGTCCTCATGGCAGGCATTTTGTGCAACTCAACTGGCTTCTTTTTCTTATGTTTCATTTTCTCTAATTCTCTAATGGGTTTGCCTTTTAATTTTTTTACATGCGTTTTTAATAGTCTTTGGATTTTTTTACTTTGATAGATAAGACAGAGTCTCATTCTATCACCTAGGCTGGAGTGCAGTGGTACAATCTCAGTTCACTGCAACCTCCACCTCTTGGGTTTAAGCGATTCTCTTGCTTCAGCCTCCCGAGTAGCTGGCATTACAAGCGCCCACCACAATGCCTGGCTAACTTTTGTATTTTTAGCAGAGACGGGGTTTTTCCATGTTGGCCAGACTGGTCTCAAACTCCTGACCTCAGGTTCGATCCACCCACCTTGGCCACCCAAAGTGCTGGAATTACAGGCATGGGCTACTGCGCCTGGCCTAAAACATGATAAATTAGTAAAAATATATATGTAAAAGTAGCTTGTACATTCCATGGATCAGCAAATATTCATTTATCTTTTTTCTTTGTCCCTATTGGTTCTTCTATAGCAAGATCAGGCAAAACCAAAGTGTAATTCAGTACTTGCAAATAGCTAATAGGGTAGATTTTAAGTATTTTCACCACACAAACACACACACATAACAAGTATGTGAGGTAATGCACACGTTAAATGCTTGATTTAGATTTTCCACAATGTATACATACATTAAAACATCATGTTGTACACCACAGATACACATTTTTTACTTGTCGATTTAAAATGGGTAAATATAATTCAGACAAGAAGTCTCTCAAGTGAGTAAGAATAGAAACCAGCCAAAACAGCTCTAACAATATCGCTGCCACAAAACACAGGGCAGTGATATAGATCTGCAGATTACAAAGGCTTTCTATCAAATAATCCATCCACTCAATGCAAGCTTTCTTTAAAAAATAAAATAAAGAAGGAAAAGAAAAAATGGTTCTTCTACGTGAGCAGTAAAAATTTAGAAAGTGAATCTGCAATGTGTCTTTCAGGCTTGGGAAGTCCAATCCCATTACTGGTCCTGCTTTACACCTCTAATCAACTCCTTCTAAGGACAAGACAGGCTCTGAGCACTCTGTCAGATACGCAATACCCTTCAAAATGTGGCTTCCATTTGTTTCTCTGACAATATTTCAAAATTTTCCTTTATCTACCCCTTGCTTCATCCAAACAGTTGTCCCGAATTGGCTTTAAACTCTCTTGGTTCTTCTCCACCTGTAAAACTCTTATTAACTCTCACTTGCCTCTGTGAAGCCCTTCCTGACTGCTAAAGCTATTCATTCATTCAATAGGTATTTACTGAGTGTCTCTTGTGTGTGGGGCCTGTTCTGGGGACCAGGGAGACATCAATGAGCACAAGGACTAAGTTCCGACCCTTCATGAAGAAGGTATCAGGGCCGGTTCCTAGTATTGTGGCGAAGGAATCAAGAACTGTCCTTTTGCACCTTTAACCTTATTTTTCAAGCGATTATATCTTGTCTTTCTCAGTGGATTCTAAGTCCCTAGAGGACAAGAGTTAAGAGATATTTTATTATATTCCAATGGCCATTTACACAGTATTTCACATAGATGGAAGAGGAAGAAAATAACAAGGATGAAATTTAAGAAAGATTGTTTTTCCCAGTGACCACTAATAACTTGCAACCTAATATCCTTTCTGTATGAGAAAAGACTCAGATGGGCTGTGAGTTCTCTGAACTACCTGCCATTAGATATCAGTGAGCCAAGTTAACTGGACTCTAACTCTAACAGGAGAGCCTCCACCCTTGGGCATTTTCTGTGTCAAATGCACTTCCATTCATTGGACAATGGTCCAGTAGATATTTAGTTCCCGTTTGACCGGATCTAGACATACAGTAAGAATTGTGCACCCATGAAAGTGGCCAAATAACTTTGTAAACCCATTCCTAATGCTGCATCTCCCAGGGGTTTTATGGCTAGAAGCAGGGAATAAGCAAGGATTTATTTTTCTCTTGCACACTTTCAGACCCCCCAAGGTATGCATCTCACTGTTGAAAAAGTCTTCCCAAAATTTTTGCATGGCTTCTAATAACAGAAATACTTCAAATTAAATAGGTTAAATAACATTTAAAACCAAGACATGGTTTAAAATTTCACATATTTATATGAAAACTCTTTAAAAAATAGGAAGAGTTATACAGATACTCTTGATAAATTAATACAAATATTAATTCTTTGGTACACATCAAAAATACAAAAATAATTCACCAAAATTTAATGGAAGACCATGATGGCAGGTTGATCAGTGGTTTAAGCTAATCTCTGCCTCTTTCTATGTACAGGCCTCAATTTCCTTTTTAAGTCATATGGATTTGGTGAATTTTTTTATTTTGTTTTGTTTTGTCTGAAACAGGGTCTCGCTCTGTCATTCAGGCTGGAGTGCAGTGGTGCAGTCTCAGCTCACTGCAGCCTTGACTTCCTTAGCTCAAGTGATCCTCCCACCTCAGCCTCCCAAGTAGCTGGGACCATAGGCATGTACCACCATGCTCAACTGATTTTTTTTTTTTTTTTTTTTTTGTAGTAGAGACAAGATCTCACTATGTTGCCCAGGTTGGTCTCATACTCCCAGGCTCGTGATCCTCCTGCCTTGGCCTCCCAAAGTACTGGGATTACTGGGGTGAGCCACCATGATTGGCCTTGGATTTGGTGAAGTTTAGATAAAACATTATATGAAAAACTCTAGCACAGTGCCTAGCACATAGTAAATGCTCAATAAATGGTATTATATCTTACCTTCCAAACTGTGTGACAATTTTTGGCACCTGCTCTCCCCAGAACAATAGTTTCACTTTGGTAGTGATTACAGTATATTTCATTACAAAAACCTTATGCTGGCTTGGAGTGGTGGCTCACGTCTGTAATCCCAGCACTTTGGGAGGCTGAGGAAGGCATATCATGGGGTCAAGAGACTGAGACCATTCTGGTCAACATGGTAAAACCCCATCTCTACTAAAAATACAAAAATTAGCTGTGTGTGGCAGCACCTGCCTGTAGTCCCAGCAACTTGGGAGGCTGAGGCAGATTAATTGCATGAGCCTGTGAGGTGGAGGTTGCAGTGAGCCGAGATGGTGCCACTGCACTCCAGTCTGGGTGGCAGAGCGAGACTCCGTCTGTGGACAGTGGGGGGGGACCTTATGCTGTATTTCTTTCTTCTATCCCTGATATGGTTTGGCCGTGTGCCCACCCAAATCTCAACTTGAATTTCATCTCCCAGAATTCCCACATGTTGTGGAAGGGATCCCGGGTGGGTAATTGAATCATAGGGGCCAGTCTTTCCTGTGCTATTTTTGTGATAGTGAATAAGTCTCACGAGATCTGACGGGTTTATCAGGGGTTTCCATTTTTGCTTCTCCCTCATTTTGTCTTGCAACTGTCGTGTAAGAAGTGCCTTTTGCCTCCTCCATGATTCTGAAGCCTCCCCGGCCATGTGGAACTGTAAGTCCAATTAAACCTCTTTTTTTCCCAGTCTTGGGCATATCTTTATCAGCAGTGTGAAAACAGACTAATACAATCCCAAACTCATTTCAATTTGCTCTGTTACTTTTTAGCCTCTAAAATCTATCACAGTATGGCCATAATACTTTTTAAGGTAAGTTCTTTATTGCTAAGTCAGCAAATGGGGGACCTTATGGCAACACAGTCACTCAGAGGAATTTGGCCTTCCTGCTTCTCTGTTCAAAATTCCAACAGCTCAAAAGATGTCTTAGGGTGGAAAGCGCAATAAAAAATACCCACTTAAAGCCATTTCAAGTACGGTTGATGTGCTGCCAAGAGCAGTTCTGAATGGCAGATTCACTAAGAACAAAGCATTTGTTTTACTTTCGGAATTCTATTAAATCAAGGGTTTCATTTGTATAGCTTAAAGGGATAGATGCTGATGGGAATCACATTATGAATTCCATTTTCTTCCTCCTAACCCAGACACAAATTGTCTGGTCCTACCCTCTTCCTTCCATTTGGTGAGGCACTTTCTGGTATTGCACATGTCCTCAAAGTTACAAGCATGCTCAGTAGAATCATTTATTTAACGCTTCTTCATGGAGTGGAACAAAATAAAATATTCAGCTGCACAGATCTGAGACTGTTAAATTCGTGTGGCAAGAAATTTGACTTAGCCAATTTTTATAAATGAAGGACAGCACTGATCTTCTAAAGTTTTCTTGAAAAGTGCCACACAGATCCTGTTTGGGGCTCCATAATGTAACTTTCTCAAGGTATGCTGTTATCTCAAACATGACTGGCATATGGAAAGGAACTATGGCACATGCCATGTGACATATTCCTCAAAACACTACTGAGGAAAATTTACACTTATTTCTTCCTTCAATGATTTGTAGAGAGCTGCAGACATTTTCAGGTGCCTCAGCTCTGAAAGCAATCAGAAATGGGAAATTTGCAATCACTAGAACTTGCAGCTTGTCAGTCTCACCCATATTTGCACAGACCAAAGTAATCCTCTTATTCCATTATGGGCAGTCAGAAATCATTCAATTTGCAGAATTAACCATCTGAGTCTACTTTAAACTTTATAATAGTCATGTATATATTTGAAATAACTCAAATTCCAATAGAGAAAATGGGGCCATTTTTGTATCATTGGGCTTCCTCAGTCTTCCCCTAAGCAATACACCGTGACCACTCATGAGGCAAATGCCAACATCCCATAGGGAAAGCTCAGCATGACACCCTTGCAAAGCCAACAGAAGGTGTCTTCACCACAGAAAGGCATTGTCAACTTTAGAGAAATACATTAACATTATTTCTATCATTTCAACTGGGGAGAATGGCTTTCATA
Source organism: Ateles fusciceps (assembly GCA_036589455.1). Classification (NCBI taxonomy): domain Eukaryota; kingdom Metazoa; phylum Chordata; class Mammalia; order Primates; family Atelidae; genus Ateles; species Ateles fusciceps. Next base: position 31,318,869 of record JAZHEH010000065.1, on the reverse strand, counting down.
ATACCAACAGCCAAACTAATTTACAAAGAAATCTGGAACTATTTACGATTTCAAGTGAGTTGGAATGAGTGTACAGAGAAAGCAGTCAACAGTATTTTATCAGTTCTTGTTGATTCAAGATTATTTGCAAGAACTTTTCTCTTCCACCCCACCGTATTCCACTTTCATTTTAGACAACTTTATTTTTGCTTCTGTCATGTCAATTGGGAGTCTGCTGGCCATTCTGGAGCTTCTTTGCTGGCTTTATATTATGCAGCAATTCTCAAAGAGGTTGCCAGATTTCCCAATTGAGCTATTTTTTTTTAAACAGCTGAAGGTGATCAAATTACCAAGGAAAATGTGGAAACAAAGACATACAATTGATTTGGCTCTAAAGGCACTGATTGAAATAAGCAGAGGATTGCATTAAACCGTGATCGGATTAGGTGGGAATGATTGCGCCTTACATTAAACTTTTTAATTGGATTCTAAAGTCACTGTTACACGAAGTGCATGACCTTCTTTATATTCTGGCAGAGTTACCCCCTGGCCACTGGGTAAACCTCCGAAGCAGAGAGATCTACTTTATGTTTCATTTTCAAGCTCCCATGGAGCTCAGCAGAGAAAGCTGATAAGGAGAAATACTGCGAAGGACTCACAGACTAAGACAGTCTGCTGGGAAATTAGGCTAAGGCACCCTTGGAAATATAATAGTCTCATACTAATAAGTGGATTTATGTTTGCTCCTTGTAGTTTTCTCCATTTGATTTGGTGATCTTAATAGTTTTCCCAAAGTCTTTGGTTTTATATAAACATATATTGCCTCTGCCTAGAAACCATTTTTCTTCTCCATTTTGAAGGTTTCCTCCAACATGCTATGGAGTGGATGGCACCACAAGGGTAAGGAATGGTTTAGACACAAAATTTGCTATCACATTATAATTTCAAGAAGGAAAAACATGAGTGTAATCAACAGGCAAACAATAGCAACCAAAAAGTAAGACCAAAAACAAAATTGTGAAATGTTGATAAGAAGATGTGTTAAAATCAACCAACCTCATAACAGAGATTGTGTAATAGCTTCATACCAACCAATGAAACAAGTGGAAATACGACTAAATCCAGACCTGCCATCACACTACATCTAAATTTGTTTCCTCACCCCTCCAGGCCACAGTGATTTCTCCCAGTTCCTTCCTCTGAGTTCCTGTACCATTCACTGCCTCAACCACTCATCTGGCATTTCTAATGTTCTGTCTTACTGTATGGTGGCTTCATATCTTGACAACCTCCTTCTTAATTCCTTCTCTTATAACAGCCCTTATTTACTGTCTAGACAGTGTCTCACATAGAACAGATGCTCACTTGCAAGTGATTAACAAAATAATTACCTTTGTAATAAAGTTTTGCTCATCTCAAATCCAAATGACTAAAAATTCAAATACTGGCAAATATTTTTACATAAATGAGAAAGAGATATCTACTAAGTGAGTTTATGTGAGAGATTCTTAAATTCTCAGATCATAATTAATAATGATGATTCTGAAGTTCTGTGAGATCTTAAATCGAAAAAAAGCAAATCATGTTTTAGTGTTATGTACATTAATAAAATGCACTTATTTTTATGAAATTATAATCCAGTCTCAGCATATTTGAAACTCAGGCAAACTGGGAATTTTAAATTAATTTCATCCTCAACCATTTATTTGGACTATTACCGTTGTATTGAAGGAGTTAGAAAGAATAGTGTTTTAGACTCCAAGAGAAATAACTTCTGCAAATCAATAATAAATACAATATCTGCAATAGAAAAATAAGAAATAAGAAAAAGATGTGAACAATGCACAAATTGCCGAGGAACAATTTTAAAGATTTAACCTCATGAGTAAAATGAATTAAAGCAGCTACATGAATTAAAGTAGCTAACAGATGCCATTTTTGCTTTCAAATAGGCAAAATAATAATAATAATAATGACAATAAATCCAAATGAAGATAAGGTGAAATAAACAGACATTCTTTTTTTTTTTTTTTCTTTTTTGAGATGGCGTTTTGCTCTTGTTGCCCAGGCTGGAGTGCAGTGGCTCTATCTTGGCTCACCACAACCTCCACCTCCTGGGTTTAAACGATTCTTCTGCCTCAGGCTCCCGAGTAGCTGGGATTAGAGGAAGCGTCATGACACCAGGCTAATTTTGTATTTTTAGTAGGGACAGGGTTTCTCCATGTTGGTCAGGCTGGTCTCGAATTCCCGACCTCAGGTGATCCATCCACCTCGGCCCATAAAGTGCTGAGATTACAGGCATGAGCCACCATGCCCGGTGACATTCCTATATACTACTAGTAAGAGAGAAAACTGGTAGTGTTGATAAAGTTTTAAGAATGTTCATACCTTAAATTCAGCACACTAGTCCCCCCTTATCCAGGGGAGTACGTTCTAAGACCCCTAGTGAGTGGGTGCTTGAAATCGTGGATAGTGACAAACCATATGGTACTATGATTTGGTACTATCCACGATTTCAGTATATATATATATATATATATATACACACACATATATATATATATGTAATAAAATAGAACAATTATAACTACATGCTGTAATAAAATGCATGTGAATGTGCTTTATTTTCCTCTCTCTTAAAATATCTGATTGTATTGCACTCACTTATTGTTAGACTGCAGTTGACCTCATATTACTGAAACCACAGAAAGCAAAGCTGTGGATAAGGAGGGACTATGGTAATTTCACCTCTAGGAAAATATCTTACGATAATATTTAGAGATAAGTATCAATAATCTATATACAGGGCTGGGTGTGGTGGCTCATGCCTTTAATCCCAGCACTTTGGGAGACTGAGGTGGGTGGATCGCTTGAGGTCGGGAGTTCGAGACCAACCTGGCCAACATGGTGAAATCCCATCTCTATTAAAATTTAAAAAATTAGCCCAGCATGGTGGCACACACCTGTAATCCCAGCTCCTTGGGAGGCTGAGGCAGGAGAATTGCTTGAACTGGCAGGCAGAGATTGCAGTGAGATGAGATGGCACCACTGCACTCCAGCCTGGAGGACAGAGTGAGACTCCATCTCAAAAAACAAAAACAAACAAACAAACAAACAAAACCTCACCATATACAAGGGTCTTTATCACAGCATAATCTCTTAAATTTAATTATAATCAAATAAGAACCAACAAAAAATACTAAATTATGATATATTCATGTGATAAAATATTATGCAGTTATTAAATATTTTGACTCTAATGGTATAAAATATATCACAATAAAGTAAAAAATTATCTCTTTGACGTGTACTGTGTGTGTGTGTACATATATATATATACTGAGATAATATAACTAAAATATTTAGTTGATATTTGAAAATGGATTAAAGATGTCTTTCATCTGTTTAAACACTCTACATTGTCTTAATTGTTTCTCTAGTATGTATGACTTTTATAATCAGAAAAATATTTCTTTTTAAAAAAATACTGAGGCAAATTTCAGGTACTTTAATTTCATATTAAAACTTTTCTTTATATTTCCAGAATTTCTTCTTTGTGCATATTAAATTACAAAAGAGAAAGCACCATTAAATTTCTTTTCCTTAAGGTTCAGCTTCTCAGGTATACCATCTGTAATTTTAAAATATCCATGTGCTTTCTCAGTGCATGTATATTTCACTTACTATGTGATCTGTTTTCCACCCTTCCTACATTACAGAATTATCTGTCTGTGAAGGCTTTCATGTGCGCTATATGACTTTCTGTTTCCTTCTTAGGAGAATATAATTTAAATTACTACCATAACTGAAAAAAAAAAGAAAGTCTTGTCATGTAGTTTCTTAAAACAACTTAGTTTCATGTGGCTGTTTAATGGTACATTTGTCACTGTTCAAATGAAGTAAACCATAATATGGGGGCCACATTTCTTGTTCTAAGGAACTTTATTATGCTCAGAAATTCATTCCATATTTAACTATTAAAGTTTAAATATATGTGTGAATCCTTCAGGTTGAAGTTCCACATTCTATTGATCTTGTATTTTTTCCGTTTCGTATTTTCTTGGGGGCTGGAGGGGGGTGTTGGTCATTAAAAGTTAGATCTGAAAAAATTAAACACAAAATATGCTGCCTCTTTCAAATGAGGCATATATTTAAAATTGTCAGTCTCTTCTTCCACAATCTAAAACCCTAATTTTAGCCCACTTCTAGGAAAGAATCAAATATAAAGAAAAAGTAATATTAATATCATATTAATATCAATCACATTTGTATTACTTCTTTTATTTTAAAAAAATTGGAAATAAAATACATACATGTTATTCTGGCTCCTCTTTTCCATTTTTTTCCCACCTCCCCACCTGCTGTGTCCATCCCCCTCACCAGACCTTTCACTGTCATTTATTAAGCTAATGTTTTCCAAGTGTATGTTCCCTTTAAAAGTCTTCCAATACCTAAGAAAGGTAAGTAATAGAGGATCTCATTTTTGAACGCCTTATATTTGGTTGAGGTTCTGTTATCACAGAAACAGCTTTCCTACCCAGTTCTTAGCAAAACTGATTACTAAACCCTAAAATTATCCTCTGGTGGAGGGGGGTGAAAGGAGCATACCTCCTGTTTTCAGCTCCACACAAACTCCAGGAACAAAAAAAAATCTGTAATCATAAAATAATTTTCCACGACACTGGGAGATTTAGACCTCATGCCCAAGGCTACAGAGTCCCCCAGATTCTCATGTGGGGGAGACCCCATAAGCCCTCACGGCACAGTTGGAAGCTCTGCCTTTTTCTGTACAATACAAAGACATTGGCATTTCTGTAGATTATAGAAAAGTAGAACCTCAGATTCTGAACTCCCCAGGAAATGACACCACAAAAATGATGGCACGATGCAATGCTTTCAAATGCACAAATCTTCATCTGTTTAACTTAAATATTTTTAAATATGTCCTATAACATTTATTCTTGATTAAACCTCTTCTAGATATTTAATCATTAATGGTTTCTTTACAGTTGCTGTGCAAACAGTTCATTCATACCTATGACATATCAAATCTCATAGACATGTTCTTTAATTGGATTCATTTATTTCTAATCTCCTTAAAGCCCTTACTACTGTAATGCTTGGCTAAATATACATTAAACTCTATTATTTAAATGGCTAAAATAAATTTGAGGTGTATTTTATGAATAAAAATCCACAATTCAACAAATGTCCTACCATTATTATTAGTATTGTACTGTGCTTCAGTATTCAGATGTTATTTTAAATTGCCTGGTAGACAAGTTGTATTTAAACAAAATAAGTTCTGAATAGTGGCTACAGATTTTGGATTGTCCACTAAAACACCAAAATTTTCACTGTCTCTATACTTGAAGTCAGGGAAATTGTATAATACAACACAGAACACATAGTTATCAATAGAGCCCATTACCAATGACAGCATAGGCAGCAGCAGCCTATTTTGATGATTTATAGGACTTGAGAAAGTTCCCTGGCCATGATGAAGCTGTTTCAATAGTGGTCTAATGGCTGATGCTTAAAATTAGTTTATTCATATGTTAATCTATTTGTCTTTAGGTCGATGGCCCAGAAAGAGATAATTGTATGGCTGGATAAGTGATGGTTCATTCATTGGCCAAAGTGGGAAGATCACTTGAGGCCAGAAGTTCAAGACCAGCCTGGACAACATAGCAAGACCCCATTTCTACAAAAAATAAAAAACAATTAGCCAGGCATAGTGGTGCATATCTGTAATCCTAGCTACATGAGAGGCTGAGGTAGGAGGATTGCTTGAGCATTTCGAGACTGCAGTGAGCTATGATCATGCCACTGCACTTTAGCCTAGGTGACAGAGTAACACCCTGTCTCTAAAAAAAAGAGAGAGAGATAATAGTGTATGCCTTATTTAGTTTATCAGCTACTTTCCTGAAAGCTGTAGTTCTAAAACTTCAGCACACCTCAAAAGCACCTGAAGAGTGTGTTAACACACAGCTTGCTGGGATGCTTCCCTTAGAGTTTCTCATTTGTAGGTCTGGGGTTGAGCCCCAAAATTTGCATTTTTAACAAGCTACTGGGTGGTGCTGATGCTGCAATCAGGGGCCATACTTTGAGAACTAAAGCAGTTGTTATCTGAGTTTTTTTGTTTTTAATGCAAGGAATCAGACGGAAGGGAACCACAGAGAAGATAAGAAACCACTGAAAAGGGAGGGTTCCAAAGACAAAATTCAAGCTTCACACTTTCCCCAAGGCATACCTCATGGCTCATCTTTCACTGAACTACTCCCACCCCTACTCCCAACTGCTTGCTTCCTCTCAACCTCCTTTTGAGTTCCTCTTATTTCTGCAGACCCCAAATCATTGCAGAGCTGCAGGGTTTAATCTTCAGGATGCTTCTCTTCTCTATTAACACATACTCTCTGGGGATCTCATCCACTCTGCTGGCTTTAAATTCCATACACTGTTTACCCCTAATATCTAGCCCAGACCTCCCAACTCCACAGACCCCCAGGTTCAACTGCTTACAAAACATTTCCACTCTGATGAATGACAGGCATCTCAAAGCTAACCATGTCCACACGCAGCCCTGATTGCCGCCTCTGCCCTCTAGACTGTTCCTTCCCCACCATTTACCCAAGTTGCTCAGGCTAAAAAATCTAGGTATTGTTCTTGACTCCTTTCATCTTCTCATATCCCATAACCAATCTGTCTGCAAATCCCATTGAGCCTACCTTCAAAACATATGCCAAATCCGACCCTTCACCACTACCCCATCTTTCAAGTCATCATCTTCCCTCACTGAGGCAATTGCAATCATTTCTCAATGGTACTCTCCGTCTCCACCACCCATGCTCCCAAAAGCCTATTCTCCAAACTGGTCAGAATGATCTTTTCATATAAATTAGATCATATCACACCTGTGTGCAGAATTCTCCAACTGTTTCCCAAAACCTTCAAGATCCAACACGATCTGGCCCTACCTGTTCTTCTAGCATCATCTCCTTCCATTCTTCCCCTCCCTTACTCTGTGGCCACTGGAATGACCTTCTCTATTCCTCAACATGCCAAGCTGGTTTCCACCTCAGGGCCTTTGCATTCACTTCCCTCTGCTGGGAATTCTTTCCCTGCAGGATTCCACTATCTCCCTTCCTTCATTCATGAGTCTTTAGAGAAAGCTTTCTGACCATTCCCACCTCTTTGCCCTGCTTAATTTTTCTCCTATCACTTTCTGATATTATATGACATTTTTAAATTTCTTTATAAGTACTTTATAAGTACATTAAAATTTATACTCAAATTAGCCAGACGCGGTGGCACATGCCTGCCATCCCAGCTTCTACAGAGGCTGAGGCTGTAGGAGCATCGTTTGAGCCTAGGAGGTCAAGGTGTAGTGAACCATGCATGATCTTGACCCTGTCTCTCTCTCTCTCTCTCACACACACACACACACACATGCACACACAAGTATATATGTGTGTGTGTGTATATATATATATATATATATAAACTTACATTCCATGATGGTAGGGACTTTGTCTCTTTCAGCCACACTGGCACACAGTAGGCACTGGGGAAATATTTGCTGAGTGAATGCATGAACCATCCCCAGCTTGTTATAGAGAGGACTACACTCTAAAACATTTCTTACTATTACCTTAATTATAGCAACAGAGATTAAGCTGATTCTAATGATAGAAATTTGTTTATAATGAAGTTCTTATTGAGTCAACCAAGAAGACACTAAAAGAAAAGAGATTATACTGTAAAGTGCCATGTAACATCTCTAAATATTTCCTTCCTGGTTTTCAATTAGCCTTCACAATAAAACGCTATTCTGCATATTGCTATTTCTTTAACTGCTCTAATTGGAGGAATAAAATTGACACCCACTTTGCCCTCCCCTTTGTGAGCTTCATTCTTCTAGTATTCCTGAGCTGTAACCCTGCAGGGATCCATTACCCAAATCCAGCACAACAAATACTTCACTATGCCAGGACTGTGGTAAGATTTCAACAGTGAATATAAATGCTGTGCCTTCCAGCACTATTAGTCTCTTAACGGCTTATCAAAATTAAAATGAAAAACTGTGTGTTGCATTTGGCTTGATCTGATAATAAGTAGCTCTTTGCCTGTCACTTATTTGGACACCAATATCAAGTAATGGGAGGTATTAAAACAAGTGAAGCTCCTGGTTCAGTCACAAGAACACATTATAGTCATTACAAGCACAAGAGTAAAATGAATGGCTGAAGAGCAGCTGCAAACCCCTAAAAATGGTCAGAACCAAGGATTCTACTTTTGTAATGGTTTTCAGTAGGAGGCGGTGACAGACAGCACATTCTAAGACTGCATTTTACCAGAGAACGTTGCTATTCTTGGAGAGATGTAAAAAGTGGCAAGGGATTTGGGTTTAAAAGCACAAACACAGAGAGAATCCCCACCTTAATGGGTACTATTATGACATCCAGTTTAATATAATGAGGCTATTTCTACAATCTGGCCAGCAGCCCATATTAGCACGGCTTTACTGATGTGGATACAACAAATTCTGTTTGAACAAGAAATCCCTGGGAAAGAGAAAGATCCATTCACAGGCCCTGTCCATTAGAAATCAATCAAAGAAAAAATATTCTTCCAGTAAAGACAGCAGCTCCCATTTGAATCCTGGTAAAATATTAAATGTTCTAAATAAAACAATGTTCTGTGGGTGATACATCGATTGCTGTTTTGTGAAAACATCATAATTATTGATGCTAAAATTAGTGAAAAGAGATGGGCTCAGGATATTGACTGGCAATTGAGTAGGTCCCAAGTATACCCAAACTCTAAAGAAATGGAGTCACCTTGTAGAGACCTCATATTTTAAAAGGGAGTAAACTGTCCATAGACCATGCAAAATATTGGCAAAATGTCATAAGTTACTATGTAAATGTTAGGCAGAATCATATGAAATTGCCAATATTGAACTGTTTTAATGTATAGAAGTGACGATTTCATATGGTTCACCCTAAAACATTATCCACTTAAAGAAAGCATGCCAAAGAGGAAATCAGGAGGATGCTGGAGGCCAGTCCCTGGGTTGGTATGCCCACTGGACCACTCACTAGCTGTGTTGTATTGGCTAAGTCACATGGCTTCTCTGACCTCTCACACAAAGCAGCAGCCCTTCAAATGTGAGTCTGTCTTATTCCTCAGCCTTCCTAAGCAGGTAATGAACAGAACAATGTGCCACTCCTCTTTCAGCTTGGAGCTAACAACCACCTCCCAGTTGCTCCCAGACAGAGCAGCAATGCCTGAGAATTACCTATTATAAAAAGAAAAAAGAAGCAAAAAATATTACAAACACCTAAAAAGATTGGCAACACATTTCAAATGTAATACATCTGCAAGACTATTTTGAATCTAGAATTATTTAATTTAAAAATTCACTGAGATTCATAATCCTCTCAGAACTCAACCCCCCACAATTTTGGAAAATCCCATTTACAGCAGGACAAAACATCATTCTAACAAGACAAAAATCAACACAACTGCTCTATCTCCCTGAGGCAATGAGACACACAGGGCCCACCCTGGGCAATGTCCTTGAGAGAGTTAATGTTGAACTCCTTAATCTGTAGCCAGTTATTTTTCTGCCAGTCATGAACTGGCATACATATCACACACACACACACAAACACACACACACACACACACACCCCTCCCAAGGTGCCCAATTCCTCCCACTGTCTCTCCTCCCTTCCTACTGTCTAGCCAGAAGCAGTCTGACCACACCTGTGAGCTCATTCAGGAGTGACCGAAACAGTGCCAAGATGCTTTGGACCCTCTTCCTTCTAATTTTGGATGGACGCACTTTCCTCCATAAAGGCATCTCAGGGAAATCAGGCTAGGATACAGCTTGGGCATATGCTTATTTCTTTTTCCTGCAGACACTCTCACTCATTTTGATGTCCTCTGAACTGGGCACAGTGCCTGACACATAATAGGTGCTCAATAAGCCTTTTATGAATGCTTAAAGGCCTCTAGTTCTAACCAATTGAAGGAGGATCTTTCCAGATCCATCAAGATAATTGCTGATTTCTTGTTCTTGGGCCATCTTCTGCCTCCTAAGACTCATGCTTTCCCTTCTTCAGTCCAAAGACTCACACACATTTATTTTGTATTCGTTGGCAGGACAAAAATTATTTTATTCAATTTCACTAAAATAACCACTGTAATAATTCACATCTACTCAATGTTACTTTGCATCGGGCACAGGGCCACCAACCTTATACATAACCTCATTAAATGTTCCAATTGACTCTATGAGGTAGAACCTATTATTACCTGCATTTTACAGATTTTTCAAAAATAGAGAGATGGTGTAGATAAGCAATTTGCCCATAGTCACTGGGCTAGTGAGTGGCAGTGCTAGAAAACAGACAATAGACTCTAGAGCCCAACCTCTTAACTAATATGCGATGTCACAGGATAAAATATTATATCTCATTTGATAACGTTTTTCAAATACCTTGTAATACATTCCTATGTTTTTCAGAGTTTGAAACATCTAACTAAGAAGTCTAAGGGTTAGACTGCATCATATTCTAATAACGACAGGATTATAATATCAAATGAGACCCTCTGACCCTGCAAATTTGGAACCAGCTGTACAGGGACTTTGAACTTTCCTCTCCTCCAATCTCCTGGTGTTTGTCATCCTAATATATACCTCATATTTTCTTTCTGAAAATAGTTTTTAAAATACAACCATCATACATATGGTAGCACAGCGTATTCATTTCAATAAGATTTACACTCAGAATATTGATATCCCTAAAAAAATTTAAAATGGTGTTCTATGCCTAGATGCTAAAAAAAAAAGTATTTATTACTAAAGCTAGGTGAACACGTCAAACATATATCAGTACTAATTTGGGAAACGCAAGAGAACTTGTGCCTCTCTGGAACAAAGAAGGTGCTCCATAAATGCTGACGTTTCTCCCTCTACATGGAAATCTCTGCTTCTTTTACAGTATCAATGACAACAGTGAAAAACGGAGTAAGCCTAACCAAACTGCAGAAATCACCACATACAAAGAGTGCAAAGCTTGGAGATTTGTGTGTTGCAGGACTGGGGAGGGGAGAGAAAATAAACATCTAAATTTGTGGGTTTGAGGATACAGAAAAAATAGTTTCCAGTCCTGAAGTAACATGCTCAGTTCTGGATCCCCATCTCTCACCTTGTACAAAAATCAACTCAAGGTGGATCAAAGACTTAAATCTAAGACCTGAAACCATAAATTCTAGAAGATAACATTGAATAAACTCTTCTAAACATTGGTTTAGGCAAAGAATTCATGGCTATGACCCCAAAGGGATACGTAACAAAAAATGAAAATAAATAAATGGGACCTAATTAAACCAAAAAGCTTCTGCACTGCAAAAGAAACAATCAGCAGAGTAAACAGACAACCCACAGATCGGAAGAAAACATTTGCAAACTATGTATCTGACAAAGAACAAGTATTCAAAATCTGCGAGCATCCCAAACAAATCAACAAGAAAAAAAAAAACACTATGAAAAGGTGGGCAAAGGACATGAATAGACATTTCTCAAAAGAAGATATACAAACAGCCAACAAACATATGAAGAAATGCTCAACATTACTAATCATCAGGGAAATGCAAACTAAAACCCCAGTGAGATACCACATTATACCTGCAAGAATGGCCATAATTTAAAAGTTAAAAAGCAATAGATATTGGTGTAAGTGTGGTAAAAAGGTAACACTTTCACACTACTGGTAGAAGTGTAAATTAGTACAACCACTTTAGAAAACAGTATAGGAATTCCTGGGGAGAATCACACACTGAGGTCTGTGGTGGGGGGACTAGGGGAGGGACAGTGGGGGGGTAAGGAGTTGGGGAGGGATAACATGGGGAGAAATGCCAGATACAGGTGATGGGAATGGAGGCAGCAAACCACATTGCCATGTATGTACCTATGCAACAATCCTGCATGTTCTTTACATGTACCCCAGAACCTAAAATGCAATTGTATATATATCTATATATATTTATATCTATATCTATATAAAGAAAAGAAAACAGTATAGGAATTCCTTAAGAAACTAAAAGTAGAACTATCATTTGATCCAGCAATCCCACTACTGGGTATCTACCCAAAGGAAAATAAGTCAGTATATGAAAAAGACACATGCACATGCATGTTTATAGCAGCACAATTTGCAATTGCAAAGCTATGGAACTAATCTAAGTGCCCATCAACCAGTGAGTGGTATATATACACCATGGAATACTATTCAGTCATAAAGAAGAACAAAATAATGTCTTTTGCAGCAACTTTGTTGGAGCTGGAGGCCATTGTTCTAAGTGAAGTAACTCGGGAATGGAAAACTAAAATATCATATGTTCTCATTTATAAATAAGAGCTAAGCTATGAAGACGCAAAGGCATAAGAATGGTGTAATAGACTTTGGGGCTTCGGGAGGAAAGGTTATGGGGAATGAGGAATAAAAGACTACATACTGGCTGCAGTGCACACTGCTTGGGTGAAAGGTGCACTAAAATTTTATAAATCACCACTAAAGAATTTATCCATGTAACCAAAAACCACCTGTACACCCAAAAACTATTGAAATAAAAAAAAAAGAAACATGCTCAGTTTCAACAATAAAGTTCAGAGTAAAGAATATAAAGAAAGAGAGAAAACCCAGCTTAGACAAGAGTAGTGAGACCATCACTGTTTGAATCTAATTTGAAGAGTGATACTAATGGTGTTACAAGGAGTGCTTATTGCAAAAGAACAACATGGCAAACATATATAGGTCACTGACCCATCTCAAAACACCCTGCTTCTGCTTCCAACCCTTAAAATTCCATCCTTTCCCTGATAGCTCCAGTGTCACTTTGTGTCCTTAGAAAATGGTACAAGTACACTATAACATTGCAAACTGGGCTAATCTGACTTCTCAAAGATTTCAATGGAACTCTTCCATTTTTTCTGACGAACTTGTCAACTGCTTGAGAAATGCTAAGATTCCTACTTCATGTAATCATGCAGTTAATCATTGCAATCTGCTGTACATTGTGAAGCACTGGTATACAGCCATACTCAGCCCATGTAGAGCAATGAGGAATATACAAAAGGCTCCACTGAACACCATCAGAAATGCCAGTGTTTAGTGTTTTATGCACATTAAATTATAATTACTAGCATAGGTAAAATTGACAAAACACTGATTCCAACTAAATTAACGCTCTATATTTTGTTAGTTTCTTATGACCGCTTTTCCCCAGGAAACTAACCTATATAAAACACTTTCCACCCCTCTCTAGCACAATGAAGGTGCTCAGTAAATGCTGTGTTTTCTCCCTCTACATGGAAATCTCTGCTCTCTTTAGAGTATCAAGAAAACAATGAAAAACAGGTAAGCCTAACCAAACTGCAGAAATCACCACACACAAAGAGCACAAAACTTGGAGGTTTGTGTGTTGAGGGACTGGGGAGGAAAGGAAAATAAACACCTAAATTTATGCATTTGAGGATATAGAAAGTCAAGTTAAGGAGGAAACTATTCTCTTTCAAAGTATTTCCGTTGATATTACATAATTGGCAAGAACTAATAAAAAATAAATAAAAAATTCTGAGTACCTGCTTTCTGTCAGATACTGTGCTACATTCTCTCTATATTTTATCTCATTTAATCCTCCATAAATCCCTGAAAGGTGGATACAAATGTCCCCATTTCACATATGGGAAAACAGAGGGTCAAAGGGCAGAGTGATCTGCTCAAGGTCTCACAGATATTATGTGGCCAAGTCTTCATTCTAACTCGGCACATCTGGCACCAAAGCCCATGGCTTTGTTTCACAGATTGCTTGGATAATGATACTGTGGGTCTTTATAAAAGCACAATCACAATCCTACTGCAATATCACTTTCTGGAGAAGGCCCAGGCTCAGCCAGACCCCAAACATTGTCAGTGCCCTACAAAGTAATTTCTCCTTTAAGTTCCATGATCACCAAGGACCAACCCTCTTCCCTGCCAGCTCCCTGGTCCTTGGAATGCCAAAGGCAGAGGAAAGGGAGATGGGTGGGGAAGTTTACTCCTTCAGGCAAGGCAGAACGTTAAATTCCTCCATTGACAGGTACTCAGGAATTCCAAGTTTCATCTAAACTCCAACCAATCCTTTCATTACATGAAGGCTTAAGTACAGACATTGGCATTTCTACCCCAGTGAATTTTCTGTGATCACCTGCTCATATGGAAAGACAGCATAAGCCAAGAACAGAGAAGGAAGTATTGGCTAAGGTGAGAGCAATAGCAGCCTTTTACTAAATTATCAAGGTATGTATACTCCACTCCACCCTCCACCACACACACATCTTGTATCAAATGTAACAGTGTTTCCCATGTGAGTAGACTAAGTCAGGAGACAAAAACATGTTTTTCTGAAGTTCAAGTAAAGCTTCCCTTGAATTTCTCCATTGATTCACAATCATGTTATGGGTACCTGCCTTCAAATAAAGCAGTGATCATGTTTTTCCACAATGTGAGTCAAAGATCAAAACCCTTTTTTCACAACAGCCAGACTAAGAGAAAGCCAGAGGAAAGTATACAGACTGGTCATTTGGTACACACCAAGTGGCACCCACCCAGAACTAAAGGGAAACTTCCGTGAGTCAGTGCCCTCCAGGTCAGGGCAACAAAGGAAGGAGTGGAGGCCAGAGAGACCTGGGGAGGGAGAAACAGCTGGGTAGTGGCAGTGCCAAGGGGCCACAGGATGGCACAGCAGCCCCAAGAAATTCTCTATTCCCAGCCTCTAAACAGAACACCAAGGGGACATCCCCCTGCTGCCATATATCCCCTCCATTCTCTCTCAGAGGCAGAAAAGGGCCAATTCTTTCCTCCCATCCCATCTCCATGGGTATTGACACACACACACCATGTAAGAAATACACCCCTGTCACAGGAGGCAATTTGCATCACATCTGACTTGGCTTGCACATCTATTGATATTTGGTTTAGCTCTTTTGTTTAGCAAAAACATAAAATGTTAAATCTGGTTGCAGAAACAGAATAATTACTATAGCAATAATGGACCTGTGTAATCCAGAGGCAAACAATTCAGTAAAAGACTAAAATGCTTGCGGGCTACATTTTCTTCTTACAAAATGAAAATATCCTTAGTGAGACTTATGGGGAAAAAATGAGACATTCTTAATTGAATGTCATTGAGAAGATAGAACAGCTAAATTTTAGCTAGGAAAATGTCAATATCTGCACACACTTGTGAAGCAACAACAAAGAGGCAGCTTCTTAATCTTCCATCATGAATTCAGGTCAAAACCTATCTTGAAGTTTTATGAGCCGAACACTACAGGCCTCACTCATTCAAATCCATCCCTGCCTCTCCGACATCTTTCCCACAACCACCTTCTGCACCCTCATACACAGAGAACAGCAGGATGCAGTAGGAGCGACACACTAGCTTTTAATTCTGGCTTCACTACTTACTCAGCATATCTGGGCCTCAGTTTCCACACCTAAAAAACACAGAAAGCAATCTCTGACCCAACCGCTCTGCAGAGCCATCAAAGAAGCAAGTCAGGTAACCAATGTGACAGCACTTTGAAAGAGATGTGCATTCAGCATTTGTTTAAAAAAATACAAAGTTTGTAGGTTCATAAAAGATGAATTCAAAACCAAATACAGATCCTTTTTATAAAATACTATTATAAGGAAAAGTGTGTGAAGGATAAGATTATTTAAGTGGGTACTGGTATTTTTTATTTCAAAGGAGACTAAATCTCCCAGCTCTTCCTTTTAACTAAGTGTTTTGGTAGTTATAAAATTAGCATTAATACAAATATGCCTTGAATTTTTTTATAATCATTAAGTTACATGAAAGATCATCTGAAAAGAACAACTGTGACTCTGATGTTCAATATTATCAGAGTAAAGATTAAACACAATTAAGGATCAAATCTAATTTATGGTTATACATTAGTGCATGATTATTATTTTGGAAGATTAAAAAGATTAAGTCTATACAAATGCTCCACAGATCTGAGGCATAAGAGTAAATTATTTTCTATTTTCTGTAGCTTGCTAAGTGAAAAGATGCTTCATTTTACATTATTTATAAGAGTGATTTTGCTAACCAGGAAAATAAAATCTACTCAACAACCATGTTATTGGTCAAGTTTTTTAAAAAACATTCTCTAAAAACTCCTAGTAATAATAATAATATATCACTGGTCTTTGAATAAGTAATTTCTAAAATTTGAAATCCCAAATTAACTCAGCACCAATAATGTACTGAAGAGAAAAGCAATATGAACATTTTAATGTTTGCTGCTCTATAGTGAGGATATGTCAGGTTTTATATTTACAGAATATGTCAACATTTAAAATCCTTTTTAATTCTAAGAACTACAGTGGTTCTCATAATGGTAAATTGTTATGGTTAACATATTGTGATATGCAAACAACAACAAAAAGTATGGAATCCAGTAATTACAGTACCTTTTTTTTTCTTTGACATGAAGGAAGTACTGTATATCTCCTTTGGTATTTGCCCTAACTTTTCTATGAATTCAAAAGGGGTATTTAGTAGACAGCAAATGTTATATACACTATCAATGTAAGTTGCCTCTATTTGTTCTGCTTTTAGTAACACAGAAATAGAAATTTTAACACAGAAAACTACTTACTCATATATGTTCAGTGAATCACTCTAAAACACCATGTGAGGTTTTTTAGAAAAGCAATGTTCCATCCTAAACTTAGAAAATAAATAAGTAGAGAAGCCGTCTTTTGTTAATGAAAAGAAGTTAAGATATTCAATCTCTCTGATTCCAAAATTTCCAAATCACTCACTAAATTTATTCTCTCTCTTTACATTCCAGACATAATATCAGAATTGTATTAGCTTGCAAGTCTTATTAGAAATCTAGCTTAAATGCAGTATCATTTAGAACTCTCCTACAAAAGTCTACTCACAAAATATCATCTATCAATCAGCCTAATTGAGGTCATACACAAATGAGTACTTGATGAATATTAGTGGCAGATTGTTTTTAATGGCACCAGTAAACTAGCTCTCAACTATATTTTTGCAAGCTCTACACATAATAATTTTGAACCCTTTAAATGTGCCATTATAAATGGTACAGTGGCTATGCAGGAAAATGCTGTTCAAGTATGAAGCACCATGATATCTGTAGCTTACTTTGAAATGATTTAGTAGGGAAAAAAATACATATTAAAAGTAGGCACACATATAGGTAGAGATATAAAGCAAATACAGGAAAATATTAACAGTTGTTGGATGTAGATGATGCGAATATGAATATTCATTTACTTCTCTTTCAACTTTTATATTTGCAAAGTTTATATTTTAAAATATCTTAAAATAGGAATTTTATACTTCATTGGGTTATCTTTAAAAGTGGCAGAATATTTCTTATTTTTAAAATGTATGTAGTCTAAAAACATAAATAGAACCAATACTCTTAATTTTCTTAGAAATTATTTTTCACAGTTTATTAGGTGTTCCACATTTTCAATTTTCTTTACATTAAAAACTAAAGTTTTCCATCTGAGCTGGCTATGAATAATTAATACTAATTAAACAAACTCAAGAAAATATGAATTCAAGAAAAAATCACTTAGGCCTTTACACAGTATACTTTCTTTTTACTCTCCATATATTCTGGACTTTCCTCAACATCCTTGTTACTAGACACTAGTTCCATTCACCTACCCTCTTGAAAATAACCAGAGAGCAGGGCCTGTCATACTTAATACTTATTTCAAAGCCTGAGGACACTCATAAGAAAAATCTTTTTTAAATGGGTAAAGTAAAGCTAACAGGGTATGTGTGTCTTATAGAAAATCATGAACTGATGAGTGTCTTGTTTTGTTTTCTTTTGTTTTGGAGTGAGGGTCTAATGAAGAACTATAGAAGCTTCATTGAACCTCAGAGACCCAGAAAAACTAAAGGAATTTTCAGAATTTAATCATAGTATCTTCTCACTCTCCTCTCCAGATTTTCAGAACATACGGTGGGCATACAAAAGTAAGTAAAAAGCACCAGCGCATATACCACCTGCCTCTAAAATCATTCAGTTTTCTTATATTCCCTGTTGCAACTGCTTATTAAAACAAGGTTACTAAATAAGTCTATTCATTGTTGCTTTTGTTAGATAATAATAACTTATTTTTCTAGGCATATTTTAACTTCAGCAATAAATCAGGAAATTAGAAAATCAATGAGCTTATGAATATTGCCTCCACCAAAGCATCACAACCTCATTTGACCAATGGTTATTTAAAATCTCCGCTTTCATGACATGAAAATCCCTTTAAAATGTATGCTATTAAAATGTTTAAATTTGGAAAACATCTGGTATGTCAAACTATTTGGGAGTTTGTGGTTTTAAGCACATTGTTTGAGGTGGTGTATTTGGAAAGAATTCACTTGTCATTCTCAGGCTTCATAGGGAAGTAGCCATAAAAACAAAAGTATGTAGTAGTTCACTACAACCATGGAGAATCAATAGTCATCTATTTAATTTGCTAAGACAATGTGAATTAGTAACTTCCAGCCAGATGTGTGATATGCACATCAAACAAACTGCAACCTGTTCATTATGAAAATCCTGTCAACACACACAGAGCCACTTGATGACATTTCATCTAAAGCAATTTCCACATTTGCAGCCATAAAATTTGTCCTAAGACTTTTTGTACAAGAAATTGAAGCTGAGACTCATAAATGGGTAATCAACTTCAGCTTTTTATCTTGTGTGCTGTGTATACATGCTTCTGTGAGTTTATTTACATTTTCATTCAGAGGCATAAAATGTTTTAACAATGGGCACCATGCTCTTTTCCTTCTATTTATCATTTATTTATCCCCCATTACATTTTTTTAATTTGACATAAAGTTGATCATCTAATCCTGCAGTTCTGAAGGAGTATGTAAAGTCAGAATGACAGAATCAACAGAAGAAAAAATGTACACTTATCTACTGGAAAACAAAACAGAATATTTCAAAATGACTCCAAACATAAATTAAGTTTACCCATTGGGAGGTCTAACTTGCATTCAGATCATTTATATAGGTCTGTGTGACTATATACCCTGCTGTTTGATAAAAAATGATTACTAACCACAGGCACCCACCAGAGAACAGAGTGTATGTGTAATGCTTGTGATGTCTCAGACATACAAAGCACCTTCTTAAAGAATGTCCGTTTCCCTTCCATGGTAAGCAGACATAATTTTTCACCCTTTAATACTACTGCTTCACAGAGTGGCTTATTTTATGAATTATGCCTTGCCATTTTCTCTTGTGTTTATTTTAATAATATGAAGAACTATATTCATAAAACTGATGGTTCTGTTTCATGAAACCCAAAATATTGTTGTTATCTGTTCTGTATTAAAATACACAGCCTTCTTGCTATTACAAAAATTATATATTAACAGTTTACTAAGATAAAAAATTAAAAGATTATTCTTAATTGCCAGCTACTGTTCTTGAATGTTGAATCCTCATCTAAGCCAAATTCATTTTCTAAGTCTATTGAATTAAATTCACTTATTAAACCAGACACGGAATAAACAGTCTTACTGCCAAGCATCATATTTCCAACTACTACATTTTTAATTTGGCAATTTAAAACAAAGTGAAATGAATCTAGTCCCCATCACCTATAGTACAGTCTGATTCCAAATAGCACCCCTTAGCCAACTTCCTAATGTCTAAATAGCATTCTACTAAGTGCCTGGTGTGTCAACGCTTCCACCTTCCAAAGTAAACAACCCACGAGATCCCCTAAAATCAGCAAGAATTTCAACCTCTACCAAAAAAAAAAGGGTGGGGGAGGAGGGAGTGGCAACTGCACACACAAGAGTTCTTCATAAAGTCTTCAACCCTAAGCAATTCGACTTTCACAAACGTTATACAGAATGTGCTTTCTTTACCAGCCACACACCAGGCCACGTGATCAGCCTGCAGGGCCACACTGGCTACCAGAAACGATTATTGTTTCTAGAAAGAATAAGGCTCAAATGCAGGCCGCTGCAGCCTCCCTGTCAGTCGCGCCCCGCAGGTGTTAACCGGAGCTCAGCTCCTCACTCAGTGCAGCGATTACACCCCGCGCGGGGCCTGGGCGCTGGCCAAAACTTGCAGAGTTCGCTCGGGTCCCTTTGCTTTCTGCGAGTTAAAGTCAGATCCTCCTGGTCACTTAAGCCCCCTTTGTGGTTCGGGGGAAAACCACTGTCTCAGAACTCTTAACTTTGATTGGAGACTCTGGATAAAATTAAGAACTTCAATCAAACCTCAGAGTTGAAAAAATGAAACAGATGTCCTGTTTGTTAACCATAAATGCCTCCGTACGTCGGATCCTTTCCTCTCTGTCTCTCTCCACTCTTTTTCTTTCTGCCGCATTAAGTTTTATTTAATGCAGAGTTCGCTTAAAAGGTTAAGGGAGAGAAAGAAAGAGAAGAAAGCAAATATGGACTGTGGTGGAAAAACTCCTAAATCTTTCTCTAGAATATAACGAAGAAAGCCTCTTCAAAAAGATGAAAGTGTTCGACCTGCCTCCTCTTGGCGCAGCCAGCATTCGAGAGTCAAACTGTCATTTCTCTCGGCCCCAGCCTTGTCTAACCCGGCCCTGCCACCACCCACACTCTCTCAGAGACCAGGGTCGCCTGGAGTGGGTGAAGGCGTCTCAGTCTTGCACTCACGTGAGGACATAGTTGACGCTGACGATACAGTGTGGCCTGGAGGAGCGGCTGTTGTGCACGATGGTCGCGTAGCTCTGTACCCATACCCAGCCGCCGTGTTTCGCCAGGAACCTGTAGTACTTGGTGGTCACCTGTCCCTTCACCAGCACTGATGGGGAGACAGGAGGCAGACGGTGGTGAACCAACCTGTCCGGGACTGGTCCCAAATGCAATCCCTGGTGGTGAGAATTGAGGGCCCCCTGTGGGCTCTAATAACCGCACCAGGCAAGAGGGAGAGATGACAGGAATTGATTGTTCTGTTAAATTGCATGGAACCCTCCGGTCACCCTTATAGAGATGATTCCGGGGTGGCCAGATGTCTTCACCATTAGCAAAGGGGGAAACAAAGAGTTGGGGTTTCCTCCAGATTCGCTTTGCTAACTACGGAAGTAAAGCTCTGGGCAGCTGAACTCTGGCGCTCACGTTCCCTGACCGGGAGATGATGCTCAAAGCAAAGCTGTATCAAAAGCCAGGAGAGTCACTGCACGTGAGCGCCAGCCCTGGTTTTTGTTCATTTTTAATGTGGTTTGCAGATGGGGAAAAAAAATACCAATAGGAGAATATTATACCTTCTGGGGGGGATTTCGCCCAGAAACGCTTCCTCCGCTTGTATTAGCGGCCCGCGGATGTCAGCGAATTTAGGTGGGCCTAGTATCAGAGCAGCCCCTCACCACCACCACCACCACCCAGCTACCTGGGCTGCCACCTGTCCTCTCGCGAGGGATTTAAATCCCCGGCTCCCCACCCCCTAACGAGGGGGACGCGCCAAGGTTGGCTGAGTACGGGGCAGGGTGGTGCCTTACGCAAGTGGTGCGCGCAGCGCAGGTGGAAGGTGTCGCATCCGTGCACATGGTGGTACAGGGTCTTCTCAATCAGGTCCTGAGGTTCGTACCCCGTCAGCTCCGCCACCCTGCGGAGAGCAATCCTTGTGGGATGAGTGCAGGCGGGGGGTGCAGGGATGCCCCCCCACCACCCTCGATAGCCGTCTGAGACCTAGGTGTCCGTCCTCACTTTCCAGGGCCGGTTAAGTCGCCTCATCTGCAAAATGGGCTCATAGTTTAAACCGAAAGCTCTCAGTCACTAAGCAGGGCAGCCCTCAGGCTAGGGGAGGCCCTTTCCGGCCCTGCCCACCCACCTGGAGTCCAGAAAGATGAGCTTCATGTCCAGGCTGGCGCGGAACATAAACATATTGCTGTGTAGCTTGATCTCCGTGACGGCGCTGGGAGGCAGCGAGTGGCCCACGGCCACTAGGCCCACGTTTTGGTAGCAGCCGTCGAAGGGTGACATGTCCAGGCTGTACTGGCGGATCTTCAAGTAGCCGCTGCAGTGGATGACCTGAGGCAGGGGAGAGAAAGGGAGACTCAGCCACAGTCGGGAAGAGCCCCCAAAAGGCGGAGAAGGGGTTGGAACTTGTTGAAACTCCACTCAGCCACAAGCACTCTGCGGACCACGCCCATGCACTAAGGTATCCAAAGTTATTGGTGCTCCAAGGGGTTCTTAAGAAAGTGACTGCACAGCCACACTGAACTTACCTAGGAGTGTTTAAAAATGCAGAGGCCTGGCCCCACCAACCCTAACGCATCCGAAGTAGGGCCCTGAAACCTGCTAAAGACGTTCAACGACATTCACTTGAGACGCATAGCTTCGAACTAAAGCTCTAGTTTCTAACCTTTCATGTGACTCTATGCGTAAACTCTTAGGAATCCACGAAAGTTACCGGCCCCTTCAGAGGCCTTAGGGACCCGTAAGACCCATCTCTACGGGTCACAAATTCATAGCCCCCGCGGCCACCCAGTATTGGGACCCAGTCAGACTTTGTCTTTAAGCGTAGTCCCCAGGTGTTCACAAATTTCCGTGGCCCTCCTGGAGCGTCCTGGCCCGGGCTCCTCGGACGAAAGCGGGGGGGCTCCCTCAAGGGAAATCCAGGGGGAGGGGACATTCCTTCCACTCCGCGCGGCGCCTGGCTTCCTGCGCCCTCTGACTGCACCCGGCGCGGATCTTCCAGCTACGCACCTTGTAGCCGCCGCAGGTGAGGCCGGCATTACGCTTGGCCAAGACGCACTTCATCCTCAGGAAGAAGGAGCGCTCGATCTCATACTCTGGGAAAGAGGAACGGAGGGAAGCTCAGGACGTGTGATACTGGCGGCGTGGAGGCACGCGTCTCTGCCACGACTAACTGGGGAAAACCACAAGCAGACTGCGAGGGGCCTGAGCGTCCCAGGCATGTGTCTACCTTACCCTGCACGAAGTGAGAGTGGTAGGGCTGATGGGCAGTGAGCACCGCTGTCATCTCGTCGTGGTCCGCCGGGTGAATGTATTCATAAATGCTGTTTCCGGTCAGCTCTACCTGTAAAGAGGAGGATGTGGCCGCCCCAGTGGCGGTGGAATGCCCGGTGAAGGGACTGACAGATTAGGCCAGGGGAACTGCAGGACCGTGAGGACAGCAGCCAGAATTCTGGAATCGGCCCTGAGTTCTAATTCCAGCTCTGCTTCTTGCTATCTTTTGCAACCCATCTAAGATTCTGCTTCCTTGTCTATATAATAATAATAGCAGTAATAATGATGATGATAATGACAGTAGTAGCAGCAACAGCTCCCTGGCAAAGTTCTGATAAAGACATCATGAAATAAGTATGTAACCTGCTCTCATGTCTGGCTTATGGTAGGGACTCAAAAAAGTAGCCATTGTTTGGGCCTAGAGTGGAAGGTAAAGGATAAGGGAAGTTGAGAAATGGAGAGACCCAGACCCATTTAAGAGTCTTCCTGCCAGCTGTGAGATTTCCAGCACCAGGAATGTGAATATAAAAGGTTTAGAGAAGCACACTCAACCTCCAACCCAGCTCCCTACCCCCTGCTTCCAGCTCTGGCTGTAAACACTGCAAGTGGTGAATGTGAACCACTCACCTACCTGAGAAAGACCCAAGTGGACTGAGGCTGTCTCTGAAATGTACATGATCTTCCCATCTGGGGCCACCACGAAGATGAAGCCATCCAAGGTCTGGGGAGACAGAAAGAGAGAATAGAGAGCCCTCTGGGCCATCTAGAGAAATGGGAGCAGGAGGACAGAAGTTAGAGACTTTAACCAAAAGTGTAGAGAGATGGAATGGAGCAGAGTTGGCAGGAAAAAGGGCATAGAAAACTAGCCACAGGAGCCCCTTTGTTCATTCTAAATTTGTAGACATCTGGGGCATGCAGCCCAATGGGAGAGATCCAGAGTAAGTGGTGGACAAGGCTAGTGCCCTCTAAGACTCAGGATCCACTGAAATGAACAGAGAAAATACATTCATAAAACACAAACTCTTTCTCTCTCTCTCCCCTCTCACACACACACACACTCTCTCTCTCCCTCTCTCTCTCTCTCCCACACACACACACACTCTCTCTCTCTCTACTCATACACATACACACACACACACACACACACACACACACACAGTTCTGGTGGGGAAATATCACAGCCTACCTGTTCTGTAATGGAAAGAGTAATAGCAGGGTTTGGGAATAGCAGTGCAGTAGGCACTGCTCGGTCAACATGGAAGGGCTGGCAGTCTAAAGTTTGTAGACAGAAGAAAGCTGGCTAGTGACTCTGGAAAGAGTCCAGGAGAAGGGGGTCTAGAAGATGAGAGGCTTTGCAAGGAGCAAGTCCATAGAGTAGTGCTATAGTGTGTATGTGTGTGTATGTTTCCATTGATACATCAAACTGACAGGCTCTCCATGAAGGAAAGTCTTAAGACTTTCACTGTCTCTATCTCTATGAAAAGGCCTCAGTCCAGGCAGAGACAAGAGTTGTCAGACCCTGCTCTCAAGGAGCAGGAAGTCCAGCAGGGACAACTGGCCTGAGGACAGTTATAATGACCACACAGCTGAACAGACAGTGCTGAATAGGCAGGGGGCCCAGAGCCTGAGTGACTAGAGGCCTGGGGGACAATCAGGCCTTAGAGGAGCTGATGTTTGAGCAGAACCTTGAACAGGAAGCCTGGACTGGAGGAGGAAGAAAGAGCATTCTAGACAGAAGGAATGAAGTGGCAAAGTCTGGGTCTGGGGATAGGGCCAATCTAGTGTATTCTGAGATGATGAGTTTAGTATACCAGAGACAGGGCTGAGGAGCTACACCTGTGATAGATTTTGGAGCTTGAAATGTCAGTTTGAGAAACCTGGAGTTGCTCTGTAAGCACTTGAGTTCTAACAGAGGTTTCTAAGCAGGAGAATAGCGTGCTTAGATGTGGCCTTCGTTTAATTTCATTTTGTTTGGCAGAATGTAGACAGTGATCTACAGGAGGAAGGGGAGGGGAAGAGGATATCAGAGAAGGCAGCTGCAGCAGAGATGGTCAAGCCTGAAATGAGGTAGTCACAAGGGGCATTTAGAAAGGGGAGAATCTAATTCAGAAATGGTTCTGGATATGGACTTAATTGGTGGTAGAGAGAGGTTAATGTGAAGGTTTCAGTGAAGGCATTCAGTAGAAGGTGATATCATTAACCAAGATTTAGTGAGATTTTGTATGAGTAGAATTCTGGGGGAGGGAGATAGTACATTCTTGTTTTGGAGATGCTAAACTTCAGGTGTATGCAGATTTCCATTTAAATGTGTCCAGTTTGCAGTAGAAAACAAAAATCTGGAACTCAGGAAGAGAGTCTAGACTGGAGAAACCAGTTGGGTTCACGTGGAAAAAGGAGTTAAGAGGCTGATGTTGTCTGAGATTACCTGGGTGGCCTTGAACCTGCGACAGGAGAAATAGAGCTAGAACCCTGGGGAAATTACAGCATTTGCAGGCCAACCAGTGGTGGGGAAATCAAAAGGGAGCAGGCAGAGAGAGAAGAATCTGGGCAATAGTGCTATTTTAGAAACTGAGGGAAGGAGAGAATGTTAAATCATCAGTGTCACCTCCTTCAGATCTTAGTCCAAGTATTACCTTCTCAGTGAGGCCCTCTCCAACCATCTCTTAATTTAAAAGGCACCACTCTTCCTTCCTCACCTCCTTATTTTTCTCCATGGCACCTATCCCACCTGGTACACTACACAGTGCCCCTGTATTGGCTTGTAAAGCTGTTCTCCTTAGAACGTAAACTTCATGAGAGCAGGGCTCTCCATCTGGAATGCAATTGCTCCTCCCAAATTTGTAGAATGAGTGAACTCCTTTAGGATAAGAGATGAGCATCTAATTCTTGCTATCAAAATGTGGTGGAGCCTGTGAAGAGAATGATAGGTGGGAGAGATGCCAGACTGCAGGGATGTGGGAGTGAATGGGGAGGGAGTGGGCCATTGAAATTGGGAATATAAGTCAGTCCGGACAGTAATGTAGGGTGAAGAAGAGGAAACAAATTGGCAAGAGCTAGAAAGGGTCAGGGAAACTTTGGGTTTTGTTTTTTGTTTATGTTTCTGAGGAAAATTAGTTGGGAATATGAAAAGATTGGGGGAAGGATACAGGGAAATCTGATAGAAGATGTGTTTGAGTTAAATGCCTTTCTAGACAAAATCAAAGGTGTGGAGGCCACGTCAGTGAGAGAATGCTTGCCCAAGCCCTTTCTTTGTTCCGTGAAACTAAAATCTCCTCGGTGTCTGGGAAGGAGAGTGGTATAGGATAGTGGTAGGAACAGGAGCTCCTGTCAAGAGATGCCACTCATGCCAGCCCACAGGGAAAACTGGCTTCAATTCCCCAAATGCTGCTTAGGTTCAAGGCTCCCAGGAGAGTAGCTCCCAGTGGACTTGAATAATAATACTAATGATGGTGCAGAGTTGGGTACAAGTGCAAAATCTAAAAATGCCACTGGGGTTTTGCAATTTAAATTATTTGTTCTGTAACTTAAGCAGCCAAAGAGCAATTAAAAACTGTTAGCACTACAAACCACAAGGTAATGGGAAGCCTCGCATTAGTTAAACTCGTCATCTGTTGGGGGGGCGGGGGTGTGCTTAAGCAAGGGCCTGCACCCAGCCTGGGCTGGTGTGAAGGGAAGTAGGAAGAGAAGAGGGAACCCAGACACTACAGGGAGACAAAACCAGTTGCAGATGCAGCTGGATGGGAAAGGTGTGGGCTTAAAGCACTGCCAGGTCTTTCTACCAGATTCCTGTTATTTCCTTTGTAAGTCCTTCATTTGGGATGTGGCCCTGCCTCTTCTGCCTGATCTGGGGTGTTCCAGTTCCCTCAGACCAATGAAGATAAATGGTGCCCCCTCTCTTGGTTAGGTCGCCCTGAGGGGGCCTGACTGGGCTACCTACCAAACCACATGTCTCGCTTGTCACCTTGCCTCCCTCTCAGCCTCTTGAGGCATCATCTGCAAAAGCTAAAATTTTACTTTGTAGCAACTATTGGGCTCTGAGAGGTCCACGTGCAGTCCAGATCCCCCTTTATTTTCCGAGAAACTAAAAGTCCAACTCAGGGCCAGGCACACAGACCCTCAAAGCTTATGTGCCGCCGGAAGACCTGCGCCTGTACCTGGAGCAGATGGGAGCCCAGTTCTCGGCCAACGTTGTCCAGGGGGCTGGTCCGACTCGAGTGGCCCCACGCCTCGCCAAGCCCTGTGGAGACACAGAAACATCCTGTAGCCACTGAACCTGGACCTGGCAGGCAGTTTGGGACCAGTCCCGCAACTGTATTACCCGAGCGCTGGCCCTTTGGCTAGATACCATAGAGGAGCCCTCTCAACGTGGACAGTGGGGGATGGGAAAGTGTATATTTCAGTCCGCCCTCTGCTTCTCAGCAGAGGTTAGATTTCCTCTCCTTAACCAGACCTAGTTTTTGGGGAGGGCTGGGCCCATGCCTAGGGCTCACTGGCAGGACTCCAAGTGGCCCAGGCTCCAACATTGCACCCCACTGATAACGTAACTTTCCTGTAGATTCACTAGTGTGTTCACGGGAGTGAGGGCACTCTGCTTCTCGCCCAAAGTTTCATTGTCATCCTTTTCCCGAGGCCAAACTGGTCATGACACCCAGCGAATGCCACTGCCAGCCCGCAGAGACCTGAGAAGACTGGCCAGGTCCAACGGGTCCCTGGCGGGCTCTCTGATTGGCTGCAGGACTTCTAACCATTCTCCTCCCCTTGGCCTCTGACTTTAATCCCCTTAGGAAAAATCAGTTCCCTGGTGGCTGATTTACAGCCTGACTTTTACCAGCATCCCTGCTCAACTCTTCTTCCTATTCCTTTCCCCTCCTAGACCCCTGCCTTACACAGAACTCATGCCCCCTATCTCCCTGCCCCCCCCACCAAAACCCGCATGGGCTTTTTCAGAAGTCAGTTACTTTGGGTGCTAACAACCTTTTTGCAATATTTTCGTTCTCTTCTCGAATCGAGGCTCATTCAACTTTTCTACTTTCCAGGTACTGTATTCTATTCCCAAAGACCGTCTCTTTCTCTCCTTGATGTTTTCCCCTTAAGATCTTTGGAGGCTTTACCTCAAACTTTCTCTGGTGATGACTAAAATATAAAAAACTCAGGACTCTTGTGGCTTATTTCTAAAAATTTAATATGGAATCTGCTAAAGTGCCCTTTTGAGGAAAGAAAAGAAAAAGAAGGCAGAAAAACTTCCGAAGACCTGTCTTAAGCTATTTATGGGTAATATGTTTTTAATAGTGCTGCTGCTAAAATGATTTTAACTAGGTAGTTAAATCCTTTTATTCCTACACCATTAAATAAAGTTTAACATGACCTCCCCCATCCCACCCCTCAGAAAGTTGATTCACTGTGTTAAGGGGCAAATCACCAAGAAGTACACAACGATAAACACTCGCCTTGTAATATGAGGTTGGTGCAGATCTTTCAAAATAAAACATGGAGTTGGATTTTTAAAAGGTGTTGGCTAGGAGCTGCTTCCTAAGCAAGCGATCAAAGCCTTGGCAACGAGGAAACATGAGCGCCCCTTAAGCTCAAATCCGGTCTTTCTGGGTGTTTGCTCATCTAAATAAATCTAACGATTTCCCCACCACTCTGCAAACACTGATGCTCCCCGCCCGCACTCAGGACTCGTCTACCTCTCTGGTTCCCTGTCAACTCCTCCCGACTCTTTAGCCCGCCCCAGCTTTCCTCCCCCAGAGTGACTCCACTGCCCTGGTCCCTGAGGTCCTCCTGGGCCGTTCTGGCAGGGCCCAGCCACAGTCACCTCTACACACCCCTTCGCCTTCTCACTTGTATCGCTCTTCCCGTCTCAGCCGACCTATCCTCCTTGGTTTCTGTCACGACCTGCTCTTTTCTTTTAAATCCCGGCTCAGACATACCCACTCGGAGTGACAGGAGGGATTGACTGCGGAGGTCGCACAGGGGAAAGGGGAAAGGACCCTGTTGGGAAAGCCAAGGGCGCCGGCGACGTTGGCCCTTGGGCCCTCTGGGGCCCACGGAGGCCTGAAACCCCAAAGCTTGGCTGGGGCAAAGAGCCAGGGCACTCGGGCGAGCCCGGAGCGGGCGGAGGCTGAAGGCTGCGTTGCGACTGGGGACAGGTCTCGCGCGGCTCCCGGAGGGGTGCGAAGCCTGAACTTAAGGCCAGCAAAATGTCTTTAACCTAAAAATTTGAGGGTCTTCCAAAGCGGCCGGAAGACACCCGAAGCGGCCTCCCAACCAGAATGATCTGAAAATCCATCCCCCTGGCTGGGCTCGGGTTAAATACTGGTTCTGAACTCCTGGCGCCAACCAAGGCTGTTTGTTGTTTCGGGTTTCGGCCTCATTAGTATGCGCCTACGAGGAAAAATAAGACTTCCCCCACAGGTTAATAAACAGCCCGTCCGGCACAGGTTAACAGAGGCCTCCCTCGCCCTCTCCTGCCCCACCCCCCACCACCTTTTAAGGAACCTTTTGCTTTCACGCAGCGTTGCCTACGCTTTCTGTTCCCCGTCAAAATCTCATGGTTGTGTCTGGGTTAATGTTTTATAAGGGGCTGGCTACTCTTGTCTACCTGCCGGGCTTTCCCGATCTAATACCGAGAGCACCTCCCCCAAGTCCTAGTAAGGTGTCCCCCCCTCCCTAAAGTCCCGAAGTGGGCTGAAGACCTTCTTCCTGGACCCCCCTCGCCTCCTGCCTTCGGTGACGCGCGCTGGCACACCCAATTTCAGTTGGCGAGGGGGTAAGCTGAGATTTCGTTTCTGCACTTGACCTACCGCAGAAAATTCGCAAATCCTTTGATTGTCTGTTTAAAATGAGGAGGAAACCAGCTCCCTTTGCGGCGGGATTACAGTGGGGAACAAGATCTAAAGATTCTCTTGTAATTCGGTGAGGCCGAGGGAACGGGGTTTTGCAAAGGAGAAAAGGAGCTCTGTGAGGGAGGCGATAACTAAATCGGGTTTTAGACAAAAGGATTTTCCTGAGCTAAAGTGGCCGAAGACAAAGGAAAACAGAATCTATTTTGGAAGATTTCCAAGATATGCCACATTAACCTTAGCTGATAAATTTTGCTTCTCCCAGGCCCCCCTCTTCCCTTAAAGTCTGGTTTATCATATTTACATAAGTAGCATTAGAAGGGATGTATCTATTATGGATCTAAAGGGCTAGCTCACATTTCATGTGAAACCCAGGCAAGTTTCACTGTTGCTTTACCCTCCTTGCTCGGTTGAGCCATTTCCATTTAAATACCCCCTGACCCAAGGATTACCTCAATGGACTGACTGCACGGGTTTTGTAATTTCCTGAAAATGAGATTTCGATTTATAAAACAAGAAACCAATTAGTAACCAAATGAGGCGAAGTAGATCCACTAAAATTGACCTAATCCCACAGGCACCATTTAGGCCCGTTCTTGGCGAATGAATG
Source organism: Ateles fusciceps (assembly GCA_036589455.1). NCBI lineage: Eukaryota > Metazoa > Chordata > Mammalia > Primates > Atelidae > Ateles > Ateles fusciceps. Next base: position 31,288,356 of record JAZHEH010000065.1, on the reverse strand, counting down.
ATGAGCCCCAGTCTAGCGTGAGCTCAAAGCATCATCCAGCTGTGTTATTGCAAGCAGCAAAAATAAATTGATAGAGCTTTTCCTTCGGAATGAATTTCATACCCTTGACAAAATATAGATTACAGACCCAGCATCATCACCGCCTTCACTCAGACAGGAAGAGGAGGAAGAGAAGAGCGTGTTCTACTGTTCTTTTAAAATTTTTCTTTCTTTTAATAAATAAACACTACGTCTCAATAGAAATGTATCCTCCTTGCAGTCCTTCCCGGGAACGTTCACCTCCCCCAACGAATTGAGGTCCCTTTTAGGAAACGGGGGAGTGGGGAGGAGGCGCTGTTCCACAACCTGACCACGACTTGGTGACTGAGGAGGGAAAAGCCCTCCGAGGCCGAGGCCGCTGCGGTCCCTGAACAGTTTGTCTCAACCAACTGGGTGTCCCTTGAGAGTATGTAGTAGAGTCTGGCCCAGGGGGTAATCCTGAAAACTCCAAATCCCATGTATACTGCCGGTCCTGCGCATCCTCGCTAAATGCATACTGTCCAAACCTTCCCCGCTCTGAGGCGTCCAGCAGCCTTCGTGTTCAGGCTCCGGGCGCCTCCGCTGCCCGGCTCTTCGGAGAATAGAAGGGGCCGGACTGTAAATGGGTGCTACCAGCCCGAAACCAAGCTCCTGGAGCCTCACTGGCAGGAGGTCGCTTCACTCAAGAAGGGGCACCCGACCCCACCTCCGGCGCTGCCGCCCACCCTGCCTGCCGCCCTCTCCGACCAACGGGCCGGGGTGGTTGACCCGAGGGCATTGGCGAGCGCTAGGTGCCAGGTCTTGTTCCACGCAGCATCCTGTACCCCACAGTGTGTGCCTGCCTCGGCAAGGGACCTGACATCTCCTGCCTGCCTCTCCCGGGCCAGAGACACCGCGGCCCTGTCCGGGGGAATCCACTAATGTTACTGTAAATGTGGGGTAGAGCCGAAGGTCACAGAACTGACCCCCACCTCTCTCTCTCTCTCTCTCTCTCTCTCTCTCTCTCTCTGCGCCTTCGTGGAGCTCCGGCCTCCGAGTTTAGGCTTAGTTTGGGCTTCCCGTAGGGGTCGAGCCTTCTGGCCAACCTGGCTGCCAGAGCTGGAGCCCGCCGCGAAAAGACTGCAGAAACCCAGGGAGGGCGGGGTTCGGCCAGGTCTAGACTAAAACTGGGTTGTTTATGAGACAGTCCTGCGTGGCGGCCAAAAAACGTCAATCGATGTCGCCCTGGGACTCCGGGTCTTCGAATGCTGCCCATCTTTGTCGATGCCACCTCCCTAGAGGTCCGCGCTGGAGCCGCCGAGCCTGAAGACTCAGACGAATCTCACTTCAGTTCAACTTGGCGCAGGGAGTCGGACGGCGGCGTTTAACCTGCCTTTCTTGGAACGGCCCAGACAGACGGACCTCAAGCTATGGTTTAGACGACCGCTTCTTAGGAGCAGTGGCCGGGAAGGCAGGAGGCGCGGCGGGCACACACATGCACTGGCGGGATCTCTGAGCCGGGCAGGGGGCGGCACCTGGGCTGGCCTGGGGAGTGAGGAGACTCTGTACTGAGGCCACAAGCTAGGCCCTTGGCTGGGGCCACTGCGGACAGAAGATGGGACACACCGCCCACCTGGCTGGCTGAGTGCTTCGGACGGTGCGGGAGGCGCAACAGGGACCTCGATAAAATTGTCCCCTGTCGGTCCTGAGCCACCGAGGCCGAGAGGCAAGGCGCAGGAGCCGACTATTCAGTGGGGCTACCTGTGGAAGGAAGTTTACTTTGCCGTGGACACTGTTTTAGCACTTTTAGAGTAGCAGGACCATTCCTAAATAATTGAGGTTCCCCTTCCTTCACACAAAATTTTAAAATGCCAGGGATCAAAGACTGGCAATGGGTGGCCCATTAAAATCATTAAGTGCTAGCAAGGTACAAGCCTTATTTTCCAGATAAATACCTGGGACCGAGAAGACGGCGAGAATCTATGGGTTCACATTCTGTGCCTACACTTGAGTCTGTAAAAGCTGGAAGCTGCCAAGATTCCCCAGAACTGGAAAACAACTCCCCTAGAAATTAGATTAGTCCTGGAGAAATTCAGCCCCGTTTTATCATCAGATGGGTAATTGTACCCTGCTTGAAAGCATCCCACCATAGCTTATAATACCTGTTGTTACTGTTGTTGTTGCTTGTTTTATTAGCGATCTCTCCCTTTAAATAAAAAAGTATTCTTTTTTATTGATTTAGCACATTAATCTGCCTTGCAAATGCTCTGCACGGAGTTCAGTTCTGCACTCCACATTTTAAGTCAACATCAAAACTGGAATTAAACACAGAAAACCAGCATGGAGCAGTAAACTGTGCTTAAAGGCCTTTAAATGAGAAAAACTTCTGTAAGAAAATAAACACGGAAACCTAATGCTCAATCATTTCCCCAAGAAGCAAGAAAAACAGTCTTAAATCACCGACCACGTGGGAAATGGGGCCTCTTTTTCTTTTTCAGTATTCTGCCTCAAAAAAATATAACACCATTAAGGATTTCAATCTTGAGGTGCATATTATAGAAACCGTCTGTGGAAGTTTGTTTAATCATCCTTGTCTGTTGTAGAGACGATCTTTCCTGAGCAGTTACTAATTTCAACTCTGCAATTATTTTTATTTTCCCAAAACATCTTGTCAATGAAATGGCAATGTGATGTTACCAAGATTCTGAATAGCTATAGGTAAGAAAATATATCTGATCCTTTCAAAGTTTATTATGCAAACCGCTACACTCCCAACCAAAATTTATTTATAGCTGGATACAAATATATCTTTCTAGTTGAATTTGTCCTATTTTGCTCAAAAATAAAGTCATGCTTTTTTTTTTTTTTTTTTTTTTTTAGATCCTATCCCTCTGACTTTGATAACGTCAAAGATTTTAACATTTCTATGTGCCTCAATTTTTTCTTTGCAAGGCTACTTTGGAATATAATATGTCACTAATTGGGAGATATGAAGTGTTAGTGATTTCTCAGTTAGCTTTCCTACTTCTCTTTTTTTCCTCTGAAATCTCCAATCTAATGCTTTTTTCTTAATTATTCCTGGTACCCATATCCCATTTCTCTGTTCTCCTGCCACTCCCCCTTATTTTCACCTAAACAGTTCAATTTCATCTACTCGGGCAAATAAAAGCTGAAACTTGCCCCCAGGCAAGGAAGCTACTAGACTTTGGGAGAAGAAAAAAGTGTATTCGGATGGGAATTGCCTGTATTTAAGGATATTTATTTTTTCAAATATAATTATGAAATGATTTTTGTTTGTTCATTTAACTTATAGCCCTTTGGCATTACGGCATATTACAGATGAAATATTATATAAACAAAACCGAAGTTTTACAGCATTTTCATACCTAGAGCTATGTCATCAGATTAATAATTATTTAGATTATATACCTTATAAAATCCATATATTACCTGTGATAGTACATTTATACCTATCTCTATCCCAACCTTAAAATTGTATTGAGGACCTACTATGTGCTAGGATGGCTTCAAGACAGATGTAAAGATGAATTTCATCTTCCAACAAATTCCATCTAACACCACGAGAAAAAATTACATCAATGTAAAGTGATCAGTTTCCCCAACTGTCTTGGAACCCAGTCTTGTCCACTCTGCCTTCAGTCAACACTGAACCCAAATTTGGCACCCCCTGCAGGTTGTCCCTGGTCCTGCGATTGTGACTATTTTATTTCTTTGAAAGCTGTTGTGGTTTTTGTTGTTGTTGTTGTTGTTGTTGTTATTTAATGTTTTAAAGAGCTGTGTTTGGTTTTGGGGTTTTTGAGGTTCGTCCACCGTCAAAATTAAAACCTCATTCCTAGGAGCCAGCTGTTCTGATGACCCTGTCTAGTTCACTGGGTGGAGGTTGAGGGTGAGTTATGAGCTTAACAGTAGCTGGAGAAATAAATGATGTGCCCAGAGTTCACACATCGTCCACCCTCTCCTCCCCATAAACTCACACTCACACACAGAAGGGAGAGAAGGAGGGGTTCGGGAGGAAGGTGAGGGGGCTGCAGAAAGCACAGTCGCTGTTAAAGTAGCGAGAGGGGGACCGTCCTGGCCACCAAGGGGACTCCAGCGGGACTCCAGCGGGAGTCTTCCTCCGCGCTCTCTTTAAAAATAACGAGAGTTTACTTTTTGTTCCTATTTATTTACAGCACGATTTATAATGTCTAGAGTTAGCACTTAATTAAACAAAAAAAGCTTGCTCTTTTAAAAACAAAAACAAAACAACAGCAGAAAACAGCCCGATATCTTCCCAGCTGCGCCTGCCCCGGGTCTGCACCAAGCCGACTAGCGTCGCTGGCTGGGCGACTCCCCGGGCTCTCCCGGCCCGCTCGCTCCCCGCCCCAGAACGCCACCCAACTATTCTCCTCCCGCGATTACTAGCAGCCCCACAAGCAGCACCATATGCTGCTTCTGATCAAACAGCGAGCGACATCGGCACCGATAATTGACGAGACCGGCTGGAAATCACGCAGAAAGGGAGCCCACTGAGACCGCAGGGGCTGACAAATCACTGCTAATAATCCTGTTAGGAACAGTGCGGCCAGCGGAGTTCGCAATAGCTTTATTTTTATAAAGTAGGCGCTGACAGTATAAAAGACAATGAGATCTCTTTTTTTAAATAGAAGGCAGTGTGGTATAATGGTAATTATCCCATCAACAATGCTCAGCACAGTTTGAATGAGAAATGCAGTTTTTAGTATTTAAGTTCCCCTTCCTTTTCCTTTTTTTTTTTTTCTTTTCAATTTTTCTGGTACTTTAGGCTTTGATTTCTTTTTTCCCGCGGTTTCCAGGGTCAGAGGAGAACTGTTCAAGGAACAGCTTTAGAAGGGAATGACTAAAACATCACTTGTAGTTTGAAGGTAGAACTGAACTATAATTTGAAAGTTTTCCTTTAGCTTGGAGCATGTTTTGCAGGTTTTGACTTAGATAATAACTTTTATGCCATGATCAAGCAAAGTGAAACACCAAACCCAATAATGACTGTTTCCTGTGCATCCATTTATTAAATGGAAAACCACAAACTCCAAACATCTAAAATCAACAACAATGAAAACCTCCAGGGGTCAAATCAGAAGTTCTCATTTGTAAATAAACAGAATTCTTTTCTCTTGAATTTTTGTTTGTTTGCTTGTTTAGTAATCCCTCTTTTACATTTCTGAATCCCTTTCCCCCCAGCAAACACATTTCTAAAATATTTTTTAAAATCTGTTTTTATTATTTAAATGCAAGTAAAGGAAAAGATGGGCAAATAGAAATGTGTCCTTTTCTAGTAACTATAAATGGTTTTATACACGACAGTGTTCCATGAAAGCTGTTCTGTCCTTACACAGTGAATCTTGATAATCTAAATACAAATTTTAAATCATGTCAATAGCTCAGCTATTCTAACTTCTAGGCCTTATAAGACAATTTTCTCAGAATCCGTTTGCCAACCTGCCACCCAAAAGATATTTTCTAAGCAGGCTAGCCATCTTAATCCAACCTTATGTATTCTGGGACTAGTCTATTATCTTACAGATAATATCAAGCCCAGAGTTGCAAATCATCAAGTTCCAGAGTTAGTTTCATAACCTGTGAATGTCTTGAAACTCAGATAAGTTTGCTTAGAATTTATGTAAGAGACTGAAGAAATTCAGGCATACTTGTTCACAAATGGGCCTGTTACTCATTTGCAAAATTTCAGAGATATACAGAAATTATTATCCGGCTTAGCTAGCTCCAGGTACATGGGTCTATCTACACCTGACAAAAAATACAGAATTTGGCAGTGCTCCTGCTTTCTACTGGACACAATTCTAACAAGAGGAGTAAAAAAGAAAGTCATGTTTGGATTAGTAGTACTTTCAATTGAGCCTAGTATCTGAAGTGTTGACAAAAGGACTGTTGGGCTGCTTCCCAACCAAACATATCTGATGAACTGAAGAGAAAGTATTAATGGGGGAAGGGAGCTTCGAAAAAGCAACAGAAATTCTGAGTTCAGTGAGGACCTTAGTGAAGCAGCCGAGCTAAACTTCCCTTTGCAGAGTATCTAAGTAAATATGTACGAATTTCTCCCATCAGTGGTGTAGGCTTCTCGCCTGGCAAATCCCCTGCCCCTTCTGCCTCTGAAATTCTATCTGGGCAAAGTCACTTACCTTCTGGGAACACCACTCTCATTTTGAGATAGCTGGTCGTGAGTCTGATTATGGATGCTTTGTCCAGCTGCGACGTGATAGCCGAGGGCAAAGGCAGTAATTTAGCCAGTTCATAAAATTCACTGTTTTCCTTCTCCCTCCTAGTCCGGGCAGCATTTTTGGACTTTTCTTTCATTGTGTCTTGTTCCCCCTTTCTTCTTACAACGTAAGCTCCGCAGATTCATCCAAAACCAAAAAATAAACTTTCAATTAGAGATCATATTTGGTAAAAACATAAAACATACTTTGAATGAAGAGGCTGAAGGATCTGCACCAGGAACAGTGTATTGATGGCAGTAAAAGGCCAGCGGGGATGAACAGAAACGATTTTCTTTGAAAATGCGGGATGCAGGATAGGAAAGTTGCTGATCCACCGCAATTTGGGGCAATCCTGGGGGTCTCCGGGTATCAAATGCCGGCAGGACCCCTGAGGAGCCAGCCTTTTCTTCCACTCCTCGCTGCGAACCCTGGCCCTCGGAAAATCGACATACTAATCCCCGACGTTTGCTCTTCAGTCTCGCGGCATTTAAGGTAGCTCCGAGCCCCTTTGGGAAGAGCAGGAACCCCAGACAACCCTTTCAGGCTCCTGTGAAGACAATAGCATCAGAGCGTAAGAGATGCGCGGCTCCACAAGTACTCACACACTCGCCCCAATTCCAAAAACACTGCTGAGAAGGGCCTCAAAGCGCCTAGCCAGGCGTTTTGGGTTTGTTTTTAAGAAACGGGTAAATCAGCGCGAGACATTTTCCCTGCAAATAATGCTGGCATTCCCTTACCCATGCCAGCCACATCCTCCAGACCCCCTGGAAGCTGCCCAAACAACAAAATACATATTTTCGAAGACCCGCAGTGGACTTTTCTCCGCGGGTCCCCGAGCCCACGCCCAGGCCGGGCGCAGGTCCCAGGAAAGCAGGTTTCTGCAAATCAGAATTTCTCCTCTGCTCAGCGGGGCCTTCAGCTCCCGACCTTGGCAGATCTGGACCTTGGCTACCTCTTTAACTTTGATCTCAAGTCTGAGGGATTCCTCAAAAAGTGACACTTACACACCAAATCCCTCGAGACTCCCAAGGCGACCTAGCGCTCTGGCTTCCCAGCAGGGGGCGGCAACAAGCGGGGCCCAGCAGCGCCAGGTTAACAGGTGGCGCGCTCGCGACAGCCCCTCGCAGGCACCCCGGGTGTGGGAGGCGCCGCGGCCTCTCCCGCACCGCGGCAGAGCTGCGCGGCCGCTGGGCGGGCGCGAGATGTCTTCTGCTTCACCTACCTTCAGTCCCCACAGGCGGCAGAGGGTTCGGGGGCGCCCATCTCCTAACTGTATTCATGCCTATCGTCCAACCCAGCAACTCCGCCGGCCTCTCCCGCTTCCCCACCGGCAGAGAGGAGCAGACATTCCCAGCGCCCTTTTCTGGATCATGAATTGGGGGAGGGGTGCGTGGCAGAAAAGAGGAGGATGCCAGCTTTGGGACGAGTGAAGTGATTTTAGAATTCTGGTCCTCCGTAGTTGCTACGAAGCCAGTTCACTATTATTCCTAATTGGAAGCCGAAACTGCCCCCCGTAACTTCTTTATAGCTTAAGGATTTAGCTTCAACTTCACTCCCGGGCCGCCTCTCTCCCGCCTCCCTCAATGCCACTCACCAGCCTCCTCGCCTCTCATCGGCCTCGCCCGGCCCGGGGCGAGGCGCTCATTGGCCAATAGGGCTGAGTGACGCGAGTCGGCCCCGCACCGCCCCCCGGCGCGCCCCGGCTCGGGGCTCTGGATCTTACTACCAGCGCGGCCGCTGCGCTCCTAATGAGCCCCGGGTGCGGGGTCGGCGCTGTCAGGTTGCCGCTGCTGCTCGCGGCCTCCCGGGCTTTCCCGATATTGGGCGCGACCCGCGCTCCTCGGGCTCCCCGGAGTTGGATGGTTGAGCGCTCTGTCTAGGGCGGCGGCCCCGCAGAGCCGGGAACGTCCGGAGGCCGCCGAGGTCGGCCGGGCTGACTGGGTCTCCCCGCCGAGGAGTCAGGGTTGGCCCAAAGGCCCATCCCGTGGGCAGTCGCGGGCAGACGGCGTGCGTGAGGCCGGTTTGGGTCTTTACTTTCTCTTTCTCGTTTCTCTGAAGCCGTGGCGACACGGAATTCATTGCCAGAGGAAATAAATACAATTAACTGTCTTTAATCCCAAAGAAGTGCGTCTTTTTCTAAACGGATTGGGTTTAGGGGGTGATTATTTTCACCGTGGAAAGCTCGGCCGGGGAGTTTTCCTATGGGGGAGCAGCGAGCGGGACATTAGGGGAAGAGGTTACATTTCATGGCAAAATAGAGTTCGAGTGATTGATACGTAGAAATACATAGCTCACCACAGTCCGTTATCTTAAATATCAACCAACTCTTTGTCGGGTTTTGTTTCAGAAAAACAAAGATCCAACCTGAATATTCCTTACGGAAAGGATACAGTCTGCATGAATAAATTTAACGATGCTCACAGTTCCCTAATAAGAGCTGTTTAAACAAACGCTGGCCAGGACTCTTGCTAATTATCTCTTAGAGATCCTCTAATTTGAAACGCCTTTTCTTTCTCTCATCTGAGAAAACACAACAGATAGCATCAAGAAAAAGTCAGCTCGTCCCAAAAACGGTTGTTGTGCTCACGAATCACCCCCTACAGACTCGATGCCCCAGCTTGGTTTTGGTACTGCAGGTGACCAGATTCGGCTCCTGGAGGTGCGTTTGGAGGCAGTTGTTTCATCTGCCATAAAAATATGTGAGAACACCAGTGACGGGTCACTCATCCTCTCGTTTATGGTGCTAACTGCCACAGAGAAAATAAATACTTTGAAGAGGGGTGTGTGCCATTCTGCTGATATTCAGAACAACTTTAAGAATGTTTGTTCAAAAATACAGACATCTGCCAAGTCCTTGCCGCCCAAATGGCGGTAACATCGTCGTAGAAGGACAACAGGAGTTTTCTGGTGGTATTTACACATCTGGGCAACACCTGGCTGGAGGAGGTAAACGTTTTGGATAGAAAGAAAAAGAAGCATGGAGATTTTATAGGTCTTTCAAAACTGGAATCCAGCTAATGGACTCTAATCCAGGAGGAGTCATTTCCCCAGTGGCTGAGGCGACTTAGAGACCTGGTTCTGGGCGGCTTCCAATCACCTAATGATGCACTTTTAACAAGAGATAGCTACGAAGATAGCAATAGATGCACTATGGCTCACTTACACACAAGATTCCAGAAAGATCAGATAAGGTCAAGTTGGCTACTATATGTAAAGTCGGGGATGGAGGGTGTCTGTGGAGAAGGGAAATAACCTTTCTTGACCCTCCTCTCCCCCTCCAACAGGGTCAGATATAGCTGCCAGGCGAAGCAGTGACACTTAGGGTTAAGAGGTGGTTTTTTATTCGACTGTGTTCTAGAGAGGATTTCAGTCAAGTCTGTGGTTATGCTAACCCTATGTCTACTTAGAACAACATGCCGGTGTGGAAGTGCCTATCAGGGGTCTGAAACCTGTGTCCACAGCAGGGACTTTTTGGGGGCGGGGTGTAGGGAGTCAGGCAATGCTGGGTTTCCAGAGGAAGAAATGCAGTAATTTTGCCTTCAGAAGTAAGATGGGCAAAATGAGTAAGGAAGTCTTCACGCTTAAGGCTGATGTCCTGGGGTGGGGCGGGGGGTTGGGCGGGCTGTTCCAATGTCCCAATGAAGCTCAGTTGTCAATGAACCGAGTAGATGTCGTTTAATAAACAAAGTGAATGCACGACCACGAGGTGACGGCCTCTCGCTAAGTCCTCAGCACACAACTGTCTGAACCGCGTTTACCGAGAGAGTGAATTAGCATGACGACGTAACACCTGTTTTTCTAATCTTTGAACCTAGGTTGGAGCCGGAATGCGGCTCCTTCACTCCCCCGCCCGGGCGCAGGGACCCGGCTTTACACCCTCCTGGCGACCCCGCCTGCCAGCCCCCCAAGCGCCCTGTAGCCGGAGGCGTGAACCGTGAACCGGAACCTCAGGTGCCTCCCACGTGTTCTGAGGATTTGCGCTGGCCTCTAGCATGGGAAATTTTAAATGAATTTCTTGAGGCTCAGAGACTAATCGTACCATCCGCTTTGCCAATATAAGGAGAAAAACCTGAGAAAGGAAGAGACGGGCACGGGCGACCCACTAACCCCAAATAGAGATCCTTACAGAATCTAGGCCACCACTTAGCCTCTGGAACCTCAGGCACCCATAATACGATCCTGATGTGGGAGAAAACCCATACCGGGCTGCAAACAAGTATCTCCCTCCTTCCCCTACCAGGCAGGGCCAACAGCCTCGTGTGATGGCGACACTGTTCCCCCGAGAGTTCCTGCCACCTCTGGGGCAACCCAGGATGCTGCCCTCATGGAATCTGCCCTCGTCCCCTGACGCCAGGACGTGAAGGCGTCCGTGACTCTAGCCCAGTGGTCACGGGGAGCCAGCCGGGTGGATTCGGGAACCAACGCGCCTGTGAGCGCAATGTCCAGCATGCCGCGCGCACCCAGAAAGAAGGGGGAGGGCACATCTCAGAGTCTTCTGACCCCTCCCCCCCAAAAGGCAAAATCAAAACTACAGAAGGTGAACCTTCGGTTGTAAAAGAACCAGTGAGCGCATGGTGGAATTCCGGTGCAAACAGCCGAGTCGGGGTTCAGCGCCTCGGCCCCTACCCTTGCTCTGGCACAGACCTCCACCCTGTCTTCGGATAACTCCTCTAGTAACTCTTCTCTGCTCCAGGATATTTGAGCATCTTATCAAAACTAAAATGATTTCTGTCCACCACTCTTCTCTTCACTTTTTTGCAGACTGCTAGGGACGCACATATACACTTTTACATGCTCGCATGTCCCACATGCACAGTTGCACAAAGCTCACAGACATGGATTTTGCTCAATGTCCAAGGTCAGGATGAAGGGTATATTTATAATCAAGATACCAAATCTGATGTTCACTCTATCACTGGCAAGCGCAAGTTATCTAGGGACATACAATTGTCTTAGGAAATACTAACATTTTCTACTGCCAATAACTTAGATAATGTAATATTGCCCTAGACTCATTTTATTACCACATTTAGACGTTCATGTCTCTGCGAAGTCGTTATGATATTGAGGCAGAAACAAGGGACACTTGTAACCTTGACCCCAAACAAACGGTAGGAGCCCCCCAATGTACGGTTATATTTGCTATGTTAAAAGTTTTGGTAACTATTACTTGTTTGATAGGGACATTTTGGAAAGCATATTTTATGTATATAAACATTTTTAAAAAACCTTTTCTGAGGTACTGCTTTTCAGTTGTCTCCCTAAATTGACCCTTGAAATACCCCCAAATTCGCTTCAGTGGTTACACACTAGAAAAAGAAAAAAAGAAATTGCACCAAGTTGGAAAATGAGATTGGTGAATACAAGTAAGGGTTTCGTATAGTTTCTCTAAATAGTCTGGTTAATTTTGCAGATATTGGAAACCATGGTCAGTATATAACCTTGAATGGCCGCTAAGAAATAAGTGCTTCTTGAATTGTGTATCACTGTATTTGCAGACAAAAATTTTAAGGTTTAAAAGATTACAATAATTTTAAAATATAATTGCTAGCTGGAAAGAGATCAGTCTGTGCATTTTGAGGACAGGAGCAGGTGGGTGCCTGCCACTCCAGGTCCAGGCACTTTCACACTTTTATTTTCCAGAAATCGAGCTGAGGACACTGTGTGTACATAAATTTCAGCAACGCTGAATACAGGCACACAACTGAGGCGTTCTAACTCTGTAAACACTGGATTGGAAACTCGCGCTGAAAGACACTTTGATTCTTAAATAGGTTCCCGAATTTCAGACCAAACTCTGCTCTTGGTAAAAGGTGGCTGCATCCGGCCTACGCTCACGAGGCCCAGGCGGGCGGCTGGAGGGACGGGGTGGGGTCAGTGGCCTGAAAAAGGGTAAGGGACATCAGAATGGGTTGGATCCGGGAGAGCAGGTACCTATCTGTAACTTCAGGTTAGCCCTTAAGCCCCTCTGGCTTTGAGAGCTTTTGGACTAAGTTTCTAGAGGGTTTTTCCTTTCTCTGAACCCCAACTTTCCTCTAGCCCCTGGTGCCAGTGTACCCTCGGAACGATGCCCCGCATTCCCTGGGTAGGTGGGTAAAAGATTCTGGGGAGGAAGATCCTTCTAATCTGTAAACAGATGGCCGGCTTTTAGTCTGGCCGAGCCTCGGGATCGCTAGGGATGACGGTGGGGAAAGAGGCGGCTTTTAAATATGGGCCTTAGGGCCCCACCCTGATTTAGGAATAGGAAATCCTGGTCCGGAATTGGCTTTCCATAAGGGGGCGCAGGGCCTCAGGACACTAGGGAGCTACGAATGCGAGTAAGCGGGAGCAAGGATGAGCTCAGAGCATGGGGCGCCGACGCCGCCCCGGGCTGCGCAGTGAGGGGCCCTGGACCCGCCCCGGGACGCAGTGGCAGTTGCAGCTTAACCCAGCTGGGGGCGCCGCCCTGCTAAGGTGGTTGCATCTCCAAGCCCTGAGCCTCCAATAGCTGCTCCAGCTTTCGCGTCGCAACCCCAGGACCCCGGGAAAGTACCACTGTGCTAGTCTGGGCCGAAGACCCAGTGCTTCGGGAGTCTGGGGCACATTCCTGGGTCCTACCCTGGACTCATCACCTCTGGGCCCGAGACTTGGGAATCTGTCCTTGAAAATCTGGGCGCCTTTGCTCTTAGCGTGGTTTTGGAACTTGAGCGTGCACAGGAATTGACTGGAAGGCTGCTTAAAACATGGATTGCTGGGCCTCACTTCCAGAGTTTATGATTCATTAGATCTGGGGTGGAGCCCAATAATTTATTTGCGTTTCTAACAGGTTCCCGGGTGATATTGCTGGTAAGGGACCTACACTTTAAGAACCATTGCCGGCCAGGCGCGGTGGCTCCCGCCTGTAATCCCAGCACTTTGGGAGGCCGAGGTGGGGGGTCACTAGAACAGGATTTTGAGACCAGCCTGACCAACACAGTGAAATCCCGCCTCTACAAAAAATACAAAAATTAGCCGGGCGTGGTGGCGCACGCCTGTAGTCCCAGCTACTAAGGAGGCTGAGGCAGGAGAACCGCTTGAACCCGGGAGGTGAAGGTAGTGGCCAAGATCGCGTCACTGCACTCCAGCCTGGGCGAGGGAGTGAGAATCCGTCTCATAAAAAAAATGCGTTAGTCTGCTTTCTCAGCCTACTTTTGAAGTAGAAGACTATGAGGAGGGAAAACATTAGAACCGATGGCCCTGATATGTAGGATCTTGAACATACATCATAGAATGATAGTGCAATAGAGTTGAGGCCCAGGAGTGAGGCTGTCCTCTGTGATAGGGATGGGGTCTCTCAAGATGGCTCATTCCTGTCTCCTTAGGAGAGAGGATGGTCCCAAGAAGAGGGAGAGGAAGCTGGGGACTTAGCCAGACCAACCTTCCCTGGGTGTTTGGCTTCAGAAGAGCAGGTAAATACACAGGGTGCTCTCAGAATGTTTCAGTGTTCCAGGGTTCTCAGCCATGTTGCAGAAAGAAGTCCAGAGAGTTTGGTTCAGTCAAGCAGGGGTGGGACACACTGGAAAGAGAGCAGACAACATTGGTTCTCCTTTTGGCCCCAAACCTGTTCCCTCAATTTTCAAGACTACTTAAGCATAAAGGGTTCAAGATATGTGTGTGTGCGATGTTGGTGCAGGGGAGTGGTCGCCAGAGGAGGAGGCCCTGCCTGGATGCATTGGGCCAGGGAGGTCTAGGCCTCCCCCTCAAGTGGCAAGTGCTTCCTCTTGTGCAGGGTCACATTATGACCTTGTTTTGTTGATCCTTAAGCACTTTTGTCATGTTTTTATGGCTCCATCCTGCATAAGAAAATATTTTAAAATTATATTTTGCAACTGCATTGGTAAACGGATGAGTGTAATTCAGGTTGGTTTCATTATCATATATTCATTATTTTATGTATTTATTTTTTTCTTCTGATGGTAAAAGAAATAAACATTGAAACATTTTTCTCAGGCCGTAAAACTACATGGGCTTTAGGCACTGTGACTATGGTGCGAAATGGGTAAGTCAGTGCTGCTCCTGGGTACACCTGGGATGATGTGGATGCTGGGTGTGCCTTTTCCCAGTGGTGGTTCCTAAGCCTCTTTCAGAAACTTGGAGACAGGTTTGGGATGAGGATCTCTATCCATGAGTCACAGCTCCATCTCTGGTACGAAACTGTTTATCTCCTCAGGGCTCCCACTGCAGAGTCCCTCCACCCTAAGACTGAGTGGAAAATCCAGACAGATTTTCCACACCTGGGCTGCTTCACTTATTTTGCTTACCTAGAAATCTAGCTTATTAAAGGAAATCCAATTTTAACACACTATGCAAATGGATCTTGGGCTACCAGTTTATGTCTGCTGCTGTATAACTACTTAGCTGCTGCTTCTTCTGGAGTTTCAAGCAAACATTAAGATTTATATTTTACACACCGTTATTCACCTTGATTTTCTTTCACTTTCCAGGAACAGTATACAGAAAGTTGCTTCATCCTTTCTTTCTTAAACATCTGTATAGCATTCCAGGAAATACCAATATAAAGTTTTTAACCCTTCACCCACTGAGGCCATTTAGGTTTGTTTCCCATTATTGCGATCACAAACAATGCTGCAGTGGATAACATTGTACACATGTCATTTACCTGTGTACAAGTACACCTACAGGACAAATTCCCAAAAATGGAGTTGCTATGTCAAAGGATACATGGATTTGTACTCCTGATAAACATTGCTAAATTGCCCTCCATGACAGTTTTGCCAACTGACACTCTCATCAGCAACGTGCGAGGGTGACTGTTTCCCTACAGTATTGCAATGAAGCACATTATTAACTTTTTTCCCAGTCCTAATAAATGAAAATTGACTTTCAATTTTTTTCTTTTATTATGGAGGTTTGGCATCTTTTCTTATGCCTACAGGCTGCTTGCATTTCTCTCCTGTAAACAGTCAACCTAAATGATTTGAGGGTGGTGGATGTCTTGGCTCTGAGGTGGCTAAATCCTTGGGCAGGTGGATGAGGTGGGGCCTGGTTTTAAATAGAGTTGAGCCTTTCTTGAATCCCTAGGGGAGCTCACTAGTCAACACTCATAACTGGAGACAATGAGAAGCACAGATTCAAGGTTCTGGAGTCATCTACCCACACTTTTCTCATATGAAGCATTTGACATTCTTTCATAGAAAACACAGAATAAGATAAATATGCAAATATAATTCTAATGTATCTTCGTTCAACAGATCTCCTAATTATAATCAATTATATCGTACATATGTTAAAGCAGTGGTTAATTTCTGGATTCTGTATGGTTTGAAACTGAATTGTCCCAAGTTGATATTTGATCAATCTGTTTCTGTATTTTACCTACGAACACATGGGAGACTTCACAGCAGAAACAACTCAAGCATTAACATATGCTAGCCAATCACTTCTCATGATTTGAACAAATAACTTGGAGGAAACAAGGGGGACAGACTCATCAGCAGTTTCACAGGAGGAAAAGCCATAATGGTCTGGTTAAGAATCTAAATAAAAATGATATGTAGGAGAAAACAGAGGAAAACAAGTGCACTGCAAACGTGCAGCCCATCTCAGTTTAGATCTGCTTTGATATTTATTTTCACTCCTGGAGATCTGATAACTAGTTTGTGAAGATAAACGTTATACCATAAGCCATTGTGTATTCTCCTTGAATAATCAAAAGTCACAGAAAAGAAATCTTGTTGGCAATATGGTTGTTTACCCCAAGCCAAACAACAATATAAATGGGTGTTCAAATTTTACATTAACTTCCCTTAAAACTTTAAATTTTCTATTTATTTTAGGGCCTCAGAGCTTTGAAATTATAACATAGTTTTATATCAGATGCCACTCTCACTTTCTTTCTCCCCCAACCCCATACGAAAGACATGATAATGAGAAACTATTCCAGCAGGAGGAGCTGGTTTAGAAACAAATGGATTCCATGGCAACTCCTGACTCCACATGACTTCTAATAACTGGCATTTCAGTTGAAAATTGTCTGTCTGTTATTCTGCTCAATGCTGGTGCTTTACGTGGGGTTTTCCCTAGCTTACATCTCAGAATCTGAGTGTTAACCTCCAGTTTCATGAATAAGCAGCATCAGCAGCAATGTGTCACCACCTGTAACCATGATGTAGCCAGTGATTTGTCAAGCGTTTCTGGTTCCAGTTTTCAGACTAGCTGACAGAGGTGAACACTGAATGAGAAATATTCAGAGCTGGTATCACATAGTGTAGAAAATCTGGAAGGTGTGTTCTACTGCAAATTGGCAAAGGAGTCAAATGTTCTCATTCAACTCAAGCTAATGCATGCATCAGGCCCCCTGACAGCAGGTTGGGAATGTTGGACTTTATTGAGTCACAGATCACTGCACTGGAAGAGGAAAACTAAACAAAGCTAAAAATATCTGGTGTACCCCTGTCTTATTTAGAACTGTTTTGTCCTAAAGTTGAGTGATCTGGTGATCTTCCAATGAGTACTGGTACCACTGTCATGATGATAAATAAGAAATGTGTACAGGACAGGTTTGTAAAACCTCATGCCTAAGTATTTTATATGTTTTTACTCTAACACAGGAAAAATATTGGGTCACAAAAGAGTCAAGTGATCACTCCTGGAATCACTGTAAGTCAATAAATGGATTTGGGTACAAAAGTGATGAGGAGCTGAGTTTATTTTTGAGAACTCCTTCCATAGCTTCTGGATCTTATTGAGGAGGTGGTGTCTCATCCGTGCAGGTAAGGGCTGAAATTCAGCCCTAGCTCAGTCCTGTGTCCCATCCAAAGGGGGAGGCCTTTTTCCAATTTGCACAAAGACATTGTATGGTCTAGCAACAGCCCTCCCAAAACTATCCTCCTTGCTGATTCAAGGCTCATGTGACACAGTTCAAAGAATGTTTGTCATGATGTATTGGAAACAATCTTGCAGGAGTTTCAGCACTTAACGGGTGACTAGCAAATAACATTTCATTCCCAGAGAGTATAAGAATAGAGGTGACAAAGCAAATTTGTTTAGTGAGGGCATATCCCAGAGAAAGTAGAGAATGAAAATAAATGCTACTGTGAGGAAGAAAAAGAGATGGACATGTGGAAGTGGGAAGTACCAAGGAGAAAGTTTTACAAAAAGATTGACATCAACATGCATAAAGTGGCTCAGAAATCTGTTGGCCAAATTCAGGGGAAATGCTTTAAAAAGAGCCAAGTATGTTTATTTTGAAAATTGCATTAGACAATTAGCTTGTGCATTTTTTAAAAACTAACTTAAATATTACTACTGCTTTGACTAATTGGAAATTTGAGAATTATAAACCCACTATGAATTTATGCTGTTTAATAATGTTATCGGCCACTAGTTCTTCAATGGTCAGCAATGCTGTAGGTTATATAGGACCTTCACATCTTTTTCGAATGAGCTAAAACCTGGCCAGTGAGACCGTGTATTTTAAGTGCCTGTGCAGTGACCAGAATGTGGTGAGTGCTCACTGGAGGAGAGTGCTCACCTCAATTCCCACTTGCTCTATGATATCAGCATGGAAGGAGTTAATTGGAACTTCTGTGAGTTTGTCACTTTCTTGAGGATGGGGACAGATTATATTTCCCCAAGTTTCCAAAGGGAAGGCTGAAGAACAGAGAGCTGAGTAGCTTACCCAGAATCACATAAGAATAATGTTCACTCAAGTAAGTATTTTCAGGCTTTTCCTTGAAAAGTGAAAAAGACTAAATAAAAAGAAATTAAGGTTAGATGTATTGGAAATAAGGAGAGTAACCCCAAGGGAAAACATCCCAATTGAAAGCTGGCCTGGATTTCTTCTTGAAACTTTTTTTCTTAACTTTTAAATTTAGAAATAATTATGGATTTACAGGAAGTTGCAAAGAAATGTATAGGGAAGTCTGGTGCATCCTTTACCCTGTCTGCCCCAGTAACATCTTGCATAACTACAGTATGTATAAATACCAAGAAAGTGACATTGGTACAAGGAACAGAGCTCATTCAGGTTTCTCCAGTTATCCTGTATATTTGTGTGTGTGTGTGTTTGTGTGCATGCATGTGTATGCATGTGTGTGTGTGCGCTCATAGTCCTATGCAGTATGATCACATGTGTAGCTTAGTGTACCATCACCACAATTAAGATACAGAATTGCACCATCACCACAAGACTTCCTTATATTACCCCTTTATACCTGTGCCTTTCTCTTTCCCTCCATCCCCCATCTCTAAACCCTGGAAACCACTAATCTCTTTTCCATCTTGATTATTTTGTTTCAGGAATGTTATGTAAATGGAATCATATACAATATAACTTTTTGAGATTGGTGTTTTCACTCAGCACAACCTCTTGAGATCAGTTCATATTGTTACATGCATCAATAGTTCATTCCTTTTCATTTCTGAGTAGTATTCAATGGTATGGATGCTCCGTAATTTTTTTTTTTTAACCATTCACCCTGTTGAAGAGCATTTGGGTGGTTTCCAGTTTTTGTATATTATACATAAATCTGCTATGAGCATTGCTGTACAAGTTTCTGTATGAACATAAGTTTGCATTTCTCTGGGACAGATGCCTGAAAGTACAACTGCTGGGTGGTATGGCAAGTCCATTTTTGGTTTTAAAAGAAAAAGGTAAAACTATATTTGTGACTCTATCATTTTACATCCCTACCACCATGTATGAGTGATCTCCACATCCTCACCAGCATTTGATTTTTCTTTTTTTGAAACTGTCTTTCTCTCTGTCACCCAGTGTCTCTGCAGCCTCAAGTGATCCTCTCACCTGAGCTCCCCAAGTAGCTGGGACTACAGGCACACGCCACCACGCCCAACAAATTTTTGTATTTGTTATAGAGACGGAGCTCACAGCGTTGCCCAAGCTGGTCTCAAATTCCTGGGCCCAAGTAATACAACCGACTCAGCCTCCCAAAGGGCTAGGATTACAGGTATGAGTCACGGTGCCTGGTCACCATTTGACGTGATTTTTTTTTTTTAATGTTAGCTATTCAGACAGGTTTGATATCATTGTGGTGTTTGTTAGTTTACATCTTCCTAATGGCAAATAATGTTAGATATCTTCTCATGTACTTATTCGCCATTTCTGTATCCCCTTTGGTAAAATGTCTGTTAATGTTTTTGTTCATTTTCTAATTGAATTGCTTGTGTGTGGTTTTTTAACTGTTGAGTTTTGAGATCGTATATTCTGATTATATATTGAGATTATGAATTTTGATTTTTGTTTGATTTGTGATTTGTATTTTCTCCCAGTCTGTAGTTTGTCTTTTCATCCCCTTTACAGTCTTTCACAAGCAAAAGTTTTAAATTTTGATGATGTCCAATTTTTCTGTTTTCCTTTTTGAAACTTATTTTTAAAAAGCAATAGGACAACATCATCCACAAGGGAATGACTCAGTGTCAAAACCACAGCTTTTTGAAGCTATTTCACCATTGCAACAAAGAGAGGAATGGCAACTACAACAAATATTTATGCAAGATTTTTTTCAGTGGACAAAACAGCAAAGATCCCACCCATGCAGCATGTAAATTCAACTGGGGGAGGTAGGCAATGAACATAATAAAATTAATTATGTAGTAGTTAAGAGGGTTGTAAATACTCTGGGAAAAGAAGAAGAGCAAGGAGCATAGGGTGCTGGTGGGGATGTGTGCAGTTTTGAATAAGAGTACTGGAACAGCTTTACCGAGAAAGAGAAATTTGACCCAGCTTGAAGGAGGTGAGGGAGTTAGTCAAGTAGATATCAGGAAGGAGGGGACTGCCAGAGCAAAGACCCTAAGGTGGAGGTGTGCCTGGAGTACTCATGGAATAGCAAGAAGGTCAGCGTCTGTAGCAGAGTAGAGATGGGGAGGAGGAGGATGTAGGAGAAGAGAATGTAGGTGCGGATCACATAGATCCTTGGAGGCCATCCTAAGGACTTTTATGAGGTGAAGTGAGGATACACTGCAGGATTTTGAGCTGTGGGGTGAAATGATCTGACTTGTTTTAACAGGGTCACTCTGGCTGCTGTGTTGACAGTAGTTTGAAGGAGGGCAGAGCAGAAGCAAGGAGATGCATAGGACACTACTACAGGGATCCAGTGGTGGCTTCAACCAAGTGATGGCAGAGTAGGTGGTGAGAAGTGGCTAGATTCTGGACATATTTAAAGGTAAATCCAACAGAGTTTTCGGTGAATTGAGTGTGGGGTGAGAGAAAGCGGGAGAAGGAAGACTTCAAGATTAAAGTTAAAACATAGGGCCAGGCACAGTGGTTAACACCTATAATCCCAGCACTTTGAGAGGCTGAGGTAGGAGGATCACTTGAACCCAGGAGTTTGAGACAGGCCTAGGCAACATAGCAAGACTTATCTCTACAAAAAATACTTTTTAAAAAATTAGCCAGGCACAGTTGTGTGTGCCTGTAGTCCCAGCTACTCAAGAGGCTAAGGCAGGAGGATCCCCTTGAGCCCAAGAGGTCAAGGCTGCAGTGAACCATGATTGCTCCACTGCACTCCAGGCTGAGTGACAGAGGGATACCATGTCTCAAAAAAAAAAAAAACAAAAAAATGTTAAAACAGAATAAAAGTGCCCCATAGTATAGGTTGTGCATAGAACATTAATGAGAAAGAGGTGGGGTCAATAAAAAGGCAGATTTTATGGGAGGTAATTTAACAGTATTTATTTTAAAATTCAAAAAGAATATCAATGCTTTGATATTGCATATCAATTTTTTTTCTTTTAAGGAATTTATCCTTCAGAGATACTGTACATGTACACAGCTATATATAAAAGGACTTCACTACAGACCTGTTTATAATAGTGAGAAACAGAAGCAACCTAGACATCCACAGTAGAGAAGGGAATGGTTTATATATTATGGTACATTTAAACTATAAACCCCATGTCACGTTAAACTGCATGACATATGTCTAGTTAAAGCTCTCTAAGTTACATTGTTAAATGAAAAAAGTGAGCAGCAGAGTACTACATGAATTGGGTGAAGAAAATTCTCTCTATATGCACACTTAACATATCTACATATATGTAAATACTTAGGTATAAGCCTGGGATGATACATAGAAAAATCTTCAAGGGAGCAAGGAATATACGAAAAAGACATCGTTCCCCTCTTTACACGTTTAAACAGGCACTCAATAGTGTTTTAATTAAACACATTTAAACAAGTATACTATATCAAAAGCTTTTAAAAGTATGATAGAATAATTATTTCTTGTTAATAAAGTCTTTTTTTGTTCACTCTGTCATCCACGCTGAAGAGCAGTGGCATGTAATCATAGCTCACTGCAACCTCAAACTCCTGGGCTCAAGTGAATCTTCTACCTCAGCCTCCTAAGTAGCTGGAACTGCAGACATGAGCCACCAAGCCTGGCCACTGTAAATTAAAGTCTTCACTACTTTTCTTAGAGGCCCCAGGGCATCCTGCCCCTGACTCTGGGAAACAACCCCCATCCATAGTTAGGGAGTAAGTGTAGGTTAGCTGGGGTGAAGGGTAGAAATGAGGGCGTCCAAAGTCATTCTATTTACAAAGGCTCTGGAAGAACCAGCGGTAGGAGGATCACTTGAACGGGGGCTTTCCTGTGAGTGATAAACTCCAAAGAGTTAGTTATTCCTAATTCCAAATCCTGGATGTCTTTATCACTTTCTGCCTTGTGTGAAGGTAGCATAAAGTGGCAGACAGAGACAAAACTTTGACTGTAAGGAGCTGGACTCCAGTCTGCCACTCCCCAGGTGTCTCTGAGCTTCTGTTTTCTTATCTCTGACTTCAGGGACAACAGCAAAAAGCAGATGAGAGCTGTTGCTGGAAGTGCTTTGCGGGTGGGAGGCTAGAAGCTGTCAGGGCTCTCAAGGCAGGGATGTCTCTTTCCCACTGTAAACCAGCATATGCTATGTTGTAGGAACTCTGAAATGGATCCTGAATAAATGCATTTGGTGCAATTTCATGAGGTATTCTTGCAGATGAATCAGACTAAGTATCTTGTGAGATTATTCTGTGTTTTTTTCTTTTAAATTTTTTGTGAGAATGTTGTTTCTGGATCCATTTAGATTTCTTGTTTTCTTTCTTCAAATTTCACTTTATCTCCATCCACAGTGACATTTATTTGCAAGGGCGCTCAAGGACAGAATGACAGCAGTACAAGTTTGCCACCTATAGGTGGACATTTTCATTACAAGTGTTTTTCTGTGACGCAGACAGTGGTCTAAAAAAACAAACAAAACCCCAAAACACTAACAAAAAAAGATCATGCACAAAACGCCTCCATGACTTTCACTTCAACCTTACCCTTCACATATTTGCTTTCATTATTACCATAAGTGTTGTTATTAGGATCACCGGCAATGAGTTTTGTAACTACAAACCAGTATAACTCTTCCTCTATAAAGATTTGTCTGAAATGTTTTATTATATTTTCCTCTCTCATCAAGATAGTTTGGATTTGATAATATATATGTTCTATTTCTTCAGAAAATGAACAAAAACCAGATCTCGACCACTCTGCCTCATCACTTGTAATACAAGTAAAAGCATGGGCCTGTGCAGGTATAAAATGTCACAGACTGTTGAGTAGTGCTAGCCAGTGGACAAAGAAAAACAGACCTTGGTTTACATCTGAGCTCCACCTAATCGTGGCCTGACACCTGAGCATCCATTTGCTCATCTATAAATTAAGTGCTGGGACTGAATTTTCTCTGTAGTTCCTTCTAGCTCTAATAAGCAGACTCGATGGGCTGAAGTAATTATAATAACAATGATTTTGAGCATTTATTAAGGCCTCACTAGCTGTCAGGCCCAGGCTAAGCACGATCTCATTTTGTCTGCTTGGTAAATAAGTGACACTATTACAAGTAAGAAAACTGAAACTGAGGGAAATTTGGTAACTTGCCCCAAATTATAAGAAAGTATTTGCTATGGTCAGAAGTTGACCAGTGACTATCTACTGAGCCCACGATGACTTTAGGCGCTATAACATATATCCCAATAAGTGCTATTGCCTTTCATATAGTCCCTTTGGAAGCCTACATATATATTCTAATAATGTTGCCATTACTATTTCTGGATGACTGTTTTGTACATAAAGTAGCCCAAACTGGTGGGCTAATTTTTTTTTTTTAAGAGACAATGTCTTGTTCTGTTGCCCAGGGATGGCATAATCTTGACTTACCCCAGCCTCAACATCCCAGGCTCAAGCGATCCTCCTGCCTCAGCCTCTTGTGAACTGGGACTACAGGCACATACCACCATGCCCAGCTAATTTTTAATTTTTTTTGTAGAGACAGGATCTTGCTATGTTGCCCAGGCTAGTCTCTAAACTCCTGATCTCAAGCAATCTTCCCACCTTGCCCTCTCAAAGTTCTAGGATTACATGTGTGAAACACCATGTCTGGTGAGCTAATTTGAATAAAACAAGAAAGCTGGCCTTCCTTAGTGATGTTTGGTCATCTCCAAAATAAGCAAGTGATTAAGCCAACTAGTATTTTTTTTTTTAATTTATCTACATCCATTGTATGCCGAGCACCTAATTCTTCATACAGATGGAGACAAAAGACACAGGGTCTGTAAGACAGAATGTACTGTGTGGTGAAGAGGTGGGAACTACCAAAGGTCATAAAAAAGAGCCATCACCCAGGGCATAGTGTTTTCAAAGGAGGAGTGGAGCATAGGCAAGTCAAGGCTTGGGGTGTGGAAAGTGGAAGAGCTGGGAGAGTGCAGGTAGGTTTAACCAGAGAGGAGAGTTGGTTGCTGGAATCAGGTGAGAAAGAATCTGAAGTCTGGGTTCCAGTGGAGGAGGGCCTTTTGTGCCAGGCTAGGCATTACGAAATGCCTTGAAATCCCTTGGTAATGAGGAACTCCTCAGTGCAGGGGTCTTGGATAGCCCTGCCTGAGTCTTCATCTCATCTCTGCCCCACAAGTCCCCTGGGTATGTCCTTTACCCTCAAGGTATTAGCCATCACCCTATTCCATGGTTGTAATTATTTCTTTTTGGCTTTGAGCCCTCCTGATACTCCAGACCTGCATTCACATTGCATGCTAGACACATCCACTGAATGATTGCTTACTTTAGGGACCTCAGAGTCTGCATGGGTGGGCACATAAAACTAATATATCCCTGGGTTTCCTATTTCAGTTCATGGCCTGAATGTGATCAAAGTCAACAGAATCAACCCCTGAATGACATCTTCAGATCTCTCGTCTTGCTGCTTTCTTAGACCCCACCAATCCCTGAGTCCAGTCACAGGTGCAGCTTCCCTGGCTAGAGCACACAGATTTTGGAGTTAGACAATGAATTTGAATTTCAGTTCTGATTCTGCCAGATTATTTGCTGTGAGGCCTTGGCTAAGACACGTAATTGGACTGAGCCTCATTTTTGTCATCTGTAAAATGGGTAAGATGCTGATCTATAATTTTACCATAGGAATTATATGAAATGCCAATATAAAAGAACCCCTTTCTCTTCAGATTCATTCTCTGCTCTTTCTACTCTTCACTGTGCCATAGACACTGAACCTATGCAGAGACTGCAGAGAGAAATGGGGTTCCCTTCAGCTTCTGGTTGGGTTTAACCAATGGGTGACCACTGGGAGATGGGGGAGAGAAAAGCTGGAATGTTCATTGCCTCCTCCTCTTCCTGCCATGGCTTTGACAGTGATCATATTTTTCTAGGCCACGACTTTGGTGGGCAGTCCCCCTTTTACAGCTATGGCTCTCACCAGTTGAGGGAGTCCATCTTTCTCTCCTTGGCTTTTCAGACCTGGGGCAAGATCTAACTTTTGCTAGTCCCTCAGTATTTTGTCATCCTTTGGTGATACCTGAATCCTGATCCACTTCTGTATACAGTTATTTTATTAAACTCTTTTCAGTTACATTTTGTGCGTATGCCCATCTGTTCCTGTTGGGCTATGAAAGTGCAAATGGGAGAGAGATCCAAGATGGCCGATTAGCAGCAGCTCAGGATTGTAGCTCCCACTGAAAGCGGAGAGAGTGAGTGGACGCCACATTTTCAGACGAATTTTTATTGTCCACGGACCGAGAGATTCCTGGCGGAGGAGCCCCACGGGTCGCCAGCGCGACTCTTTTGGCCGGTGCGGCCGTTTTGCAGGCGCCCTGGCACGGCGGTTCTCAGTCTGGAGTATACGGGACTGAGTGCCCTTTTAGGTTGGCGTTGGAGCTCCGGGAAGGCAGAGTCTCCCATTCAGCTGATTGAAAAGCGGACTGAAGCGGGGAAGCAGACCGGGAGATTCCCCGGGCAGAAAAGCGCCACGAATCTCAACGCCGCTGTTTCAGTCGGCGTGGTGGTCGCCGCAGGGGAAGGCTGGTACCCCGCTACACACACAAAAAAAAACAGCAGTTGGCACTGCTGAGGATTGAGAGTTTCACAGCAAGTACAGCTGAACCCAGGAAGGTCCAGCTCTGTGGGGGAGGGGGCGTCCGGCGAAGGAAAATTAAGAAACAGAAAAAATTTTACCACCAACAAGTTGGACGTCCACTCAGAGACCTAATCTAAACGTCAGCAATTACACAGACGACAGGTGGATAAATCAACAAAGATGGGAAGAAACCAGCGCAAAAAGGCTGAAAACACCGGAAATCAGAATGCCTTTCCTCCTGCAGAGGATTGCAGTGCCTCATCACCAATTGAACAAGGCCTGATCAAGAATGAATGTGAGGAATCAACGGAATCAGGCTTCAGAAGGTGGATAATGAGAAACCTGTGGGCTAAAAGAACATGTTCTAGCCCAATGCAAGGAAACTAAGAACCTTGAAAAAAGGTTTGACGAAATGTTGATGAGAATGGACAATTTAGAAAGGAATATAAGTGAATTAATGGAGCTAAAAAACACAATACAAGAACTTCGAGAAGTATGCACAAGTCTAAACAGTCGAATTGATCAAGCAGAAGAAAGGATTTCAGAGGTCGAAGACCAACTTAATGAAATAAAACGAGAAGACAAGATTAGAGAAAAAAGGGTAAAAAGGAATGAGCAAAGTCTCCAAGAAATATGGGACTATGTGAAAAGACCTAATCTATGTTTGATAGGTGTACCTGAATGTGACGAAGAGAATGAATCCAAGCTGGAAAATATTTTTCAGGATATTATCCAGGAAAACTTTCCTAACCTAGCAAGGCAGGACAATACTCAACCCCAGGTAATACAGAGAACACCACAGAGATATTCCTCAAAAAGAGCAACCCCAAGGCACATAATCATTAGATACACCAGGGTTGAAACGAAGGAGAAAATACTAAGGGCAGCCAGAGACAAAGGACAGGTTACCAACAAGGGGAAGCCTATCAGACTCACAGCTGATCTCTCAGCAGAAACCCTACAAGCCAGAAGAGAGTGGGGGCCAATATTCAACATCCTTAAAGAAAATAACTTTCAACCCAGAATTTCATATCCAGCCAAATTAAGTTTCATAAGTGAAGGAAAAATAAAATTTTTTACAAACAAGCAAGTACTCAGAGATTTCATTACCACCAGGCCTGCTTTACAAGAGCTTCTGAAAGAAGCACTATGTACAGAAAGGAACAACCAGTATCAGCCATTCTAAAAAACCCATCAGTAAGCTGCATCCAGACCCATCTCACATGCAAGGATATACAGAGACTCAAAACAAAGGGATGGAGGAGAGATTTGCCAACCGAATGGAGAGAAAAAAAAAAAAAAGGAGTTACAATTCTCATCTCTGATAAAATAGACTTTAAAGTAATAGAAAACAAAAGAGACAAGAAGGACATTGTATAATGGTAGAGGGATCAATGTAATGGGAAGAGTTAACGATCCTAAGTCTATGCACACACAATATAGGAGCACCCAGATACATAGGGCAAGTTCTTGGTGACTTGCAAAGAGACTTGGACTCCCACACAATAATAGTGGGAGACTTTAACACTACATTGTCAATAGTGGATAGATCAATGAGACAGAAGGTTAACAAGGATATCCGGGACTTGAACTTATACCTCAAACAAGTAAACTTAATAAACATTTACAGAACTCTCTACTCCAAATCCACAAAACATACATTTTTTTTTTTCAGTAACACATCACATTTATTCTAAAAGAGACCACATGGTTGGGAGTAAATCACTCCCCAGCAATTACATAGTATTTCATAGGTTCAAATGAAATATTGGTTGGCTGTTTGTTTGTTATTTTCCTCCCTTATTCCTTCCTGTCTCCATCGTATAACACAATTATTAGTATAAAAGAGCTTTTTAATACCCATTTTTAGACTGCATTCTAGCCTGGGCAATAGAGCAAGATTCCTGTTCTCTCTCCCTCTTTTCTTTCTTCTTTTTCCCTTTCTTTTATTTTCTTTTTTTTCTTTCTTTCTCTCTTTTTATTTTCTTTCTTTTTCTTTAAAAAAAAAAGAATGCTCAGTGAGGCCATGTTCAGGAGTGGGTGGCTGACAGGACTAATATCCCACAAGAATGTCATAAAGACTATTTTAAAATGAAGATATTTGAAATACAGAAGATGCAGAAAGAAGCCTTTTCTGAGCTTCCCTTATCTGACTAAAGACAGAGCTTCTTAAAAATGAAGTTGCCATAAAAAAAAAAAAAAAAAAAGAAAGTGCAAATGGCCTTTTGGAGAAAATGATTTGGCAGGGACCTGCAAGATGGATGGCAGGGATGAGTTTCATCCGGAGAAAGAGTACTGATGAAGGACTGGGCTACGAGGGGCAGCAAAGTGAGGGTGGAAATGAAGGGCAGGTGTAGATGTGCTTTCTTTGCTGTGCAGAGTGCCTGCTTCTGCCACAAGCTACTTTGTTGAGGTGACACATCTGTTCATTATCTGCTTTGAAAACCCAATACCACTTTTAAGTAACCGAGAAACCAAAAAATAAATTTGAGGAATTGAACACCTGATGGACTCCCCTAGCTCCAACAAAGCTCTAATCCTGTTTAGCCAGCTCCAGCCCTGCCCCAGGGCCTGGTTGTAGCTGATCTTGTGTTTAATCAGGGCTATAGAAGTCTCTGTTTCTCTCTCACCAAAATCAAATACTAACCTTTCATATTCCAATAGCACTTCACAGAAACTCTGATTTAGAACTGACCATGTTGACTTTGAGGGCAAGGACAAACCATCTGGGTTTGGCTTTGGTCCCCTAGTCCTCAGCGTGCAGAGCTAGCTTGTTTTACCCCAGCTCTGTGGAAGCCCAGTCGGGTGTCTAGGTTGGAGAGTGGCCGGACTAGGCATGGATGATAATGAAGGGCAATGAATTGCAAGCTGTGGTGAAACCCATGTCCATGGTACAGGAGGAACCTGGTGGACCTGGGTGCTTACCCTTGTCAGAATGTCACAGTGCACAGGGCAGGAGGGAAGACTGGCTTTCTTACCTCAGCTGTCTCTATGCTTCTTAGTCCTTAGCATAATTTTTGACTCTGCAGACGTGCCCAATAAATGTTATGTTGGTAAGTAAAAGACACTGTTTATTCTGTTGAATTGTCAAAAAATTGTTTCCAGAAGAGAGACATTAGAATGTTGTATTCTGGAAAAACGGCTATACAATTTTCGTTGTGTTTTGTTTTGTTTCATTTGAGAAAAGATCTCACTCTGTTGCTCAGGCTGTAGCACAGTGGTATGATCACAGCTCACTGTGGCCTTAACTTCTGGGCTCAAGCGATCCTCCCACCTCGGCCTCCCAAATTGCTAGGACTACAAGCGTGTACCACCATGCCTGGCTAACTTTCTCAGTTTTTATAGAGAGGAAGTCTTCCTATATTGCCTGGGCTGGTCTTGAACTCTTGGCCTTGGGTGATCCTCCTACCACAGCCTCCAAAAATGCTGGGATTACAGGCATGAGCCACCTTGTCAGACCAACTATACAGTTTTGAATTTTATCTTCTTATCTCTTTTAGGGATTGTTAAGGATAATTAATAATACACACTTTTTTTTTGAGATGGAGTCTCTCTCTTGTTGTCAGGCTGGAGCGTGCAGTGGCGTGGTTTCAGCTCACTGCAACCTATGCCTCTTGGGTTCAAGCCATTCTCCTGCCTCAGCCTCCTGAGTAGCTGGGATTGCAGGCATGTGTTACCATGCCCAGCTAATTTTTGTATTTTTAGTAGAGATGGGGTTTCACCATGTTGGCCAGGATGGTCTCAATCTCTTGACCTCATGATCCACCTGCCTCAGCCTCTCAAAGTCCTGGGATTACAGGCTTGAGCCACTGCACCTGGCCAATAACATACACTTTTATTTGGGCAGGATCCATAATGGGTTCATCATTGTGTTTCCACAGGGCCTAGAGTTTAGCAGACATTGATAAAATACTTGAATTTATTGTTGTTAATTTATTTCTTAGTCTTGTCTACTCTTCCCCACCACCTGCAATAGAACATTTGCAGTTTTTTATTTGCCCTTTCAAGCACCTACCACAGATCCATTCCCCTGAGACATAAGGAGCTCGTTATAAACCCCAAAATGTAAGTGGAATGGCTTAATCTAGGTCAACTGGAGAACTGGGTAACACAGTCAGTACTGAGTGTCCGCATCTCACCAAAGATGTCAACCTTTGACAGAAATCTTTCCCATCACAAATTTGCAATTTGGCTTAAATGAGATTTTCCTAACTGAAGCATACTTTGCATTTTGTTCTCTTACTTCAGACTTCAGGAGCTTCCATCCCACCTTCTTTTTCTGTAGTAAAGAAAAAATCTGCCCTGGAAAATGTGTGGCCACAGCAGGAGTCATTGGACAGGGCCCACCATTGCACCCTCCACATCCAGCATGGATTTCTCCTTTGTCTTTTCCACTGGCTCTCACTGACTGCCTTTCAGGACTAGGAAATACATTTTAAAGACTGCTCTAATTGATTACTGGATTAAAAGGGATGGTCTGAGAATGCTGCGATAATCTCAAGAGGAGAGTGAGACCCCGTCCCAAGTAAACTCTTTCCTTTTTTTTTCATGTTTTGATCTTATGAGCCTTGACTAGGCTCAGTTAAAAACAATGGCAGCCTCTTCAAAGGGGAATACCAAGCCCTTTGAATGGGCTAATTCTGCTCCAGGTTCCCGCCATCTACCCGCCCTTGACAAGTGCCAGTAGAAGTCAACAGGTGGTTGTCCAAATATAAATGAAAAGGCTTAACTCTAAAACACTGCTGTCTGAGGGGATTTTCAGAAGACTTTACTCTGTGGTTTTGGCAGTGATTGTGCGTTTCTTTGCCAGTACACAGAGAAATTTGACCTGTGTCTCTCACGAGTTAGAGATTTTCATCACTACTGTCCCCACACTAGACCTATCAGCCACTTTTCCACCCCAACAAATCAGGAGACTTGAAGATGAATAGTGAGGAGAGACAGAAAGAGAGAGAGACTAAAGAAACAGGTGATGTGAAATGGTAGAGGAATGCTTAGCGAGTCTGTATTTTATTCCCTTATTAAAGTCATATTGTATGTGTCAAAAACAGAGGGTATTTTGAAGTGTGAGCAGAGTGGGAGGAGAGGTATTTTGCATGCAGATTTCTCTCAATAAATTTTTCTTTGTGTTGAGAATACAGTGACAAATAAAAGAGTTGTCTATGCTATTGTAAACTGTGCTGCAATGAGTGGGAAAAAGGAGAGGGATAGTGGGGGGGTGGGGAGTTGGGGAGGGATAGCATGGGGAGAGATGCCAGATATAGGTGATGGGGAGGAAGGCAGCAAATCACACTGCCATGTGTGTACCTAGGCAACAATCTTCCATGTTCTTCACATGTACCCCCAAACCTAAAATGCAATTAAAAAAAAAAAAAGAGTTGTCTATATAAACAATGTGTATTTAAGGTACTACCAGCTTCTGAAGCAAAGATTGAGAAACAAGCAACAGAGAAACAGAGAAGGGTCGGCCCAGAGGGTGTGATCTTTCCAGTTTATCCTGAGCCTTCTTTGGTACTTTCCCTTTCTTAGGCAGCTGACCACCAGAGGCAGCCCCCAAGAGCCTACTGGAAAATACTGACTCCAGGCAAGACTCATTTTCCGGAGCAGATTCTGTTGTGATTCCAAGTTGCAGCACATTTGTCAGTAGAATGTGCCATATTCAAATATTATCGAGAACTTTGGGATTCAATTCAGAATCTAACTTTATATTCTCCAACTTCCTGAGCAAGTGATTCAGCTGATAGTAGTTTAGAAGAATAACTGTCTTCACTTCCCATTTTGATAAGCCATCCTGAGTGGTTAGTAATTTCAAATAACCACTGAAAGGGATAAATATGACACCTTTTTCTAATCTAGAGGCACACAACTTTAATTATGTAAATAAAAGAATATAAATGTCAAGCTCAATTTATATACATTAATAAGTTATATGAATCAAATAAAAATATCCAGGTATACATCATTGAAAAAGATAATCAAACACTCACATTTAACAGTAGGTGAGCATGGCATTCATCATCCTCCTTGTTCATGGGGTGGAAAACCTCTACCCTCAAAATCCCAAAATATCGGGTTGGGTCAGTAGGTGGAACAGTCACCCTTTGGAGTTGTCATCCAAAATGCTCTGTGCAGGCTGTTCCCTGTGCCTCTTGGAGTTTTCTAAGATGCCTGAGGCTCCTCCTCTGAGTGTGCTCCTCCGTTATGGCACAAGGGAACACACACCCTGTTTTAGCCTGATGCCAATTTCAGATGGGCTCATGACAGCTGACCTCTGTGGAACAGGCACCCCCGGTAGCCTGGGTAACTCCACTGTGTTCCCAAACACTCGGCTAGGATCCCATCTCAGCCTGCTGTGGCCAGAGCCTCATCATGGAGCAGGGAAGATGCCCATGTACATCCTTCTCAATTGAATAAAAAGGGCTGGCTTGGACCACAGGGAGATGCACAGATGCCCCAAAGGAGTTCAGAGAGAACATCATTTCTAAATAACTTTATCCTTTTTCTTCCCATAGGTACCAACGTAGATCTTTCCCCAGAATGTAAAGAGATTGCCACAGGAACTGAGCCAAAAGCATGCATAAACACTGTGGGTGTAGAAAAATTTTGTTCCTCGTCTCTTGTGATGGCATGGCAGAGATTATCACTTGATAACCTTGATGGTCATGCACTTTTGAAGTTAGTAAAAGTCTCTTAATGAGCTACTAAATTAGAGAAGAGAAGAGGCCTGGCTAACCTCTACATGTTATTGGCATCAGAAACATGGTAAAGTTACAACTTAGCAATAATCTTAACAGCTTACGAATGCCAGAAAATATTGTAAACTAAAGAGTAAGGCTGTCCAGCAAATCCCCAGTGGCCTTTCTACTAGCTAATTAGTTCTGTGAGTTCTGGAGAACTAATTTTCCACACTAGAAAAGAAAAAAATTACTGATCCCAGGTGAAAGGGGAAGTAGTATCATCAAGTCCTAAGTGTCTAATTAAAAGTTTTTGAAAAGCAGCTAGCAACAATGGAATACTGAGATTTAGGCTCAAAAAGAGATGGGAAGCTTTCGTAAAGTGAACACCATCATCTAGGGAAAGAAAACACCTATTTTAACAAGGCTACCATTGTGCAAAATACAGACTTTCAAACGTCTCTTTGGGAACTGGTTTCGAAATCAGTGACTACAGAATATCAGTCTCATCTTGTTATTTGACCAAAGCTGTTTTTACCTAAACTAATCACATCAGTTTTGGGCCATTTTCAAAAATTAAATTCTCTCTCAAAGAACATATGTTTACCACCACTGAGGAG
This sequence comes from Ateles fusciceps, assembly GCA_036589455.1. Lineage (NCBI taxonomy): Eukaryota > Metazoa > Chordata > Mammalia > Primates > Atelidae > Ateles > Ateles fusciceps. The sequence goes on along the minus strand of JAZHEH010000065.1, from coordinate 31,255,431 downwards.
AAATATCTCTCAGGTTCTGAAGAGAATTCTGAAAGGGAGTTTCTTTTTCTTTTCTTTTTTTTTTTTTTTTTTTTTTGAGACAGAGTCTCACTCTGTCACTCTGGCTGGAGTGCAGTGGTGTGATCTTGGCTCACTGCACCTCTGCCACCCTGGGTTCAAGCGATTCCTCTATCTCAGCCTCCCGAGTACCTGGGATTACAGATGTGCACCACTGCACCTGGCTAATTTTTAGTAGAGATGGGGTTTATCATCTTGGCTAGGCTGGTCTTGAACTGCTGACCCCATGATCCACCCGCCTCGGCCTCCCAAAGTTCAGTGCTGGAGATACAGGCATGAGCTACCGCGCCTGGCCTCTGAAAGGGAGTTTCTAAAAAACTTGTGGCAATTATTGCATTGGAGATGATTACATTGAAGGCAATAACACTAATTTAAATGCAATTTTGGGGATTTGCTAAAAGTCAGATTGTAGTAGAATCATCCCTTGTAAATTTGAGTATATAACCAAATTCAGGAAAGTCTTTTTAACTAAAGGAAGGTTGTTGAAATTTGTATAATTTCTTTTGAGATGCAAGAGAAAAGAAATCTTTTTACTTCCCTCTTTAAAACACACTGGCATGCTAAGAATTTTGCTTTTAGGTTCTTCATCATCATGAAAATAACACGTCACCTGCTAAGTCTGTAAGTGCTAAGAAAAATTATCTTCCTGTACTTATTTTCCATCCTTTTTATTCTCTGTTTTCTACAGCATGTTACAATCTTTGAATTCTACATTTTAGGGATTTTAACTGATTTTTTTTCTTGAAATAGCTTTCTTGATGATAGTCCTTAAGCTGAGAAAGTAGGGCTCACCTGGGGCAAACAGAGGTAACAAGACCTAAAAGAAATGGAGGGAAATCTGAAGTTCTGCGAGAATTTCCCAGATACCTATCAATTGCAGTAATGGGGGAGCAGAATAGGCCTCAGCTTTAAATCATTGTTCCCTCATTCCTCCCAACCTTCTGCACCATTGTCCTGTCTCTGAAAGTCACACTGACATCATTGGAACCACTGGAAAATTTTCAGAACCCCAAAGTTTTCCAAAGTGCTGACTTAGGAAGCTAGGTTGCTTGGTGTGCATTTATAGAACTTTTCCACCGGTTTTCTATTCATGTGGTGAGGCAATCAATACAGATAAAGTGATTGTATAAAGCTCTAACCCTTGCCTCATTATGAAATAACCACACAGAACAAGCATACCTGGGACCTCATGGGGTATTTGGGATAACCAACTGGAATGGTATAGGAAGATAGGTGGTGATGATGTCTTGGAAATAAATAAATAGTACCTTCAAGGCATTTACACAATCTACTTAGAATCCAGTGGGATAGAGGTAGCAGGGTAAGCAGGGAGATTCTTTGTGTCAGCACTGCCAGGGGGATGGGGTTCCAAGCAGGGACAGGGTACTTGCACAGGGCTGCCTTGCTGCCCCATCCTCCCCCTCCAAACTCACTTGCTTGAGCCCCTAAGATGGAAGACATGAATAGACAGTGTGTTTAGTGCTGCAGTTAATTTTCAAGGTGAGAGTGTGCGGTGGACAGTGGAACCAAATTGGACACTTTGGGGGTCAATGCTTTAAATCGTGCTCTTACCGTATGTTAGCTGCACATTCTTAGGAGATTTACATAGCTTCTCTGGGTCTCTAGGGCAGAATAGAGAGGAATGCCAGAGCCGCTGACAGGACTCAAAACAGAAAGGAAGTAACATGTGTGAGCAGTTGCTTCATACCATTATAAACCACCCTCATGTTTAACCCCCATGAAACTAGGTGTTATGATTTCATTATAGCACTGGGAATGGAGAGTCAGAGGGCCAAGCCACACAGGCCTTACAGAACCATCAGGCCTGTCTGACTCCAAGTCTTGTGTTTTTCTGCTACCCCATGGGTCTCAGTACAAGTTCATTCCTCTTCAAGAAGATTCTTAAAAACTAGAGGCCATGCAGGCGATGGGGAGTCGGGTACTAAGGGAGGAGACAGACTCAGTAATGGTCTGTGGAAAGCACTGGTGCTTTATGGGGACGTGCTGGCAAAGGAAAGATGTGTTTTCAAACCCATGTCCTTAATACCAGCCAAGGTCAACCCGAGAACGATTCACAGTGGAAAATTACACCCAGCAAATTCTGTAGCCTGATCCTAATTAGGAGCTAACCTCTTTTATTAGGTGAACTTTTTCTTTATTCCCTCACTGTGGAGAATTGGCAGTAATTTGTTAATGAAACAGCATGCTAATATATGTAGTCCTGTAATTGTGGATGATCAAGAAAAAAATTTTTATTAGAAAAACAGGGCTTTTATTTCTACTTTTCTTTTTTATTCCTTCAAAATCATTAATCCTTAAACTTGTTTTTTCTGGAGTTATAATAAAGGAGTGAGGGATGAAACCACCTACTTATTTCAGGGAATGCTTTCACATCTACCCATTTTTTTTAGTCTCCATGGTTTTGGAGTTTCAATTCAGGAATCATTTACTCAATTCCCAGAGGACACTGAATGACACTGTCTGTGGTAGAGGTTATAGCCCCTAGGGAACTTAAGACCAAATGAAATCAGTGCAGATGTACATTAGACAAGTGAGAGATAATGGGAGTAAAATACTCCAGACAGATTTATAACCTAGGTGTGATGCCATTCCTGGGGCCTCATTGAATGTTCTGGGCTCTTTTATGTTATGTGACCTCTGAGTGGGGAGGAACAATAGCTGTAGAAGTGCTAGAAACAGACCAGATGCCCTAGTTTCTCCTTGTTGTGTCTTTCTTTTCTACACCACCACAAGACTACTGAGATTCTGGGCCTCGGCTCTTAATTGGAGGTGATTGGAAATAGTGTGTTTCTCCTTGATGGTATGCTACTCATGGTACCCACAGGGCTGTTTTTCTCAGGAACAATTCGTGGAGCATCTATGTGCTGGGCATTAAGGGTAAAAGATAAAGGAGACCTGGCACCTGCTCTGAGGGCTTACGGGGGTGGTTACCCTCTACTGAGCCATGCAGATTCACACATGCTTTCAGCATCATGGCAGGTGCAGCTGTGAGGTACAGGCAGGACAAGGGAAGAACAGGCAATGAATCTTCAGCCAGTCTGAGGAGATGCCTCTGGGCTGACACTTGAGGATAGGCAAGAGGTCCACCACCACAGAGTGGTAGAGAGTCATGCCAAGCACAGAGATAACTGAGCCGGGCCTGTAGGTGCAGGAAGCATGAGAGAACTAAGAGCAGTGAGGCAAAATACGAGACATTGAATGAGGCAAGAGGCTGCAGGCATTGAGACATGGCAGGATTCACCAAGAGCCTCTGGAACACAGAAGTTACAGGGAAGGATTCATTGCATTAGTTTCCATTAAAAAGTATCAAAAACTGAATGGCTTAGAACAACAGAAACTTGCTGTCTTATGGTTCCAAGGGTTAGATGTCTAAAATCAAGGTGTCAGTAGGGGAACTGTACTCCCTTGAAACCTGGAAGGCAGGGGTCCCGAAGCCCCAGGCCAAAAACCAGTAGCAGTCCTTGGCCTGTTAGGAACGAGGTTGCACAGCAGGAGGTGAGCCGAAGGTGAGTACGTGAAACTTCATCTGTGTTCACAGTCGCTCCCCATTGCCCCTGTTTATGCCTGAGCTCTGCCTCCTGTCAAATCAGCAGTGGCATTAGATTCTCAAAGGAGCATGAACCCTGTTGTGAACTGTGCTTGCCAGAGATCTAGGCTGCAAACTTTTTATGAGAATATAATGCCCGATGATCTGTCACTGTCTCCCATCACCCCAAGATGGGACTATCTAGTTGCAGGAAAATAAGTACAGGGCTCCCACTGAATCTACATTATGGTAAGTTGTATAATTATTTTATTATATATTACACTGTAATAATAATAGAAATAAAGTGCACAATAAATGTAATGCACTTGAATTATCCTGAAACCATCCCCGTCTCAGTCCATGGAAAAATTGTCTTCCAAGAAACTGGTCCCTGGTGCCAAAATGGTTGGGGACTGCTGTTGTAGGGGACCGTTGTAGGCAAATCTTCCTTTGCCTTTTCTGGCTTCTTGTAGTGCCACATGTTCCTTGACTCATGGTAGCGTAACTCCAATCTCTGCCTTATAGTTCACATGGCATCCTCTCTGTCTCTTCACATCATCTTCTTTGTGTGTCTGTCCACACTTCCCCTTTTGATAAGGACAGCAGTCATGTTGGATTAAGGCCAACCCTAGTGACCCCTGTTTAACTGTGGAAGGCACTGTAAAGACCTATTTCCAAATAAGGTCACTTCACATATATTTTGGGGGAACACAAATGAACCCAGAACAAGGGTGAAAGGAGAGAAATCACCTTGAGAATTATTTTAAAAGCACAAAAATAAAACCCCATTTCCCAGAAATACACAGTTTTTCTCTCTAAAGCAAAATACTGAAGTTGACTTTGTTTTAATCATCCTTTAATACCGGGTCAGCCCTGGTGACTGTCTACTCAGGTTAAAGTCATAGAAGACTTGAGGGCTTTGGGCACGACTGTGACATCTCCATACCCTGAAAACCCTTCAGAGAACCTGTGCCTACTCTGAGGAGGGTGTTTTCACATGTGTGAACAAGAAATAGCCCCTTTTCCCTCAAAGCTGTCCTCGGCAGGAAATTAAAGCTTTCTCCTTAACTCTCCACAGACCCCTCAGATGTACAGCTAGTGAACCAGCTTGGAAAGGAAACACTAAGTGCAATCTTTTGGTTTTGTTTTGTTTGTTTGAGGCATATTGTGATTTTGAGGTTTTTTTTTTTTAATCAAACATTTTCAAACAACTATTTTTAATGGACAAAAACTGTGTAAGCATAAGGTAAAAAAAATCAAATTGTTCAAAACATTAAACGTTAAGTCTTCTCCCCTGCAGTCCCTTCCTCAGAAGCCACCACTCATAAATTCCTCTGATAGCCTTCCAGAATTATTCTATGGAGAGCATTGAGTTCTTTAGACAATGCACATTTAGTAACAAATGTGTTGTTAAATGAATCGCAGTGTGGGGTGGGGGCTGTAAAATATTCTCCAGCAGGGTCTGTTAGACATCAGGGACTGGGTTTTACTGCTGAACTCATTGCCTGAAAAATACCTTTAATTTCCTAGATTCTGTGCTTACTTTGCTGTCTTTCATATCAGCTTTCCCGCCACAGGAAGGCATTTGTCTGCCTAATGACCTGCAAGCAGGAAGTATATTGGGTAACCTCATTTTGTTCTGTTGACCTTCACCGGAGACACCTCAACTGATCCTTTTAAGAGAAGATGGGACAATGAACATATTGGGTGCTCAAGAAAACTTTAAGTCCATTTCTCTCTCAGTTCATTGTCTATTTTAATCCTTAAGCCTGTAAGTTTAAATTTGTATTTGTTCCACAGTCGTCTTTCAAACACTTCTGATACACAAGGCTGTGTGCTCTGCAGGTGGGGAGACAAGGTGAACTTGTGCCCTGAGAGAGGCTCTGCTGTGGGGGCAGGCTCAGTGCGAGGCTGCAGTGTGCAAGGCAGGGTGGAAGCTGCGCAGGACCCAAGGGCCAGGGAGATTGTCTATGGCCGATTTTTGTTGCCTCTTCTGTTCAGAAGCACCGAGATAACACAATTTTGGTTGCAGGTTGGCTTAGTATTTATTTATTTCACTGATGCACGTGAATTGTGATATATATTCTGAGAGAGATATGGATTGCTTCTAAAAATGATTCAAATAATGAAGGAATGTTATACATGATCTTTTTGATTTTTCTTGAATAAATCTTAGGTTGTGGTGAAATGGTTACAGAGGTGCTTCGACAAGCCTGACATCCCTTTAAATAGATCACCCATTCGGTGTGCATCAAAACGACCATCATTCAAGGCTGTTCTTCGTGGGGGTGTTACTATATCTGCATCTCTCATCAAAGCGGACTTTTCTTTATTTAACACTTTTATGTTTCAACGGGGGTAATAGTGGTGTTGGGGGTTCTACGCTTCTATGGCTATAGCTAAAACTGGGAGGTCATCATTTGCTAGTTTCTCTTTTCCTATCAATATGTGATAGGAAATACAAAAACATAAAGAAATATGTTTAATACAAATAACTGAGCCTGCTAAAGTGACACCATTTTACCAAATATACTTTATGGGAGGAATAACTTTTAATGTCAGCTTCAAAAGTCTGTAATTCAAAAATAGAAGGGAATCTTTTAAGACCTTTGTCATATCATGAAGCATGCAGGCACGCTTGTTAATTCATGATGACATTTTAACCAGTCCTGTTTTGCCAGGAAAGATGATGGCAGGGCATGTTCCCATTTCTTAGGAGGTTTACAACTTCAGCTTCACCCCTGTAGTCCAAAGAGAGTAACAGGCATCTCAGGAGCCCCCTCCATATAGCCATGGGCAGAGCCCACCATTCCCTGGCTCAGGAGGGCAGTATAAGGAAGGGCGCTGCATCTTGACTTTTCTTCATGTGACTACTGGAGAATGCACCTCTGAGGAAGTCTCCTATTGAGTCACAAAAGAAGTATCTATTGGGAAATTCTGCAGTACATCTCAGCTTAGAACAGCACAGAAGGAAAAGCATGCTAGGTAGGTCTACTTTTTTCAAAATCAGGACTAATTACAAGAAACTGCTACCTATGTGCCTCAGCTTTGGATTGGAATGTGCTTTGATACATAGTACGTACACAGTTCCAATATCACCTACTTAGATCAGTTTTTGTAGAGAAATCCATGATTTCACCTTGGTAGATTAAATATTGCCTTAAAAACATAAACATTGTTCAACACCCGCCTATGAGTGAGAACATGCGGTGTTTGATTTTCTGTTCTTGTGTCAGTTTGCTGAGAATGATGGTTTCCAGGTTCATCCATGTCCCTACAAAGGACACGAACTCATCGTTTTTGACCCCCAAACCTAAAATGCAATAATAAATAAATAAATAAATAAAAATAAATTAAAAAAAAAAGAAATGAACAAATAAAAATGTTTAATGTTAAAAAAAATAAAAAATAAAAAAAATAAAGTCTTATGTATCTCTTGATTTTATAAATTCCAAAAAAAAACATAAACATGTCATACTAGTGTAGACAAATCATAAATCCCTCATGTCTAATTTATTTTGATTACTGAAGAATCTGAACTTGTTGGCTTTGTGATTTTTATGCAATTATAAATGACTAGCTGAGAAGTGAGAAAATATTTGTTGCGGCAATTTTACTTGTAGTAGCACATATTGGAAACAAATATAAAAGCTCATCAACTTAAAAATGAGTGAATAAACTATTATATATTCATACATGTAATTAAACTATAGCTGCATTTATCAACATTGATAAATGTCAACAACCATATTGAGTGATGAAAGCTTAAAAACATGCTAGACGCTGCCATATTATTTATTTATTGCAGTGTAACAAAATAATTCCATATGTATCAGCTTAAAAGAATGCATATTTATTTCATCATAGCTTCTGTGGGTCAAGAATCCAGGAGTGGTTGAGCTGGGTCCTTCTGTCTCAGGATCTCTCATGAGGCTGCTTCCAAGCTGTCTTCCATGGCTATTTGCAGGCCTCAGTAGATCTACTTCCATGTATACTTATGTGGGTCTTTCCACAGGGCTGCCCCATGACAAAGTGAGACATAGCAGCTGGCTTCTCTTGTGATTAACCAAGAGAGAGCAGGAGAGAGAAAGAAAGCACCCAAATGGATATTAGTCTTCTTATAACCTACATTTGGAAGTGACATCCCATTATATATTCTAGTCATTAGCGGTGAATCTCTAAGTCCAGCAGACACTCAAGGGGGAGGGATTGCCCACAGGTGTGAGCACAAGGAGGTATGGATCAATGGGCGCCATCTTGGAGACTGCTCACCACAACTGCTGTGTATTACTTTGGGATATACAGTATGTGAGAATACTATAAAAACATGGAACAAAATTATGTCACAATATCAGTAATAGTTTAAAACATGTACATAAAAGATAATAATTCAGAATAAGGACTAACTCCAGAATGGAAGAAGAGAACAGCATCGCAAAAGGGTATATCAGGATACCAACTATATATCTAATGTTTTATTTATCTTTTAAAAAGTAAGTGTGGAAAATGTTATAATTCAATGAATTTGGGAGACAATAGAGGACTGTCTATTATGTTAATTTCTCATTTTAGATGGGTTTGAAATATTTCATAATAAAAAATAATGAGTAAATTACAAATAATTAAAACCCTTTTATGCTATTTCCTTTGGGCTTGAAAGGTTGTGTTCAAGTATTTGGCAAACAGAGATGTTGGAAATGAAGGAGAAAGAAGACTGAACTCTTTGATTACCAGTTTTGCTTGGGTTTCACTTTACTGGAGGCTTGGGGGTCACAAAGGCACTACTAATCAGCCAACAAATAACTTTTTAGCATTGACTTAGGCTAAGTGTCAGGGATGCTAATTCACCTCATACTGTGAGAAGACCTGACTCTCACTTAATTTGGGGGTGTGGGTTCTGGCAAAAAAAGAAGTAGCAAAGGACGCATGAATGAAAATTAGTTGTTCCACCCCATTTAATAAAATATCTAGAAACAATGATTTTCAGATCCAGCATTGAATGGATTATTGAAGTATGTTTTCAATGGGATAAACTGGTGAAATGACCCAGTAAGTTTTCTGTTTAGAAAGGTTGTTTTTACCTATATAGAACTCTGACTCCATAGCGTATTATTATCCTGAAATTTTTAATAAATTTGGTGTTGTATTAGTCCATTCTCACACTGCTATAAAGACACATCTGAGACTGGGTAATTTATAAAGGAAAGAGGTTTAATTGACTCACAGTTCCACATGGCTGGGGGAGGCCTCAAAAAACTTACCATCATGGCAGAAGGTGAAGGGGGGAGCAAGATCCTTCTTCACATGGTGGCAGGAGAGAGAAGAAGCGCAAGCAAGGGAAATGCCAGATGCTTATAAAACCATCAGATCTCCTGAGAACGCATTCACTATCAAGAGAAAAGCATGGGAGAAACTGCCTTCATGATCCAGTCACCTCCCTCCCTTGACACGTGGGGATTATAGATCCCCTCCTTCCACACACTTCCACATGTGGGGATTACAATCTATGATGAGATTTGGGTGGGGACACACAGCCTAACCATATACAGTGCCATTTGTTTTTCCTGTAATTTATCATCTTTGATTCAAAGCATTTGATTTTTTTTAGTGCACTTTTTGTATTAGAGCAAAATACATACAACATAAAATTTATCATTTTAACCATTTTTAAATATACAGTTTAGTGGCATTAAGCATATTTATATTCCTGTGCAACTATCACCACCATTTCCTGAACTCTTTTCACCTTGAAAAACTGAAACTCTTTACCCTTTAAACAATAACTCTCCATTTTCCTTCCTCCCAGGCCTTGGCACCACCATTTTATTTCTGTCTTTGTAAATTTAACTACTCATATTTATATGAGGTAATTAATATCAGTAGAATCAAAGTATATTTTTCTTCTTGTGACTGGCTTATTTCATTTCGCATAATATCCTCAAGGTGCATCCACATCATAGCATATGGCAGAATAATATTTTTATTGTATGAATATACCACATTTTCTTATTCATTCATCCTTTGACAGACACTTGGGTTGCTTCTAAGGTTTAGCTAATGTGAACAGTGCTGCTATGAACATTGGCATACAAATATCTCTTCAAGACCCTGCTGAATTTTTTTGGAATTGCTGGATCTTGTGGTAATCCTATTTATATTTTCTTGAGAAACTGCCATACGTGCAGGTTTGTTACATAGGTATACAAGTACCATGGTGGTTTGTTGCACACATCAATCCATCATCTACATTAGCTATTTCTCCTAATGTTATCCCTACCCTAACCCTTCACCCCCTGACAGGCCCTGGTCTGTGATGTTCCCCTCCCTGTGTCCATGTGTTCTCATTGTTCAACTCCCACTTATGAGTGAGAACATGCAGTGTTTGGTTTTCTGTTCCTTTGTTAGTTTGTTGAGAATGATGGTTTCCAGCTTCATCCATGTTCCTGCAAAGAACAGGAACTCATCCCTTTATTCATGGCTGCATAGTATTCCATGGTGTATATGTACCACATTTTCTTTATGAAGTCTATTATTGATGGGCATTTGGGTTGGTTCCAAGTCTTTGCTATTGTGAACAGTGCTGCAACAGACATGCATTTGCATGTGTCTTTATAGTAGAATAATTTATAAACCTTTGGGTATGTACCCAGTAACGGGATTGCTGGGTCAAATGGTATTTCTAGTTCTAGATCCTAGAGGAATCGCCACACTGTCTTCCACAATGGTTAAAGTAATTTACACTCCCATCAACAGTGTAAAAGCGTTCCTATTTCTCCACGTCCTCTCCAGCTTCTGTTGTTTCCTGAGTTTTTAATGATTGCCATTCTAACTGGTGTGAAATGGTATTGCACTGTGGTTTTGATCTGCATTTCTCTAATGACCAGTGATAATGAGCTTTTTTTCATATGTTTTTTGGCCACATAAATGTCTTCTTTTGAGAACTGTCTGTTCATATGGGGCTGTTTGTGTTTTTCTTGTAAATTTGTTTAAGATCTTTATAGATTCTGGATATTAGCCCTTTGTCAGATGGATAGATTCCAAAAATTTTTTCCCATTTTGTAGGTTGCCTGTTCATTCTGATGATAGTTTCTTTTGCCGTGCAGAAGTTGTTTGGTTTAATTAGATCCCATTTATCATTTTTGGCTTTTGTTGCCATTGCTTTTGGTGTTTTAGTCATGACGTTTTTGCCCATGCTTATGTCCTGAATGGTATTGCCTAGGTTTTCTTCTAGGGTTTTTATGGTTTTAGGTCTTATGTTTAAGTCTTTAATCCATCTTGAGTTAATTTTTGGATAAGGTGTAAGGAAGGTGTACTGCTCAGTTTTCTGCATGTGGCTAGCCAGTATTCCCTACATCATTTATTAAATAGGGAATCATTTCCCCCATTGCTTGGTTTTGTCAGGTTTGTCAAAGATCAGATGGTTGTAGATGTGTCATTATTTCTGAGGTCTCTGTTTTGTTCTGTTCAATTAGTCTATATCTCTGTTTTAGTACCAGTACCATGCTATTTGGGTACTGTAGCCATGTAGTAAAGTTTGCAGTCAGGTAACATGATGCCTCCAGCTTTGTTCTTTTTTCTTAGGATTGTCTTGGCTATACAGGCTCTTTTTTGGTTCCATATGAAATTTAAAGAATTCTTTTCCCAATTCTGTGAAGAAAGTCAATGGTAGCTTGATGGTGATAGCATTGAATCTATAAATTACTTAGGGCAGTATGTCAATTTTCATGATATTGACTCTTCTATCCATAAGCATGGAATGTTTTTCCATTTGTTTGTGTCCTCTCTTACTTACTTGAGTAGTGGTTTGGGACTATGTGAAAAGACCAAACCTATGTTTCGTTGGTGTTCTTAAAAGTGATGGGGAAAATGGAACCAAGTTGTAAAACACACTTTAGGATACTATTCAGGAGAACTTCCCCAACCTAGCAAGACAGGCCAACATTTAAATTCAGGAAATACAGAGAATACCACAAAGATACTCCTCTAGAAAAGCAACCCCAAGACACATTCACCAGATTCACAAATTCACATTTGTCAGATTCACCAAGATTGAAGTAAAGGAAAAAATGTTAAGAGCAGCCAGAGAGAAAGGTTGAGTTACCCACAAAGGAAAGCCCATCAGACTAACAGCAGATTTCTCTGCAGAAACCCTACAAGCCAGAAGAGAGTGGGGGCCAGTGATCAACATTCTTAAAGGAAAGAATTTTCAACCCAGAATTTCATATCCAGCCATATTAAGCTTCATAAGCAAGGAGAAATAAAAACCATTACAAACAAGCAAATGCCGAGAGATTTTGTCACCACCAGGCCTGCCTTAAAAGAGCTCTTGAAGGAAGCACTAAACATGGAAAGGAAAAACTGGTACCAGCCACTGCAAAAACATATCAAATTGTAAAGACCATGGACAATATGAAGAAACTGCATCAACTAATGGGCAAAACAACTTGCTAGCATCATAATGACATGACCAAATTCATACATAACAATATTAACCTTAAGTGCAAATGGGCTAAATGTCCCAATTAAAAGAGACAGACTGGCAAATTGGATAAAGAGTCAATACCCATTGGTGTGCTGTATTCAGGAGACCCATCTCACATGCAAAGACACATATAGACTCAAAATAAAGGGATGGAGGAAGATTTACCAAGCAAATGGAAAGAAAAAAAAAAAGCAGGGGTTGCAATCCTAGTCTCTGATAAAACAGACTTTAAACCAACAAAGATCAAAATATAGACAAAGAAGGGTATTACATAATGGTAATGGGATCAATGCCAGAAGAAGAGCTAACTATTCTAAATATATATGCACCCAATACAGAAATACCCAGATTCATAAAGCAAGTTCTTAGAGACCTACAAAGAGACTTAGACTCCCACACAAAAATAGTGAGAGATGTTAACACCCCACTGTCAATATTAGACGAATTAATGAGACAGAATATTAACAAGGATATTCAGGACTTGAACTCAGCTCTGGACCAAGTGGAACTAATAGAAACCTACAGAACTCTCCACCCCAAATCAACAGAATATATATTCTTCTCAGCACCACATCGCACTTATTCTAAAATTGACCACATAATTGGAAGTAAAACACTCCTCAGCAAATGCAAAAGAATGGAAATCATAACAGTCTCTCAGACCACAGTGCAATCAAATTAGAACTCAGGATTAAGAAACTTGTTACATTATCTTTATCTGATTTTTTTTAAAATTTTTGTTCTGAAGAACTTTTTCCAGCATTTTTATTGTTGTAATTGGTAATGTCTTTCTGATTCCCTTTTTAGCTGTTTTCCAAAAGCAAGCATTTCTTTTCTGATTGCCGACTCATGGATTCGTTGAAATGCACATGCAGATTGCATCTCTGTGAACAGTTAGTTATTTTAAATATGTCAGGATTGTCCCTAGAAGATTTCCTAAATAAAAGCTGATTCCAATCAATTTACTTAAATTCATTCTGAATTACCTCAGACTCTGTCTTTAACACATTCAATATTTATGCAATGCATCCTCATGAGTGTTTCAAATATATTGTTTGGGGATGGGATGAAGCATCAAAAAATAATTAACACAGTGGGCAAAGATAACGAAATGACAAAACTGAAATAGAAGATGCAGATGTACAATCATTTTCAGCATGAAAAGTAACAATCAATTGAGAGTAAATCTTTCTGGGTTGGATTGCTGCAAACAGCAGCAGGTCTAATGTTATGAGTTGTAGCATTTTATAAGATGGACAGAAGCCAGGATCATCACTGTGGTATATTACATGATGTGGGTACAGTTATGTTTCTATAATTGATTAGAATTGTCCACGGAGAATGTTCTTTGCTGCAATCCAAGGATTTCTTCAATGTTTCAGTTTCTCCAAAGGCCACTTGTAGGGTAATGTGTTTTTAGAGGAATGCATTTTTCTAAAGGCTCAGAAAATAAGATTGAGGTTTTACTAAGATGTCTATATTATTCTCTGTTTCTGGTAACAACAGCCCTATATTAGAAGCCACTAGCATAATTTTTTTCTCCTTATTTTTTGGTTAGAAATTAGGTTTCAGAAGTTGAATAAAATCATACTGTAAAAATAGTTGCTTCTGGAAGAAAAATCAGATATTTGCTTTTAAAAGGAAAGGGTTTAGGTTTTTACTGAATATATTTAATTGATTTTCATGCTTATACAAGCATGAGAGCAACATGATTCCCAGAAAGATTAGACAGAATGGATATTGCTTGCAGTCTTAAGGAAAGTACATTACTAATTTTAAAGAACATTACAAAATTTGCTTAAAATTTTCATTTTACTCTGGGCGCAACATACCTTATGATCCAAACACTGAGAGTAAGAGTTGCCTCCACTCTTGCTCTAAAAAATTGTTCTGCTTCCAGAGTGATCCATTTCTGATTATTTGGATGTAAAAAATGGTCCCTAGCAAGATTCTAAAGTTTGTCCTCAGAACCCAGAGGGGTAGTAATAAAGCAGTCACACTTCACCTCTATTGTCTGGATCTCCTAGGTGCCCTTTACTGTCCATCAGAACATGTTCCCAGAAAGTGCTCTCAGAAGTAGTTCACATTCCCATGTGAGTGCTGAACTATACCTGAAAATGTGCATGTATTTTGCATTTTGACAGGTGGGAATCCTGTGGCAAAAAAGGAATGGAACACAAATCTCCCTCTGGGCACAACAATTTTTCCGTTTGGGGTTGGGGTAGAGATGGTGAGGTGGGGCTCTTAGCTTACTGCCCCACTGACACATAAAATCAATTCTGCCGATGAGTTTGTTTGCCATTTATCATCTTAGACTTCCATTTACATTATAGCCACTCTTTATAGTTCTTTATCATTTTCTAAGCATTTTCACATAAACGATTCATTCAACAAAACTGATTAAACACTTGCTGTGTGCTAGATGCTGTGTGTACAGCAATGACGTTCACTACCTTTCTTATGATGGAGGCAATGACTTTGAGAGAAGCCTGGGCAGGTGATAGCTCTGTTTTTAGAGGTGAGGAAATGGGAACAGAAGAAAGTTGATCAGTTACATTGTCCTAAATCTTACAAAATGTGGCTGGATCACCAAATACAGCACATGGTGAGGTAGCATTTCAGAACCTCATTAAAAAGAAGCAAAAAACAAGCCAGGCATGGTGGCATGGCATGTGCCTGTGGTCCCACCTACTCAGGAGTCTGAGGTGGGTGGATTGGTTGAGTGGGAGGTTGAGGCTGCAGTTAACTGTGACTGCCCCACTGCACTACTCCAGCCTGGGCAACAGAGCAAGACTCTGTCTCAAAAAAAAAAGAAAGAAAAGAAAATAAAGAAAATAAAAGCCAAAACCCTAAACTGCTTCTCTTGATACAGCAAACCCAGCTTAAAAACAAAATTTATTCCTCCCAGATCTCTGGAAGGAAATTATGTTCTAATAGGCAAAAGATCATATTTTCTGATAACAATTACCAGTAAAGTAAAACAGGTAGAGATACACATTCCTGGTAGATGACCTGTAATTAGGCCACTTTTGAATGTACTTGAGAATATTTGAAAGCTCATTTGAAGTTACAGGCATTCTTTGTTAAAACTGCTATTAGACACTTTCATGCAATATCAATTTCAGACATTTAAAGAAGTATGCAAGGATGATGGGCTTCCAATGTGTCCTGGAGCCTGGTGGAAAGAGACAGCTATGTTGAGGCAGATCATATTTGATAAATAAAGATCTCCACTGGCAGCTTGCTTGTTCATTATTTTATAATGCGTTGTGAATATTTTGTATTTTTTTCTCTCATGTCAATCCAAACTTTCTCTTCTGTAATTTAAACATACTTTATTTTTTTGGTGGTCCACTCTGGTGACATTTTTTTTTTTTAAATAATAACCCATGCATGCAATTTGATTAAAAAGCAGTCACAAACCTAGAACTTACACATTCAAATAAATTGAGTCCTTTTAGGTGAATAAACTTTTAGGTGAACTTCTGGAGAAAATGCATCAATCCTGATGTGTTGACATAAAAAACATTTTTAGAACCTTTTGATTGCTGTTAGTGTCATCATAAGAAAAGCAGTTTCATTTTTTATGGTAGTCGGTATTATTTAGTGTTATTAGCTGTCTCAGGAATTATTTGGTTATTTCAGGATCTTCATTCATCCTCAAAGGAATAACATTTGGCACTTTCTAGGCCTTTTAGAAAAGTGAGCCATCAGTTGCAGGTAGTTCCAAAACCAGCTAGAGCAATCTTCTACATCCTGGAAAGTACAGTTCTCTGAAGCCAAGAGCCAGACACACTTGGGATGGAAGCTCACACATGAAATTCATCTTAGATCAGCTCTGAATCCTCAATCATTAAAAACTCCTTCCATTATAACTTGGAACCAAAAAGTATGATCATTCAAGGTGCCTACACTTGTTTTCAATGGGCAGGAGTGCACTTGATTAAAGTTTCCTAATGCTATGTCTATAAGTTAACCATTCCATGGAGACTTCCTGAAGAACATGATGGACCAAGAACTTTTAATTTGAAGGATTAAAAGTTGGTTCAGCAGAATCATAGCACCTCCTTCGAATTAAAAGTTCTTTGAATCCCCCAAACCTATGTTTTCTTACCTGTTACTTTTATTACTTGTGTGTCCTTGATTTCACTGGGACTTGCTAAGCCATGTAAATGCCACTCCTGCCTCAGTCTCCTGAGTAGCTGGAATTACAGGTATGAGCCACTATGCCCGGCTAATTTTGTCTTTTTAGTGCATTTTAAACAAATTCTCCAAATCATAGGGCAATGGAAGAATAACAATACAAATTTGAGTATCCATTCAAATGTGGCTTTTTAGCCAAAAGCTTGACCTTAGGTCAGCCTGGATCTAATATCTGATAGCACCCCTGCAAGATCTTTCTCAAATTGGAATGCAAAGCCTTGGGAAGAATATTCAGCAAAATAGAATCCCTGAAACTTCATTTAAAGGCTTCAAATTTGAACAACTTTATTTTTCAGAATTAGTATATAATGCTCCATGATGAAAAGTGAAAGGACTGAAGCTGAAATTGTGGGACTAAATCTTTCCAGAACTCATTATACCTGTTCTTCATTGCTTAAAAAACAGGCTTCCAGGACAACTTGGACTCAGCTATCATTTTCAGCATTTTTGAGTACTTGAAAATAATATAACTAAAACTTATTAAACTCAAAATGTTTTTATCTCCTGTGTGGCTTAGACTTAGAATTTATATTTCTGAAGTCAGAAAAAGAAAGCTAATCCAAGGGCTTAATACATATCTCTGAAGCCAAATTCTATATTCAGTAATACTCAATTGAAAGATACGAAACTTAATTCAGGTTTTTAAGAAGGTAGCTCATGAAATAATTTCTTCCTACTCACTTTGGATTATTTCTAAAGACAGAAGGCCCAAAATTATTATCACTCTATATTATTAACCATATATGGCCATCCTATTTGGGGTCTTTTCACTGTAAATAGCAGCAGTGATGGAAGGAAAGAAAGGGACTGGTGAGAGAAGACAGCTAAACTTCAAGTGAGAAAGGTTCTATCATCACTGGAAGTTTTAAAATATCTGTAATACCTAAGATCCATTACTATACAAAACTCCTCATTCTCCTTTTCCATAAAGAGTAACAATCATCATCATAAAACTACCAATTAACTTAAGTATACCTGTCCTGTTGACAAAAGATACATGACAGTGGTTAATACCTTGCTTTTGGTGAGTGCGAGAGTAGGTGTAATCTCTAGAAGAATAGGTGGTTAACTGTATGTGTGTGTGTGAGGGGGTAGTTTTTAATTCCCATGTGCCTCTGTGTTTATTTAGTCATTCAAAAAATATTTATTGAGCGACCATATGCCAGGAGATGTAGGTACTTCTTTGTAGCAGTGAACAAAAGTGACAAAAATCCCTGCTTTACTGAAGCACAGTCAGAAGAGAGTAACAACAAACCAACACATATTTTCATAGTGTTGATGGAGAAAAACAGGAGAGGGAGCTAGGTTTGGTGGGTTTGCCATTTAAAATAAGATGGTGAGACATATGGGTATTAGGGGCAACAGTCATCCAAATGAGGGAGAATGTGAATGAGAATAGCAAAGCCCTTTGCGTTCAACAAGCAGGGAGGTGACTCCTGTGGTTGGTGTGTAGCAAGCAGGAGGGTCAGAAGGTAGTGAGGGGAGAAGGCAGCACTGTGCAGGACCTTGTAGGTACTGTAAAGATTTCAGCTTTTATTCTGAGATGGAAAGGCACTGGAAGCTTTTGAGCAGAGTGAACTCATGATCAGACCTATGTTTTAAAAACTAATTGTGTGAAGACTGAAAAGGGGTAAGAGTAGCAGCAGAGAGGCCACCCAGGAGGTGGAGTGGATAGAGTGGCAGTGGGGAAGGTGGCTGGATTTCAGATAGATTTCAAAGGTAGAGCTGAAAAGGTTTTCTGACAGGTTAGATGTAGATTGAGGTTTTCTAATTAAATCCCTATTAGATTAGAAAAGCAGAGTCAGTAATGACTCCAAAGTTTTGGTCCTGAGCAACTGGAGGTATGTGTGGAGCATGTGCTTGGGAAGTGATGAGTAATTTTCTAAGGCTAATGGATTAAACCGTGAGAAGGGGCAGTCAAAATTTGAGGGCGGGGGTCAATCTTGTATATTTGGACTTCATTGTGTTGTTGGTGTAAAGGGAAGAGAAGACAGATTTTCGGTGACTTAATATCCCACCACTGTATCCTTTTCCCATCAAAGCCAGCAGTGGAATTTTAAAGTATGACAAGGGCTCCTTATTCACATCAAGGAAATAGGTAGGTTCCCTCTTTAAATTTTCTTATTACTGGGGCAAGAGGATCCCCCACACTTAAAGTCTCCTGTGTTTTAGTGTCAGGGGTCATGGGGATGTGAAGTTTGTTTATGACAGTTGAATTCCAGTTGTTTCTAAATGTAACAAGAGGAAGTCCTGTTAGCAAGGGAACTAGAATCCACCTTGCCTTGAGTAAGATTAAGGACAACCTAAATATTTTGGGAAATGTGTGAGGAGTTTTAGTTTTTAACTTGATGGTGGTAATGGTGGGGATAGGGGCAAATACATATATTTGTATGTGTACAGGAATGAGGGTTGCAGGGGAGAACTTTGAAAGAAAACAAGCTGATTCTTACCAATTCCTGTCTGCTCTATCATCGTCTTCAATGCAGGTGGTAACACTGGAGACTGAATGAAGCCTGTAGAATCTCTTTCTTCATTCACTGCCTCTCCTTTCTTATTGCCCACTCTGGCCCTTACCTCCTGAAATCTCAGCTTCTTGTCTATTTAGCTAAACTTACTCTCTTTACAATCATCCATGATCCACTGCTCCCAAAGTCAGGAGCCTTGACTTGGTTCTCACTTTCCTGACCTCTTGTCAGTATTTAATACCAACTACCGACCACAGACATGGACGCATGCCTTGCCAGGCTCCTGGCTGTCTCCTCTCTCACTGACTGGCTGTTCTACTCTCAGAATGCTCTTTGTCATAACCTCTTCTGGCCCTTCCTGACTCCTTACTGTAGTTAGATTTTGAATGTTGTTTCCTTGGCTTTTCTGTTACACTTCCTTGCTTGGTCATATCATCTCTACATCTAGGCCAGATTAATTTTCATAAAGAAAGCTCCCACATAGCCAAACCCTGACCTCTAGTGACTTGCCAAGAAATTCCATTGTATTCACATAAGAGTTACAGTCTTTTACTCTTTAATTCACAGTCACTTCACAGACTCCCCTTCTTCTTGCCTACTGATCCCTCTCACGTCTCTGAGAATGCAGACCTAGCCACTCTAGGCTAGGCTAGCTCCAAACCTTGTTAATGCTATTCTACCTGGAAGGTCCTCTTTCGTCTCTGCCTTCCCAATTCTAAGCATCTTAAAAACAGCCTAAATGTCCTTTCATGATTTTTCTAAGTAATATTTTACCTCTGAACTCCCATAGCATTTCCCCCCCATCACTAGTATCACTTCAATTACTTTTTTATTATATTTATGAAAATCTTTTCTTCCCCAGGCTACCCTTTTTGAAGGCAGGATATGTTTCTGATTCACGTGGGTATCAGAATACGCAACACAGTGCCTACAAAAAAATCCTTGACAGAAACTTCAATTATTTTGAGTTGATAAACTCCAAAGAAATATGAAATGACCTGCCATGAAATCAGAGTTGTACAGTGTAATAGCCAGCCCAGAGGTGCAAGATCAAAGCGGGCTGTGGGTACATCAGTTAAGAAAGCACTTCATGATACAGCCTACTGAAACTTATCACAATATTTCTCCCCCACAAAAACAACCCCCAAGAAACTAGAACAAATGCATTCTCTCAGTATCAGGATTTAGCATTATTTTAAATAATGGCAAAATTCTTGGCCAGTTATGAGAAGTTAATGACTTGCAGATCTGAAAATAGTAGTACTAATCTGTTTATGTTGGCATATATCATGTTATAACACACATTTAACACTACAATTTTTGTTGAGTAATGAGTGTGGATAAAGTTGTAGATAGGCTGGGCATGGTGGCTCACACCTGTAATCCCAGCACTTTGGGAGGTCAAGGAGGGTGGATTACCTGAGGTCGGGAGTTTGAGACCAGCCTGACCAACATGGAGAAACCTTGTCTCTACTAAAAAGACAAAATTAGCTGGAGATAGTGGCTCATACCTGTAATTCCAGCTAATTGGGAGACTGATGCAGGAGAATCGCTTGAACCCTGGAGGTGGAGGTTGCAGTGAGCCAAGATTGCGCCATTGCACTCCAGCCTGGGAAACAAGAGCAAAACTCCATCTCAAAAAAAAAGCTGTAGATAAATAGTATGGTCACCCATTGGAATAAGATTAAATTTGTCACATTATTTTTTTCTCTATATTGGGTACAACAGAAATACTTTCTTATTGTTCCTATGCCCTGTGTCCTATGTCCAGTGAAGGAGACTCCCCCAACTCCCTAAGTCTGCTTGCTCTCTAATAAAAAAGGAATGATGTTGGTAAACATGAAATCGGTGAGATTATTCCCCCCTCAGGTTTCTGTATGGACTGGTGATTGTTATCTATATATCTATATATAATCTTCATTTTCTTTTACTTCCACTGAAACAATGGTTAAGATATGAATTCCAATTAGGAAATAAACTTTGTCAGAGAAAAAACAGAGAGAACTCTTTATATGAAGTAAATTTCTGAGACTAGAGTCCTTGGGACACCTCATCCTCACTATACTTAGTTTGCTCACAATAGTTACTTAGATTTAATTTTGGGAAGTGAATGCCTGGTTCCCTGAAACCTACTTTTATTTCTTCTACTTTTTTATTTAAGCATGGAAAAGGATATATACAAGCAATATGTTCCAATTTCAGAAACACATTCTAGTACTTGTAACAATTACATTGGAAAATGTTTTAAAACAATTCATTTTAGGGCTAAAAAACCTGAAATTATCTCACAAAGAATTTCATTCCACTAGAATGCATATTATATAAACATTGAATTTTAACAAGTTTTTAGTTTGAAAAAGTATTTTTCAAGATGGAATTTGTTGGGACATAGAGAAATTTTCTTTATTACAGGTGAAAACCTACCCAGAGGGGTCAGAATTTTCTGTCTCAGACTTGTCCTGGAGAGCATAAATACAAAGAACTGTATTATATAATCTGTACATGTCACAACATGAATTAGATTATACTTCTCTCCTTGTGTAAATATGTCAGAAAGATAACGGAAATGAAACCTTGAAGTAGAAGGGAAAGAAAAGAACAGTTGAGTAAGGGTATATTATGGAAAGGAAGCAGAAGAAAACATTGAGTCAGCTTGTCTTGAAGTGGCACTCTATGTATTTTAATTCCCAGGTATCCGTATCTATATTTTCTAAGATCAATATATTCTGTTTTCTTTGTTACCATCATTAGGCTCCATAATATAATTTTACATCATATATTATTACATTTATGACTATAAGAAATTCTTGAAGCTACTTTTACATGTGATCATATCAAAGTATAAATTTTGCTAAGACACACTGTGTATCACCTTACAGATTTATATTTATGTTTTATGCGGCAGAGTCAGAAATCCGTTACATGTCCTAACACTGCCACATCTCAATGTAGTTTTCCTTAAAAAAGAAAAGCAGCCAAAATTCATGTAAACAGTACATTGTGAGATGTAAAATTTGATTGAGAGCTCTGAAATATCATCTCAAATATACACAAATTAAAATGCTTTTTCATCTTACATATCAAGAAACTCATGAAGATAACATTATAAAAGGCAACATTTGTTAAAAGGCCACTGTGGTTAACTTTATGTCACTGGAGTCAATACTACAGCCACTGTCAATTTCCTGGATGGTTGAGGTTAGAAGTTGATCCTTTCAAGGCAAGCAGCAAGTAATTCGATGTTGTCTAGATGACTGAACAGCCAGAATTCTTAGCCGCTCCTTTCAAATAGATTGTTCAGGTCAGGTTACTTTACTGCCAGGTCAGTCAGGGCATCAGAGACCTCAGTGTTAACTTGTGCAGAAAGACTCGCTTGTGTAACATTGAGATAGATGTCATACTGCTGGTCCAGGCCAAGGTAGCAGTCACTCATGAAATATAGTGTGTAGATATACCTACAATATAAAAATAGAAGAAAAATGTAAAACCACTTTTGTAATCACAATCATATTTAATTCTTTCATAAATTCAGTAGTAGGATTTTTCTTACCTTCCAGGTATTTCAGGGGTATAAAAAAGAAAGGGAAACAACCTGATGATTTCGAATATATCCTACTCTTTTCAAAGCAATAAGTTCTCTCTTATCCACTTCTCCTAATATCAAAAACCATCCTTCATCTTTTGATTTGGGAAATCGAGGAGTAACTGCACAGCTCTCTGGCTTTCCCTGTAAACCAGAAAAAAAGATACAACATTAAAAATATCTAGACTTTCTAAGCTACTTGGTTGTAGTTAAGAGGCTATGTTGTCTTACTTGAAGGCCATATATCTACATAGTTCAGCATATCTATCTGAAATGTTTTAAATTTTCTTCCATTCTGGTTTGGTGTCTGTGACATGCTATTATCTAACTTACTTTAAGATTCTCTGAGCACATTATAGACACTAGTTTGTGGCTATAACTAACTATCAGAATATTTGGCCAGTTAAAATAAAAAGCTCTGGATCTTGACATTAAATTAGCAAATTCTCATGCCATTCTTAGAGTTAACTTTAATACCACATTTGTAGTTTAACAAATTGAGATATAACCATGTTAACCAAATCTTCCAAAACCCTATTCACAAGAAAGTGATGCTTAAGAAAACAAACAAACAAACAAACATACAAAGCCATCAAGTCTAGACTCTGGACCTCAAAATGATGACTACCATGTCAAATACATACTTCCCCCCTCATCCAAGAATAAAAACTCATATAAAAAAGTATATATTCTAATATGGTAATATTAAATAATCCCTTCTCTGAGAAATGGGAAATTTTAAGTCAAGTAACTTGTAAAATATATTAATCACTACAATCCAAGATTAGATATAAACATAATGATAGCATTTGAGGTCTTTATTTTAGATCAATTTTTAGAAAATGCAAGATTATTCTAATGATTCTTTAGGACAATGACTTTATAGTATAAAATATACTAATAATGATTATTCACTCAGTATTCTAGAGGGAGATGTTTCACTTATGGTATTTCAAAAGGGGGTCAGAGAGTAATATATTTTTGCAGCATTCAGAAACAAAAGTTAGAGTTTTTCTGGCATGATTAAATTTAATTTTTAAGTAAAATATTAAGGTAAAGAAATCAGTTTTCCCTCATGATTTTATCTTTATGATTATTGCTATTATTAGTTTATAATTATTACTTTTTTTTATAAGTTGCAACACATTAAGTCATCTAAAAAATGCTCATACTGCTGGGCACAGTGGCTCACACCTGTAATCCCAACACTTTGAGAGGCCAAGGCAGGTGGATCACCTGAGGTCAGGAGTTTGAGACAAGCCATGCCAACATAATACAAAAAATTAGCTGGCTATGGTGGTGGGAACCTGTAATCCCAGTTACTCAGGATACTGAGGCAGGAGACCGCTTGAACCTGAGCAGCGGAGGTTGCAGGAGCCGATGTTGTGCTCTTGCACTCCAGCCTGGGCAAAATGAGTGACACTCCGTCTCAAACAAACACACGCTCCTATTAAGGTCAGGTGTGGTGGCTCATGCCTGTAATCCCAGTACTTTGGGAGGCAGAGGTGGGCAGATCATTTGAAGTCAGGAGTTCAAGACAAACCTGGTCAACATGGTAAAACCCCGTCTCTACTGAAAATATAAAAAATTAGCTGGGTGTAATGGCACATGACTATAATCTCAGCTACTCAGGAGGCTGAAGCAGGAGAATTGCTTGAACCTGGGAGGCGGAGGTTGTAGTGAGCCAAGCCTGGGAGACACAGTGAAACTCTGTCTCAAAAAAAAAAAAAAAGCTCATATTAAAGCCTCTGAAATGCCAGAGGCTAATCAGCTCATACTTATACTGACAGATTTTTAGAATTAGAAATCAAGTGAGATGATACTTGAAGGTACAATACTGAAAGAATATCTTAACAATAGAAAGTTACCGATCATTTTGTGTGTGAGAACAGAAGGGACAATACTAATGAAGTACAGTTTCACCCTGATGGCTTAGTCTAGATACAGGAAAGCCCTGAATCCACTGGGCCAAAAAGAAGACAAATTCTTTCTTATTTTAATTATTATGGCACTAAAAATCAATCTGCCCACATGCTGTGTACTAATATTCTTAGAGGACCAGATAATTAATTTTGGTATCAGAGGCAACAGAAAAGAGCATAGCAATCTAAAATAAAAATACTGTACAGTTTTGGCCCATATGAACATTGACAAAGCTCGACTATGCATTATAATGAAGGACACAGGCAGATGTGGCAACTGAGGCTCAGAAAAGCTTAACATCTCATTCAAATTCATAGAGCTAAGTGGTAAAGATTCAGTCTCATCTACATCTAGCTTAATGTGGTTCCTGTATACCAAAGTGCCTCTAGGGCAGTACTGCTCAAGCTTTAATGCCCTTAAAAGTCACCTGGGGCATTGAGTGAAAGTACAGATTTTGAGACCCTTCCCCTTGAGGTTCTGATTCAGCCAGTCTGGAGTGGAGCCAAGGAATGTGCACTTTACAAGGCACTCCAGGAAATTCTGCTGGACTGAGTCTGTACACCATACTTTGAGAATAGTACTCTAGGCAATATATTCTCAAGTAAGGTAGATTTTCTGGGGCTGAAAAATAGCACATGAGAAGAACTCATGAATTTCAAAAGACTAACTCTTGCTGCTTAAGACCAGTTGAGAAAGCAGGATTCATGAATGACACGGGCACATTAGTCATATAACAGATATGTGTGGTGGTGCATGCTGGTATTTGGTGTGAAATATTTGAGAATGGAAACCAAACACTATACCTTGTGGAACCCAAAGTGGACTCTCTGCAAGCTGACTTGAAGCACATACTCTTGGTCAGCATGCAATTTGATCCATTTGTTGTCATCTCGTTTGTCTGCAGTCAGAGTTGAGACAGAGAGTTCATTATGTCCTTCAACTAAGTCATCCCAGGAGCCTTTAACACTTATGCCAACATTTATCACTGGCAAGTGAGATAAGAAATTCCATGCCTAAATAAAAAAAGAAAAGAAAAATAATAGAGGAATAGTTTATATGAAAGGCAATGATCAACTAAGAAATAGTGTGTTTTTAGAAAACAATCAACATTTTAATGTTGGGATTAATTCTGAATTCAATGCAGTTGTAGGAAATAATACAGAGACATTCTGTGGACCATTTACCCAGTTTCC
This sequence comes from Ateles fusciceps, assembly GCA_036589455.1. Classification (NCBI taxonomy): domain Eukaryota; kingdom Metazoa; phylum Chordata; class Mammalia; order Primates; family Atelidae; genus Ateles; species Ateles fusciceps. Next base: position 31,229,978 of record JAZHEH010000065.1, on the reverse strand, counting down.
TCCAAAGGTAGCATTTTTCAAAACTACGGTACTTATCACAACTAGGATATTGACATTAATATAATCCACTGATTTTGTTCAGATTTCCCCAATTTTTCGTATACTTGTGTGTATATGCGTGTATGTGTAAAAATAATGTGCTTTTAGTCTTTTTAATATCTTTGTAAAAATAACAATAAGAGGGTTATCATTAAACTTGTGATTCCTTTATTGTAAATCCTTTCTGATATTGAGCAGCTGTTGGCCAAACTAAAAAATAACAAGTTAAAAAATGTTGTTGAACTGGTTTGTTGTAGAGAAGCATCTATTCAGACATTCACGTGACTTCTAAGACGGAAAGCATTACTTGGGGATATAAGGGAAACCTGAAAAAAATTCTGTAATGCAATTATTGATGTTAGTATCCTCCATTGACCACTTATTGTACATATTTTTGGCCCATACTTCACATTTGTCCTATTCATTCTGTAAACAAATTTTCTTTATATTCTATATGTCATAAAGAATTCTATAAGTCTAGGGTTCCTTCTAGAAACAAGTATGAATTTTTGGCATCATAATGCTGAGAATACCAATTAAAATGACACATTAAAAGATATTTTACTTAATTTTATATTTGCTCTTGAAGTGGAAAGACATTTGTGAAAAATCAGTATTCAAACAGCAAGTGCTCACCAATGTTGAATAAATGAATACCTAGGTCTACAGAAAAGATGTAACAAAAGAAACATGAGGTCATCTTTTTTCTAATATATGCAATTATATGGCAATATCACCATCAGTCAAGAAAACTCAGTACATTGGCTTTTTTTTAAATCCGTTGTTACCTGCCAAGTTAGTTTTCAAAAGTACATGGTACTTTAATTTTGGTTTTCCTTTTATTCCTTTAATATATATTATAGATTTCCTTATAGGCTTTGATTTTTTTTAGTGCTGCTGAGTATACCTAATTAAAATGAAGTAGCCATGATGAACCAAACTACCCCCCCTTAGGAATAAAAAAAAATGTAAATTCAATGCAAATTTTCAATTCAACTTCAATCCTATAACTTGCCTTATGAATCTGAAATTATGTCTTGAACTAGATTTTGAAATAGTCAAGCCACAGATTGTACTTCAAGTACAAATGATGGTCTTTCCCCTGCTAGAACCAATAGTGCTAAGTATGAAAGCTGTACCATTTGATGTGCTTCTAGGACTGGCCAGTCTGGAAAAGTGGTTAAGGGGACTTAAATACACCGTTTCTGTAAACCATTTGACTTTGTCAGACAACACAAGTAACATTTACCCAATGAAGCAAGACTTCATATGTTTCTTTACTTGTACCATTAAATTAGTTACCAATATAATATTTTGTTATTAGTAATTCACTGGGATTTTACTTTACAAAGTCCCCCAAATGTCATATCTGGCTTTTATATATATATATATATATATATATATATATATATATATATATATTTTATATTTATATATATAAAACATGAGCTATTTTTAAAGAAACCGCTAAGACATTTCAATACCAGCCAAACATATTTATCTGAGGATTAATCTTCATCTATTGAATCAGGCAAGAGCACTGCCATGCATACAATTATTTAATTAGCAGCCAAATCCTCTGCCAGTCAGCAGCCGTTCCAGGCATACTGATGGGGTAGAAGATGCAAATCTCACAGTCGTACTGCTTTTTCTCATTACTACTGCAATTAGCACTTAAATTGATGCTTTAAACATACTAATTTCTGGAATAATTCAGGATTTGTATGTTACCTGGGATCGCCTCACTGCAGAGCCGGCACCAGATTGCTCTGCAAATTGAAGCACTTTTGAGCCAAATAACCATCATCATATCAGACAGAGCCAATTTGCATTTGGTTTTAAAGATAACAGAATGGCAATTTATGCAAATAAATTAAGTAAGTTTACTTCTGAGTTCTCCCTAACTAATTATAACAATGTTCAAATTTTTCATCACATCTAAAACTTGGCTTGACATCAATGTATGTTGTGTTGGAAATCTGTTGTTGCTAATAGAAGCCTTGTTTTGATTTAAATATATTGTTTTTATTCATAATTTTGATGGTAATTTAGTTAGAAAGGTAGGCATTTATTATGAATATTTAAATAGTATTTTGTGCCAATTTTGGGTTCAACAGAAACTGAACAATCAGACGTTAATGCCTGTTATAGTTTTTCCAAGTCTTGCTCAAAAATAAGTTCCACTTGAAAAAAAAAAAAGACATAGAAGTTTCTTTAATACCTGCATTTGCAAGTCAATATGTTAATTATGTTATAAATCCTGAATGTTTACTTTGACATGTTTAGGGTAAAATTGCTTAAGACTTGAAGTTCAGATAGCCAAATATTTCTGGCATTGTTCATTCATATTTTTGGTCTTCCTAAAGATTGTCTGGAGACATGACCCACGTTGGTTTTCAAATATAGATTTAGCTTTCTATGCAAGTTATATGGTACACACACACACACACACACACACACACACACACACACACACACACAGTTTATTTGAAAGGATACTTTCAAATCTAGTAACAAAGTGATTATAATAATAAGAGAGGGGCATGAACAAATAACTGAGGGAATTGCATCAAAATATACCCAAGCATACAGAAAGAAACACTACCTTGAAGAGACAGAGTAGAAGGCTAGGATAATGCAGCCAAATGATGGACAAGCTACAGGAGGCTTTGCACAGCCAGCTTAGTAGCATTTATACTGAAACAACTTCTCATAATGCCAACACTACTATTAATTACTATTCCTCTCATTATTCATGTATTCATAGTATTCATGTATTGAGTTCTAATTCTAATTTATTGAGTTCTTATTCTATATCAAGAACTGTATAAAGCAGTTTACGTAAGAGTATCTTGCTTAATTTTCACAAGAACTTCTTGAGACAGGTATGTTTTCATGTTCATAATTATAGTAGTAAATGGCAGAGACAATTTAACCCAAGGTGAGCCTGGTTCCAAAATCCATGCTCTAAGTTAGAAAACTCTTGGTACACCTTCTCAGAGTAGAGGAGCCTTCAAAACACTTAAGAGATGGTCTTACCTGCTTCGTTTTTGCAGCATGTAGTTCACTTTCTACCATGGAGCTAAATACATGGTCTTTCCCTTCACAGGCATGGATCAGTTCAGGAAGGCACTCGATGGAGGTCCGACTCCTTGCATGTGGGCCCTTTGTAATTGGCTTCCATTTCCTAGGAAATAATATCAAACCAACCAAATAATTGTTTCATAGCACAAACAAGATTTTCTGACAATGGTGATTTATATAATTATAACTTTTTTTTGTTTTAATTAAGATATAACATTTTAAGGCCATTATGCTAAGTTTAAAAATTTAGCCAGCATTCTATATGGGGTAACAGCCCAAGGCAGTACTGTTATCACTGCATCAAATGTATTAATTATGTGTGAGCTCAGTAAATACTTAGGGTTCACAGACATTGGGTGTTTTTCTACGGGAAGGCACTAATGTGAAGTAATGCTTCCATGTAGATGAAGTACTGATCTGGACCCCTGACACGTGCTTAATAGGTACAGCAAATGTCTTTAATTACTTAAGTAAAGTTTTAAATTATAAATTGTTGGGAACATGAAGTTAAAAGTTCATTTTGACAATTTTTGAGATTTACAGCATAAGTAGTGCTAGATCCCAGAAACACAGGCCAACTAAATTTTCCAGCAAGAAGAAAAATATAATACAGCACTCTTAAGGGTGACAGGAAAATTGTATCAAATCTCCTAGGCCCCAAGCAGCTTCCATAGCAGACCTGCGTGCTGTGTGTGGTAGTACCTTAATGTGCCTTTTTTACTGCTGAAACCCTGCTCCCATAACTTTTATACCATACTGGAAGCGCTCTTGAAACTGAGCTGCGGACACATAGGAGGTTATCTGCCTTTCTTCCCATGCCAACTGCTGCTGGTATAGCTCACTCTGAGTATCTTTTAGTTTCTAGGGACATCCCATGCTAAGAACTCATGTACCATGGAGACAACTGCCCTGGGACCCAATATACTTGAGTCAAATTGAGGGACTTTCCTGAGGAGACCCCGTGTGTGCCTGAGGTTCTTGTTGGCATCTGTGTCTAGATGTCTCAAATAACTGCCACCCCTCATCCAGCTGACAGAAGTATGGAGTGCATGATGGCAAGCTACAGCCAGATTGTTTTGCTTGTCTACATGACTGTGAACCAATATTTTGGCTGCAAAGTATCTCTCAACTGGCGTGAAATACTGGTGTGAAAGAAACATTTCCAATTAAACACTGCCAATCTTGCTTGTATTAGACACTCTTCTTTTCCTTGCAAATGTATTTCAGCCATGTACATGAGACTTACGGGTTAAAAAATTTGGTGCTAACATAAACTCTTAAGTATAGGTTATATCTTGAACTCCTAATATATATAACTACCTAGTTTGGGACATTTTGCAGATGTTCAATTTACTTTTGACAATGGATTTCAGATCCCCCAAATCTCTTCAACAGTGACATTGGTCATTTATTTTGCTTTAGATCACAAAATACTTTAATGATGTCTTCTAAGATAACAATGTATCCAATGTTTCCAATGGAAAATGATTTAGATAGGAGAAGGTTAAACTGTATTTCTGCTTGGGATTGATGATCAAATTCCAAACAAGAATGTTATGTTACCTGGCCATGTCTCACTCTGGGGAACAGGAGTATTTTCAACGTCAATAACCAGTATTCTCCATAACATAACATTTCAGTGACTACATAGATAATTTTTTTTGAAATTAAAACAATTACATTGAAAAGTAAAACGATTACTTGAAAAGGTGAAGATGATGATTTTCTACGTTTGGTAGCGTAAGAAGCGAAGAGTCTTTTAACCACCGACCCTGGATCACCATCTGAATCAGGTTGGTGATATTCAGGACAGTCACCAGCCAGCCCTGGTTTGCAGCCACGTCCAGCATTGCCTGAACAGGGAAAATGTACATGTTATAAGAATATCATGGTACTTGCCCTCTCCACTGGGATTCTGATGTCTGCCTTAACAAACAACAAAAAAAGCAAGCATTATTATCTCTAACTTACCATTCATCAATATACAAACCAGAAAATAAACCATAGTTGGATTGCAGGGAACAAATCTGATCATAGCATTTACTGTACATTACTTCCTAGAAAGGGCCAAATACTAAGTTTTGTTAGGGCAGCAAAGATAGCTAGATAACACTGGTACTTAACATTAAAACAAAGATAAAAACTCAGTGTACTATGAGAGCAAATACTCATATTATTCACTGTATTAAGAACATTAGCAGCTGCATTTAAAGAGTGAATCTCATGTAGTCTTTCAAATTTAAAATCAATAATGGTAAGGAGACAGTTTTCCTTGCCAAAAATTTATTTTATCCAAAGAACAGGCTAAAGATAGAGGCCTGGTTTTCAATGACAATAATACACCACATACTAGCAAAGGGGGCAAGTGCCAGTGGTACATGTGGAATGATGAGAAGCTATTCATATTAGTCTATACATTTAATCTAATATTTTATGGACAAACAAAAGGCTGCATTTGCTTAAGGCAAAACTAAACAGTGAAATCTTATTTAAACAAAGGCGAAGTTTACACAGGCAAAGCTATTTCAATTAAATTAGATTCTGGAGAATGCTGACTTAAAGACACATAAGTTAATATCATGATCTTAGGTAGCTATTTTATACAGTTTTAGTACTATACTCTCTTGTTTTGGGAAATGAGATGAAGACAGGAAAAATTAGGTAGGCCTAGCAAATAATTAAAATGATACTTTAATAGTAAATATCTCAACAACAGCAAAATATTTATAAACTGTACAAAATCTATTGTTAATGGATTTTTAGAAATAATTTTTAAGGCATATTATGTTGGAAAAATTAATTTGCTATAATACTTAGTATTGTTGATGGAGAAACATTTTCCCTCTGAGCTTTGAATATCCTACTCTGTGTTCTCTAACTTAGAAAAAATTTAAAAAACATCTGGCTAAATGAATCCATGGTTTTCTTAGTATATTACAGAGAAATGGATCAAAATTTCCGGATATCATGATTAATGTGATGGCATGGTCAGATTGGTCTTTAGCACCCATTAATGTTGGTATAATAGGTATATTTATATATGCATATATATATGAATATGCATACATGTATGAATGTACATATTTATAAATCTAGGGAAAATCCATTTATATTCTTCCTTTTTCCCTGTACAGCAGAATATTATATTTTGTCTTTCTTTGAAGTATATGAGACAACAACTCATGATGAATGCTACTCATAGGCAAAAAAGAGTAGTTCACAAGTCACAACTCTTGAGTCTTACTAAGGGAAAAGGAAGAGAGAAATGAATAATTATATCTAATACAGTATTATGATGATGTCAGAACTTGTAATGTGGAGTAACTATGGCAATTTTACTTGTGATTTTATGTTGCAACTTGACTGGAAATAAATTCCAGACCAAAAGCTCACATACTAGAAGAGCTAGATGGATGAACCATACGTTCTTAACTTTGAAGTTTTCATGATGAAGTTGAAAGATTTCATAAAATTTATGAGATTTCCCCACAATTTTTCATTGTAGGATCCAGATGTGAAAGTGTAAAAAAATCATGCTAACTACTTAAATGAAATAAATAAAAACCCATATCATACATTGAAAACTATTATTTATCTTGTTTAAATTTAGAGAAAAAGCAGGTGGGGAGCCCAAGAATCTGTAATGATAAAAAGTTTGTGGCTCCCCAACTGAGTTGAACCAAAATGTTGCTATATGTTTCTCTGCTAAATTACTCCCTAGCTATCTTGTTCTCTTTGCCCCCGCTGACTTAGTGCAGACCTTCGTTTCTCACCTGGAACATTATAATTATTCTTTATTATCATCTAATTTCTTTTCAATCTGTACTTTATATTGTTACTGCAGTGAATTATAAAAAGGTAAAACTGATCACATCATTCCCCTGCTTACATTTCTTTAATGGTTTTACACTGTGTAGGGGATAAAAAACTGATGCTTTTCTGAATGACAGTCAACATCCTCTGATCTATGTGGTCCTTGCTTTTCACTCTGGCCACCACCTGCTCTGCACTCTTAGTAGAGCAATATATAACTACTGATATTTTCCCACGCCGACCTGTGCTTTTAATGTTCTTTCTTTTTTCTTCCTTTCTTCTCTCCTCCTCCTCTTCCTCCTCTTCTTCTCCCTCAACCTCCTTTTTCTCCTCCTTCTTTTTCTTTCCTTTTTTTAAACAAATACCATTCCTTATACTTTGTCCCTCTGGGAAATTCCCATTCATCCATCAAGTCTCATTTGAATGCTACTTTTTACAATGAATCCTCCAGATAGTTGTAGGTACAGTCAAGCACCACATCATGATGTTTTGATTCACAACGAATGAACCTGCATATACAACAGTGGCCCCATAAGACTATAATACCATATATTCTGTAACTTTTCTATGTTTAAATATATTTAGATACATGAATATCATTGTGTTACAATTTCCTACAGTATTCAGTACAGTAACATTTTATACAGGTACATAGCCTAGGTGCAACTGGCTATACCATAGAGCCTAGGTATGTAGTGAACTATACCATCTAGGCTTGTGTAAGTACACTCTATGATGTTCACACATGAAGAAACTGCCTAAGGGCGTGTTTCTCAGAACTCAGCCCTGTTAAGCGATGCATGACAGTATTTTTCCTATGCCTCTGCTGTTCTTGACACACTTCACCATCATCCTCTTGTAATCCTCTGTTTACACATCTGTCCTTTAAAGTATAGGTTCTTTATGGCAATAATCTGGAATCATTCCTTATAATTCTAGCCCCAGCACAGTGCACTCAAGAAATATTTATTAAAGAACATAGGTAAAAATCCAATTACAATGGTTGTAACAACATTCTGCCTAAGTTATTGCACATCTACCAAAGACAATATGGTATAAGAGAAAAGAAACAAATTTTAATGTCAGATAAACATAAAGTAATCCCCCCCTTACCTGTAGTGAATATATTCTAAGACCCTTATTTTACTTAATGGCTCTGAAGTGTAAGAGTGGTGATGCTGGTAATTTGAATATGCCAAAGGGAAGCTGTAAAGTGCTTCCTTTAAGTGAAAGGTGAAAGTTCTTAACTTCATAAGAAATCATATGCTGAGGTTTCTAAGGCATATAATAAGAAGGAAAGATAGTGTATCCATGAAATTGTGAAGAAGAAAAAAATAAATTCATGTTAGTTTTGCTGTCACACCTCAAACTGCAGAAGTTATGCCACAGAGCATGATACATGCTTAGTTAAGATTGGAAAGGCATGAAATGTATGGGTAGAAGACACGAACAAAAACATGTTCTAATTGATGGTAATCAGGTTCTGTACTATCCATGGTTTTAGGCAGCCACTGGGGGTCTTGGAACTATCACCCAAGTATAAGGGGTTCTCTTGTACAAGATGCCAGGGAACAAGGCCAATGATAGATACTGTAGCTCAGGCCAAACTGGATGATATGGGCCTGCTTTACAGTTTGAGTAAGCAAGCCCATGTGATTATTCAGAGATCCAAAGCTGATAGGGGCTAAGGCCAACGGATGGTCCAGGTAAATGGACTTGAGGGTCCTGGTATCTTTCAGTGATACACTCATATGAGTGAGCTTAGGATGAGTTCCTTGTGTCTCGCTACCTTTTACAGCAGTTTTCCTGGCAGGTAAGTTCTGATAGGTGTATGTTCCTCCCCAGATTGGAGATGGTTTTTGTAACAACTGGAGAGCATGCCTGGGTTTCCCAAGTAACCCCAAAGTCCTTTACAGGGATCTAATACTCAGAGATCTAAACAACGAAAGGTTGTTTTAGTACATTGAGGAGAAATAATCCTTGACATTCATTAGCAGCTTAGCAGTAACAGTACGCAAATATTTAATCCCCCTTTACCTCTTATCCACTTTCTGCTTGGCACACTATCTACCAGACAAAGCTAGGATGATTCTGAGTGTTGGGGAAACATGAATGGGGGCTGACTCTGTGTGTGAATTCTACTAAGTTGAAATCAATTTCAGTTAATTGTTGATTCAGAATTCTTTGTCATCACCAGCCCTGGAAGAATGGAAACGTGATTCAAGCACTGTATCTGCTTATAAAATTATACTACAACTGAAACCTAATTTTATTTAGCAAAAACAACAGGGCTGCCATTTACTGAAGAGAGGTGAGCTGGAGAGGAAGTGATGAGTTTAATTTTGAACACATTTTAACTGAGGTGCTATCATAAAGCCAAGAAGTTTAGGTGAAAATGAGCTCTGGAGAAAGTGTACGGGCTAGAGCTGTGGACTTAGAAATCCTGAGCACAAAGTGGGCAGCCAAAAAAATTAAAATGAGCACGTATGGAGCAGAGATAGGGGAAGCAGAGTGGGGGTTACCTGGAGATGATGTCTGGAAAGGCAGGGGGAGGGCAGCTAAGGTAGTCTCATAGGCAATGCTGAAATAGTCGTGATTAGGATGGACGTTTGTTAAGCATCTGCTATTTGACAAACACTCTGTTAATCACTAAGTTATTTAATTTAAACCCACTTTTCAGATGAAGAAATTGTGGCCTACACAGATAAGAAAACTATGTAAGGCTGCACAGCTCTGGTAAATGGGTACAGCTGGGACTCGAGTTTTGGGGAACCTGACTACAAGTGCTTGCTTTAACCAATATAGTATATTGCCTATGAAGTTCAGGATAAGAAGGAAGATGTGTAGACTTTGAATAGGTCCATAAATTAGATTTAAAGATTCTATGAAGAATGTGCATACTAGATAAATCAAAACTTTGAGAGGTTTTCCCGACAAGACAGAATGTAAGCAAATAATGAGTTTCGATGAAGTGTAATCAGTAGTGTGATTCACAAACACATGATGTTGGTTGAAGAGTGGGTGTGGTAGACTAGAAAAAGGTTTAGCCTGAGAGTTTAGAGTATTGTGCCTTTAAATTAGCTGTAAGACCTTGGGCAAATCACTTAACCACTGGTATTCATTTTCCTCATCTGATAAATCAAGGAGTTTGATTAGGTGCTTTTTAACGGCTTTTGTCTATCTTCTGTAAGCTTTAATTTTTCAACAATAAAATGCCAACATACTCATACTATATAGTTATTTGTTTTTACAGAGCTTACTTTCTATTTTTCCAGGTGAACTGTAATATCCTTGAGGTTAGGGATAGTATATACTAAGCAGGAAATAAGCTGTAAAGAGAAAAGACCCTCCTGGGGTCAGAGAAAGATAAGTTACCTGCTTCCGGGGTATGTGGGCAAGAACTCACTATAAAGAGAGGCTTCTCTTGGTCCCTGGATACCTCACTCACAGAGAGTGAAAGAATAGAGAAGCTCTGAGGTGAAGAGAAGGGAAATTGATAGCACTTATATTAGAGAGTCTCAATCATCTCAGTAAGTTGGAGGCGATGTCTCTTGCTGGGGGGAAGTACGATAAAGGAGCACAACAATGTTTGGAATAAGTACTGGAGAGAATTAAAGATGTGAATAAAAACTAGAGCAGCTGTGAGTTTCAACAGCATGATTTTGTAGTAGAAACAATGAGCAGTGGATTGTTTCCAGCAATAATAAGTATGCATAATTTAGATGTGAAAGTAGAGAATTCAAATGTCAATGGTTACCTAGGGAGGTGAGAAACATTAGGGTACCAGTGACATTACTGTTGAAATGGCCAACTCTGGTGTCAGTGCTGTTTAGGGTAGCAAGTGAAGTCATAAACTGAAGGAACTGAGGAATAAATTAAGTGATCAGGAAGGGAATAAGAGATTTCAGATCAGAATAACAGAAATGTTCCAACTGATTGATAAAGATGCTGTCGTCAGAGAGGAGACCACACTCCTTGGCCTACTTTAAGCACTACCTTCTTGATACCAGTGATACCAACAAGGTAATGATTAAAGTAGTTTGAATATAACAGTTAGGAATATGGGATGCATGTATTTATGATGTTAAAAGGATCATCTGTTGAGCCCCCACTATGATGGAGCTGAAGACTATGAACTGGTGTTTGAGCAAAGTAGGAAAGAGATCTAGATCTTAGAAGATAGTTGAGAAAATAATCTTATGGACACTGAAAGTAAAACAAAACATGGATAGAAGCAGGAGTCTGAAAAGAAAGAAGTGGCTGGAGAGCTTTTATTACTGGGGAAGTAAGAAGAATCAGCCAGGTTAGGAGTTTCAAAGATGAATATTACAGTGATGGTGATGTGTGTGTCTGTCTGTATCTGAGTGAGAGGGTAAGAGAGGGAAGAGAGAGGAAGGAGGGAGGCGGGAGAGACAGAAATGGGGGTTAGGGGTGGGGGGCGCAAAATTAAAAAAGAGACATACAACAAACATCTTAGATCTCATTCTTATATGGAAAACTTAAGAACTTCTGAAGTACTTGGCTTTATGCAAGGGTAGAACAAAATAAAACATTAACAAAAACAAACAAAAAGCAAAACCGCAAACCAAAGTGTTTGAGTTTAGAAAATGAGCAGTCTCTGTAAGGAAATTTTTTAAGGTGTGAGGTTCCTGAAGGCAAAGGCATCCTTTATGACTTGGATACACCACATGTCCTCAACATCTATTTCAAATCAATTTCAAGAATTTCCTAAGCATAACAGGCTTGGTCTTAGCATTTAAATTCAACCTATAGACACTTTTCTTCTTATCTTCTACAATTACAGATTATACCTTAAAAAACTAGCAATTTTAAGCTTGATAACATATCTGTCTATATTTCATAGCAAGTAAATCTCATGAATTCACTGTGAAAAGCTCCAAACAGTGAATTATGTAAAGTCAGACTGTGTAAAGGGTATGTTATATGGTGTGATGAAAATATTTGTATAGTATTACACAGATTATGTAAGACTTTCACTAATGGCTCTCATCTAATACTTTACAATACTAACTATGAGGCAGGCATTAATATTATCCCCCTTCACAGAAAGGGGACCTTAAGCTTAAAGAAGTTTAGTGACTATGTAATCATGCTGGTAAAAAAGTGATGAAGTTAAGCCTTGATTTTGGCTTTCCAGTTTCATATATGTGCTCATTACACTGTATTCTATTAAATGTGCTGATTTCCACAGATCCTGTCTTTCTTCAAAAAGAATCTGAGGTGGCTTACATCTGTCCTCTTTTCCCTACATAGCAGAAAAATGCAAACTCCAAACAAAATTATTATGTATTTAATTGATTATTGTTTCTGTGAGTAAATTTTATCAACATACTTTTGAATATCTAAAATTTTAAAATTAATTTTAACCTACCAATTCATTATAACTACATCTTAACATTTCTCTTCAGGCACTTATCTTTTGAAACACAACTGAATTCTGGATTTAAATAATCTAAAAGTAAAATAGGAACATTGAGCACTGTGATAAAATTAACCAAGTTTTATTGTAAGAAATAGCATCCCTGATGCAGGCTACTAAAAGAAAATCTACATCATTAAATGTACATAAAGAGGTAGGTTAAAAGGCGAATAATAAAATCTAGCTGTAAGGGCTCATTATTTTAAAAATTTCCCCTAAAATCTAAACTTCAGTTTAAGGAATACGTCAGTTTAATCCTTAGTGTCCTTAAGTCTCTGTGGCTGTAGGGTGTATGCATGGAGTGGGACAGATGGTGCTCCAGCCTCTCTCCCCCTTCTTAGTATTCTTTAGACTTATACTCTCTCTTCCTCCTCCCTTTATCTTTCCTCCTCTTCAAGGAACCTTTTCTCCTTTTCCCCATATCTCTTGTCATCATCTTAATGTATCTAGTGGTAGTACAGGGATTACAATAAACATATGAAAATAAGATCATTGCCAGGAGCAGTGGCTCAGGCCTGTAATCCTAGCACTTTGGGAGGTGAAGGCGGGACAATCAGTTGAACCCAGAAGTTTGAGATCAGCCTGGGCAACATAGTGAGACCCCGTTAAAAAAAAATGCTGGGTATGGTGGTGGTATGTGTCTGTGGTCCTAGTTACTTGGAGCCTGAGGTGGAAGCATCGCTTGAGCCCAGGAGGTTAAGGCTACTACACTCCAGCCTGGGTGACACAGTGAAACCCTGTCTCAAAAAAAAAAAAAAAAAAAAAAAAAAAAGAAAAAGAAAGAAAAAGAAAAGAAGATCATGACAAAGGTTGAAGTGAGACACAATGTTGTTATGTCTGTTCAAATTAAATGACATGAGGATGATATATTGTCAACAGAGTTTAAAAGAAAGATTTATGCCAAAATGAGAAAAAATTACATTAATTTATGAAAACCAAGTTATTTATGAATTATCACAAGAATGCAAAACACTATGGAAAGATCATCAAAAACAGGAAAGTCTGAGAAACTGTCAGAGCCAAGAGGAGCCTGAGAAATGACACTGAATTTAATGAGATATTCACAATGAGATTCTAGAATAGAGAAAGGGCATTAGGGATCATCACACTTTGTATACCTTTATGAAAGTGTTACATGTACCCTCAAAATAGGCACAACTATTATATATCAAGAAAAAAATTTTAAAAAGAAAATAGGATATTAGGTAAAAATTAAAGAATTCTGAATAAGTATAGACTTTAGTTAAGAATTATTTGCCAATATTGGCTTATTAATTATAACAAATGTACCTTACTAATATATTTAAGATGTCAATATTGGAGGAAAAATAGGCTCTAAATATATGGGAATTTTGTACTATCTTTGCGACTTTTCTGGAATATAAAAATATTCTAAAAATGTTTATTTAAAAAAATTATGGAAATTGATCCTAGGCAGCTTGTTAAAACATTAGTTGTTAGACATCTGCTAGAAAATGCACTATTTAGTTCAAGAGCTCCCAGAAGTTTTACAATGATGGGAAAACCTGAAAAAGCTTTCTTGACAGAAAAGCACACTCTTTTAAAGGTTCAGGTCAGTTGCAAGTAATGATACAGTATTTTGTCAATAATTAAAATGCTGTAAGTACATTTATAAGAATCTTTTTCAATAGCAACAGTTGTTCATAGTAACTTTCTCCTGAACTTTTACCCCCCAGAAGGTTAGCATACAGGAAGCTCAGCTGCTGTCTAACAAACTTAATTAATCAAAAAGTCATTTCCGAGCTGTAACTATGAGTAAAAGCGCTTCAAGTGTGCTAGCAAGCCTACAAGTTAATCAAAATGCTAATGCAGTACAAATTAAAGTTGTGATTAACATTTCACAGTAGCTGCTTAAGTGAATTGATCACACAAATGGGTTAAGCATTACTCATTTCCTAGAGCCCCAACCGGGAAAAGGGTTGTTATGTGGGTATGAGGAGAGGAGCAGGGGGAAGAAGGATTCTTCATAATAGCATCATATCATCAATAAACCACCACCAATTGTTATACAAAAGCTTACAGGTAAAGTCACCCAAGGGGGAAAACAGCCTTCCAAATTACATTATAGTCCTTGAAAGGAGAATGGCTATAAATCCACAAGAGTAAGTAAAGGTGTTTAACACCTCAAAATCCACACATTTGTATTAGTTTTGGAAAAGCTAAATGCATCAGCTCTGTATCACTTCCCTAGTGGAGAAAGGTGCTTTGTTTTAGGTGGTGTTTTGGGTGTTCTACTGCGGAGATAAAATGTAGCTTTGACCATCTAGGACTAGGATTCTGCACCATTGTGTGGTCCTTTGCATTTGGAAGAATAATCACTCAGGATTAAGTTCATTTAGAATTATTTGTTTTTAAATAGTCATCCATTAATACAACGTCATCAGCTTTTTATGGCAAGATATGAGCTCCTGGCAGTCTGGCCAGGAACGCAGCCTGAATTAGACTTCACCTTCATCCCTATGAATTTGATAAGGTCACACTAATATTTACAATAAATAAACTACATTTGTTGGTAGATAATTCAGATTTGGCAGAAAATCTTAAAAACATTGTAAGAATCTACACATAAAAAACTCTCCTTTTCCAATCTTTCCTATAAAAGAACTAGAAAGAAAAAAGTGAAATATTTATTTTATTTACCTATGATATATTGAGATCTATATACTCCAAGCATTGTATCCAAGTCACCTTAACAGTTGGTGACAGTATAGTTGTTTCCAGCATATTTTGGATGATACAAAAGACCCCAAATGTATACTCAGAGAATTAATGCTCATAGTTCCTTGAAACATATCCATAAATTATTTACTTATAATTTACTCTTTTTCTCAAAATGATTAGAAGAAGCTTTCTGAAGCTTCTTGTGCAGTACTGTCTACTTAAAGATAATGTTTTCTTGGTCTAATAAGAATTTAAAAATTTGAAAAAAATTCTACAAAAATACACAAAAGATTTTATCTACCATTTGCTGTATCAAAACATTTCTTACGAGTATTGGATTAAGGATTTGACCAAGTACTTCTATTGTTAAGCTCGGCAATACCTGGACTATTTTCACTGCTAACTGTATTTGAACTCTGCAATTCTAAAACTCATTTGTTTAAATGACACTGACATTCTTTAATACATTGCCAACCCACTGAGCCTGTGCTTAGTGCATCCATAGGTAAACACTCATCAAAGGTTACTTTAGCCTTGCTCCATGGCAATTCTATCTCCTGGTATCATAAAAAATTCCTATGCTTTTTAATCTACTACAAATGAGAATCACTTGTTAATAAAAATATAGAACCAGCTTACAGTCATATTTTTCACTTAAAATAATTTTTAATGAAAAATACCCATATCATTATATCTTATTTTTTCTTCCCTTATCTTATTCTGTCCTATTCTCAGACTCTACTGTGTGTATCCATAAATGTACACACACATCTTTTTTATTTTTTTAAGATGGCATCTCGCTCTGCACATGTACCTCAGAACTTAAAGTATAATAATAATAAAAAAGACATGGGTGTTAAGGAAAATAATATAAAATGAAATCTCCCCTATGAAATTTAGGTCCAAGAATAGATAAAACGATTGAAACTTATCCACCAGAACATAGCTCCTTGAAGGTCTTCCTTTCAGACGCTGAATCACCTAGAATACTATCAAAGCAGCTGTGCTGGCTACTTCCATTAGGGCAATGGAATATAAATTCAATCTGTATTAACCTGTACCTTGGTATGTAGAAGACAGAACTTTACATTCTTCCTCAATAGTAAAGAGGAGAGATCTGCTATCTTTTGGGGAATTGATAGGTCCATATCTTGAGGCAAGGAGCTCTGAAAGTGCCTATTACTTGTAGAAGTTTGAAGTTTTTCAAATGTGTGTGTGTGTTTGTGTGTGTATGTGTGCGTGTTTACTGCAGTAAACCTATGCAGAAATTATTCCAGTGTGCACATACCATTCATTATAGGGTTATCTTATAATTATGATGCTATTCTTCCTTCTTCCTGTGGACCAACAATCTGATCGTTCTCCCATTATTTTCAATCATTGTAGCTTTATGGGAGAAGGTGAGGAAATGAATGGTTAATTCATTTGTTTATGTAGCATAATTAAAAACTTGAGAAGATGCATAAGCAGTTGATACAAAAAAAGCAAACACCCTATCAACTGGACACTGTAGAGTGATAAAATAAAGCAGTTACAAATATTCAATCATATTAACAAGTCTCTCTAGAAACTGGTTAAAGTAATTATATGCAGACTGTTGAAAAGGGAACCAGAGTAATTAAAGGGAAGTGATTTGAGTATACCTTGAGAAACAGGTATTAAAAATATTATTCATGGTCTAATGGGGGTTTGTGGTTAAAAATGTAGAAATTCCAGTGAGGTTCTCAAATTTCAAAACAAATTCTCACTAGATCATGGGTACAATTTTAAAATCCATCAATATAGGACAAAGGGAACACAGTGAAATACATTTTTATGGTATATCCAATCTGTGATGAAGGCTGTTTTTGCCTTCTGATGTGATTTTGGGAAAGTTGTTTAGTCTTCAATTGCAAAACAAGAGTAATAATTGTACTGCTTCACTAGACTATTGTAGAAAATGCATCAATTAAATGCAAAGCAAGTACAACAGAGCCTGATACAAAGAAAGCCTTCAATAAATGTTCACCATTACCACCACTGTCATGACGTTTGCCTTATGGTCCATCATTAAATAGCGATTTTTTTTTTCTTTTTTGGTAGGAGGTACAGGATGGTGTGCAGTTCTGCAAATATTCTGGTATAATTGGGTATTTAACATATATTAATTCCAGTTTAAGTTTGGAAGCATAGGTTTCTAGAAATCTTTCCAATTCTTATATACTGTCACATTTCTCTATGTGTGTGTGTGTGTGTGTGTGTGTGTGTGTGTGTGTATGAGATGTGTTTTCCTTTCATGAATTAACATCATTTTTCTTGTAGTCTTTAGGAACATTGCTGTTCATATGCTGCAGAGCTGAAGGAGGGAGGGAGAGGCCTGGAGGACACCAACATAAACAAGTTGAAATCATCGCAGAAGCGTAAAGTTTGTCAGGTTATGATCTTCACACAATCTAGTAAAAAAGCAGCAGCAAACTGTATATTTCAAAATGACTGGAAGTTAGACGTTGCAACAGAAAAGTTTTTCCAAAATCCCCCACTTCATATATGAGAGAGTGTAAAACGATCATTAGACAGGAAGAAGTTAGAACAACTGTACAATAGATACAAAGATTCTCAAGATGAGGATACAATTGGAATAGATGGTACACAGCAGTTCTGTGATGACCTGGCACTCGATCCAGCCAGCATTAGTGTGTTCATTAGTGCATGGAAGTTCAGAGCAGCAACATAGTGTGAGTTCTCCAAACAGGAGTTCATGGATGGCACGACAGAATTAGGATGTGATAACACAGAAAAACTAAAGGCCCAGATACCCAAGATGGAACAAGAATGGAAAGAACCAGAATGATTTAATGATTTTTAACAGTTTACTTTTAATTTTGCAAAGAATCTAGGACAAAAAGGATTAGATCTAGAAATGGCCATTTCCCACTAGAACTCAGTGCTAAGTGGAAGATACAAATTCTTAGATTTATGGAATAACTTTTTGTTGGAACATCATAAACGATCAAAACCAAAAGACATTTGGAATCTTCTTTTAGACTTCAGTACAATGATTGCAGATGACATGTCTAATTGTGATGAAGAAGGAGCATGGCCTGTTCTTATCGATGACTTTGTGGAATTTGCACACCCTCAAACTGCTGGGACAAAAAGTACCACAGTGTAGCACTAAAGGAACCTTCTAGAATGTACATAGTCTGTGCAATAAATACAATAGAAAATGGCACAATTTCTACTGGCTGGACTGAACTGAAGATCAATCCTCACACTCGAGAAAAAACTTTAAGAATACATCTTGGACAATGTCATATTTCATTTTTCTAATGGTGGTTTGGGCTTGTCTTCTGGTCAGGGTTGCTCTAAACATTTGTAATTCCAGCATTGTGGATTTCATCTTGTATCTATGGACCTACCTAGTTTATTCTCCCATAAGACTTATGGTGATTATTTTGAGGTTTCCATTCTCTCTTAAAGCACAATGCTGTCTTCATCAGAAAACAGTTGGCATAAGAATTAAACATATGAACAACACAAAGTAATTTGTAATAACTTCTTAAATATATATTTTGGGCCAGTTGCAAAGACTATGCTCATAGCACTTCCAATGAGAATGATATATTTAAGTGTACTGGATCTGGAATGGTGCTTTGGTTTGGGGAATTTTTTTTTTTTTTTCCTGGCAACTCACATGTGTTGTTGATGTGACTAGACTATCTGATGAAAAAACAATGTCAGAATAATCAACATGAAAATTTTTTATAACTTTGTGCCTACCTGAGAAATGTATTGTGTTTCAGACTCCTGATTTCAAAAGGTTCCACAGAACTACTCTGTGCTTACCTTACTCATGTTTACATATAATTGTCCTACAGGAGCTTTTATTTAGAAAATGTCTGCATAATGTTAGAGTCTACTCCTGTCTACATTTTGCACTACATAATTGAACTTCATTACGCTTTTGAAATGCTTACCTGCCTGTCACATAAGTTAAACTACTTGAATGTTTTGGCTTGCTACACAATACAATACTGTAAATTTAGGCATGAGGGTTTTTGTTTTGTTTTGTTTTCATTTTTATTTTTTTGTCATTGCACTATGGAATACAAATAAAATTCTCTTAATTTATAAGAAGATAGTAGGAGTTAAATTTTGAAAATGGTTGTGATGAGCTATGAAGTTCAATCTTTATAATATAGGTATTGTTCTTTCAAATAGTCCATTTTTGATGATTCCTTATTTTGTTGAAATTGCTTTAACTGCCAATCACTGTGGTTGCCAAATATTTACTTCAGAAGCAAAGATTTTCAAACAAGCATAAATAATGCAAAATACCAATCTGGCTTCTAGTCTTTTTACTGTTTTTGTTTCACTCAGATTAGCTCAGTCTTCTCATCAAAGCAGAATGCTATCTTGTTTGAATTTTTTTTATTACAAGACCCATGACTTGCTTTTATGCTGAAAATGGTCATTTTTCTCTGTTCACTTACTGACATGTGAAGAAGGGTTTCTTGCTCTCTTAAACATTTCTGTAAGGCAGGCTAGAAATGTAATCAAATGTTAGATGATTATGGTCTTTTGATAGGCACAGATTCTGCTTGGTATATCAGGCACTCTCTAAGGTCTAGGGTTGTTATTAACAAAGGAATGTACTTCAGAATAGCAGTGCATTTTTATGAAAACAAGGAAATTATTTTAAGAAACAATGACATATTAAAACTGCCTTTTATTTACATGATTTTGAAATAGACTAGAAAGTTTTCCCTACAGACATATTAATATTCCAATCATAACTTTAATTCAAGAATGCTGTTTTACCAAAAGAAAATTTTGAAAATTTCTATTCAGCTACTGGAATTGGTTATTAAATAAAAAAGAAGAAAGAAGAATTCTGCTGCTTTCAGTATTTCCTGATTTCAGTTTTGTAAATATAAAGAGGAACTTCAATTATGAAAAAATTTAAAAAGGTATCTATCTACATACATAACATATATATGTACTGTTTTGTTTCCTGTCTTGAAGATTTTGAATTATGGTTATTGTTTTCAGATTGACTAATTCACATATGCTGTGTTTTGCAATGAGATCCCATTAGCTTTTTTTTTCAATATAAATTCAATAAACACTTTATATTGAAAGTGTTTTCTTTAAAAGTCTGATTTCTTTAAAAGTTCATGGCCTAGTGCCTTGGATTTTACATATTTTTCTTTTTAAATCCAAAACCTTTTCAACAAAATAGTATTTGTCATCAGGTTGGTACTAAACACTTATAATTACTGTGTAATTATAAACAAAAAACATAAAGCTTTGAATATAATCATGTAGCGTAAAAGTTAAGGTTGTTCACTATGATGGCATCTTAGAATTAAACAAAACCTTTACTAGGGCTGAAAAAAAAAAAAGAATATTGCTGCTAAAGTCCTTTAAAATAAATCTTAAAATACACACGTGTTTTGATCTGTTAAAATGTAGGCTGCAGGCTTGATAACAGGAGCAGAAGGGTAAATCTAGCCTCTATTGACTTCTGAAAAAAAGCTTTCCCAAATTAACTCAGTAAATTGAGAGCACAATTAAACTTGGAATCACACAGCCCTCTGCTTCTCAGCTCACTGAGTTCAGGCTCTACAAGCCATGGTTTATATTTTTGCATGACACATCTGGAAAGCTCAATTACTGGGAAGTTTTGAAGTAAATACCATATGTAGGAAGTAGTGACAGTGACCAAGATATAAACACATATTGTTATACTATTCGGCTTAGAATTGTGTTTAGATGTTTTTCACTTAAATGAAGATTATTTTTTAATTTGCAGACTGGTGGCACTTCTTAGAAAGGATCAGAGATACCAGAGCAAGAACAAAAGTCCTGGAATCTCCATTTGGTTTCAGCACAGATTTCCTCAACAAATCACCTTTAGCATAGCTATTTAACTTCTCTGAAAGCCAATGGCTTTGTTCTTTGATAAAAAAAAATAACAACAACAAAAAAACAAAAACAAAAAAACAGTGTCAGGGGTGGGTGTGGTGGCTCATTCCTGTAGTCCCATCACTTTGGGAGGATGAGGAGGGCTGATGGCTAAGCCCAGGAGTTTGAGACCTGGGCAACATGGAGAAACTCTGGCTCTTCAAATTTTCCAAAACATTAGCTAGGCATGGTAGCTTGCACCTGTAGTCCCAGCTACTCAGGAGGCTGAGGTGGGAGAATCCATTGAACTTAGAAGTCAAGGCTGTAGTGAGCCAAGATGGTGTCATTGCACTCCAGCCCGGGAGTCAGAGCAAGACCCTGTTGCCCAGGCAAAAGCCAAAACCAAAAACCAAAACCAACCAACCAACCAAAAAGCACAAAAAAACCAGTGTGAGGCAGAGAGGTACTGAAACCAGACATTTATCATTAGTTCTGGTTTTGTCACCAAATTTGGAAATCTAGGTAACTCACTTTAATTTTTGATACTTTTTACTTTTAATTTTCCTATAAGAGCTAACATATAGCTTTTCTTTGGTATATCCTGCACAGAAAGGCTGTTATATCACTTTCTACATTTTACAAATACATTTTACAGTTAATATGATCAAGAAGAAGATTTCAAAGGTTAAGAGCAAGGACAATAAATTCCAAAATTAGGGAATTTACAAATTAGAATATTCTAAACAGATTTTAAAAATTGAGATATGTACAGTAATTTTAGTATTTATTTTTGTTAAGGGGATAGTAAGGAAATGCTAGTAACAGTAAAGTATTAAAAGGAACCATGACAAAAATATGTTAAGCCAAAAATGACACAAATGCCCTTGATACGTAATTTGAAATGGGATAGGAGAAGCAAAGGCAGGCTGCAATGTAGATCTGACTTCAAGCCAGGAGGAATACTTCTACTACAAGTATGTTTTTCTTTTGTGAAAGATTGCTCAGAACATGGGTAGTCAAGACCACAGAGTTTTTATAATCTGGATGATGGTGCAAATAAAAGGTATGCTTCTATAAAACAAAGAAAATAGTTAAGTCACTCTGATAAAGCAAGGAAATGAAAGAACTACTAAGAATGAAGATACTAAGACCTATTTCCTCAAATTGTTGTTTACTTTATAAACATTAACTAATGCACCACTCTTCTAAGGTGTTAGTTTTACTCAGATACCAGAGGTTAAGTGACTTGCCTTATGGTCTTATACTAAAATGGCAGCAGAGGAGAATTTACAGTCAGAACTGGTGGCAGATTCCCATTCACAGTTTGTAAGATCATGCTGTTGTCCCGTGACAGCAGTAGCATAATTTTAAATCAGCCAGCAGAGCTGCAAACTGCTTGAACCAGTACTTTCTAAGGCCAATAGTACCCGTGTATCAAATGAAAACAACAGGGTACAGAATTAGAACTGCCAATCAGTCATTCTCTCGAAGTTTCCTATTGGCAACTCTAATATTCTTCCCTCTTTCCAGCTTGTTTACTTTTATACAATCTTGTAGAGAAATTCCAGGAGTGAGAGGATGTAGAATATGAAGCTGGTTTTCATCTCTTTACAATGAAATTTCTTTCCAGGTAGTTTCTCAAAAGCCAAGCCAAACATTTAAGATGGTCAAAACTAATGCCTATAACTTAAAATAGAGAAGAACTGCACACACAAATGTCTAACAGAGAACTCACCAAATAAATTATGAAATTTTATATGAGGGAATATAGTTTAGTCATTAGAAATTATTCTTGAGAATAATATTTAATGCTATACATTATTAGGCATTTATAAAATAACATGATATTTCTGTAAGAAAAAAGTGACTGTATGTGTAAATATATCAAGAAAAGGTCTCCAAAGAAAAAAAAAGAAATGTACACAACTACTGCATTTTAGTTAGTATCTGCTTTTTGGAAGAGTAAGTGTTATAATTCTAAGACTACATCACTGAATATTCCAGGATTGAGTATCTAAATAAATATATCTCTATTAACAATACTGTGGTACCTTACAGGTAGAAAGAGGAGTTATTAATAAAAAAGGAGGAAGACTAAATGAACACTTTGGTCTTAGATTGAAATAAGAGGTATTCGAATGGTAAATATAGATGCTTTTGCACACAAATACACACACGAGAGGTAAATGGACATACAAATAAATATAAATGTCCATGTATACATACTTTTATTTCCTTGGTTTGTACACTGAGAGGGCCTAGAAGCAAAGATACCCAAGTAGCAATGGAATGCAGCAAGCACCTAGATTTTATATTTTTGAGACAGGGTCTCGCTCTGTCACCTGGGCTGAAGTACAGTGACTTGATCATTGCTCATTGCGACCTTGACCTCCTGGGTTCAAGCAATTCTCTCACCTTGGCATCCTCTACGCTCCACCACTACACCCAGCTAATTTTTAAATCTTTTGAGGAGATGGGGTCTCACTATGCTGCCTAGGCTGGTTCTGAACTCCTGGCCTCAGTGATCCTCCCATCTTGGCCCCCTAAAGTGCTGAGATTACAGGTATGAACTACCATGCCCAGTCCAGATTTTAGTTTCTACAACCATTCTCTGATAAAAGAAATCAGGGTTCTTTAAAAAAAAAGCCAATTCCAAGGCTGGGCAGGGACAGAACAAGATACCAGAATGCAAGGTAGTATTTAAGAAACATTGGGGGATGAGTCTATACTTATATAAATAAATGACTGAATAAAGTAAATAAATGGAGAAGAAGGGAAGTTCTTCCTTATACTGTAATTCCAAGAATGATGAAAATAGAAAATCACAGTAGTAATAACTGTTCCAGGCAAATATCACCAATGGATGCTGAAAATAATGTTAAAAAGCATGACAAGAGACAGGATATTTATATAATCTCAAAGTTTCTCCCCAAAATATAGTTGTTAATTACAAAAGAAGAAAAGTAGCTTTATTGCGAAGAAGGCTGGCAGACACCACCTCAATTGTATAAAGCATATCATTGCCAAACACATCTGTCAAAAGCCTCCTGATATGATACACTACGAAGACAAACCATCACTGCTGTGGTATTCTTGATAAAGAATACCACAAACTTAAATGTAATCATAAGGAAACATCAGGCAAATCCATACTGTGGGATGACTCCATAAAATAACTGCCTGGTACTCTTCACAATTGCCAAGGAAGAGAAGAGGAAGGAGACATGACAACTAAATGCAACATGGGATCCTGAATTGAATCATGGCAGAGAGAGAAAAGGCAATTATTGGGATAAAATTCATATTGACAAAATTTGAACAGGTCTGTAGATTTGTTAACAGAACTGGACCAACATTGAGTTAAGAAGTTAACTTTAGGAGAGGCTAGGTAAAATGTATAAGAGAATTTCATTGTAGGATTTTACAAACTTTTTATAAGCTTGAAATTATTTCCATACAAAAGTTGATTAAAAAAAGTAAAAATTCACTAAAAAAAAAAGAAAGCCTCATATTCATGTGGATGAAGATAAAATTACTATGAACGACTTTTAGTATGCTACTTTTCCAAATTAACTACAATGAAGTGTACTACTTTTATAATTAAAGAGAAAATGATTTCTCTTTACATGCGAATTGGAAGGATCAACAATATTCAAGAAATATAAATATTATCCCAGGACACTGTATATAAGGATACACACACACACACACACACACACACACACACACACACACCTGTTATAAAAATATCTAATAGAGGATAAAGGTACCTGGATGAATCCTTTTTCTTAAAAGTAAATTTAGAAACAGAATCCTTCAAGAAATTTCCTAGATTATGATAGAGCTTTTGAATCATTATTGACTGAATGCTAAAAAAGAATCAATGAGTTGATAATGCAATATAGGTTTCAGAAGTGATATACATATAAAAATTATAATACGTAATCAATATATCTGCAAGTATAAAAATTTAATTTATCTTGCCATTTCTCTTCAACCCTTTCTGACCCCAGAGTTCGTTAACAAGTCAGTGTTTGAGAGAGGAAAAGAAGTTATAGGAAACACAAATGAGTATCCAGGGCAACAGCTAAAACTTCAGGACCTTTAACCTTTGTGAAGTGTGACTAATAAGCAGTAGCAAATCACCTTCCTCAATAAGTAAACCATGTGTTAGTTACAAAAGAATGTAAAAACGTGTTATATGTTTATTATAGCCTTACTTCCCTTCCAATTTTTGATAACTTGAGCTTACTTTATTTTTTATAATACTTCTAGTTTCTAAAACAGTAACATTGCTATTTTTGATAATAAAAATATTTGAGACTCATTTTAAAACATGCAAACATTTAAGAATAGCATAAAGAAGAAATTAAAAATCACCCCCAAATCCTGCTACCCAGGTAGCACTACTGTTAATCTTTTGGTGGACCCCATTCTGGATCTCCTCTCTGGGTATATGTTCGTATACAGATATGGACATTGAACATAAATGTAGAGTTCACAAATGGAATTGTAATATTTCATAGTGTTCTAATAACCTGAGAGATACTTAGATTATTTCCAAGCCTTAACTTTGCAAATAATTTCATAATGTATATTCTTGTACATACATATATTTATATAGACTAACTTACTTTACCTTTAAAAACCTTAAATCTTTTGAAAATTTTAAAAATGGGTTTTTATTATAAACATGTCCAAAACAGGTACAAAGTAGAAAATCAAAATCCTTTATAATTGTAATCCTTTAGGTATTCTTCCCCCACCAAAACCAGCTCTTCTTACAATCATCCCCCAATAATGTCAGCTCTGTTCTTCTAGTTGCTATGGAGAAAAGCCTTGAAATCATCATTGGTTCCTTGCTTTCCCTAAAAATCCTTGTTCATTAGAAGAGTCTGTTAGTTCTCCTTAGAAAAATATTCAGTATCTGACCAATTCTCATCAATCTCAACCATATTAACTTGATCAAACTACCATCATTGCTTGTCCAGCACTAGAGCACTTAAGGTATAAAAAGGACATTGATATGGTTTCAAACTCCACATTGCAACTAACCTTCAAGAAATACTCCTCGTCAGGTTCTGGTGTAGCATTAAAGAAGAATATCCACAATTATCTGAAAAGGCTATAAAAAGACTCTTCTCTTTTTAAACTACTTACCTCTCTAGGGTGTTTTTTTTTTTTTTTTTTTCCCATATACTTCAACTAAAACATCCTATTGCAATAGACATTTTATGTTTTTTGTAAAGGGAGATACATAAATCTAGTTAAATCTCTATTAAGTTGGATATTAAAGATATTTACAAAGCATAAAAACTGCCATACTTCTCACTAATTATTTTTGTTTTAACCATCTCTTTCGATCTTGTTTTACAATAAGCCTCTTTGGTATTCCTTGAATGTATCAAGTAACTTCCTATATGAGAACTTTCTTACTGTTTGGAATACAAACCTCTAGAAACCCTATGGTTCACTCTCTTCTTTAATTTTTTGTTAAATGTTACCTTATTAGTGAGATAGTTCCTGAATATCATATTTAAAAATAGTACAAACAGTACCCTCCATCTTTCTCTTTATTTCCTTTACAATTCTTTATTGTTAAAAAAAAACCAGTTATTTAAAAATGGCAGTTATTACCTATTAATTTACATTTTAAATTGTCAGTCTTCCTCATTTTGAGTGAAATTCCATAACAGAAGGGACTCTTCTGTCTTGTTCATTACTATATGCTCAGTGCCTAGAAAAGTATCTGGCACATAGTTTGCCTTCAATACATTTTAGTAGAATGGGTGACTGAAACTGTCATCTTATTTCATTTACATTTGCTTTTACGCTGGAAATTCTTGATATGATCAACCAGTTGTTTCTCAACAATGCTACCATAAAGTTGTTAAATGCAAGTACATTTTATCCTAAAACTAGAAATAACAGGGCAGGAATGATGGGAGAAAACATACATGGGTATTAAAAATGACTTTCATACCTGACATACTCTGAGAGCCTGGTCCAAGACTGTTTTGGTATCAGTGTCATAATCTGGGCAGGGTAGCATGGCTCGGCTGAGATGTGCCTGTAGCAGGAGATGGGCTTTGGTATGAGGGCTGTCAAATGAATGAGGATTTAATTCAATGGGAAGACATTTTGCCAGTTCACTATTCATGTTATCTTCATTGTGTCTCACTGGCAAATCTGTATACTCTTCTGCATCCTGAAAAAGAAAAAGCCCCACAATGTTGAATCGAAGTATAATAATTAATGTACTTCTTAGCTTTAACTACTGACGTTTAAAACATGGCTAAGAAAAATCATACAATAATCATATCCCTTAGAATTTCGCTTGTTCAATACTATCATTAATACATTAATGATAGTGAGTAATGTACAATCTATGTGAAATTCATGAATGTTCCTTTGTATTTACAGTCAACAAAAATAACAGAGTATTTACTAGGCTTCACACACTATGCATGACACTGGGGCCACAGTAGTGAAGCAGAAGCTGAGAGCCCATCAGAAAAATTGTTTATCTACCATAAACAAATTCTATAAAGTGTAATAAATGTTATGATATGGTAAAAATACAGAGTGTTGAATGGAAATTCAGTTGGGGGGACATACTTATTTTAGAGGGTCAGGGAAAGCTTTCTGAAAAAGTGATGTTTAACTTAAGATCTTGTGAATAAATAGAAGAAATAAGACAGGGCTGGAGAAAGGGGCAAGGATAGGATTGGCAAGATGAGAAAGGGTGAAGAGCAGAATTATTAAGTTACTATTTATTATAACAAATTAGATCACAGTCAGATTGTTCTGGAATGTTTCAATTTTTAATCTTAGGTTTTTTTAAGGTAAGTAGTAAAAAGTAGTCTCCATGATATCAGTCAATAAGTACCAACCGAACCTACAAACTGAAACTAGAACTGTTATGTTAAAAAATAGACTGACCTATTTATTAGTGTTTGTTGTGAAATAAAAATCCTATTTTTCCAAATATGCAGTTATTTGAGATTGTCCATGGATGTTGATATGAATCCTACATCAGACATAACATATATTGGATATGTTAATATTCAAACAGGGGGCTGCATTTATCCTCCTACTGCAACTGCCCCTTCCTCCAAAAAAAAGATGAAACCTATGAGACAGTAGTCTTCAAGATGCTGAACATAAAACTATGAAAGACAATGATCACTGATATATAGAAAACAAACTAGGTGACCCTTAGCATTGCCTCAGCTTACTGCATGAAGAGTTACCATACTGTGATGTAGTAAGAGGGAATCCAGGTGCACCTGGAGGAGTCCTACATTGAGGAGATGAAGAAGGCATTAACTAAGTAGTGGAGAATAATTAGCTCTAAGACAAATATTACTCTAGACCTGCCTAGCAAATCAAAAAGCAACACTTAAAAGGATCAAACAGCTTTCAAGTAAATTAACTGCATTCCAGAACAGAGCTCACGAAGATTTATAGGAATACAAAAAATATGTAGTACTCAAGAAGATGAAATTCACAAGGTATGGCATCTAATTAATGATTATCGACTATACAGAAAAGCAGGAAAAGAGGATCTGTAACAAGGATAATAATCAATTAATGAAAACTTAGGACTGACATAGATTTCAGAATTAGCAGACAAAGAAAACAGTTGTTGCAACTGTATTTTACATTTTAAAAAAGTTAATGACGACTACTCAATTCAGATTTCTAGAGCTAAACATGACAATGTCTGAGATAAAAAATAAACTGAATTTTATTAATGGAAGAATACACACTGAAGGAGAAATTTGTAAACTTAAAGACATCAATAGAAACTATTAAAAATGAAACACAAAGAGAAAAAAGAATTTTAAAAATCAACACAGCATTAATGAGTTGTGACATAACTTCAAGTGGCCTAATGTACTTTGAGGGAGGAAGGGCAGAAAAAAATTTTAAGAAATGGTTACTGGAAAAGTTATAATTTGATATAAACTATAAATCTATAGATTTGAGAAGTTCAACAAATCTCAACCAAAGAAAAATGAAGAAAATTACACAACCATAATTCATCACTACTGAATTGCTCAAAATCACTAATAAAGAGAAAATACGAAAAGCAGCCAGAGGAAACACTAGGTTACATACATTGGAAGGAAGATAAGAAAGCAGATTTCTCATCAGAAATAATACTATAAGGCAACAGTGAAGCAACATCTTTAATTTACTGTAAGGAAAACAACTGTCAATCTAGAATGCTAAATTCAGTGAAAATAAAATCTTTCAAAAGTGAAGAATTTTCAAACATACAAAAGCTGAAATAATTCAGCTGGCCTGCTTAATGTTAAAGTCATTGTTCAGGCATAAGACAAATTATACCAGATGAAAATATGAACCTATACAAAGAAATAAAGAGCACTAAAAGTGGTAATTTCATGGATAAATATGTAAGAATTTGTTATTACTCTAATATCATTGAATAAAAAATGATTGTTTAAGCCAAAATAATAAAGAATGCACTATGGAGTTTATAATACATGAAAAAGTAAGATATATGACACAACAGCATAACTTCTAGTAGGGGGAGAAATGGAGGTATAAGATTGTGGGGTTCTCTTACTATATATGAAATGTTAAAATACGATTTGAAGATAGACTGTGATGTTAAAAATGTACACCATGAATTTTAAAGCAACCACTAAAAGAGCAAAATGCAAGAGTTATAGCTAGAAAACCATGGAGGATAAGAAATAACTAATCTATTTTCAAAGAATTAAAAATAGGACTACCCCTTGACCCAGCAGCCCCACTACTAGGTATCTACCTGAAGGAAAAGAAATCATTATATCAAAAAGATATCTGCACTGGTATGTTTGCTGTAGCACTATTTACAATAGCAATATTACAGAATAAACTATAGTGTCCATCAATGGGTAACTGAATAGAGAAAATGTGGTATATACCATGGAATGCTATGCAGCCATAAAATGAATGAAATGATGTCTTCTGCAGCAATATAAATGGAGGTGGAGGCCATTATCCTAAGTGAAATAACTCAGAGCATCAAATACTGCATGTTCTCACATGTAAGTGGTAGGTAGATAATGGGTACACATGGACATGCATACACATAGAATTAAGAGACACTGGGGACTCCAAAAGGAAGAATGGTGGGAGGGGGATAAGAGTTGAAAAATTACTTATTGGGTACAATGCTCACTATTTGGGTGATGGGTATACTAGAAACCCAAACTCCACCACACAATATATCCACGTAATGCATCCGTATATGTACCACCCTGAATTTATGAATTTTTTTTAAATAATCCAAATGAAGGTAAAAATAAAGAACAAAAACATAAAGAACAGATGGAATATGTGAAGTATGTTTTCATACCATAATGAAATTAAATTAGAAATCAGTAACAATCTGTGGAAAACAAATAAGATTATACACTTAAACCTAAGCATATCAACAGTCACATTAAATGTAAATTGCCTAAACAACTCCAGTGGAGGTCAGACATTATCTACATAATAATAAAGCATGACCCAACTACAGTTGTCCCCTGGTTTCTATGCGGGATTGATTCCAGGACCCCCTGCAGATACTTAAATCCACAGATACTCAAGTCTCTTATATAAAATGTGTAGTATTTGCATATAACTTACACATATACTCCTGTATACTTTAAATCATCTCTAGATTACTTACAATACCTAATATAATCTAAATGCTATGTACATACTTGTTATACTGTATTGTTTAGGGAATAATGACAACAAACAAAAGTCTATACAGGTTCAGTACAAATTCAGCCATTTTTTGTTTGTTTATGAATATTTTCTATCTGCAACTGATAGAATCTATGAATGCAGACCCATGGGCACAGAGGGCCAACTATATATGTTTGCCTGCTACCATATATAAATACATGTATGTATGTGTAGCTATGCATATATTAATATATAGAGAGACAAATATGTTAAAAGTAAAGAAATAGAAAAAGCTATGCTATGCTAACAGTAGTTCAAAGAAAAGTGGAGTGGCTATATTAATTTCAGACAATGTAGATTTCAGAGCGAAGATTATTTTCAAGGATAAAGATGGTAACTTCATAACTATAATGGAGCCAATCAATCAGAAGGACATAACAATCTGAACCATTTGTGTCCTGATTAACAGCTTCAAAATCCGTGAAAAATAATCTGTAGAAGTACATGGGGAAATAGGAAAAAAAATCACAAGTATTGCTGATGATTTCAATACCTATCTCTCAATAATCACTAAAACAAGTAGAAAAAATAAACAAGAATATAGAATTTAACAACACTCTCAACTAAGTTGACTTGATTGACATTCGTAAAACACACAACCCCAAAACAGTAGAATATATTTATTCTCAAGAACACAGAGACTATTTACTGAGATAGATCATATTAGGGGGTCATAAAAACAAATTTGAAGTGATATTTTGACTGCAAGAAAATTAAATGGGAAATCAATGACAGACAGATCTCTGGAAAATCCCAAATATTTAGAAACTAACTAATACACCTCTAAATAACTCAAGATTGAAATAAAAAATAAAACAGGAAATGAGAACACATTTTGCACTGAATGAAAATAAAAACATATCAGATTTTGTGGGACATCACTAGAACAGTTCTTTGGAGGGATTTATAAAACTAAATATCTATATTACAATTGAAGGATTGCTGGCAAAATGGCTAATAGGAGTAGGTCTGGTCTGCAGTTCTCAGTGAGATCAATGCAGAAGGTAGGTGATTTCTGCATTTCCAACTAAAGTACCCAGTTCATCTCACTGGGACTGGTTGGACAGTGGGTGCAGACCACGGATGGCAAGCTGAAGCAGAGTGTGGCGGCGTCTGACCCAGGAAGCACAAGGGGTCAGGGGATTTCTCTCCCCTAGCCAAGGTAAGCTGCAAGAGACTGTACCAGGAAGAATGGTGCATTCTGGCCCAGACACAGAGCTTTTCTCAGTCTTTGCAACTGGCAGACCAGGAGATTCCCTCCAGTGCTTATGCCACCAGGGCCCTGGGTTTCAAGCACAAAATGGGGCAGCTGTTTGGGCAGACAGTGAGCTAGTGGCAGGCGTTTATTTTCTTTTTCAAACCCCATTGGCACCTGGAATGCTTTCACTCCCCTGGAAAGTGAGACAGAACCCCTCCCTTCCCTGGAAAGGGGGCTAAAGCCAGGGAACCAAGTGGTCTGGCTTGGCAGATCCCACCGCAAAGGAGCCCAGCAAGCTAAGATCCATTGACTTGCAATTCCAGCACAGCAGTCTGAGGTCAACCTAGGACACTCAAGCTTGATGGGGCGAGGAAGGGCAGTTGCCACTGCTGAAGCTTGAGTAGGCAGTTATCTCCTCAAGATGGCCGAATAGAAACAGCTCCAGAGTGCAGTTCCCAGTGAGAACAGCACAGAGGGTGAGTGCTCACTGCATTTCCAAACAAGTTTTCACTGTCCACAGACCAGGAGATTCCCAGGCCGAAAAGTGCCACAAGTTTTCAGCTCGGCGGTTTCAGCCGGTGCCGGGTTGGTGCACAGAAACTCACACAAGTCTGGGCGGCCGTTTCCACTGGCACCAGGAATGTCATTCGACAGAGCTGCCCATTCAGCTGAAAGGGAGGGAGCTGAGACAGGGACCCAGGCGATCTGGCTCAGTGGGCACCATCCCCCACAAAACAAGCAATCTGAAATGCTCTGGATTGAGAGTTTTGCAGCAAGCACAGCTGGACCCAGGACGGTCCAGCTCAGTGAAGGGTGTCCCCCACTACTGAGGCAGTCCACCAACACCGAGGCAGTTCACACAGCAGCTGGGCAGAGCCTACTACAGTTCAGCAATGCCTCTGCTGGCAGACTGTGACTAGACTACTCTGTGCAGGGCAGGGCATCTATGAAAAAGGCAGCAGCATGACAGGAACTTATAAATAAAGCTGACCTTCCTAGGACAGAGCACTTGGGAAAGAGGTAGTTATAAGTTCAGCTGCAGCAGACTTAAAGGTACATGCCCAGCAGCTCTGCACGGAACAACAGAGCTCCCAGCACAGCACTTGAACTCCTATAAGTGACAGACTGTCTCCTCAAGCAAATTCCCAACCCCCGTATACCCAAAGAGACACCTCATAAAGGAGAGCTCAGGCCGACATCTGGCAGGTACCCTTCTGGGATGAGAATAGCAGAGGAAGAAACCGGCGGCACCCCTTGCTGTTCTGCAGCTCACACGGAAGATCCCAAGGCGAGCAGGGTCTGGAGTGGACCTCTAGCAGTTCTGCAGCAGAGGGGCCTGACTGTTAGAAGGAAAACTAAGAAGCAGAAGGAAATAGCTTCAACATCAACAAAAAGGATGTCCACTCAGAGACCCCATTCTAAAGTCACCAACTACAAAGACCACAGGTAGATAAAGCCATTAAGATGGGAAGAAACCAGAGCAAAAAGGATGAAAACACCAAAAACTAGAATGCCTCTCCTCCTCCAAGGGATCACAGCTCCTCACCAGCTAGGGATCAAAGATGGATGGAGAATGAATCTGATGAACTGACAGGAACAGGTTTCAGAAGGTAGATAATAACAAACATCTCAGAGCTAAAGGAACATGTGCTAACCCAATGCAAAGAAACTAAGAATCTAGAAAAAAGGTTAGATGAGATGCTAACTAGAATAAACAGCTTAGAGAAAAATATAAATGACTTGATGGTGCTGAAAAACACAGCACGAGAACTTCACAAAGCATACACAAATTTCAATAGCCGAATCGACCAAGCAGAAGAAAGGATATCAGAGATTGAAGATCAACTCAATGAAATAAAATGAGAAGGCAAAAATAGAGAAAAAAGGGTGAAAAGATATGAATAAAGCCTCCAAGAAATATGGGATTATGTGAAAAGACCTAATCTACGTTTCATAGGTGTACCTGAATGTGATGGAGAGAATGAATCCAAGCTGGAAAACACTCTACAGGATATTATCCAGAACTTCCCCCACCTAGCAAGGCAGGCCAACATTTAAGTTCAGGAAATACAGAGAACACCACAATGATATTGCTCAAGAAGAGCAAACCCAAGGCACATAATCGTCAGATTCACCAGGGTTGAAATGAAGGAAAAACTGCTAAGGGCAGCCAGAGAGAAAGGTTGGGTTACCCACAAAGGGAAGCCCATCAGACTCACAGTGGATCTCTCCACAGAAACCCTACAAGCCAGAAGAGAGTGGGGGCCAATATTCAAGATCCTTAGAGAAAAGAACTTTCAACCTAGAATTTCATATCCAGTCAAACTAAGCTTCATAAGTGAAGGAGAAAGAAAATCCTTTATGGACAAGCAATTGCTGAGAGATTTTGTCACCAACAGGCCTGCCTTACAAGAGCTCCTGAAAGAAGCACTAAACAAGGAAAGGAACAACCAGTACCAGCCACTCCAAAAGTGTACCAAATGGTATAAACCATCGACACAATGAAGAAAATGTGTCAACTAACAGGAGAATCCAGCTAACATCAAAATGGCAGGATCAAATTCATGCATAACAATATTAACCTTAAATGTAAATGGACTAAAACACCCCAATCAAAAGACACAGACTGGCAAACTGGATAAAAAGTTAAAATCCATCGGTGTGCTGTTTTCAGGAAACCCATCTCATGTGCAAGGACACACACAGGCTCAAAATAAAGGGATGGAGGAAGATTTATCCAGCAAATGGAGAGCAAAAGTAAGCTGGAGTTGCAATCCTAGTCTCTTGATAAAATGGACTTTAAACCAACAAAGATCAAAAGAGACAAAGAAGGGCATTACATAATGGTAAAAGGGATAAATGCATCAAGAAGAACTAACCATCCTAAATATATAGGCACCCAATACAGGAGCACCCAGGAAGTTCTTAATGACCTACAAGGAGACTTAGATTCCCACAAAATAGTAGTGGGAGACTTTAACACTCCACTGTCAATATTAGGCAGATCAACGAGACAGAAAATTAACAAGGATATCCAGGACTTGAACTCAGATCTGGACCAAACAGACCCAAAAGACGTCTACAGAAATCTCTACTCCAAATCCAGAGAATATACATTCTTCTCAGCACTGCATTGTACCTACTCTAAAATTGATCACATAATTGGAAGTAAATGACTTCTCAGCAAATCCAAAAGAACGGAAATCATAACAGTCTCTCAGACAACAGTGCAATCAAATTAGAACTCAGAATTAAGAAACTAACCCAGAACTGCACAATTTCATGGAAACTGAACAACTGGCTCCTGAATGTCGACTGGATAAACAATGAAATGAAGGCAGAAATAAAGATGTTCTTTGAAACCAACAAAAACAAAGACACATCGTACCAGAATCTCTGGTACACATTTAAAGCAGTGTCTAGAGAGAAATTTATAGCAATAAATGCCCACCAGAGAATCAAGAGAAGCGAGGAAAGATCTAAAATCAACACCCTATCGTCAAAATTGAAAGAGCTAGAGGAGCAAGATCAAAAAAATCTCAAAAGCTAGCAGAAGACAAGAAATAACTAAGATCAGAGCAGAACTGAAGAAGATAGAGACATAAAAAACCCTTCAAAAAATCAATAAATCCAGGAGCTGGTTTTTTGAAAAGATCAACAAAATAGACAGACCAGTAACCAGATTAATAAAAAAGAAAAGGGAGAAGAATCAAATAGATGTAATAAAAAATGATAAAGGGGATCTCACCCTGACTCCACAGAAATACGAAGTACAATAAGAGATCACTAAAAACAACTCTATGCGCATAAATCAGTAAACCTGGAAGAAATGGATAAATTCCTGGACACTTGCACCCTCCCAAGCCTAAACCAGGAAGAAACTGAAACCTTAAACAGACCAGTAACAAGGGCTGAAGTTGAGGCAGCAATTAATAGCCTACCAACCAAAAAAAGTCCTGGTCCAGATGGGTTCACAGCTGAATTCTACCAGATGTACAAAGAGGAGCTGGTACCCTTCCTTCTGAAACTATTCCAAACAATACAAAAAGAGGGAATCCTTCCCAAATCATTTTATGAGACCAACATCATTCTGATACCAAAATGCAGCAGAGACTCAACAAAAAAAGAAAACTTCAGGCCAATATCCATGATGAGCATAGATGTAAAAATCTTCAATAAAATACTGGCAAACCAGCACATCAAAAAGTTTATACATCACGATCATGTAGGATTCACTCCGGGGGATGCAGGGCTGGTTCAACATATGCAAGCCTATAAACGTAATCCATTTCATAAACAGAACCAAAGACAAAAACCACATGATTATCTCAGTATAGGCAGAGAAGGCCTTCGAAAAAATTCAACAGCCCTTTATGCTAAAAACTCTCAACAAACTAGGTATCAAAGGAACATATATCAAAATAATAAAAGCTATTTATGACAAACCTATAGCCAATATCATACTGAATGGGCAAAAACTGGAAGCATTCCCTTTGAAATCCAGCACTAGACAAGGATGCCCTCTGTCACCACTCCTATTCAATATAGTATTGTAAGTTCTAGCCAGAGCAATTAGGCAAGAAAAAAAAAAAAAAATAAAGGGTAAATGATTGGGAAAAGAGGAAGTAAAATTGTCTCTATTTGCAGACAACATGATTGTATATTTAGAAGAACCTATCATCTCAGCCCAAAATCTCCTGAAACTGATAAGCAACTTCAGCAAAGTCTCAGATAAAAAATCAATGTGCAGAACTCACAAGCATTTCTATATACCAATAACAGACTAAAAGAGAGCCAAATCATGAGCGAACTCCCCATTCACAATTGCTACAAAGAGAATAAAATACCTAGGAATACAACTAACAAAGGATGTAAAGGACCTCTTCAAGGAGAACTACAAACCACTGCTCAAGGAAATAAGAGAGGACACAAAGAAATGGAGAAACAGTCCATGCACATGGTTAGGAAGAATCAATATCGTGAAAATGGCCATACTGCCCAAAGTAATTTGTAGATTTAATGCCACCCCCATCAAGCTACCAATGACCTTCTTCACAGAACTGGAAAAAAACACCTTAAACTTCATATAGAACCAAAGAGAGCACACATAGCCAAGACAATCCTAAGAAAGAAGAACAAAGCCAGAGGCATCACGCTACCTGACTTCAAACTATATTACAAAGCTACATTAATCAAAACAGGCTGGTACTGGTACCAAAACAGAGATATTGACCAATGGAACAGAACAGAGGCCTTGGAGGCAATGCCACACATCTACAACCATCTGATCTTTGACAAACATGACAAAAATAAGCAATGGGGAAAGGATTCCTTGTTTAATAAATGGTGTTGAGAAAACTAGCTAGCAGTGTGTAGAAAGCAGAACTGGACCCCTTCCTGACACTTTACACTAAAATTAACTCCAGATGGATTAAAGAGTTAAACGTAAGACCTAACACCATAAAAACTCTAGAAGAAAACCTAGGAAAAACTATTCAGGACATAGGCATAGGCAAGGACTTCATGACTAAAACACCAAAACAACAAAAGCCAAAATAGACAAATGGGACCTAATTAAACTGCAGAGCTCCTGTACAGCAAAAGAATAATTAGAGTGAACCAGCAACCAACAGAATGGGAAAAATTTTTGTAATCTACCCATCTGACAAAGGGCTAATATCCAGACTCTACAAAGAACTAAAACAGCTTCACAAGAAAAATCAAACAAACCTATCCAAAAGTGGGAGAAAGATATGAACAGACACTTTTCAAAAGAAGACATATATGCAGCCAACAAATATATGAAAAAAAAAGCTCATCATCACTGATTATTAGAGAAATGCAAATCAAAACCACATTGAGATACCACCTCATGCCAGTTAGAATGGCGATCATTAAAAAATCTGGAGACAACAGATGCCGGAGAGGATGTGGAGAAATAGGAACACTTTTACACTGTTGGTGGGAGTGTAAACTAGTTCAACCATTGTGGAAGACAGTGTAGTGCTTCCTCAAGGACCTAGAAATAGAAATTTCATTTGACCCAGCAATCCCATTACTGGGTATATACCCAAAGGATTATAAATCATTGTATTACAAAGACACATGTACACGTATGTTCATAGCGGCACTGTTTCCAATAGCAAAGACCTGGAACCAACCCAAATGCCCACTGACGATAGATTGGACAGGAAAATGTGGCCCATATACACCATGGAATACTATGCAGCCATAAAAACGATGAGTTCGTGTCCTTTGTAGGGACATGATGCATCTGGAAACCATAATTCTCAGCAAACTGACACAAGAACAGAAAATCAAACACCACATGTTCTCACTCACAGGTGGGTGTTGAACCATGAGAACACATGGACACAGGGAGGGGAGCATTACACAATGGCATCTGTTGGGGGGGGCCCAAGGGAGGGACAGGGGTGGGAAGGTCGGGGGAGGGATAACATGGGGAGAAATGCCAGATGTAGGTGATGGGGGGGATGGAGGCAGCAAACCACATTGCTAGGTGTGTACGTATGCAAGAATCCTGCATGATCTGCAGATGTACCCCAGAACCTAAAGTACAATAATAATAATTTTTAAAAAAAGGTTAAAAAAAAAAGAAAACCAGCACAAGACGAGGATGCCCTCTCTCACCCCTCCTATTCAACACAGTATTAGACATTCTGGCCAGGGCAATCAGGAAAGAGAAAGAAATAAAAGGTATTCAATTAGGAAAAGAGGAATTCAAATTGTCTCTCTTTGCAGATCACATGATTGTATATTTAGAAAATCCTATTGTCGCAGCTCAAAATCTCCTTAGGCTGATAAGCAACTTCAGCAAAGCCTCAGAATACAAAATCAATGTGCAAAAATCATAAGCATCCCTATACACCAATAACAGACAAACTGAGAGCCAAATAATGAGTGAATTCCCATTCACAACTGCTACAAAGGGAATAAAATACCTAGGAATACAACTAACAAAGAATGTAAAGGACCTCTTCAAGGAGAACTATACTGCTCAAAGAAATGAGAGGACACAAACATATGGAAAAACATTCCATGCTCATGCATAGGAAGAATCGATATTGTGAAAATGGCCATACTGCCCAAAGTAATTTATAGATTCAATGCTATCCCCATCAAGCTACCATTGACTTTCTTCACAGAATTGGAAAAAACTACTTCAAATTTCATATGGAACCAAAAAGAGCCTGCATAGCCAACACAATCCTAAGCAAAAAGAACAAAGCTGGAGGCATCACATTACCTGACTTCAAATTATACTACATGGCTACAGTAACCAAAACAACATGGGACTGGTACCAAAACAGATATATAGACCAATGGAACAGAACAGAGGACAGAAATAACACCACACATCTACAACCATCTGATCTTTGACAAACCTGACAAAACCAAACAATGGGGAAAGAATTCCCTATTCAATAAATGGTGTTGGGAAAACTGGCTAGCCATATGCAAAAAGCAGAAACTGGATTCCTTTCTTATACCTCATACAAAAGTTAACTCTAGATGGATTAAAGACTTAAACGTAAGACCTAAAACCATAAAAACCCTAGAAGAAAACCTAGGCAATACTACTCCGGACATAGGCATAGGCAAAGACTTCATGACTAAAACACTAAAAGCAATGGCAACAAAAGCCAAATAAACAAATGGGATCTAATTAAACTAAAGAGCTTCTGCACTGCAAAAGAAACTGTCATCAGAGTGAAAGGCAACCTACAGAATGGGAGAAATTTTTGCAATCTATCCATCTGACAAAGGGCTGATAGCCAGAATCTACAAAGAACTTAAACAAATTTACAAAAAAATAACGAAGAACCCCATCAAAAAGTGGGCAAAGGATATGAACAGACACTTCTCAGAAGAAGACATTTATGCAGCAAACAAACACATGAAAAAAGCTCAT
The DNA here is from genome assembly GCA_036589455.1 of Ateles fusciceps. Taxonomy (NCBI): domain Eukaryota; kingdom Metazoa; phylum Chordata; class Mammalia; order Primates; family Atelidae; genus Ateles; species Ateles fusciceps. Next base: position 31,190,150 of record JAZHEH010000065.1, on the reverse strand, counting down.
CATCACTGGTCATTAGTGAAATGCAAATCAAAACCACATTGAGATACCATCTCATGCCAGTTAGAATGGCAATCATTAAAAAGTCAGGAAACAACAGATGTTGGAGAGGATGTGGAGAAATAGGAACACTTTTACACTGTTGGTGGTAGTGTAAATTAGTTCAACGATTGTGGAAGACAGTGTGGCGATTCCTCAAGGATCTAGAACTAGAAATATCATTTGACCTAGGAATCCCACTACTGGGTATTTATCCAAAGTATTATAAATTATTCTACTAGAAAGACACATGCACACACGTTTATTGCAGCTATGTTCACAATAACAAAGACCTGGAACCAATCCAAATGCCCATCAATGATAGACTGGATAGAGAAAATGTGGTACATATACACCATGGAATACTATGCAGCCATAAAAACGGATGAGTTTATGTCTTTTGCAGGGACATTGATGAAGCTGGAAACCATCATTCTCAGCAAACTAACAAAAGATCAGAAAACCAGGCACTGCATGTTCTCACTCATAAGTGGGAGTTGAACAATGAGAACACACGGGACACAGGGAGGGGAACATCACACACTGGGGCCTGTTGGGGGGGTGTAGGGCTAGGGAGGGATAGCATTAGAAGAAATACCTAATGTAGATGATGGGTTGATGGGTGCAGCCAACCACTGTGTCGAGTGTATACCTAAGTAACAAACCTGCACATTCTGCACATGTACCCCAGAAATTAAAGCATAAAAAAAAATTAAAAGTCTCAAATCAGTGATTTTTGTTTCCACCTTAAAAAAAACTAGAAAAAGAACAGTAAATTAAGCCCAAATAAGCAAAATAAAGGAAAGAATGAAAATCAAAGTGAAAATCATTGAAATAGGAAACAAATATCATAGAGAAAACCAGTGAGACCAAAACTGGTTCTTTAAGAAGATCAACAACACTGATACTCCTCTAGCAAACAGATCAGGGAAAAAGGAGGGAAGATACACACCAATATCAGCTATAAGAGGGGTGACATAACTACGGATTTTATAGATACTAAAATAATAATTAAAAAATAGTATGAACAACTTTATGCCTTTACCTGTAAAAACTAAGATAAAATAAACTCCGTGAAAGACACAAGACATTAAGAAGAAATAGAAAACTCAAGAAGAAATAATCTGAAAATCCTTATATGTATTAAAGAAATTCAATTTGTAATAAAAAAATCTTCTGACAGAGAAGACTCCATGTCCTGATAGCTTCCCTGGTGAATTCTATCCAACATTTAAGAAAGAATTAAAACCAATCCTATAAGAACTTTTCTGGAACATCAAAGAGAAAGAAATATTTCCCAATTAATTTGATGGCACCAGTTCTGTCTTTATGCCCAAACAAGACATTACATTAAAGGACAAGAAAACCATAAAATGTCTCTTATAAATATAAAAATTCTGAACAAAATTTTAGCAAATTTAATAACATATAAATAGAATAATACGATATGACCAAATGAGGTTTATTCTGGTGATGCAGGATTGGTTAAACACTCATAAATCAATAAATATAATTCACCTTATAAATAAACGTAAAAGAAAAACGACATTATCTTAGTTGATACAGAAAAAAAGAATCTGACAAAGTTCAACTTCCATGCCTAACAAAAACTCGCAGCAAACTAAGAAAAGAAAGTTAGTTTCTCAACCTCGTAAATGGCACTTCCGAGAAATCTGTGACTAACATTTAATAGTGACAGACTGGATGTTTCTCCCCTAAGAGCAGGAATAAAACAGGGATTTCTGCTTTTACCACTACTACTAATTCTTCGTTTTTTAAAAAATAAAGACAGGGCCTCACTCTGTCACCCCAGGTTGAAGTGTAGTGGCACAATCATAGCTCACTGCAGCCTCAAACTCCTGGGCTCAAGTTATCCTCCCACCTTAGCCTCCAGAGTAGGCATGTACCACCACACCTGGATAATTACAAAAAACTTTTTTGTAGTCTTGGGATCTTATTATGTTGCTGAGGCTGGTCTCAAACTCCTTGCCTCAAGCAACCTCCTGTCTTGGCCTCCCAAAGCGCTGGGATTAAGACGCAAACCACCATGCCTAGCCTGCTCTTACTATTTCTATTCAACATTGCACTACAGGTTCTAGTCAGCGCAATCAGGCAAGAATAAGAAATAAAGGCATCTAGATTGGAAAGAAAGAATTATGACTATCTTTATTTGCAGATGACATGGCCATCAACGTAGAAAGTCCAATGATGTCTACAAAATAAGTTTGGCAAGGGTAAAGGATACAAGATTCATATACAAAAATTGATTTAAATTTCTCTGTATATTAGCAACCAACAATCAGAAACGAAAAAGGAATTCATGATTACATCATATATATGAAGTACACTTAGAGATGAATCTGATAAAAATATACATACCTGGACACTGAAAACCAGAAAAACATTGCTAAGAAAAATTAAAGAGGATCAAACTAAATGAAGAGTTATACCTTAATTCTCCCAAATTGATCTAAAGATTTAATACAATTTTAATTGAAGCTGTAGCAGACCCTATTTTGGGTGTGCTAGAAATTGACAGGTTGATTCTAAAATTCACTTGGAAACGTAAAGGACCTAGAATAGCCAAAAGCACTCAGGATAAAAAGAACAACAGAAGAGCTAGCACTACGTGATTTTTAAAATATAGTTTAATGTATTTTAATAGCAAACTTACAGGAACAGCACAGATGACAGAAAACATTAAAACCATATACTTGCACATAGAACAACTCAGAAAAATACAGTGAATAGATGGAATCCACTGTATGATAAAAATGCAACAAACACCATTTAGTCGCTGTCAATAAGAAATTCACTTGTTTTAAGGTACCTTTTGATCCAACGGGAAAAAAATATCTAACGTTCAGAACTACTATAACTGGAAGAAGATAATTTTTTTTGACAACAAAATATTTCCCATCATGATGGATTCTTAAGCATGTTCTCCACAAGCACTACACGACTTATAAAGCTACACTGAGTAGAAAAGTATATATTGGAATTGAAAAGGAGTCCAGAAATAACCCACATATACTTGGGCAACTAATTTTTTTTTTACCAAGGCTCAAAGCCAAAGGAGGGGGAGAAAGAATAGTCTTTTCAAGAAATGGTAGTAAAATAACAGGGTATCCAATGTGCCAAAAAAGAAACTTAAATCCTTATCTTATACCATAAGAAAATTCACTCAAAATTTTTCATAGACCTAAATATAAAATCTAAAACTTTAAAGCTTGCAGAAGAAAATATAGAACATCTTTGTTATCTAGAATTTGGAAAAAATTTATTTGATAGGACAGTTAAAACATGACCCATACAAAAAAAAAATGATAAATTGAACATCGTCAAATTTAAAAGACATTGTTAAAATAATAAAAATAAAAGCCACAGAGTGAAATCATCTGCAAAGCATACATCTGATCTAGGATTTATATCCCAAATATATAAGGTTCTCTCAAAGCTCAACAATGAGCAAACAAACAGCCCAGTAAAAAATGGGCAAAAGATTTTAACAGATACTTTCTGTAAAGATGTCTGATATCACTAGTTTTAAGAAAGATTAAATTAGAATGGCCAAAATTAAAATAACTGTGACATAACAAGTGTTGGAGAGAATGTGAAAGAAATGGAACTTTCATGCTTTCAAACTTTCATGGTTTTCTTTTTTTATGTCATGTTAGTTTTTTTCCTTTTTTCTTGGAAGTTATTTGCCAAAATTGAGGGATCAGCTACATAGGACAGTGTTATTACTCTTGGAATTCAGGTGAATCAGGACTGAATCACTACTACCATCTCAACCTGTTTAAGCTCCACCAAAGTCCCCATCAGAAAATTCACCTATTTTCCCAGCCTTTCCAGCTGGTTTAAGAAAAACGTAATAGCAGATAAGGAAGACAATGACTCAGAAATGTAAAAAAAACATATTTTCCTTCAAGGAAATTAAAATAATATTTGGGGAAACAAATTATATAAATGAATTATTATTTTAACTGAGGAATAAAACTTTCTACAGAGAAGAGCACTGAAGAAAACTGGTTGTGTTGGAAAGCTTCCCAGAAGACATGGCATTTGTTCTAGGCTGAGAACAATTTGTAGAAGAGGGGGAGAAGAGAGATTCCCTGCATTTTAGGCAAAGAAAATAGTGTGAGTAGATCTATGAAAACAGATAAGGAGCCTTTAAGGTTTAAGCTTCAGGGATGAGGAGAATGATGATGCTATTAATAGCAGGGAAGTTGGGAACATCCATGAGTAGGAGCTTTCTATCAAGCATGCAAAATACACTTAAAGAAACAGCAAGAATCAAGATCGTTGGGTCAAGGTGGTAGAAGGAGAAGAAATCAGCTTTAATTCTGCTGCACAGTCTAACACTTTATTCACATTTTATGTTTCTTTCTACTGTTTGTAAAATCCAATTCCTTCTGATCCTTTATCAGAACAAAATTCAACAGGTATTTTAGTATTGCAACCTGCATTGGGTCTCCAAGTTTTGAATGAAAATACTAATTAATCGTATTATCTATTAATTAGATAATCTACTTTCTTCAGTACTATCTAGTTCAAATTAATCACATACACTATACGCTCGCATTTTCCCTAGCGAAGAGAAACCTCTCAAAGTGTGAACATCTTTCTGAGTATGATTGTAGTATTCAAAGGTGTACATTTTTCATAAGGCATGCCTTCTAGATGTAAGCAAACTACTTCATTTGGTGCTAAAGAAACAATGATCTGCTCCAATGCTAGAGGAAAACCTAGGAGTGCTGAATTCACAGAGAATCAGCATATCTGAACAGGGCTGACTATATACAACCATGCTTGTACTTGTGGGGTTATTTGCAGGTAACTTTGATCATAAATATTTTTAGTCATATTTCTCTATGTAGAATTTTAACTCTGTTAGAATTTCAACTCCATGTAAGATGTGACTCTACTGTTCTCTTCTAAACTGTACCAATTCTGCTGGATTTATGTGATTTACTGCATTAATCTCCTTCTTCACTAGGATTGTGTATTTGCCCACTGCCAGTAGTATCAGTATCAGATGAGTCTGCTAACAGTTGAGTACATTTTAGGTTCAAAAAAAATGCTCTGTAGGAGAAACATTTTTCTAAGTTTAATAAGGGTGTCATCAAACCTTTTATGTAGATTATCCAGTCACCCTAATAAAATGTTTAACTCAGTGATGGGTTTCTTAGTGCACAAAGTAATTTTTCTTAACTAAGAGTTCCTTAATTTCTTTGCAAAAACTGTATGTGCTTTAATAAAAATGAAAAGTACTACAATAATCACAAGATCTTAGTGTGCTGGGTAGTTTGTTTACCATGTATTTATTCAGCATATATTATTGATAGGTATATACAGTAGTAAACAAAAAGAGACATGACTCCCTGCTTTTACGAAGCTCTGCAGTCTAGTGGGGGAGCCATACCTTAATCAAAGTTAATCACAAAAAAATGTAAAATGGCAACTGGACAAATACAATGAGGAAGAGGTACATGTAATAACAGTGGGTCATGTAGGTATCATTGAAGAAGTTATGACTGAATTTAAAGACAGTCAAAATGATTGTTTTAAAAGAAAAAGTAAGGAGGAAAGATAGGTTAAGGATCAAATTTGAATTGAAAAGGGGGGAACTGACATTATAGTAACATACTCTTAAAAAGGCCTAATATTATTTTAAAAATATAAATTATGTCTACACTATGCCCGATAGTGGGACAAAATCCAAAAGTGTCCACATTGATTTTATGATTAAATATATAGTTTTGGTAAGTAGGACCTTTTTCATTATCAAATTTGACACAGACAACACTTTTGAGATCTTCAAAGGAGCTGATATTTGGTTTATACATGTTTATCACTTATCAAATCTATATTAGTTTCTAAATGTAAAAATTATCCATAGTTAACATGTCTTATCAATAGCTATTACTTCCTTTGACGATTCTTCTTTTTCTGCTTCCAGTGTTTGAAATAAAGGGAATCCAAAGAATGTGGTAGTAAGTAATTCATTCCCCCTAGAGATATTATAGATCTCTAGGGTGAGCATGGCGTGGGATGAGGTGGAGGAGAGAATGAAAGATCTGAGAATATATACAACAGGTGGATCTTCAGCTCTGCCACTTTCAAGCTAGGTGACCTGCTGAGAGTAACTGTAACTTCCCAGGTCCCAAATTCCTTACTTTAAATTTGGGTTTGGTGTGAAAATTTGATATGATAGTGTTAGTGTTTATAAACCACTTAAACATAGTAAGATGTGTTGTAAATGTTAAATATAATAATAATGATAATAATCACATCTGATACCCTGAGAATGTTAATTAAATTTTAAGAGTTAATTGAATTTTCTTCTACAGTTTTCAGAGGTAAATCTTTGTTTATAATTATGTAAGTGCTCTTCACTATATAAAATGAAATTTAATTAACCTACTTCAAAAAATATCATGATTCTTAAATTAATATTCAAAGAAACACGATTTTTAAAACTTATGCTTTACTAGTAGTTGTATATTCACTTTATTCAAGTAACCATGCAATTTATATGTAATTATATCACTGAAAATATTGGTTCTTTGAAAGACCAATATGTGCTCATAATACAAGAGACAGTCAAATTAAAGGTAAAATATTCAGGAATTGTATCCTCTTGAACTTCAGGTTTGATACTGTGAGCTTTAGTCTCCAATCTCCAATTAGGTTTCTTTTAAATCCATATTAATTAAATGCTCACAAACGTACATCAATGTGTGATAAAGAAATATGCTCTTTTCAGTGCACCTCAGTGGAACTAACACAAAACAGTGTGGAAAGATAGGGAAAAAGAATCATTAATACTGCTGGGATGCAACATTTCTGAAAAAAAAAAAGCATTATGGAGCATATTACTCTGAAACCCTATAGTCTTTTCTGATTAAAACTCAAGTGCTATGAACCACAAGAACAAAATAGAAAATACCATTTATTTTAGATTATTTGGAATGAATAGAAAATATTATCAGTTGATTTTTTTTTGAGGTGGTATTTTAATTATGGACTTGAAAAGCAGATTTAGAATGAAGACAGACTGAAGACAACTGCTATTTAATCCTCAATTGCTCTGCCAGGCTCTCCTGTGAATACCATGGTCATGTACTCCTGAAATTCCAGTTCACAGTTTCTCTAAGCTCTTTAGAATATGACATGCTTGCTTCACCACTTTACTTAGCTCTTACGTCCCTCAAGTATTTTATGCCTGATGTTTCAGAATACTTACAGAGGAGATTTTTTACTTAGTTAAGATTAATTAGAAAAGCAGCAATGTCAGGATCAGCAAAGAGTGAGCTAGGAAAATAATCACAATCTCTGGTTAAAAACAAACAAGCAAACAAAAACTCTTTCTAGCCACTTCTTCCTTAGTAGGATACTATTTACCTCCAAATTACTCCTCTAATTTTAAACAACTTGTCTAGCTAATTTCCTGTGTGTGATCACTGACTATTGGTAAGGTTCATTTTCTTATCTACATCATGTAGGTAATTAGAGGAAATTGAAAGTGGGTAGTGAAGCTTTTATGCAATTGGGATTGAAGCTGAATGGAGGGCAGCAAGGTCAGTGGAGTCCATTATATTTTTATGTGAGAGGCTGGTTTGTCTGCCCTATCCTTGTTTATTTAGTGTAGCCTGGACAGACTACTAACTGCAAATCTGTGTCTCTGATTTGCCCAGCTGTCTTTGAATAAAGACATCTTCCCTGCAAATGTTAAATGACAGTGATTGACAACCTATGATGAACTCTGCTTTTACCCCCTGCTACTGTTTTTAGATTGCAAAAGAAAAAAACAGAATAAGGAAACATCTTCGATAATCACATCAAATGGTCCCTGCTGTTCTCTCAATACTTTTCATTTTGTTTCCCTTTCATCACAAATCTCAATCTGTTCTATAAATGCCATAAACGTAGGCACTCCACATAAAGTTTTTAAAAAAAGTATTTAGCCTATTAAATTTTGCTTGCATATTTACACTGATTTTTAGTTTATTGGGGATATACACTATTATTACATAATGATTTATTCATGCCATCATGTCACATAACTCACTTGCTTGTTCTAAGAACAATATGGCAAAACCCGTACAGCTGAATATGAGATATGTCTTTCAGCAATTAGCTGGCACTTAGGTTTAGTTAAAACTCCAGTAGTTTTATTTGATATGTTAATCTTACATGTACTTATGACCCTTAACCACAATGACTGTAACTTTACCTTTTAGATTTGTTAAAATAAGAAACAAATGATTAAATACTTATAATCTACTTTGACTTTTTCTTTACTGAAAGCATGTGAACAAATGAATGTGGTTTGAGTGTGTGTGTATTTTTAAACATACATATATTTTTTTCTTCCAGGTGTAGTAACTATTAGTGTCGCTTTACCTAAGCAGATTACTGGGAGAAGAGGAAAGACATGACCAGATTTGATTCGTAGCTGGTTACATGTAAACATTACGTAACAGTAAACTAGAACTTTTATGTCACTGCACACATCGCTGCCTGCACTGAACTCACTAAATCGCTGATAAGAGGGCACTTGTACAGTGTGGATGGCGGCCTGCTTGATGTGAGAGACTAAAGAAGCTTTATGCTATTAACAATCCCTGTCATGGGAAAAGTAAAACTTATAAAGTTAATGAGTTCTAGACTTTAAGTAGCACTTGATTAATTTGTAACATTCTGAGGTGTTAAAACAAACCAAAATTAGTTTCTCACATTCCACTGCTGTCTTTGGCCACTGAAGCTTTAGAAAAAACATTTCAGTAAATTTCCCTCATAGGAACCATGTTTAATTTCTGAATTATTAAACTAATTGGGTATTCTGTATTTTATAATAGTATTTGAAAAACAATCTGGCAGTTACCAAGCTAGGTCCAGATATGTCAAGGGATAAGAAAGTATGTCTTATATTTTTATCTTTACCTATGTCTTCAGATTTTATTGGATCATTAATCTATTAAAAATAAGTGTGATATAAATTTTTTCTATTATATTATCAAATACATATAATTAGTATTATTTTTAACACATGATTTAGACTTATCAAAATTATCTATTCAAACTTAATAAATTATCTATCATATCAAACAAAAATAAATCTCTGAAAGACTATTATAAACTGGATTTACATGGCATTTATATTGACCGGAAAATCCACTATAAGGTATACTAGGAATTAAAATCACAGGTAAAAAAAGTAAAAAAAAAAAAAAAAGCCCTATGTTAGAAAATATTTATTGGAAAATGATAAAACTAAAGCCTAGTTAATTAAATAAACATTTTCTAATATGTACATAATTTACTTCACTATAATAAAGTATCAAAATAACTATCATGTAGATGGCAAAAATATAAGTATTAATGTCTATCATTGTAATTTCACATATAATCTATGTATATTTCCTTTCATGGATCATGTGAATATATGTATCTGATTTGTATCAATGTCTTACAAGTACTTCTGGACACGTTTGGACTTCAACCAATTAGGACAAGCACAGAATCATTTGTCAAAAATAAATATGAAAGAGAAATAATACTTTATTTTTTCCATTGTAAGAAGGACCACCTGATTGACACTTGGAATTTAAGAGATCTTAAAATAGTGGGTACCAGCAGGTCTGTTGTACTTAAAATAATTTCGGTGGTAAGAATTCCATCAGGAACTTCTATTTCCCAGGATTTATAGCTAAGTCCTTAAAAAAGTGCTGTTTGATGAAACTTGAAAAAATTCCTGTTTTAAAGGCTATAAGAAAAATGCCTTACAGCTTAACAATGTTTACATAGTTTCCTTTTAAGAAATAAAAATCTCAAGGCTATCAGGTTTGAATCTTAAAAAGGGATACTGAGATTAACAGCAACATATAATTGTGTAAGATTCAGTGTCACACTCTATAATCTATCTTGAAAAGCCAAACAGCCAATAGCTGGGCCTGGTGGCACAAGCCTGTGGTTCCAGTTACTCTGAAGGCTGAGGTGGGAGGATTGCTTGAGCCCAGGAGAATGGAGGCTATAGTGAGCCGAGAGAGAACCACCGTTCTCCAGCCTGGGAGACAGAGTGAAACCATGTCTCAAAAACAAACGAACGAAAAAGCCAAATAATCTTTTTTATCGTCTTGCTTCTACCTTTAAAACCACATATATTTATTAGAAGTGACTTTCTTTGTAATTTGCATTTCTATTGGCTATGAGAATATATCAAACATAAACAAACAAACAAAAAACCCCACAAAGATTAAACCAAAAATAGAAAGAATTAAGGTATAGCATTAAAACCCTTCTAATATGCTTAATATTTAATTAATAGTCTTGTTCTAAGAGTTAAGCAATACATTTACAAAAAGTTAAATAAATCTAAAAATGAAATATCAAAACAGGCCAATATACAAGAAATATCACAATGCAGGTACAATTGCCAAATGAATGAAAGGAACACTGGTGCTATAAATTTAGAAAAGGTAATAATCACTGAGGCTAAATTTCAGAATATTGTAAGAGGATGTCACACCATGTGGATGGATGAATGTCATAAACATTGTTCAGGTGGGAATAATAACAAAGGTATGAAATGAAATATATATACAACATGTTTAAAGGTGGGAGTAAGAATGTTAATAAGGAGAAGAAGTAATTCAGTCTAATGGGAAGTCTTTAGTCTAAAGGGGAAGAAATAAAACAGCATAATGGAAGGTGTAGGTAGAAAACAAAGACTGTGGAGGACCTTGACAGCCAGGCTAAGGAAATAATGCTTTATTATATGCATAACTGCAGACTGTGGAGGGGAGAAATGATGCAAATGGTGGTTTAAAACAGATTAACTGGCAAGGGTGTGTTGGGTGCATTAAAGGTGTCGGAGAAACTAAAGTTGGAAGATCACTCAGGAGACTGTTTAGCACGCTGTTTAGGAATAAGGTGATGAGAACTCAGACAAAAGTTAAAGACAGAACATTTTTTTTTTTAAGGGAGAAATCTGAGAAAAAAATGATAAATAAAGGACTGAATAAACTTGGCAGCTGGTTTAATATGTGAAATTGGGGGAGCAGAGGGGGGAGGAGCCAAACTACTCTAAAAAATTCATCTTGGAAGTATGAATGCAGCTCACATAAAACAATGATAAGACTTCTGAGTCTTTTGGGCATGATGAAGACAAGATTTTAGACATATTGAGTATGTTCACAGAGGAACAGTGATATGGGACTATCTACTGAGCAAGCAGAGGCAGACTAAGTTTTGTTGACTTATTCTACTATCTTAATATTCTCTATTTCATTTTTCTTAGCATTTATCTTTATTGCATGCTCCCTTGTGATTGCTCTTCTTTTCCAGCTTTTTAAGGTGGAGGATCAGGTCACTGATTTGAGACAGTTCTTTAATGCAGGCATTCACAGTTATGAATTTCTCTTTATGCTTTAGTTGGATCTCATAAGTACTGTTATGTTGTGCTTTTATTTGAAAGTATTTTCTAATTTCTGTTGTGATTTCTACTTTAACCCACTGAGTACTTAAAAGCATGTTGTTTAATTTCCATGTTTGTAAATTTCTCAATTTTCCTTTTGTCAATTATATTTTTTTTTCAATTTTGGTCAGAGAACATACTTTCTGTATTTCAATTATTTAACTTTATGGAGGCTTGTTTTATGGCCTGGCATATGGGGTCAATACTGGTGACTATGCTATGTGATCCATGTATTTAAAGGCAGTATTTTAAACTGTAATAATTGTGGTGTGACCTGAGAAAAGCAGATAACCAAGAAACAGGGTTTGCAAAACAAGCAGAGGCAGACACAGAAAAAGGAGCCAATGACAAACCTAAGAAAAAGAACTGGAAAGATACGATAGTACATTTTTAAGGAAGGATAAAGAGAGCATCGAGATATAATCAATGTTGTCAAATACTATAAAAAGATCAAAGAGAATGAGCACTATGAAAAGACTATAGCACTGGTAATTAGGGGGATACTAATTAGCCTATGAGAATTTTGGATATTGGTAATCCAGAATACAGGAAGTTAAGGATGAATGGATGGAAAAGAAATGAAAGCTGTGGGATGAGATCTCATGTTTTTGGGGGGAGGGGATGAATGAGAGAAAGGAAATTAGATAGTAATTTAAGGATACTTACTACTTGAGGAAACCAAATAAAGAGGCTTCTTCTTCCTAGATTTTATTATGGAGATATGTTTGCAAGTGTATATTTTTAAGTTAAAAAGTTATTTTAAAGTTTATAAGAAACAATATTAAGAGAGCTACTGAGAAAATTTTGTAACCAGTTAGGGGAAGAAGGGATGAGTGGAGTACTAGAGCCAGGGTGTGAGAACCAATTTTTAATATTCACTTTATGAACACATCACATTTTGTTTATTTAGTAGTTGATGGACATTTGGGTTGTTTCTACTTTTTGGCTATTGTGAATAAATCTGCTATGAACATTTGTGTACAAGTTTTTGTTTGAACAGAAACTGGTGTGCCATATGGTAACTCTGCTTAACAGTGTGAGGAACAGCCACACTATTTTTCAAAGTGGCTGAACCATTTCATTTCCCACCAGCAATGTATGAGGGTTCCAATTTCTCCATGTCCTTCCCAACACTTGTAATTGTCTGCCTTTTTGATTATAACCATCCTAGTGGATATAAAGTGACATCTCACTGTGGTTTTGATTTGCATTTCTCTAATAATTAATGATGGTAAACATCTTCTTATATACTTAGCGGTCATTTGCAAATCTTCTTGGGAGAAATGTTTATTCAGATCCTTTGGCCATTCTTTGAGTCATTTTTATTACAGAGACATTAAAATTTTTTATGTACTGTGGACATAATTTTTTTTATCAGATACACGATTTGTAAATATTTTCTTCCACTGTATGGGTTATCTTTCATTTTCTTAATATCATCGGCAACACAATAGCTTTTAATTTTTATAAAGTACAATTTTTATAAAGTATATATTTTTACTTTTGTTGCTCATGCTTTTGGTGTTGTAACTAAAAATCTACTGCCTAACCCAATATGATAACAATTTATGCCTATGTTTCTTCTAAGAACACTTTTAAAAGCGTGATAATTTGAGCTCTTACATTTAGGTTTGGTCACTCTAGAGTTAATTTTTGTGTATGATATGAGAAAAGGGCCTAACTTTATTCTTTTGTATGTATATATAAAGTTATCTTGGTAGCATTGTTGAAAACATTAATCTTTCTCCATTTTATTGTCTTGGCACACTTGTCTAGAACCAATTGACTATAGCTGGACTATTTAGTTAATCTGTATGTCTACTCTTGTGTCACTACCACACTGTTTTGATTTCTGTAGCTTAGTAGTAATCTTCGAAATTAGGAAGTGTGAGTCATCCAGATTTGCTCTTCTTTTGTAAACATTCCTTTAGCTTATTTTGGGTCCTTTGTATTGCTACATAAACATTGGTATCAGAATCTCAATTTCTGCAAAGTTCCTATTTTGGTAGGATTTGTGTTAAGTCTATAGTTGAATATGGGGAATACTGCTATATTAATATTAACATTAAGGCTTCTGATTCATGAACATAGAATATGCCTCCATTCATTTAGAACTTTCTTTCAACCATGTTTTATAGTTTTCAATGTGCCAGTATTATACTTCTTCAATTAAATTTATTCATATTTTATCCTTTTGATCCTACTGTAAATGGTATTGCTTTCTTAATTTTATTTCAGACTATTGACTACTAGTGTATTGCAATAAAACTGCTTTTTTTTTTTACATTGATCTTGTAGCCTGCAACCTTGCTAAACTTGTTTACTAATTCTAATAGCATTTTAGTGGGTTCCTTAGAATTATCTGTATACAAGATCATGTTATCTGCAAATTAGTTTACTTCTTCCTTTCCAATTTGGATACCTTAATTATTTTTCTTCCATAGTTGTTCTAGTTAGAACCTCCATTACAATATTGAAATGAGCACGGACATCACTGTCTTATTTCTGATCTTAGTGACAGAGCATCCAGTCTTTTACTATTTAGCATGAAGTCAGCTCTTGCTTTTTTGGTAGATATTCTGTTAGGTTGAGGACATTCCCTTGTGTTCCAGCTTTATTGAGTGTTCTTTTCATGTAAGCATGTTAGGTTTCGTCAAATATTTTTTTGCATCTATTGAGAATCAGTCTTGAATCCCTGGGACAGATCCCACTTGATCAGGGTGTATAATTCTTGTATTATGCTGCTAGATTTCGTATGCTAGTATCTTATTGAAGATTTTTGCATCTATATTTATAAGAAACATTAATCTACAGTTTTCTTGTGAAAATCTTATCTGGTTTTGATGTCTGGGTAATACCTGGGTAATGGCCCCTCTCATTGAGTTGGGGAATGTTCTCTCTCTTATATTTTTAAAAGAGTTTAAAAATAATTGGTATTAATTCTTAGAATGTTTGGTAGAATTAACCAATAAAGACATCTGGGCCTGGGCTTTTCTTAGAAATTTTAAATAAGAAGTCAGTCTCCTTAATTGTTATAGGTCTATTCAGATATGCTATATCTTCTTAATTTTTGTAGTTCGTGTCTTTTTAGGAATTTGTCCATTGCATCTTAGGTATACAATTTTTTGACATACACTTGTTCATAAAATTATCTTGTAATCCTTTTTACTTCTGTGAGGTTGGTAGTGATGTCTCCTGTTTCATCACTTATTTCAGTAAGTTGAATGTTTCCTCTTTTCTTCTTGACTAATTTAGTGAAAGTTTTGTCAATTTTGTTGATCTTCTCAAGGAACTAACTTTTGGTTTCTGCTGTAGATTGCATGTCTGTCTTCCCCAAAATTCATATGTTATCTGTTCATATGAAATCTTAATACTCCAAGTGAGTAGTATTTGGAGGTAGAGCCTTTGGCAAGTGATTAGGTCATGAGAGTGAAGCTTTTATGAATGAGATAAGTGCCTCTATAAAAGAGATCAGAGAGAGATCTCTTGCACCTTCTAGATAGTGAGGACACAGAGAGAGGATGGCTGTCTATAAACCAGGAAGCAAGACTTCACCAGATACTGAATGTGTTAGCATTTGAATCTTAACTTCTCCGACTCTTGAACAGTGAGAAACAAATTTCTGTAGTTTATAAGCCACCCAGTCTACTGTATTTCGGTATAGCAGATAGTTTTGTTGACTTATTCTACTATCTTTATATTCTCTATTTCATTTATTGCAACAATTATCTTTATTACATGCTCCCTTGTGATTGTTCTCTTTTTCAGCTTTTTAAGGTGGAGGGTTAGGTCACTAATTTGGGATAGTTCTTTAATGCAGGCATTCACAGTTATGAATTTCCCTTTATTTATACTTTAGCTGGATCTCGTAAGTACTGGTATGCTGTGCTTTTACTTGAAAGTATTTTCTAATTTCTGTTGTGATTTCTACTTTGACCCACTAAGTCTTTAAAATTGTGTTGTTTAATTTCCATGTTTGTTTGTCAATTTCCCAGTTTTCCTTTTGTTATTTAAAATTTAATTCAATTTTGGTTGGAGAACACACTTTCTATATTTCAGTTATTTAACTTTATTGAGGCTTGTTTTATGGCCCAGCGTATATTCTCTCCTGCGGAATATTCCAAGCACACCAAAGAAGAATTCGATATTCTGTTATTGTTGAATAACAGAACTACATTAGAAAATACTCATTTCTATGGGTGGAATGTTCTAGGAGTGGTCTGTTAGGTCTGGTTGGTTTATAGTGTTGTTTGGGTCTTGTATAATCTTGTTGATCTTTTGTCTAATTGTTTAACCTATTATTGAAAATGCAATTTAAAGTCTCTAACTATTATCACAGAATTCTCCATTTCTCCCTTCAATTTCTGTCTGTTTTTGCTGCATGCAATTGGGATGTTGATTTTAGTAAGGATATGTTTATAATTTCTCTATCTTCCTAATAAATTGACTCATTATAATAAAATGTTTGCCTTGTCTCTATTAAAAGAATTTTTTTTTTGTTGTTTAAAGTCTATTTTGACTGATATTAGTATAGTCACTGACATTAGTGTGGTATAATCCAGCTTTTACATTTGCTGTTTACATGGTACATCTTTTCCCAACCCTTCACTTTTAACCTAATTTTATCTTTGAATATAAAGTGTGTCTCCTGCTGACAATGTATAGTAGGTCTTGTTATTTTCTCCAGTTTAACCATCTCTGCCTTCTGATTGTACTGTTAAATTCATTCACATTTAACGTTATTATTGACATGACTGGATCACATCTGTCATCTTTATTTTTGTTTTATGTCTCATGTCTTTTGGTGCCTCTTTTCTTCCTTTACTGCTGTCTTTTACGTTAACTGAATATTTTCTACTGTAACCTTTTAATTCCTTTCATGATTTTACTCCCTTATTATATATATATTTTTTTTGAGTCAGAGTCTCACTCTTGTTGCCCATGCTGGAGTGCAGTGGTGCAATCTTGGTTCACTGCAACCTCCACCTCCTGGGTTCAAGTGATTCTTCTGTGTCAGCCTCCTGAGTAGCTGGGATTACAGGGGCCTGACACCATTCCTGGCTAAATTTTTGTATTTTTAGTAGAGAAGGGATTTCACCATGTTGGCCAGGCTGGTCTCAAACTCTTGACCTCAGGTAATCCACCTGCCTCCCAAAGTGCTGGGATTACAGGTGTGAGCCACTGCACATGGCCGATTTTGCTCACTTTTTATGTTTTGTTTCCTTAATGGTTGTTTTAGGGCCAAAATATACATCTTACCTTATTAAAATTCATTCCAGATTTATACTAACCTAATTTTAGTGAGATATGAAAGCATTATTCATATACAGCTCTATCGCCTTCCCCCCTTTTTTTTTTGAGATGGAGTCTAGCTCTTGAGTTCAGTGTCATGATCCTGGCTCATTGCAACCTCCACCTCCCAGGTTGAAGCAATTCTCTTGAGTAAGCTGAGATAACAGGCACATGCCACCAGGCCCAGCTAATGTTTATATTTTTTAGTAGTGACAAAGTTTCACCTTGTTGGCCAGGATGGTCTTGATCTCCTCACGTTGTGATCCACCCACCTTGGCCTCCCAAAGTGCTGGGATTACAGGCATGAACACTGCACCCGGTTCCGCCTTTTTATTGCTAATGTTACACATATTATACTTCCAAATGTTATAAACTGAAAAGTACATGGAATTATTACTTTATATAATTTTAAGCATTCTACAGCAGTTGAGAGAAGGAAACAGAGCAGGTACGAATTTATATAAGTTTGTACGTTAATGTTCTTAGGCGTGACCTTCCACACCCTTTTCCAAATAAAGTTAGTCGCCTTAACCAGAGCTGTGGAATTCTTTCTTCTTCATGTCTGTCTCTTCGCCTGAGGAGACTCCTGTGCTACTGCTAGAGGTGGGGTCAGTGGCCCACTTCTTGCAGACTGACAACACTACTCTAAGAGTTGAGGTTTCTGGGCAGAGACAGTAGCTTCTGATCTTCTCAGCTTGCCTCTCCCAGAACGAAACCTCCATCCTTTAAGTGAGCTAGGGTAGGGGTGACCAGCCACAGTATTGTAAGTCTAACCCAGGTAGAATAAAGCTTCTACCCTATGAGCAAGGGTTAGGCAGGAGAAGGGAGACTGGTACTCTTGGCCAATACCGCTTAAATTAGAGTAGAGCTCCTATAATACAAGGAGTTTGCATTAGGAGAAGTTGGGGGTGGTAGGGAAGGCAGTTGAGAGATGCTGGTTGCCTGACCATCCTGGGATGAAAACATAGTCTTAGTTTGGAAAGGTAGTTCTATATTCTTGACTGCAAATGTCTAGAACACAGCTTTCATCACCTTGAGCTAGGATGTAGGGGTGTGAACGGATTGTGGCTCAAATCCACAGACATTCACTCTTGTTATTATGATTTAGTACATTATCTTGAATAGATGTTTCTTCATTTGCTGCAAGTCCTTGGGACAACTTTCAAAAACTTTAAATAGCTAGCTTTTAAAAAATAACTTCCAAGCAGTTGAATGGGTTTCCCTGTGGAGAGGGTCTGCTATGCTCCTCACATTGCCATGCAGTCTGTCTCCTCAGTATATTTTTATATTACTATGATAAACCAAAATATAGACCATATTTACCTAAGATCCCTCCCTCCCCCTCACTTAAAAAAAAAAGAAGAGAAGGATTATTGAGTATTTTCTCCTATTTTACTTATGGAGAAAGTAAGGTATACTTGAAAGTGCCTTAATTTGGAAATCAGACAGAACTGAGGTGAATGCTGAGTCTGTCACTTATAATGTAGACTTTCTTAAACTTTCAGAGCCTCAGTTGTCTCATCCATAAAACAGAGCAAGTAATATGTACTCCAGAGAGTGCTGTTATGCTCTGAGAAGAAAAGAAGATAACAGACTTATGTCTGTAATCCCAGCATTTTGGCATGCCATTGTGGGAGGATCATCTGAGGCTAGGAGTTGGAGACCAGCCTCTGCAACACACAGACCCTTGTCTCAAAAAAAAAAAAAAAAAAGAAGCTGGGAGCTGGGTATGGTGCATGCCTGCAGTCCTGTACTCCTAGCTGCCTGAGAGCCTGAAGCAGGGAGATTGCTTGAGCATAGAGCTTGAGGCTGCAGTGAGCTATGACGGTACTACAGCATTCCAGTCTGGACGGCAGAGTGAGACCCTGCCAAGAAAAAGGAAGAAGAAGGACGAAAAAAAAAAGAAAGAAAGCAAGAAAAAAGAAGAAAAAGAACAAACAAAAAGAAATAATATAGAGAGAGCACAGGAACTGGCAGATTGTAGGCATTTTTTGTTTTGAATGAAAAAGGATGGTGCCTGCCACCTAGAGTTAAGACTATTTCTGGGGGAGTTGTAGCAGATAATTTGATAATAAAAGGTGCCTTCTTTCCAGTGCCTAGCATCACTCTGTATATTAACATGATTTATAAAAATCTGCTGAATAAATAGATAACGAAAAATCTTATTTTTCTTTTCCTCGGTAAAAATGAATTGAAGAATATAATTAGTATTTAAGCAAAAAATACCATTTCATTTTCTCTATATATTTATATTGATCTTTTTCTTAATTATTTTAATTGTAGTTTGCTTCCCTTCAATGTGGTGTTGCAATATTTAAATAGTGCTTAATAGTTTTTCAAGTGCTTTAATCAATATTATTATAAATTAAAAAGCAACTCTATGAAGCAAGATAGGTATCATTTTTATTTTACTAATAAAGAAATAAGCTCAGAGATAATAAGATTGTTACTACGATGGTGCTTTGTAGTTGTACTAAATGAAAGTCACCTTCTATTATGCAAGGTGTCTTTGTCATGTGGGTATTCATCATCTAAGCTTCTGCAACTACAAAGTTGTGTAAGGAAGCAAGAGTCATAATATAACTACTCCTAAACATGTCGGCCAATTAAATAGCATTCTTACCAGTTTAACACTGCAATCTATCCCTAGCCATTAGTCAACCACTTTGTCACTGTCTAATTGTTTGAAATCAATTGAACAATATAATGCAAATCAATGAAAAATGATTAGAAAGGGTAACTAAAAATTTTGAAAGAGATACATTATTTCATTAAATCAATGAAAGTGTTGCTGGAGAGTGTCTGAATAACATGCAAATCCAGAATCAGGCAATAAGAATGAGGTCGAGTTAGGCTGATTAACATTAAAAGAAAGTTTGTAATAGTCAGTGGCAGATTTAGAAATCAACTCAGTTCTGTCTATTCCAAAATTGGGGCATTTTCAAGTACACCTTATTGTCACTATAAACAAAAAAGGAGAAAATACTCAATAATCCCTTTTTTCTTTGAAAAAACATACAAGGATAGGAAGAATGGTTTATATTTTGGTTTATTACAGTAATATAAAAAGAAAACTACCTAATACTAATGATACTATAAGTGCTCAAAAGCAAAACACGTGAATATCAAAGTATTCAGGGGAGGTTACTGAGAAAATTGATGATGTCCTGATGTGTATTTTGGGAAAAATAATTTTCTATATGATTGCGTGCTAAAACTTAAACCCAAAGTGAAAAGCACTGTACCCTCCTTTGAATAGGAAGAAATGGGTATCCCTAAAATTTCTGAAAAATTCTTATAAATATTATAATTCTCTATTTTGATTTCTTGAAACAATATTCTGCATGATGATAGAGTATCAAATGCTACTACAGAATTAATCACATGATTTGCAAGTCATATCTCAAAAGAAAATTTTGAAGAAGTCATGATGCAACATGTAAAACGAAGAAACGAGAGATTTGTGGGGGTGTTTTGTTCCTTATTTAGGCTACGTACAGCATTAAAAGACACCATAGTTTTCTTCTCAATGGAGCAGATAGCTAGCAACAAGAGATGGCTAATTTAGTATAGATTGGGGAAACAATTATTTCAATGTATTAGCAATCATTACTACCTCAAAAATGACTTAACAAACTGCTGTAGGCTTCTTAACTCCTCAGTTATTTCTCCATCCCCCTCTTAGACTTGCTTGCTTTCATTCCATATTACGTCCTCTGGCTATTTTATCATGAGGAGAAAGTCTTCCTGATATTTAAGAATCTTGCATTTTTGTAGGAGCTTCTTCTATGAAGTGTTAATCTTTGAATTCTACTTAGTGCTTTTAAAAATGTGTATCTCTTCTTGAACTACAGAATACTCTTGGTAAAACAAGATTTGGACTCAGTATTAACAAAAATCTGAAACTTAACTAAAATAAAGGTTTATTTCATTACATAAGGTATGAGTAGAACCATAGGAGGGACTGGTTTTAAATAAACATACCAGAACATATGTATGTTATGTTAATCAAAATACATACCTTGGGAGGTAATAAATGCATTTCAATAGGGCATTCACTACTGAAAATACTGTGAAACTCTTTTTTTGGCATTGTAATCAGAATGACTTTAGGAACTACACATTATCTTTGTAGTCAGACAACATTTTTTATAACCCCAAATTACATTGCCTGACTTAACAAACTTACTCACTTGAATTGGTTTCAAATAACTTCCTGTTGCTTTCTCTAAACAAAAGTAAAGGTAATGAACAAAACAAAACAAAAAACCCAAAAAACAAAAATAACCATTAGTGGATCACATTTTGCTCCCCAAATAATCAAAGGAATGTACAATAGAGCCTGGAAGGAGTTAATATTTTTTTGTAACAGCAGGGTCTATTAAAAACAGCTTTTCAGACAAATAATCCTAATAAAACAAAAGTCACTGGATGTATAAATTCTGCTACAGGGATGGGCGCGGTGGCTCACACTTGTCATACCAACATTTTGTGAGGCCGAGGTGGGCGGATCACCTGTGGTCAGGAGTTCAAGAACTAACCTGGTTAATACGGTGAAACCTCGCCTCTACTAAAAACACAAAAATTAGCTGGGTGTGGTGGTGCGTGCCTATAATCCCAGCTACTCGGGAGGCTGAGGCAGGAGAATTGCTTGACCCTGGGGGGCGGAGGTTGCAGTGAGCAAAGATGGTGCCACTGCACTCCAACCCGGGAGACAGAGCCAGACTCCATTAAAACAAAAATGTTTTTACATTTGTTAAAACCATCACTTAATTCTATTTTGAAACCCATATTCATTGCTCAAAAAGATAAACATATTGATAGCTCATACAATAAGATGTGGGAAACAAGCGTCACATGGAAATCTTAAATTGGGATAATAAAAATAAAACCATTAAAAATAGAATGGTTATGCCTTAGAAAACAAAATGACACCTATCAATCAAATAGCTAATGTTGTATCTTTCTGGTAATATATATAAGTGGATACACTTTGGACATCTAACTTAGTGTCTGTTTAGGTAGAAAGTTTTAGCTTTAGTTCATGTTCAGATATTTGAAGTTATTAATTCATAAAATTATCCTAATATTTAGAGCTATCAACATTTTGGCTCCAGGGTAAACTTTCAAAAAGTTATATTTAAAGACAACAAAGAAAAATAGAGATTTTCAGGACCAGATGTTGGGAAAGATCCCATTTGGATTTGAGCTACTTAAATTTGCAATCATGTATTTATACATCTAACAGAGCTTCTGTTTCCCCCAGAATCAGAAAATTAACTAGCTTTGTAGCATCTTCCTTGATCTGCCACCCGTGCCCCGAGGATTAGAGACTCCACCTGAGCTTGTTTTACAAGCATAACAGAAAAAATTAATCTCTGCTGGCAGCACTCCCACTGGGATACTGATGAATAATGATATCCCTCTTTTGCTGCCCTCTCAGTCCACTAGAAAAGCCACTCTAACCCGGCAACGTGGAAACTGCTGAAACCATTCCAGCTGTGGATTAGCAGGCAGTCAAGCATCCATCTGCTCTGTGTGAATCAAGAGAAAGCAAACATGCATTCTTACGGCTAAAGTCATAGTCAAACCCCAAAACATCTTAGAGAAACACACACACACACACACACACGCGCACACACACGCGCGCACACACACACACAGCAAGCACATTCTGTAAGCTAAATTAACCCAGTTCCTCAATTTAGTTTGCATTTCCTTGGTGCTTCTAACATTGGAAAACAAAGTATGTACATGATGAGAGGTTATAAGGTACAGCTCTTAAGTTTGGTATGCATATATGGGGCTGATTCACTGGATAGTAAACTTCTAGAGTGTGATATGAAGATACATCAGGTATATATACATTTCCGAATTCTCAAATATAGCAACCAACAACTTGTTTTATAAAAGAAGACTGTTTAGTTAGTGGCTTTACTTTACTGATACATTGATGTGGTGGATATCTGTGGATTTTTGTCTTCTTCAAAAAGAAAAAAAAACAAAAACACTGCCTTTGGTCTACAAAGAGCAAAATTGCATTTAACACGACTCTATCAGCTCCATATTAATGAGCTCTCTAGCATTTTAATATACCCATAATATGCTGATATTTATAATGATAGCCTCAGGTCTTCTGAATCATCAAAGAAACCCATAAATACACACACATATATATTTTAACATGGTTCTAAATGTATTGTGTTAAAATTCCTTGAATTCTGAAATCCATATATGTTATACATGTAGAAACTTCATTAACAAAAATATTTTAAATAACTATCACATCATATTTCAAGTCCATGATTTAAAAAAAAAACAAAACAAAACAACCCTGCTTTTAAGTTTCAGTCTGGTATCACCCACATCACTTTGGTGCTGGTCTCAAATGACAATCTATTCATCTTTTGTTTTTTCCCTGATTTTAGTTGCATTCGGTAGTTATTTTGAGGCCTTAACTGATTCTTTCCTCTCTCTCTTTCCTTCCTTCTTCACTGGTTAAAAAGTAAAAGTAGTTCCAGGTCACAACCCTTTCTATGCTTTTAGTTCAGCAAAGCAATACTGTCAGCTCAGTCACTGATTCTGAGCTGTTCATTTGTTGATCTGTCAAAAGAAGATGACACCTCTTTGGCATTTATTTTACAAATTTTGACACTGTTTAATAAATAACAGAAAATACCAACACAGATGGTATAAAAGACCTAAATCTAATAAGTTGAAGCAAGAACACATAGAATAATTATCTCTTACCAACAGAAATACTTGAAAACTGAGACCACAGTGCTTCTGCCAAATTGCATTATTCTTCTGAGTTACACACAAAACAACAGAATATAAGAAAGCATAACATTTTATGATCTAAGAAGGATGACATTTGGAAAATCCTTCTCATGCCTCAATTTTTTTTAAAGCACAATGAGCTCTAGCTTTCTGAAATAATCAAATTTCTGAGATATGCCTGTATTCCGCTGGACTGTCAGTTAGAAAACATTGTGAATAAGTGGAATCCTTTTTCAGGAGAATGTAATGTTAAGATAAAAAACATTATGTGTGAATAAAGACTACTGTAATAAAGACAATTTCCATGTATTTCATTTCATAGTACCAACAATTTCTTTAGAATACATAGTATGAGAATGAGGCATACCCGTTTCTTTGGGTTTAGAAATCAAAGTTATCACTGGAAATTCCTCTAGGCTTCTGTCATAAATATTGTAACCCAGCATAAAAATATTCATTTTAGCCTTCTTCTGATGGGAAGATTACAGTCTGCTAAGAATTATTAATCAGTAGGTAGATTTTTTTCTTGAAAGAGCTCTTCAAAACTATTCAGTTAATTATTAAGTGATCTTTGATTGTTTGACAAGACAAGCATGAATATCTATTAGAGTAGGTATATAAGGCTGTATAAAAACAAATACTTTTTCCCACTGATTTCCCTTCAAGAACTTAAGTTTATGTGTTGGTGGTAATAAATTATTTATTCTGAAAGAGAGAAACTGGTCTTTACAGGAAAGTTTTCTAGGTTTTTTAAAATTATAAATAAGGCTGTGATGATCATTTGTGTACATACATTTTGACAGTACACTTAATTCCTTAGGATCAATTCCTAAATATGTGATTAAAACACTAAGTTTCAAATCTTTTAGAAACGTACAATAAAAATTTTGATAGATATCAAATTTCCACATCAATGAAGACTGTTTAGCAGTGTTTGGGAATGTCCAACTTACAGTGTTATCATCATCAATGTGTATTATCCTTTTTGAATCCCCAACAATTTCATAGGCCAAAATGGTTGCCATTTTTTTTTTAATTTCTATTTCCTTTATCACAGAAGTTTGAGTGTTTTCTTTACATTTGTTAAAATGAATTTATTCTTTTGTAAGTTGTTACCAAATGCCCTCTTTTCATTTTACCACTGGAGTATTAGTGGCTTCTTAAATATTATGATTATTAAAAAATACTACCTTTTGTCTTTCATAATTATGACATATTATTGCTTTTTAAATTATATTTATAGACAGGCATATATTCTATTTTTATGTAGGCAAATTTACCCATTTCCTTTTGTAATTTCTTCAACTCTTTTTTGTGCTTCTTCCCATCTTCCCCTTTTCAAACTTTAAAAGGGGGAAGAATATAAAATTTTAACATTATGCTTGGCTTTAATTCTTAATCTAACTGAAATTTATTTTGGCTTATACTATAGAATTAGAATCTAACTTGAATATTTTTCTGAAAAGTTATGATTCACCTGCTGAAAGGAGGCATTCTTGGCACGTGGATTAGCATGAGCTTCATGAGGGAGTAAAAGGGGAAGAGCAGTTGAAGTTGGGGGCTATTTTTCACTATGCCCTATGCTGAAGCCAGATTCAGAATAATCCCATATGTCAGGCTAAGGAATCTAAATTCATCTTGTAAGGTTTTTTAAATAGAAGAGAATAAAGATACTTGTTCTATGTAGATATATAAGTTATAATACACTGATTATCTGAATTTGCTATCAATATTAAAATATCATCACTAATGAAAGCTAGCAACAGCAGATATCATATGGTAGGTAATGTACTAAGGCTTTGTACACATTATTTTATTTAATCCTCCCCTTTCCTTTATAGAGGAGCATAAATCTTAGAGAGGTTAAATGACAAGCCCAAGGTCACACAGTTAGAAAATGGTGTAGTTACGCCTGTTGACTCCAAAGCCCACGCTCTTTCTTTTAATATTCAAAGTTTCCTGGATTTTTAAGGTGTTTCACTATATTTTTATTTTTCATTTTTTACTGATGTATAATAGTTACACATATTTATGGGGTACATGTGTTTTTTTTCAATATGTGGATACATATTGTGCATACATACCCTGATCAAGTCAGGGTAACTGTGATATCCAAACATTCTAGGTCTTCTCTTCTAGCTATTTGAAATATACAATACATTCTTGTTAATAGAGTCACTCTATTGAGCTACTGAACATTAGAACTTATTCCTTCTATCTAACTGTATGTTTGTACCCACTAACCCACTTCTCTTCATCCCCCCACACTCCCAGCCTCTGGTAACTACTATTCTACTCCCTACCTCCATGGGATCAATTTTATTTTAGCTCTCACATATGACTGCAAACATGTAACATGTGTCTTTCTATGCTTATTTCATTTAACATAATGCCCTGCAGTTCTATACATTATAAAAGCACATGTTTTTAATAACCAGAGTTTCAGCATATTCCAGATATGCTGGTACCAGTTACACTTTCAAGACTGTTACTATCAAGCTATAATCACTTGTTAGACATAGGCCTGTTCTCTTCTTGAAAGCAGGAACCGCATCTTAATTATCATGTTTCCTCTTGTACCTAACATAGTAGGTGCTAAATAAATATGTTTGTTGGACTGTTGAAGGTCTATGTTTAAGAATTATCTGTAGAATAGCAATAGGTACAGAACAAATAATCTTCCAAATGGGAGAAATTGAAGGACAAACAAGATTAACTAGGAAAGGAGGCCAAGAATAAGTCGTAGTAGAGGAAGAAAGAGATTATAAAAAAAAAAAACAGTACCTGTGTACAAGAATAAATGGACATTTAATCCCTCATTAAAAACTAAAAGGAAGTAATGCTTTCTTTGTATAACAAAAATGTTTATTATTGAAAACCTATATTTCATAAATACTTAGATTTTAAATATGGTTTCTTGCAGCCCAGTATCACATTAAATAATGAAATATTTGTCTAATTATTCAGGAAGATCAATACTAAATGTCACAGTCCAACCATCTTAGAGTTGGTATTAGTAAAGAACTACATTAAACTGACCAGAGCTTTAACTGCAGTTGAATCAAGTGCATTTTCCCAGATGAATATATTCCTAATAAAATGGCCAATTTGATTTGCCTGATTTTTCTCTCAGCCAGGTTCCCAATGGCTTCCTGACTGTTTTGCAGATTATTGCTTAGTCCCAAAATAAAGAACATTTTTCTTACTAATACAGCTTCCTCATAGCTTTCAAGCCCAAGTTCCTAATTCAAAGAAGTGCTAATCCATTTGCAAAGCATCTTAGTGAAGGAGTAATGACCCCAGCCATAATCAGTATTACTAATCATAATTACTTTATGATTTCTTCTAATTACTAAGTGGCATTTTTTCTTTAAACAAATATAAACAGATGAGCACTCTTAGAAGCACAGACATTGGTCTGGAAGCCAGGGTAATGTCTCATTAAAGAGTCTTAGTGCTTTTTTATTTGGAGATAGGATGATGTGGCAGTGAAGAATCATTTTTTACAGACTGTGTCACTCCCCTGTGGTACTCTAAGCCCAAGAGCCATGGCTATTAGTAAAATATTAACCAAGGGAGAGAGAAAGAAGGGAACAAGGGAGTCTGGCAGAGCAACCAAAGAGGGAAAATTCAGAAAATGCCACCAAAGGGGTAACTATGAGAGAGGATGGATATGCAAATTTCTTTCACTACAGCAACCACTTTACTATATATCTCATAACATCATGTTGCAGACCTGAAATGTATATATTAATATTTTTTAAGTGCCTCTTAAGAGCAAAGATCACTTGGCAGCATAATAGTCACAAGATAGTCACTTCTTTTTTTATTCCTCCAAGCCACTAATAATGAAATAAAATGTTTCTTAGTGAGTCCAATAAGGCTGCTCTTCTGATAGTCAGGTAAAGACTAAGTGTTCTGAACCCATACAAATGTAAAGAAAGATATCTGGAGTAAAGCGGCTTTGAATGCAAAAGAAAAGCAAAACGTAAACAATAAACTTCAACCAAACCCAGCACAACACAAAACAAAAAAACCTGTCTAAAGTAAGGTCAGCTATGTTCCAACATGTGTGTCTTAAATATGTATGATGATTTATAAGCACATACATACTAATTATCTAATTACCTTATTGGATACACACAGTAACCCTGTGAAGATAAATAGGGCAGGCATAATCACACATTTTTTAATGAATAAAGAAATTGAGGCTTAGAGAGATTAAGTAACTTGCCAGTTACACAAAGAGGTTAAAATGGTCATGCTGAGATTTGAACCCATGTTTCTGAAATGCAAATATTGTATTAAATCCACCATACTATGGCCAACTCAATGTATTAATGGTTTTTACCTACATTTACAGGTTATTCCCCACTTCCTCAGTTTTGGCTCATGATCTTGCTTCTTAGTTTATGAAAAAATTAAAGCCAACAGAAGGGTATTTTTGCCTTATCCCACTATCCAACAGCAACCTCCTTATATCTGTACTCCAACACTGTATATCTTCTATTACAATGGATAAACTGTCTCTACTTCTACCTAAGGCCAATTCTTCCATTTATGCATTAATTTTCATTTGCCTTTTGTTTTTTTAAGGACATTGCTCCTTCCTGTATTATCTCCCCCGCTCCATGCCTGGGATCATTTCCATGAGCATACAAATATGCTGCAATAGCTTTAGAAAAAGAAAGAAAACTGATTACATACCACCCCTGCCTCCCTAGCTCCATGTAAGGAAGGATAGTCCTAGCTGTATTTACTGTTTCTGTTTTCTTAAAATTCATTCTCTCTTGAATCCTCTCAAGTCTTTCGTTTTCAATCCTCCACTGAAATTACTCATTAAAGACACTTGGGATCTCCATCTTATCAGTTGAATGAATATTCTCAGCTCTCATCTAACTCTGTATCTCAATGGTCTCAGTTAATCATCATCCCCTTATTTTTTTAGTGATTAGAAAATAGAAAAATTTTTATGTAAAAATTAAAGTAGCTTTAAAATTATTTTAAATACATCATTTACTTATTGGAAACATCAGACAATAAACACACAATCAAGAAAAAGTTCTTCAAAATTCCACCACTTGGAGGTGATCTGTGTTAATATATTGGTATACATTCATCTAATTCTTTTACTATGCATATATATGCATAGTAATATATATGGTTCAAGCTACATACACTGTCTGTATCTTAATTTTTTTCCTTTCACTAAACAGTATGTTGTGGATGGCATTCCATGACTACAGGTATAGGTGTACATCTATACACAGATTAATGGTTGCACAGTATTTCATTGCATAGATGTATCTTAATTTTAACTAATTAATTTTCAACTTTTATTTTATATTTAGTGGGTACATACGGAGGTCTGTTATCTGTTATACTGTGTGATGCTGAGGTTTCGGGCATGAATAATTCCATCACTCAGGTACTGAACATAGCACCTAACTAACAATTAATTTTTCAACTCTTGTCCCTCTTCCTCATCCCCTCTAGCAGTCTCCAGTGTCTACAGTCATCCTTGTGTTGATGAGTACCCAATGTTTAGCTCCCACTTATAAGTGAGAACATGTGGTATTTGGTTTTCTGTACTTCTGTTAATTCGCTTAGGATAATGCTGAATCCAAATTGCTGCAAAGGACATGATTTTGTTCTTTTTTTAATGGCTGTGTAGTATTCCATGTTGTATATGTGCCACATTTTCTTTATCCAGTCCACTGTTCATGTGCACCTAGGTTGATTCAATGTCTTTGCTATTGTGAGTAATGCTGAGATAAACATATGAGTGCATGTATCTTTTTGATAGAAGGATTTTTTTTTTTTTTTCTGGATCACCAGTAATGGGATTGCTGGGTTTGGAGAAATCTCCAAACTGCTTTCCACAATGGATGAATATAAACTGTTTATATTCCCATCAACAGTTTATAAGCATTCCCTTTTCCCCACATCATTGCCAACATCTGTTGCTTTTTGACTTTTAGTAATAGCCATTCTGGGCTGGGTGCAGTGGCTCACACCTCTAATCCCAGCACTTTGGGAGGTGGAGGTGGGAGGATCACCTGAGGTCAAGAGTTTGAGACCAGCATGGTCAACATGGTGAAACTCCATCTCAACTAAAACTACAAAAATTAGCCAGGCATGGTGGCAGGCATCTGTAATCCCAGCTACTTGGGATGCTGAGGCAGAATAATCACTTGGACCTGGGAGGCAGAGGTTGCAGTGAGCAGAGACATGCCACTGCACCCCAGCCTAGGTGACAGAGTAAGACTCTGTCTAGAAAAAAAAAAGCCATTTTGACTGGTATGAGATAGTATCTGATTGTGGTGTTGATTTGCATTTCTCTGATGATTATGATGTGGAGCATATTTTCATGTTTGTTGGCTGCTTGTATGTGTTCTTTTGAGAAATGTCTGTTCATGTCTTTTGCCCATTTTTAAATGCTTTTTTTTTTTTTTTTTTTTTTTGCTTCTTCAATTGTTTAAGAGCTTTATAGATTCTGGATACCACACCTTTGTTGGACACATAGTTTGTGAATATTTTCTGTAGGTTGTCTGTTTAGTCTTTTAATAGTTTCTTTTGCTGTGCAGAAGCTCTTTAGTTTAATTGTCTCAATTGTCAATTTGTTTTTGTTGTAATTGCTTTTGAGGACTTAGTCATAAATTATTTCTTCAGGCTGATGTCCAGAATGGTGTTCCCTAGGTTTTCTTCTAGGATTCTTATAGTTTGAGGTCTTACATTTAAATATTTAATCCAGCTTGAGCTAATTTTTGTATATGGTGAAAGGTAGGGGTCCAGTTTCATTCTTTTACATATGGCTGGCCAGTTTATTGAGTTCTTTCTGCATTGATTATTTTTGTTGACTTTCTTGAAGATTGGATGACTGTAGGTGTGTGGCTTTATATCTGGGCTCTCTATTCTGTTCCACTGGTTTATGTGTCCGTTTTTGTATGAATTCCATGCTGTTTGGTTACCGTAACATTTTAATATAGTTTGAAGTCAGGTAATGTGATGCCTCTGACTTTGTTCTTTTTGCTTAGAATTGCTTTGGCTATTTGGGCTCTGTTTTGGTTCCACATGAATTTTAAAATAGGTTTTTCCTAATGCTGTGAAAAGTGACACTGGTAGTTTGATAGAAATAGCATTGAATCTCTAGATTGTTTTGGGCCATATGGCTATTTTAATGATATTGATTCTTGCAATCTATGAATATGGAATGTTTTTCCATTTGTGTTATCTATGTTATCTTTTAGCAGTATTTTGAAGTTCTCTTCATAGAGATCTTTCACCTCCTTGATTAGATGTATTCCCAAGTATTTACTTTTGTTGTGGCTATTATAAATAGGATTTCATTCTTGATTTGGTTCTCAGATTGAACATTATTGGTATATAGAAATGTTACTGAGTTTTGCACATTGAGTTTGTATCCTGAAACCTTGCTAAAATCGTTTGTCAGTTTTAATATTCTTTTGGTGGAGTCTTTAGGGTTTTCTAAATATAAAATCATAGTATCACCAAAGAGAGACAAAGTTTGACTTCTTTTTTTCCTATTTGGATGCCTTTTATTTCTTTGTCTTGACTGATTGCTCTGGCTAGCACTTCCAGTACTGTGTTGAATAGGAATGGTGAAAATGGGCATCCTTGCCTTGTTTCAGTTCTCAAGGGGAATGATTCCAGTTTCTATTCAGCACAATGTTGGCTGTAGGTTTGTCATATTATTTTGAACTATGTTTCTTTGATATCTAGTTTCTTGAGACCATCTCCTTCTTGAGATACTTTTTTCCACCTGGTTTCCAGGACAATGCACTCTCCTGGATGTTTTCCTTTTTGCTTATTGTTCCTCACTCCTAGTTTTCTTTGTTGTCACACCTTTTCCTCCTTCTCTCCCCAATGTCTGCATGCTAGCATTGTCAGAGCTCAACCTTTAGACCTCTCATCGACACTGTCTGCCCAGATGATCTCAACCAATTCCACGACTTTGAAACTTGGGAAAGAATCTGGCCAGGCGCAGTGGCTCATGCCTATAATCCTGGCACTTTGGAAGGCTGAGGCGGGTGGATGATGAAGTCAGGAGATTGAGACCACCCTGGCCAACACAGTGAAACCCCATCTCTACCAAAAATACAAAAATTAGTTGGGCGTGGTGGCACATGACTGTAATCCCAGCTACTGGGGAGGCTGAGGCAGGAGAATCACTTGAACCCGGGAGGTGGAGGTTGCAGTGAGCCAAGATAGCACCACTGCACTCCAGCCTGGTGACAGAATGCAACTCCATCTCAAAAAAAAAAAAAAAAAAAAAAAAGAATCCATGTGCCTGTCACAGTCCCCCCCATTCCCCAAAACAAACACACACCCTGCTCTTTACTCAGTGCTTTTCATTTCAATTAATGGTATTCTTTGTCACCAAATTGTTCAGGTCCAAACCTAGGCATCATCTTCTGTTCTTTACTCAAAAACAATCAGTCATTAATTCCTGTTGGCTCAACCTTTAAAACATCCTGAGTCTGACTACTACTCACCATTTCAACTTCTAACCACTATATGCAAGCCACCATCTTCTCTCATGTGGACTTTCTGCAAAAGCGAGTTCTCTACAAAAAGAGCTAGAATGGTCTTTTTCACTATCAGTAACATCACAGTACTCATCGGATCAAAATCTCACCAATGGCTCCTCTGAACACTTAGGATAAAACCCACTCTTCTCCTTACTATGGCCCTAGATGACATCACCTCTGCCTCCTAGTCCCTCTTAGAGTGCACTGCACTGTAAGCATATTGGCTTTTCTGCCATTCTTTGAAATTTCTAAGCAGCTTCTGCTTCCTCTGCATTTGCTTTTCTGTCTGCTTGAGATTTCTTCCCCAATGCTTTCCCATGACTTGTTCCTTCATATTATTCAGTTCTTTGTTCAAATATCATCTCCTCAGAATGGCTTTCCTTTATCATCGTAATCCATCCTATTAATAACAGCATCCTCTAATTATCTTCTGAATATTATCACGTTTCCCCTCATCTCACTTATATTCACCTGAAATTACCTGTTTGTTTATTCTTGGCTAACCCCACTGTAACTATAAGGTCCACGAGTTCTGGAACCATTAGCCCCCGTTTTCTGCTGTATCCCTCATGGCTAGAATATAATATGTGCTCAATAAATATTATTAAATAATAGCCAATATTTACTGATTATTGCAAATAAACAAAGAATTGTTCTACACATTTCACCTATATAAAGTAATTTAATCATTCCAATAACCTCATAAGGAAACTGAGGCTCAGAGGTGTACTATTGTCCTAAGTACTATTGTCCTTTACTAAGGTCTAGAAAGTAGCAGAGATAGTATTTGAAAGGGTTGGGGTTTGATTTCAGAACCCAGGCTCATAATAACTAAGCTTACATGATCAGAATTATAACCTTAGTGAACTGACTAGATGAATAGTGACAAATGAGCTAATATGCAAAATTTTCTTCACATCAGGTTTGTTGTGTAACTTGTGGAATATGGGAGTCAGTGAAAGCTAGAGTTATCACCCACAGACAGAAACTCTTTTATAATGTAACATTATCATGTGAAAAGCTAATGTGATGTGGCAATTTATACAAATAGTGGTTATATCACAAAAGATATAGCTCTGGAATCTTTCTGCACATGGACTATTGTCTCTTATAAGACTTGTAAGAAAGTGATCAGGAGATATAAATGTCTATATAGACTATGCTATAGACTGAATATTTGTGTCCCCTCCTCCATTAATATGTTAAACCGGAATTCCCAAGGTGACTGCGGCATTTGGAGGTGGGACCTTTGAGGAGGGGGTGATTAGGTCATGAAAGCAGAGCTCTCATTAATGGGGTTAGTGCCCTTATAAAGGAGACTCCAGAGAAATCTCTCACCACTTCTGCCATGTGAAGACACAACTAGAAGATGGCCGTCTATGCACCAGGAGGCAGGTCCTCACCAAACACTGAATCTGCTGATTACTTGATTTTGAACTTCATAAGAACTGTGAGAAATAAATATTTGTTATTAAAGCTACTCATTCTATGGTATTTTTGTTTGTAGCAGCCTGAATGCACCAAGACAGGCTAAATAATGGCTAAGGTATGAGGACTACTGGTGGTCTGATAACAATCAATGAAAAGGGAATAGGGCATAGGGAAATACTGCCAGAAATAACGAACACATTAAGAAAGGGTAACCATCCTGTTTTCAATTTTAAAAATTTGTAAAAGTAGTATTATACATAAAACAAGATTCAGTAAAGCAAAGAGATACACATAATGACTTGTTTTTAAACACATTAGAATATACTTCATAATAAATAATTTACAAAAATTTTTGTCCTAATCTGTGTTAACATAGTTTTATTTATTTATTTTTAAAGTACACAGTACATAGTGAATGAACTGTATTTCTCTACATTGTTACATAAAGAAAAGGTCTGGTATTTTAGCTAACCTAAAAGGCTTTCTGTCCCTCAGCACAAGCGGGTATTTTCTATGATTATGTTTTCCTTTTAAAAATTCTATGTTTCCAAAATAACATAATGTTGTAGGATGCTGATTATAGTAATTGCGGGTTGGACTGAATGTTAGCATGCTTAATTTTTCTTTTTCTAATAAAATAATACTGAAACACATTCAGATGGCCTTAAATATTGGGAATTATCACACCTATTTGCCTACCAGGCTGCTTTCTAAGCATAAAAAGTAGGATGATATGATTTTTAGTTTAAACACCATTTTAACATTATTTGTATTGAGAAGGCATTTGGGACATGAATCATAAATCTTTTGGAAACAGTTCTAATCACCACTATTCATGGAGGAAGGAGGTCATATTGATTTCTGAATTGCCCCACCTGCTGGACCAAAGAGACCCTAACAATTTTAGAGCACCTAAACTTTATTGGGATGAAATTAGAAACATTTTAAGCAGAAACTAATTTCTAGCATATGAAAATTAGATTTTAACATTCTTAATTCAATATTAAAGTTTCCATATTTTCCACTTATTTAAAAAATCTAAACAATGCTCAACTTACTCAAAGTAGAGTGAGAGGTGGTTAAAATTTGGGAAAGACATTTTATTCCCAGTAAGATAATGTGCTTCAATGTTATTTTTATTTCTCCAGCATGATTGCACGTATACTGACAATTCTAAGTAGTTATTATATCACTAAGTTAAGCAGAGAGTTATTAATGATAATAAATAAAAATATGTTTAAAAACAGATAATGATTTACTTTGCCAAATGAATCCTAATAAGATTCCCTGGAGAGCAAAGTACCATGGGAGTTTTATAAACATTATTTAATTTATATAAACTCAATCAAGATTATGTTTGCAATTTTAAAATGTTTAGTTGGAGTACCCTTGGTAAATGTTCCTATATGCCCCCCGGGAGCTTGGTTTTCGAATCTTGCCTATACGACAGGCTGGTAACTCTTTTGGAGAAGACAACGTCAGCAACTCTTTTTGCCTTGAATGCTGTAGGTAGAACTAAACACTTGCCATGCTTAGATAAAGCTATATTGAGCAGCAATGGCACACAGATGATAGATATAAGCTTATTCCTTTGTTTTCATTAAGCTTTTAGGGCTCAAGTATAAATCTTAAAAAATATGGATCTGTCTTCTGTTTCTTTGGTATTCCCCAAGTGCACTGAGTATTGGATAGAATACATAGTAAATTTTAATAAACGACAAGCTAAAAGTATCTTTTACAGATAGCATAGGCAGAGAAGTTTATGGGTGCAACCCTTTATGTACCTTACTTTGTAAATTTAGATAAAAGAGCAAAATAAGATGTAAAAACAAGGAAAAAGAAAAGTACAAAACATAAAAGGGAAAAGAGACAGGACATTCAAAGGTTGCTGGGAGATATAAATTTTAACTCTGTTCTTTTCCTGTTGGGAGCTGAATTTTTATGTTATTATTCCATAATAGTTGCATCATCTTGGGCAAGGTTGGGCCATTTAAAAAAAAAAATGAGACAGTTAAACTAGTAGACAGTAAAAGAAATATATTTTGTTATCTAAACTCATTTCTTAAATAACTAAAACTCATTCCTAAATCTAAATTCATTTCCTATTTAATCACCAACCTTTGGAATCCTGGTAATTGACAGCCCTTAATCTGTGGGACACTTTAGGAAACCAAAAGTATTTAAGAAAAGAGAAAAAGAACAAAAATTTAAAACAGGATAAATTCCAGATGGTATTACAAATACATTTTATGCTCGCTGGAACATAATAGCTTAAAAACCTATAATCTACTAAATCACAACAGACATATTTGAGATTGAGGACTTTTACCAGGAAAATACTTCACTTTTCTATGTTAAGGAAAGCTTGTAGGTGTAGAAAAGCTAGAAGTTAAGAAATAATGGAGAACATGGAAGGTCTCAAGGGAAAGAGAACAAGAAAAGTAGAAAGATACCTTTTTTCACGACAGTTGCCATCTGTGCCTCTCCAAAAGATGCCAGGCAGCTCCCCAGCCAGAGGGTTAGGGAAGCTCTTCTCACAAACTCTGGAAGATATCCCATTAGGTTCCCCCCACTAAGAAGATAAAGAGTAGCAGATGGGATCCTGTGATTGTTAGGAGGTTATTTGGAAATGGAAGGCCATGAGGTTGGTGGTGTTCACTGTTATTCAGTTAACCTTTCCTTTCTTTCACTTCTCCTTTAATAAACTCTGTAATTTTTTACACGCTGGGTCCCCTACCAATGCTATTCATAACTGGTTTGTCCTTTTTATTTAGTTTTAAATTTCTACCTTGTAAAAAAATTCTTGCTTATGTTTTCGACCTCATATTTGAGAAAGATATTTTTGCAATTTTTCTTACAAACTAATTTTTAGTTGTGCCTCAAACGTGACAAAACTCAAGTATTAACAATATTATATTATTGAAAATATTCTATATACAGGCAGAGCAAAGAATCAGTGTGCTTTTAAAGAGAACAGTACAGAGAAACCGCCAAACCTGGACATTTATTGATACATAAAAATCCTATTGTTCTGGTACTTTTCTAAATTTGGAATGGTTCTGTTTATATTTAGACATGAAACTCATTCTTTTATTCAATATCCAAGCTTGTGTGAAAATAAGAATTTTACTACTTTTAAATAGATATTTGATATATAAATAAAATCTCATTTCATGTCTTCACAAGAACCATTAACAAACAAGTATCTGTTATATGAATTAACTGAAAATTCTTGAGACATAAGACATTGGGAGTATATTTTGCTTTCTTTCAAAATTATTAATATTATGGTAAGCATATTCTGAAAAATCTGTTTAAACAAATTTTCCTTAAATTTGAAGCTTTCATTTCTATTCCAGTTTTAAAATAGGCCACCTTCTAAAAGTCCACTGAACATATCAGATCATGATCCTGGTTTGCCACGATGACAGGCACTTTCTACTCTGGACTTTGGCTGTCAGTGCCAACATCATTAAACGATTCTTCAAATTACTTTCAAAATGCCCTTTTTCCCCCCCAGGATTTTTACTTATATCTAATTAGACTACTTACTCTATGCCATGTAATCCCTGTTGCCAAAACTGCTAAATGCTTCAATAACTAGGAGGAGGGCATCAATGGAGCAAGACAGATGTAATGTCACTGGTTAACAGTAGAGGTGTGAAGCAGCTGCCTTAATTATGAAGCTTATTAATTCATGGTGTTAGAAAAAACTTGGCAAGCGTTCTTATAAAATACCTAATGTTTTCCAAAATAGCATCAGATTGCTTAAAACTTAAAATAACGTCTTCAATAAAAAAATACTGAAATAATTTTGTTAGCAATTAAGATCTGCATTTAACACTTATAATTCTAGTTACAAGGTCATACATAATTTTAAAAGTAACTCTGGTTCTTAATTTATTCTTTAAAAGTATATAGTCTTATATGTCAATATTTAAAAAATTTTTTTACAGCTGGAATGAAATAATAGGATAAAGATATTTATTTATCCTATAAAATGTCTAGGTGAGGAAATAAGGTATAGGGAAAAGAGTTCTAAGGAGCTACTTTCTATAGAACCTGTAACAACTTAATCTCATTAAAATTCAATTTCATTATCTATATATTAACATTTAACTTGAAGGGTTATTTGATGCTTATAAATAATGTATATAAACTGCCTAGCATGTAGTAGGTTCTCAATAAAAAGTAATTATCATTTTTTAATGGCTGTATTGAAAAGATGGGATTTAAATAAAAGGGTTTCTATTAGAAGGGACTTAAATAAATGAGTTTCTATTGTAGAAGGAGATTAGTGAAGAGAAATAGTTTTAATAGAATGTCTGCTTTACACCCAGCATTTTACTATCATTTAAAGACAAGATAGTTGGCTTCTAGGAAAGAAGAATAAATAAAAATAGAAGTCTCAAAAGAGATGTTTCAAGAGAAAAAAAATGAGTGGAAGTGTATTTTCTTTCTCACTGGTGACTGGAATAGTTTCATATAATGGAATAATAACCAACAGGAATTAGCATCTGCAGGTATTAACAGAATGCTACATTAAAAAAAAAAAGCCCACATACTTTGAAGAGTAAAAATATTCCTAAAGTATCTAGAGGGTCAACAGAAAAAATTCGTGCTAATGCCAGGCAGGTCCAATCCTAATCTCTGCTTTCTACAGAAAAAAAAAAAAAAAAAAAAAATAATATATATATATATATATATATATATAATATATATAATCTATCACACCAAATATGACAATCACAACTCTATCTTCTATTTTAGTTTTTTAGTAGCTTTTAATAAATTTATCCCATATCTTTTTTAATCTATAAATTTTTGGCCTATATTATATCCGTCAATTGAAGTAATCAATCCTCTGAGTTCATTTCTTGCAGGATCACATAGAACCTCCTACTAACTGTGAAAAAGTTACTGTTTTCAAGACTCAAAGAGGGCCTCTATTCATTATTTTAATTTTAGTCATCTTGATTCAAAGCCTTTGCCTCTCTAGACTGAAGTGCTCTAATCACATGTCTTCTATCATTTGGGTAGCTCACTTTGGACACATTCAGACTTTCTCTCTGACATCCTTTTGATTTGAGGCCACCAGAAATGTATATAGCAAGTTCTCCATATGGGCAATTAATAGAAAGCACAGAATACTATTTCCTGTTTTGTCTTTACATGTTCTTTTTTTAAATGGGCAACATCTGCTGTCATCCTTAGAGCATCACACTTAACTGATGACTTCAGTCAGTAGCAATACCCAGGTGAAAGTGTCATGGTTTACTACCATTGCCCATAATTTATCTATGTATGAAAACACACACACACACACACACACACACACACACATACTCTCTCACACATACACATGGGAAGTTTGTCAGTAATGTTCACTCTTGTGTATCTTGCCCTTAGAAAGTGCCTTACATATTGTAGACACACAATAAACATATTTTTGATGAATCAATATATAGTCTGTGGGCAGAATGGTGACCAATGAAATTTAGTATGAAAAAATGGAGAGAAATACTTAAAGATAAGCCATCCGATATATGCACACTGCAATACACCCTTAAATATTTCTTTAGACAATTTCCTTTATTTCTTTAGACAATTTCCTCTATGCTATTTGGAAGAATTCATTTTCATCTTCAAACTCAGAAACTGTCTGTTGCCACCATTCTTTGGTCAAAGGGTTGTGTTGTCAATACAATATCATTCTGAAAACTACCAGCTGACCCCAACCATTCTACATACAGAGAAAAAGAACATAAAAGGCTAGAATTCAGAGGATAAGGTATAAACAGACATATCATAGAATTTTTACCAATCCTGACAATCTTCTGCTAATCAATTAATTTTAGGTTCAGGGGTATATGACCAAGTTTGTTACATAAGTAAATTGTGTGTTGTGGTGGTTTGGGGTATAGATTATTTTGTAACCCAGGTAATAAGCATAGTACTCAATAGGTAGTTTTTTGATCTTCTCCCTCCTCCCAGCCTCCACACTCAAGTAGGCCCTTGTGTCCTTTGCTCCCTTCTTCGTGTCCATGTGTTCTCAATGTTTAGCTCCCATTTGTAAGTGAGAACATGTGGTATTTGGTTTTCTATTCCTGTGTTTCACTTAGGATTATGACCTCCAACTCCATCCATGTTTCTGCAAAAGACATGATCTCATTCTTTTTTTATGGCTGCATGGTTTTCCATGGTGTGTATGTACCACATTTTCTTTATCTAGTCTACTGTGAACGGGCATTTAGGTTGATTCCACGACCTTGATGTTGTGAATAGTGCTGTGATAAACATATGCTTACATGTGTCTTTATGGTAGAATAACTTATATTCCTTTGGGTATATACTCAATAATGATATTGCTGGGTCAAATGGTAGTTCTGTTTTAAGTTCTTTGAAAAATTGCCATACTGCTTTTCACAATGGCTAAACTACTTTACGTTTCTACCAGCAGTGTATAAATGATCCCTTTTCTCTGCAACCTCACCAGCATCTGTTATTTTTTGACTTTTAAGATAATAGCCATTCTGACTGGTGTGAAATGGTATCTCAGTGTTGTTTTGGCTTGCATTTTTCTAATGAATTAGTGATGTTGAGCATTTTTTCATATGCTTGTTGGCCACATGTATGTCTTCTCTCGAAAAGTATCTGTTCATGTCCTTTGCCCACTTTTTAATGGGGGTGTTTGTTTTTTGCTTGTTCATTTGTTTAAGTTCCTTATAGACTCTGAATATTAGACCTTTGTCAGAGGAATAGTTTGCAGATATTTTCTCCCATTCTGTAGGCTGCTTACTGTTATGCAGAAGCTCTTTAGTTTAATGTGGTCTCAACTGTCAACTTTTGTTTTTGTTGCAATTGCTTTTGGCATCTTTTTCATGAAATCTTTGCCAAGGCCTATGTCCAGAATGGTATTTCCTAGGTTATCTTCTAGAGTTTTTGTAGTTTTAGGTTCCACATTCAAGTCTTCAATCCATCTTGAGTTGACTTTTGAATATGATATAAGAAAGAGGTCCTGCTTCAATCTTCTGCATATGGCTAGGCAATTATCCCAGCACCATTTATTTAACAGGGAGTTTTTTTCCCCCACTTTTTTCATTGACGATCAGTTGGTTGTAGGTGTGAGTCTTCACTTCTGGGTTCTCAATTCTGTTCCATTGGTCTATGTCTGTTTTTGTACTAGTACCATACTGTTTTAGTTACTGTAGCCTTGTAGTACAGTTTGAAGCCAGGTAACATAATATCTCCAGCTTGGTTCTTTTTGTTTGGTATTGCTTTGGCTATTCAAGCTCTTTTTTGGATCCATATGAAGTTTAAATAGTCTTTCCTAATTCAGTAAAGAATGTCATTGGTAGTTTGATAGAGATAGCACTGAATATATAAATTGCTTTGGGCAGTATGGCCATTTTAACAATATTGATTCTTCCTATCCATGAATATGGAATGTTTTTCCATTTGTTTGTGTCAACTCTTATTTTTTTTGAGCAGTGTTTTGTAATTCTCATTGTAAAGATTTTTCACCTCTTTGGTCAGCTGTATTTCTAGGTATTTTATTCTTTTGTCGCCATTGTAAATGGGACTGCATTCTTGATTTGGCTCTCAGCTTGAATGTTGTGGTGTATAGAAATTCTATTGATTTGTGCACACTGATTTTGTATTCTGGAAATTCGAATTCTTATTTCAGAAAAGTTAATGCTAATATGCAAAATGACTACATAAAGGGCATGAATTCCAATCTATTTTTAAAACAGAGAAAACCAGACAAGATCGGGCGCATTCAGGGTGGTATGGCCATAGAAAAACCATCATTTCTCAGCCAACTGACACAAGAACAGAAAACCAAACACTGCATGTTCTCACTCATAAGTGAGTGTTGAACAATGAGAACACATGGACACAGGGAGGGGGTAACATCACACACTGGGGCCTGTTGGGGGGTAGGGGGAGATGGATAGCAGGGGGTGGGGGGGGATTGGGAAGGGATAAGATTAGGAGAAATACCTAATGTAGATGACAGGGTGATGTATGAAACAAACCACCATGGCACGTGCATACTATGTAACAAACCCACACATTCTGCACATGTACCCCAGAACTTAAAGTATAATAATAACAAAAAAAAAGAAAAGAAAAAGCCATACAGCTAGTACAAGATCATAAATACTTATGTTCTCTAAAGGAAGGAAAGGTCCAAAAGAAGGTACCATCAGTTAGGACTAGATACAATCAAGAGATCATCACTTGCAACTATGTTTTGATGATAATTGAAGAGAAATAATAGGTTTATATATTTATAAATGTTTGGTAAGAGAGAATTGATGTTTTAATGTTCTTTTTTCAATCTATGATTACCTTCTAGCTTATTTTTTTGTGTGCCCATAATCATCACAATGCAACATATTCAGAGGGCTCAAAAGAAAAATCTTAATGAACATAATTTCTACACTGTTATTAACACCCCCAAATCCTGAAAACCAAGAGACAAATGTAATGTGTAGCTTAAGAAATAAGAAATCTTCATTCACTCATAAAATTTAAGAAAATATTATAGTAAGTTCAAAGTAATAATCAAAAGAATAGAAGCTCTTCAGTTGCAATGTTATCGGAAATATTAAAATAACAAATTCCAAAACTAAAGTTTAAAAATGACTTTAGAAACATCAATCAATGTATCTTAATAAAAGGAAACATTAATAATGAATGTTATATGAGTGAATTGTTCAAAAACATAATGTGATTTTATTATAACAAAAACAATGATAATTAAAACAGATCTTTGAAACACTAACGTTATCCTCACAGCTTTCCTCATCTTCTATGCTATTATCATCCTGCTCACTACAGCTTCTGTCTGACTACTACTTTCTCTTTATTTTAAAACAACAATGAGATTAATATGCACTTTTGGAGGCGAGAGTAGGGAGGATACTGAGGTTCCGTGAGTCAGTTGGTAGTCTTTTCATGGTTTAAAAAAAAAAGCATTTAAAGAAACATAACAAAAACCATTTCTGGAAATTACAACATAATTACACAATGTTGCTATATTATTAGCATTTTGCTGTTAGTTACACATAGTGTTTGCTAGTGAATAAAGAATAATTCCTAGGCAAGAAATTAAGAAAACAATGTGATAACTACATATCTCCTTGTCAGTGTGAGTCCTGTGATTCTTCATTTAGAATGAACCCTCATTGAGCTAATACAGACTGAGACAATATCTAGTGTAAACTGAGGGTTCCTTGGACTAAACACCATGGGAGAAGAATTCTCCTGTCAATAACTGAATAAATGCAATCATCTGAAAATACATGTAAGGAAAGCTCCATAATGGAATATTTATATAGATATGGTTTGGTCTACTCCATAAAATTCCACAGCAAGAATACCTTCTTCTCCCATGGTGTTTAGCAAGAAGATATTCTTGCTGTGGAATTTTATGGAGTAGACCAAACGAAATCTATATAAACATTCCATTATATAGCTTTCCTTACATATATTTTCAGATGATTGCATTTATTCAGTTATTGACAGGAGAATTGAATTCAACAAAAATATACCAAGAGATCAGCATAACTGGTTTTATATAGTGTCATGCCAGAAAGAAACATGCCACTGACAGGATGGGAACAGACCTTTTGTGATCAACGCCTTTTCAAAGAGAAGACTGAAGCAAAAGGCATGATGATTTAATTCCCCTGGGATTGTATAGATTTTTTGTGCTTTTTTAGCGGAGTAAATGGTGGTACAGAATGTAATAGGCATACGGTTTTTACAAATTTCCTTTACAGTGTGTATCTAGTTTTAACTTGAGTTACTTTGTACCTCCCACCTCAGTGCCTTCCACCTCATTGTGTGTGTGAGAGAAAGTATAGTAGGATGGTTTAGGGCCCATACTCAGATGCTATACTGCAAACCACTCACTTTGGACAAGTTGGTTAATTTTTAAAATGGGAATAATAATGGGATGTTATTAATATCCAAATGAGTGGTTGTTATGAGGATTAAATGAGTTTATTAATTTAAAGG
Source organism: Ateles fusciceps (assembly GCA_036589455.1). Lineage (NCBI taxonomy): Eukaryota > Metazoa > Chordata > Mammalia > Primates > Atelidae > Ateles > Ateles fusciceps. Next base: position 31,146,548 of record JAZHEH010000065.1, on the reverse strand, counting down.
TTTTAATGTCTAGCGCATAAAAACTGCTCAGAGGTGTTAGCTGTTATTACACATGTTCCCAAGGCAGAAAAGTATGCTTACCTTATGAGATTAAGTAAATATGAAAAGCTTATATTCTTAAATCTTACAGACACTAATTTAAGAGGCATGCCCAAATTTTTTAATCATTATTTTGCTGCCTGTGCTAACAATCTCTCCCCCCAGAGAAATCCTACTTTTATGCATCTTTGGCTAGGAGCTGATATAAATCTCATTCTCAAGTATCTAAAAAAATTCTTTATATTTTGTATTCTTCTATCAGAAATACATTTTTAATTTCTTAAAAAATTTTTTTTCGGTACCTGCCTCATATATTTTAGTTCTCTATTCTTTTCTACAGAGCAAACAATAGAAAACTGATGATTAATTCTGAAACTTAATTATGTGAATGCTTATAAAATAAACTTCAGTAACATCACAGATAAGTATTCAACAGAAACTATCCAAAGAGTAATAAGAAAAGCTTTCAATCAAAATTCAAAGGGGCTATTATATTTAAGGCTAGGGTGATCACTTGCCTTGCTCAGGACAGTCCAGTCTACATCTACTATCCTGGCTTAAATATTAATAGGGCCTCATTCCACACTCAGAAAGATCCAAGTTTGAATGATAAATTGTATAGTTACCTTATCTATGGACATCTTAGTCTAGATGTGTCGCTTTGTAGTGACCTTGTTTGACAGAGCAAAGGGCTTTATAAATGGTTTCTGTTAAATTTCCAGACAAATTATGTGGCAAAACTTTAAGCCCTAAATTAAAAGAAAAGATATGAAATATATGAAAAACTCACACTTAGAATTGAAAGCAATTCTTCAGTACTGCATTCAGGCTTTAAGCGGTCCTTGAACATTTTAACTGTTTGATGCTTCAAATAGTAATAGGAGGCAATTCGGCCGTAAGTCAGAGGTTCAATGCTGCGATTATCCTATTTCAAAAGAAAGATAAAATAACAAATGAAGAGTACCATGAAAGTACATATCTTTATAAAATTAATAATTCAGACACGTGCTTTTGAAATAATTTTGTTAAAAATTTTGATAGTACTAGAAGCAAAAGACCTACTGTTAAAAAGCTGGGCAATGTTTTCAATTAGAATGCATATCACTAAGTCATACCTCTCCAATTTCAATACAGTAGGAATGTTCCAGTTCAATCAGGGACTTCTCAATCAGATGGGACAGAAACTTGTTCACAGAATCATGGCTCACATCACCCAAATTGTAGTAGCTAGAAAACAAGCAAGGTTATTATTATTTGTTTCAAGATATTTTCTACTAAAACTATCACCTAAGTTTCACATAATATATATAAATATATTCCACTTTTAGTATAAAATCTATCCTCAGTAACTTCACAAAACTCACAGAACTACTGATCTACGGTGGTAGATAAGTTATTTTAAATAATTTAGTCAATTATTGTTTCTCTAGTGCTTAGGGAATAAATGTTATCCTAATGACTAGAAGGGATATCATCAGGGTAAAAATAAAGCATTCTAACTAAGCCTCAATATAAGGAAAATACATAGGTTCAGCTCTGTATATTTTCCAAGCAAAAGGCCTAAGGACAAACAATTTACCTGAATGGGCCTCACTGCAAATTTGAGAAGTTCTTGGCAAAACCCTATGGCCACTAGGATCTGTGCCTGGAAACAGACCCGAAGAACATGGGACTACACCCACAATCTTGGCAGTTCCCTAATTCCTACTAGGTGAATCTTGTATCATAGTCAGCATGGGTAATTTATATGCCCTATCTCCCTTTTCACCAACCACATCAAAGAATGGGAGTAGAAAGTGGTCTTAGAGAACAGGTTCTCTTCTCTAAGACCACATCATGATGGTTTTACATCTGTACAGAACTAGGAAGGGAATATTCATAGTCTGGGAAAAGAGTGCTAACTATTTTAAATGGAAGAGGACTAAAGAAAACCACAATTTGAGAGCAATGGAGAACACTATCTAGATAACAATTTTTGTGATATTTTTCATTCTTCGAAGGAAGAGACTCAGGGTTAGTAAATTATAAAAAATTATTTAAAAATACATAAGGCAGGACTAATAATGTCAGGATATATTTTCATTAGAAAGAAAAGTTAGTGCAAATAGCTAGGTACACCCAAATATGAGAGGCTCCATTAAATAAGAATTACAGTAAGAGACTATTGGAATTTATTTGGAAAAGTAATTTCCATTATAAATAGCTATTTTAATTTTGATCTATCTAAAAATTATTGCTTTTTCTAGAAAAGCTCTTGGCATGAACCAAAATAAAGCTATATTTATCAACTAAGAGATAAATAAGTACTGAACCTAGTGCTGCCATTAATTTAAACAAAAATGTTCAAATTTATGTCTAACAAAGCATATACGGAAGTGAAAAACCACAATTATTAACCATTAGAAAATATTTCTTTTCTTTTGGAAAATGACTAAGGAGGAGTATTTAGTTAGAGTAATGTCTTCTGCTTTAGGGGTGAAAATAAAAATTCCAGATATTCAAGCCATGTAAGATACAAATATCCAGTCATTTCAAATTTTTAAAATATTTTTACTCTTTCATTGTTTTCCAAGAAGTGAAATTCATCAGTCAAACTTTCTGCAATGTAAGTGCTTACTTGGTATTTCACATTCTTTTGGCTTGGTAAGCCTATAAATTTTCCAATATTATTTTTAGCTGTCAGGACTAATACATAGCTGATACAGTTATTTTAAATTGAAAACACTAGTAAAAATGTGCCCAGGATACTGTATAAACAGTACCATTTGTAGAGCAAGAATCAAACTATTCTTCTTTTTATAAACCAAATTTGTCTGCTTTGATTTTGGAATAAACAATTCTTTATGCAACTGATATTACTGAAAAAAGACATTTTGAAAATATTATTGTGAAAGACAAAAAATAAAATAAAATTCCACTTTTATCTATAAATTTAAATCCATTTGAAAACTAACTAATGGATGCTGTTACTGATTATTATAAGCCATTGTCCTACAATATAAATGGGATGTCAACTTTATCATTTTATGCTTTAATAAATAAAGTTGGTACACTTACAAATAATATTTAAAACTATCAATGGAAACAGCTATCTGTGAAAAATTACAGGTTCTTCTTAATACTTAATTTACTGTATTTGCTTCATTTTGCTTACTGTATTTACAAGGTATATTTCAATGGATTAATATACCTTCTAAACTTTATTTAAACCTATTGGGACTTTTTAAAGACAAATTTGTGGTTTTCATCCAGACAAAATACAGGCAAGGTAAATATTTCTTAAACATTTAAAGTAAGTTGCCGTAAAGAAAAAAAAAAAACTAAATGGTGTTTCTGAGACTATAATAAATTATTTGATGACTACACTAAAATATCATTCACAATCTAACTTGCTAAAAGTTCACACTTCTTTGTGCAGAAAACATAAACATTTCACTGTTATTTATTCTTAATACAGTTTTTGTTTTTTTCTGAATGTGGTTACCAACATTTTTATTGACTTGCATAAAAGAAGAAATACAAAATTCAATTCAAATAAATTGAACTTCACTCATCTTTACCAAATACTGTTCTTTGTTAATATTTGGACTGAGGTTCTAAGGCCATTTAAAATATTTTCAAATCCTTATAAAAGTAAGATATTGTTATATCTTAATTAGATATACAATGTGTGAGACATTGCAAAATAATTAAACTAAATATAAATGAAGTTTTTTAGGTTAATAAGATTTTTGGAGTTAATATATTTTGACATTTTTCTGTGAATAAGGGATAGAGTTCAGATTTATATGATCTCTATTAGTAGCATAATATAGCCCTTACTTCTATGAGGTGAACATTTTTTAGTTACTGTGCAACTTTTAGCCTGAACAATTATAAGCATTTAACCTAAAACATTATATCTCATTAATTTTAATAATCACTTTACTAACTTGAAAAAGCATGCAACAGTTAAGAAGAAGGTCTGTTTTCAGGTTGCACTCTCTGCAGTACAAAATTTATAATTTACTGGTTATTTAAACACAAATATTTCATAACTGTTTAATTATGGGTAAAGGATAAAATGTAGTTTCATGCTCACTGCATTGAATCATCAAGTCATTATCTTCTCTTTGCCATAAACAGACAGCCTACCTTTTTGTCAGCATGCTATTTCATTTATTTCACAGAGAAACCCAGTTTCACAATAATTGACTTGTCAGAAGCTCTAATTTATGAGACTGAGCTTTGTAAGATTTCTCTATATTGGACTCAACCTGCACACAAGCAGGGTTGAATATTTACAATGCTGTTAACAGGTGCTGAGTTGTTTAATGATTCTAATAGCCAGAAGCGTACTGAGAAAGCCAGCGGGATCACAATTACAGGCTGTTTGAACACAACAATTACTAGTCCCCTGAGAGGTGTGAAAGTCAAAGGCAGTTTGATACTGACAGCATCTAGCACATGGGCTACACAAGCTAACTTCTATTAGCAGTCCATTGGGAAAAAGTAATAACAAACCTCTCCCTATCATAAAAATTTACAAAGTTCATAAAATTTAAAAAATCAAAAACTAAAAAACTTAAAAAAAATTATCTTAAAAAGATCTTATCAAAGGACAAATAAGAATACTACATATCAAATCTCAAGTTATTTTTTCCAACCTTATTATTGATGAAATTTCACCAGTTGAGAATGAAAGAGGTTTTATATTAATGTAAAACATAAAGTTATACCAAAATGGTTTGGATTTAATGTGAATAGTGGCAGCCATTTCCTGTTTGGTTTATGTAAACCTGGCCAGATATCTTGCTGGGAAATTTTCATCAGTATTGAAATGCTGCTGCTATAACTGTCAGTAGTGGAAAGTCATTTGTTACAGCACTATGCTTTTTTATGTTCAGATTATGCAGCAATAATAATGACACAAATAACGAAAGTGGTTGCAGGAACAGCTGAAACTACCACAACATTTTTGCCCCAGATATATTTAAAAGCTTTCTCAGGGGAAAACAGAGTAAAACTGAACATACAAATTGAATCCAGAACTCAATTTGGAATATATTATATTTTATGAAAGCACCAGTACATGTGTTTATATTAATTTGAACAAACTAATATGTGTGTATATGTTATACATATATGTGTGTGTGTGTCCACATACATAAGTATAATTATCTTTACATACATATGTATTTGCATATATACATAATACACACACACACCCAAGAATATAGACATATAGTGACCAACTTAGGAACAGTGGTTGAAATCTTTGCCAACATAAGTTTTACTTTTGGTGTGCTGTGGTGAGGACTTTACAGTAGTATGATAAACTAAAGGGAGCTGGAATATGAGGTCTTCTTTACCTATATATGACTATGTTATAAAAATGGTCTTTCTTTTCTACTGCTAAATAAACTTCAGTGTTTTTGTTACACACACATGCAGATGAACAAGCACGCATACATATTCTTCCTTCCCAAGGAAAGTGAAATCTCAATTTATGGTACTGTATGATAAGGAATATTAAGGAAAAATTAAAATCACACATAATATAAGTTCTTCATTTGAGATAATTACTTCAGCATTTTAAAAACTTTTATCATATCTAAAAATAAGTGGAAAAATTTACCAGCTTCCTGTGCCTTGATTTGCTTCCAGCTTTTGGGAAAGGTGATTTTAACAGAGACACTAATAAAAAGACACAAGCAAGGGCCAATCACAAGAATGTGGAGAAAAGGAACCCTTGTACATTGTTGCTGAGAATGTATATTATTAGCACAGCCTCTTTGGAAAGCAGTATGGAAGTTTCTCAAAATCTAAAAATAGATCTAGCATATGATCCAGCAATCCCTGTTCTGGGTATATACACAAAGGAAATTGAAATCAGTATGTTGAAGAGACATCTGTACTCCTATGTTCATTGCAGCATTATTTATAATAGTCAAGATATGGAAACAATATAAGGGCCCATCAATGGATGAATGGACTTGAAAAATGTGGTATATACACACAATGGAATACTTTAAAAAGAAGGAAATTCTATATTAGCAACAACATGTTTGAATCTAGAGGGGGAGGAATCTGGAGAACATTACGCCTAGTGAAATGAGGTAGGTAAGGAAAGACAAACACTGTATGATCTCATTTATATGTGGAATCTAAAAAAATCAAGCTCATAGAAGTAGAGGGTAGAATGTCAGTTACCAAAGGCCACAGGGGTTGGGAAGGCTATGCAAGCAAAGGGGGAATTGATCAAAAGGCATAAAGTTTTGGTTAGACAGGAGGAATAAGTTCTGGTGATGCACTGCACAGCATGGTGACTATCATTAATAATAATGCATTCTGTATTTCAAAATTACTAAAAACAGTAGATTTAATATGTTCTTGCTACAATGAAATGATAAGCATGTGAGGTGATGGATATGTTAATTAGCCTGATTTGTTCCTTTCACAATATATACATGTTTGAAACAGTACATTGTATGCCATAATAATATAATTATGTATCAGTTAAAATTAAAAAAAATTTATATTCACACAAAATCTCACAAATATTTTATAGCAACTTTATTAAAAAAAGAGTCAATCAAAAAAGAAGATGGCAGAGCTTGACTACAGCTAAGTAAAATATATAAATTGTTAAAATTTACTTAGGCACATTTTTCCATTTTTATCTAGCTGTGAAGGTATAGATATTAAAACTGACAATTTGTTATTGGGGGGGGCCATCAAATAAAGTGTCATTGGAATGAGTATGGCACAGTGTCCATATAAAAAACCCATTGTTCAGCACAGCACTGAAAAGAGAAGTGGACAGGGAATGTGGACCTGACAATGAGCACAGTGATGGAGAATGTGGTAGAATTCCAGTGTTGCCTTTGTCACTTGCAAGCTATGCTATTGGGAGCAAGTTGCTTAATTTCCCTGTGCTTCAGTTCCTTTATTTACAAAATGGGTATCATAACAGTACTAAATGAGTTAAGCTCTTGAAACAGCATTTCAAATACAGTAGACACTCAGTAAATATTATCAATGCAGATTTTTGTTTCCAACTTTATTAATTCCAATTTTTATTTTTATAAATTCCTGTCCTATATTTATGATTTGCTATTGTTCTGCATCTAGTTCCTTAAGATAAATGCTTATTTTATCTTTAAGCATTCATATTTTCTATTAGGTCTCTAAAGATATAAATATTCCTTAGAATTGTGCTTTGATTTAAATACATTGTTTTATATTACATTTTTATTTTTGTATAGCCCTAGTCTATACCTTTTGTTTTGATTTCATCTTTCACTGGAATAAAAGTTTTATAATCCCAAGCAGTTAATTTTTTTTTGCTATCACTTTTATTTTTATTTCTGGTTTTATTATATTACACAATGAGAATGCAGCCTTATGAGCTCTAAATTTGAAATAAGTTGAGATGTTCTTTGTGGTCTACTTCATGGTAAATTTTTCAAAACAAATTTTCCATTAGTGTTTGTTAAGTACTGATATTTTGTTAGGGGCATATGTACAAAGATACTATAGACACAAATTCAAGGATATTATTATTTGAATCCTCTTTTTTATGAAATACTTATCTTTTTGATGTGTTAAACTCTTCCAACATGATTAATTAGTTGGCCTATAATTTTAATTGAATTTCAATCCACTTTTGCTTTATATATCTGATGTTATTTTTAGTTATCTAAACATCTGTGAACTACTATAACTTTCCAGTGATTGTGTTTGTTACCAATATAATCCATTCTTCTCTGTCCTTTGTATTTTTTTGCCTCAAATTTGGTTTTGTATGATTTTAACTCTGCAGCTGCTGCTTTCTCTTTGTTATCATTCTCCTTTCCACCTTCTTTCAATCCTTAATTTTCAACTTTCTATATCAATCATGTTTGAATGGATTAAAAAAATGAATCTGAGAATTTCTGTCTTACAAAAGGCAAATTTAAATCATTTACAGTATTTATTATTGTAGTTTACCTGACTAATGGCATAAATAGATCTGGTCTGTCCCCCTGCTCCAAACCCTGCAATGGTCCCTGCTTCATTGAGAATGAAAGTCAAAATTCTTACCATAGTTTCTAAAACTGCCCATGACCTGTATCACCACTGGCCCTCCACATCCCCAGGCTCATCTCCTGCTATTTTCCTGCTTTCACTTATTCTACTTCAGCCATGTCTTTTCCTTGTTCCCTGAATACACCAGGCACATCTACCTTAGAACATCTCTTGTTCCCTTGGCCCGAAATGTTAATCCCTAGAGTGTGGTCTACTTTCTTACCTCTTTCAAGTTTTGGCTGAAATATCAGCACCCTTAATAAGGGCCACCCTCGCTTTCTTTTTAATACAGAATTGTAATCTCCCATCTTCCCCCAGGCCACCTCCTGGCTCTCCCAATCTTCCTTATCCTGTTTTCCTTTTAAACAGCTATTACCTTTTAATAATATTTAAATTTACTGTCTCTGCTGAAAGAACACGAGTGGCAGGACACCAAAAGTTTTTGTTTGGTTTACTAATACATCTCAAAGTGGCTACAGTGGTGCCTAGAACATAGTAGATCCTCAATAAATGTTTACAGAATTAAGAAATAAAATAATTAATTTTTAAATGCTTATACTTTATAATTTTAGGGAAATTTTATGATTTTTGAGGCTAGAAGTCATTACTTATGTTATTACTACTGTCCAACAGAAACTAATAGTTGCTAATCATAGCTTTTTCTGAAAAACAAATTATTGGTATATCTATTCTGGATTTATGCACTTACATGGCAACAGCTTGGGTATAGGATTGTACTTCAGAATAACAATGACAGCCCAGCCAGGTATCTCAACATATGTATAGGTGGCTACTAAAGGAACTAGCATATAAAATATGAATGGTCAAGAGTGGATAAACTATTACTTCTGAAAATCAATTGAAGCTACATTTATCAATATTGACTGGACTCTTAAGGCTGTTAAGACTTGGCTGGCTGTAAGGGCTAAGGAGGGTACCGCAGGGAAGAAGAAGAGTGACAGCCAAAGCACAAAAGTGAGAGGAACCTCTTACGTAGGTGGTGTGGGTTAGTATCTCCTTCCTTCTACACTTGTCCCTTTGGTGGTGGTGGAGGGAGATACTCAACCCTCTTTTTGGGGTAGCAAGATGGGAAGGAAAGCAGCTGCTACAACTACTAAGAGCTTTTAGTCAATGCATGAAGACAATTTACACTTTTGACTTTTAGTCCCCAAATTTCCTACAGGTAAAGAGGTGTGAACTAAAGAATACTCATTTATTTACATGGACTACATTGACTACAACCATGTGGGAGCAGAAGACATCTTAAATTGCTAATACCCAAGAAGTTCCCTGGATCAGAGGCTCACTATAATTTTTTAAATTTATAACCCTCACAAGATTTCATCTCTTGTCTACTGTGATAAGTCTCTCCAAGCTTCCTATTCTGTCTTTCATTACTACTGTTTATTACAGTTTCATGTGGATTTTCTCACCATAATATTATAAAATAGAAGGTAGTTTGTAACCAGAGCAACAGGGAGTCCTACCTACCCAGCTCCCTGTCTGTGGGACCCCTGTTCTGACTGGTGTCTCCAACTGTGCTCCTGGCTCATTGCATTCTCATGGTTGAAAAAAATGTAAATCCTGAACAGTTTCCGACTCATTATCTTAATTTAAAGATTTATTGCATTCTATGTCTACTAACTAAACCTCATCTAGTTCCCACCCCCTTTATAATATATTTAATTTCTGATCAATACTATCTGATAATTTACAAAGTAGGCAAAATTGAAAGAGATTAAAAGCAGGTTAAGCACTTAGAGAACTATGGAAGCAAGGGAGACGGAAGATCGAAAAGCAAATTTTAAGTCAAAGTAAACAGATGCAGTGATAATATTAACAAAAATAAGAAAGAGTAAGGATTTTGATAGCTGTATGATTAATTCAGTTTTGGACATGTTAAAGTAAAATGATGGTAGGAAGTCCATGTGGCAACATTCAGAAGGCTGAAGAAATAAAACTGTAACTTGACAGACAGCAGATTATAGCCACATATTTTAGGTCTTTCACATAAAAGGTGATATTTTAAATATAAATAGGACCTGCAGAGAAGAATTTTTTAGTATTATGTCCTGAGAAGAACATAATTATCACTTCTGTGATATTCTTGCTGAATGGACATAATTTGAATTGAGTGATGAGGAAACCAGCAAAAGCCAAATTGAAGGACACTGTACAAAATAACTGGCCAGTTCTCTTCAAAAATGTCAAGCTATGACAGACAAAGGAAGACTGAGGAAATATCACAGACTGGAGTGAACTAGACAGGGCAACTAAATGCAATGCAGGGTACTAAACTTGATCTTGGACAGAAAAGGGACATTAGTGGATCAATTGGTGAAATGTGAATAAAGCCTGTAGTATTGTGTAAATGTTAATTTCCTGATTTTGATAATTACATATGGTCATGTAAGTTGTTAATATGGGTAAGCTGGGTGAAGGGTACAGAGTGCTTCTTTGTACTACTTTTTTTTTTGCATTTTTTTATCTTCTAATCATTTTAAAATAGAAAGTTCAACAATTTAAAAAATTTTGAAAAGAATACACAAAGGGCAACATATGTGTGGATTCAGTAAAGAACTTCAATTTGCCAAAGAACTAAACTGGTCTCAGGGAATGATGTCTTTGTGTGCTCACTGGACAAACTGAATAAAATGACAAGGTTCTTAGTCTCTAAACTACACTCTTTAGGATGGTACAGATCAGTAAAGCAACTGATCGAGAGTCCAAGACAACAGCTCACAAATCTACATTATATTCCTTATAATTAATACAGAATTAGAATGGCTTTAATTCATTTATTTAATTCTCAATATGACCCAGTGAGGGAGGGAGGCTATTCATCACTTTCCAGATGAAGAATGTCTAGCTCAGAGAGGTAAAGTGACTCAGACTCACACCATTAGTAAAGGAGAGCGAGGAAACAAGAATCAATGTGTTGATTCCAAGCCCAAAGCTCTTTTCTGTCACATTAAATGCCTTGATTCTTATGTTATAGAAATGATAAATATATCTACCGTTGCATACCAACTCCCATCTACCCACATGCACACACATAAACAGCTGTAGATTATGAGTCAGAAAACCTGACTTCGAAAGATCTGGCTTTATCAAGAAGTAGTAATGGGACCTAGAACAAGTGACTTTAAGCTTCCAGCTTCCATATCTTCAATATCAAACAAGAAGATTGGGCTACAATAAATGTAAAGTCTATTCCACAATTCTAATCCTGTAATGTGTGTGTTTCCTGTGGTAATTGTGCAGTTCTGGATGGCTATATCACTAATTTTGCAGCCATGTTCTCAAATAATATTTAGCATCTAATCCAGACACCCTAATGGTAAGACGGAACTGGGCAAAATATCACCATACTCTCAAACTCCTTTCTAAGTAAGTGAAAATGTTGGCTGAAAAAAAAACTTCTTAAGATATTAGCAGGTAAGATTTAGTAAAAACATTTTCATCATGACTTCTCTAATATTTTACAATGGTTTAATATTTTCTTTTACTTACATTTGGAATGTCACTTAAAATTGACCCTCCGTTTACTCTGTGTCTATTAAAATCTTCATAATCTTTTCCCTATTATTCAATAGCTTCCTAATTGGTCTTCCTGTTGTAATGGTTTTTCCATCCCAGTTCACATCCTACTATAGTGCAATAAATATTTAAACAAAACAAAACCTAATTTGGTAATGTTAATTCATGTTTAAAAACTTCCAATAGCTCACCATAGCCTCAGCATTGGATACAAACTCCTTAGCACAGCATACAGGCCTTGTAGCCTCTGATTCTTGGTTCACTTTCTAGTCAAGACAATCTTGTTTCCCTTCTTAGGTTCTGGCTACATTAAACTTTTTTATATTCTCTAAACACTTATGACTCTTTCAAGCCCTGAGGATTTTTGCCCATATAATATAATTCTGCCTGAGGTGTCTTCTGCCTTTTCTATTTGTGTTCCTGATTCAAGATTTGGATGAAGTGTTACCTTTTCTGTGAAACTGTCACTCTCATTGGCTTAAATATCATTCTATTAGAGCATTTATAATTTTCACTGTAATGACTTACATGTGTTTTTCCCACACTAAAGATCAGCTGTTAGAACACAGGGAGTCATGTACTCATTTCCCACATCTCAGTGTTTAGTTTACCATCTGACAAAGAGTAAGTGCCGAATGAAGACCTAACATATTGTTGGAGTGACACTGTATCATGCCTCAATTTTATTTTCACTTGCAATATTCTTATTAACCTTTATAAATGCCCCACAAATTTTTTTCCACCTACAACTTCACAAGCCTCACTCTGTTCTGAATTCCAACTGCATCTAAGCCAGTCACTATATACTTTAGCACATTTCTTAATGATTTCAGGCATCTCATGTCTCAACTACAGAGCAAACTCCTCAGGATGGCCTAAGGTAATTAAAATAGGTTAAGTAACAAATGCACGTAACTACTGATATTCTAATATACTGTGATACCAGAGATATCATCTGATTCTCCAGACAAATTCATATACCTATATATAAACTCCAAAGTTCTACCTTTTTTTGTATGTACCTTAATTTGGAGTTTATTACTTTCAAATGTATCTTTTTTCAGGGCAAAACAGAAAGGTATATGTATAACTGCCCTTGCACTTACCTGGGATTCATGATAAGACGTCGGAAAAAGTAAGTCCAGGTGATATAATCCATTGCATCTTGCTTAGATGTAATTGTACCCCCAGCAATCTCTGCATTTAAGTGGTCAGAGAGTACTCCTAATAAACTATACAGTGAACAAGACATGGGAAACATACATGATCATTAAACTAAAAACGGTTAAATTTATCTCACATCATCGAGATTCAGATTTTATGTTCTAAGATAAAAACAAATTTGTTTTATACAACTTAAATATTTAGTATATAATTTTGTATACTTTGTAAATAATTCATTCCAAATTATTTAGTGGGAATTTGGTTTCAATCTACTTTAACCATGAGTCTATAAATCACTTAGTATCATGAACTCAGGTAAACCCGTATTATTCACCAGTACATACATGTGTTCTCATTTTCTTTCAAAAAAGTGTATTTTTCATTTAAACATGAATAAAAAGTGGGCTAGTCAGAGAGAATGTCACAAAAGTACTGTAATAATATTTTTCCAGATTAAGTTAAGTTAACAGCAGTACTAATTTGTTGAAAGCAATCACTACTGCCTGTCGTATAGTATGTACTCAATAGATGGCACTTAGCACTATCGATCATTTTTGGGAAATAAATTGCTAGATGGAAAATAAATACAAGTTGACAAAAAGAAAGCTAGTGGCTTTCAGGAGTTGATGACATGCAGGATAGGTGGAGTAAAAGCAGGCAACAGAAGAGATATCTTGCAGAGGAAGGAGATCACAGGTACTTATTGGAGTAAGTATGGAGTAAGTACTGATGCAGATTAAAGGAGAGCTGACATGAAAGAGATGCTATTTAAAATACACAAGTGAGCAAATATATTCTCTTCATTAATTTGTAACTATTAAAGTCCGTAGTCATATAAGACATTATGTATTAGGTGTTGTAGAGCATACAAAGATAATCAGATGTGTTGAAAGACTGGTATAACAAAATGTTCAGTTTAATTTCTTACATTAAGTATAAAAAACTTAACAATGTCTGACAAAAGAAAAAGCTAAGTAAAACTACAATTCACGAAAAAATATGCAGGTTTTAAAAATAGTTTTTGCAAAGGACAGGATAAAATGGCCATAATAAGCTGAATTAAAAAAAAGTTGTTATGTTACTCTTAGGTCATCAGTAGCAACCTATAAATTGGTACAGTCAATTTTCAGATCAAATTTGTAGTATCTGTCTGAATAATCACTATGAACCAGCAATTTCATTTTTTCATTATGACCTGCTACAGAAACATTTACATGTGAGAATAGGGAAGAAAATCTTTCACTGCAACATTATACACAAGAGGAGAAAACAGGAAATTCTCTAAGTGCACATTTATGGAGAAATGAATAAACTATGAAATACTATGTAACATATAAAACATTAATAATGGTCATATGAAGGTACAAAACAAAAAAATTTCGTTAACTTTTTACTGAAGTATACACGGAGAAAATTACATAAATTCTATAGGTACAACTCAATTCTCACAATGTGAACACAGTTGTGTAATCAACATCAACATCAGGCATAGCCAGTGCCCCAGAAGCCCTCCTGTTGTGCTTCTCTAGTCACTTCCTTCTCAAAAGAATATTTGTACTTTCATTTCTTTTTGTTACCTTATTGCAGTGGTTTGGGTCTGTAGCTTAATGCTAACTGGAAGAAGTGAGAGCAAAATCCCCATATCATTCCCTATATCAAGGGAAAGCTTTCAATATCTTCTCATCAATTATCATGCTTGACATAGATTTTTTGTAGATACCCTTTATCAGATTAAGAACATTCCCTTCTACTCCTGCTTGCTAACAGTTTTTATTATAAATAGGTATGGAACTTCATCAATTTTTTTAAATCTATGAAATGATTCTATAATTTTTCTCATTTTTGTTCATGTGGTGAATTCATTTTTCAAATAATCATCTTTGCATTTATAGAATAAACTGCAAGTGGTAGTAATATATTATCTTTTATACATTGCTTGATTTGATTAATTATTGTTTAGGATTTCTACATCTATGTTAGTGAAAGAGGTTTGTTACATTCCCTTCTTGTAAATTTCTTATCAGGTTTTGGTATCCAAGTTGTTCTGTTCTCATAAAACAAGTTGGCAAGTATTCTTCCCTTTTCTACCTTTAGAAGGAGACTGTGTAAGATTGATGCTATTTCACCCTTAAATGTTGTGAAGAATTCACTAATGAAGCATCTGGGTCAGAAGACTTCTTTCTAAAAGACTGAATTTCAGATTCAATTGCTTTGATAGATGAGAGACTAGATTTTTCTATCTTCTTTTTTTGGCCAGTTTTAGTAACTTTTAGAAGAAATTTTACTATTTGATGTAAATTTTAAATATGATTTGCATTAGGTTGTTAATATCGTATCATTATTTCAGTCTATGGTATTTTTCCATTCCTGATATTTAGACTAAAACATTTATCAGTTTTATTCATCTTTTAAAAGAACTAACTTTTGGTGTTGATTTTTCTCTAGTTATGTTTATTTTCAGTTTATTAATTCTTACTCTTTCTTTTTTAGAGTTCAATTTGCTATTTTTTTCTAAATTCTTGAAATTGGTACTTAGACTATTCATTTTTTTTTCTCTTTTGTTTTTCTGGAGATAGGGTCTCACCCTGTTGCTCAAATCGGAGTGCAGTGGTGTCATGGCACACTGTACCTCAAACTCCTGGGCTCAACTGATCCTCCTGCTGCCTCAGGACCACAAGCACGAACCACCATGCCTGGCTAATTTTTTAATTTTTATTGTTTTGTAGAAATAGGGTCTATCTATGTTACCACACTGGTCTCAAACTCCTGGCCTCCAGCAAATTCTGCCTCAGCCTTCCAAAGTGCTAGGATTACAGGTGTAAGCCACTATGCCTGGCTGACTTTCTAAGATTTTAAAATTAACATTATTAGCATTTATAAAAGAATAAAAGGAACCAATAACTATATATAGGATGAATCAGATGTTTTGTCCTTAACGCAGTTAGAATATGGTAAAGGAGATCCAATATACAGAAAAGGACTATCGTAAAAGGTAGAAAGTGATAAGTATTTATAAGTGAAAACTACATAAATCTGAGAGAAGAAAGGTTATTTTCAGCTGGGAATACGAGAGAAGACTTTGTAAAAAGAGTAGTAGTTACTGGGTTCCAAAAGAGGTATAGGATAATTCTCAAATAAGTCAGCAGCCTAAATCATTAATTACATGCTCCCTTATTTTGGATATTTATTTATTAACTGTACAACTATACTATGAAAACTCTCACCAAGCTAATACCTTATTAAATGTTTACTATGTGACAGACACCGTTCTAAGCACTATGCATTTGATCGTTATTAATACTCTATGAGAGAGCTGGTCTTGTTACCATCTCTATTTTACAATAGTATAATAAGGCACTGAGGAGTTAAATAACTTGCTCAAGATCAAGCAAGTAAATGGTAGAGCTCAGATTTTAACTCAGGTCATCTGGCTTCATAGCCAACGTGACTGAACACTATACTATACTGCTTGTTTTAAAAAAGTTCTTTTTTAACATTTAAATTATAACTGAATATTGTCATAAAGGGTTAATTATATTGTTTCACATTATAGTATAAATCTTTTAAGCTATCACTTTTACTGATTTTTATATAATAAAATACAAGCAGAAAATACCAACTTGTGATGAAATAAATCTATTTTAACTAATTTAAATAAGATTTACCTTGACTCTACTGGGAAAGGTTCATAAAGAAATTTTTTATAAAAGTCTTTCTTTATGTCATGAACCAGAATTACAGCTTTGCCTTGGTCATCAAACTGTGGCCTCCCAGCACGCCCCATCATCTGGAGGACATCTTTAAAAGAGAGAACAAAGAGATAAATGTAGCATATAGCACAAGGTATATTTGCTGATTATGGCATGCTTCTGTAATCAACCAAATAACAAAAGAAACAGAATATTTTAATAATGTGTTTGCTATCTTGATGGCTACTGAGTTCCCTAAATTAGTATAATTCACTCAGAAAATTGATAATTAAATAAGCAAGTAACTATGATGGAAAACTGAGTCCCCAAAAGAGTCTCTTTTAACATTTATAAATGTAAGAGAGATGAAAATTCCCTTTAGTAGAATGCTTTAAAATGTTGTTTAATAGATATTACTATTTTAATTAAACAAGAAAAAGTAAAAAATAAAATATATACAGAAAAGTCTTTTCAGCAGAGTCATTTGATTATTTTCCCCATGAATAATGAACCCATTTAGGCCTTGTCTTCCCTACTCCCCAATATAAAATTTCTTTCTTTTAGCCTACATAAATCTCTGAGATAATCAATGATTTATAAATAATATAGCTTTTACATGTATTCACTTAGTGAAAATGTACACTGAGTGTAGTTCCATTTTCAAACCCACTGAAAATGCTTTTAGTATGTTTTGAAATATCGTAATAGACTCTTCATGCATAAGTTGTAGCAACAAATACTTTGGTTCTAGAAATCCCATGAGGTATCATTTCTAGTGAAATACATTTAAAATTAAGCAAAGTAATACTTAGTCATAATTTACTAAGGAATTTCACTAATAGCCACTAAGAAGTACTTTTATCTATTTATAAAACCAACTTTGGTTGGTTTAATAATAAGTACTTTAAGTTACTTATTATTTACTTACTTTTATGTAAGTAAAAGTAAATAATGCAGCAATATTTTGTATAATATTTTAACTGGAAACAAAAAGTCTATAATTGTTTATCATCTGTTTAAAGGTGACCAATTTTTAAAAGTTTAATTTATAGAAATTCAAATTATTAATTATTCAAATTCAAATCTACTAAGGCTAAAATAGAGTTTCATGTATTTCTGTGAATGTAAGAAAATTACCTGTAATGGGAAAATCCACATAACGTCTTGTTTTTCCGTCATAGTATTCTGTTCCCTTAATAATTACTAAATGAGCTGGAAAGTTTACACCCCAGGCTAATGTGCTTGTAGCAATAAGAACCTAAAAAGCAAAATAAAATATCTTATATCTAAGGAAAATATAACTTTTAACTTACATTTAAATATGTATTCAATGGAGAAAGAAAAGTACCTGAACTTTGCAGTTTACAAATAGTTCCTCTACTGTTTTTCGGTCCCTCTCATGTAGTCCAGCATGATGCATTCCTATTCCAAAAGCAAGTGTCAGCTTGAGGTTGGAATCTCTCACTGTTGCAATGATGTTCTCCATCTGCAAATAAAAATACAATTACAAGATGTAGATGTATTAACGCTAAAAATTTCATATTAAGACTATATTTGTTTAATTTTGTTTTTTTATGTTACTATATGGACAAAAAATATATGTCCCATCTACCGTTATGATTAAAGTTTAATTAACTGAAAAGAATATCTACTTGGTGAGAATAAGTACTCCAAACACACTAAAGTTTAAATATTATCAGTCTTATTTTTATGTATCAAGAGAAAAAATCTATAGATAAATGATATATCCTTTAATGAGTACAACCATTAAAAAGGATGTAATATTTCAGTGTCTGTTCATCCCTTGTTATAAAAAATACTGTTTTTGAAGCTCAGTGCCAAAACTTTTGAAAATATGACCAAAAAATAGTGAAAAAAAAAAATCAGCCATAAGCCTTGTAGACGGATAGAAATTGTTCCAATGTATGCTTTCTTACAGAACTTAGTGACCCTGAAAAAGTCACATAACCTCTCCAAGCCCGTTTCTTTAACTGTAAATTTGAAATAATAACAGTAATCTTACATGTGCACTTAATCTTCCCTAAAGCCCTGTAATAGAAAATACTATTATTCTCCTTCTATGTAAATTTAGTAATAATAAAAGGATATGAATGTTTTAAGTAATCAACTATTCAATATTTTAAGTAAATAACTATTCAAAAATTGTTTTCCAGAGAGGCACACAACTATAAACATATTAGAGTGTCAATGTTACTATGTTCTCAACACTCTAAACACTATTTAAAAAATTAAACTGGCATATTTTTGTTTACTCCTTATCTTTGATCAACAGTACAGACAGACACTTTTTATATTCATTGGCTGTTTTCTAGTTTGTCTTTTCATTTTTTAAGTGAATGTAATATTTTTTTTTTCTTATTGGCTTGTGATTTTTTTTAAATATATTAAGGGTATTAATCCCTTGTCCATAATATGCTATAAATATTTTTGCCCCAGTTTTTTATTTGCATTTCATTTTATTTATGCTTTAACTTTATAGACTTAAAATTATAAATTGGTACCTTATGTTTTGTTGCTTAGAAAACTTTTCCTAAAATATATACATATAATATAGATTTCCCTATTTCTTCAACTTGTTATAGTTTTTTTTAATTTAAATAACTATCTTGTAATTTATTGTCATATAGAAAATACGGTAGAAATCTAAGTTTATTTTTCCTAAATAATTAACCAATTATTCTAGCAATATAGGTTAAGTAATTCCTTATCTCACTTATTTTAAATCCTACATTTATTATATTCACAATTTTTACATTTTTAAACATTTCCAGCTTCAGTTTAGCTCACTAAATTGTCATGTCTAAATGGTTTTTGAAATTCATATTTTATAAATGCTCTCTGAATATTCTATCATTTTCTATTCTACATGGAAAATAACGTAACACAAATTTTATGGGAAGAAAGAGCAAATCTTATCTTCTTACAAAATTTCTTGTAAAGAACTAAATAAAAAGCCCAGTTTTGGTTGGGTGTGGTGGCTCAAATCTGTAATCCCAGCACTTTTGGAGGCCAAGGCAGGTAGATCACTTGAGGTTTGAGGTCAGGAGATTGAGACCAGCCTACCCAACATGGAGAAACCTCATCTCTACTAAAAATACAAAAATTAGCTGGACATGGTGGTGCATGCCTATAACCCCAGCTACTCAGGAGGCTGAGACAGGAGAATCGCTTGAAGCCAGGATGTGAGGTTACAGTGAACTTAGATCATGCCAGTGCATTCCAGCCTGGGCAAAAGAGGTAGATTCTGTCTCACAAATAAAAAACAGATGAAGACGAAAAAGAAAGCCCAGTTTCCTTGTCTCAGATAGTTCTCTGTCCATGAAGCAGAGGATAACATAAGGTGCAGCATCTAAGGAAGTTCTTTATGGGAAACTCCATGAGGAGAATAATGTAAAGACCAAGTGATTTGAGAAGACATGAGCACTGAAAAGAAGGATACATCTCTAAAGTTTCACTACCACATTCCAGCAGTAAGCAACAGTGGAGAAGTTACTTGAAAATAGTAAATGTTTAATTTTTATATGCCTGAGATAGAAGTATGAAAAAGTGACATTTTCTTCAGCTCTTATTTCCTTTTTTCTTCTATTAACAACCTCTAATGTATATACGTATGCTTGCAATACAGTTAATATCTTCTCTATGCATAAGTCAGTAAGTATATCACAAAATCCATAGCTTGAGAAACTGTCGCTGCTGCTGTAGTTTACTAAAAACGTATAACCAAAATATCCATATAATGAAACATTCCAACTGCTTTCATTCTTGTTCATTTTATTTTCATTAGTCAGAAAAATTTTCTAAGTTTTTTTAATGTGGAAGCAAGCTCTTTTACACTTACAATAATCCATAAAATAGGACAATAAACTTTAGCTTTATAATAATTACTAATGTATCGAAAAAGCACTGCACAAACTAGGTGATATTTTAATGACATACACATAAGAAATATTCTTTTTCAACTTTCACTGAACTGAATGCAATGAACTGTGCTGGCAATGTATAAATAGTTCATTCTGTTTGGCCACCTAATATTCTTGTATTGTTTACTTTATGAACTGTTAAGCAGGAATATGGAAATAGATTAATAAGAATCCACTTTACCTTAAAATTAGCACAGGATATGTAAGCTGACTACAAATGCATGATATAAAGAAACGTGCTTGTCTTGTCTCATAAACTATATGTTAGCTATTCTCAAGTGACAACTTATTACCCACTTTTTGTTCAATAGTTCACACTAAAAAATATCTTCAATTTACACTAAAAGGAACTAATTCACTTGTGTTCTTGCTTCTATAATTAGTTTGAGAGATTTTTTTCAGTTTTATAACTCATATAAATACATATAACTTGTGTAATTTATGATGCCCCATGGCAATGCCAATCATACCCAAACAGTAATGTACCATTTGCCACAGGAAGGCTAAAGTTTCCTCTGGCGGAAGGTCTGGTGAGGCATTAATATCCTTCCTTTTGCATCAGGGAAGGCTCTTTCTCAGTTTCCTAGCCCCCACGTTCACTTAAATCAATGCAATGAAGAGAACTGTTTGCTTTATCTGAACTGGCAAAGACTTAAAATCCTCATGAAGACAATCACACACAAAAAAAACTTCATTTATTACTTGGTTTCTCTGGCTGAATTCCAAATTATTTGAACATCATAAAAAAGCAAAATTTATAGCTGTTAATCATTAAGTACAAAATACTACTAGGACAGCCTATACAAATTTGAAAATGTAATTTTTTTGGATTATATACATCTTTGTTACTGTACTTAAAAATAAGTTTCATCTTGATTGAAACATCGTAAGACAAGCAAAGTTTTCAGGAACTTAGGATAATGACATGATAGTAGATATAATCTGTTGAGCACTTAAAATATGCCAGGTATTGTGTTTATCACTTTACAAAGATTTTCACATTTAATCCTTTATATAAAGTAATATAGTCCTATTATAACACTCAATTCATTTAAACAATCCAGTGTATTTCAAATTGAAAGACCCAGTGATTTTGAATACTAAAGAGTATACTTTCTTAGCCCTGGTTCCACGAGAGAATTAAGCCCTATAAAAAATACTTGGGTTACCATCTTCTCAATTTTTCCAATGATAGCTAGTACTATTCTAGATGGAGAGGAGACAGGTTTATTTTATACATAAAATAGATGCCTTAGTACATTAAGGCTTAATTCTTGTTAAGAAGGGCTGCTATAGAAGTTTTAAAAACCATGATAATTAAAACACTAATAGAGGAAGTTTTACTTCCATAGTTCATTTTTGTTCAACAAATATTTGTTGTAATGTATAGGTATCTTTCCAATAAACAGCCTTTGAAATATGTCTTACCACCTGATTGTTAAAAAAATTATTCAATATTATACATAAAAGAAAAACAGAGCTATGTTCTTCTATGCAGTGATCTTCTTTTAAGGTTGGGGGGGGGGAGGAGGCACATATGTAAACTGTTGAACCATTTACTTAATAATTTTTTTTTACATTTTATATTTATTACACTCAAAAAGCTTTTGTAGAAAGATAGATTCCATTTAAGTAGATACATTACTCTGTGCCTGAAATACATTTCAGCCAGAATATAATTCAGTGAGTTGATGACAATGTTGGCTCCAAAAGAAAGGAGGAGACCAGATTGGACAAGAATGAGCTAACAGATTGTGCAGCCCAATTCTGTCCTTTTGAGTGTGATATATTGTTTCAAGATGCTAAAAACCCATACTTTCTCAGAGCATATCTGTTGTGCTGGTTTTCTCATTTTCACAGAATCCTCATTATCAGAACTCTGCACTCTTTTCAAAGCATGTCAGACTCAGACCATATGCCACTGAATAATGCTTATCAATTGTCTAAAATGCTCAATAAAAGATGCACCACAGAAGAAACATAAAAGTTACAAAGATTCTTTTAAATAAAAATAATTAAATATATCATATCTGGTACAGATGTTAAATGAAATTAAAATATTTCCTTATAATCACCAAACATTCAAACGTTAATTTCTTATAATACAAGTCTGTATGATAAACCCCATACATTGAAGGAAGAGAAACTAACAATAAAACACTTTAGAGCATTCTGTTGATACACTAATAAAAAATAACTCAAGAAATAAATGAATTAAAAAGAATAGTTTCTAAACTTTATCAATACTCCCAAAATTTATACTCCCTTGTTCTTTCTGAAGCTCAAAGGCAACCATACCTCAAAATGATTTATCATACTCTTAACATAGAAATATATTTATATGTGATTAAATTACATGTGAAGTAAATATATAAATGAAATAGGAATTAAATGTACAAATGAAATACAAACAATAACAGCTAAATCTTTGCTATGTCTGCCAAATAAACACAATACTATTTTCAATGTTTGCTTTTTATATTAGCCTGATTCTTTTTCTCTTTCTTTCCTTTTTTTTTTTTCTTAAGAAAGCATGCTCACATTTGTCTTAAAATTTTTTTTGAGGTGGTGGGTACAAGCAGAATCTTATTACATGTCTAGACTGTGTAGTGGTCAAGTCAGGGCTTTCAGGGTACCCATTACCTGAATTATGTACATTGTACCCATTAAGCAATTATTAAGTAACTTCTCATCATCTACCTCCCTCCACCTTCCACTCTCACCCTTCCAAGTCTCCATTGTGTATTATTCCCCTCTCCACATCCATTTGTATACATTAAATTTATTTTTATTTTTATTTTTTGTGGGTAGTCATGTGTATACATTTTTTAGCACCCACTTATAAGTGAGAACATGTAATATCTGGCTTTCTGTGTCTGGCTTGTTTCCCTTAAGATAACGACCTATAGTTCCATCCATGCGGCTGCAAAAGACATGACTTTATTCTTTTTTATGCCTGAATAGTGTTCCATTATATATACACATTTTCTTTATCCAATCATTATTGATGGATACTCAGGATGATTTCAATCATTTATTGATGGATACTTAGGTTGATTCCATATCTTTGTTATTGTGAATAGTACTGAAATAAATATATGAGTACAGGTATATTTTTGATAGACTGATTTTTTTTCCTTTGAGTAGACACCTAGTAGGTGAAATTGCTAAATGGAATGGTAGTTTTATTTTTGGTTTTCTGAGAAATCTCCAGACTATTTTCCACAGAGGTTGTTCTAATTTACATTCCCACCAATAGTTTGTAAGAGTTCCCTTTCCTCTGCATCCTCATAGATGATAATAGCCATTCTGACTGGGGTAAAATAATATTCCATTGTGGTTTTAGTTTGCATTTTTATGATGATGAGTGATGCTGAGCATTTTTTCACATACTTGTTGGCCATTTGTACGTCCTCTTTTGAAAAATGCCTATTTATGCCCCTTGTACTTGGCCTAATTCTTAATAAAAGCAGTATCAAAACTGGGTTTTAGGGTAAGATATTAAATATTTTTTCTGACTCACGTTTTTAATTTAATTTACCATGTTTTTGGTAGAATATCCCAGTGTAAGCACTTCATATTTCTGAATATAACTTTTATGTTTATTTCCATTGTTGAAGAATTCTGATTCTAACTCACACTTAGCATTTCCATATATGGAAAAACTTTAAAAATGCAGATAAAGGTAATGAAAGGGACATTATATAAACTAGTATATTGTTAAATGGGTAATTATGATATTAAGTTAATTAAATTTGTTAAGGATCACAGACAAAAAGGTATAAATAAAAGATCAAATTTGACAACAGCTCTCAAGAAAATAACCTGCTTATAAGGTACAATCTCACATTGCTATATTGTCACAGTAATAACAGTAACATTTATTGAACATTTAACTATGTTTCAGTATTTTAAATGTATTAACACATGTAATCCTCACAACATTCCTATGAGGATGGGTTTCTTATTATTCTCTTTTACAGTTGAAGAGATGGTGCTCAGAGAGTAATCCTACCAAGGCCACATAGCTTGCAACAGGCAGTCAGTATTGACAAAGAAGCCTGGCTCCAGTCCATGCTCTCAAGCACAATGCCCCTCTAATCACTACATGAATAAGAGAGATATTCAGTTAACTACTGAAAGTAATAATATTATTAATCAGGCTTACGGCTGAGCCCCATTGTTTTTGACTACATGCAGAAAACAAGTAAGATTTGAAATAATGAGTAACGTATTAAACTCATAGCTGCAAAACTCTATGCAGATGATTTACAAATCTATTTTTTCTTTATTATTTATTTCTGCTTCTATGCCTAAAAATGAAACATATCTAAAATTATTTTTTCTAAACTAAAATATTACCTTTATCAACTACCTCATGATTGAGAACGGCACAGCTCTTGTTGGTTGCTCTTGTTTGGTGTTTCAGCCTCTGATTTTTCTTTTTTTTTTTTCTTTCTTTTTATTAAATACAATTTTTGAGATGGAGCCTCACTCTGTCATCCAGGCTGGAGTGCGGTGGCATGATCTTAGCTCACTGAAACCTCTGCCTCCCAGGCTCAGGTGATTCTCCTGCCTCAGCTCCCAAGTAGCTGGGAATACTGGTGTGCGCCACCACACCTGGGCCAGGCTTGTCTCAAAATCCTGACATCATGTGATCCACCCACCTCGGCCTCCCAAAGTGCTGGGATTACAGGTGTGAGCCATCGTGCCCAGCTCAGCTATTGAGTTTTCTTTATTTTTATTGCACTTTTGTCTCCATCAAATTCCCCCGACCCCCACCATGACTTTTCCATCTTTTCTATTCAATATTATTGTCAATGATTCCAATTACTGTATGGCACAGTAAAATAACACAGACTCTAGGTTAGCTACCCTGTTTTGAGTTCCTAAGCAAGCCACTTGCTTGCTTGTGCTATCTGGACAATCACTTAATCCTTCTAAGTTTAAGTTTTTACATCTGTAAAATGGGAATAATAAAAACTACTCTTTGAGAATTCATGATGAAATGTGATAATATAAACTTTTACTGAATTGTAAAGAACTCTATATAAATACATCACTTAATACTTAGTTTAGTAAAAGTAAACTACTATTACGCTTAGTAATAATTGATATATTTTGCCTCCTTCTTCAATAGGATATACATGCTACCAACTAAGGCAAAATAAAATAGAACAGTTTCCTATCATGTAACTCAAGGATACTGAGTAGCTGCTCTAAATTGCAGAAATATTTCACAAGGCCCAACTGGGTTCAAACATCTAATGCTCAGCAAATCTTTAGATAATGTTTGTTTGACATTTAGTATTCTCAGCTTAATAGTTGGTTTACTGGTCAGTCATTTAGAGGTGTGAGGTTTGATCAAAACAGAAAGCATCTGGAGTGGGAATTTTGTACCATGAGCCAAATTTATTTTAGTTCTATAAAAAACACAGGTCCATTGAGTTAGAAATGTGGTTACCCTGCATTAAATTCAACTTAATTTCTGATTTAAAACAATTTCAAAATCCATCTTCAATGTCTAGTACTAACTTCTTACCTATAAGAAGAGGTCAATATCTCTCTATATGTTGAATTAACAGGCAAATGAACTGAAGAAAACTATAGTAAAATGTCATTAGTAGAATCCCCACCAAATCTGAACTTGGAATGATTCTGAATAAAGCAAAGCTATAGTTCATCTCTGTAAGTCTACTAATATTTTACTTGTAATTAGATTAGGTGGATTATATTTAGCTTAAAATGATAAGCTGCTCTAGCATCTAAAAACACTCTTTAGTATTAAGCATGTGAAAACACTATCCATCTTATTCTTCATGAAAGTGTTCTTCCTATGCACCTGCATTAGAGTTTTCATAAATTCACTCTGAAGCACTGTGCAAAATTACAATTGGCACATTCCAAAAATAATGTTCTGTATACTTTAGAAGAGTCTTCTATTCAATTAATTTGAATTAACAGGAATTAACTATACTGCTGTTCCTTGTTCCAGGGAGCTCTTATCTCCCATACCCTTCTAATTTTCATGTTACCTCCACCTGGATTCCTTCCATGGTTTGCTCACGTCAGAAAGCTCTTACCTTTCCTGCTTCCGATTTTTCCCCCCCCACCTACCTTTGGGTGATATTGTAGACTTTAGAGTACAACTTAAAACATTTATGGCAAAAAGCCTTGCAGAATCCTAATTCATCTCTACTTGTAAGGACAAAAATGAATAGCGAGTTCTCTTTGCTGTATTCTTTTAGCTGCCTGGATCTTATTTAGCAGTGTGGAGGAAGAAAGGGGCAGCCCTGTTGTTAACTGGCAAGATACACAGAGGAGTTGAGGGGGAATTTCATCTAAGGGCAGTACTCTGAGATATGTTTTTTTGTTTTTTTTTTTGAGATGGAGTCTAACTCTATCGCCCAGGCTGGACACAGTGGCGCGATCTCGGCTCACTGCAACCTCTGCCTTCTGGGTTCAAATGATTTTCGTGCCTCAGCCTCCCGAGTAGCTGGGATTACAGGTACATGCCACCATGCTCGGCTAATTTTTGTATTTTTTTTTTTTTTTTTTTTTTAGTAGAGGTGGAGTTTCACTATGTTGGCCACACTGGTCTTGAACTCCTGACCTCAAGTGATCCACCTGCCTTGGCCTCCCAAAGTGCTGGGATTACAGGTGTGAGCCACTGCACAGGGCCCAGTATTCTGAGCTTTTAATCTACAGACTCACTCAGAAGAAAAGGCCTTCCTTCTGTTCTTTTATCTGTTAGTGCTAGCTGTCAACTATCCAGATAGTAGGCACTGTTATCCTCGCATATGGGACCAGACTGCAGAATATTGGGTGAAAGCTGATAGACCATATTTGCTAGATGTTAATTTATAACATTAATTAAATTACACAGTAAAACATCTAGAAGTTGTATATGCTATTTGCTTCCATTTCTATCCCCTCGCCCCCCTCATTTGCTCCTCAATCCATTCCAAATTGTTTCTGTTTACGTGTCACTGACTGCAAAGTTCATTCAGGACCTTCAAGTGCTAAAGCCCATGGATGTTTCTCTGCTCTCCTCCACTCAACTCCCATTCACATTTGATATAGCCAAGCACTCCTTCCTTTACAGAACCCTCTCATCTACAGCGTTTTGGACACTGTCTTACGATAGTGGCATCACATTCTTAGTGATCTGTGCCAGTTCCTCATTTTCCATCTCAGCTTGCACTAAGAGAATTTCTCAGGGCCTCCCCTCTGTTTCTCCACACTCTGCCTGAGAGTCTCATGTGCTCACCTGGGTTTAAGGGTTGCCTCCATGTTCATGCTTCCATGTTCATATGCTCATTTCACAGTCTCTGTAGGTTTTACAAACTTCTTACATCTAATTGCCTTGAAATCTCCGCTTGAAAGTCTTGGATATGCAAACTAACATGCCCAAAATATAACTTCTTTTTTAAAAAAATGAATACAAATTCTGGCAAGGGCTCCCTATGGCTTTGAATTAGAGGACTTCTATTTTTATGGATATTTTGAGGAAGTGGGAAGAGAAAGACTGAGTGCCTGACTATGTGATACCAGGTGATCTTGCAACAAAAGCTGTTAATCGTAAACTGAGTATTTCACTGTCATTTTACTGGAAAATAGAGATGATGCAAGTTGATGATTCACATTTTGCCAAATGGTAAGAAGGCTAGGCAAGAATATTACTGGAGGACAAGAAAAGCAGAAGTTTTAGGTGGATGAACCCTTAGAATACTCCCAGAATAAAAGATTATCTGTATTTCATGAAGACGCTTGACAAAAAGTTAAGAATACTGTACAAAATGCTGGTAATGATCAAGTGGGCAAAATAACCACCTCTTAGGATATTGGATAGCTTCCTTCCCAGGCCACAGTGTTTTATACAATAGGTTCTTGTACTCAGTGGCCAAAGTAAAAGAGATTAAAATTATGCATGGGTCAAACACAAACTTCCTTTTCCTCAGGAAGACCCAGTTATTTCCACTGCTCAGTGCCTAATATGCCACCAGTGAAAATATTGGGCCTATAATAAAGTATCTCACCCCTGGAACCAGATAGTTACCAGATGGTGGGAAGATTATACTGGATCGTGTCTATCATTGAGGAGACATGTATTCATCTCTGTAAGCCCAGGCACTTCCTTTGGATTTTAATTCTCTTTTCCTACCAAACATGGTTCTTCCAGTAGCCTCAATGGTAGAAATTACTGAATGCCTTATACATCATGACAATACCCTGTATACTAATGTATCTGACTGAGGAACTCACTTCATAAAGGAAAGGGTAAGACAATGGGATGATACCACTGAATGCACTGGTCTTATTATGTTCCCATTAATAGAAAGAGTTGGTTTTATAGATTAAAGACTCAGAACGGTATTTGGGAGACAATACCTGGGAAGGTTGGGATAGCGTCCTGTAGGATGACGTGCAGCTTCAGAACTAGTAATCATTAACGATGCTGTTTGTTCTACTGCCACAATATGGTTCCAGGAACCAAGTATTCAAGGTGTGGATGTCAATCATAGATTAAAAAAAAAAAACACTTGAAAACTTTTGCTTCTCTTCCCTATAACTCTAGCTTTGCTAGAGGCTTATTATCCAAAGGATTAACAGTTTACTTGGAAAGTGAAACAGACACATGGCCACTTGAGGCTCTCAGTTTCTTGAAGGAACAAACTAAATGTGGTTGCAGTATTGTCTGGGAAACTGATCTTGATGAAGAAATTGGGCTATTGTTTTATAATACAGGGAGAGAAATTTGGATAGGCCCTAAATAAATCTTATACTACTGTATCCATTTGAAAAGTTAATTAAATATTTTTATAATCCTATATATTAAGCATATGTAAAATTTCAATTTTCAGTCTATCAGGAATGTATGCTTTTGGTCACTCCACTGGATAAAGAGTCTCGATTAGCTAAGTGATTGCTTGAAGCAGAAGTGTACAGGTGATGGATAATTGAGAAAATGAATCATAAATATCCGTTTGACTCCCCCGGTCAGTTGCAGAAACACACAGTGGTCTCTAATCTTTTTCCTTTGCTGTCTTATATATCAACATATTTTAAGTAATATATTTTAACTAATTCTGTTTCTCTTTCCTCTCTCTATCCTTCATTGTTGAATACAGCATTGGTTGGCTGTAACTTTATAATCTACTCTATTGACTGACTAGAGAATATTGAGACAGGCTTGCTAAAGAACTAGAGGGTGACTAGATACAAGCAAGAGATCTAGGACTAAGTGCTAAATGAAGTCCTTGAAATGTTTAGTTGTCTTTCCTTGGAGAGGGGTGAGTGGATTTGGGTTAAATGAAGAAGAGTTGTATTCCTAGAAAAAATTATTTTAAATTAGGTGTAGGTACAGGAAAAGTAGCATATGTATGCATTTGAGGAATGAAAGGGCCATAGTGGACATTTGTTGTTTATGGGCAGCCAGTATCTGAATGTCACCCCCTACAACAGAAGCCAAAGAATGGAGGAGATTCCTTTTTCCTGCTGCATGCCAGAGATGGAAACTCAGGCATTCAACTCTTTCTGTCTTGACTTGAAGCTTGAGAGAGTGATGCAAAGACTCAGTAATAGTCTGTGGTTAGTGGCAGAAGTAGTAGAATCCAGGTCACATGGCAGCATATACCCACAAACATTTGAAACTACTGCAGTATGGTTCCCTAACGACAACATGTAAAGGTATTTCTTTTGGGGTTTCCTGATACAGTATAATTTTACATCAACAATACATTTGAAGGTGTCTTTTGGCTTCCTAATACTTTGAGACTATACTGGATTAAGAAGATAGATGACTAACTCTTTTTGCCTTTGCCAAGAAATAAATGAGAACACATATACTCTTCTTAGTCATATTCTCTCTCTAGCCTCTTGTGACTCACCCTAGCTTTCTTTATTCTCCATACCCCCAGCCCAAATACCTATCGACAGTTCTTGACTTAAGGTCATTCAATAGCAGAATAATTTGAACACTGCTCTATGCCAGACACATTGCTTCATAGTTGCCAGGATAACTGCTGCTGTGCTTCCTCTGAATGCTAAGGTTGTCAAAACTAGAGTCTTAACCAATTACCCATGTTCTGCCACAGAATATCAATTTAACACTGTACAGGGAGCAGCAATGGGAGCAATCACTAAGCTTCCAGCCCAGAATATTATGGAAAGTAACCCAAACAAGATTTAAATGTCAAAAAGTTTTCCTATTAATTATTTAGGACTAATTATTTAGGGGTTCAACAACTAAAACATCTGCTTTATGGTATACTTCAGTATAATCACATTGAATTTACACAGTAATCAATTGTAAACCCTCTGAAATTTTTATTTTAAAGGTGATTGCTTTTACAGTCAGTAAAACAATGCATAGTTGCCTTATTCTTGACATGTGTGTGGTGAAACAAAATGTCTGGAAATGGCATATTTCTAGCTGTCCTATTTAATAATACATTTAAATAAACACATTTATAACAAATATTTATGTTAATAAATACAATAATAAAACTAACAGATTTAATTTCCAGAGTCTACAAGGAACTTAAACAAATTTACAAGAAAAAACAACCCCATTAAAAAGTGGGCAAAGGACATGAACAGACACTTCTCAAAAGAAGACATTCATGCAGCCAACGAACACATGAAGGAAAGCTCAACATCACTGATCATTAGAGAAATGCCAATCAAAACCATAGTGAGGTACAATCTCACATTAGTCAAAATGGCAATTATTAAAAAGTCCAGAAACAACAGATGCAGGCAAGGTTGTGGAAAAAAGTAACACTTTTACAGTGTTGGTAGGAATGTAAATTAGTTCAACCATTGTGCAAGATGGTGTGGCAATTCCTTAAGGATCTAGAGGCAGAAATACCATCTCACCCAGCAATCTCATTACAGGGCATATATCCAAAGGAACATAAATCATTCTATTATAAAGATACGTATGCACGTATGTTCATTGTAGCACTATTCACAATAGCAAAGAGATGGAATCAACCCAAATGCCCACCAGTGATAGGCTGGATAAGAAAAATGTGGTACATATACACCATGGAATTCTATGCAGCCATAAAAATGAATGACATCATATCCTCCACAGGGGCATGGATGGAGCTGGAAGCTGTTATCCTCAGCAAACTAATGCAGAAACAGAAAACCAAACACCCCATGCCCTCACTTAGAAGTGAGAGGTGAACAATGAGAGCACACGAACATAACAGGGGAACAACATGCACTGGGGCCTGTTGGGGATGGTGGGAAGAGAGTATCAAGAAGAACAGCTAATGGACACTGGGCTTAATACCTAGATGATGGGTTGATCTGTGCAGCAAACTATCATGGCACATGTTTACCTATTGATATGGTTAGGCTTCTGTGACTCCAACCAAATCTCATCTTAAATTGCAATCCCCATAATCCCCACATGGCAAGGGAGAGACCAGGTGGGGGTAACTGAATCATGGAAGTCATTTCCCCCATGCTGTTCTCATGATAGTGAGTGAGTTCTCACAATATCTTATGGTTTTATAAGGGGCTCTTCCCCTTTTGCTCAGCACTTCCCCCTACCTGCCACCTTGTGAAGAAGGCATCCTGCTTCCCCTTCATCTTCCACCATGATTGTAAGTTTCCTGAAACCTCCTCAGCCATGCTGACCTGTGAGTCAATTAAACCTCTTTCCTTTATAAATTATCCAGTCTTGGGTAGTTCTTTATGGCAATATGAAAAGGAACTAATACACCTATGTAACAAACCTGCATATCCTGCTTATGTAACCCAGAACTTAAAATAACAGTTGAAGAAAAAAATAAAAATTATGCAATTATAAAAATATTTATGTTAATAAATAGAATAATAAATTTATAATAAACATTTTATATATATATGAAATAATGTTTTCTAGGTGTCCTATTTTAGCAGTGAAAATCTACAACAGCAGAAACCATGAGAGTATATTCTATAGTTTGTACCTAGCCTTCCTGATAAAGATTTCTGCTGATTAAAAAAATACAAAACAAAGAAGTGATTCTACACAATGTCTGAGCTATCTACAATTCCTTAGGTCTCATACATTAAAATAATAAAAAAAAGAAACAGTGGAAGTGTACTGTACCTGGTATGAGCACATAAGGTTCACATTTGAAGTTAATGCGAGTCACATATGTGCTAAATGGATACTGTCTATATACATTGAGCAAACATCCCAAAGTGTGGTTAGTAGGTTTGTATGTTATATCCTGACTTCAAAGAAAAGTATCCATTTGGAAGACTTTTAGGATAATATATAAATTAAAATTAAGCCTAGAGAGATACTGCACATAAACTGAATCATCAATATTTTGTGTATCTATTTTTCGTCATTTGCCTCCTAAGATATGAAACTGCCTTAGACACTACAGGATGATTATTTAGATATAAAATAATACAGGCTAAAAAATATTTTAACAATTCTTTTGACCATAAATTATTATCTTAAATATCTGGTATACCCATACAAGTAACATTAACTAAATAAAGATAAAATTTAAAAGATAAAATGATCA
This sequence comes from Ateles fusciceps, assembly GCA_036589455.1. Classification (NCBI taxonomy): domain Eukaryota; kingdom Metazoa; phylum Chordata; class Mammalia; order Primates; family Atelidae; genus Ateles; species Ateles fusciceps. Next base: position 31,113,584 of record JAZHEH010000065.1, on the reverse strand, counting down.
CTATTACTCTACTTCAACCAGTCATTTGATAGCCTGCATATTAAGCTAATGTATGAGTCTATTAGTGAATAAGGTCATCTATGGATCTGAGCAAGAACATTTTGAAATATCAGTTAACTATTACACAATAATGTAATACATGCAGTACTATTCAACGGGTCTACGGGTCTACTAATTCTAAATGAGTCATAAGAAGTAGAAGGGGGAGAAATATGCAAACTATTAAGCCTGAACACCAGTGTGTTTGGAACATTGTTTTTTACTGAAGCTGAACAGCACTGCTTTTCTTTAGCCTGCATGAGATCACAAAGTGGGAACACTGAAGAGGGTAGGTGGAGAGATCACAATACAACAATGATGTTACTGATTTCGTCTGTTTTCATTATAATTTCATTTAGGAAAATATTTTTCAAAACTGGAATAGTGTAAGAAGAACAATCACTATATATTAAATCTATAGAGGGGGAGGAGGAATATCTATATTTAGATGTAGTAGAATCACAAAGGACCATACTAACAAACTGTATTATATAAAATGTAAAGTCTTCTATTTGTAAAAAGACACCATAATAAAAAGACCAGCAATAAACTAGCAAAGTTACCTAATACAGCAGGTGAAAGACTAATATCTATATATGTATAGTAACACATATACATGGAGAAAAGTAATACAAAATTTTACATATGTACATATTTTTCTAAATTTGGCAAGGCTCTCACACAAATCTACAAAATAAATGCTGTACTGGCATAGATAAAAGACCAAAAGAAATGAAGACACAACAAAGAAGAAAGAAGACAACTAGTAAACATATGAAAAAAATGTTCGACCATATAAAAACCAAGGCATACATTAAGATGATATTTTATCTATAATATATCAATGAGTTGCAACAAATGAAGATATAGTAAAACTGTTGCTCTCATATACTTCTGATAATTGATACATCAGTGGTGATGACGCCAATAAGTACGGCTCTTCTGGAAAGTAATTAGCAGTGTACCTGAAAAGCTGTAAAAATGTTCACATTATTTGAACCACTAATATTATTTTTAGAACTCTATACTGAGAAAATAACTTTAAACAAAGAAAAACCTACAATAATAAAGATGCTTGATTGTTAAATCACAGGAGAAAACCACTATGAAATAGTTGCATAATGGAAGATAACTGTATAGACACAAAAATTATAATTTAAAATTTTACTGGTGGTTATTACTTAGAAAAAGAATAATAACAGGCTTTAAATTTTTATATAGTAGTGCTTTCTAAAATTACAAAAAAGATTATTATATATTTTTTAAAAACCTAATTTTATAAAATTGATTTTAAGTTCAGTGAGGGCAGTGGATACTCAAAGATTATGAAAACAATTGAATGTTAAAATATACATAGGTGATAATGTTAAAGGAAAAAGACATAAATATGAATACACAAAATAAATATTAAGTGGGAATATACTAGAACAAACTACGTCAGAATATTAATAGTGTGCTAAGGTGGCGGTATTATGCATTTCTTCTTTCCCTATAATATAATTATATGCAATGTTCATTATAATATGATATAAACTAACCTGAAATGTATAAGAAGTAGAAGATAAAATAAGTTGCTTACCTCTCTTTCATCCATATTCAACCACTGCTTTGGATCTTCTTCAGTAGCCAGGAAGGCTATCAATTCTAAAGCAGTAAGACGAGTTTGACGTCTTGATGAGACAAATATCAAAACAGGTTTGGCTGGAGAATGGCTTCTAATTGCTGTTGAAAAGTTATGGGAAATAAAATGGAAAGCTACTTAACTCCAGAATATGAATTTCATTAGGATATCAAATGGATAAATGAAAACTAACGATGTAAATGATTTAGGCATGAAATCTGGCATTATTGCAGGTACTACATAGATCTGGAAGCATATTAGACAGATGATAGGAAAAGAAAGGTTGATGGCCCTACCTAGGGAGTATATTGCCTAGGACAGAAAAGATTTAATTATGCTGGGTCCAAGTTCTATTCTGATCTGCCAAGGAATGAATAGAACTTAAAGATTGAGACTCTGCACTTGGACGCAAAGAGGGACGCATCACACACTGGGGTCCATTGGGGGGGTGCTACAGGAGGGACAGTGGGAAGGAGGGTGGGGGAGGGATAACGTGGGGGAGAAATGTCAGGTATAGGTGATGGGGGGATGGTGGCAACAAACCACCTTGCCATGAATGTACCTATGCAACAATCTTGCATGATCTGCACATGTATCCCAGAATCTAAAGTACAATAATAAAAAGAAGAGCTATACATGGATACTTAATCTTAGATTTAGTTTTTTGTGCTAAGTTGTGTTTCTCAGCTATTTCTGTTTGCCTAAGTGGTGATATTACATAGTTAATGGGTCCTGGGGTTGAGTGAGAAAGTCAAGCCCTGCCAGGTGATAAAAAATGTCTAGAAAGACCACAAAAACTTCCTTTCATTTTTGTTATTAGTAATAGAAAAATTAGGAGAGTCTGTACCAGTAAACAGGTTAAGAGATAAATGACAAGAAAGTTTTCCCTCTGTTTTTCTAAAAGCATATGTACGAGAAGGGAAGACAGGAGAATGTAGAAGAGGGTTGAAGAGAATACCATGAATGAATAAATATCTGAGTAATGGGACATGATAGCACAAAAAAGATGAGATGATTCTGGTTAATACAAACCCAAGTAACAAGACTGAATGAAATTTTGTAAATCAAATCTTTAAAAATAATTAAAGAGCCACATAAATCACTTGGCTTATCTGGAAATGAGGGTTTTTTCTGCTTTACATCAGTTCCAAAAAGCTGGTAAGATGCCACAAGTAGAATATATATTTATGTTCACAAATCTCTTAAAACAGTCAGAGATATTTAAAATTTTTATATAAAAAGTTCAACCTCTTTATAATTTCTTGTTTGATCTGCAGAATTTCTTTTTATGGGCTGGGAAACAAGGTTTATAATGGAAATGTTGACATGACCTTGACTTTATTTATACCCTAACTATGAGAAATAAAGCTATCACACAATCATATTTCTAAACTCAAAGAAATACAGTAATCACTACAGGTATAATAAATAGTTCATAAGCACAGCTGCTGTGCTGATACTATATCTACATAAATTTAAGTATTTTAGTTATTGACCATTGATTTATATAACACAAAATGCTTTCTTTCCATCAATGGTATGTAATCAGTCATTCCATATAGATATATGCAATTTCAACAATACATATTATGAAAAATAAACTCATTTATCTTATTTCTCACTTTTTATTGTTTATCAGCATATTATAGAACGTAAATGATAAAGCTTTGATAAATCATATTAGAGATACACTGTTTAAAATACGCATATGAGCACAATATTGGTATCATTTGGACACATAAATATAAATGGATCTCTGTCTTTCTTTCAACCTTAATATTTAATGGATTTTTGCTGCTGAAAGAACAGGTGTGGCTAAACAGCTCATGGCAGATTTATTGTTCATTAGCGATTTTGTACAATGCTTCTGTGGTGGTGTAAATAACTTGAACTGCCAACATTGGTCTCTAGTTCACAATCAATACTTTGCTTCTGTCATAAGTCTAATTACAGCAGCTAAAAAGTCACCTCACAACTGTCACTACACAATCAACAGCAGTTCACATTTGAGAATTTATTTTTGAGGTTATTTTTAATTGATATAATAAATATTCTTTATGCAGCCCAAATAAAACATGTTTCAATAAAATAGGAGTGCTATTCTTAAATCTTTCCTGTTTGCCTAATTTGTTAGAAAAGGAAAATCTATAAACAGAAGCACTGTATTAAAGTACTTAAATTTCTAAGTTTTATGATTTCTCACAAAAATAATGATTATAAGATGTTTTTGACTTGTACCTTCTATTTCTCATTTGTTCAAGCTACTATCATAAAAACACTGATTAATATTAAGAAAAATCTAATAACTTTTTAAAATTACATACTTTTATTCCACTACAAATTCATTACCATTTGTGAAATCTCTCCAATTTTCAATAGGAAATTTAACAGATATTTGAATTCCTTAACAGTTGAGACAGTTTTAGATATTTGTAGAAGCTGGACCAGTATCATCCTTTCAAAGAGACCATCACCAATTAGAAGACATTTGATAGCTACTATAAATAATGGTTACTATTTTATTCCAAGAATCTGAAGCTTACCCTGAAAGGCAGGCTTGTTCATACTAGCCATACGAGGACAGTAATGTTGTCCTGGAAAGCCTTGAATGTGAACTTCCAGTGGAACTGGGCGTACTGACGGTCGGAAGTTAAACAAGCCCATCTAGAGTAAATATGAGAGAGAAACCATTTTCAATGTTTATATTGACTTTTATAATGTTATAATATCTCTTTAAAGGAATCATCAAAGTCACACTACCAAATAACTGCATAATTTATCAATCTTCTACATACCTGCTTAATATTGAGCCAGTCAGCAAGGTCTCTGGCATTAGCTAATGCAGTAGATAGTCCAACTACTCTAACAGGCTTTTCTGTGTGTGAGGAGATAAAATTTGTTCGCGATACAATGACCTCTAGAACAGGGCCTCTTTCCTCCCCTACAAAATAGGAAAAAATAAATGTTAATCATTTAACAAGTCTGTGTTGGCCGTTGCAACTACAAAAGGAAAAGTTTGTAGCTTCCTCAAAAAAAGCTAAACAGAACTATCAAAGGATTCTGCAATCCCACTCTCAGTGTGTGACATTACTTAGATGTTGAATAAAAAAAAATTGACCTCCTGGAAGTAAAGAGTAGAAACATGGTTACCAGAGTCTAGGAGCATGGGTTGGAGTTACAAGAGAAGGGAATAGAGAGATGGTGCTCAAAGGGTACAATGTTTCAGTTGGACAGGAAAAATACGTTTGTCAGATCGACTGTATAGCAAGCAGTGTGACAACGGTTAATAATAATATATTGTACATTTCAAAATTACTAAATGATATGGTTTAGAACAGTGCCCTGCCCAAACTGCATGTCAAACTGTAATCTCCAATGTTGGAGGTGGGGTCTGGTGGGAGGTGATAGGATCATGGGGGCAGTTTCTCCTGAATGGCTTAGCATCATACTCTTGGTGCTGTTCTCATGACAGTGAGTGAATTCTCATGTGATCTGGTTGTTTAACAGTGTGTAGCACCTCCCCCACCACCTCCCTCTCTTGCTCCTGCTCTTGCCATGTAAGAAGCTCTCTCCTACTTTGCCTTTTGTCATGATTGAAAGCTTCCTGAGGCCTCCTCAGAAGCAGGAGCCACTACATTTACTGTACAGCCTGCAGAAACTTGAGCCAATTAGACTTATTTTTAAAAATAAATTACACAGTCTCAGGTATTTCTTTATGGCAATGTGAGAACAGATAAATACAATAAGAGAAAATTTTTTATGTTTCACCACAATTTATACGTAAGGTGACAGATATGTTAGTTTGATTTAATTAATTCTACATCATATACATATATCAAAACATCACATTGTACCCCATAAATATATACAATCATTACATGCAAATTAAAAATAATACTAATAATTAATATTTTAGAAACCTGAAGCTTGTAAACTGGCTTTAGATACAGTGGAACTTACCAAGCAGATGGATCTCATCTATGATGAGAATAGTGACTTGCTGAACATAGCTCCTATTTTGCCAGCTTCTGCTGACTCCATCCCACTTCTCTGGCGTAGTGACAATAAGGTCAGCCTTGGCAATGGATTTCATATCAGGAGTCACATCCCCTGTTAGTTCAATAACTCTGAAGGGAAATAAAAATGATCTCATAAGCTTTTCAGGTAACAACCTTAGAAATGGCAAAAATGTATCTCTTTTAAAATAAAATTTTATAAGGCTTAAAATTACTTTATCTACCTTTGATTTCTGAAACTTTCCAAGTTGAGTCCAAAATGCACGTTTCTTAAGAACTCTGAGAAAATTTCGTGTCACAAGATGAAGGACATATAAATTCCAATCACTGACATATCTAACTTTTATACAGATATGCAAGGATATCAAACTTTGCTTTAATTATGTTTATAGACTCTCCATTCTAAGTGATTTCAAGGAAGTTAAACTCACACTTCCTGTCCCCAGGAATACAACTTTTTTTTAAATGAAGGAAAGTGCTACTTTGTGGAGACAAAAAAGGCATTCATTAAAGATATTTAGGATTATGTATAAATTTAATTAAAATTATATGTAATTTAGATTGTAAGCAAGCTCATTTCTTTCCTTAGATTAGAATTTTCTATAGATTTTATAGACAAAATAAAATGTATTAGGATGAAAACAAGATAAGCCAGAGCAAATATGTACCAACTCAATCTAAGCAGATCACATTCATATAAATGAGAGAAAAGGAAAAGAAAACCCTATGTAGATATAGAGGAATTACCTAAGAATTTCTAATTACATAGGAATGTCTCTAGGCTAACACCAAATTTTAAGTAATCACTAAAATAATTTCTTTCTTTTTTTTTTTTTTGAGACAGAGTCTCATTTTGTCACCAGGTTAGAGTGCAGTGGCACAATCTCAGCTGACTGCAACCTCTGCCTCCTGGGTTCAAGTGAGTCTCCTGTCTCTGAGTAGCTAGGATTACAGGCATGCACTACCATTCCTGGCTACTTTTTGTATTTTTAGTAGAGATGGGGTTTTGCTATGTTGGCCAGGCTGGTCTTGAACTCCTGACTTCAGGTGATCCACCTGCCTCAGCCTTCCAAAGTATCAAGGTTACAGGCGTGAGCCAACATATTCAGCTGAAAATAATTTCTAATCTGTGTTAAGACTTGGAAAGTAACAAAAAGGGCAAAATTGATTCCTCTAAGCATAATGTTCACAAAGAATGTACTTATTCTTGTTTATTTTAAAGATTTACATTTTGTATGTTATTTTGAATATGGAATACATTCATATGGTTCATCCTTGTCCTATAGATAGCTAGTTCTCATTCTGAAAAAAACCACATATTCATATTCTTTATCATTTTGAAAAAACATAAGCTAGAATACTTTAAATTTTGTTTTTGTTTTTTACATTATCTTTGAAGATCCTTCTTTTCATATATAAAAAACTCATTTTTTATAGAGTGATACAATATTTTATATTGTGTGTACTATATTTTATTTGTTGAGGCTCTATTGGAAATTCCTTTCTCTGTAATCTTTTGCTATTTAAAATAATACTGCAATTAATAACCTTGTACTATATTATTAATGAAAAAAACCCACATCATGTTTTTCAAATAATTTCTGCTTTTACATAAATAATTTACATGAAAAATGCCTTCTAAGCAGTTTCTGGAAGTTACTCTGCATATATGAAAAAAACAGACAGCTTGTTTTTGTTTTGTTTTAGAATATAAATATTTTCAATAAGTTATCTTGCCAAATAAAAGTACCCACATTTAGGAGATTTCATTTTTGAATCTTAAAACAATGAGAACATTGATATCATTTTAATAGCAGGAACATATCTTTAAAAACTATTAAATCATTGTAAAACCATTCAACAGTTTTATTCAACTCTTATTTCCTGTTCCTTTTAGACAAATCAAAACATATCTTTTGAGTAAAGGTAAAAACTTACTTTTTACCAAGTTTTTCTTCTATTCTAACTTTCCAATCATCCATTCTTTCACGTACCAGGGCTTTTAGGGGTGCAATATATACTGCCTAAAAAGGGAAGAATAGCCAAAATACACTCTAAAATTTTGTCAAAATACGACAGTGTGGTTTTAAAATATATCTTTTAACTCTGAATACTCCAATTTTTGAATCAATGGCAAAAAGTCATTAACTTAAACTACATTTATCCAAAATAAGACAGAAATGTAACACATCACAAACATTCTAATGATAAAAAACATTAATGTAGATGAATTTAAATTACATTTTTAAAAGCATCAGAGATATTTTCCTTAGGCATTTTACTATAAAATTATATTCTACATAATAAGAACAAATAAACAAATTATGAGATAACAAGCGAAAATTAGGCTTTTGATGAAAATAATGTTTTTTCTAGTATTATAAATATTTATGAGTTATATGCAAATCATGAAAAAATGTTGAAGTTTTGAAGAGAAATAAACCATTCTTTAAATTTTAATGCAGATTTTATGAAGATGCTAGTAATACACTTTAGGTGTTAAAAAATAAATAAAATAAAAGTTGGTCTTTAGTAATCCAAACCTATACAAAATTTATTCCCTTTATAAAATGTTTCTAATTTAGAGTAGAGCTCTACTGTTATATTAACATGTCTCTAGAGATTGATAGCCACATATTAGAGAGACTGAAAAGTAGGAAAACTTAGGATTAAGTGGGGAAGAAAAGCCACTAATTGGAAATTACTACAAAAGGATGTTAAAACATTTCTGAAACCATAAACTATGAAGAAACTAGCCCATAATTCCAATCACAACATCTCTGTAGTATTTCTATTTTAATGTGATGTACTCACAAAATTTAGAACAAGAAAACTCTAAAGACTATATTAAAAAACTGCTAGAATTAATAATCAAATTCAATATGGTTGAAGGATACAGAGTCAACATATATAAACCCATAGAATATATACTATTAGCCAACTATACAGTCAAGAAAACAGTCCCACTTACAATAGCATCAAAAAGAATACAGTACTTAGGAATAAATTTAACTAAAGAGGTGAAAAATCTGTACACCAAAAACTATAAAACATTGAAAAGAAACTGAAGAAAACACAAAGAAATGGAAAGATAACCCATGTTCATGGATTGGAATAATTAGTATTGTTGAAATGGTCATACAACCCAGAGCAATCTATAGTTTAAATGCAATCTGTATCAGAATTCCAATGGCATATTTCACAGAAACAGAAAAAAAAAAATCCTAACATTCACAAGAAACTACAAAGACCGTGAATAGCCAAAGCAATTTTAAGAAAGAAAACCAGTCAGAGGCATCACATTTCCTAGTTTCAATTTATATTATAAAGCTACAATAATCACAACAATATGGAAATATGGAACTAACATAAAAAGAGGCACATAGACCAATGGAACAGAATAAAGAGACCAGAAATTAACCCACACATATAAGGTCAACTAATCTTCAAATGAGCCTGAAGCACACATACAATAAGGAAAAGATATTCTCTTCAATAAATGGTGTTGGGAAGACTGTATATTCACAAGTAAAAGAATGAAACTAGACTACTGTCATACACCATATACAAAAATTAACTCACAATGAATTAAAGAATTAAATGTAAGATCTAAAACCACAAAATTCTTAGAAGAAAACATAAGAAAAAAGCTCCTCAATGTTGGTCTTTCAAAAGCAAATATAAACAAGTGGGTATACAACAAATTAAAAAGCTTTTACACAGAAAATAAATAAATAAAATCAACAGAGAGACAATGTGAAATGAAAGAAATGACAAAACGAAAAAAAAATTTGCAAACCATATACATTAGTTCTGCCTTAGTGGCTTCCTTTTCTATACTTCCAGTTACTTGTAGTCAACTGTGGTCCAAAAAAATTTTTAAAAAAATTCTAAAAATAATTAAAAAGTTTTAAGTTATGTACCCTTCTAAGTAGCATGATGGAATCTCAAACTGTTCCACTCAATTCAGCCTGGAACATGAATCATCCCTTTGTCCAGAGTATTTAGGCTGTAGCCACTCCCCAACCATTAGTCACTAACTGTCTTGTTTACCAGAAAGACTGTGGCAGTATCACAGTGCTTATGTTCAAGTAACCCTTATCTTATTTAGTAATGACCCCAAAGCATAAGAGTAGTGATGTTGGCAATTTAAATTTGCCAAAGAGAAGACAAAGTGTTTGAAGTGAAAAGGTGAAAGTTCTTGACTTAAGAAAAGAAAAAAAGTCATATGCTGGGGTTGCCAAGATCTATGTTAAGAACAAACTTTCTATTTGTAAAATCATGAATCAGGAGAAAGAAATCTGTGCCAGTTTTGATGTTGCACCTTAAAAACTGCAAAAATTATGGCCCCAGTACATGATAAGTGCTTAGTTAAAATGGAAAAGGTATTAAATTTGTGGGTGGAAAACATGAATGAAAATGTCGTTTTTAAATTTTAATACATTTTTCTTAAGTACATATTTATAAAGGACATAGTACTGTACTACTGGGTACCATTTCTTTTTCTTAACGTTTTATTTTTACTTGACACATAATAATTGCACATATTTATGGGATACATAGTGATGTTTTGATACATATAATGTATAGTGATCAGATCAGGGTAATTAGCATATCGCTCATCTCAAACATTTATCATTTCTTTGTGTTGGGAATCTTCAATATCCTTCTAGCTATCTGAAATCATATTACATATTATTGTTAACTACAGTACTTCTACAGTGATATACAACACTGGAACTTATTCTTTCTATCCAGCTGTAGTTTTGCATCCTTTACCAATTCTTTCCTTATCCCTCCCTTCCCCCAACCCAACTGGCTTCAATACCATTGGATTCAGGCATCCATCTGGGTTTTGGAATGTATCGCCTGAGAATAAGCGGGAACTATGTATCTGATAAAAGGTTACAATCCAAAATAGAAACTTACACAACTCGATAGCAGATAAACGCAAATAATTCAATTAAAAATGGGCAAAAGATCTGAATACATATTTTTTTCAAAAGAAAACACACAAATAGTCAATGGATACATGAAAAGGTACTCAACGTAAATAACCATCAAGGAAATGCAAATTAAAATTACAATAAGATATCAATTGCACCTGTTAAAATGGCTATTATGAAAAGACAAAAGACAGCCAGGCATGTGGCACAAACCTGTAGTCCCAGCTACTCAGGAGGCTGAGGTAGGAGGCTCACGCAAGCCCAGAAGTTCAAGACCAGCCTAGGCAACACAGCGAGACTCTATCTATTTAAAAAAAAAAAAGAAAAAAAAAAAGAAAAGAAAAAATATAAAAAAATACACACGTAGTTGTTATGGTACATGATTGGTAGTAATGTAAATTGTATAGCCATTATGGAAGACAATCTGAAGTTTTTTAAAAAAAAATTAAGCATAGGACTATCCAGCAATCCCAAAGGAAATGAGATCAGTATCTCAAAGAGATATCTGCACTCCCATGGTCATCGCAGCTTTACTCAGAATAGCCAAGGTATGGAAACGAACTAAAGTGTCTCAAGATGGATAAAGAAATTGTGACACGTACACACACACACACACACACATACACACACAATGAAATATTATTCAGCTTTAAAGAAGAAAAAAATTTTGCCATTTTAAACAATATAGATGAACCTAGAGGATATTATGCTAAGTGAAATAAGCCAGACATAGAAGGAAAAATATTGCATAATTTCACTTACACCTGGAATTTTTAAAAGTTGGATTCATAGAAGGAAACAGTAGAATATTGGTTACCAGGGGGTGAGGAAGGGGGAATGAGGAGATACTGGCCAACAGGTATAAAGTCTCTTTTATGGTGAATAAATAAGTACTAGACACCTAATACACAGCATGGCGATTATAGTTAATAGTACTCCATCATATACTTGAAATTTGCTAAGAGAATAGATTTTATGTGTTCTCACCAAAAAAAGATAACTATTTGAAGGATGGATATGCTAATTACCTTGATTGTAGTAATCATTTGACAATGTATGTCAAAACATCACATTGTACATCTTAAATATACATAATTTTTATTAAAAATAATAAATACTAGGAAAGAGTTAAAAAATTATGCTTCAAGAAAGCCCTAAAGCAATACTTATTTGACTTGTAATGTTATTTAATATTAATTAACAATATCGTGGCCATTTGTAGAAAAGTCATTTAAAAGTCACCCTATATTTAATATGTACAATCAAACTACATTAAAGCACTAGCATTTTCTTCATACAGAAAAGATTTGATTATGAATTATTTTGTATTATTTAACTTGACTCATGAAGTAGTTTTGTCCTAATGAAACTACCTATGAAACGTAGAAATCTTACAATGAGGAAAGGATGTGTGTGTGTCACTACGTACATTAGAGATTTAACCGGAGGACTACAAAGTTTAAAGTAAACTTCCTTGCTGCAAATTATCCTAATATAGGCAAACTAATTTTACTGCACTTTGCAGATATTGTTTTTTACAAATTGGAGGTTTGTGGTAACCCTGCATAGAGCATCTCTATCAATAGCAATTCTATCGATTTTTCCAACAGCATGTGCTCACTTCATGCCTCTGTTACATCTTGGTAATTCTACCAATATTTCAAATTATTTCTTTATTATTATATCAGTTATGGTGATCTGTGGTCAGTGATCTTTGATTTTATCATTGTACTTGCTGTGTAGTATCATGAACTACACCATATAAGATGACAAACGTAACTGATAAGAGTGTGTGTTCTGACTTCTCCACTGACCAGCTGTTCTCCCATGTCTTTCCTTCTCCTCAGGACTCCTTTTTCCCTAAGACACCCAATATTGAAATTAGGTCACTTAATAAACCTGCAATAGCCTCTATGTGTTCAAGTGAAAGGAAGAGCTGTGTGTCTCTCAGTTTAAATTAAAAGCTAGAAATGATTAAGCTTAGGGAGGAAGGAATGTGTACAGCCAAAATAGGCCAAAAGCTAGGCCTCTTAATACCAGGGAATTAAGTTTTGAATGCAAAGAAAAAGTTATTGAAGGAAATGAAAAGTACTACTTCACTGAACACATGAATGATAAGAAAGTGAACAGCTTTATTCCTGATATGGAGAAAGTTGGAGTGGTATAGACAGAAGATCAAACCAACCACAATATTTCCATAAGCTAATGTCTACTCTACAGCAAGGCCCAAATTCTCTTCAATTCTGTGAAGGCTGAGAGAGGTGAGGATACTCCAGAAGAGAAGTTTGAAGCTTGTTTCACAAGGTTTAAAGAAATAAGCCATCCCTGTAACATAAAGTGCAAGGTGAAGCAGCAAGTGCTGATGTGGAAGCTGCAACAAGTTATGCAGAAAATGCAGCTAAGATAATTGATGAAGGCAGCTACACTAAACAACAGAGTTTTAATGTATACAAAATAACTAATATTGGAAGAGGATGCCATCAAGGAGTTTAACAGGTAGAGAAGTCAATGCCTGGCTTCAAAGCTTCAAGGATAAGCTAACTTTCTTGTTAGGGAATAATGCAACTGGTGACTTGAAGTTGAAGCCAGTGCTCATTTACCATTCTAAAAACCCTACGGTCCTTAAGAATTATGTTAAATCACCTCTGCCTGTGCTCTATAAATGAAACAACAAAGCCTGGATGACAGCATATCTACTAAAGAGAATGGTTTATTGAATATTTTAAGCCCACTGTTGAGACCTACTACTTAGAAGAAAAAGATTCCTTTCAAAATGTGACTGCTCATTGACAATGCATCTGGTCACTCCAGAGCTTTGACTGAGATGTACAAAGAGATGAATATTGTTTTCATGCCTGCTAACATAAGATATATTCTGCACCCCATGGATCTAGGGGTAAATTTGGCTTTCTTATCTTATTACTTAAGAAATATATTTAATAAAACTATAGCTACCATAGATAATGATTCCTGTGATGGACCTGGGCAGAGTAAATTGAAAACCTCCTGGAAAGAATTCACCATTCTAGATGCCATTAAGAACATTGATGATTCGTGGGAGAAGGTCAAAATATGAACATTAACAGGAGTTTGGAAGAAGTTGATTCCACTCCTCATGGATAACTAAGAGGTTCAAGACCACTGCTGATGTCATGGAAAAGGCAAGAGAACTAGAATTAGATGTGGAGCCTGAAGATATAACTGAAATGTTACAATCTCATAAAAAAATGAACAGATGAAGAGTTGCTTCTCATGGATGAGCAAAGAAAAGGGGTTGCTTGAGACAGAATCTACTGATGGCAAAGAAGCTGTGAACATTGCTGACATGACAATAAGGATTTAGAATATTACATAAACTTAGTTCATAAAGCAGCAGCAGGGTTTCAGAGGGTTGACTCATTTTGAAAGATGTTCTATTGTTGGTAAAATGCTATCAGGTGGCATCACATGCTACAGAAAACACTTTCATGAAAGGAAGAGTCAATCAATGTGGCAAACTTCATTGTTGTCTTATTTTAAGAGATTGCCACAGCTACCCCAACCTTCAGTAGCCACCACCATGATCAGTCAGCAGCCATCAACATTGAGGCAAAACCCTTCACTAGCAAAAAGATTAAGACTCACTAATGGTTCAGATGACTGATAGTATTTTTTAGTAATAAAGTATTTTCAAATGTAGTTATGTGCATTTTTTAGACATAATGCTATTGCACACTTAATTGGCTACAGTAATGTATAACAGAATTTTTATATACACTGGGAATCCAAAAAATTTGTGTGACCTACTTCATTGTGATTCACAATATTGTGATAATATGTAACCAAACCCATGATATCTTCACGGTATACCTGTACTGATCTGGTCCCCTGGGAAATTCACTGAGAGTGACAAATCTATTCAATGGATCCTGCTAATATATTTAGAACTGTCTAGAGATTATGAACTGTCTTTTCTAATTAAATGTAAGCATATAATTCTTTCAACAGACCTTTGAAGTAGGGTATTTGTTGAAGACTCTGAAAATGGCTAATTCAGCTGCAACAGTCTTTCCCGATCCAGTAGGTGCTCCAAGTAGGACATTACAATCTGTGTGATACAGTGTATGAAATATTTGTGTCTGCACAGGGTTAAAGTGGCTGAAGTTGTACAGGGCTTCATATGCTTTACATCCCAAAGCTGTGATTGGTAAAGGCTGAAGATCCAGTAATTCTGAAAAGACCCAACAGGTATGGCTATATAACAATTGAAAAACATGTACAATACTGAATATTATATTATAAATAATAAATTACAGTAATCCTTAGCTCCTTAGACAGGGAAAAAATGCTTAACACAAATTCTTATATACCCATTACAGATCTGGTATAGCAACAAATATGTCACACAAATAACCACATTTATCATAGTGACATACTAGATACTCTTCTGGGGGAGTGCCCTACATGCTAACTATAATGCTATATTCTTTTTGTTTTTCCAATCAGAAAAGTAATTTGAATAACAACTGTATAGATGTTATAGAACAAAACCTAAATCCGCACCAATTGGTAAAAAAATTAAAACCACTTGCAGACTTCAACAATGAAACAGTTACTAACAAGAAATTATTTTTGTTATGCTAGACACTGACCAAGCAAGAGTAGCTGAGTGAACTCTTGTGGTAAATGGAAAGTAAAATGAATTTAGGATAATTCCAGGTAAAAAGTTGGGTGGCAGTTTTAAAGCAAAGCATGACTGAGTAAACAAAAACTGCCCTGAGAAAACCTAGAAAGAAACTAGATTTAGTTGTTTCTTATTATGTGGATGGGGGCCTAGGGAATTAGAATCATAAAATGATTTAGAGAAACAGTTATACACCCTTGAGTTCAACAGACCTTATATTTTGCATAATCCAGAAAGGTATCAGTTAGAAAACCAGAAGGCATCTTTACTGTCAAGATTATTTCATGCAAGATAAATTCACTTATTTGAAATTTGAACATGAAGAAGAAATAATCTGTAAGGGAACACAGTAGCCTGTATGTGTTTGAGTTAGATCTTCACATTACTGTTTCAAAATGGAAGTATAGCTAATTTTCTTCTTAAAAAATGTACTTAAAAGTCAAAAAGTTAATTCAAAAAATTATCCTTTCCCTACTGCTCTATTCAATTACATAGGTAACTGAGTGCTAACGACATTCTTTCTATACCAGACTACAAGTTTCTTAAATTTTCCGCAGCACTAAAAATTTTCTGAAGCACTAATCCTAGCACTTTGGGAGGCTGAGGTGGGTGGATCACCTGAGGTCAAGAGTTAAAAGACTGGCCAAATGGCGAAACCCCATCTCTACTAAAAATACATAAATTAGCTGAGCGTGGTGGCAGGCGCCTGTATATGATGTTGAAGATTAGCACATACCCCTTACAATATTAGGGCAGAGGGATAAAACTAATATAAAGGGTATATGTTATTTGCAGGACACAAATTCACTTGAGGTATTTGGAAATCCATTCCATAGTGATATCACAATATGATTCCTTAATATTAGCTTATTATTATTATTATTTGGTGTAGAAACAAAAAAGATGGGGGAAAAATCCCCATAACTCACTGGCATGTTAGTTAATTTAACATACTAGAAATGGTTTAAGTAAACTGAAATAAGTGCAAGGGAGAAAATAAAAGTTTTATAGAGAGCACAGAATAAATGATGACTGACAACTGAAATAAAAAGGGAATTATAGAAAAGTTATAATAATTATAAGTAAAACTTTAAGGCGTAGACATTTTTCGACATTAATGAAAACAACCATTTTGGAAAATCAATGATTCAAATCAGCATTCACCATGTTACCTGTATGGGGAGGATGTCTCTCTGGTAGAATTAGATGTTGAAAGTTGATAATACATACTGCCTCAGCACCCAACCATCTATCAGACACTGCTCGGATGTAGTATTGAGAGGGCAAAGGCTCAAAAATAGGGATTGTAAATACCAGTAGTTGAGCTTCTTTGCTGATGACCTAATACGAAATAAAGTCTGAAATAAATACGGATATTCTAATAGTATAAAGTCCATAAGAGTCTATTGTCAAGATAACTGTACTTGTACAAGATGTAGATAATAGTATCTCTACAAGATATACTAAAGACAAAGTATCTTGAATTTCCAAATAGCTGAGATATTCAGGTACTTCAGAAACTTGTGCACGGTTCCCTTCTGAGGATACTTGATAGAGGTAAAATTTTATGCCCAACCTATATTATTTATATATGCATTTCATCATGCATTAACAAGTTACCAATTTGACTACCTGAATTTCCCAACATCATTCATTCAATTATGAAACTTCATGATTTTTACCATACACAATTACCATATTATTTACTTATTATTTTTAAGTTCTATCAGTACCTAAAGTGGAATACCAGAGTCACTTGGTGCAAATAGAAGGTAACCAAGAAGACAAATGCAATGAATACAAAACACTGCTATGAAATTCTACTGTTGCCTACCCAAGACTCTTACCTGAAGCTTGCTTTCTCTTTGATAAAAACAGAAATTACAAATGAGGCATCATTTAAAGAAATACCATCAAATTGAGTCTTTGTCTTGTGATTTATAAAAATTTTAGAAGAAATGCTCTTTTAATTCAATATTATTCAGTATTTTGTACATGTGACTCTTAAAATTATTATTTATCCTACCTGCTTTACATATTCCACACCTCTGGAACCCATGTCTTAAACCGTGGTAAAGATTATATAGTCATGCATTGCTTAATGACAGGAACAGTTCTGAACAATGTGTCATTAGGCAATTTCATCTTAAGAACTTCATAGTGTACATAGACAAACCAGATGGTATAGCCCCTAAACATCTAGGCTATATGGCATAGCCTGTTGCTCCTATACACCATTTTATTATATAGCATATTACTGTATCGAATATTTTAGGCAATTATAACACAATGGTACTTATCTATCTAAACATATTTAAACATAGAAAAAGTAGGTGAAAATATAGTATTATAATCTTATGAGATCACTATTGTACAGTTTTGTATGTTATCCATTGCGCACTGAAATGTCACTATGTGGGTCATGACTGGTAACTGAATTTCTTAAACCATGATAACATTGAATATACCAATACTACAACATTTAATCACTGTGTTTTAAAACTAACAGAAAACCAAAACATAAAATAAAGTTTTAATGGCACTATGAAATTACAGAGAAATAAGATAAAAGCAGAAACTGTTAGCATAATTTTTTGGTTTTTTTTTTTGAGACAGAGTCTCGCTCTGTCACCCAGGCTAGAGTGCTGTGGCATGATCTTGGCTCACGGCAACTTCCATCTCCTGGGTTGAAGC
This sequence comes from Ateles fusciceps, assembly GCA_036589455.1. NCBI lineage: Eukaryota > Metazoa > Chordata > Mammalia > Primates > Atelidae > Ateles > Ateles fusciceps. The sequence continues at coordinate 31,095,605 of JAZHEH010000065.1, read as the reverse complement.
AATTCTCCTACGTCAGCCTCCTGAGTAGCTGAAATTACATGTTCCTGCCACCATGCCCAGCTAATTTTTGCATTTTTAGTAGAGATGGGGTTTCACCACGTTGGCCAGGATCTTCTTGAACTCCTGACTTCAGGTGATCTGCCCGCCTCGGCCTCCCAAAGTGCTGGGATTACAGGTGTGAGCCACTGCGCCCAGACGATGTAAATTTTTTTTTTTACCATAGCAAAATACTAAGAATATGTTCACATATATACACTTACTTGTTTTTTTAGAGCTAGAAAATACTCCGAATGATAAATATGATCATTTGTAGGATCTTCTACCCAAATCCACCAGGGTTCTCCCACTGTCCCATGTACCTAGAAGAAAAATAGTATCCTACTACTATGCATATTGTAACTCGAGCAAGGGATAGCATCCGATCTTCTCACTCTAGAAGCTTTATTGATATATAATTTATATTACAAAGTTTACTCATTTAAACATTTAAAGTATACAGCTAAATGATTTTAATGTATTTACAAAGTTGTACAACCATCACAATAATCTAATTTCAGAACATTTTCACCACCCCAAAAAGAAATCTTGTACCCATTAGCAGTCACTACCTAGTCCTTACAGATTTGTCTATTCTGTAAATTTCAATAAAATAAAATAATGTAATATGCAGTCTTTTGTGACCAGATTTTTTAATTTACCATAATGGTTTCACAGTTCATCTATGTTTTAGCATGCACCAGTACTTTCATTCCTTTTTGTTGTCTAATAATATTCCATTGGACAGATATGCTGCATTTTGTTTACCCATTTCAATGTGTGTGTGTCTCTCTCTGACGCTTGCAAAACCGAGTCTTGTTCAGCATGCATCTCTTCCTCATGTGACTCAAGAAAAAGTGACCACATTCCCTGGGATAAATTTGATTGGCATAGTTAATCAGCTCATGAGATTCCCCTGACAACCAGTGTAATAAAGTGGAGGCATATGACAAATAGTGGCCCAATTAGACTGAAGAAAAGGTCTTATGGTCCATGCTCTGGGCTGCAGAACTGGGGATGTATTTCCCATGCTCTGCTTAATGCTAACAACACATCTTGAAAACATTGGGAAGTATCCAAAAGTGTCAGCAGAGCAAATAGGTGGAAAGTTCCTGGTTCCTGAAGGACATCTTTAAACAGAAGACTCAACCATCTTTAAGGCCTATTCTACCTATGGAGCTTTTATTATGCAAGATAATATACTTTCTTGCTTAACTCAGTTTGAGGCAAGTCAAGTTTTCCATTCTTGAAGCCAATAGCATTGTGCCTGACAGAGTTAACTATAAAAATCATTAAGTATGCTATCTTACTAATAAATTAAATCAAACTGTAGATTTATTACAGATATTGGTAGAAGTAGACAGTGTTTGAAATATGAAATTTCCACTCATTTCAAAAATAGTCTCTTAAAAATAAAATTTCAAATATGAGTTTATGGGTAACTATAAATTTATATTTATGTAAAATGTTTTATATATAGAAATATTAAATATAATTTTGTATCATCTAGTCCCAATGGAAATGTATCATCTAGCCCCAATGGTAACAAAGATTATTATTATTATTATCATACATGTTTATAGCTGAGGAAACTAAAGGAATGAAAGGTTTAGACACTTTGAGACCAATGTAGAATCGGGTTAGGACCATGGTTGGGTAATTTTAGAGCATACTGTTAAACAAAATTCATTCACATTGAAGATATATAAATGTCAGGTAATGCAGAAGATACTTACCTACAGTTAATTTGAACTTTACAATAACATGTGAAATGGGCACTGCTATACTATAATTAGTGATTTACTTGTTTTGTCAGATTGGCTTCTTGAAGTAAAAACTGAGTCTCACTTGCCTTCGTACCTACAATCTCTAAATAGTAACTGATACAAAAATAGATCTTAAAAACTGTTGATTGAATAAAAGAGGATCTGGTGTGGATCTTTACATACGTAATGACATCTAAACTATCTCAGAAGAAGAAAGAATAAAAACAAAATCATGATGGGAATCAAGGATGGACATTTTGAAAGACTATATAGTGCTAAATATCAGAGAAGTAAAGAAAATAACTGAGAAAATCTATTTATTATGGCAACTCATTAGTCTTTGGAGATCACTGAAGAAATAGTCTCAGCAGGAAAGAAACAGGTGATCAGGAGGAAAATATAGAATACTTTTTCTACAAGTCTAATGTTTCAAAAAAGGAAAGCACAATAATTTAAGAGACATCAAAATTTAAAAATGGCTCTTTTTACCATGAAAAATCTTGAGTTTTTGGAAGGCTAAAATGACAGAGTAAGTAGACATGGCAAAAGTGAAGATAACATAGAGAAAATAAAAGAAGATAGAACTAATATAGCAAAGTACCTATGGAGTTAAATTCACTGGTCTGTTGTTCATTGTTTGAAATTTTAGGATTCCTAAATGTTTTGAAGGAATCTCACTGGTTGACATACTACTAATATACCAGGTTTTTGTTTAGGATGAGAGTAAATATTGCTATAATGTTTTTAATAAATCCTCAGTATGTATTCTTTTTAGGATTTTCTATATGCCTTAGGAACACATGTAGGGAGATGTAGTTGAGCCTGTAGTGCAGACATTTTTGTTTAACACAGATATAGACATTTTCAACTTCTACCTGATCATTCCAAGTGAAATCAGGATAGATGCTGAGTGTCACTCGGAGGACAGTCCTTGTGATGGGCTGAATGGAGGCTTCCATCATAACAGAAGGAATCTGATGAACACATTGTTTGACCTTCAGTCCAATATTCACATGATGCAAAATGTGACCTGCAAGAAAAATATCACATACAAGAAATGTGTGCAGGCAGAAAGAAGCAATAAAATCTGACTTGTAAATGGGATTTCAGAGAAGGTAATTTTATTGCTTGTTTTATGATTTGCTATGTAGAATAGCTGACATTCTTGACCTGGCATGTTTGAATATTTTGTAATAGTTAACTTGAATTAGCAATTCACAGATCTTAAAGTCAGTATCAAGGTTTCTTTAGCTATTAATAGGGTTCTTAAAATTACTGAGACTTGATAGTGTTTAAACAACTATAAACAGACTCACTTATTTCTTAGTTTATGATACAATGTAGAAATATTTAGTATTTTGTGAAAAGTCATTAATTTATTCAGAGTCTATTTCAGAACTCCACAACCACAACTTCAGTAATCAAATGCAACCTACCCAGCTATGCCCATTTCCAGGAAACATAAAGATAAAATATAAAATATGGTCAATCTAGCACAAAATTAACCACTTATACATATTTTAATAAGTTATCAGATTTTGGAATATAGATATTTATGGAAGGGCCGATGGGGGGGTGTAACAAATAAATGTTGCTAACTGTAAGTATTTTTCTACTCTAGTCACAGCAACTAAGTGAAAATAGATTGTATTTTATAGCATCAAGATTTCCTGTATGTCTTGATTCTTCAAAGTAAATTTTTAAAAAAGTACACTTATTAATAAATCAAAATATTTTATGCCTATCCAAATTTGAACTAAAATTGATCTTCCTTATTCTGATAAAATATTTACATGTTACTCCAATGTAAGTACCCTTAATTTCCTTTATTAATAATCCCAATTTTCCTGATTGATACTTCCTTCTTCCACTTTATCTTAGAAGTATTTTTCCTACTAGTATAATAATTATCTTAGCCTCTCTTCATATCTTTGGACTTCTTGCTGACAGTAATCTTCCCTCTTATTCCTCTTCAGCCTGACTCCTTTCATGTGTAATATTTGTTTCACTCAGAAAAAAAATACTGCCTAATCAATTCATTGTGTATTTGTCCAAGAGAATGTTAGGATACATGAAGATATATGTAGGAGTAAAATATTACATATTTTGTAATACATATTTTTATATGTAACATATTTCTTGTAATACATATTTTTTTTTACAAAACATTTTACTATATAAAAAAAGGCAGAACATCAAATGCTATGTATACATTGATACCAACTGGGTTTAAAGACATACATGGATGTAATGAAATTCATTCAGAAACTCTGGAAACATGTTGAGCTTCATGTTCACATAATTTATTGCTGTAATACTGCTGATATAACAAAAGACTTTGAAAAGAATTAAATATTTTTTAAAAACTGAGAGTAAACATCATTGAATAATTTTCATTATTTATAGCTAACATTCTATGTACAAAATAGTAAAGAGTTTGACAATATAAATGTCATTGTAACTGCTAATTGTGTCAAATAATTTCAAAAAATATGAAGAGATTTTTGCTTGATTTTAGATAAATGAAAAAGATTTATAAATATGGTAAAAATTTTATTTTGATTAATATGGAAATTCACAATACCTTCTTTTACATCTAGCAACACATTTTATTTGCACAAAACAATACATTCAAACATTTTTGCTTCCTTCTTACCTATTTCATCTTTCCTCATGTCCTTCAGCTTATCCACAGTAAGCTTTTTTTCTTCTAATCTTGTTAGGATGTGTGGTGGTAGAACTGAAAATTGTCTCAAAGGGCTAGCCCAACCCCAAAGCCTCTTGTCAATGACTTTACTAAGATTCAGGAGCCTGTAGGTCATGGCAGGCCAACGTTTCCTCAGAGCAATTTCAAAAAGAGCACGGACAATTCTAGCTGCATTCTAAAAAATAATAGGGGGAGATGGGTTGTTATAGCCAATGTGCTTTTAAATTTGTCAATAAATTTATTATTCAAACTCAGTCTCAGAAGTGCAAGTCAAGCTGCATCCTTGAATTACAGGGCAATATTTTTTCTCATATAATCCTAATTATTCCTATTATTTCTACAGAAAAATGATCTATCTTTATATGTGGATGCTACTTGCTTACCTCTCAGAGGGGAAGCTTTATTTCTAAGTTCTTAGAAAGCTCCATCATCAAAACAGAAATGAAGTAAGAAGAGACAAAAGGCATGAAAAATATTTAGGAGGCTGCTGAGGCATCTGACTTTAAGAGACAAGTAAAGATGCCTCCTGGTATATAGTGGAATGATTAAATTTACAAAGCTATTCAGAGAATTAAGAAAGACTAGGATCCATTCAGGGAAGAAAAAAATAATGAGAGAAGGGTAACAAATGAAATACTGATTAGTGTAGCTACTCAGATGAAAGAGTCATATTAATGGCTTCCTATAAACCAAACAATGTGTTAACTTGCTTTACATATGTTGCCTCATTTAATTTTTACAAAAACTGCATTTAATTGATATTGATATGATTTTATAGATGAAGATATTAGGGCTTAAAGAGGTAAAAAATTTGACCAAGGTCACACAGCTAGTTTGTGTCACAGCATGTACGCAAAGCCAGGACTAAAGCACTCCAAATATGACTGAGATTCTAGACTCAGTGGTCTGAGGATAACTTCATTAATAGACATAGAGAAAGTTATAGTGAATGCAGCCTTTTTTTTTCTTCACATTTCTACAGCTAGCTCCCATTTATTTTGCCTCCACTCCTTTATCACTAATTTTGCACATTGTTTTATTAAAGATTGTTTTTAAAATAGTAAACCTAAAGGTACCTTCCAATATCTAACAACATCTGCATTTGAAAACAAAGAATGTTCAGTCTGGTTAAAATCTAAACAAGAGATACAAAACAGTAAAGATTTCAAATAGCAGACAAACAATCCAGCCTAAAATTATGAGGTCAAAAATGACCAGATGAGTTAAGGGCTTTCGTTTCACATTATATAAGATATACATTTGTCTTTAGACAAATTTGACTATTTTGTTTCAGTATTAGACACTAAAGTACAATATCATAGATAGAAGTATGAGGACAGTTGTGATATCCATTAAAAATGACTGAACAGTCTTTATAAGGCCCAGAGAATAATAAATACAATTTTTATTATTGTATCTATCAAGTACGTTTTCCTACCTCATTCCTATTTGTTCTGATAAAAAAAACTATCAAGGTGAATTTTCCCAACTGTCTTTGAAAGTGTGTCATTTTAATATTTCAGAATCTACAGTTGTCCCCTCAAAGCTAAAAGAAGTAGGAGAGATTCCACATGACAAGATACAAACAGGACATTTTAATCTAGGATGATATAAATTGGTTGAAAATAATAATCAAAGTCCGTTAACATGTATAGTCTAGAAAAGTGAAACATAGGCCTTTTAATAAAATCCTGGAATATTTGAGCTATAGGTTTACTTTAGGGGCTGAGAAGAGAAAGTTTTGAAAATATAGAAGAAAATACCATTTTACATAGATGAGAGAGTAGTTGTTCAATTACTGACGGCTTAAACTTAAAATGTAATAAAGTATAATTTATCTGATGTGTTCAGGGATGCTAAATCTGTAATAGCTATTTAAGAAAAACCAGGGGATGCTTTGAGATACCCTTAATCTGAAGTTGACTTCCTGGATACCAATCATGAAGAGAATTTAACTTTTACATTGTAAAGCAATTCTTATGTCAGTCTCTGATAATATCTTCATAATCTTGAAGCAAACAGAAATGTTGCCAGATTATTCATCCAGAACCCAGTAAAACTTTACCTTTTATTTAAATGATTAACGATTTCAATATAAAATTGTTAGAAAATATAAAGTGACAATATTGTATTGCTTTACAGAAAAACAGATAAAACAAAAAGGTTAGAAACAATTACACCTATAGAAGCTATAATAGGGTTTAAAGAATATATAAATATTTGCACTACATCTATATTAACTTTATATAATTTATGAAATCATCATCTGGTATCTTGGTTATATAAATTACTACATTCATTCAAAATGTTTACCAACATATCTTGGTTTGTGTTTGTAAATATTCCATGTTTAAAGCTATTTCAAAGCATTCCTGAGTATTCATGGCTATTAATAATGATTTATTTAACACAAATATTCTTTTTCTATATTTAGTCTTTGAACAAAATTATAAATATAATGTAACAGCAGAATCATTTCCATGTTTCAAATATGATTAAGCTTAATTTCTTCTTAACTTATAAAAGGAATTACTCAATAAAATATAATACAAAATCCTTGATAGGTAAATAATTTCATTAAAAAGTATTTCTGAAAGGGAAATCTTTCATTTGAAGTATAAATAGGGTAAACCATAACCTACTTTACTTCACGTGAGTGCTTGAATATAAAAACACAAACATTTGAACATTTTACATTTTGGTATTTTTTAAAAGTTATAAATTAAATGAGCTGTAGTTTAGGGAATACTTTTCTTTCTGTCCTCAATTTTAAGTTTCAACAGTAGAGAGGAGAGATTACTTTTGTAAAAACCAGAGACTTATCACAATGAACATAGGGTAAGAAATATGTTTACTAAGCCTTATTTAATGATTAAAAATATTATTATTTCTAATATTTGGTTAAAAACTAAAAAAGTTCCACAATCTTTTCTTTATGCTTGCAATACTATTTAACCTTGCTCTTTGTAAGAAAAAGAAATGAAATTTATCATTTAAAGTAGAAAAAAATCAGATTTCATTTTAAAAACTTTATAACAAACAACAGCAACACCAGAAAAAAAAAAAAGGCAAATCAGCCACCAAATCTCATTCCCAGTCCTGTTTTATGAGCATAGATTAAATAAAAAGATTTACAAATTAGCAGAACCAGTTCTAAGTAAAATGGTGGTTTGGTAGCATGTCACAAAGCAATGCATTCACAGCATAGCATGAATTAACACCTTAGTCTTTAAAGATATTCAAAGAAGATAAAATGGGAAGGAGATAAGATTCTTACCTGTGCAACATATGCAGAATCTGATATAAGGGAGAAACTGTCCATTTCTCCTCGGCTGATATAGGTTTGAAGTAAGATGTTTATTTTTCCATAACTATTCTCTACACCTCCAGGAGTAGAAAGTTCACAAAAATTGCTTAATAAGGTATCTAACTCCTCTATTTCCTCTTCTCTGACCTAGAAGAATCAAAGTATGTATTGGAATTTTGGGGCTGATTTATTTAAATTTTTCACATTGAAATTAAATACAACGCATGTTTTTTAAGAGTTTCCATTTACTATAACTCCGCATTTTTCTTTTGCATAGTTAAATAACAATGATTTTCCACAGGTAGCTAATAAATGCAGTATGAAATGATCTTGAGGCTGATACAATTACATTTTATTATTCATCACCAATATTAAATTTGCCATTGACATATAAAAATTTGATATACCAAAAAATTAAATCCTCTGACCTCACCATCCTTGAATTGATGAGATTTCATATTTTATTTGACCAGAGTAAAACCTCTGCCCAACTGGATTAGGGTAAACTTGAATTATCTTCAAATGCATTCATTATAGTCATATATTTTTATGTGGTGTAACACATTCATAGCTTAAAGCCGTGAAGTACTATGATTCAAAGTATTCAAGTTTTCACTGTTAATAAGATTAAATATTAATACAGGTACAGAAATACTCATATCTAAGGTTTGAATCATATAGGTACTTTTACATTTTCTTCAATGAACGGTATATTGCAACAAACCGAAATCTTCATACGACATTCTTCAATGGTTTCGTTACTGCAAACCGATTTAAATTACTTAATGTGGAGTACAGAATAAAGAATGATGTCAGGTATGATATAATATAATAATCTAGGATAGTGGGTCTTATTGATAAATAAAAGAACATTGCTGATATTCCAAATGTGATATGCCATACAGCTTATATGGTATCAATTAATGAGAAGCTTTTATAAATGAATGAATGCATACATGTTGTATGCATTTGATTCAAACTTCAAGTAATCTTACCTTAATTTGATCAAATTCTTCAGCTTTGGAGACTATAGCAAAGATATCACCTTCTGTTTTGTGAGCATCAAAGAGTTCATTAAAGGTCTACCAAAGTAAGTGTTACATTTGATTAAAATCAAGTCCACCAAAATATTTTAAATTAAAAATGTGACTATAAATTACACATTTTTAAACAACATTTGAGCCCTAGACAATGTAGTTATAATGTCTGTGGCATACTACTTAAAATCATTGCTTTATAAATATCAACAAATTTATCAAAGACCAAAAAAAAAAAATTCCTACAACATAAAAAGCTACGGAAGATCTTTAGCAGCAAAAAGATAAACAATGAATAAAATCAGTTAATAAAATCTATATTATATACCTTTAAAAAGTTCATAATATTCTGCATTTTGCTCATTTTCAGCATGGGAATGTGGAAATCTACACAATTCACTAACTCAAAGCTGATCATATGTCATATAATATTCAGAGATGTATATCTAGAAAATATGTAATCTGAAATTCTCAAAATATTACTAGCGAGGACATACAGAAAATTAGAAAACTGAGCAGAAAAAAAATCAGTCAAAGGCCACATAGAATAAAGACAAATGCTAAGGAAGGGCTAAAGTTCCTGCAAAAGAACTGCAAACAGGTTTAGGATACAGAGTGGTAGCAACACACTGGCAAGTGAACAAATTAAAAAAGTTACTTTGACAAAATGAGTGGATGTGAATAGGTGATATAAGTGAAAAGTTAGAGACAATGTGTTGGATTGATCTTAACCAGATCCCAGTTCTGGGATAATACATGTTTAAAGGTTTTGAAGAAACCCAAAGTGCCATACAAATAGAAGATTTATTTGGGGGAAGATGGAGAAAAGTTAGTAGGCACATTAGGTGTCTTCTAAAAACCATTATATGTATAAGCAAATGTGCCTTGACATTTTAGGCTTGGGTGTGCTTATTGCTTGGGATATACTCATTGAATAGGATGACAAGAGGTTCCTTAGTATCAGATGTTTTATTTTTTTTCTTGTCTTTACTGAGGTTATAGTGTTGAATTCATGTAAGTTAAATGGATTTTGTTCTATTATTTGCTTTTATTATTTTACATTAATAATATATTTTGAAGTGAGGTCTAGAAAGTATTTGCATCTAAAACTAAACATATTTGCATTTGTTTCACTCAGTATAATACCTCAATGGTGTTGTATTTAATATAGTAATGGCTGGCAGTTCTACCCAAATCGGTTGAGGAAAAATAGCCAGTTCGCTCCTCAAAACGAATCATCTGAGCTTTGTCTAGTTTTCGTCCAACTTCAATGACCAACTGTTCTCGATGCTTTCTTAATGTTGGGTCAATCTACCGCAAAAAAACATACAAACAGTTGAATATTTTTTCAGAGAGTAATCATTTGCAAACATATATTTATTTATGGAAATTAAAACTTTTCTTAATGTTTCAATTAGACTTTTTAATTACAATGTTTAAAGTACATTTTTCTACATTTAGGAAATAATCGAAAGCATTTTATGCCATTAAATAAAGAAAGCTTTAAAAATTCATTAAAATTACCAATGTGCATATTCTCTTCAGACACTAATATTTTGGAATCTAAAATTCTTATATAGTCTTATGATCTTGAAAATTATGAAGATTAAAAATCAAAATTTAAAAACCCAATAATTGTCTTCTTTCTCTCACACTAAATAGGAATTTTAAGTTATCAAGTCATATTTCTACTTTATTAATCAGTTATTTGGAGAAATAACAAATATTTGACAGAAAAGAATGCTTTCCCTGCCAAAATCAAGATATACTTAAAAACGCAAAGTTATCCTTTCAAAAAGATAGTTGCACTGTTTTAGTAGTTTTAATAACTGCAGATGGGAGAATCCCTTCTGCTTATTAATAATAATAGAAGTAAAAAGTAAATAGAGTTGACAGTGAATTTTTGTATAGTTTTAAAACTATTACTTATCTAATACTATTTTGTAAGCAGAGATAATATAACACAAGATATTAACAAATATTCATGTTACTACAGTGTTGTATATAAATATATGTATGTACACATGCCAATTATTAAGGAACAATCTGTGGTCATGAGCAGTAAAGTGAAATATGACCTGTAATGGAGTGGGGAGAGTATAAAAACAATTTAGAAATCAATTAATGAGTTAACACTACTACCATTTGCTCTAACTTAGATATTTATGGTAGCTTATTTATGTACAAAATACAGCTAAAATAAATTTTAAAAATCAGAAAAGTAGAGCAAAAAGATATCAACTGCAGGGAAGTAAGATGGGGCAAGAGTCATATCAGCAAATACAAAAAGTCTTAAATGTTTGCTACAAGTGGATATAATGTATGCACCAGGTTCAATTTATAAAAATATTTTATTAATCGCCTATTACTAAACCATTGAAAATATGTTAAACTATTTTATCTGTGTTAGTTCTTGAGTTTTGTGGCCACAAATTTGTATTGAGTAATAACATCAAAACCCACAAGTCAAAAAAAAAAAACAAAAAAAACAGGGTCAAGATTCTCTAAACTATAAAGGTACTAATACTATGTATCCAAAAGGTCTTTATACTGAAAAATTACAGGCAAATGACTTTTGATTATAAGCTAGTACTTAAAAATCAATAGATGTACTTATTCTCATTCCAAAATTAGAGATGGCTTAATCTATAAAAACACATTGTTTTGTTTTCATTTTTCTTTACTCCTTCAAAACATTTTCACAGTGCCACTGATTCTTCTCAAAATGCCCGTATTTGTGATGAAAATAACTAGTGCCATATTCTTTAAATGTGTAAGGTTACAGGTTATAATGCATTTATATTTTATAACAGAGCAATTTGGTTGTAAAAGTAAATATCCGTTTATAGATTAGCCCAAGTTTCAACTGAGAGGAAGAAAAGTAGTTGAGTCCTACCTAAAGTAAATCTAAGTATAAAAACCTAATAATGGCTTCAGATTTACAGCCTCAGAACTAATTGCTGCTGCTGTTTTTCTTATTTTTCTTCCCCCAAGCCTTAAGTTTCAGTTTTCCCATGGTAAAATCTACTGAGTAGGGAAAGAAAAACTAAAACAAATTAAAAAAAAATTTAAAAATTGGCAACTGCTTTGATAACACAATGGGATTTACATAAAAACTAAGATACAGTAAATTGGGGAAAACTATAATTTTGATTTAAGTTCAACTTATGTACATATTTTGACTTAATACTAGTAAATATCCATATGAGCATTATAGAATGATGTTTTCATTAGACAACAACTGTATTTTATTTGCAATTAGGATGCATTTACAATATATAAAGCAGAGTTATAAAGGAAAGACAAGATTTGACAGAATCTATAAGCCACATGGACCACACAATTGTAAAGTTCATAGGAAGAGCTGCTATCAAATGCATCTAATTCTCAGTCTATGTATATGAACTTGAGTGGAACTGATCCCAGCCCTCAAACTGTTAAGATAATAATTACTTAATGGTATTTTAAAATTTCAGAATAGGGTTTAGAAGAGACTTGATAAGAGGAACAGATTGTACAACCTAAGCCAATGATCAAATATGGTCTATAAGTTTCCTCATGTCTAATTTATTCTAAAACAAAATTTCTCATAGTTTAAAAAATATGTTTAAAAAAACAGCAAAATATTAATATCAAATAGAAATATACTTGAATAATACACTAATAATAGCATAAAGATTAATTTGTAAGTATCTGTAGAAAAACATATTTAAATATAGCCTAATAATTACAGGGGCCTATCTAATTTTCTACAAAAGATTAAAACTCTTTGTTTTTCTTCTAGGTACCTCTTTTCAGATGAGGCAAGAGTAGCAAACAAATATTTATCCTCATATCATGAAAGAACTAAAAAGAAAGTCTGAATTTTTTTTAATAAATGAGTTTTGCACCTGATAAGCCTTGTGACTGATGCCATATGCTAATGGATTTGCTCTCATCCGTACATAAAGATAAGTGTAACTTATCCACTTCACTGCTTCTTCCACATTAGTTACTGTTCCCAGAGCAATCTGCAAATCAAAAATATGACAAAAATTAAAGTAATGTATTAAAGTTGAACATAAACATTTCATCAAAGACCACTTTGTCAGAGGTGAAGTTTTAAAAATACATCATTATGCAGCAATTTTAAAAAGGCAGGCAAAATGACTGGACAAAACCCTTTGCCAATTAATTAAAATCAGTCCTGCCTCATTTGATTGAAAATGCTACATGAGAAATCCTGTCTTCTAGAACTGAACTTACTCAATATTATGGCAGATGATTACTTTTCTTTAAAGGGAGTTTAATTCTACATAGCATTAAGGACATTTTTGTTATTTTTTTTTCTTATTCAGTATACAATTTATTTCAGTCTCATTTTATGTGACTATACTGCTGAAAAATTTACGTGTTAAGTGCACCAGAGTAAAAACAACAAAACACTGTTAATTCTATTCCTCTTTATCCTAATTCTGTATACTGTCATCACCAAAACCACAGAGGGGATAACATTAGCTTTTACCTCTAAAGATATGCATTTGCAGAACTGTGAGTATAAAAATATAATATGAAGACAATAAAAAATTCACTCATTTTTGCACAAAACAAAGCATATTTTGTTGAGATTTATACATATTAATAGTACACACACTTTAATTCATGCACAAGAACAGGGAGTGGTTTTTATTTATCAGTAAACTTAAAACAACCTATGGAAAAATATTCATGCCTTTGAACCATAATAAACAGTGGAATAATTCTTCAGATTATATCTTGAAAGAAAACATAATTTTTTATATAGCATTTAATGTAGCTTTGTGATACATTAATTAAATAAAATCAAAGGTTAATAATTTAAAAACACAACAATAGCATATAAGAGCTATATAACAAAGAGAAAAGAATTATTAGAAGATGATATTAACACAGAATTTCAATGAGAAGTTTCTCAGAAACATATTTCCTTAGCCAATGGATCTATAGGTAGTAATTTTATTTTTACTTAAGGTACTTATTTTACTTTAAAAATTTACCCACGTTGTAAAATTTCATAGTTGTATTTTTTTCCTAAATCCTTGGTTGAATTTTTTTTTAACCTCCTAATATGTTAATTAAAGGAGAAGAGATGTTCCCTACACAAATCATTAATTTTAGGAGGAAAAAAAGGGAAAACAAACTCTCTCAATTTAGTACTAATATTTAAGAAAGTAAAACCTTCATATTTAATTCCTACATTATAATTTTAAATTATAATCCTGTATAACTAATTTCATGAAATAAATATGTGGATGCTTAACTGTCTTTAGTTAGTTGAAGATGAGATTTAGTAATGTATAATTTTCATTATAATATTATGATATACTATATGTTACTAAAACAGAGAAGTTGCCAAAGGTTAAAATGTAATAAGGGAGATTCTGTGTACTAACTTTTAAATTTATACCAACTTACAAATAACTAAGCTATCCACAATGTAGGTGAATATATATATTTAATGTAAACTGTAAGGCTTTCCACCAAATTAAGAGTAGCAAGAACTAAAATGCAGCCAGTGTGGGAGTTGTGTAATAATTCCTGAAAATTTACAACTAGAACAGTTAAACATTTTCCAGTCTACTCAGGCAAATGAAACTAGTTTGTCAATATGGCTAAAAATCCGAGAGTTTCTCTCCTTCGTAAATCCATTATTTGACAGACAAAATTGAATTAAACTACAGATATACAACCCATATTCTGTCATGACTTTATGACGTTATGCTAAAATAATGACCTATATTCTCTTACAAACTTAGAATATGATTTTAAAGTAACATTACACAACTCCTATGAGTAGACAATTTTGTAAGGGATAAAATAAGCTTGCTATTATTTTCAAAATCAGACAGTAAATTAACATTAAACAATTACTTATCACTACTACTGATAATGATTAAAGGAAAGGAGAAAGTAGGTAGCAAAGATGGGGTCAACTAAAGCAAGTCTTATAAATGTTCACTAAAAAGGGTAAGACTACTCAGGAAAATCAAGGTAAATTTATAATGCTACACCTTATTTTGAGAGTAATATTTGAATGCCACCTAGCGACAAAAAATAAAAATGTATTTGTAAATATTTGCTGTCACCTAGTGGCTGCTTAGTACAGGAGCCTTTTATAAAACAGGTATTTTTTCATAGTGTGTCTGAAATTTATTCATTCATCTCAAAAATCATATAGTCAGTCAGTAATAAGCCTGTGCTAAGTAAAGCACAATGGATATAGTAACAAATAGAGTATGCTCTCTGGCCTCAAGAAGTTCCACGGTAATGGAGGTGAGACATATGTAACTAACTGCGATGACTTATATGAACCTACCATCCACAGTGCCTAGCACATAATACCTACTCAAAATGCTTTTAAAGAAAAGCATCTAACTGACATTTCTAAAAGTGGCATTAGTATATAGTGTGATAGTTTAATGTTCTGTTAAGTAAAAGAGAAAAATAAAATCTACCCACAAATTTGGCAATTTAGAATTACGACTCAGTATCACTTCATATCTAACTTACCTATTTAAACTTCAGTATTTAAGGTTATCTCAATTGTTTATTTGTATATATATTTTAAAAAACTGAAATCATATAAAAACTTAAGGAAATACTATAATCATCATTAGTATGCATGTGTGTATATATATGTATATATAAGCTAGTAAATATACATAAAAACTATGCTACTATTCATTTATTTATTTAAGGAAAATTTCAGTCCTGGCAATAAGTATGAACAGGGCTGAGTATCAACAGACTATCAGAAAATGGTAAGTGACTCTATCATATACCATGAACTAGTCTGGAACAGGTGTTTCTTAAATTTTCACAACAATCCAGTGAGAGTATCTCTATTTTATAAGTGAGAAAACTGGGTCATTTTAGGTGAAGTGAATAGAGTAACAGCTTGTCTAGGGCAGAAGATCTGTGTTAGAGAGTAACTGCAGCCAGAATTGGGAAAGTTGTTCAGATTATAGAGGCCTTAAATCCAAGGACAAGGTGTTTGCATAATATCTACAGAGATGAGATGAATTCTCTATAAAAAATGTATGTAGTATGTAAGGTGAAAGAAAGATTAACGTAGTTTTGAAGAACAGACTACAGGGGAGCTGGCACAGAGTAGGTACTCAGTAATATCTGATGAATAAATTTTAATAAGCCTCAGTATTTCTCTCAGTGTAAAGTTAAGTGGCTTTATATAGGGATGAGACTTGTGACCTTTCAGCATGAGGATTATTTAGTCCATCTCATTAGGCATTGATAAGCAAACATGTCTCATAACATGTTTGCATTAAAATTATAACAATATAATAATTTCTCCAGTTCTTCTATAGTCATAATTGATACTCAGTATATCAAAGATATTAATAAAGGCAGCATTCTTAACCATGTATAACCCTAATGTTGATTAGTGCAACTGTAGAGTCTTGCAATGATTTGGGGAGTCTAAAGACTTAAAAATTCCTTACCTAAAGAACACAGCATATATTCATTTTATAAACTGATTTCACACTTGATTTCCACAGATAGCTAAATTTAATTTCACATTCAACAATAATTTAAGAATTTGTTTCCTTAATAGGAAAATTTAGTTTAATAGGGAGCTTTTCCAAAGGATCAGAATATGAGCAAGTTAGTTCAACAATGTCTATACTTCACTATATTGGTTAAAAATGTCAAGATATATGTTTTATTGATTTAATACCATTTACATCACTAAATGGAATTATGCTTATAGTTAGCAAACATTTCTGAAAATGACACATTTAATAAGTACTTTATAAATATTTGATGAATTTATGGGCCATAATTTATTTTTAATTTCTCATGACTTGATCAAATAGTTTCAGTGATGCTATTTTTTCTTTTTTTTCTTTTTTCTTTTTTTTAAGCTCCCATCACACTTCCACTCAGTGAATCAGTGATGCTATTTTACAATACCTAAGAAAAAGAGTTCCTTGAAGACAAAAGCCGTGTTTTACTGACTTTGTGTCTTCTGTATAACACTGCCAACTTGTGTTTATTTTACCAATTACAAAAAGCTATCAAGGACATAAGTTTACTGAGATACAGTCTTCCTTGACATGCATTTTAAGAAAAAGTGCACGAAGAACCATGCCTTTTACTGTAAGCCAGAAAAATTATGGCTGCCATTTTAGAAAATGTTTTTAATACAGGCCTTAGCAGAGGGCAAATGCTTTATATTAATACAGGGAAATGTATTTGCCTTTAACTTACTGCATTTTATATAAAATAAATCTAAGCTATAATGAAAAGACTAGGTTTAGAGTTAAATATATCTGAGTCTGAATACTAGTTCCAAAAATTATAACATAGTGACCTTGGGTCAGTTACACATCATTCTGAGGATAATATCTCTACAGCAGCAGTAGTGAGAAAATGAGAAAATGTACATGAAGCACTGAGCAGAGTCTCTGGTATATAGCAGGTCCTCAGTTCACTGCTACTATCATTTTACATTAAGAGACTTTGTTGCATACATTAGGCACTGTTGACCCAAGACCTAATTATTTAAGCCACACAATTATAGTAGCCAATAGGATTAAAATTGAGCTACAATAGTATTTTCTTTGGATTCCAATTTTATTTCTCAGTTTTTGAAAATTTTCTTGTAATTTTGCTGATAGAAACTGGGGCCTTTCATGCTTTTTTCTCTAACTATTGTCTTCTAAAACTTATTTCATTCTTTGAATAAGCGTCTCAATTCTGGCTCTGGTTACTCTCCAACACAGATCTTCTGCACTAGACAAGCTGTTATTCTACCCACTTCACCTAAAAGTCCCAATTTTCTCATAAAATAAAGACACTCTCACTGGATCAAATTTCAGCACATTCATGGACCAAGAATTTCCTGATAGCCTGGGCCAAACCTATTTTCTCCTTCTGCTGAATGCTTCTATAGGACTTTCTTTGCAACATTATTGCACTATTTTTTCACGTCTTTTTCTCCCCCATTTGGAATATATGCTTCTTAATAAAGAAAACAAAATAGTAAATGTGTTTTTCATTCTCCAAAAAGACTTATAAATAATGTAAATGGAATGTTAAATGAAATTTCTATAAGCTCTTTAAGAGGTACCTAATATAGGACTTGTACACAATAAGTAGTATTTGATTGTAAATATTCCAAAGTAGTCATTTACTTAATATTTATATCCTAACTACTTTCAAATATTGTTTGAGTCAATGTTAATGGTATGAAAGAATACTGAACTAGGAAAGTGTTGGATACCAAAGCAATAATTTGAAATGTCACAAAAACAGCCAAACCTGTTAAATGTTCGATACATATACTCTAAATTTTAAGAATGTTTATTTTCTTAACCAGAGATGTTACCTAGGCTTCCAGGGTCTGCTATGTAAATCTTAACATAAAAGCCACACACACACACACACACACACACACACACACACACACACGAAACAAATGATACTCTAGCTCAATCACATTGTGTATAACAAAGTTAATCAACTGAACTAATAGAGCTAAAATTTAATAAATTTTATTAAACCTTTAGTAAAAATTTCATTTAAAACTTTGTAAAAGTGCAATACAAATATTAGTTATTATTGCTATTTGTTTCCATATTTTGTGTAGTCTTTGTTAGATTTCTGGTCTCTAGCACAGCCTCATAGTTTAAAAGTATGGTCTTTTAGCAATAGATTCTTATCAGTTATCATCTGCATTCTGTAATCCTCTGAATTAAACAACAATAATGCCATTCAGCCAATTTTGTCTTATGACTACATGGCATAAGCTGTAATCCTAAATACTGCAAAATAGCAAACAACTAACCTTTATCTTTCTTGGTCATTCTTAAGACTGATGATTCTATTCCAAACTTTTATTCATTAGATCTTACCTCTGCATTCAGGTTATCTGCAAGGCTTTCCAAAAACTGACTCTCAATTGGGTTTCGTTGAGTGAGCAAAGTGAGGTAATGGCTGAGTTTATCATGCGTTGTTATAATGATTCCTTCCCCAAATTTGTCAAATTGTGGTCGTCCAGCTCGACCAAATATCTGCATGACATCTAATATTCCAAGGTCAACAAAGGAGCCTCTTTTTGCAGCATATATTTGTGTTCCCTAGATGAGGAAAAGTTAACAAAAATTTACATAAACACACACAAATATAATCCTGATGAATTGTACACTGAAAATTAGGCAAATATGGAAAGATCTCAAAAGTGTACTTTAACTAATCCTTTCATCATCTGTGATAGAGTTAAATTTTCACAATATAAACTAGATTCTTATTGGAGAAAATAATTCTGACCTTTTACAAATCACATTTGATGTCAACAAAGCAGCCAAATCACAATATTTTTCTAGATAAATCAACCCAGAGGTTTGCTTCAAGACACACACAAATCCATGTGCCAAGGAAGGTAGGCTCTTACCTTAATAATAACAGCATGAGCAGGAAGATTGACACCCCAGGCTAACGTAGCTGTACAAACTAGGACTTTGATATGCCCATTAGAAAACAAGTTTTCAACTAAATTTCTGTCCTGCCGAAGCATTCCTGCATGATGAATACTAAAACCATCTGGGAATAATTCTCGTACTTGCTTGTTTCTCGACCTTTGTACCTAGATACCGAGAAAGAATGAGTATTATTTAGCATTTAAAAGCAATTGTTATTTAGCATTTCTGTTTTATGAGTTTATCAAAGAAACCAGAAAATTATTTTTAAGCATCTTAAGATATTACTAAGCCTTAGTACGTAATGCTGTATAGAAAATCGTAACAATAACGTTTTCTATCTTAAAAAATAGGTAATAGCAAAATATGTCACAAAATGCAAAAGGAAACAGGTGAAAAGCAAGTGTCTCTTTCATCCAGATGTCCCTTTTTGCAATGAGTCAGTATTACCTGCTTCTTAGCCTTCAAAAAATACACTATTCAAAATAAAACTAAATCTCAGTGGCTTTCCAGCTCCTTAAGAGTAAAGGCCAGAGTCATTACAATGCAAAGCCCTGCAAAAATCAATCTCATCCCCTCACACCAGCCACAATGGCTGGCTTTTCTCCGAGTATATTTTCTGACAAGTCCATATCTACTTCAGAGCCTTTACTTTTATTCCAGACCCACTGCCTTCGAGACCCTCTCCCTTCTTATTGGGGTCCCCATGATGCTTCCCCTATGATGTTCCTCATTGCAATAAGTCAATAAACCCAACTTTATTCACCTACAGCTGTGTTCTTGGTGATCTTTGATAGCAAAGCATTGACCATCTGCCTTAGCTCCTCAACTATACATATGCATTGAGAATACAGCAGTCCTTCCTTATCTGTAGTTTTGCTTTCTGTGGTTTCCATTACCTGAGGCCAACTGTGGTCCAAAAATATTAAATGGAATATTCCAGAAATAAACCAATCATGTTTTAAGTTGCATACTCTTCTGAGTAGCATAATGAAATCTCACACTGTCCTACTTCATCTAACCCAGAACATGAACCATCCTTTGTCCACCATATCTAAGCTGTAGACACTCTTCACTCATTAGTCACTTAGTACTAGGCTTGGTTATCAGACTGACTGTTGAAGTATCACAGTGTTTGTGTTCAAGTCACTCTTATTTTGCTTAATAATGGTCCTGAAGTTCAACATTAGTGATGTTAGCAATTTGAATTTGGCACAGAGAAGCCATAAGGTGTTTCCTTTAAGTAAAAAGGTGAAAGTTTTCAACTCAAGGAAAAAAAAAAAACCCAAAATTGTATGCTGAGGTTGCTAAAATCCATGGTAAGAGAAACAAATCTTCTATTCATGAAATTATGAAGAAAAAAGAAATTTGTGTAAGTTTTGCTGTTGCATCTCAGACTACAAAAGTTACAGCTACAGTGTGTGAAACATTGTTAAGATGAAAAAGGCATTAAATTTGTGGGAGGAAGACATGAACAAAGATGTACCTTAATTGACAGCAATAGAGCTAGTTCACTACTATCTGTGGTTTCCTATCTTGGAAATATCCCCCATGGCTCAGGGCGAGCTACTGTAATAATGTCACTTCCGGTTCTGTTCTTTGGCCTAATCTGAGCTCAGAAGTGGGATTTAGTATACTTATATGCAACCTGTATAAGTGCTGTACAGAAGGACTTAAAAGACTCACTGAAGATTCACTATACAATAGACAAAATTTTTGTGAAAACTTAAAGACCTTAGATAAACATTTAAAGAAATGTTTATATAGTTAAAGCTTCTGACTGTCCATCACATCATGTGTTTATTTGCTATTGCTCTCAAAATCTCATTATCAATTCAAGAATTTCTTTTTGAAATTTTTACCCCACTCTTTTTACTTAAGGGCATGACAATGGCAGGGAGTAAGATTTCAGAGGACTGGGGTTCCAGTCTACACCTTGCCATACTGATTATATCTCAGGTCGCTTAAAATTTTAAACTTCTAAGTTAATAATATTCAACTAATAAAATGATCTAAGAAAATAGCATTCCATGAAATCTGCTTCAATTATAAAACCAAAAGTAATGCGTTAACAAACCACCCCATCTAGTGGCTAGCCAAGTAAATAACAACTTATACATTTTGAGCCACTCAAGGGTCCAAAACAAAATACATACATATACATAACAAAAGAGGAGAGCTTCTTAAAGTTTAAAGGGGAGTGCATTCTTACTTTATTCTTGTGGAGTGCAGTCAGCCTGCTAGAAATTATTTTATACATATACTTTACGACTAATTACACTTGGATCTCATTGCCTCAGCTTTCATCTTTTCAGACAAGCAATATTGTTACTGTAATCTTAAAGCAGCTCTTATGAATATGGAGAAAAGTCCAATTGTAGTGTATTTGCTGAGAGCTCCTTCAGAGGCCAAAGGTCGGGAGAGGAGAAACATTCCACTTACTTCATTTATTCTCTAATATTCAAGAGTGGACTTTCAAAGCCGACAGAGGAAACTAAAACTATTGGTTGGAGGAGATATTCTGTACAAATCATACTGCTGGATTGCAGTTTGGTTTCAGGTGAACTCTGCTATCTGTGGATCCCCCTGCATTGAAATGTTCTGTTGTCCTTATAAATAAACATAGATTCCTTAGTCAAAGCCCACTTGAGGTAGGACATGGCTAGGCCTGCTGTGGCACCAATGACACAGTAAGAAGTTAAACATAGGAAGTATGTATCTGTGATGGAGATGTTTCTTATAAAGTAACAGGTGGATCTTGGAGTACTGACATAGCACCTCCCACTTGAGCACATGGGTTCCATATTCAACCAGCGTCAGTGGCCACCAACTGGGTATATCTCTTTGGTCTCTGTGAGAAACTAGGAGGAGGTAGGAGCCACTTTTATTTCTATTCTTCTATACTGTGTGCATTTCTTTTTATTGGTTCATTACAAACTTGAAGTGACAACAATCTGAAAATAAGTCTGGGTTTTTAATTCTTAACAATCTTTGAATCCCGGATGAGGCCCAGGGATGTTTCTTATCTGATTTTAAAATCTGATTTTAAAAATCATCATAAAGCAAAACTATTTTTTTACTTTTAGTGTACACATCAAAGAATTTTAACACATATATATGTTTGTGTAGCCACCGTCATAATCAAGAAGAGTTTCTCCACCCTAAAAAATTCCCTCATGCTACTTCTTTATAGTCAAACTCTTCCCAACTACTACCCCTAGCAACCACCAGTGTGTACTCCCACCCTATAGTTTTGTCACTCCAAGACCATTATATAAATTGAGTCAGAAAGTAGAACACTTAAACTGATTCTACAGACTAGTATAATGGCACTGACAAAGCGGAAAAGTGAATACAGAAACAATATCTCTCTTATAAATATTAACTAGTAAAGAATTTTAGAAAACAGATTTCATCAATGCATTGAAACAAAACACCACAACTAAGTACTCTTCAACCCCAGAATGCAAGGCTATTACACTTAATATATTAATATTTATAAGAATTCAAAAAAGAAAGAATATTATGATCATGTCCAGACACTGAAATTTGACAAAAGCTTACATTCAGTTCTGATGATTAGAGATGACAATATAGATCTCAAACTATGCTTAATAGTAAGCACTCAGAGTATACCCGATAAATTAGGAAGTAGGCAAATGTGTTCAGTATCAGCCTGTTGATGTTCTAGATAATATTAGATATGAGAAAATAATAAAGAATATAAATACTGGAAAGGTATAATTGTAAAATAATCACTTGTTGTAGATATATACTCATTTAGAAAACTGAGTACTGACCGAAATACACAAAATAAAATAACAGAATTTGGAAAGATGATAGTCTTAAAAATTTAATATTTTTATAAAAGGCTTTTTACAAAAACATTTTTTTCCTTTTCTTAATATAATATAAATATATTTTTATATTGTATTTTTCTTTTAAAAATAAAAAATATATTTTTTTCTTTAATTTTAACATAAAAATATTAATCTTTAATACTATAAAATATAATTTATAAAGGTCTTTTATAAAAAGACATATATACATACTATATATATACATATAACTCATAAAAGTGAAAAATATCACATTTATAGGAACAAAAATAGAAATAGTAAGAGACAGGCAGGATTTACATAGTTTTATAATATTGTTGAAGAACATTCAAAAAATGATATATTTTACTTTTGAGATGGGAAAACTTGATTTGGCAAAAATACCAATTCTCATTAACTTAATCTATAAAATCAATGCACTAACACAACTAAAATATGAACATGATTTCCTGGTGGCAATACTAAAATTCACCCTGAAAAGTAAGACTGTAAACTTATCTAGGAGAAATTCTACAACTGAAGAATAATCATGATATTTAATCCAATCAGTTATTGAGAATCCTATAAAAACAAAATAAGTAAAACAGTTTGATACAAAAGAAACAAGATCAATGACACAGAATAGAAAGTTCAGAAATGACTCGTAAATATGGGAATGTTGTATATTAAACTTTTAAATCAATGGAAAATACAGTGAGTAGGAAAAGATGATGGGCCCACCACTATCTGGAATAAGTTCCAGAAACATCAAGTATTTAATAACAAAAATAAAATATAAGACTTGAAGAAATCACAGTTGAAGTAGGTATGGCTTTTATATGCAAGACATAAAACCCAGAGTAAATAAATAAATTTACAGAATTTTTATATGGTAAAAAATAATCACAAACAAAAATAAACATCAAGGATTAAACAGAAAAAGTTTATGTAACATATACGGTATTACATGCAGTTTAGTACAAAATGGACCAAGGTTATAAACAATTTAAAGAATAGGAAATACAAATAGCCAACATAAAAAATGCTCAGTTTCACTCATAATTAAAGAATTGCTGATGAAAATAATAATGAAGTACCATTTTTGGCCTATTAATCTATTATAAACTGAAAAACATTAACACTACCCAGTGCTGGCAAAGTTATGTGGGGGAAAGTACTTCTTCCTATGATATCCATGAGGGACTGATTCAAGGAACTCCTTATTCTCCCCCATAGACACCAAAAAACCATGAATGCTTAAGACCCTTATATAAAATGGTGTGATATTTGCATATAACTTAACACAGTCTGCCTGTATACTTCAAATCATCTCCAGATTACTTATAATACCTAATACAATGTAAATGTTATATAAGTAGTTACACTGTATTGTTCAGAGAATAATGACAAGATAAAGTCATCTGTGCATGTTCAGTACAGACACAACCATCATTTTTTCCCCCCAAATACTTTTTATCCACAGTTGGTTGAATTCATGGAACCCACGGACTTGGAGGGCCATCTGGAACAACTGCTGGAGAAAGTATAAATTGGAACAATATCTCCAGTAGGCAATTTGGGACCATTTATTGAAGTTTTAAATGCATGTAGTACATGATAGATAAATTTCACTGCTAGGAATTTTTCCAATGTATCTCATTACAAGAGTAGGAGCAAAAATGTTTACTGTAGCATTGTTAACAATAAAAGGCAACTGGAAACAATAAAAGTATCCATCAATAGAGACTCAGTAAATCAATTACTGTAATATCTACATTGTGGCATATTATACAGTTGCTAAAAGGATAAAACCCATCTTTCTGAGTTGATTGCAAAGACCTCCTTGATACATTACTAAACGAAAAGAAAAAGACAAAAAGGTATATATAACATAATGCAATATTTTTATATTAAAACATACACCCATGCACACAGGCAAACACACAATGGTAGTTGTATAAATCTTTCCTCAAAAGAAAGATAAGCTTTTTAACAGAAGTTTCATTTGGAGAAAGGAAGGGAGAAGAGATCGTTAAAACCATAAGTTATGGAGCTACACTTGTTTACTATAAGATGCCTGCTGCTTTCTGAAGCCTCAGAAAATCACTGCTTTTTCTACTTGGTTCTCCAAAGCTAGCACTACATGGAGTCCAGGTTTTGCTATTGTATGAATAACTACAGAGATATATTTTACCTTGTTCACATTCTGTGGACAGATGATTTGGATTCTCCACAGAAGCCATTTGAGATCTAATACTATACTCACTGGATAAAGTGTTTCTACACATGGAAATCTAGCACAAAAGAATACCAGCTGTGAAAAGGTAAAGGAAGTAAGGTGTGTAGTTTCAGAATTGTGTAAGTCTGGTTTCCTCTGACTCTGTCTTTCCACTTTCACAAGTGAACTTTCCACACAGGGATTTATAGTAAAATTCGAATGGAATGGGCAACTGCTAAGACAATCCATCAGCACAAGTAAGGCATTATATTCTTTTCCCCCCAGTGAAAGCATGCAGAACTTCCTTCCATGACTTTACATGACATTTTCCTACTGGTGAGATAAAAAAATCAGTGTAAATGCTTTTCAAAATAAGGTTAAAATGTAACTACTTCCCAACATTTACTTCTGAACTAATACACATACATGATTAAATAACATGATCTTAAAAACAACTGACAGCAAGCAACTGAGATGTTACATCCTGTCCTTGCTTAGGAGAGACTAACTGTGGCCACACAGTTGCCATCTGCCACTCCCTATCACTCGTTACATTTTAGTCATTTTGACTTGTTTTTCTTATTTGCTTGAATGTGATATTATTGTTATTTTTTGATGTCAGCCTTTTCTTTGAATACTTGTCTATCCTCTTTTGCTCTGTCAACTCCTAGCCTTCAGATCAGCTTAAATGTCACTTTGTTGGTCAACAAACACCATCCTCTAACATCATCTGTTTAGATTAGATTCTCCAACTCAATTTTTTCTTAACATTTTATCCTTCTTTATTATTTATTTCAAATGTAATTAAAATCTATTATTTAATTAGTTGTTTAATCTCTTTGTCCTTCCAGAATATAAGCTCCATAAGGGTAAAGGGATGGCTACTTTTTCTCCCTAAAAAATATTTCCACTTCCAACTAAAGCAAATAATATTAGTGTACATATAATATCCGCTCTCACCTCCTTCCTTACTGTATTGCATGGGCTGGAATATAATTTCCCAGATCTCATATAGTAAGGATACTAGATGATAAGGTCCACTCTGCTAATTAAAAGCACTCAGGCAAGATCCGGATGATGGAAATGAAGAGATAACAATCTCTTGTATTTTTCTGGCAAGCAAGATTTTGGAGACAGAAGGGCTGAAAGTTTTAACAGAGGTACTATACATTCAAAATTTGGTTTTCTAGTGTGTTCACGAATGTTGGAAGGTATCTGTAGTAATAGCTGTGGCTTTTTAACTGCTAATCACCATCATGTAACTGGTTGTTAAATTCAAGAGTTCTAGTAGTAGCCCTGGACTTCTACTCTTCTGATTTTAACAAATTTCTAATAAGTACCTAATTTCTTATATAAGTTCTTTTCTATTTAAAATATACCTTGGTTTCTGTTTCCTTTTACTAAATCCTAACTGATACATGTGTCTACTTCAATCCACTATAAACAGGTTGACAGCACTTTATTTATATTGATACCTATTGATCCATTACCGTGACTGGTAACCAGTTATACTCAGTAAATATTTGCTGAGTGACCATGACGAAAAACAGTTTAAGGTTCATGTGTACACAAACAAGTCACAATCACCCAGACTAGCCTAATCCCAATTACTAATTTCCATATGTCATTCTGATTGTGTTAATCATGCATTTTAACTTGGGAGAAAGAAAATACCATTTGCTTTGTTTCATGTCATATTCCTTGAAAGATGATCCTGGTTCCCATGTGGGCTGTCCTGATTATTAACAGAAACAAGTTGGTATTCCAGAAAGAGAACCCTAATTAGAAAAAAATAAATCTCATCTAAAATTGCATTATTGTCATTTATTTGGCCATCTTTAAATAAATAAATAGAAAAATAAAATTAAATCACAACATGAAATGTGTTTTTGATTTTAAATTTTATCATTACAAATTTCTCTACCCCTAGGAATTTATAACATTATTTATTGATCTGATGTCTTTAGAGTGCTTCCTCAAGTACTTTCAAATGCGTGAAAAACAATATTCTAATTAATATACTTTTGTCAAAACAGCATGATTCCTTAACAAGATATATAAATGTACTGTAAGAAATTTATTCTATGCTTCCAAAATACATCTTAAAGCACAGAAACAAAAATTGTCACAATCAAAATTTCCACAACAAAAATAAGGATAAAATTTCAATGCTACTATGTTCTCTAAAAAGAATCTCACTTATTCAAAGTGAATCATATGTTAGACTACATTGAAATGAACATATGGGCAATGACAATGTCTCTTGCTTGGAAGAAAGTGAATCCTACTTTTCAGTACATGAATTTTGGTCACAAAACTTGACTCAACAATCTTCAATAGCTTCTCACTGCATATAAAGTCTAAAAGCCTAGGTATGGAATTTAAAGTCTTCCATTGTCTCTCCATGCCTAGCCCTCCATGCACCTTATATTCCAGTGAATAAGGAACATTTCTTATTCTCCAAATAAACCCAGAGTTTTCTTTTTTTTCCTTTGCCCATGTTCTCTTTCTTCTCTCTTTGGAATGTCCTTTTCCCTATTGCTGCCTATTGAAATCTAAAACTACTGGCTTGAATTAATCTGCTTCTCTTTTACATTTCCTCTGAACTGTTTAATCTTGGTATATATTAACTTTTTCTTTTAATCTTTCCTTTGAAATATTCCCAGGTTGAGAATTTCAAAGTTAAAAGGTCTGGAATAAGAGCCTTGGCTTGGCTTTTAAAATATATTACCAAAATTTTTTTTAAGTAGTGAATTGATCAATACCACAGAAAATCTCCTCAAATCATCTTCAGAATTGGATACTATTATGTCTAGATTTTGATAATATATTGACAAATATGTTACATAATTTTTTATCAAATTTTTTCATCCAAAGTTTGTGTACCCACTTTATTTCTTCTTTTTGCTTATTTACTTACTGGAAACTTCATGTTGTAAGTTATTAAATTTAACAAGTGTACAAATAACATGTAGATATTAACTAGTCTGTTCTTGCTGTTTCTAATATTTCTGTCAACCTGCTTATTGCCTTTTACAATCCAGTATTATTTTTTATTGTTCCAAAACATTAAATTTAATTTTTGCCACATCTATTATTGTTTAAAGCTGTTATCTTCTTCCTCTTCAAAGCACATGGGTAAACATTTACAGAATGTGTCGACCATGTGTCAGTAAGGTAGAGTTGTTACCTTATTTATTACAAACATCTTGTTATTATTTTAAGATGGAGTCTCCTCTGTCACCCAGGCTGGAATACAGTGGTATGATCTTGGCTCACTGCAACCTCCACTTCCCAAGTTCAAGCAATTCTCCTGCCTCAGCCCCCTGAATAGCTGGGACTACAGGTGCACGCCACCACACCCAGCTAATTTTTTTTTTTTTTTTTAGTAGAGATGGGGTTTTGCCATGTTGCCAGGCTGGTCTTGAACTCCTGATCTCAGGTGACTCGCCTGTCTCAGCCTCCCAAAGTGCTGGAATTACAGGCATGAGCCACCATGCCCAGCCACAAAAATCTTAAAATATAGGTATCATTGCCACTTCATATGTGATGAAATGTGGCTTGAGGATGTTAAAAAGGCAGAGCGTGTGAATCAACATTAAAACACAGGTTTGCTTAGATCCAAAGCTTTTATTCTATATAGGTTACCTCCCTTTGAAAACAGAAGTCATGTTTCCAAAAATTCAATTAAGCAATCAGTTTTTTACTAATTTTGTTTGATTTTATTTAAAAAATACTAATAAACTTTTGACATCCTATGTGGTGGTAACTGATAGTAGAATTACTATATTGTACTCCAAGAGGAAAAGAGGTTGATAAAATATGGCAGAGGAAATAATAAACTCTGTGAAGATTATATGTTGCATATATTTAAAGTAAAAAAGTAAAATAAAATAAATGGGGCTATTAACCATCTCTACTACTACTACTCTGTTTAGTTTTGTTTGTGTTTTTTTTTTGAGATGGAGTTTCATTCTTGTCACCCAGGCTGGAGTGCCATGGTGTGATCTTGGCTCACTACGGCCTCTGCCTCCTGGGTTTAAGTGATTCTCCTGCCTTAGCCTCCCCAGTATCTGGGATTATAGGCGCCTGCCATCATGCACAGCTAATTTTTCTATTTTTAGTAGAGATGGGGTTTCACCATGTAGGCTAGGCTGGTCTCGAACTCCTGACCTCAACTGATCTGCCCGCCTCAGCCTCCCAAAGTGTTGGGATTATAGGAGTGAGCCAACACGCCTGGGCTACTACTAGTCTGTTATGCTGTCTTTAGTTAACAGATACTATCTCTTCGAGGAAGAGACGATTCTAATTTTACTTGGCCATAGTGACACCGAAGCTGCTCAAGCAAAAACAAAGCAAGCTGTAATAGTAAGCATCAGATAACTAAATCAAATTGGCATTGATCCTGTTGCCATTGATTTAGGCAAAGGCTAAAGCTGAACTTATAAAAACAACAAGGAAATAATTGATAGATCTACATGATAAAAAGTCAGAAAATTATACTTTAAAGTAGCTTGAGGGTACATATTATTATTGATTCTTCCTAATATTATAACTTGTTCAGTAGATATTTTCAATAACTACAGACACAAAGCTTATTACATGATAGAAATTCTACCTACATGACAAACTCTTAACATCACTGATATATATTTAAAAAATTGAACTCACATCAGTGGCCATAAATCAGAAATATACGGTACAAGGATGGGTGGGAATAGTCAATCCAGTACAAGAATAGTTAAAGCCTGCTAAAAATTTGTCCCTAACAGAAAAAATTGATTTGACTCAAATCTCAAGTAAAACAGAGTCTGAAAATGTTAATTGAAGGATTCATTTAACTTAAAATTAAAATCATAATGAAAAACAATGGCTTAATAATGAATATATATGTAACCTTAATTATATACTTACTTTTATAAACTGCTACTATTCCTTGAGTTACGTTCTATTTTATAGAAAACAGTGGTTTCTTAAGACACAGTCTTTACAGGGGAGAATATAAAAGTAATAATATATAGGGTAAATTAAGAAAATACTATCTATATTGTTTATTATCCTTTTGCCATTTTAAAATTTAGTTATTAGTATATATATTTTCTAAAAATAGATTTCTATGTTAAGTCTTGTAATTGTTCAGTTTCCAAAGTAATTTCATACATCATTCTATCTGTTTCTCATAGTAAACGATTAGAATAGGTATTATTTACTCCATTTTATTCCATTTGATAGAAGAGAAAGTATGTTTCAGAAATGTTTAGATGTCCAAGGCCACAAACCTTCTTAGAGGTAAAATTACAACCAGAGCTTTTTGTGAATGTGCCCTGTTAGTTTGGGCATCATTTATAAGTCCTGAGATATTCTTGTGCCCAGGGAGAACCCTAAACTCCATTTCTAAAGGTTAAACTACTCTTGGGAGATGTTACTTTCCTTTTCCTACCTTCTTGTTTCAGTGGACAAATCCAGAAATACAGGTAGTTTTCCCCCCTGGGGGTGATTTTGATACTAAAGATGAAAATTATATGAGAAATCCTGAGGTGTAAATGTTACTTACCAGAAAGACAAGACTCATTTCAGTTGCAGCTAAGGCATAGAAATAGCCTTACTACATGCACATGTGCACACACACATACATACAGGGAATGGGAGGATTTTCTTAATGGAGTTTTATTTGTTATTTATACAAATAAAATTACACTGTGTTGAATGAAACTGTAAAGAAGTGCTTTTAAAGATCTTAGTAAGTCAGGAATTGAGGTGATCACATTAAACACTTAGGGGTAAAGCATCACTGTGGCACAGTAGGGATTTAGCTATACAACAGGAGGCATGAGGCTAAATTTCTATGTACTACCATAGCAAATTTACCTTCTAATTAAATTTTAATGTTTTGGGTTCTTAATTTCCCATTTTTCAAAAACATGGGAAGAAACGTCTCCTACCATAATGATAATAGCTCCCTTGAAATTGCTAGAATGTTAATATCATTTAAGTTCAAAGGCACTTGAAGAAATATGAAGGAATGTACTAGCACAAGAAGAATACTCTTAAATTCTAGAGCTCTGAGAAAACATTGAGAAAGATGACCTTTTATCTTTTGTTATAATATGCACTGTGGAGGGGTTCACTTTTTAAAGCCTCTCTTTAGGAGAAGTGAGGGATATAGTTATGAAGAAATGTTCTTCTACTTAATTAAAAAAACAAAAACAAAAAAGACTCCATGTCCTAAGGTCTTCAGAAAGTCCCAGATTGGATTTGACCTGTTTGCTTGTGAACAAACAGGACACAGTGTAGTGAAAACAGTGGACTTTGGAGTCAGACTGGCTCAAATCACGTCTTCACTACTTAATATGAGATTCTCTGTGAAAATTACTTTCTCAATTTTAGTTTCCTTATCCGTACAATGAGAATAAGAATCATAAAGAACAGCACAATCATGCAGATCGGATAAGAAAACTAAAGTGAAACATCTATTATAATGTCAGTCTCAGAGGAATAAAAGCAAAGAAGAAAAGTAATTCTGGGATACCTACTATCCAACAAATACTCTATGAAAGGCTGGGAATATAATGGTGAATAGGACAGTGTTCTTAATAAATGTGTGTGCAATTCATTCTTCTTGAAAATAAAATCCAATAATATTAGATCAGGATAAAAATCAAGTACAATAGAAATATAAAAAAGGTATAATAAAAATGACTAGGGATTTTCAAGTCTACCCAATTGTATTAAAACTTTTCATTTCTCTGTTACTCTTCTCTCAGCATAGTGATCTGTGAATTTGTGCTTGGTGACATTGCCTTAAATAAATATCATTTGAAAATCTCTCCATATAAATTATTATAATATGTTCTAGAATATTTCATGCTCTATTTGATTTACATATACCCTATATCAAGGGATAATACCAGCAATATTATAGGTTTTAAGAATTTAATGAGTTATATAAAGTAATAAAAACAATGCCTGAAACTAGTGAGCACTTAATAAATGTTAAGCATTACAGTAACAATAATTAAACAATAAACCTGCATAATTTACATTAGCAAAAGTTCTCAGAATTGAGATGAATGAAGAAACCAGCAATCCACAAGGTGGCTCTCAAGGCTTGGCTTTTAAACAGCATAGAGTTTCATATTTCCAAAGAAATGAAACAAGACTTATGAATACCAACTTGACTTTTCAAAGACTCTCATAAATTCATGATTAATAAATAATTGGAAGGACACAAAGCTGTACAATAAATGTTATGCAATAAAAGTAAAAACTATAGAAAATGAATAAATTTTGTAGTTCTAAATTGAAAGGGACTCCTATGTTCAAACAACTGACATCAGCTCAACATGGAATTTAAAATATCAATATAAAATGGTAAAATTTATAGTACAGTCATGATAATTAAATATATTTTACTAGGATAATAAATATGAAAGTGCATAATACAATGTCTGGAGGCCAGCAGCTGTTCAGTGACTAATCAGTTAAATCTTACATTTTATATATATAAAAAATTTGAAGTTACTATCATTTTATGCCAAGTTGTTTTATTTCATAATTTATTTTCATAGCTTTAAATCAGTAGTCAACATGATTTTTCTGCAAAGAAACTGAAAGTAATTTACAGTAGCTATCACAACTACTCTGTTCTTCTCTGGTAGTGCAAAAAAAGAGCCAGACAATAAAGAAATTGGTGTGTTTATATTCTGATAAAACTTTAATTATAAAACAGGTAGAGACCTTTGGTCATCAGGCCACAATTTGCTCAATCTTGATCTAAATAATTATCTGATATAATTAAATAAAACCTGATATAAATCTTAAGATACTACCAATACTCAAATTACCTAGAGGAGTGCTTGTTAAACTGTAGTGTGCAGAACATCACCTGAGGATCTAGTTACAATTCAGATTCTGGTTTGGTGAGTCTGGACTGGGGCCTAAAGGTGTCCTTTCTAACAGGGATGTAGGTGATCCCAAGACCTTTTGGTCTTTTGAGCATGTGTACGTTGAGGAACAAGGCAGCTATTTTCAAACTTTTTGGCTCAGAATTCCTTTACATTGCTTAAAAAAAAAAGCCTTATTTATTTAGGTTAAATCTGTCAATATTAACCTTAGAAATCAAAACTGAGAGATTAAAAAAAATTATTAATTCTGTAAAAGTACAATAATAAATCTATTAGATGTTAATATAGGATATGAAATTTAGCTGCATTTTATATTTTAACTATATTTTAAAGAGCAGGACTAAACACTTCAATTATAACCATATGGAAAGGAATGATAAGTGTTACATTATGCAGTGAAACCTTTGAATAAAAGATCATTAAGTCAAGAAACAATTCAAGATTATAATAACATACAGCTGTAAAATTAACTTCTTGGAAATTGAGACCGTGGATCTTTCACATATAGAATACCTGGTATATGTGGCATGTTATATGCTTTAGTTCTCATCCTCTTTGTTTCCTACCTGTTTTTCCACAAGTGCATATTCATGTCCTTGGGTAGGAAAAAAGAAGGAAATCTGGCCACAATTTTTTGCTCTTTCTATTAGAGACATAGCTGTTCTTACAGTGGCATTTCGAGCATGTACAAACACCATCACCTGAAAAAAAGGAAAGCATTTATTTAATATTCCAATTAATTACTGCTTAATAGTCGCCTAAAAACCATTCCATATAAGCAACTATTAATTTTTCAAAACAAAATCACAAATTTATAAATTCTCCAACATATCCTTATTTTAGAACAAAGTGTATATAGGAAAAAGGCAAGTTAAATAAAATTTAGCTTATAAGTTGATAGAAGTTTGTGGAGTCTATAAAATTTGGAGTTTAATTTGTATGTTTCTCTTTTGAACACATAATTCAT
This sequence comes from Ateles fusciceps, assembly GCA_036589455.1. NCBI lineage: Eukaryota > Metazoa > Chordata > Mammalia > Primates > Atelidae > Ateles > Ateles fusciceps. The sequence continues at coordinate 31,061,388 of JAZHEH010000065.1, read as the reverse complement.
TATCATAGTCATTTATTATAGAAACAGCATACAAAAATCTTTGAGACCTTTCTCATTGGAAGATTACTACATTCAATGAAATTTCCAGTACCATAAAGATGTTTTAAGGAATTGAAAACAATAAAGAAAACTCTTCTTTGGACAAAATCATCATGTCTAAGAACAATCATTTAAAATATGAAAGTTAGGGGACTGCTGGAGATAAAAATGCTTCTGTAGAAATACCTAGAATTCTCTGTGTGGCAAGCCTTCCTGTGAAATTATTCATGAAGTGACTGAGGATATCTGAATTAGGGGAAAGAGGTGTGTCTGGATACTGTGTCAAGGAGAAATGAGAAAAAAAAATGCATTTTCAGGGACAGTCACCAGGCAGAGTATAAATACAACTGAAGAGAATAAGGGGAGTGTTTAGCAGCCTGCCTTTGCTGCCTATCAGTACCTGCCTTCTTTCCTCTGTGAAGTTTCTTCTTGGCCTCTACCTTCCCTCACAATCAGCTCAACCCCAGCATTCCCAAAGAGCCATTAGTATGATAAAAATTATTTTTTCATATAGACTACTGCTCTTTTTCAATTTTTCTGGTGTGAATAAAAGCAACTTTATACCACTCTGACACTGTTAACCATCTGGAGTATACAATATAAAGACAGTAAGTGTGAGTGCAGTAAATTATTTAAAGACAAGTTCCCCTAGCCCCTGCTTTCAACCAGACTCACACATCTAAGTCTCTGGAATCACCATGGTTGAGTTGCTTGAGGCAACTTAGAGGTCCTAATCCTTGCCCCTCTTCTCAATATCTCCCCTATACTCCTCTCTTAATTACATTTTTCTGGAAGCTAAAACTTTGATGTTTTTTGCAGGCTACACATTTAGGAGGATATTCAAGAATTGTTTCTAGTCAGGGAATTGATAGGCTCATGTGAGCTGACGTAAGTAAAAGAGAGGATCATTTTGAGGACTAACAAAAATGAAAAGGGGAATGAGGTCTGGGATGGGACCAGAAAGGAGACAGGGTGACACGAAGGTATCTATACCTCTGTAGAGGTATCTCTATATTTAAGCCATAGTAATCTTATGTCTAAAAACTGGTCAAGGTAAGTGTTCCACATATGAGATGCTGATTAAAATTCACAGTAAAATCTCAGGTAACAATCATTCAAGAAACGGGAATGCTTAAATAACCAATATTCTTTTAGGGTACACTGAAAGTAAAGGAGAACAGAAAATTTGGAGAGGATAAGAAATTCCTCAAAACAAAACAACAACAACAGCAAAACCAAAATATTTAGAGAAAAACAAAAAGTACTGCAAGTTGTCAGGAGAAATTTAATCAGCTAGTTACTGTTACCAAGGGCATAAACCTTGAGATTTCATACTTTATCAGAGCTCTAAATTATTTACTATACTAATATGTTTTGAAAAGAAATATAATCATAAGAATATTTTAAAAACAGTACACTAATAGAATTTATTTCAGCAAGTTTTGTAGGTACTGGGACATTCTGTTTTCATTATTTAAACTAAAGAAAAACAAATCTTTTGATTTTTGATAGGCTCTCAAGCTTTCATGGGGAAACATCTTTACTTCACAGGACGTTAAGAACTGCCACGTAGGTTTAAACTGTGATATTTTCATAATGACTGATATAAACTATTTAATGCTAAGTAAGATAGAAAATTGTTACATAATGCCCTGCTGAAGCTTCACCAGTTCAGAATTTGTCAAATTCTTTCTATGTCTTGCAAATGGTAGGGACATTTCCACTGTGAGTTTCTTCTTAAAGGGCAAGGCAGATTTTTTTTCCTCTTATATAAAAATAAATTTTACCCCCCAGAAAACCTCGAAAATCTGAATTAAAATGAAGTTACTTATTGTTTTGTTAATTTGTTCATTCATTCATATGTTTCTGAGCATGCAGTAACTACCAAGTCCAGATAAAACTGCCATGAAAATGAGAGACAAAGCCCCTGCCCTCATGGAGATGAGAATCTAGTATGATGAATTTAATAATCACAAAATATTTTTTATTTGATAACTACTTACTGGGCATCTATATGTAAAATAGAGTTAAAAATAGAAACGAACATAGACAAGACGTGGTCCCTTCCATGAAAAACCTGTACAATTTAAGGAGGAAGATAAAACCGTACACATAGGCAGCTGAATCAAAGAGAAGATAGCATGTGGACAACGTGGGAACTCTAAACATGGAGCTACTTGGTTTCCTTCATACATCCATCCCAAGATATTTATGCAGTTCCCACTATGTGCCAAATACTGTATGTACTAAGTGCTTAGTACATACTATGATAACTATGTCTCAAGGCTCTAAATTCGTACATTACGGTTATGGGGAGAAAATATGATAATCATTCCTATCGTTCCAAGGTTAAAGCTGCATAAAGAGGCTACAGTCGCATTTGGAATATTTAATTTTGTTATTTTTAGTATGTTAGCTTGAAGTAGTACATTCTCTTCTAAGGTTTCTCACACTGAGACCTAGGGACTACTACATCCGAATCACTGCTGGTGCTTGTTAAAATAGATTCTGGGTCCTCTTTTAAAATCAGCTGAGTAAGAATATCTAAGGGTGGAGTCTAGAAATTGAATTACAACTATTGAGATGACCACTGCACTATTGTGTGAAATTAGTTAATAATTACCATCAACTTTTCTTCTCTGAAGTTGAAACAGGGTTAAAAGGTAAAATAAATAAAATCAGCACTACAAAGATGTTTTAAGAAACCCTTTAATAATATCTTTATTTACCTACACAGATGAAATATCAGGAAATTTTAAGGTATTTTATATAACTAATATAGCCCCAAGATTATTTCCCAGATGGGCCCAGGTTTTATAATGCTACCAGATTTCTATTCTCCGTAATTCAAATGCCACATTATGTAAATCCTGTTGAAATAGCAGATATGGAGAACATAAGGGAAAATAAAATACGACCTAAATCTTCATTAATTATTTTAGTCTTGTCAAATTTTCATTTTGCAAATTATTTTCTACTGCAGCCAAGAGAAATATTAGTTACAACTTAAAGTAACAATTTCTTTTTATTAAAGGATCCATCATGTTGTGTTAAGTAAAATAAACTCTTTTTTCTTATTAAAAATGTCCTATGTTGAAGCTCCAGTTGAAGTCATTACAAGGTTTTGGGTCTCTATAAACACATCTGATTTTATGGTTTGCTAATTTGGTTAATTAACTTAGACTCATATGAAAATTATAGTAATAGAGAGGACAGCATTGTTTCATTTGACAGAAATAACTCCAAATTAATCTTAGAAACACTTTTGGTAACTGAGCAGCAGTTAAATTGGTAAGTGCCATTAAAATAACAACAGAATAGTAAGATTAAGTCGATAATGATGGCAAATTTAGACTGTTTTATAAAATGGATTATACTTCCAAATTGAGTTTTTTTAGGCTCTGCATTTAAAATATTTTATATACTTATTTTAGTATCAAAGCCATTTTTTCATATTGTTTTATTTTTATTACAGAAAAGTTCACATAGAAACAAAAGCAGACAGAATGTGGTCATAAACTACAAAAGCCATTTATTTTTAAAATACATGATACAACCATCCTATACTTGGGGGGAAAAAAAAGTGCGTAAATTTGAGTCTGGTCCTGTTACTTGACTTGTCAAAGAACATGTTCTTTACATGAGATGCTGATTAAAATTAATAAAAGAGTAAAAACTTAGATAATAAAAATTTAAAAAGCTGGAGTGCTTAAGTAACATATACTGTTTCAGAGTGTATTCAAAGGAAAGAAAGACATATTATCTGAAAAAGACCTGAAAATTCTTCTTTGGAATACTGCTAAATATCAGTGTGAGTTAGAATAAATTATTTAATCTCTTCAATTCTTATTTCCCCGGGAACACAGATCAAGAGTTACAATGTATCTCAGGATTACTATAAGAATCAAAGGATATAATGTAAGGGAAAACACTGTGCTTAGTAAAACTAGCTCTAAAATTTTCAAAAGCTTCAAAATCACCTGGCAGGCTAGTTAAACACAGATTGCTGCTGTTTCCACCAATCCCCTTCCTGACTATGTAAGTCTGGGGCAAGTCAAGAGACTGCATTTCTAAGAAGATCCAAGATGCTAATATTCTTGTCCAGGAACTTTGAGAACCTCTGTCATAACTGATAAGAATTAGCACCATTAATAGGGATATAAACATAAGCAAATTTAATTTTGCCTAAAAGACTAAATAGACCAGTATACAATTGTTATAAATTGACAACTACGCACCTATTTATTACTCATTTACATGCATATGTGCCTGTGTGTATGTGTATTTCACATCATACAAAACAATTTAAAACACTTTCCCCTTTAGCAACCTTTGTTAGGGGTTTGTGAAAAATGAACTAAGAATAAAAAAATCGGTAGAAATATTTTATGTGAAATCTTGAATCAAACCCTCTTTTCTAGGAATTCTGCTAAGAAAACAGAGAATGAAAATATCTGAAAAAGATACAATATGGCAGATAGATGTCCCACAGAAAAATGTGGCTGAGAAATGATGTTTTATATTATGTGGTACATATGTCATTGGCTCTCGTAAAAGTTGAGGATTGGGGTAGGGAGGTTCATGTCCTGGAGGTTTACGTTTTCTTTCTAGCCAGCACAGCCATTTATCTGTCTTGCTCTCAGTTCTTCTCAACTTTCTTAACCCAAGTTCTTCATGAGAATTAAGCCCTAATGACCTACATAAATAGTGATATAAAAGTGTGTGGTTCCCTGACCAGAAGCAGCAGCAGCAGTGTCCCTGAGTCAGAAACTCTGACGGTGGGCCCAGCCATGTGTTTTAATAGGCCCTCCAAGTTATTTTGATGCAAGTTAAAATCGGAGAATCCTGTATTAAGACATTCACTGAAAGTTTAAAAAAATTATTAGCTTTTCCTCTGTGCATTTACAATAGTTCTGGAAAATACCATCTTCTGAAGAAGTGAGAAAATAGTCAAATTATTTTCTGTGTTGTATGCTCTGAAATGGGAATGCCACTACAGATATATTTCAGATATATTTCTTTATATCCCATGAGAGCATGTAGGCACAGAATAGCTTCTGTTGCTGTGATTACATTACCACATTTGTATTATGAGGTAGATATAATTTTAAAAGGTTTCATTCTGTATGCTGTAAATCCATGAATCATCCATAGTTAGACACTACAAGTCATTACAGTTTTAGATCACAGTGCTAGCCAGCTGAAGACACTCAGGTCATCTGACCACATTCTTACTCTTCTAGTACTTCCTCTATCAAATAACTTTACATATTTAGTTAACTGACTTCTCAGTAGTGAGCAAGGAGCCTGGCATACAGCAAATACTCAACATATCTTGAGTAAATATAATACATTGAGCCCAATCAAACACACTAACCCATCACATCTAATAATGGCAATTTCTGCTTTTAAAAAATAATTTTTATTTTGTCTTTAAGTAAACTGAAAACATGGGGTTGTTGTGAGAAATGAGACAATATAAACAAAGCATTTACAATAGTGTGTGGTAGGTAGTAAGCGATCAATAAATGTGAGCATCGTTTATTAGAATACAATTCTGCTCCTTATAAAATTCAATACACTGTATTAATTTTTTGACAGGGTAACATATTTACACAGTTCAAAATCAGAAAGTATAAAAATGTACACAGTATCTCTATCACCCTTCCCTCTACCCCAGTAGCCACTGTAACCTCTTCTTTGAGAGTTTATGCACATATTAAACAACTACAAATTCATAATTTTAATCCCTTTTCACCATATGGTAGTAGAGTATACACACTGTTCTTTCCTTTTTCACTGAACCATATTATCTTCAGGCCTTCTCACATCAGTATAGTTTCCACATTTATATTTTACAGTTGCATAGTATTCCATTACATAGAAACATCAAAACTTATTTCTAATAACTAGTCCTTGTTTGATGGGCATTTATGTTATTTCCAATCTTTTGTTATTAAAAGTAATGTAATAAATAATTCTGTACACAACTCATTTTACATGCTTGTGAATATATCTGTTGAATACATTCATAGAAGTGGACTAGTTAAGTCAAAGTATATAAGACTATTTAGTGGACTAGTTAAAAGTCAAAGTATATAAGACTATTTCTTGAACTATGTCTCTATTCTGAATATAATCTGTTTTATTTTAGGGCTTTATTCTTTTCTTACCAATTTGTTGGTCCTCTTTGTATGACAGTATACTTTGCCTTTTGCTGTATTGTGAATGCTTTGTCCTACTCTGTGCTTTATCTTTTGATTTTTGTTTTTGGTATCTTATTCAATACAGAAATAGTTCATTTTTTCTGTACTTAAATCTATCATCATTTTTCTCTATGGCTTCTGAGAAATTCACAAACAAGGAAGTTAAAATAGTCATAAACATATGAAAGTATTTTTAACTTCACTAGCACTGTGTGGCTCTAAAAACACAATGGTGGGTGTAAACAGAGATGGATCCTGCTTTTTCTTTCTCTCTCTCTCTCTACACACACACACACACACACACACACACAAGCACACACATACACACAGATGTCCATAATCTACTGCTAAGTGAAAAAATATCAAGTTGAAGAAAAATTTCCATATTATCATCCTGAGTGTGCGGCTGTATTCTAAAGAGTATGTATGTGAATGTCTATGTTTGAAAATATGGACAACCTCCAAATTAGTTATCTCACAAAATGAAAACAGGACTTGGTGGGGGATGGGGAGACAGAATAAAAAGACAATTTTTTCTTTGTATGTTTTGTATCATTTGTCTTACCCATTGAAGCAAGTCTTTAATAGTTTTCATAATTAAATATATAATATAAATCAGGAGAAATAATTGATGATAACAATGAGGTTATAATAATATATTCATAATATACTATGGTATTAAGATAAGTATATTTGCTATGGTTATTTTATCGCTATGAGGTTTATGGTAAAAAGCATAAAAAAACACATATTTAACAATGCACTTAAAAGGGTGATGATAAAACTTGTCGTCTAAGTGGTGAATTTATGTTTTAATTTACCTGGAAATGGTTTAGAAAAAAAAGAGAGACATGACCTAGCAGAAGAAATCAATAGCAGTTCAAGGGAAAGTATCCATATGTTCCAAGTTACAAAGAAGAGAGCAAATTCATATGGTGGTCAATACAGACTTTTTGTAGAAATGAACATGTGGACAAATACCACCTGGAAAGGCAAAATATAACCTGATAAAAAATTATGTACTAAGATATAGGAAATCATTCATTTCAAGGCTCAGAAAAAAAACTAAAAGAAATACCTGAAAAATTATTTTTATTTTAGAGAAGTATTTTAAACGTAATGGAGAAAGGCCATCACAGTTTAAAACAACATTGATTTTAATAAAGGAATACATATCACATGGTCAAAAAATATGATTTGAAGAAATATTTTTTAAAAGTACGTAAACCATTGGAAAAAAACTAAAGACAATCTTAAAATTGTAAGTGATAGGACAGAAGACAGGATAATTTTAAAGTGGTGGAGTTATTAAAAAAAAACAGGAGCTCTTGATTCTTTTATAAAAAAATTATAATGAGCAAGAAAAACATTTAGGTATGTATCTCTGAGTAAACTGAGTTAGTATGAATATTTGAGATAGATCTTATTTAAAAAATCTTAGATTTAAACATGTTAAACATTTTAAGATACAGTCTTCTGGCTACTGAATTACCTGAAAAGTTTATACATTTTTCATAAAATTTCATTTAAGAAAAGAAATAAAAAAGAAACTCTTATACCTACATGGAAGAGATGAACATTACTATAACGATTAAGCAGTTTTTCCTAGTTGCTTCCAGATACAAGTGCTCAGATGCCTCTTTCTTTTTATCACTGCCTATCTTTTATTTTTAACTATTTTGGTGCTTCACTTAGCTCCTCTGCTAGTCTGTGATCATCCAACAATTATGTGACAGGCACTGTGGACAAATAATGGGCTGGTCTCCGTGCTTCTGGAGCTTATATCTAATTATGTGGTGAAGGGGAGTCTAGGAAGATGATGAACATAGAAGCCACCATTCACTACATGAACAACTCTAAGAGGAAGTAACCAAAAATCAGTAAATACAATAATCTAGAAATTAATTAGGATTCTCCCTCTCAAAGATGGCAAAGTACTTGATTTTAAAGGTCATAACACTCTAAAGTTCTTCATTATTGGCCCTTTGGGTGTTATCTCTCTGAGCTTTTCCTGTTGCTTAAAACCTTCATCCATTTGTATATTTCTAGGCCTTTAGTCATGTTTTTTACTTAGTCCTCCTGCCAACTCCATCTGTGTAAATTCTGTAAACCTGCAACACCCAGTTCTAATGATGTTTCTCTAATCTCGCCAGGGAAAATTAATCACTCCCGTTACACTTTGTTCATACTTGCACCTTGTGTAATCATAAGCTGTACATAGCTCACCCCAATGTTAGGACTAACAATAAAAGACACCATTTATTGTGTCTTACTGTGGTGCTAGTCCCATTACTAGGTATAATACACATGTTATCTTACTGTTAAACACATAGCGAGGTAGGTAATTGTATTAGTATTTTACAGAAGAGAAAACTAAAGCTCAGAGGATTTTAATAATTTGCCACTCATTCAGAAGCAGAAAAGGGAGTTCATCTCAGATTTGACATTCTCAGGCAGCATTCAAGGAATACTTTCTTTCCATCAAGTTATATGTCTTCCTTGAATGCTGCCTGAGGGCAAGGCTTACATTTTGCTAATTTTGAGGTCTACATACCACCCTTCCTGCTATCATTCAATCAGTGGACACTCAATAAATATTGCTGAAATTACAATGTTAAAAATGGTCAGTTTTCACAAAGACTATTTTTCAGCAGAGATTTGAATTTAAAAGTTTATAAATTATAATAGCTTATAGGCTGAGTTAATATTTTTCATTCATATCTTCATTAAAATATGAGATAAGCAAACTTCCAATTACTCAACTAAATAATTAATTTTCATGGATAGTTTTATTTAAATTTAATAGCAAACCACCCATTAATATTTAATAAACTAAAATTGCTGCTGATCGGTCTTTTGATACTGTTGTAGAAATACATGTATGCATATTTTAGTGCTATTGCAAGGTGTAAAATTTATGATTTAAAAAAGAAATGACTTATGAGCTATTCTAAAAGATAGCTTATAAAAATTCTGGACTTTGAGGTCAAAATTGGTTTCTAAATCAAAGCTACGTACATTAAAAATTAATCAAATTTATTAACCAAAATACAGTCTTCCCTTGATATCCATGGGAGAACTGGTTTTAGGACACCCTGTGGATATCAAATGCTTAAGACTCTTATATAAAATTGTGTAGTATTTGCATTTAACCTATGCACATCTTTCTGTATACATTATTGCATATCTTGATAATATCAAATACAATATAAATGCCTTGTAAATTGTTATTATACTGTATTGTTTAGGGGATAATGACAAGAAAAAAAGTCTACATGTTCAATACAGATGCAATCATTCTTTTTTTCCTCAAATATTTTCCATGTGAAGTTGTTAAACCCACAAATGTAGAACCCATGGATATGGAGGGCCAACTGTAATGTACTGCTGAAGAGGAATACAGCATCTTTACTTTGGGCAAAGGTAAAAAAAATTGACCCTAATACATTTAGCTTACATCAATAAAACTATCATTCACTAAAAATAGGGATTAAAATGATAAATGTTAAAATCCTCTATTAATCATGAATGTATCAATTTGCATTTAACAACCAGCAACCAATTAAATTACTAAACCACATGCATTTTCTTCAAAGACATAGCTAAACATTTATTAGATATGCCAGGAAAATACAAGTTACCTCAAATAGGGTTAATTTATACTGCCGTAGCTATATAAGACTGTACAATTCACTGACTAGTCTTCATTTGTGAAGTTATGTAAATAAGCCAAGGAAAGTAATCCACAATAGAGAGATGTGGTTCCACAGCTCCAAGCTATGTAATTAGATCTACACTTGGCAGTTCGGAGCCAGTGAGGGACTCTCACGCTGAGTATCTGCAGCTCTTCTCAAGAAACCCAAGCTTTTAAGTGATAAATAGATTTGGGTCATCATTACTGAATTATATTTAGAACACTATTCTGAATGTGAAACATTTCTTATCAATTTCACTTAAAAATCATTTTAATATTTATCAGCTTGTAAGTTTGAGTTGTGGAGAGCTTTAACTGCTATATTTTATTAGAAGAAATCAACAATACTTTATATTTCCTAAAAAGATACTTGTTATTAAATGTATAATAATTTAAAAAACCAGAGGACTTTGTGTACATTATGTACCATGACAGCAAAAATAAAAGTAGTCATATTTTAAGCCAACTATACAAAATATTATATTACAATCAATTCACCAATATAGCAAGATATTATACAATGTATTTAGAAATATAAGATAGTTACATTTCAGCAGTCTCTGAAATATTAGTACCCCCCAAAATAGAACAAAAAGTACAGTTTATTAAGTATGAAATTTTAAAACAGTAAATATTATGAATACATTTCCCCTTTACTGTAAGTCTTTCCTTTAATGAAAACAATGTTTTCTTAAGCATATGCATTTTTTCTAGAGGTAATATAATTTATGTCATCCAACTGATGCTTGAATACATTTTCTATACATTCTTAATCAGGCCATTTTATATGTGTACTATATACATTTATGCATTCAATTAATGTGAGATATGAATTCACCTTTGCAACTTAAATTTATAAACATAAATAATCTATTATAATGCTATAGAGAAATGTGTATTTTACATCTTAACATTTTCTTGAGCATAGATTATAATTGTTATTTGATATTTATAATATACAAAAGAAAATAAACATAAACATGTTAATTTTACTTGCTCATAATTACTCATACAAATTTAAATATATATATTTTTTGTTTCGGAAAAATTTCTTAGAAATCTAGACTAACTTACCAAATTCTTACCTGATGCCAGACTAATCTATACAACATGCAGACTTGTGATGAATATCAGTAATGTTTAAGAATCAAGTAGACCTATGCTCAAATCATAGCTCAGCATTTACATACTAGATAAACTTGGGCAAGTTCACCTATGCTTCAATTTTGATCTGTAAGATGGAGATAATAGTATCTGCCTTACAAGAGTGCTGTGGGAAAAACAAACAGTAATTACAAATACTAGGAAGAAGGCTGGCACGTGGAAAGTGATCTATTTGGTAGGACAAGGTTTAGTTGTTTTACGGAAGTTTTTCTGACATTCACCCCAGATTTATTTGCTAAACTTCCCATTCACTGGGACCAAGACCAATACTGATCTCTCTGTGGCAAGAGGAAAACAAGATTACACTTCTTTTTACATATAACAATTCTTTAAATACTTGGAAGCTGCTATCAGATCTCCAGAATGACTTTCTCTTTCTTGAACTAAACATCACCAGTTCTCAATCCTGTTTTTCATAAATGATAGTTTCTCATGGTTTGTCACTAGATGAATTCTATATACTTTATATTTCTTCAATACTAAAAAGCATACATCCACGCAAGATAATTTGCTGAAGAAATGACTTTTTAAAATGTGTAAATACTTCATGTCTAAAGTGTTCTTAGCTTGACTATACAGTTTAATATGATTATATTTTCAAAGATGTATCAACTTGAACATCAACTCCAGTTAGAAACTTGAAAAAAATTTTAGTAACTTAAAATCATTATGAAACTAGAGATCTTTCACTCACACTATTGAAAATTTCCTGAGGCCTCATATTTTTCAGTCAAAAGTTTTAAAATTATTCTTTTCTTTTTTTCTTTTGTTCCAATTTGAATTTATAAACATATTCTCTGAATTGTATTCTCTCTTTAGGGCATTAAATGAAAATTTCATTAGTGGTTAAATGAAAATGTCATTTTTATGGTAGGGAAAAAACTTTGAAATGGAAGTGAAAAAGCCATAGTTGTAGTCTCAATTCCTAAGCATAAGCATATCTCACTTTGGTCATAGTATTAGGCTTAGTTTTCTCATTTTTAAATAAGCACTGGGACTAGGAGAACTTGACAATGCTTTAGAAGATTTAATGACAAAATCAACATAATAATGATCTATTAAATATCATCTTTAAAATACTTTTTTTATGAAATAAAATTATTAGGGTCCTGATCAGAAGAGGATAAAAATATCATTTGATAAATATAACTTACAACTTAAAAAAATTAGAATATTATCCATTTTAACTTTTAAGTAAATAATATAACCCAACAGTATTTTTGGCAATGATTCAAATTATAATGACAGAATATTTATATCATGATATGAATTAAAGATATATATATGATGACTATAGAGTATATCTTCTTTATATCATATTCGATGGTAACAAGTTTTTGATATACTCATAACTGTTATTTATATTAAAAGCATTCAAATTGAAAACTTCATTTTGTTATGGGTTTTTATATAAAAAGCATTTAGCTAAACCAACAAACTGAGAGGTGCAAGTTTTGGTCTGTATAGTGAAGACAGTAGGAATTGTGAGTCTCTATATGCAGGCAATTCACAATTAGTGAGAAAAAATAACACTGAGGGTGGAAAAGCAGTGAAAAGATGTACCCTCTACTTTTAAGCTCAGCGCTAGTCTGTAGAGTTGGGGCAGCATTTTCAGTTACAGGTCTGTCTTATCATATATACAAATACTTTATACCTGATTTAAGAAAACAAAGGAATCACAGTTGTTCAATGAATAAAAAATATGTTTGAAACCATACAGTATACCCTATTAGTATTCACTCAGTACATACAATTAGCATTCAAGCTGGCATTTTAGGACCAAAAGGGAAAACTGCTGATTTGCTTGGTGCAATGCATACATGACAAAGTGGATGACCAAATCAAATCCTATTTCTATAACAAACATGAAATCGAGACTCTATATGTGAAATACATCTACTAAGTATCACCACAGAACAGAAACTACTAATCTTTATATAAATTATGAAAAACTAATGCTGTAGCATGAGGTCACTCATGCCTTTAACCCCAGCACTTTGGGAAGCCTAGGCTGGAGGATCACCTGAGGCCAGGAGTTTAAGACTAGCCCGGGCAACAAAGGGAGACCCCACCTCTAGAATAAATTTAAAAAAGAAAAACCTGGGCACAGTGGTAAATTTCTGTAGTCCCAGCTACTTGGGAGGCTGATGTTATAAGTGGCTTGAAGCCCAGGAGTTTGAGGCAGCAGTGAGCTATGATCTCACCACTATACTCTAGCCTGGGTGATAGAGTAAGGCTCTATCTCAATCAAAAATATAACAGTTTCATTGTTTCTAAAGAGTTTATAAAACCATTCCCTACTAAAGGGATCAGATTTGTTTGCAGAAATCGTGGATTCCAAGTCTGAGAAACGGAAAGTACAAAATTAGATCTTAGAAGATCCTATTGTGCCAAAAGGTAAAAACCAGAAGCTAGCTTGAAGGGGCTAAATTTGTGCCTATATTATCTTCAAACTAAATAGTATAGTTATACATTGTAACACTTTCAAGAAGTTCACATAAATGTAAATTATTAAAGTCCACAGAGATATAAATTAATAAATAGGGGGAAAGGAAGCTATTCCGTACATATAGTGGGATGAGGGAAATGACGGAGTTAGAAAATCATCAAAAGACGATAAAATGAATGGGTAAAAGTTTGATGAGGGAAACTATATATTTAGTCACAAAAGTATCTCCTTCCTTATTAGAAGCAAAGGGGAAAATAATAACTTTACATGGAGAAACTTAGAGCAAACAACCTTTAAAAAGGGATAAAAATGAATATCAGCAATACTGGACAAATCCAATAACATGTACATCCTGACATGAAGGTAGTAACAAAGACATAATGTTACTTCTGTTGTATTATTGTTATAAAACCAATAAGGCTTAATTATGAAGAAACTATAGACAAACCCAAATTTGAGGTCATTTTACAAAATAATTAATATATGCTCTTTGAAAAATGTCAAAGTCAAATCTAGAAAGAAAAAATAAGATCAAAGAACTGTTCTAAATTAGAGGAAACTAAATGGACAGGATAAATTCATGCAATATGCAATCCTGGACAGGATCTTGAACCAGAAAAGAATTATTTACATGTAAGAAACCTACACGTTCTGCACATATACTCCAAAACTTAAAGTATAATAAAAACAATTTTCTTTATATCTGGTGGGGAAGAAAAGTTATCTATAAAAGACATTATTATTCCTTTTTAATACAGATGCAAAAATTGTCAATAAAATACTAGCAAACCAAATTCAGTAGCATATTAAAAGGATTATACATTTCAGCAAAGTAGGCTTTATCCCAGGAATGTAAAGATTGTTCAACATATGAAAACCTATCATTGCAATATACCAAATTAACAGAATAAAGGAACAAAAATCACATAATTGATGCACAGAACTCACAGCTACCATCTGAATGGTGAATGACTGCAAGTTTTCTCCTAAGACCAGAATGAAGACAAGGATGCCTACTTTTGGTACTTCTATTAAACATAGTACTTGGATATTCTAGCCAGAGATATTAGACAAGAACAAAAATTATTCAAAATTGAGAATAAGGAAGTAAAACTATCTCTATACATGAAAAAAACCATATGTCGAAAATACTAAAAATTCCACAAGAAAACCTGTTAGATCTAAAAAACAAATTTAGCAAAATTATAGAATACAAAATCAATGCATAAAAATCAGTCTCACATCTATAAAGTAGCAATGAAGAATTCCAAGAGAATATTGAGAGAAATTTCATTTACAATAACACCTAAAGAATAAAATACCTAGGAATAAATTAAACTGAAGTGAAAGACTTGTACACTGAAAATTATAAGACATCACTAAAATAAATTTTTAAAAGCTAATTAAATGAAAAGACCTCTCACATCCATTAATGTTAGAAACAAATTTTTGGTTCTGCAAAAGAAATAGTACTTGAACGTAAATTTTCTCAGCAAGGCAAATTTATTTCTGTAGAAGGGTGCATCTCGTGGATGGAGCAATGGCAAGAGCACCACAAACAAAGGAAAGCAGAGGTTTTTATTCCTAACACAATGGGTTTCTACTAATGTGTCCTGTCTCCATTGGCTGGAACTGGACTGTACAATCGAAACTGGTCCTGGTTGGCTAATTTCAAGGGTACAGGGAGGGGGTTATATTGGCAGGAAGGACAGTTTTGGTGGGAAGAACCATTGCAGCAGGAGGAGTAATTTGCAGAGTGAGTGGAATGTGGGCCCTATAGATAAGGACTGGTGGGAAGTTGCTTACTGAGACAAAGGCAGGGAGACACAAAGAGTAAGGAAGTCTGGCCTTGAAAGCAGGGAACCAAGAACAAGGAAACTTAAAAAAGCTAAACGTTTGAAGAAAAAATTCTTACTGTATTTAATAATGAATTTGAGGACTTACTAGTTTTTAGACAACAGTACTACCCAAAGTAATATAGAAATCCAGTGACATCCCTATCAAAAATCCCAACGGCATTTTTTGCAGAAATAGAAAAAGCCATTTTACTCACTTCAACAGGTAAGGAAGACTATACTTTGAGATAGTTCTTGGTAACAAGGTTATGGAAAGAAACAGTTAAGAATACTGAATTATAGTAAGTAATGTAAAAGGTCAATGGCATCAGAAGACAGTGATGGCCTGGTGAATCAACCAGTTAAGACAGGCACAACAATTACAAAGTACATATGAGCTGCTGTCAAAATGGTGAATTTGAAAGTTAGTCCTATAAGAAGACTACCTAATTTAAATTTATTTTGGGGGAGTGTCAAATTCATTAATCAAAGATGAAGAGTCCTATATAATTCTGATGTGCTAAATTTTAACATAACTTTTCTTTCCTGGAGTATAAAGCCCTTCACATTCAGAAACACATCTCATTTTCAGCTTATTTAATTTGACTGGTTTATGTCTCATTTACTTTTATTGAGTAAAAATAAACAAATATACATGATAATTTATTCAACACATATTTATTATTTATTATATATTAAGTAGTGTTAGAGACACTGGACTGTGATAATAAACAAAATGGTCAAACCTGCATTCATCCTAGAGAAAACAGAAAATAAGCACATAAATATGTAAAACATTAATTAATAAAATGTTGGTAAGGACTATAGAAGGTGATAATTGATATGGTTTGGCTCTATGTTGCCACGCAAATCACATGTCAAATTTTAATCCCCACATGTCAGCAGAAGGACCTGGTGGGGAGGTGATCGGATGATGGGGGCAACTTCTGCCTTACTGTTCTTGTGATAATTAGTATAATGAGTGAATTTTTTTCTAATTAAAATGTTTTGAATTGATTGGAAAAAAAGTTATACAGAGAAGTAGAGAAAAAAGAAACAAATTTCTAAAGCTAAAGGAATAGTAAAACATTACTATTCTTCACATGATGTGCTTGTCTAGTAATGTATACTTTTCCTTTGTAAGGATTATTTATCAAATCTGTGCATTTACACTTTAGGCATAAATATTTGGTTAATGTGTTTTTCATTATCAAATTATAAATAACACTAATGCAGGAATAACACTAATGCTTTTTAACTTAAGCACAGTAACTGGCACATACTGAGTATTCAAAAAATATTTGCTGAATATTGCTAGTATTGTCTTAAAACCACCTCCATTCTGCTCAATACCTAGTTGTTCAATACCCGGTTCAATACCCAATCCAGATGTAGTTCACATGCCATAAGAGAATGTAGGAGTGTCTATATTTGGCGCTCTGCTTAGCCCAGTTCTTACCTTTACAAGGCAAATAGACTACAGAAAGAGAACATAAATCATGAACCATTCTCAGCACTTCTGTAAGTCTATGAATCAATTTCCATTTAAAAATTTCAGTCTACCACAGATTATACGTGTATTATTAATTCTAAAATGTTCATATACACACATATACATAAAAGTGAAAGTTTTAAGGAATATATACTGGAGTCAACCTACTTATAATAATAAATTCAATAATGCAAAAAAATTGCACACTAGTTTAAAAAACTCAAGCACCCTGAATTCATGCTTTCTCAAAGATGTTCTCAAAATATGACTAAAAATGTAATGGTGTGACCCAAACCATGATCACTGATCTTAGTTAGTCCCCATAGCATAAACATGGATCCATTTAATTCTTTGCTAAATCTGGGTCAATCCAATCATGGCTGATAAACAGAATTAAGAATTATTCTTCAAACATTACAGTATCATACAAAAAAAGTATTTTACTGAGTTTGAGGCAGTCCAAATTGCATTTACATTTGCTATTGATAGCCCCTAAACAGCAACATCTATTCAGTTGGGTAAATTAGGCAAGACCAGTTAGTCTATTACTATGTAAATAGTAATAGACTAACAATTCTATAGATACCACTGGGCTTTATGGCCTATTATTTTTGAACATTATAAGATGTTCTGGATTGAATCTGATTTGAGAAAAATAACAACATAAGATGTATTTTTAAGACTTCTATCAGTATTTTTCATTTCTTTTCTTAGACAATAATCATTATTTATAATTCTTAAACATTCAACTGTACATTTAATATCTCAAATGATACACTTAAAATGATTCTTTTCATTAGAATTCACCTTATTTTTTTAAATTGCTCAAGTAAAGGAAATCCTACTAAGCTAATATAGTGGGTATCAACTTTGCTAGCTAGAGTAATTAAACTGCTATAAAGGGAAAAAAATCATAAAATTGTAATTCCTCTTAGATGTGTGCTCGACTGTCTCTTTCAGTTTTTGCTCCACTTTCATAAACATGTCTTATTTATCCTCAAATCTGTATTGTACTCTTCAATAGGGCGTCTTCATTAAAAGCAAAGCAAAACAAAACAAAACAAAGAAACAAAACCAAAAAAATTATCTGCAAATCCACAGGTGAGGCAGTTACATTACACTTAACAAAAAGAAAAGAAAAGAAAGGCACATTGTCATTTGTCCACTTATGAAATCATTTATATTTATTTGACTTTCTCCACTTGATTTCAAAAATACAGCTGTAAGAGAGTGTAGATCAGATGCTATAGTTGAGAGAGAGAGAAATAGAGAGATAGATCTAGGTCCATGGAGAATAAGAGAGTAAGACAAAAAGACTATTGGAGAGAGAATGCAATGTAAGATTAGAAGGTTGGAAAACTTTTTCTAAATTAAAAAAAAAGGTAGTCTGCTATCCCACTGAGATTTAGTAGACTTTGTGTGTCCCTTCCAGACACACCTTGGGTCTTGTTGGAAGATAATCCTCCCTGAAATTTCTGGTGTTCCTACACATCCAGGGCCTCTGAGTAATAGAAACTAAAGTGCTAATCAGACAGAGAATGTCTTCACTTCTCCAGAGCCATTTTCTCCAATTCAAAGGGTAAAAAATCCTAGAGACTCCTTTCTTATCTTCCAATGAGTCAATTGTTTACATTCCAGGATATAGGCCTTTCTTTCATTCCTCAAGGGAGTCTGTGTAAGTTCCAGAGTAGAAGATAAGGTCCCTGCATGGTCAGTTGGTCTACTTTTTTGTCTTCTCTCTTTCACTCTACAGAGGACAGAATGAGCAGATGTGCCCATAGCTCCTATAGAAGCTCGGTGTTTCATAACTTTTGGAGTACGTCTCCTGTGGTGCAACCCATGCATATGCAGTAGCTGGCTCTCGCCATGTAGATAGACCAGTGGGGAGTTAGAGAGAAGCAACACAGTCTGTCCCCTAACCCAGGTGTCTTATGTTTGTCTTTGTGTGTGTACAGAATTTAAATAAAGTTAGTCTATGGAAGGCTATCTTTCAGTATGCAGGTAAGGCAACATCTTAGACACTTCACAGTTTCAGACTTATTTAACAGGTCTCTGACTGTATTTCTAGAGCAGTTACTAATTTAAATGCTGTGCTATTTAGAAATGGCCAATTTATTTTATTTTATTTTTTTAAGTTCTGGGGTACATGTACAGATCTGGCAAGACTGTTACACAGGTATACACATGCCATGGTGGTTTACTGCATCCATACCCCCATCATCTACATTAGGTATTTCTCCTAATGTTATCCCCTCCCCAATGCCCTGCTATCCCTCCCCTAGCTCTCCCACCCCCCAACAGGCCCAAGTATGTGATGTTCCCCTCCCTATGTCCATGTGTTCTCATTGTTCAACAACCACTTATGAGTGAGAACATGCAGTGTTTGGTTTTCTGTTCTTGTGTCAGTCTGCTGAGAATGATGGTTTCCAGCTTCATCCATGTCCCTGCAAAGGACATAAACTCATCCTTTTTATGGCTGCATAGTATTCCATGGTGTATATATGTCACATTTTCTTTATCCAGTCTATCATTGATGGGCATTTGGATTAGTTCCAAGTCTTTGCTATCGTAAACAGTGCTGCAATGAACATACCTGTGCATGTGTCTTTATAACAGAACAGTTTATAATCCTTTGGATATATACCCAGTAATGGCATTGCTGTGTCAAATGGTATTTCTATTTCTAGATCCTTGAGGAATAGCCGCACTGTCTTCCACAATGGTTCCACTAATTTATACTCTCACAAACAGTGTCAAAGTATTCCTGTTTCTCCACATCCTCTCCAGCATCTGTTGTCTCCAGATTTTTTAATGGTTGCCATCTTAACTGGCATGAGATGGTATCTCAATGTGGTTTTGATTTGCATTTCTCTAATGACCAGTGATGATGAGCATTTTTTCATATGTTTGTTGGCTGCATAAATGTCTTCTTTTGAAAAGTGTCTGTTCATATCCTTTGCCCACTTTTTGATGGGGTTGTCTGTTTTTTTCTTGTAGATTTATTTAAGTACTTTGTAGATTCTGGATATCAGTCCTTTGTCAGATGGGTAGGTTGCAAAATTTTTTCCCCATTCTATTGGTTGCCAGTTCACTCTAATGATAGGTTTCTTTTGCTGTGCAGAAGCTCTTAAGTTTAATTAGATCCCAAGAAATGGCCAGTTTATTTACCATAATATAGTGATAGCTACGCTTCTCATCTTCTCATTTATAAAAACCAAGACAAAAATGAGATGAGATCTAAGACTATGTTATTGTCTTAAAAACAGAATTTATTTTACAACATTAAATATAGACACATAATTTCTTTCTTCCCATCACCCTCACTTAAATACACTACTATGAAAACAAACAAAAATTGATAAAAACTCCAACTACAGATAAAGACAGTACAAATCTACAATGGTTAATCATATTTGAATGTTTATCTCCTTTTTTTTCACCTTGAGAAAATACGTGGATAATTGTATCAGATTTCCTTGGCGCATAAAATTTCATATTCAGCTTTAATAAAAAATAGTGTCTTTTCAATTTTATCAAATGATTTCTACAAAAATGTAGTCAACAAATGCTTATAGTAGTAACCTAAACTTAATAACTATATCTACACACTGCTTAAGTCTAGATATCTAGTGGAAAGCAGCTAATAAAGAAATCAATACATCATTCTCTAGAATGAAATAAATAGCTGTCAAATAAACTTCTGATAATATAATGTAAAATATTCCCAATGGCTGTTTAGAGAATTTTCTACAACTTTATAAATACAGAAAAATGACTGCAAGGAGTCAAACACTACTTTAGCATGACACAAATCTATATTTAAACAATAAGTGGGAAGGGGAGTAAAGAAAGAAGCACTCAAATAATTTACAAATAAAAGTAATGCTAGGTAAATTTGATATGGCAGAAACACTGGTACTGAGAATTAGAGATGCTTATTATATCTGGAGAATAAAACCTTTTTAGGCAAAGGGCCAATAGAAAGTTTCATTATTTAAGTTAGCGTGATGGAATTTGTTTTGATTTTACATAATTAATTACTCTCATATAAACTAAGAAAGAATGCTTAGAAATAAAAATAATTTTCTTCAGATAGTAATAAATTAATCTATATTAGTCAATTTTTAAAGGTGGCTTCTTAGAAACAGAAATGTCAACTAACTTATAAACAACAAGGAAAGAGAAAATAAGCCACACATCTAAACAAAGGCTGATGTTCAGCATTAATCCAAGGTTGGAGAAGACTTTTTTCTCTTTAATACCAGAAGGCCTTTTATTCCTTAAAATTGAAGGTAAATCTTGAGTAAGAAGCTGCAAACTAAGAATTTAATTTTTTTGACAATATGGAAAATAACTTAAATTAACTTACTAAATATGCCATAATCTCTGAGGAAGTTTCTAATTTCTTCTCCTATCACCGTAACAAAGTTTGTATAACAAGAAAATTCTCAATAGAGTTAAGGCATTAATTATTTTCCCATTCTGCAAGTTACTCAGGAGGAGGGTAATTATTAACAGAAATGATAAAGCTGTACTTGCATTTGGTAACACAAAGAGAAGTTTACAAATGAGACGTCTCATTAGTTTGAGCAGATGGATCAAAATTAAAGGCTGAATCGCCAACTTTTGATTTCCCAATAGCCAAGAAGAGCTTGAAGTCTTGCAGAGTAGGACCGTTGAAAAGTCAACATGAAAAGATTTTCTCCATCTGTCATCACACATGCCTGAGTGGAACACAACTGCCTCCTACTGTTTTTAATACTTTCAAGGCAAAGCTGAACATAAAATCTATTAAGTACATGAGCACACAAGTTTAGATGACTGAAACCCATGGAATAGTATGATCAGAGAATGTCAGCATGGCTTTTGAAGATGAAATTTGTTTTAATCCAAATAAGAAGAAATAAATTGAATTTATTTATATATTAAAAAAAAACCTTAATTTTTAGCCTAAAAAGTGTTTAGTTGTCTGAGAGTCACAGTTCTTTTTTGAATGGACATATTTCAGTCTTCTCAGTAATGGTTTGAAATGTAGGTCCTCTCATAAAATCAAAGTACTTAAAGAAGCCAAACCAGGGAGAAATCTAAGATACTGAGCAACTTGAAAGCAAGAAAAAAACAAATTCAGAAAAGTATTCACGAAAGAGATATTTTTTTAACTGATTGTAGGAGAGAAGGGACAGGCAGCATGGGGTAGTAGCAGGAATAATTCAATTAGTTTACTTAGACTAGAATAGACTGATTTACGTATTTCTTACTACTGTACACTGTATTACTGTAACTGCTAAGATATATTTCAAAAGTAACAAAACAGAGCTAAAGTTTATGTACATAGCCCCACAAAAAATAATTTGATTTTCCTTAATAATAAAGAAGAGCATATTTATGAAATATATAGTTGGCTACTTAATGACAATGCACTATAGTTAATGACTATTGTTACTGGTAATATTGTTATTAACTATGACCACTGTTAATAACAATGCACTAATATGTAGTTAGTTATAACTATAACTAAACTCCTTAAGCAAATCTCTCTCTCTCTCTCTCTCTCTCTCTGGAGTTTATAGTTATAACTAAAGCTGTACTTGCATTTGGTAACACAAAGAGAAGCTTACAAATGACATGCCTCATTAGTTTGAGCAGATGGATCAAAATTAAAGGCTGAATTGCCAACACATAAGCACCATAAATTATGAATGTACACTATGTGCGTGTGTATATATATATATACACTATGTGCATATATATACTACGTATGTGTGTATATAGTATATACATATGCACATAGTATCTATATACGCACATAGCATACATACATAATTTATGGTACTTATATGTATAACTATATACTATGCACATATATAAATATATATATATACATGCACATAGTATACATACATAATTTATGGTACTTATATGTATAGCAAAATATTTAAACAGAAAAGAATCTCAGAATGACAAACACATATAGTTAGACTTCTCAGTCATCAGAGTCAGAATAATAAAATTGAGGAGTTAATTTGGCTGTCAGTTTTTTAGATAATGTGAAAAGGTTGTTGAATTATATTTCTTCATTCTCTGACAGATGGATGTATACAAATCACCTATTTAAAGTTAGCATTTGGAACCTTATACAAAGACAGCTAGTGACTGGGATAACATTAACTTCAGTGTCAATTATTAT
This sequence comes from Ateles fusciceps, assembly GCA_036589455.1. Lineage (NCBI taxonomy): Eukaryota > Metazoa > Chordata > Mammalia > Primates > Atelidae > Ateles > Ateles fusciceps. The sequence continues at coordinate 31,038,322 of JAZHEH010000065.1, read as the reverse complement.
GAGTGAAAAAAAACACTACTCAAAAATTCTATTCTGCTGGAAAGTTCTTTGTTGACCTTCTAATACAAGCAGAGGACAGAACACTGCAGCTTAGTTAAGGTATCTCTTCAAGGAGATTAAAGAGAAAAAATAATCCTGTGAGGGGTCCTAAGTTCCTGAAAACAAACCTCTAAATGCATCTCAATAATCAATGACTAGTATGAAGTACCAGTTCTTGTGTGATGAAATAAATCAAGGGTTGCCAACTTTGTTGAAATGGCTATATCTACCAAAATAAAAATATTTAACAGTCCTCATTTCCAAGTAACTACCCAGCAATTTTCTGTGCTGCACATAATACAGAGGCATTCAGGAGAAGCTGTCACAGAGCAAACTAACTGATCTTAGGCCAAATAGTATTGGCAGATCAACCTGCAAATAAAAGACTTAAACAGAGTAAGCCTTTTCAGAAGACTGATACAAAGAGATTTCAGTTTGGGGCAACTTTAAAAAGTTAAACATATAATGTAGGTACCTTCAAGAAATGAAAATGATAGAACTTTGTTCTTCAATTATGTTGCAAAGGAGCTCTTAAGTTGAGATGACTGCATTAATGTAAAAGACCATTGCCTTACCTGCTTAGTACTTAAAATCTGAAGGCATTGGCCTGGGCCTTTGTAATACTAGCAACACCAGAGGCAAATTTCAACTAGTGGACCATAGTCCTGACGTGTTTCATATTTCCCATCATCCTTATTTCACTAAGTATGTTAAATCTTTCAAGACAAGGCAATTCATCAAAATCAAATCATATTTACCACAGACTTCCCATGCACATGATGATACACTGAGAACTAAATCAACAGTATTTCCTTATAACCCAGTCTTTTGTGGTAGGACCTGTCCTGCTGGAACACAAAAAGTAAAAGGACAACATTGTGTAGAAGATACTGATTAAAAATTTTAAATATAATCCCTTTATCGAAGCATATTTTTACATTTTAAAGCTATCGTTTCTATTTATGGTTCTGTCATATTTTTGAATGAGAAAAATATAACAGATTAGATAAACTATAGGAATAACAGAAAAAAAAGATAGAAAACTAAGGGAATAAAATGCATCAATAAAATGGAAGGATAAACACCAACAGAAGCCACCTCTGGTAGTGAAATTAGCAGTGATTATTTTTTCCCCTTCATGTTTAGTTTTTGGTATGCCTAAGGGTTAAATTTTAAACTCTTTTTTTATTCAGTCTCTTTTGTATTAATCAACTTATTTGTTAGAGCACAACATTGTGTTAAACGATAAAAATTAAGCTGAAGTTTACTTTAACAGAGTAAAACAAAAGCATGCCAGAGAGCTACTATTAAGAGAGTAGAATTATAAAATTGTCTATTTAAAATTAAGAATACTTTAGACGTTCATGATGTTTGTTCCAATGTAGATGACACTTTTTACAGTATCTCAGACAAAGCATTGTCCAGCTACGGTTAAAAGAATGGTAGCTCCTTTGCAATTCAGTCTATTTCACTATACACAAATTGTGGTTCCTTACATCTAGCTCTCTACAACTTCCATCCATTGGTTCGAATTTTCTTTGTGCAAAATAGAACATACTTTATTTTCATATGACAGCCTTTCTAATACCACCACTCTCCTCCAAAACCCACCTGGGTTTTCTCTTCTGCAATCTTAATACTCTGGTTTCTCTTGACCATTAACTCAAATTATAAGTATTTCAAACCTCTCACAATTGTAGTAACCTTCTCTTGAACCTCTATTCTCAAAATATGATACAAAATGACCAGAGTACTTGGTAATAAGCCAAATTACAATGAAGTTTTCACCTTTCTTAATTTGAACTTTTTTCTCTCTGATAATAACATTTAAGGTTTCATTAGTTTTTAAAAGTATATATAATACTTGCTTGAATTAAATTGAATTTATTGAACTAAATATCATTTTTTTCCAAGACAGTGCTTCTTTAATAAATACCTATGAAATTTATTATTTGAGTTTTAATGAAGGATTTTATATTTATCCATGAGAAATTTTAGTATGTTGAATTTGAATACTGTCCAGTTAAGATAAATTTATATCTTGGTTCTTTCTCACATGATGTCCTAATATTCATCATTGGCAAATTTTACATACATTTAGATGAAAATACATTCACAAGGAAAGGTATCTGAGGGGTGTCTGAAGAGACTTACCTCTAAACAACACTTTTCAACCAGGGGCACTTTTGTACCCCAGGGAACATCTGGTAATGTCTGCAGCCAGTTTGGGTTGTGATCTTTGGGGTGATGAGAGTCATTGGTATCTAATGGGTAGAGACTAGGAATGCTGCTAAACAACTTACAGTATACAGGACAGGACACACCCTCCAGCCCAACACACAATTATTCCGTCCAAAATGTCAATAGTGCCAAGATCAACAGGCAAAATACAATCAACTGGCTAGGATATATATATTAATCCTATTTAAATCACATTTAAAAAATTCAGGGGCTAAAAGACCACAGTGTATAAAACAAAAATGCAAGAAAGAATAAATTTTACTAATTGAAAATAAGTACACACCCAAACCAATGTATGAATAAATGGTGTGCAATACATGTGTATTCCAATCATGATTTAGAGGTAACAATTGCCAATTAAGAAGAAACTTCACTGGTATGACACCACTCTGTCTTTAAGCCTTAAGATTACAAAAAAAAAAAAAAAAAAAATTCAAAATGGCAAACATACATTAGATCATAACCTTACTCAGTACTACACTGATAACGGTATTCAGAAGAAGTGGCCTATGTTTATAAAATCCTACGTAGATGTCCTGTGACAACAAAATGCTTTAATTCATTAGGTATACATTATGGTCATGTGGCAAGACCACAAAATGTAGCCATTTCTGCCATAAGTCTATTTTAGGAAATTTATTCAAAGTAAATATTTAAACAAAAAATAACAGGTAGAAAGATAATCACTACAGTAGCACAATCTGTAATAACAGAAAACTGCAAGCATTTAATATTCTTAATAATGAAGAAATAACCAATAATAGAGAAACAGCCAATATCAGCTTAATTTCAAACGGAGAGTGTCAAGTTCTGAAGACGTAATGGGTTTTATCAACACAAAGACCTGCATTTAAATCTTGGTGCCTCTCTTAACTAGCTCTAAGACCTTGGGAAGCTGCTTAACATGCCTTAGGTTCATTTCTCCCTTTAACAAACAGAAATAATCAAGTTATGTCAGAGGACTGGGAAGGTTGAAAGTCCAAAGGGACTTACATGGTATCTGAAAATTAGAACCTGAATAAAGATTCTTTTTTCTCTCTTGGAAACATTAAAATTGTGAAGATCATGTAGAAACATTAAAAAATGTTTACTATTCATTAAGAAAAAGAGTGAGTATAAAACTGTATATATGGTATAATTATAATTTAGTAATGGAGTATAATAATTAAAATTAAGTTTGAAGGAGCAAAATTAAAAGGTACATATGTGAATGGATAAAAGACTAGTGGGAAATGTATAAAATTGCAATTATAATGTTAAAATGGTAAAATAATAGAAAATCATAAATAATTTTAATATTGTCATTTTATTTTTATAGCTATAAAATGGTATAGGAGAAAAGTAGGTATTTCTAAAAAACCTGAAGTCCCACTATTATGGAAAACTAATGTCATCACTAATCATTCAAAAATAGAAACTGTGAGACCTGTAGACTAAACCTTACTTCTTAGGGCACACATCTTAAAGAAAGATCATAGTTATCCTACTCTAATTCTTGTTTGGATTAACGCACTATAAAACAAATCTGGACATGATCTCAGATCCAAAAGTTGGTTAGTAGGTTCTTAAACTGCAATCATATTTTACACAATCACCCATAGTGCATTTTCAATCAGACAAGAAGATAGCTTAGAAGTCACACATTCTTAAAGACCTGACAGTCTTGGATGGCAAGATGTGCACACAAAAGGTGGAGAGGTAATGTTTATCTCTAAATTTGGCCTCAGCTGTGTGTGTTCTCCATTCCTAGGTTCTTCATGCCCTAGAGCAACCCACCCCGGTCACCTGAAGCCTTCTCTCAGGTATCCCATCTAAGTCTGTCCTTTCTAACCACGCACCAGTACTGTGAACCTAGCCAAGTGTGAACCATGCACCAGTACTGTGAATCACACCAGTACTGTGAACCAACTTTGTCCTACCAGAATTTACCATAATAAGAACATACCCTCCTCAGTCATCTTTCATTTTGAAAAGTAATGCAATGAATGGATTTACACTAAAAATAAAAGAGCTGGCAGTAAGATCTTATCTCTACTGACTAAACACTCCTAGCCAGCATCTGTGTTTTATAAATAATGATTCCTAAGGGGGCATCTTAGTCCCTATTACAGTGAGGGAATTATGACAGAAGAGAGAGAGAGAAGATAGTTCTCCTAGGATTCCCTATATTACAACATGTATTTGGGTTTTTATCTAACTACAATGGAAGATACAACTGCTACTTTTCCCAAAATTTGGGGATAAAGCTGCATTTTATTTTTTAAACAACTATTTTTAAATGTAACAACATATTAATGAAACAGCTAGAGCCGTATAACAAATATCTTTCAATAATAATTATAAATAATATGATAAGGGCTATAACCCTAAAAAGCTGAGTGACCCATAGCTTTTAAAGCCTCAAAATAGCTGTGGTACTGGCGGTAACAGAATTATTAAGCTGTTTATTTATGTAAGCTTGAATTTACAATGGTATATGTTTATTTATGTGTTTATACATGGCTACATTTATTTATCAATATCAATAAGAAAAATCTTTCAAAAATTTCTCTTTTTACTCTAAAAAAGTAAAAAGACTTATTCTGATGAGAAGCAATCCTATGTTCCATACTAAAGTACCAAGTACCTACTTACCTGGTCATTAAGTGTTAACTATGACAGAAAAATAACAATTACTTTAATTTCTAAGGGCAATACAATAACATTTCTATTAGTGGCCTCTTAAGATTTTTTCATAATGCATGCAAGACTCATCAGTTACAAAAGGTAATGTAAGATGTGCTAGATATTTTCCTGACTAGAGTAAAAAGATAAAATATCTACTATGTGTCCCATAGTAAAGCATTTATATTTTAATTTCCATTAATTAAAAAGAGAAGAAGTATTTGAGTATTCTTTCATAATGAAATCTATCATAGACTAAAAAGGGTTCTCTTGTGATGGCAGAAATACCACCACAATTAAAAATTATGATGCAAAATGTTATTAATTCACAGTTCAAAATTAAATAGAGACCCAGAAGAGCCAATATAATATTGAAAGAGAAAAACAAAGTCAGAAGACAGACACTATCTGACTTCAAGACTTACAAACAGGTTAATTAAATAGAACAGATATCCCAGAGATAGACCCACATAAATACAGTAAACATATATTTGACTAAGGAAGAATAAGTGAATATAGTCTTTCAAGAAATGATGTTGGAACAACTGGACATCAACATGCAAAAAAAAGAATCTAGATGCAGACCTCATATCTTTTACAAAATTAACTCAAAATGGATCATAGATGTAAATATAAACCACAAAATTATAAAAGTCCTAGACGATAACATAAGAGAAAATCAAGGTGACCTTGGGGATGGCAATAACTCTTTATATACAACACCAAAGACATGAAGGAAATAATTGAGAAGCTGGACTTGACTAAAATTTAAAACTCTGCTGAAGGGCACTAAGAGAAATAACAGGAAACAGAATGAGAAGACAAGTAACAGACTGTAAGAAAATATTTCCAAAAGATATATCTGATAAAGGAGTGTTACCAAAATATACAAAGACCTTTTAAAAGCCAAGAAGAAGAAATAGGCAAAAGAGTTGAAAAGAGATTTAACCAAAGATGATGGACAAATGGCAAATAAGCTTATGAAAAGATGCTTAATATCACTTGTCATTAGAAAAATACAATTTAAAACAAGATACTATTACACACCTGACCAATATCCAAAACACTGACAAAACCAAATACTGGCAAGGATGTGAAGATGTTAAACAACAGAAATTCTCTAATGGGCGTGAAAAATGGTATAGTTACTTTGGAAGATAATTTGGTAGTTTTTTATAAAGCTAAACATACATCTACCATATGATCCAGCAATTATACTCTTTATTATTTAGTTAAATGAGATAACAACTTAGGTCCCTATAAAAACCTGCACATGGATTTTACAGCAACTTTATAATTGCCAAACTTGGAAACAACGCATATGCCTTTTGGCAGGTGAATAAATAAATAAATTAGTACACCAGGATAATGGCGTATTACTCAGTGCCAAAAAGAACTGACTTATCAAGCCATGGAAAGATATGAGGGAACCTAAAATACCTACCACTAAGTGAAAAAGCTAAACTGAAAAGGCTACATAATATATGGTTCCAACTATAAGATATTCCAGAAAAAAGCAAAACTATGGAGAGTAAAAAGATCAGTAGTTAAAGGGGAGGAGGGACAAACAGGCTGAACATGGGGGATGTTTAGGTCAGTGAAACAAATTTGTATGACACTATAATGGCAGATACATGTATTAATTATACATTTGTCAAAATTCATGGAATGTACAAAACAAAGAGTTAACCTTAATGTAAAATGTGAACTGCTGAGTAACATCTACATGTCTATGTAGGTTCATTGATTGAATTAAATTATCCCCCTGGTACTAGAAGTTTATAGCAGGGGATGCTGTGCCTGTGTGGGAGTAGAAGCATACAGGAACTCTCTCTACTTTCCATTCAATGTTACTGTGAACCTAAAACTTACTTAAAAAATAAACTGTGGTTTTAAAAAATTAAATGGGGAAAATATTTAAATATTTACTTAACCTTTTTGATACTGCCTATACAAATAAGAGTTTACAGACTCCACAGCTACATTCCTTAGCTAAATAATATAGTTCATATATCTTGTAATATAAAAGTTGGAAATAAATGTGCATGTTGATACCATCTAGCTAATTACACTAAATTTATGATACTCCTGCAAAGTATCATACAGGACATTCTTTTAGAATCTTTTTTGAAATGCTTTAAAAAGTTTCTCTAGATAGCATTTTGGGATCACCACATATTCACTACAAATAAAATCTCATGAGGCAATCCAGAACAGAGGTGGCAAACTATAGCCGGCAAGCCAAATGCACCTGTTGCCTATTTTTGTAAATAAAGTTTTATTGGAACACAGTTGCACCCACTTGTTAAAATATTGTCCATAGCTGCTTTCATGCTAAATAGCAAAGTTCAAGTAGCTGCAACAGAGAACGTAAGAGCCATAAAGCTTTAAATATTTACTATCTGACTCTTTACGGAAAAATTCTACTAGCCTCTGACCTAGAACAAGCGGTTGCTATTTAGTAGGAATTTTTTTTATTTAAAGAAATAATATTGGTATTTTATATATTTTTATTCTTAAAATGATAAATAATTGAACTCACTAAAGTTTTATGAGGGTCAAAGTAGAACATTATATAAAATAAATGTGTGACATGTCACAATTGTTAGCAGAGACTCTATACCCACATGGCCTAGATCTGAAAGTGCATTAGTAGAATGACCTGAACATGTGACTTTATTTTGCAAAGAACTCCATTTTCTTCACCTGGCAAGTGAAGATAATAGTACCTGTCTCATATGTTGCTGAGAGAATTAAATTAGTAAGTATAAGATAATCTTATCAGTTTCATACATTTATTAAGAACTAGAAAAGGTTAGCTACTATTATTATTGCTAGCATATAACTTAAAATACTTGTGATTTCCTAAAAAGTTATTCTTAAAACCAAGCACAATCTCTAGAGATTAATTATGAACCTGATTTTAAAACTATTTCCTAAACACAGACAAAATGCCTCAAGAGTGCTCAGTGTTCTCAGTGTTCAAGGAGGCAGTGTTCTATGTTCTCAAGTCCAAATCATCTTTGATTTACTTTATATACTGGGGTTGCAAACAAGATTTAGTCCGGGAGAAAAAAGGTTTCACCATTCTTAAAAGGAATTTAAAAACCAAAGGGCCAGTTAAATACTTTACATGTCATAAAAGGCTAACATTGTTTTAAGAAATGCCATAATAAAGTTATTCAAAGAACCATGAACAATTGGGAAGTGAACAATTTTTATATAAGCGATTATTATCACTTCACTTTGACTTTGATAATCTTGATGGGAGTATACTGAACAATAGAAAATTTAAAAATAAAAGTGCTTAATTTCTAACACCATCAAACAATACAAAACTTTACTATATATATTGCATTTCAACTGGTATTGCTTCATGAAAACAGTAAGAATATAATATTTAAAATTAAAAATGGCAAACAAAACAGCATGACCTATCAATATTGGGATGATAATATCTATAAATAGTTTTATGACTTACTCATTGGGCTAAAGCAGTTATTAAGAATTACAGCCTCTGAGTCATTGCCTCAGAATTAAATAAAAATTTTCTTCTGAAGAGTCTAAAAATTAGTAATTTTTATCATTAAGCACTCTCTAAAAGCAGGATAAAATAAATCAAGTGTACCTGGTGTCCAGCCTTTACTTGCTTCAAAACATTTTCATAACATACTTCATCCATGTTATTCAACTGCTGCATCTTAAAGATTTTAAAGCATAAAAAAAATCAGATGAAACAATTACAAACTTTGTAACTATAAATAAAATGTTGACAATTACGATCCAATTTTTTAAACTTTCAGACTACCTAGAATGAGAGATAACAAATGCCTTATAAACATACAAAATATAACAAGCCATAAAAAACATATGCAATGCCACCTAAAAATGAAAATAGAATAACTCAGATAATAGTTTCTAGGTACTAAATTTCTAAACGCACCAAGTTTTAAAAATACAGTATCTTTAAGGACTTTCTGGTTAGTTACAGACATTTCAGAATAATTTTTAAAGTTCTCTCTGCTTTTCTGAGAAGCTCATTCTCCAGGCTAATTTTCTTACATTTCATTATATAAACCATACAGTTTTCCTATATGATTCTCAATGTTGCTAGAACACTACAGATCAAGTATCAAATGGCACAGAGAGCTGAAACATAAGGCAACACACTATTTCTGTAATGTATATTGAGAGAGGTTCCTATTCAGAATGCTTCTACAGAAATATTTTTCAGATTAATTAGAAATCTAATATAAAATCTATGAATTAAGAAAGGGTCTCTAAATATTTAAGGTTAGGGATAGCCCAATTAAACTGATTCGATATTCAGTCAAATAGATTTGACTAAGATTTTCTGGGTACATGTGATAAGTTAATACATTCATAAAATTATCAATGTATTGATATAATAATGAATGTATTATACCCACCTATGCCCAGAAAATATGTAAATCTATTATGTATCAATTTTAAAAAATTTAAAAGGATCTTATATCCCTTATTAATGATGAGAAAGCTTCTAACCAAAAAAGGTAAGGTGGCTAACCCAAAGGAGTAGCCATGTGACCCAGCCTTTTATCTCTCCAATTAACATGTATTAGTAAGAGGTTAGAGTGGGATGAAAAGCGTAATGTACATCTAAAATGACAATGATTTGGATTTTTTGTTTCATTAAGGTAAACGCTTTAAAATACTGAAACTCTTATGACTCATTGTGGCTAAGTAGGATGAGATGATCATAGGATAATTTACTTTTCACAAATAGTTTAAGAACAACCCTCTATCCCCCACCAAAGACAAAACACCCAACAACTTTTTCAGTGTACTTTGGATTCATTTCTGGCCAAAGCCATTATTCCACATTAAACATAACACTCACAACATTCTCCCATCCTCTTTCGTAACAAGTGAATCACATCATGAGTTTCTGAATGAAATTCTAAGAAACCTACAAGAATTTCTTTTTATAAAAAATGACCAAATTAACAACTTGATTATAAAACATACTAAGCAACACCCTTGCAGAAATGCTTAATGGCTACCAACTATAAATTTCAAATGAGAGTAAAGTAATAAATTTTAGTAAGACAAAAGTCTATACTTATAACAATCATATATAATTTATTATTTACACTATGTAAGATATATACAATTTTTGTAAAAAAAATTGTCAAATTTCCAAACCTTCAAAATAATTAGGATAGTTTATTATCTAACACCATTCCTTTCATGATTATAATGGTAACATACTGTAGTGAAATATACTTTGAATTTGATTAGCATTAGGTGATTTACCAATTTGTATGATGCAACTAAAAGAAAATAAGGTTTAAGATGGCTAACAAGCATGTGAAACAATTTTCTTCTCTTTATAGCTCTGTGTGATAACCATCTGCTACCATTTAAATTATAAAGCTGAAAACATTCTAAAGCTATAAAAGAACCAGTTCTACATCTATCCTACTGATACATTAAAAATAACTAAATAATCAAATTATATTGAAATATAACTGAAAAAAAAACAAGCAGCAAATATTGCTGAAATGCAGCAGTTGAAACAATTATGAAGGCTAAAATATGCATAATTGTAACTATTACCATATCATAAACTATCCCTTTGTGCACAAGTCTAAAATAACTCCCTAGAATTCTAAAGATACCTTACTTTCATGCAATGCAGTTACAGTATATTAACTGTTATATTATAGTAACAGCTACTTTGGATTTTTAGGTGAATATTTTACTTATAATATTATAAGGTAAAAATGGCTCTATTTTAATAATGAAATGGTTTTTAGACAAGAAATGACTGTAATACATTAAAGACCAGATTGATATAGTAACATATGATTCTATTTTGTTCTCTTTTTAGTAAAGATGTCAAAAGGCCTGTGAATATCTTCCTAAAACTATTTCTTCTACAGAAAAAATAGGTGTTATTAAACAGAATGATAAATGTTTAAATTTTAAGCAAAGTTTTCCTTCATATTATAAAATACGTCTATAATAAGCACCCTAACAGTGTGAATGGTATATGGTAGTACTAATTTTAACATTAGATAAACTTTTTAAAGCATAGAATTTTAGAAATGCCATTTATATAGATAATAATTAAGGTAATCATAGAACATTATAAGTTAAACGGAACACCTTCCTTAATGGTTGCCACTATGAAATTTTTTTTTTCAATTGCGTATGAGGTATTATTATTTCTATTAAACAAATATCATCACAAAATATATACTGCTTGTTTAATTAGAGCTTTTATTATTTTACAATGCCCTTCAATCATTTCATATCAAAATAACTTTTTAAAACTTTCAACAGCTGTAAATACAAAACATACGTTTAAAACAGGAATGCAAACTATGACAAGCTACTTTCTGTAGGAGGACTTACTCTACTACAAATAGCTGAGGAAGAATGCTTGATTTTGTCTAGGATATCACATCTGTAATGTGATTCAGTGGTCTCCAAAAGGCCATTTCAGTGGAGATCACAAAGGACTGAAATGGTCTTTTAGTCTCTAATGCCAAATAAGTATTCAATAACAATCCAACAAAAATATTTTTAGATGAGAAAAGTATAATTATTAAAATGGGCATTTACCTTATTTGCACATTTAATCCCCAAAAATGTCTGTCCAAGAGGTACTGGTCGAAAACGGCCATCAAAGAAGAAAAGTCCAATGTATGGATTAACATGTAAAAATGTGGCAACATCAAGGTAGTTAGGTAAAGTTGCAGACAGTCCAAGAATCCTTATCATACTCTGTGTGGATTCAACCTATATGGATTATTTTAATGAAATACAGGTTATTTAAATCAATTTAACCAAAAACATTATCATTTGTTCTATTAATAGGACTTCTAAAAACTAAACAGAGATGAGTGTAGAGGTCAATTGAGGGTCATATCATGTAAGACTTTGTAGCCCATAATTCACAAGCTTGATTTAACAGATACATAATAAAATTCCATACCCACTATAATCAAAAATATACATAGACGGTGAGTATGTTTGCTCATGCCTGTAATCCCAGCACTTTGGGAGGGAAGGTGGGTGGCTTGCTTGAGCCCAGGAGTTTGAGACAAGCCTAGGCAACATGGCCAAACCCCATCTCTACCAAAAAAAAAAAAAAAAAAAAAAATTAACTGGCGTGGTAGCACATGTTTGTAGTCTCAACTACTCAGGAGGCTGAGGTGGAAGGATCACTTGAGCCCATATGATCATGTTACTGCACTCCAGCATGGGTGACAGAGCAAGACTCTGTTTCAAAAATAAAAAAGTTAATAAAAATAAAAATGCAAATGGAAATTAAGAACTTTATGACAATTAAATGTATTTTTAGGTCACAAAAGAACTCAGTAAACTCCAAAAACTAAAAATCATATAACTACATTATCTGATTATGAGGTAACATACCTAAAAAGATAAAACCAAGGGATGGCAAAAAACTTCCATTCATTTGGTAACTAAAATATATCAGTATGATTTTCTGAGTAAGCTGTTAATAATTTTACTCAGTCTGGGAGACTCAAAGGGTATAAGCAAAGTAGTTCAATGTGAATAATATTAATACTTTCAGAGTCATCCCCTCCATCAACACTGTGTGAGGACCTAATCTGTAGGCACTAGGAATACAGTACTGAATAAGACAAAGATCCACACATGCAGACACTATTTGCAGAAACTCAGTAAGGGAGGGATCAAAAACGTAGAGATGGGTAAAAATTAAAGTACCAAAACAAATTGAAAGTCTTATTATAAATTTGTTTTCACTGAAGAAATCTTACAGATATCGGCAAAACCCCAAACCAAATCCCATCAAAAGCAAGAAGCCCTAAATAAGGGGAAATAATCACCAGACTCATTTTTTAAAAAACCTCTTCCACAACATACAGTAATTAGAATGATTAATTATTCCACAGTTCTATGTAGTACTCGTGGTGATTTGGAAGGAAATGAAAGTGACATTTGGTTTTAAAATTGTTATTTAAAACACAAAAGTTACAAAACATATTTTTAAGGTTGTTTGATGTTAAAGATACAATACTCTGGCAATATCAGAGATATTTTCCTGCTAAAAATTCATTTTAAAACAACCACCTTTTATAAATCTAAAAGTATAATTATAATATAATTATTTAATATAGTTAAATCTATGTTAGAAATACTTTATTTGAAATAGAAATAATCTGGAATATCATGTCTTAAGCCAAACCTTGAAGTCTGTACACTATACCTATTTACCTTAAAAGTATTACTTATTGACAATTACAAAAAATGAAAAATTTACAGCTTTCTCCCTATCATTAGCCCAAGATTAGATAGTACATTTCTGTGATGTTTTCCTTCACATAAAATTTAGTTCCAATAGTCTCCCTACTTACTAGAAGTCATTTAATACAATTAATATTAGTTCATGTTGTTAAATACGATAGATTTGAGATTTCTTACACTTTTTTCCAAATTTCTCGCAATCATGCCAAGCATGTTATGAATTTAGTCCCTAATATCACCATGCAATTTCAGAACCTGAACAAAATCTACATTGCCTTCTAATAGCTTCCGATGGCGCTTCTACCCTAGTTACAAATGTTGAAGTGTGATGTGATGTGCCATCTACTGGGAACATTCGGCAATTACAAGGAACAAATAAAAATAGGAACTTTGTAATAAAAATAGTAATGAACATAGCATACTACTTTGAAAATATGCAAAGATTCACACATACACATCTGTCAAGGAGACTGAATTCTAGTGAGGCATTTAGATGAAGACAGAATTAACTATAGTAAGTTGTGAAATTATAAGGAAGACCAGCATAAGCATGAAAAATATGTAAAAACAAAAAATGGAGTGAAAAGAAAACACAGAAAAAGGTATAATTCATTCTGATTCACGAACTAGGAAACACATCATAGAAGTGGTATTTGATGGGTTCAAAATAACAGTAAATTTTCAATAGGTGTGTGGAGTTACGAAAAAAGGAAGGCATTATATAATTTGGCATTTACAAACCTTATCTCACAACCAACAACACTTTCTGCCTCAGGTAAGATTAGCTTCATTTTTGAAAGAGGGTCAACGGTATTTAAAAGGAAGCAGGGAAAAGATCAAATAGTTTTGTGTGGCTGGAACCTTTGGTAGCTGATGAATATGTAGACGTTAAAATTAGGCTTTAATATTAACAGTTATTAATGTCCAGCTAAACAATTTTACTATTTTTCTTAAGATAACAAACAGCAAGTCAGCAAAGGTTTATGAGGAAAGTAGTGTAAAGCTATATAATTAGAATTTGATTACAATATACAGATTACAATGTGAAGATGAAATTATTATACATCTATATTATATATGATATACATGTATATCACATATTGATAGGCTATATATTTATATAATGTATTGCATAGAATATATAATAAACCTATGATATGTAGTTTTAGTTTATAACATTTATAAATTCTATATAGAAATTATATTATTTACTATTCATTTATATTTTAAATAAAAATTATACCTTTATGAACAATTTACAAAATTATTTGTAAACTTTCTAAGGTTATAATGCCTGCTTAAAAATATCATAATGTATAATTGATGTTATATCTATGTGTCTGTGTACATACATACAGAAAGGATTAGCAACAAGGCTGCAATCTGTTTTCTTTTTCTACTGAGGATGGTCAGGAAAGAAAGATGTACTATGTAATACAGTAAAATCTCTTGTAACATAAATGACAGACCTCTTGAAAAATACACTAATGATATTTACTTGATCTCTAATGTTCTATAGTTGCAGAAAGTCCTTATCTGAAGAATGATCTTTGCTGGATGGACACGGTCTCTGTAGGTGGCTCCTTGAAAATAAATGTGATGTATGGATTGTTACAGTATGGCTCCTTGAAAAACAACACTAAGTTAAGTATCAGGGCATAAAATCAAAACATTAATAATCAAAATAGGTCTCCTTTTTGTAAATAATGCCCTGCATACTTCTCTTATGAGACCTCGTGTATAACATGTGGGCCAGAGCACATGCCTTGTAGGAAAAATGGACCTGGAGAATAGAGATGGTAGTTTCAGACTTCTCCATACTTCATATGTGTCTGACAACTACCTGCATTTTAAAAAATGCTCTTAAACTGAATATTAGCTAAAATCTGTTTTTTATGGATCAGCTTCAAAAATTTCAACCCTTTGTGTTTTCTGCATGTTTGTGTATATATACACACATTTTTAATTTATGTGGTAAAAAGCGAACAAGCCCCAAATACTTTTATAATTCCATTTCTACTGAAGAAATCACTGTTTAGTTTAATTAGGTCCCACTTGTGAATTTTTTTTTTATTGTAATAGCTTCCTCCTACTTTTTAGTTTAATTAGGTCCCACCTGTCAATTTTTGGTTTTGCTGCAGTTGCTTTTGGGGATTTAGCCAAAAATTCCTTGCCAAGGCCAATGTCAAGAGTGGTGTTTCCTAGGTTTTCTTGGAGGATTTTTATAGTTTGAGGTCTTACATTTAAATCTTTAATCCATCTTGACTTAATTTTTGTATATAGTGAAATCTAAAGGTCCATTTATATTCTTCTGCATATGGCTAACCAGTTATCTCAGCACTATCTGAGATAACTGAGTCTTTTCCCCATTGCTTGTTTTTGTCAGTCTTATTGAAGATCAGATGGTGGTAGGTATGTGGCTTTATTTCTGAGTTTTCTATTCTGTTCCATTGGTCTATGTGTCCATTTTTATACTAGTACCATGCTGTTTTGGTTACTGTAGCTTTATAGTATAGTTTGAAGGTAGGTAATGTGATGTCTCTTGTATTGTTCTTTTTGCTTAGAATTGCTTTGGCTACTTGGGCTCTTTGGTGGTTCCATATTAATTTTAAAATAGTTTTTTCTAATTCTATGAAGAATGACATCCAAACTTCAGCATCATGCAATATACCCATGTAACAAACTTGCACATGTACTCCAGTATCTAAAACAAAAGTTGAAAGTGAAAAAGAAAGAAAGCACTCTTCAGCTTGTTGCATATCTTTTCATGTATATGCACCCAATTCTACACCAGCCTAAGATCTAAGTGTAAGGAAGAACATCATTTTGTTCATTACTATGTCCATAGCACTTAGAACTATGTGTCTGGTACATGTGCAGGTGCTTAATAAATGTTCATTAACTGAATGAATGAATAAAAATATAAATATATTGCACGTTTCTTTTACACAAATGGGATTGTGCTATACATACAGGACAGTTTGCTTTTTCAGTAAATAATGTAAAATCTTTTAAGCCCAGTTCACATAAAAAAATGTGGAATGTGTATGGATTATTGCAGTATGGCTCCCTGAATATATATAAGAGCACATACTTCATTTTCTCTGTTTTTAAAGACTGCAGAGCAGCATTTCATTGCATAAATATACTATAATTCATTAAACAAGTTCTTCCATTGTTGAATATTCAAGGTATTTCCAAAATATTTTGCATTTAAAAAAAGAGCTTCAATGAATACTGGTGTTACTGTATCTTTATAAATTTGTGTTATTATTTCCATAGTTAGATATACAGACGTGAAAACACAGGGTTGATTTTGGTGGATGATTTCAAATTCCATTCCAGTTTTATTTTTGTCAATGTGATAGAAATGTCTCATACTGATTCAGATTGCTTTTAAGCATCTTTTAAATAATTCTCAGTAATTTTTTTCTACTGTAAAATGCTCCTTCCAGTTAAGAATATTTTTCTTAATTTATAAAAACCTATTAAATATAAATGATATTAAGTTGTTTTATGAGTTGCAAATAATTTGTTATTTGGTCTCACATTTAAAATTTTAGGGGCATATCTTACTGATTAGAATTTTAAAGTATTTATGCATCCAAATGTGACACAGGTTTCCTTTATAAGGTTTTGAGCTTTGCATATTGCATAGATCTCCGCCTGCAAGATTTTAAAAAAAAGGAAACAACTCTCCTATGCTTTCTTCATTGAACTGAGAGCTTTATTTCACACTAAATCATTAATCCATCTAGAATTTTATGGTGAATTTACAAAATGGAAAACAAAGACTTCAGAACTTTTAAAAAATATGTTATATAACTTATTGTATCTATTTCTTTACATTTCCACACTTGAATCTGAATCAGAGGTATTTAGAATGAAATACAAAGAATTGGTATGTAATTAGATATTGGGATGGAAGAAAGTATTAAGGAAGAGGGAAAACCTGACTATGACTCCCAAGGTTTTGGCTTTGGAATCAAGTAGATTGTGATGCCATATCTAGGTATATAGGAAAGATGACAGAGTTCTGACATGTTTATGGGCAAAAGATGTCTATGGGATATCAAAGTAGAAATACACAACTGGGTTTGCATATGGCCAGAAGTCAGCAGGAAGTTTTATACATATATATGTATAAAATAAATAAATATATATATATATATACACACACACACACACACACACACTACACACATCATATACATATTATATATACATAATTTAGGTAAGATGGGCATAGAATTGTTTTTCCCCAAAGTAAATATTTAGAATAAAGAAAGAAGATGGCAAGTGACAGAGTCTTAGAGAGCATAAACAATAAACATTTCCAGATTGAGGATAAGGGGGAAGCAAGGACGGCTGGGAAAGACTAGTTACATAGGTTTAAAAAAAAAAACAAAGGCAAGTGAAAGTAAGCAGGACAGGGTGGCATCACAGAGTCAAAGGGTAAAGAGTTTCAAGACTGAGAAAACAATGAGTAGTACTAAGCATCAAAAATTAGTAGAATCAAAAGTTTAAAAAAAATGGGCTTGAGAACTATCTTTTGGTAACTGGTGATCTTGGTAACATTTTATTATTTATCTTTGAGCAATGACCAGACTGCGGTGGTTTAGTCAAAAGGGAAACTGAATCGAGATTAATATTTCCAGACACTAGGCGGTAAAGAAGAGCTTTAGTAAGTAGAAGTTACTGGAAAGGGATAGGTTTAAGAAAATTTTTTGGTAAAGACAGGAGGGACTTTACAATCCTTTTAAGCCAAAGAGATGGTGGCTACTAGAGAGAACTTAAAGACATGAGAAAGAAAAGGGGTAACTTACAGACTGAAAGAAATAGGGTCCAAGGCAAGGGGAGAAAGGACCTCAGAGAAACAAACAAGGGGTAGAATGAAGGGTACCTTTGTGGTGGGAGGCGCTGGGCATTTTCCTGGGTAGGGAGTGGAGGCAAAAGGAATGGAAATTAAGGGAGTTCAAGCACAAGGGACTCTATTTCCCTTTCAGTACAAAATACTATTGTATAAGAATACAGCATGACAGGGTGATGAAGAATGAAAAAGGAAACTGGTGAAGCTTGAAAAGGGTCACATTAGGGACACAGAAGAAAAGCTGCTTAGAAGTTACAGAGTAATCTCAAGGATCTGTGTGAATGTAGTCTAGGAATGTCTACTTTATATCACAGTCTAGGAAGGTATACTGATGCTAGTCAGCATCACTAGCAATCTTTCCCACTAGTAATCGACAATCTGTCTGGAGGTACAGACATGGCTCAATTGATTAACTGTTGTAATATTGTCAGATGCTCAAGAGATAATTAAGTTAAGGTTATTAATAAGAAAGCAATTAGTCATGGAGTCTTAGTTATTTCAGAAGAAAATAAAGACAAGAGAATATAAATAAAAGACAATACATGAGAAGTCAAGAAACTAGAGTTCTTGATTATATCTAAAAATAAGTGTTCATCTGTTTTCTATATATGCACAATCTACCAGAAAACATCAGTTAAAAACTCATGAATATTCTAAGATATCCTGTCTTTTCATAATGAAAAGAATGGTTGACAGAAAATATCTCAAGACTCTTGGCATTAAGAATTTATTTGGACTACTGATGAATAGCCAATGAGGTCTAAAACTAGAGACAACAAGTGCATTCCCCCCTTTAAAAATATGAAGATTATGTCAATATTAGATTTAGTTTTGGAACACAGGTCTACAGTGAAAGTTTTCTTACATTTGTTCTGGTTAATTAAACAAATAAAAGACAATTTGGAAGAAAAAAAGACAGGCAACTTTTATTATGAAAATAAAATAGCTAAAGGATTCTCCATACTAGAATTATGTTTATTCTCATGAACAAGGCATATTAATATTTCCTTTGAATGCTACATTTTAAGCTGAAAAACATATTTATCCATTCAAAATAAGCTTATAAATAACTTCCTCTTACCTGGCGTAAAGTACGGGCAACTATGCTTTCTAATACTGGTCCTCTATCTTCATGCAGCAAATGAACTTCATCAAGAATAAGGAGCTTTACAATCTGGGAAAGAGCTACATCCCCAACACTCTTTCTTGTCACTACATCCCATTTTTCCGGTGTGGTCACAAGCATCTATAAGACAAAATTTAAAAGGGGAAAAGTTACATAGGTTATTTAAAATTGAACTATGATATTCAGAATATTTTGGCCACCTCTACATAAATCAAATGAAAAGTGTTTAGAATAGCCTGGAATATCTAATTTACTATAGACAATAGTCATTTCAAGAAGAACTTTGTTTAAGCTGTGGCACTAAGCAGTTAAAGGTCACTGAAGAATTTGTCAGTGAATTGTAGGGTGAAGTGTACAAACATACAAGTTTTTTTAAAAAGTATCTTACAATATAAAAAAAAAGTAAGAACATTATTTCTTGAAGTAGCACATATTGATAATGATTTTTACTTGAAAAGTAACTAAAAATGATGAAAGCATTAAAAGGAAATGAAAGAAAAATCAACAATTTACTCTAGTGATAACCTAACTCTAAATAATGACAGATTAAAAATAACCTGAAATATAGTATCATAAATGTACCCAGAGATCACTTACTAATAATGCTTTTTATTGAAAGTCCTTGAAAAACATGACCATATGTTGAAAAACAAAAAGACACAGTAAACTTTAAATTAATGGCACATTAAAATATAAAATACAACTAGCTTGTTATTAGTAAACATTAGGAGGGGTACAAAGTAGATCATTAAATTACAATAATAACTACAAATTTGGCTATCTACCTCACCAACAGCTTAGAATAGTATGCCAGCCCTTTCTTATTAATTTTTAGAGAAATAATGCATTAACAATTAAATTATAAAATCAACATTTTCAGATATCAGAAAGCATCCCTAATTTGAAAATCCAAATTCCAAATGATCCAATGAGTATTTTCTTGGAGCATGATGTTAGCACTCAGGAACTTCTGGATTTTGGAGCATTTTGAATATTAGCTTTTCAAATTAGAGATGCCCAACCTCTACTACCAAATCTTAAAAATCCTTTCTAGTGTTTTGTTTTCTATACTTTAATTTCAGCACAGTAAGAAGTGGCTTCATTTATATTACTATTTTACCACTTCAGTTCCCTGAACTAAAATGGCTAGAAAATAAAGTGTCACATTTGCTTAATGAATTGGAACTCAAGCAAGACATTTCCATCTGCTCTTGCATTAGGGCCTGGGTTAACTGTCAATATTTCTACTGTCAACTTAAATTTATCTCACTACATGTATTTAATCCCTCAGCAGTATAAAAATTAGTATTCAAAACTGTTCCAATTTTAGCCTGTCCACTGGGAAAATGGCATAGTTAAGATGCTTATAAAACCACCATTATACCAAACATTTGGTGTATTTAATTTTTAAATGCTCATTAATTTGACAACAAAATCAAAGGACCCAAGACTTGCCCCAACCAATTCATCTTAAACATTGTTACTAAAAACTTTCCTTATAGCTGTATATAATAAAATTACACTATTTAGTTTTCTACAATTGTTTAAAGACTACTCTAAAGTATATTCCTCCTTGAGGAGGAGAAGAAAAAAACACAGTAAAAATTTTCATCTGAACTTTTAATGATTATTTGCATAATCTACTAATTGAATACTACAGCAACCCCTATATCAAACACACCAGAAGGCAGTGCTTCACTGAATGAAGAATGGCATGCCTAAATCCACATATTCATAGACTTGTCCCAAATGGAATTTTTTGAATTTTGAACTAAAGAATTATGAGAAAGATCATATTTTATTCATATTTTTACTCTAGAAATAGTTATTAGAGAGACAAGGATTAAAAATGTTTAATATTATTAACATGGCTTCACAAAGAACTGAGCCAGAATGAAGAGAAAGAAATCAAAACAGTAGTGTGGAGTGGGGAGGACAGACAGAAAAGTGGCAGTAGGAATCATTCTGAGGAGAAGAAATTTTTCCATAACTTCTTAAGAGTGTGGCTTACACATTTGCCAAAACAAACTGTATCTCTTCTATTTGACTATAAGTCAAAAAAAGTCTAAAAATAAATTTTTCTTCCCTAAAGATAAACTTCTGCAAACATAACACTATTCTCTATGTGTCACAAGTAACAATCAAATTACCTAAGTAGACATAACAAATCCAATATGTGAGTTTAGGAACAAACATTAAGCTGCACACATAAATGCTGCTATAGTAAATAACTATGATATAGGACTTAATGTTCAGTAAACACATGAGCCAAAAAAATTAACTGAAAATAATGATCTCTCAGCAGAAACCCTACAAGCCAGAAGAGAATGGGGGCCAATATTCAACATCCTTAAAGAAAAGAACTTTCAACCCAGAATTTCATATCCAGCCAAACTAAGTTTCGTAAGTGAAGGAAAAATAAAATTTTTTGCAAACAAGCAAGTACTCAGAGATTTCATTACCACCAGGCCTGCTTTACAAGAGCTTCTGAAGGAGGCACTATGTATAGAGGGGGAACAACCAGTATCAGCCACTTCAAAGGACCCATCAGTAAGCTGCATCCAGATCCATCTTACATGCAAGGATATACAGAGACTCAAAACAAAGGGATGGAGGAAGATTTGCCAACCAAATGGAGAGGAAAAAAAAAAAAAAGCAGTAGTTGCAATTCTCATCTCTGATAAAATAGACTTTAAAGTAATAGAAACCGAAAGAGATAAGAAGGACATTGTATAATGGTAGAGGGATCAATGTAACGGGAAGAGCTAACGACCCTAAGTCTATACGCACCCAATATAGGAGCACCCGGATACATAGGGCAACTTCTTGGTGACTTACAAAGAGACTTGGACTCCCACACAATAATAGTGGGAGACTTTAACATTACATTGTCAATATTGGATAAATTAATGAGACAGAAGGTTAAGAAGGATACCCGGGACTTGAACTTAAACCTCAAACAAGTAAACTTAATAAACATTTACAGAACTCTCTACTCCAAATCCACAAAATATACATTTTTTTTTCAGTAACACATCACATTTATTCTAAAAGTGACCACATGGTTGGGAGTAAATCACTCCCTAGCAATTGCATAGCATTTCATAGGTTTAAATGAAATATTGGTTGGCTGTTTGTTTGTTATTTTCCTCCCTTATTCCTTCCTGTCTCCATTGTATAACACAATTATTAGTATAAAAAAGCTTTTAATATCCATTTGTAGACTGCATTCTAGCCTGGGTAATAGAGCAAGATTCCCGTTCTCTCTCCCTTTTTTTTTTCTTCTTTTTCTCTTTATTTCATTCTTTTTTTCTTCCTTCTTTCTCTTTTTCTCTTTTTTCTAAAAAAAAATAAAGAAAAAAAAAACCCACAGAGAAAAGCAAACATGGAAAGGACAGGCAGAGACACACAGACATGGATAAATATCCTAGTGTACACATTCAGAAGCTTGGAGCCATTCAGGTGTAGTAGACACACAAGCATCTAAGTAAACACACACACGTACATAGAGGAAACCCGCACTTTCATGCACACAGATGCAAACTAAAAAAAAAAAAGAAAATAATGGATATATATTTTTTCACATTTCATTAAAAAACACACATACAAAAGAAGGGGGGAATGATATAGAGAGAGAAGGAGACAGAGAGAAGTGACACCACTATACAACTACCATAAAAGTTAGAATGAATGATAGAAAATACCAGAGAATATGTTTACAGAGGATGTGGTGCAACTAGAACTCTCCTAAAGTAACAGTGGGAATGTAAACTTACACGATCACTTTGAAAAACTGCTTGGTAACATCTAGTAAAGCTGAAATATGCATGCTTTGTGACCCAGCAATTCCATTTCCTAGTATACTATATACCCAACAAAAAAACACATATAAGTGCACCCAAAGACATGCATAAATATTTTTATTGCTGTATAATTTATAATACTCCAAAATCAAAAACAGATCAAATGTCCATCAACAATAACATGGATAAATAACAAGTAACAGATTTATACAATGGAATAAAATACAAACTATACAAAAAAATGAGTAAACTACTAAACTCTATGTGACAATATGGAAAAAAATTTCATAATGTTTAAGTACAATCTTTTTACCCTCTCTTTTCCTACTGTTTCCTTTACCAACAAGTCTCTTCCCCAAAAGGAAAGCATCCATAGCAGGGGATGGCCTCTGATTAATCTCATATTCCATGTTTATGGGGGCATATGTTAGCATTTAGGGAAGAAA
Organism: Ateles fusciceps; assembly: GCA_036589455.1. Taxonomy (NCBI): domain Eukaryota; kingdom Metazoa; phylum Chordata; class Mammalia; order Primates; family Atelidae; genus Ateles; species Ateles fusciceps. The sequence goes on along the minus strand of JAZHEH010000065.1, from coordinate 31,014,850 downwards.
GCCCACTTGGTGATAGAAGAATACATGAGAAAAAGTCATGCCAATTCAATCTCATTTCCACTTCAGATAAGATGGTAGTGAAGAGAAAGTACTAGATACAGTATACACATAGTTTTCAGTATATACTGAAACTTTTGAAAGTTTGCCCATGATATTTTTGACTAAGACAAATTAGGGAAGGTTGGTAATACAATTATGATTTTCTGAACAATCTCACTCAAAGACTGGTTCTTTAACAACAAGAGCACAAAATAAATCAAAATAGCCATTATTTTAGAATGAAGGAGCTAGTGTGAGGGGGAAATAAGAGAGGGAGAGGATTAGAGAAATTAAGAGGAAGAGAAAGAGATAAGGAGGCAGAGAGAATGTGTGTGTGAACAGAGAAAGAGGGCATTTTATGGAAACGTTTCAACTTCTTGAACAAACTTCTAAAAGAAGATCTTGAACAAAGATCTGACAAAGCAAATGTGTGTTGGAAGCTATGCTTCAATTTTTCTTTAGTGAAGAACAACTAGCTAGTCAATGATAGCACCTCAATCCATAAAACCTTCCAATTTTAGTAAATTGTTTCATTATACATAAAATGGAATCCTAAAATTTTAATTACTATTGAGAATACATATCTGGCTTAAGACACGAAAATGTTTGCAATGCATAAAAGTAGCCTGCTGTATGTTTAACTCATCTTGTTATAGCTATTGTGAAGTTATGCAAGTTATATTGATACTATATTACGTTTTCAATAATTTATCATTTTGACTATTGGAAAAGTTTGTTTCTTTGAAGCACATGGCTAAAAGATAAATTTAAAATTTTAAATCAAAAGGAATATACAAATTTTAAAGATAAAAGTATAATTTGTCTTTATAATATTTAAAGTTGATTTTGAAATTTTTAGTACTTAGTAGAAAACTGGGAGCAAACCATTTAAACTAATTACCCATGTGACTTTTTTTAAACCAGAATGATAAAATATCAAAACATAGCCATCAAAATCCAACAGTATATTATATATCATCAAATCTCAGGAGCCACTGATTCCAGCTATAGCATATTTTATTGTCATGGAAAGGTGAAAAAAAGTACCACTGGGCTGTGTGCAATGGCTCACAACTGTAATCCCAGCACTATGGGAGGCCAAAGTGGAAAGATGATTTGAGATCAGGAGTTTGACACCAGTCTGTGAAGCATAATGAGACCTGGCCACTAGAAAAAAAATAAATAACTGGACATGGTTGCACATGCCTGTAGTCCTAGCTCTATAAAGGGCTGAAGTGGGAGAATCACTTGAGCCCAGGCATTCCGGCCTGGGAGACAGAGCAAGACTCCATCTCACAGAACAATACAAAACAAACCCCACTACCAAATAAATTTTCAAAATGCATCTTACAATTGATAAAATATGGTACATTTAGTTGAAAAATGTTAGGAATCTATTAACTAAGCTAAAGAACAACATTCGATGCTTGTCTAGTACGTCTTCTGCGGTGAAACAGCCTGGAATTGTTACAAATCACATTCTAATACTATAGGTGTAGACCAGGCAATAGCTTGCAAGATTTAAAAAATACTGTCTTCCTTTTTAAAATACATAATCACATACTCAGTCAAGTAATAAGCTTATAAATTATATGAATGTTTTAATTTAAAGATTAAAATGTCACATGGTTTACATTCCATAAACATACATATAATTAGTTATACTAACCTCTGATTTACAAATGTTAGTTCTGATTGATGGCAACAGTCCTCATAATGGAATCTGACAGTTTGCAGATTATACCTGCCCCTTGGGACTCTACAACAAATCAGTTAGTTCCAACTACTTCCTCTTCAACATTTTTTATGTTCCCTTCTCTCCCATCAATTCACATGCATGAATGCACACTCACACACATAAAGCATAAAGTCTCAAATATTGAGTTTTTTATGTCAAGGATGGTGGCTTTCAATTACAAAATAAAAATGTATTCAAGTACCAAAGTATTCTCACAGCATATTGTTTGTTGAAAAGTACAGGTAAAGCTAAAGCACAAAGAGTGTCACCTGAAATGTATCTTGGTATTTTCATGTCAGGAAAAAAATATGATACTATTTTTAGCTAAAATTTCAAATTGACATTTACAAAAAACCAAAGCATAATTTAATAAGAAATTCTAAAGCTTTGAAGGAACAGAGCAGGAAATGCTGGGAATCAGGGAGAGAAGTTCTTCTATTCGAAACTGAACATGTAAAAAAAATACTTCCCATACTATTTGTGTTTACATCTGAAATACAATTCTCTTTGCATCCTTTTGTTTATTAAGACTTTCTTCATCAATCCCAGAATATACATACCGAAGTCTAGCCTCATTAGCATAAGCTTGTAAAAAAAGGAACACAATACTTTCTTACCCCGAAACCTTAATTACATGTAATTGATAAAAATACAAAATTGTTTATATTTCTGTTTATATAAATCATAAAGTCCTTGTTCATCATTCTAACTTCTTATCTTCAATACTCCAGGATTTCATTCCATTAATGTCTCATAGAGTAGGCGACTGCTACAACTTAGAATGTCTCTTCGTACTCATAAAAACAGTTTGTTGTTGACATGTGACTAATCTGTGGTAGCAACCTGTCCTGCAGTGAGATCTAATCTTTACAATTGGGATATTCACAGAGAATAGGTTTCCTTGATTTATTGTAAAGTTGTGTTTTTCAAATCAGACTGGTTTTTTTATACTATTTGAAAGCAAAAACAAAACAAAACAAAACAAAACTTTGAACACTTGATAGTCACTACCTTTTACTGCCACATTTGTAAAGCCCAGTTTGAGGATCAATCTCTTACTAAAAAGAAACACTTTAAAATGTCATATTGCAGGCCGAGTGCGGTGGTTCACGCCTGTAATCCCAGCAATTTGGGGACCGCAGCAGGCGGATCACTTGAGGTCAGGAGTTGGAGACCAGCCTGACCAACATAGCTAAACCCAGTCTCTACTAAAAATACAAAAACTAGCCAGGCGTGGTGGTGGGTGCCTGTAATCCCAACTACTTGGGAGGCTGAGGCAGGAGAATCGCTTGAACCCAGGAGGTGGAGGTTGCAGTGAGCCGAGATAGTGCCATTGCACTCCAGCCTGGGTGATAGAGCAAGACTCTATCTCAAAAAAAAAATAAAAATAAAAAAGATCATGAAGTCCTACTGCAATGCCACACTACTATACCTTAAATGTGATGAACTAAATAAATGTATTCTGCGGTTCTCCACAAAAAAAGACTCAAAATAATAAAAATTTTATCTCTTCAAACTAACTCCACAGTCAATATTAAGAGGTTACATTTATTTGAGAATAATTAATCAAAAGTTTATTTGGGGTACACTTTTGGGAAAGAGAGACAAAGGAGAGGGGGGAATCTAAAACCTTATCAACAAATTACAGTAAATGACCGTAATTAAGAAATATTTTTGTAGTTCCTTATTGTTCACACATTTCAATTGCTTACATCATTTCCCTTTTAATTGGACAAAGAACAAAGACAGAACATGGATACATCTATAAATTTAACCAAAATTTATGTTTATCCAAGAAGAGCTTCCTGATAAAATTTGTGACGAACTCAATCACTCAATGTCCTTAGACATGTGTCTATGGTTAGAATACAAAGAAAACTAGTAGGTTATACTTTGAGAAAATGTAGCAAAGCAGGAGAGAAATGTGGTCCAAACTCTTTCACACACAATGTTATGAGATGCAATGATCATCTATGTGGCACAGCTGTCCCAATTGGAGTAGCTGCCACTGCCACAGCCTATACCTCAGGGTATAGGCTGTACTATATATACTTATATATATATATATATAATATCCACAGTATATATATATATATATATATATATATATATATATATAACTAATATAGCACAAATATGACTGTAGTGTACAGTCAAGAGAAATTATACATTTTTTTTTGTATTCTCTCTTCCATTTCCTACAATCTAACAAACAACACTGGAAAAAAGATCAAGGAACAATTACTTGCCATTGGTTTTGAAGTGGCTTAACAGAAGCTCACATATACTAAAAATAGGGTTTAGTAAAGCGATAAAGGAGAAAAGCAAATATGACCAAAGTAAACATAATATGTGATTATATATAAAACGTTGCCCTAAGCTTTTGACACTATATTGAGAAAGAAAAACTGGCACATAGCTTCAAATAGAGACAAACAGAACCTCAATAAAAGTGTTATTCTGGCATCAAACTTTAAGAGCGGTTTCTTCTATAGAACACCATTCTGGAGACTGAATGATACAGTATGTTCACTCAGTGACCATCTTGTTCTGTAAAATTTGTTCCCCAATGTGGCAATATTGGGAGGTGGAGCCTGGGTGGTATTTGGGTCATGGGGTCAGATCCCTTATGAATATATTAATGCCTTCTTTCTGGGGGTGAGTGGATTTTCTCTCTATGAGTTCCCAGAAGAAGTGGCAGTCAAAATGATCCTGGAACCTACCCACCAACCAACCCCTGCACTGGCTCCCCTTTCCATTTCTGCCAGTTAGCTGAATCAGCCTGAGGCCCTCATCAGACACTGATGCCCAATCTTGAACTTTCCAGTCACCTGAATTGTGAGCCAAATAAATATCTCTTCTTTATAAACTACCCTGTCTCAGGTATTCTGTTGTAGCAACACTAAATGGACTAAGAGAACAATACTTTCAGAATAAATGCAACAGCAACCTCATGAGGCAATTGCTTATAGTTCTTTCAGATAAAATCCGAAAGCTTAACATTAAAACTCAACCTCTTGAAAGCAATTTCATTCATTATTTCTTAAATTAAAAAATGCATGAATTTGTAAAGCATTCTAATCACAAAGAGACTCTCCCATCTCTTCTCCACTAGCTTGTTCTTCTTCCCTAAAACGTAACCATTGCTTACTATATATTCTTTTAAAAAAGAACAAACAAAAAATGCATATATATATATATATGTATATACATATGCTCTCAAAAATTTTACACAAATGGGACAAAGGACACTGTGACCTGTCTTATGACAGTTCCTGTAGGAGCTACAATAATGTTGTCAGAGGTAGCTGTCCAATTTGATGCAAATTAGTAATGCCCAGAGAAATCTTTCTCATTTTTCTTGTTCTTTTTCTTTGGGGGGTAGAAGTGGTACGTGGGGGGCAAGGAAGCTTTTGTAACTACCATTAAGTAAAGCAGAGCTTCTGGATAGTGGGAGAAGAATTGTTTACCACCAGGTGACAATTAGAAAGGGGATTCTCATTACTTGATGAACAATGGAAAACACTGACTGAAGATTAAATAGATACTATGCACTTATATCATCTTCCTTAAATATAATTTATTAAAACTGTTTTTGATATGACATAAATATCAGATATTTCAACAAGACTCACAAGCACAAAACCTGAAGTACTTTTTATTAACTACAGTAATATGATGCAATTATTATAAAAAGACTATAACATCAGACTGAGTAGTTTGAGTACCTGCCATGGTACTTATAGCAGTGTGACCTTGGGCAACTGAAATTCTCCCTTCTTCAATTTTCTCAACTGTAAAATGGAGATTAAAACAGTACTTATCTTTTAGGTTTGTTGTGATTAAGGGAATTATTCCATAAAAAAAGATTACAGCACAAAGCACATACTAAGCTTATGTAAGTGCCTGCTATTATTATTGCTGTCCCTATCCCCAATCCTATACCACCATCACTACTACCACTATTCTGGCCAATTAATAACTGGTTAAGACACATCAGGGAAACCACTAGGTGCCACATCAGCGAAAAAATAAAATCATAAGCAAAGTAGTAGCCCAAAATGTCTACACTGGCTTAATTACAAATTAAAATTTGTTAATTACCTATGTAACAAAACAAATTTACCTACTCTGCAAAACTAGTTGATGCTAGAAATGATTTAACAAAATATCACCTTTTACTTCTTCTAGATAACATATCCCTATTTCTGAGAACACATTGATTGATACCAGAACCATTATCTCCAATCCTAATCAGAATAAAATCATAGAGCACAGCTGTCCCAATTGGAGTAGCTGCCACTGCCACAGCCTATACCTCAGGGTATAGGCTGTACTATATATACTTATATATATATACATATAATATCCACAGTATATATATATATATATTACTAATATAGCACAAATATGACTGTAGTGTACAGTCAAGGGAAATTATACATTTTTTTTTGTATTCTCTCTTCCATTTCCTACAATCTAACAAACAACACTGGAAAAAAGATCAAGGAACAATTACTTGCCATTGGTTTTGAAGTGGCTTAACAGAGCTCACATATACTAAAAATAGGGTTTAGTAAAGCGATAAAGGAGAAAAGCAAATATGACCAAAGTAAACATAATATATGATTATATATAAAACGTTGCCCTAAGCTTTTGACACTATATTGAGAAAGAAAAACTGGCACATAGCTTCAAATAGAGACAAACAGAACCTCAATAAAAGTGTTATTCTGGCATCAAACTTTAAGAGCGGTTTCTTCTATAGAACACCATTCTGGAGACTGAATGATACAACCTAAAGTCAATAAAAACATTGTGTGTTATATGTTAAGTAGGAAGGTGCTGCTAAAAGTTATCCTTTTTTATTTTAACAACATAATTCTCAGCAAGGGTAGAAGCATATTAGAAAGGGCAAAATATCAGTGTATGTCATAGGAAAATGTTCCCCAAGTGATCTGATATTACAATTTAAGAACAATTGGTTAAATCTGATGAATTTCTAGGACCCCAAGACTCCAATATCTACTCTCTATTCAACTATTTCTCTCAATTATTACCCTGATTTCATTTAAGGAAATCACTTGCCAAAATGACTTTACAACACTGTCTGCAATGGTTGAGAGCTGAAGTTACTCTGTAGGTTTCCCTGCATGGGGTACTTTCATTATCTTTAACTACTAATTTACTATGAGAAAACAGCTTTGTACTTTAATAAGCACTTGTTTGATTGAAAGTGTTGTTTAACATCTTACTTTATTTTTTTGAAGCTTTGCATTTTTCCCTTACGAGAAGAGTTCATTCAGTAGTTGTATTATCAATTTGCATAAATTCTCCTTTTATTAGAGATATTAAAAATCATTAGTAGAGCCATTTTGGATGGTAAATTTGGCAACATTTATCAAATTTAAAATGCACAAACCCTACATTCAGCAATCTTGCTTTCATAATTCCATCTCAGAAAAAGGCAGACACAATGAACATTCATAAGGTTTTTTTGAAGATAATAAGGTAGATCTCTACATACACACATAAAATTAAGTGAAAAAGACAAAATATTATGCATTTTATACAAACACACACACAAAGTATGATACAATTTTTCTTAAACTAAAATAAAACTACATGTAAAAGTGTTTCTCTACATTCTTCAGCTCCTTAAGAATTTAGGAGGCTTTTCTTAAACCACATACCCTAGTAATATTTCCTTTTCATATGCTTCTGTGGCATCTCCATATCCACATTTTCGATTTTAGCATGAACTATACTTATTGCTTGCTCCCTCAATTCACCCACAAGTACAACAAAGGGAGAAACAGTAACTCTCTGGACTACTGTATCCACAATGCCTTGAGGTGGTCTGACACATGAAACACACTCCAGTAACTCTTGATAAATTATATTTTTTGCAGGTAATAATTATTGATCCTACAATATTGGTGATAACTATTCTTGTCTAATGGGAAAATAGAACAAAGTATATTTACATTTAATAGTAGGATTTATATAATGTAAGCTCTACTGTGTAGCTATGTAGGTTTAAAAAGTTCCTTTAAGACATTGTCATATATATATATATATATATATATATATATATATATAGGATTTGTGAATTAGAGAAATGTTCTCCTCCCTAATCTGTTTACATACACTTAACCTCATTGAAAACTCTAAATGTGTATAAAAGCAAAGAAGTACATTTACTGCAACTTGCACAAAGGCACTAGTACCCCCATTGCCCAGTCCTTGGCCTAATGAGATGATGCTCCCTGTGTCCAGATATCATTTCCCTGAGAATGAATGTTGTTAAGGAAAGGTGGAATCTTAATGGCTCCCCTTGGATCTAAGCTAAACTAAGTGGCCTAGATCCTCATTTATTCTGGAAGAGCTAAACTGTATTTCAAGGTATCATTAAAAGAGGAATGAGGCTGGGCACTTTGGGAGACTGAGGCAGGCAGAATGCCTGAGCTCAGGAGTTCGAGACCAGTCTGGGCAACACGGTGAAATCCCATTTCTACTAAAATACAAAAATGTAGCCAGGCATGGCAGTGTGTGCCTGTAGTCCCAACTACTCGGGAAGCTGAGGCAGGAGAATTGCTTGAACCCAGGAGGCGGAGGTTGCAGTGAGCCAAGACGGTGCCACTGCACTCCAGCCTGGAGGACAGAATATAAATAGAACATTCTATGATCAGGACTCAGATTTTTAACTTTTATTTTAATTTCAGGGGTATATGCGCAGGATGTGCAGGTTTATTACATAGGAAAACATGTGCCATGGTGGTTTGCTGCACATATCATCCCATCACCCTAGGTATTAAGCCCAGTATCCCTTAGCTATTCATCTTGATGCTCTCCCTCTCTTGCCCCCAACAGGCTCCAGTATGTGTTGTTTCCCTACCTGTGTTTATGTGTTCTAATCATTCAGCTACCACTTATAAGTGAGAACATGTTGTGTATGGTTTTCTGTTCCTGCATTAGGTCACTGAGGATAATGGCTTCCAACTCCATCCATGTCCCTGCAAAGGATATGATCTCATTCCTTTTTATGGCTGCATAGTATTCCACGGTGTACAGACAACACATTTTCTTTATCCAGTCTATCATTGATAGGCATTTAGGTTGATTCCATATCTTTGCTACTGTGAATAATGCTGCAATGAACATACATGTAAATGTATCTTTATAACAGAATGAGTTATATTCCTTTACATATCCAGTAATAGGATTGCTGGTTCAAATTGAATTACTGCTCTTGGTCTTTGAGGAATCACCACAGTGTCTCCTACAATGGTTAAACTTATTTACACTTCCACCAACAGTGTAAAAGCATTCCTTTTCCTCCACAATCTCACCAGCATCTGTTGTTTCTTGACTTTTCAGTAATAGTCATTCTGACAGGCATGAGATGGTATCTCATTGTGGTTTTAATTGCATTTCTCTAATGATCAGTGATGTTGAACTGTTTTTCATGTTTGTTGCCTGCATGTATGTCTTCTTTGGAGAACTGTCTGTTTATATCCTTTGCCCACTTTTTAGTAAGGTTGTTTTTTTCTTGTAAATTTGTTTGTGTTCCTCGTATATGCTAGATATAAGGCCTTTGTCAGATGGATAGACTGCAAAAGTTTTCTCCCATTCTGTAGGTTGTCTGTTCACTCTGACAACAGTTTCTTTTGCTGTGCAGAAGCTCTTTAGTTTAATTAGATACCATTTGTCAATTTTTGCATTTGTTGCAATTGCTTTTGGCATTTTTGTCATGAAATCTTTGCCTGTGCCTATGTCCTGAATGGCATTGTCTAGATTTTTCACTAGGATTTTTATAGTTTGGAGTTTTCTATTTAAGTCTTTAATCCATCTTGAGTTACTTTTTTCATATGGTGTAAGGAAGAGGTCCAGTTTCAACTTTCTGCATATGCTAGCCAGTTCTCCCAGCAAAATTTATTAAATAGGGAATCCTTTCCTCATTGCTTGGTTTTGTCAGGTTTGTCAAAGATCAGATGGTTGTAGGAATGCAGTCTTATTTTTGAGTTCTCTTTTCTGTTCCATTGTTCTATGTCTCTGTTCTTGTAACAGTACCATGCTGTTTTGGTTACTGTAGCCTTGTAGTATAGTTTGAGGTCAGGTAGCATGATGTATCCAGCTTTGTTCTTTTTGCTTAGGGCTGACTTGGCTATCTGGGCTTCCTTTTGTTCCACATGAATTTTAAAAGAGTTTTTATTTCTAATTCTGTGAAGAATGTCAATGCCAGCAATTTTAGCACATTGATTTTGCATCCTAAGATATTCCTAAAGTTGCTTATCAGTTTAAGAAGCTTTTGGAGTGAGACAATGGAGTTTTCTAGATAAAGGATCATGTCATGTGCAAACAAGGATAATTTCACTTCCTCTCTTCCTCTATGAATACACTTTATTTCATTCTCTTGCCTGATTGCCTTGGCCAGAACTTCCAATATTATGCTGAATAGAAGAGTTGAGAGAGGGCATCCTTGTCTCGTGCTGGTTCCGGCTTTTGCCAATTCAGTATGATACTGGCCACGGGTCTCTGTCATATATGACTCTTACTATTTTGAGGTATGTTCCTTTAATACATCGTTTATTGAAATTTTAACAGGAAGCGATGTTGAATTTTTTCAAAGGCCTTTTCTGCATCTTTGAGATAATCATGTGGTTTTTGTCTTTCGTTCTGTTTAATACAATGTGGTTTCTGCATCTATTGAGATAATCATGTGGTTTTTGTCTTTAGTTCTGCTTACACAATGAATCACATTTATTCATTCCTGTATGTTGAACCAGCCTTGCATCCTACTATAAAGCCAATTTGATGATGATCGATAAGCTTTTTGTTATGCTGCTGGATTTGGTTTGCCTGTATTTTATTGAGCATTTTGCATTGAAGCTCATCAAGAATACTGGCCTCACGTTTTGTTTTTTGTTGTTGTATCTTCCAGGTTTTGGCATCAGGATGATGCTGGTCTCACAGAATGAGTTAGAGAGAAGTCCCTCCTTTTCAATTTTTTAAAATAGTTTCAGTAGAAGTGGTGTACCAGCTCTTTGTACCTCTGGTGGAATTCAGCTGTGAATCCATCTGGTACTGGGCTTCTTTTGGTTGGTAGACTATGTATTACTGCCTGAATTTCAGAACTCACTATTGGTCTATTCAGGGATTCAATTTCTTCCTGGTTCAGTTTTGGGAGTGTATATGTATCCAGGAATTTGTCCATTTCTTCTAGATTTTCTAGTTTTTGTGCACAGAGGTGCTTATAGTATTCTCTGCTGGTAGTTTGTATTTCTGTGGGATCACTAGAGACATATCCCTTATCATTTCTGATTGTGTTTGATTCTTCTCTTTCCTTCTTTATCAGTCTAGCTAGTGGTCTAACAATTTTGTTAAGTTTTTCAAAAACCAGCTCCTGGATTCACTGATTTTTTTTTGAAGGGTTATTTATCTTTCTATGTCTTTCGGTCAGCTCTGATCTTGGTTGTCAATCTCGTCTTCTGCTAGCTTTGAGGTTTGTTTGCTCTTGGTTCTCTAGTTTTTTTAGTTGACATGTTAGGTTGTTAATCTGAGGTCTTTCTTTTTGATGTGGGCATTTAGTGCTATAAATTTCCCTCTTAATACTGCTTTCACTGTGTCCCAGAAATTCTGGTATACTGTCTCTTTGTCCTCATAATTTTCAAAAAATTTCTTGATTTCTGCCTTATTTTCAATATTTACCTAGGATTTATTCAGGAGCAGGTTGTTTAATTTCCATGCAGTTGTGTGGTTCTGACTGAATTTTTTAATCTTTAGCTCTAATTTGATTGCACTGTGGTCTAAAAGACTGTTGATTATTATTTTGGTTTTTATGCATTTGCTGAGGAGAGTTTCACTTCTGATTATGTGATCAATTTCAGAGAAAGTGCCATGCAGCAATGAGAGAAATGTATATTCTGTTGACTTTTGAATGGAGAGTTCTGTAGATATTTATCAGGTCCACTTGATCTAAAGCTGGGTGCAGATCCTGAATATCTTTGTTAATTTTCAGTCTCAGTGATCTGTCTAGAATTGTCAGTGGGATTTTAGTCTTCCACTATCACTGTGTGCAAATCTAAGTCTCTCTGTAGGTCTCTAACAACATGCTTTATGAATCTGGGTTCTCCTGTGTTGGACACATATATATTTAGGATAGTCAACTCTTCTTGTTTAATTGCACCCTTTACCATTATGTAATCCCCTTGTCTTTTTTGATCTTTGTTGGTTGAAAATCTGTATTGTCAGAAAGTAGGATGGCAACCCCTGCTTTTTTCTGTGTTCCATTTGCTTGGTAAGCTTTCCTCCACTCCTTTATTTTGAGTTTATGTGTGTCTTTGCCTATGATATGGTTCTCTTCAAAACAGCAGACCAATGGATCTTGGCTCTTTATCCAGCTTGGCATTGTGTCTTTTAATTGGGGCTTTTAGCCCATTTACATGAAACATTAATATTGTTATGCATTAATTTGATCATGTCACCATAATGTTGGCTGGTTATATGGTTTCTTCATAGTGTTGTTGCTCTGTTTAATTCAATGTGTTTTTGTAGTGGCTGGTATTGGTTTTTGCTTTCCATATTTACTGCTTCCTTGCATGGCAGGCCTGGTGGTGATGAATTCCCTCTGCATTTGCTTCTCTGAAAAGGATCTTCTTTCTCCTTCACTTATGAAGCTTAGTTTGGCCAGATAGGAAATTCTGGGTTGGAAATTCTTTTCTTTAATAGTGTTGCATATTGGCCTGCAATCTCTTCTGGCTTGGAGAAGCCAGATGGGTTCTACTGAGGGCAAAAGATTTGAATACACACATCACCAGAGAAAATATATCGTTGCAAAAAAAAAAAGAAACATGAAAAGATGTTCAACATCATTAGTCACTAGAGAAATACACATGAAAATCACAAGATGATACTACATACCCGCTAGAATAACTAAAATTACAAAGAGTACCTATACAAGTATTGAAGAAGATATGGAGATACTGGAACTTGAATACTTGGCTAGCGGATGGTAAAGCTCCTTGGGAATACAGTTCAGTAGTTTCTCAAAAAAACATCTACTATATGGTTCAGCAATTCCACTCCTAGGTATTTATCCAAAAATAAATGCATATGTCCATACAAATATTTGTACATGAATGTTCATAGCAGCTTTATTTGTAACAGCCAAAAACTGGAAGCAAGTCACATGTCCATAAAAATTAAAGAGAGAAACAATTCATGGTATAACCAAGCAACTTGATACTACTTAGCACTACCAAAACAATGAACTATTAATACATACAACAACATAGATAAATATCAACATTAATTATGTGAGTGAAAGAAGCCAGATAAATATTATAAATATTTCCACATATATAAATATTTTTAAAATGTAAACAAATCTATAGTCACATTAAGTATTTCAATGGTTGTTTGGGGACAGCAGGAGGAAGAAAGAGGGATGAATTATTTCTGTTGTGATGATGGTTTCATAGGTATACACATGTCAAAAATCATCAAATTGTATTTTTAAAACATAAATTTTGTGTACATTAGTTATCCACAATAAAGTTGATATAAAATATTTAAAGATCAATCAGTCTACATGCATTAAATGTATCGTGTAGTATCTAGCACTTTCCTTAGAATATAATTTATTATTATATTCTTTTCCAGTAAAAAAAATAATTCTGAAATTTAGGAATGAATGAATAGCTTTCATCCTCTTATTTAGAAAAATGATTAAATTTAAAATAAGAGCCTTCTTTTAAATCAAATCTTCAAAAGGTTTTCTCCCGGGATCAATTCTATAGATTACTGATCGGGCAAAGGGATAAGTCAAAGAGAAGTCTACTTACATCCAAATAAGAACCACTCACATTTACTCTATTGCCATTTCTAAACAGGGAAGAAAATCATCTACCTTTTTCTTTCTCCTTAAATTGTAAGAGTCAGGTATAGTTTGAACAGTTAATGTAGCACAATCATCAAGTCAATACTTTAGGCTATTTTTCATGAAGTATAGTAAGTTAGGGGAATAAATTTAAAAAAAATGAGGAAGCAGAAATAAATTAATATTTGTTGAAAACCAATTATGTGCCAACCATTATCCTCAAATCATTTTTCATACATTGTACCAACTAATAACAGTAAAACAACATGTTTCTGAATATTTTAGTCTTCTATAACTTGATGAAAGAAGGCATTATCCAGTGAAAATATTTTTATGATAAATGGGAAAGTCTAAAGTGCATAGATATTATTCTTTCAGACTGTTAGTTTTGGACTTCTGCGCCTGCTTAGATGCTGTTGAATCCCCAACAAAATGCACCACATCTTTCACACAACGTATTCATTTGCTCAATATTTAAATATATATGAAATATTTTAAATATATGAAATATTTTACAATATATACATTAAACAATAATGAGAACTGAAGTATTATCTTTGAAAATAATCTTAATTTTTTTAGACATAGCAGATCCAAAATTAGTTTGCATGCAGTTGTGCTTTCATGACTGGAGAGAAAAAAAAAGACTTCTACCTGGAGCACCAAGAAGTGGATAACCTATAGCCCATTCTATGAGTAAGTGTAGAGGACTGCACTGTATACATGCCTATCATCCAGAAGCAAAAAAGACAAAGAACACTTTGAAGGGCCAGGACCCAATGAACCTTTGAGCTTAGTCTATGCTGATGGCTAAAACTGAAGACATCTCTGGTGATGTGATTGATAAATATGAGTAAGAGGAAATTTCCCTTTCCTGAAGTCCATGAAGAATCAACTGTAATACTAAAAGGGAACAATTTGTTCTCCTACATATCAACTTAGTTTTTGAGATATTCTTTTTGCCTCTTCCCTGTCAAACAGTGTTCAATTTGCTGTAGGTGAGTGAGTGAAAAATGTTGTTCTTAATAAGTAAGTCATGAGAAGTGCACAGTTAACTTGGTATATCTAAGACAATGGATACTCTGCAACTATCAAATGTCACATAATATGAACTAGTATTTAATAATATGCAAAAAAATATTTCCTGGAAAAAGAATTTAACAAAACAATATACACCAACTTTTGTTTTCAAACATTTTACTAGAAAAATGATTAAAAGTGTATATACTAAACATCTCTGTAATCTGCATTTTAAAACTTTTCTACAATAAAAATATTATCCTTTTAGAATCAGAAAAGGTTGTGGGGCATGGAAATACTAAAAATAAAACTAACTTTTAATTTGAATTCATTTTTAAAAGTGCTACAAAGCCATAGAAATGAACAACTATGTAACAACATACATTGAAAATGACCTTTAGGATTCAAAATAGTTTAAAATATATGATCTAAAATAATATTTATCATAAAGAAGAATGCCCTCTAATGTTCTGGTGACTTTGATTATCCAAGAACAATAGGTAGTAAATATGTCTATGTAATGTATTCAACCAAGGTTAAAATCAATGATGAATCCAAGCACAATTAATTTCCTTTAGAAAACTATGAGTTTAATGGCACAAAGCTCTGAAAAATAAGATTACATATATTTCTAGTACTGATATATAGAAAAAAATTTTATGTAAAATTATGTCAAATAATTTTTACATATAAAATTAATATTTAATGTGTAAAATATAAAGTCAAGAGAAACTACATAGATTAACCAGGGAAGTTACAGAAAATACAGCTCTCTACAATTCCTGTAAATAACAGCTCAAACTTATATTTTAGGTTTATAGAAAATTTGCAGTTCAAAGTATTCCAGAAAAATAATTCTAATAAAAACCCAAACAGATCTTTGATGTAATGCAAGAGTTCAATTTCAAAATTAAAATGTTTAGTACATAGCTAAGGCTATTCTAATACATGAGAATGAAATAAGGAGGCAGAATTTGCTTTACAATCATGACTTATTCTAAAATAACAGTAATTAAAACAGTGTAGTCTTCAAGGAAGGCCAGATACAGACAGACAGACACACACACACATACACACACACACACACACACACACACACACACCACCACCAACAACAACAACAACAAATACAGCTCAGTAATAGCTACAACAGAATTGAGAATGTAACAAAGATAATATTACAATTCACTAGAAAAGGCTAGAGAGATGATGACAAAATGGCTTTCTTTAGGTAAAGAAATAATATAATAACCCTGCTCTTACAAAAATAACAATAAAAGTCCGAGAGAGACTTAAGACTTAAATCTAAAAAATAAAACTTTAAATCATTCAGAAGAAAAATGTAGAACTTCATACACTTGGGATAAACTGGGATTTTCAGAAAACCTCAATGAACAAAAAAGGCACAAACCACAGAGAAAGTTGATAAAGTTGATTATCTTATAATTTTAAGTCTATATGACTAAAAAAGATAGAGCAGAAATATTTCATCTTTTTCTTGCTTATTACACCCAATAACCCTAGACAAAATGCATGAAAGAGACATGAGAAGACTCTAAAAAGTGAAAAAAGAAGTAGGACTGAATAAAGACATCAGTATTCACAGAAAGAGCTGGCAGGGAGTTCCTGGGTTTCTTTCCGTGTATCTGAGATGGGTGAAGAAGCCCACAACTCAGAAAGTCAATGGGTGCAGAACTAACTCCCCAAACAAACAAACAAAATAAGACTGCTCTTCTATACAAAGGACTGATAGGGGGCACTAAAGAGAAACAGAATCTTTTTGACAACACCCCTCAAATACCACAGAGAATGAAAGCGCTCCTCTCCCAACTCACTGTGTCTGAAGACTGGCACTGAGGAGTGGGAACAAGTGTAAATAAAGTATTGACTACCATCTCACCCAGGTAGTAACAAGTAAGGAGATTTAAATAGGAAGCACTCTGATATCACAATACTCAAAAAGTCCAGGATGCAACTGAAAATAACGTCCTTACCAAAAGCCAGGAAAATCTCAACTCAAATGAGAAGACACATGTAGTAGACACTAACTCAGATGACAAAGATGTTGGAATTATCTGACAAGACTTTTATTTTCATTTTACTTTAAGTTAGGGATACATGTGTAGACGTGCAGGTTTGTTACACAGGTGTATGTGTGCCATAGTAGTTTGCTGCACCTAATGACCCATCCTCTGTTTCCTCCTCTCAACCTGTAACCCCCAACAGGTCCTGGTGTGTGTTATTTCCCTCCCTGTGTCCATGTGTCCTCATTGTTCAACTCCCCACTTCTGAGTGAAAACATGCAGTGTTTGGTTTTCTGTTCCTGTGTTAGTTTGCTGAGGATGATGGCTTCCAGCTTCATCCATGTCCCTGCAAAAGACATGATCTCACTCTTTTTTATGGTTGCATAGTATTCCATGATGTATATATACCACATTTTCTTTTTCCAGTCTACCACTGATGGGCATTTGGGTTGGTTCCAAGTCTTTGCTATTGTAAATAGTCCTGCAATAAAGGCATGTGTGTATGTGTCTTTATAGTAGAATTATTTATATACTTTTGGGTATATAACCAGTAATGAGATTGCTGAGTCAAATAGTATTTCTGGTTCCAGATCCTTGAGGAATCACCATACTGTCTTCCACAATGGTTGAACTAATTTACATTCCCACCAACAGTGTGAAGGCGTTCCTATTTCTTCACAGCCTTGCCAGCATCTATTATTTCTTATTGCCATTCTGACTGCTATGTGATGGTATCTCATTGTGGTTTTGATTTGCATTTCTCTAATGATCAGTGATTTTGAGCTGTTTTTCATGTTTGTGGTCCACATAAACCTCTTCTTTTGAGAAGTGTCTGTTCCTATCCTTTGCCCACTTTTTGATGGGGTTGTTTTTCCTTGCAAATGTTTAAGTTTCTTGCAAATATGTTTAAGTTCCTTGTAAATTCTGGATATTAGACCTTTGTCAGATGGGTAGATTGCAAAAATTTTCTCCCATTCTGTAGGTTGCCTGTTCACTCTGGTGATATTTTCTTGTGCTGTGCAGAAGCTCTTTAGTTTAATTAGATCCCATTTGTCAATTCTGGCTTTTGTTGCGATTGCTTTTGGCGTTTTTGTCATGAAGTCTTTGCTCCCATGCCTATGTCCTGAATTGTATTGCCTAGGTTTTCTTCTAGGGTTTTTATGATTTGAGGCTTTACATTTAAGTCTTTAATCCATCTTGAGTTAATTTTTGTATACAGTATACGGAAGGGGTCCAGTTTGAGTTTTCTGCATATGCCTAGCCTGTTTTCCCAGCAACATTTATTGAATAGGTGATCCTCTCCCTATTCTTTGTTTTTGACAGCTTTGTCAAAGATCAGATGGTTGTAGATGTGTGGTGTTATTTCTTGCAGTATAGTTTGAAGTCAGGTAGTGTGATGCTTCCAGATTTGTTCTTATTGCTTAGCCGTGCCATGCAGGGTCTTCTTTGATTTCCTATGGAACTGAAGGTAGTTTTCTCTAATTCTGTGAAGACTGTCAATGGTAGACTGGTGAGAATAGCATTGAATCTGTAAATTACTTTGGGCAGTATGGCCATTTTCATGATATTGATTCTTCCTATCAATGAGCATGGAAAATTTTTCCATTTGTTTGCATCCTCTCTTATTTCCTTGGGCAGTGGTTTGCTGTTCTCCTTGAAGAGGTCCTTCACATCCCTTGTTAGCTGTAGTCCTAGGTATTTTATTCTCTCTGTAGAAATTGTGAATGAGAGTTCATTCATGATTTGGCTTTCTGCTTGTCTGTTATTGCTGTAAAGGAATGCTTGTGATTTCTGCACATTGATTTTTGTATCCTGAGACTTTGCTGAAGTTGCTTATCAGTTTAAGGAGGTTTTGGGCTGAGATGATGGCGTTTTCTAAATAAAAAACCATGTCATCTGCAAACAGAGACAATTTGACTTCCTCTCTTCCTATTTGAATACCCTTTATTTCCTTCTCTTGCCTGATTACCCTGGCCAGAACTTCCAATACTATATTGAATAGGAGTGGTGAGAGAGGGCATCCTTCTCTTGTATCAGTTTTCAAAGGCTTTTGCCCATTCAATATGATATTTGCTGTGGGATTGTCACAAATAGCGCTTATTATTTTGAGATATGTCTCACTGATACCTAGTTTATTGAGAGTTTTTAACATAAAGGATGCTGAATTTTAGCAAAGGCCTTTTCTGCATCTATTGAGATAATCCTGTGGTTTATAGATTACATTTATTGATTTGCATATGTTGAACCAGCCTTGCATCCCAGGGATGAAGCCAACTTGATCGTGGTGGATAAGTTTTTTGATGTGCTGCTGGATTCGGTTCTGACAAGATTTTTAAAGCAATTACCATCAAAATCCTCAAGGAGCAATGTCAAACACCCTTGAAACAAATGAAAAAATAGAAATGTCTCAGCAAGGAAATAGAAGATAGTTTTAAAAACCTAATAGAAAGTGTGGAACTGAAAAGCATAATAACCTAACTTAAAAAACTCATTGGAAGAGTTCATTCACAGATTGTAGACAGCAAAATAAACAATCAGTGGAGTCAAACATAGATCAAAGAAGTCATCCAAACAGAACAGCAGAGAGAAAACAGATTGAAAAATAAAACAAAAAACAAAAACCCAGATCTCAGTGTCCTGTGGCATAATAACAAAAGAGCTAACATTCCTGTCAGCAGAATCCAAAAAGTAAAAGAGAAAACATGAAAGGTTGAAGAAATAAAGGCTGGAAATTTCCCAAATTTGACAAAGGACATAAATCTGCAGATTCAAGAAGCTGAGCAAACACTCAACAGGATGAACTTAAAGAAATTTACACCTAGGCACATCATAATAAAACTGTGGGAAACTAAAGATAAAGAAAGAATCCTGAATCTTTAAAGAAGCCCAAGAGAAACAACATATTAACTGTAAAAGAACAATAATTTGAATGGAGTAAATTTCTCTTCAGAAATCAGAGGCCAGAAAAAAAGTGGCATACATTTTAAGGGCTGAAAGAAAAGAAGGCCTGGCATGGTAGCTAATGTCTATAATCCCAGCACTTTGGGAGGCTAAGGCAAGAGGATTGCCTGAGCCAGGAGTTTGGGAACAGCCTGGGGAAACATGGCAATACCTCACTGCTACAAAACATAAAGATTAGCCAGACATGGTGGCATGCACCTGTAGTCTCTGCTATTCAGAAGGTTGAGAGGAGAGGATCGCTTGAGCGCAGAGGGCTGAGTCTGCAGTGGGACATTATTGTGCCACTGTAGTACAGCCTTGGTGACAGAGTGAGACCTTGTCTCTAAAAAATAAAAAAGATGAAGAAAAGAACGGACAACCCATGAATCAATTTCTAGCAAAAATGTCCTTCAGGAATGGAAGTGAAATAAAGACAACCTCAGATTTTATGCAGAAAGGCAGCAAGTGCCAGTAAGAATTGGAATTTAGAGAGTATTGGCCCAAGGTTACAACCCAACATGCATGACTATGGCTGCAAAAAAGAGGAGGGAAAACCATGGCTTAATTGGTGAAAGGTGCCCAAAATCAGATCTCAGAGCTGGGATTCAGAGCCAGTAAAGCAGCTTGAAATTTAAAGTGAAAAGCCCAATGCCAGGCTGAGAACTAAACAGTACATTTATGGGACTTAAGCATATAACTTACAGATATTCAGATAAAACTGTAATCTGGGCATATATATTTGCCCCTATCTCCATCTACCATTTATTCCCACCCTTATTCCATATATTGAAATAATCAATAGACTACATACCATAGGAAAACTTCCTTTGAAAGAAGAGCAGATCAGGGCAGTGTGACATCGAACATTGCCTATGATCTGAGCTCATGCATATACATAGCACCCATGCCCTGTCAACCACACTTGCTGGAGCTTTGATCTAGCAGAGTTATACAAAGAAAATTCAGATTTGCCTTCACAGTTGCTTGGGCCTAGAGATCTAACAGAATCTCCCTCTATCCTCAACCAAAAAATAAACAAAAACAAAACTTGAAATAACCCATCTCAACTCCCAAAGGTATACAGGTAAATGCCTCCCCCTAAAAGGATGAGCAAACAAATATAAAACAAGAGAACAATTTCAAACTCAGAACAAATGCCTTGCTTTAACACATAGTTACTGCCAGGACAGGAGAAATCTTTTCTAAAATTTCTGACCAGTGTTTTCGCTTATGTTGAAAGGAACACTACTCAATGGTAGCACTGAAAAGTACAGTGAATGTTATAAAATAGTAACCCTTCATCAAGGATATATTTAGAGAGAGAAGTTTAAAACCAATGGTAGACACAGAATAATGAAAAATATGGTTGGAAAAGTAGATCAGTGTTTTAACCGATGACAAATTTATGGTGCTTTTCAAAGTTGCACAAAATTGCTTTTTGGCTGCACACCAAAAAAGTATTTGTTGTCTGTAATGATTGTTTCTCCTAACAGTAAATCTTAGAATTACATAATTCTTTCTTGTAAAAGGAAATTTTACATTCAAACCTCAATAAAATCATAACTACTGCTACACCTGATGGTCCCTAGTGAACCACAAAATACATCACATCTCATATTATACTTAATTTATACAAGATTCTTAACAAGCTAGGTAGTTGGACTTAATTCAATAAGCAATAAAGAACCAATGAAAGTTTATGAGCAAGACAGTAATATGATCAGAATAGCATGGCAAAAAAAAATTACAAATGAGATTAATTTACCTTCCTATATTTAAAAAAAGATTAACAATACCGAGAAAGTTAGAAAAAATGACAAGGAAAAATTTAGATTATATTTAATTTAATCAATGCTGATTATTGGGAAACTTATTTACCAAAAATGTATAATAGGAATAATTATGAAGCTATTAAAAAATTATAAAATTGAGGGTGAGGAAAGTAAGAAATTAAAACTCCACATAAAAAGTTGAATATGTATGTACTCCCACCTTCTCTGCTTTGCTTTATCTATAGCCTAATCTCAAAGGCAGTGACAGCAGAACAGTTTTTAATCTGTAAGAATCTATGAGAAGGGTAGGACAGGGTAAAAAGATTAGAATCTATATAGTTTCAGTTCTACAAAAATTAGCACCTCTAAGTATCAGGAATTAGAGCAAGCACAAGACAGGAGGTTCAGTTAATAAATTATTTCTGAGGCCAAGCACATAGTCCCTGCCCTTACACAGTCAAAAAATACTGACAAAGGAATCAGAGTCTATCAAAGTGCAAATGAGTAAAAAGAGATGTTCATAAACCTTTGAAAATATGTAAATCTAAGTAGATTCTTTCTTTTGTTTTTTGTTTTTTGCTTTTACTTTCTGCTCCTGTAAAATGGAGATACTAACCAATAGGGTTCTTGTGAAGATTCAGGGAAGTTGTACATATGCATTTAGCATAGTGACTGACTCATAAATTGAATTCAAATGTTACCTCCCTTGTCTTTCCATAAACATTCGTTCATTAGCATCAGTAACATAGTTGGATACAGTTCAAGAACAATTAAATTTTACTTGAGAGTGATCCAGATTTTAATACTATGTCAGGTCCAAAAGCACAGACTTTGGGCACTAGGTCTTATTTCATGAATATAAATGAATGGTGCTATAGGACTTAGGAAAGAAGAAGTAAATACAAGGTTTGAACTGGATTTTAAAGAATGGGCAAGATTTGAACTAATGTCAACAGATAAAGGAAGATATTAAGAAAAAGGAGAAAACACATGAGGAAACTTACTAAAAAGCAATAATCACTTAAGAAAATATTATTTGAGCAATGCTATTTTTGAAAAAGCAAAAATGGCCTGGCTATAGTTTATGCTGGGAAGCATCTGCAAGATAAGGTGGAAAATCAGGCTGGATATAGACAATAAAAGGAATCCAATGTCACATATAAGGAGCTTTCCCCTATTATAGTAGTTTTCAAACTGTTTTGGCTTTGGGGCTCCTTTGTAATTTTTAAACTATTCAAGTCACAAAGAGCTTTGTCTTTGGGAATTAAGTCTATCAATATTTCTATTTATTTATTTATTTAGATGGAGTCTCACTCTGTTTTCTTTTCCCCCACTAAAAAATTTGGACTTTATTCTTTTTATTATTATTATTATTATTATACTTTAAGTTCTGCGGTACATGTGCAGATTTGACGTCTTGATGTCTCTTGAATGCTGGTTTCTTAGGTTTTAGACAGTTATTTTATTACTACGTGCTCACACAGCTTTTCTTTGGTAGATGTAGAGAGAAACAGATCTCTTCTTGTTATAAGGGCACTAATCCCATCATGCAGGTCCTCTCCACTTCATGACCTAATCTAAATCCTATTATCTCCCAAAGGCCTCACCTCCAAACACTATTACTTTTGGACTAGGACTTCAACATATGAATTATGTTTGGGGGTGGGAGAGATGGTATGTAAACATTCAGTCCATATGTGTGACCTTATTTGAAAAAAGGGTCTTTGCAGATGTAATTAAGGAAAGGTTGTTAAGATGAGATCATCCTGATTATGGTGGGCCCTAAATCCAATGATTAGTATCCTTGAAAAAGGGGGAGTATGGGAAAACATAAGCAGGGGAAAAGGTCACATAAAGACAGAAGCAGAGCTTGGAGTGATGTATCTACAAACCAAAGAATGCCAAAAATTCCCAGCAGCCACCAGAAACTAGGAAGTATAGATCAGATATGCTCTCAAAGCCTCTAGAAGGAACAAACTCTGCTGACACCTTGATCTCAGACTTCTAAACTCCAGTACAGTGAGAGAATTAAGACTGTTGTTTTAACACACTGTAAACCAAATATAAAATTCTAAGCCCTGCAACCATCTGAATGGACCCCACCACTCAGCAAAGGCATTCCAAAGTTAACCTGAAAAACTAGATCAGGCCATGATAGGAAGTGAGAGCAGGACATACCTTATTATACTCTCTTTCCTCTTGGAATTACTGATAGAACAGGCTCTTTAAGTATAATAAGAAACATTTACAATCTATTCTCCCTAAATGGATAAGTTTCATCTGCATGATAAAACCTTGGTCTCCACATTCCTTTCTTTAGATAATAACTCTTTCAACCAATTGCCAGTCAGAAAATCTTTACATCTACCTATGATCTGGAAGCCCCCCACTTTGAGTTGTCCTGCCCTTCCAGACCAAACCAATGTACATCTTACATGTATTGATAGATGTTTCAGGTTTCCCTAAAATGTATAAACCAAGCTGTACCCCAATCACATTGAGCACATGTCATCAAGACTATCTGAGGTTGTGTCACTGGTACAACCTTAACCTTGGCAAAACAAACTTTCAAAATTGATTGAGACCTGTCTCAGATACTTTTGGTCTTTACCACTGAGCTTATGGTATTTTGCTATAGGTGCCCTAGGAAACTAATTCACATTCCAATCACATATTAAATCAGTATCGACCCATTATTTCAAAAGTTCTATTATCTATTTTCCATCAAACTATGAATTTTTCCATTAATATCTGGTCATCCACTATTTCGTTTTTAAAAACACAATGAAAGTCACCTTACTTACATATTGCTTTCAATAATAATTATCTAGTTGAAATCTAAGTATTTTTTCTTACTTAGTCATAAGATTCTTGAAGACAGGAACTGTATCTTAGTTGTCTTTGTTATCATGCATTCATTCATTTCATCTAATATAGTGCTATACACAGTGCATGATTTAATAATAATAATAAATGGCCAAAAAGATTCACTATATGTTAAGCCATTCTTATGGAATGGTTTGGGATACTAGTGCAATCATTTTAAGATCTACATAGTTCCATCCTCTTAAAATTAAACTCCAGTCTTACCTATATCCTCATGCCCTACTGCTTTAAAAGAACAGCCTCACTGCCAGTAAACTTGGAACCTAACAATATTCAAGATGCAGTAAGAATCACAGGAATCATAAGGAATACCAGAAAACAAAGTACCAGCAAAAGCTCTTTGTAGTAGAGATATGGTGTGGTTACAAATAAAAGTTTATTATATTATGTTTGTATTATGTATTCTAGTTATTTAAGATATAGTCATTTAATAATTTTCACAATTCCTAAAATAAAGAATGGTACTAAACAAAAAATCTAGGTAAACAACATACCTGAGTTCTTAAAATTTCACTTTTTGACAACTGCATATCACCAGTCAATTCTTTCACAATGATGCCAAGTGGTTCTAGACGTCTGCTGAAGTAATTTGTCATTTCAGCTGCCAAGGCTTTCATTGGAGCAACATACACAATCTACACCAAAGAACACTAGCTTGATTAATGAGGAAAAACTACAATATCATTTGTCTCACAGTAGCTAAGACAAGTCACAATTTATTGTGAAATATGATTCTAACTACTTCCAGTGAAAAATCTTAACTGATGTATGAAAAGTCTTATCTTTGTGAGATATATGTGTATCTGTTTAAAGGACAAATAGAATTGGTTTACACAGCTACATCACTTTGAAAATTGGTTTGGTTTCAAAGCTAAATGTATTTTCATAGTTTCTTACATGGTAATAGAATTTGCATAACACAAATAAGGATTGCCTTAATAGTAATGAAATAAATCAAGCAGTATTACTTATCTGACTTTAAGTATAATATCTTTAAGAACTTTCAAATTTCATGTAATATATACTACAGCAAATTTATTTTGTTCCTTACAATTTAAAAAGCTGTTGTCTGATTTATTTGCCTACCTTAAATTCATTCTTTTTGATAACACCTTGTTGAAAATGCTGGCGAATTTCATGCAAGACTGTAAGCATTGCAATATTGGTTTTTCCAGCTCCTGTAGGGGGCACAAATCAGCATGTTCTCATTGGTGTTGTAGGCAGTCTCAAACACTATTGACTGGATTCTATTGAGTCTCTTCATTCCTTTAAAAGCCAGCTGTCCAATCTAAAAAAAAAAAAAAAAGCATCACCCATTATAAATAGTAACAATGTGAAAAACCCACACAAATCATTCATTGCAAACATTTATTTTGGTTGGTTTTTTTTAAAGAGACTAATTTGTAGTTTCACAATGTGTGTTTTATTTAAACAGAGGTATATGCAGTTGAAAATAACTGAAAAATATTGTTCAATTCTAATATACTTTAAATGGCAACTCAATAAATTTGGAAAATATGATTACACTATACCTAAGTTTTAGTATACAATTCTTAAGTAAAAAAAGATGGCAAATTAGTAATGTAAAAAAACAAAATTAAATACAGGTATTTTTTGAGTTCATATTCATTTATAAATTTCATGATGATGTTCTAATTTATCTAGTCTAGATTAAAGATGACTAGACAGCAAACAACATACTTCTTGAAGATATAAATCAATAGCAAATTCTATTTCATGTGTTTTTTAAAAAACTTTTTTAAAATGCAGCAGTAACAGTAAGAACAAAAGCCATAAATTACACTTATACAGAGTTTGTACTGCAACATGTGCAGGTGTAGAATCATTGATATTATTTCCTTGTTTAATCCTCAAAACAATTCTATGGTGTAGACACTCTTTTTGTGTCCCTTAATCAGAAAGAAACTAAGACACAGAGTACTTAAATAATTTTTTCCTAAAATTTTCCTATAAAAGTCTTAGATGAAAACTAAAAGATCTGAGAGTAAACAAAACACTGGTTGGGATTACTGGCAGAAATTTGGAATGGTTATATTAATATCAAAAAAATAAACTTGGAAGCCAAGAATATTACCAGCAAAAAAGAAAGTCATTTCACAATGACAAAAAGGTAAATTAATCAACATGATATAACGGTCCCAAATATTTGTATACCTAATAACAGATCTTTAAAATACATGAGTAAAAACTGAAGACATACACAGGGAAATAGGCAAAGATTTCAATACCATTCTTCAAAATCTGTACAACAAGGAGGCATGAAAATCAGCAAGACTACCATAGACTTGAATGGTCCTATAAACCAACTTGACCTGATTGACACTTAATCATCCAACAATAGTAGAACACATGTTCTCCTCCACTGCTCTTGGGACATTTAAGTTATACTACATTCTTGATCAAAAAACAAGTCTTAATAAATTGAAAAGGAAAACAGTCATACAAAGCATATTCTCTGACTGCAAAAGAATTAAACCAGGTACCTTTATTATAAAGATACTTAGAAAACATATAAATATCTGTAACAAAATAGCACACTTCCTACCACTGATGAAAGAAGAAATCAAAATAGAAATTAGTTAAGTGTTCTTAACTGAAAGGAAATAAAGATTTATTATGTCAAAATTTGTAGAGGCTGCTAAACCAATACTTAGGGGAAATTCTGTAGCAGTAACTACTATATTAAAAAAGAAGATAGCACAAGATCTCTTTCACATGTGGTATCTGAAAACATTCATCTCATAGAAGTAGAGAGTAGAACAGTGATTACCAGAAGCTACAGAAGATGGGTAAAGAAAAGCATGTAGAATGGTTGGTCAATGAGATCAAAGTTATAGTTAGACAGGATGAGTAAGTTCTGTTGTGTTATTACACAGAAGACTCTAGCAAATAATAAGGTATATTCCGAGATAGCTAGAAGAAAGAATTTTGAATGTTATCACAAAGAAATAACAAATATACAAAGTGATAAATATGCTAATTAACCTCATTTGATCATTATGCAATGTATACATGCACTAAAACATCACGTGGTACCTTTATTATTTGTCATTTACAAATAAAACTTTAAAAAATTACCAATTAAAAAAAAAGGTTTTAAAGAATGACTTTATCTTCTAAAAGAAAAAATTAGAAAATCAAAACCAAAGCAGAATAAAGGAAATAGTTATAAAGATCAATGAAACAGAAAAGAGAAAAGAATGATTCTTTGAAATTGATAAAACTGATTAACCTCTGGGCAGACTGATCAGAAAAAAAAGAGAAGATGTTAATTATCCATATCAAGAATGAGAAAGGTGGCATCACTACAGATAATATAGAAATTAAAAGAATAATAAGAGAACATTATGAACAACTAAACGCCAGTAAACTTGACAACTCAGATAAAATGGACAACTTTCTTAAACAATGCAAATTACCAAAGCTCACTCAAAAACAAATACACAACTTAACCCCATATCTATTAAAGAAATTAAGAATGAGGTTAAAATTCTTTCCACAAAAAAACAAAAAACCTCCAGGGCCAGAGACATTCTTGAATGAATTCCATCTAAAATTTAAGATGGAAATAATATTAATACTACATGGAGTTTTAAGCTACTTCAAAAAATATATATAAAAAAGAAATACTCCCCAAATCATTCTATGTAGCTAGCACTATAAAATATAAAAGTCAGACAAAATAAAATCACAGACTAATACCCCTCGAAGCATAAATTTAAAAATTATAAACAACATAATACATCATAAAAAAACTTTATGATCGTCTTAATAAATGCAGAAAAAGCATTTGACAAAATCAAATATCCATTTATTTTTATTATTGAACATCCATTTATTTTTATTTTTACTTATTTTTTTTAATCTTAGCAAACTAGAAGTAGAAGAGAATCGCTCAACCTGATAGAGGGCATCTATCTACAAAAACCTTACAGCTGCTCCCATCATATTAACAGGGTAAGATTGAATGCTTTTCTCTAAAACCAGCAATAAGAAGGGTGTTACACTCACTCACCAATTAACATTGTATTGGAGGTTCTATCCACTTAACACTGTACTGGAATGCAATCAGAAAAAGGGAAAAAGAAAAAAAAAATAAAGTCATTAATATAAAAAAGGTAGGAAAAAAATCTGTATTTAGAGATGATCTGAGTGTCTATGTAAAAAAATCAGATGGAATCTACAAAAAAACTCCTAAAGCTAATGTGTGAATTCAGGAAGGCTAAGGATACAAGATTAACAACTAAAAAATTACATTTCTATATACGAGCAATGAAATATCTAAAAGCAAATTTTTTAAACAGTAAAAATAGGACACTGTTATGAATTCGTTAAGGATAAGTAAGAAAAGAGATGGGAAAGACCTGTATACTGAAAACTATACTATTTTGCTAAAAGAAATGAAACATTAAACTCTTAAGATGTCTTTTTTCCCAAACTCATCTACAGATTCAATGCAATTCCAATCAAAATCCCACCAGGCTTTCCTATGGAAATTGACAAGCTGACTTTAAAATTCATATGGAAACACACAGGATCTAGAAGGGAACAAAACAATTTTGAAAAAGAGTAACAATGTCAGAGAGCTAAAACTACCTGATGTCAAAAATTATTAAAATACTAGAGAAATCAAAATACCATGATATTTATATAAATATAAACAAATAAATCAAGGAACTGAATAGATAATCCAGAAATAAACCCACACATATTTGGACAACTGATTTTCAACAAGGGCTGAAAGGCAATATAAATGACAACGGTCAGCAATTTTCAATAAATGATGCTAGAACAAATGGGTATACACAGATTAAAACAATGACTTGAATCCATACTTTGTGTCACATAAAAAAGATTAACTCAAAATGAATTACTGACCTAAATGTAAAACCTGAGAGTATAGAACATGTAGAAGAAAACGTGGAAGAAAGTCTTTGTGGATGTGAGTTATGCCAAGATTTCTTAAATAAAATAAAATAAAATCTATAAACAAATCAGTAAATTTGACTTAAGCAAAATGGAAACCTATTATCTTTAAAATACTGTTAAGAAAATAAAAACAGAAGCCACAGAATGGGAGAAAAATCTTCACAATACATATATCTGATAAAGTAGTTATATGTAGAATATATAAAAACTCAACGCAATAATAAAGAAAACAAGCAATTTAATTTTAAGAGTAGGTAAAGAATTCAATGATCATTTCACTAAAGAAAATATATCGACGTCAAATAAGCACATATAAAAATTCTCAACATCATTAGTAATTAGGGAAATAAAAATTAAAATCACCATTATGCACCTATTACAATGGCTAACATAAAAACAACTGGCAAAAAGTTTAGTAATTTAATTTTTTTTAATTATAAGTATTGGTGAGAATGTAGAGAAACTATAATTCACACACACTGATGGTAGATATATGTACAATCATTTTCATAAAACAATCTAGCAAGTTTTTAAAAGTTAAACAAACATACACCTAACATACCCCTTTGAGGCTCTACCCAAGGGAAAAAGAAGTATATGTACATACAAAAACATCTATATGAATGTTCACAGCAGCTTTACCTGTAATAGCCTAAAATGGGAAAACTACTCAAATGCCCATCAACAGATAAACAGATAAACAAAATATCATATACTCATACCATTGAATACTACACAGCATTAAAAAAATTAATTATTGAGACATGTAACAACATAGACGAGTTAGACAACATAGACTTATCAATTATATATACACTTACACTTTTATTTGGACAAAAGATATACTCAGAAAAGATCACAGTAGTATCTCCTAGGCCTAGAAACTCTTAGGCAGGCCAATTAAACATCTGAGCATACCAGTGAGATCACTCAGCCTCGGAAGGACAGCACAGCACATTTTTCAGGACACTGGGCTTACAGTCAGAGACCCAGGTTAAGACACTGGCTTTGCCACTATTTGCAATATAACTTTTAAGAAACTTAGGATCCCTAAATTCTATTTTCTCATCTGCAAGGTAATAATGCAAATATGACCTGCAGGTAATTTAAGATCTCTAAATTCAATTTCCTCATCTGCAAGGTAATATTGCAAGGTAAAGGTGTTATCTTTATAACATAAGGAAGTTACAAAAATTAATTTAAAAATAACTAACAGTTATGGAGTGTTTACTATGGGCTAAGCATAGGAGTCCTTTACATAAAATATCTTAATTACTTCTATAACCATACCAGACTATTTCACAGATGAGGAAACTGAGACTTGAAAAAGCTTGTTTAAGTTCACACAGCTATAAATGGTAGAGCTAGTATTTGAAGTCATATAGTATAACTTCAGAATTGCAGTCTTTAATTAGATAATATTTATAAATCATACACTATAAACCATACGCAGAGATGGTACTTGTTAAATATGTCGAAATAAATCAACAGTAGCTATTATCATTACTGTCATACGTCATTTCATTTTTATATGACGTTTACTAAAATAGTGCTATGAATGAATGCAGTAATTTCCAGTTTTAAAGACCTATGACAAAAAACAGAGCATACTATCCTAAACTACAAATCTGATCATGTCATATTCCAGCTTACAAAATGTTCAAAGACTTCTCATTGACTCTTCATTACCATTCAAGTTCAAGCTCAAAAGCAATCTCCAGTTCTAATTCCCTAAACAACTGTTATCTTTACTTCTTTATGCTTCACCATATTTTTTTTTTATTGCATTTTAGGTTTGGGGGTACATGTGAAGAACATGGAAGATTGTTGCATAGGTACACACATGGCAGTGTGATTTGCTGCCTTCCTCCCCCATCACCTATATCTGGCATTTCTCCCCCATGCTATCCCCTCCCCCAACTCCCCACCCCCCACTATCCCTCCCCTTTTTCCCCCCACAGACCCCAGTGTGTGATACTCCCCCTCCCTGTGTCCATGTGTTCCCATTGTTCAACACCCGCCTATGAGTGAGAACATGCGGTGTTTGATTTTCTGTTCTTGTGTCAGTTTGCTGAGAATGATGGTTTCCAGGTTCATCCATGTCCCTACAAAGGACACGAACTCATCGTTTTTGATGGCTGCATAATATTCCATGGTGTATATGTGCCACATTTTCCCTGTCCAGTCTATCATCGATGGGCATTTGGGTTGGTTCCAGGTCTTTGCTATTGTAAACTGTGCTGCAATGAACATTCGTGTGCATGTGTCCTTATAGTAGAACGATTTATAGTCTTTTGGATATATACCCAGTAATGGGATTGCTGGATCAAATGGAATTTCTATTTCTAGGTCCTTGAGGAATCGCCACACTGTCTTCCACAATGGTTGAACTAATTTACACTCCCACCAACAGTGTAAAAGTGTTCCTATTTCTCCACATCCTCTCCAGCATCTGTTGTCTCCAGATTTTTTAATGATTGCCATTCTAACTGGCGTGAGATGGTATCTCAATGTAGTTTTGATCTGCATTTCTCTAATGACCAGTGATGATGAGCATTTTTTCATATGTTTGTTGGCTTCATGTATGTCTTCTTTTGTAAAGTGTCTGTTCACATCCTTCGCCCACTTTTGAATGGGCTTGTTTGCTTTTTTCTTGTAAATGTGTTTCAGTTCTTTGTAGATTCTGGTTATCAGCCCTTTGTCAGATGGGTAGACTGCAAAAATTTTTTCCCATTCTGTTGGTTGCCGATTCACTCTAATGACTGTTTCTTTTGCTGTGCAGAAGCTATGGAGTTTGATTAGGTCCCATTTGTCTATTTTGGCTTTTGTTGCCACTGCTTTTGGTGTTTTGGTCATGAAGTCCTTGCCTACACCTATGTCCTGAATGGTTTTGCCTAGATTTTCTTCTAGGGTTTTTATGGTGTTAGGTCTTATGTTTAAGTCTTTAATCCATCTGGAGTTAATTTTAGTGTAAGGTGTCAGGAAGGGGTCCAGCTTCTGCTTTCTGCACATGACTAGCCAGTTTTCCCAACACCATTTATTAAACAGGGACTCGCTTCCACATTGTTTGTTTTTGTCAGGTTTGTCAAAGATCAGGTGGTTGTAGAATGTGTTGTGTTGCGTCGGAGGTCTCTGTCCTGTTCCATTGGTCTATATCTCTGTTTTGGTACCAGTACCATGCTGTTTTGATTACTGTAGCTTTGTAGTATAATTTGAAGTCCGGGAGTGTGATGCCTCCAGCTTTGTTCTTTTTGCTTAGAATTGACTTGGCTATGCGGGCTCTCTTTTGGTTCCATATGAAGTTTAAGGTGGTTTTTTCCAGTTCTTCAAAGAAGGTCATTGGTAGCTTGATAGGGATAGCGTTGAATCTGTAAATTACTTTGGGCAGTATGGCCATTTTGACAATATTGATTCTTCCTAGCCATGAACATGGAATATTTCTCCATCTGTTTGTGTCCTCTCTTATTTCATTGAGCAGTGGTTTGTAGTTCTCCTTGAAGAGGTCCTTTACGTTCCTTGTTAGTTGTATTCCTAGGTATTTTATTCTCTTTGTAGCAATTGTGAATGGCAGTTGGTTCTCTGATTTGGAAACTATCATAGCTTCTCTCAACAGCTAGAGATTCAGAAAACTCTCTTTATATATTATTATTATGACCCTTAACCACAAATATTGAAATGAGTTCTTTATATGTATTTCTGACCCATTGGATTGAAACTAAGGATTCTGTTTTTATTACTCTTTTGTATTACCCCAGTACCTAATCAATTGCCAGGAACATAACAGGCTGCTAAATAAATTTTTATTGAATGATTTTATGTTGGCTACTTGCAAAAAGAACTCTAATTAAATGAGGGGAAAAGTTTAAAGATATATACTGCATACATAATGTCCTCCAAAGAAATACTAAATTGAATGTAACCAAAATATGTAGCAGTTTAGCAAAAGCCTTATATTCAACTTTCGGTAAAAAACTTATTTCTTTGCTGTTAAAGGTGATAGTTCAAGAGATAAAGTATCAGAAGAATATACTAACAAACAAAACCAATTACACATATAGAGGCTTATGACAATCTAATCAATTCAATAATCACTTATTGATTGTTATTATACTAAGGAGTTCTGTCAATATAAATATTTGTTTTTATAACAAAAGTTAGACAACGTTTAAAATGATCCTTAAAATTGACTCGTTTCTGATGTTTTTTGAGACAGCATCTTGCTCTGTTGTCCAGGCTTGAGTGCGGTGGAGTAATCACAGCTCACTGCAACCTCTAAATTCTGAGCACAAGTGATCCTCCTGCCTCAACCTTCTGAGTACCTGGGACTACACGTGCATGTCACCACACCTGACTAACTTTTTTATTTTTAGTAGAGACAAGGTCTTGCTGGTCTTGCTCAGACTGGTCTTGAACTCCTGGGTTCAAGTTATCCTTCCACCTCAGCTTCCCAAGGCACTGGGATTACAGTTGTGAGCCACCACACCCGGCCCTAGTTTGTGGTTTAAAGGAAGGAAAAGGTATGTTTAAAATTAGATTACATCATTTAGGTTTCTATAGTAAGGATATGAACTATATGCTGAGGTATGTGAGGGAGAGACAGTCAGTCACTAGCATAGCATATCAGGTAGAAGAAACAGGATATTAGAAAAACACTTAGAGCTAGTGAAAAGGAGTAGCAAAGATGATGAAGATGGAAAAGTAGGCCAAGAGCAGACTACAAAGAGCCACATATGCCACACTGAAGGACCTCACCTTTTCTTTACTCATTTACCAAGTTACTAAACGAACACCAAATTATTGAATGAAATAGCCATGGACTTTTTCAGCCATTAGGGATGTAACTGTGAGCAAAAGCAACACAGTTACTATTTAAGGTCTCTTTTAAGCAGGAAAGAAGCATATTTTAGTTGAATTTGGAATACAATAAGAAAAATGTTTAAAACCATAGAAATAATAAATTTCTCTTCCAAGAACAAGACGACTTAGATTTAAATTATGAAAGAAAAATTCAATATAAAGAAAAGAAATTATAAAGACTCCTCTGGAAACATCTCTAAAAAGTTATTTTAGAGACTACATGAAATTATCAAAAGGAACTGAGACCTAGAGAGGTTAAATAACTTACCCAAGTCCACACTGCTAATGAATTGTGGCCCAGATGGGACTTAAACTCAGTATGTCCTAGCTCAAATACAAATTACCACCAACTTTACTGATTAAAATAATAATATATGATGATTTATCTGGCTAGTTTTCTCTACATTTATTTCAAAAGAAACATTTCAAAAAATCCTTGCAATATTGTTGCATATATACACATCACTATCAACAGAATATGCTGAATAGAAACAGCAAGTTAAAAAAGAAAACCCTCCAAAACTTCATAACATATTTAAAACAGCTCATGTTTTGTACCACTCTTTATGAAGTTTCTTTTTGTTTTTCATTTTGAATTAAGGAACATGAATGAAATAAAGTTCAGCAACAAACGTTGGTAAAAACTAAAAGGAATGTGCTCAGACAGCAATAAGAAAAATCATTAAAGGGCTCAGTATACGTGATATTATGAATTGCGTTTGTAAGCTACTGGAACATGAAATAATTAATGTCCATTATGCATAGATTTCTTATATTTAAATGATATTCAAATTATATTTACAAATGCTTTAAATTAAGAAAACAAACGATTAAAGAAGAAGAATGTGGGGTTCTAGCAAAACTCTATTTTACTCAACTTTAGAACTACATACTAATAATATTTGTGGTTTTATTTATATTTCCTGCATACACAATACCTAATTACATGTAGCTAATAATCTTTGCTTCTAAATATTTGACATTCTTCTAACTTAAAACATTTCATATTGATCTTATACATTAATGAATACATAAAGATAAACTGAAATTATTTTTTAGCAAATCAGCATTTGCTTTTAAACAGAAAACTGAGTCTCATGATCATTTATCTCAAGTGCTTTATATTTAGTCCAGATAGTCATTCTAAATATATACCATTTTCCCTTTTAATTGGTTCTAACTACTAAGCATTTTCACAGCATATCATATTTAGCAGACCAGAAACATTTTCAGCGTTACAAGCTTCATCCTACAACCACTTGCCTATACCTATTGGGACTCACCAGACTACTGATCTTACGGAAATAAGATTACTCAATTATGAAATTCCATAAAAAGTGTATGTTTTGGATATCCATTTATCAAATACTGGCAACACAGGGTACTCTTGAGTGCAGACTCTATTTTTAAAAATACACTGGATGACAGTATTTGGCTGGAAGAACAAAAATGTATAGTAAACATACCTCCTTGTTTATAATAGTCATATGTATTTATTTTGTCAGTTAATTAAAAAGCATTAACTAGGTATCTAAGATAAACTCAGGAACATGCTGTCCCTCCCAAACTAGTGTAAATAT
The DNA here is from genome assembly GCA_036589455.1 of Ateles fusciceps. Taxonomy (NCBI): domain Eukaryota; kingdom Metazoa; phylum Chordata; class Mammalia; order Primates; family Atelidae; genus Ateles; species Ateles fusciceps. The sequence continues at coordinate 30,979,163 of JAZHEH010000065.1, read as the reverse complement.
CATAAGTTTAAGATATTCTAACAATAGACATTACAAATTTAGCATATATTTATGATAAATCATACAGATACCAAAGACATACATTACATAATTTTCACAGTTTTCTCTGGCTCCCTATAAGATGTGGATAAGGCTTAAAATTTCAGAATTAGTGATGACAGCCACTCCACCCACTCAGTCCAAGTTTTACATGCTGGAATCCCACTACTTTAACATTCCTCACAAACCAGGCTCCATGCCATAATCCACTTAAAAGTCATGAGATTAAAAATCAAACAATTTACATAAATACCTTATTTAACATACTTAGATTATTCATTAGATGATCAGATGATTTTCTTTTAGATAACTGGATAATTTTTTTCATTCAAAGGTCTTAAAGTACTACTTTATATGTGTGTGTATGTGTGAATATATAAAACTATTTTTGATAATTACTCTAAAATAGATGACTTTGGTTGGGCTTTCCTAATAGGATATATTTTATAAAATCTCTGATATTTCATTCATAGCTGGAATCATTCATTTATTTGCCAAATAGTTCTTGAATATCTCCTCTTTGTGGCACAAACTATTCAAACACTCAATGAGGTAGACAAAGTCTCTGCTGTCACGTAGCTTATGTTCTAATCAGGGTGGTAGACAAAAAAAATCAACATGTTTACTAATTTAAAATTATTTCAACGCTCATATAAATATATTTTAATAGATGGTGTAATAGGGAGTGAGACATAACAGTTACCTTAAATTAGGTTTCTAGAAAGGTGTCTCAAGAGAGGTGATCTGAGTTGAGAATAAAATGACAAGAACCAGGCCATGAAAAAATCTGAAACCTCAGTACATTCTAGACAGAATGAAGATCTAGAACTAGACCTCTAAATTAGGAAAAAGTTCAAATGTTTAAGGAACTGTACAAAGATTAGAGTGGCTGAATAAGTGGTCACATATGAGATGGAAAGAAAGATAGGAATTACACTTCACAGCAAAGACCTTGGATTCGCTGCAGGATTTTAAGTAGAATAATAATATAACATGATTTGTAATTTTTAAAGCTCTCTCTGGCTACCATATGGGAAAAAGACTGAGAAATAGCATAAAACTTATGGCAGTAATACAAGTGAAAGGTGATGCTGGTTTATACTGGAGTGTCAGCAGAGGAAATGGAGAGAAGCAGCAGGACCCAGGCTATCTCTTGGAGGTGCAGTCAATGGATCTGATGATGACTTAAATGTAAGATGGTGGAAAAAAAAAAGATAAATCAATAACATTTTTCTTGAGTGAAAAATAGTTTTTAGGATATGAGGAAGATTCAGATGACAGACTGAGAAAAGACACAGACTGAGAAAGAACAACACTCCATTTGAAGTACCTATTATACATCTAAGTAGAGATTTCAGACAGGCAATTACATCAGAATTTGTAAGTCATGGTAAGGTCAAGGATTTTTAAAAATTCATTTTCAGAAAATACAGTGATTCTCCCAAAATTACATAGTAGCAGTAGACTCAAACTTTAAAAGTTCATAGTCTAGTAATCTTTCTAAATTCTGTCTAAAATAAGAAGTTAACAGATTCTAGGTAAAGATTTAGTGGATTCTTCGAGGAATAAAGCATGTAAGATTTTATATAAGAACACTGCACCTTTATTTTGGTTGTTAGAAAACCTCTTGTTGTCGGAGAGAGATCCAAGATGGCCGATTAGCAGCAGCTCAGGATTGTAGCTCCCACTGAAAGCGCAGAGAGTGAGCGGACGCCACATTTTCAGACGAATTTTCATAGCCCACGGACCAAGAGATTCTTGGCGGAGGAACCCCACGGGTCGCCAAGCACGACCCTTTTGGAGGGCGCGGCCACTTTGCAGGCGCCCTGACGCGGCGGTCTCAGTCCGAGAGTATACGGGACTGAGTGCCCTTTGGTTGGCGTTGGAGCTCCGGGAAAGCAGAGTCTCCCATTCAGCTGATTAAAAAGCGGACTGAAGTGGGGAACCAGACCGGGAGATTCCCGGGGCAGAAAAGCGCCACGAATCTTAATGCCGCTATTTCAGCCGGCGTAGTGGGTCGCCGCAGGGGAAGGCTGGTACCCCCCTCCACAAAAAAATAAATAAATAAAAACAGCAGTTGGAACTGCTGAAGATTGAGAGTTTCACAGCAAGTGCAGCTGAACCCGGGAAGGTCCAGCTCTGTGGGGGAGGGGCATCCGCCGAAGGAAAATTAAGAAATAGAGGAAACTTTATTACCAGCAAGCTGGACGTCCACTCAGAGACCTAGTCTGAAGGTCAGCAATTACACAGACGACAGGTGGATAAATCCATGAAGATGGGAAGAAACCAGCGCAGAAAGGCTGAAAACACCCGAAATTAGAATGCCTCTCCTCCTACAGAGGATTGCAGTGCCTCATCACCAATTGAACAAGGCCTGATAGAAAATGAATGTGAGGAATCAACAGAATCAGGCTTCAGAAGGTGGATAATGAGAAACTTCTGTGAGCTAAAAGAACATGTTCTAGCCCAATGCAAGGAAACTAAGAACCTTGAAAAAAGGTTTCACGAAATGTTCATGAGAATGGACAATTTAAAGAGGAATATAAGTAAATTAATGGAGCCGAAAAACACAATACGAGAACTTCGAGAAGTATGCACAAGTTTTAACAGTCGAATTGATCAAGCAGAAGAAAGGATTTCAGAGGTCGAAGACCAACTTAACGAAATAAAACGAGAAGACAAGATTAGAGAAAAAAGGGTAAAAAGGAATGAGCAAAGTCTCCAAGAAATATGGGACTATGTGAAAAGACCTAATCTACGTTTGATAGGTGTACCTGAATGTGACGAAGAGAATGAATCCAAGCTGGAAAATATTTTTCAGGATATTATCCAGGAAAACTTTCCTAACCTAGCAAGGCAAGACAATACCCAACTCCAGGTAATACAGAGAACACCACAAAGATATTCCTCAAAAAGAGCAACCCCAAGGCACATAATCATTAGATTCATCAGGGTTGAAACGAAGGAGAAAATACTACGGGCGGCCAGAGAGAAAGGTCAGGTTACCCACAAGGGGAAGCCTATCAGACTCACAGCTGATCTCTCAGCAGAAACCCTACAAGCCAGAAGAGAGTGGCGGCCAATATTCACATCCTTAAAGAAAAGAACTTTCAACCCAGAATTTCATATCCAGCCAAACTAAGTTTCATAAGTGAAGGAAAAATAAAATTTTTTGCAAACAAGCAAGTACTCAGAGATTTCATTACCACCAGGCCTGCTTTACAAGAGCTTCTGAAGGAGGCACTATGTATAGAGGGGAACAACCAGTATCAGCCACTTCAAAGGACCCATCAGTAAGCTGCATCCAGATCCATTTTACATGCAAGGATATAGAGAGACTCAAAACAAAGGGATGGAGGAAGATTTGCCAACCAAATGGAGAGAAAAAAAAAAAAAGCAGTAGTTGCAAATTCTCATCTCTGATAAAACATACTTTAGAGTAATAGAAACCGAAAGAGATAAGAAGGACATTGTATAATGGTAGAGGGATCAACGTAACGGGAAGAGCTAACGACCCTAAGTTTATGCGCACCCAATATAGGAGCACCCGGATACATAGGGCAACTTCTTGGTGACTTACAAAGAGACTTGGACTCCCACATAATAATAGTGGGAGACTTTAACATTACATTGTCAATATTGGACAAATTAATGAGACAGAAGGTTAAGAAGGATACCCGGGACTTGAAATTAAACCTCAAACAAGTAAACTTAATAAACATTTACAGAACTCTCTATTCCAAATCCACAAAATATACATTTTTTTTTCAGTAACACATCACATTTATTCTAAAAGTGACCACATGGTTGGGAGTAAATCACTCCCTAGCAATTGCATAGCATTTCATAGGTTTAAATGAAATATTGGTTGGCTGTTTGTTTGTTATTTTCCTCCCTTATTCCTTCCTGTCTCCATTGTATAACACAATTATTAGTATAAAAAAAGCTTTTGGTATCCATTTGTAGACTGCATTCTAGCCTGGGCAATGGAGCAAGATTCCCGTTCTCTCTCCCCTTTTTTTTTCTTCTTTTTCTCTTTATTTCATTCTTTTTTTTCTTCCTTCTTTCTCTTTCTCTTATTTCTAAAAAAAAAAAATGCAGATTCCCTGCATTTTTTTCCTTGGCCCTATTTGTTTATGTCATCTTATGTAAAATATGCAGATTCACTGAACCAGACAAAGGCATGAATGTCTATTTTTCCCTATCCCCCCTCTTAGGAAAAAAAAAAAAAAAAAAGCAATACCTGTAAATTACAATAAAGTGAAAGGCAATAAAATAAAAATAAAAAAATAAAAAAAAAACCTCTTGTTGTCAATTATGGTTTATCAACTGAATTTGTGATCAATGGAATTTTGTAATATACTACTTGGACTACATTATTAAGATTAAACTTCAATCATCTTAATAAAAAAGTTTTGATAGTTAACATAACAACATAAATTTTATTATTGAAAGGCTATGTGACATATAACAATGCATATTTTTTAATATTTAAATCTAATCATGCAACAGCCTCTGAAAATTGAATAACTTGGTTTTCCAAGTGTAATCAAAGTCTTGCTTACAAACAGTAAACCGTATCCAATCTAATGTCATAGATCTCACGCATTTGAGAAACATTTGGCTATTCAACAAATATGAAATTGAACTAAAAGTTAAGTTTAATATATTCTGATTATTTTACTTCAACAATTCTTATGATTACTTGGGCAAAAGAATCACACACATTTTACCACATTAACATAAATATATAATTAGTAATTACGTAGATAAAAATTTTAAAGATAATTTTAAAAGACCAACATAAAAGATGAAGACCGAAAGATATACAGCTATGATAAGCTTTCAGGTTTCCTAATTACCAAGTGATTTCTCAAATTAGAGGAACAGTTAAGTAAATTGTGATATACCTATTCAATGAAATATTATGCATTCATTAAAATAGTAATCGAGAATATGAAACAACATGAAAAATCCTACATTAAGTGAAAAAAATACTGTATTATATTTTATTTTTTGAGATGGAGTCTTGCTATGTACTGAGGTTTCAAATTTTTTCGTGGCCTAATTCTTGTCATTTTATTCTTAACTCAGATTAACTTAACTCTCTTGAGGCACCTTTCTAGAAACCTAATTTAAGTTGGTCTCAAACTCCTAGGCTGATGTGATTCTCCTGCTTCAGCCTCCCAAGTTGCTGGGATTCCAGTCATATACCAGCATGCCTGGCTCCAAAATTATATTTATACTATGCTTATAACCATATTTTAAAAGACCATATTAAAAAACTGAAAGAAAATACTTTGGTGGCTCCACTCCTCTATTGATACCATGGAGTCCCCTTTTCATCTCTCTGAGGATAAATCTTATTTATTGGTGAAAAAGCCTTCAGATAACAGAAACTGCTTATATTTTACAATAGTAAACCACCTTTTGCCCTGTAATTCTCATTCTTTCCAAATTTCAAGGGATCACTCAGTAATAGATTCAGATAAACAATTGTAGAAAGTTCAGGACTTCAGTTTAGGCCTTAGAGATATTGGGACAGATAGGTATATGGATATGTTAATACAATTTCAGGTAAACTATGTTAACATACTAGGGCAAGTGTCTTTAGCTGACCAGTTTGTTTCCATAGAAAAATGTATTTGGGTGATAAATAAACAACTTAGAAATCAAGGCTTAGACCATAACCTTTCATACTCTACTAAGAGCAATAGAAGACAAAATATCAGATACCCTAGTCATAGGGAAATCTTAAAGGTGGGGGCTACATATTAAGAAACAAACAAATTAATCTTACAAATTGAAAATAAACAACTGAAAGATATTTTAAAACATTTTAAATACTCCTAGACAAATTCATCACTGTCCAATAGAAGTATATTAAAAGTCATATAATATATACTTACATTTTCTAGCAGAAATATTAAAAAACACAAAAACAGGTGAAGTTAATTTTATAATGTATTTTATTTAACTCGATGTATCTAAAATATCATCTTAATATGAAATTTTTTAATTAGTATATGTTACACTTAAAGCACATTGCAATCTAGACTAGCCGTATTTCAATTGCTAAACAGCCACATGTGGTTAATGGCTACTTTATCAAATAGTACAGTTCTGGAGAGTGCCTAGCTTATATATAATGCTTACAAATTGATAAATATACTGTCCTAACAACAGCATATTGCATTGAGGGAAAATCTCTTAGGGCAACATTCAAAAATCCTTAATATGGTCTAAAAGACCCTGTCATAATATGAAGTTCATGAAATTCGGATCAAATATATTGCCAGGTACGGTGACTCTTTGCCAGCAATCTTACAACTTGGGAGGCTGAAGTGGAAGGATTGCTTGAGACCAGGAGTTCAAGGCTGCAGTGAGCCACAATCATGCCATCACACTCTAGCCTGGGTGACAAGGCAAGATCCTGACTTAAAAATAAAATACAAAACTACATATTGAGAAGTCTTTCAGAAAGAGAAAGGACATTAGTCTTTTTCCTGATGTCTTATTCTCTATAGTTATCCTTAGTAAGCATAAAAACAAGAAAATAAGTAACCATTTGTTGAATGTATGAAACAATGGAATTAATGTTCTTTTCCAAAATTAACTCAATCACTCATACTTATTTCTATATTCCAATCCAAGGTCTAAAACAGTGAGGTTGAAATGTCAACCACATATTACATTCCTGTCCCAACCTAAGCATCATTACTTACCTTTATTAAAGGTTGACAAATACTTCACCTGATCAAATGAAATCACTTGTGTTCCCTAAAATGCTAAGTGATAAATATAAGAAGTATTTTCCTCTAGAATATAAGACTACTATGAGGCAGAAATTATGTTTTTCAACTTTGTGTCTCTAATTCCTAGCATAGTAAATGGTGTAAAGCAAATAGTGATTTTTTTTCTGTGCTGGCTTCAGCTGAGTCATTTTGATTAAATTATGATTATCAACTATGAACTGCATTGTTGATGAATTTTTATGTATCAAATAACAGTTAAGATGCTCCATGTTAAGCACAATGACTCTACAATAGAAGCTTGGTATAAATTGTTCTACTCACATAATTTAATAAGTTCCACGTGTTTTCTACCATATATTATAAATATTAGTCAAATTATCTTTTTCTATACTCATTCATTGCAGTTGCCAGTAAAACACCAAGGTAGCTTGGATTGCAACAGCTCCTGGTACATTTGTCTTAAATCAAAAAAGGTAATTTCAAAACATACCTTTTATATATTTTTTAATCTTCCTGATATTAAGTACTAAAAAGCCTAAACATGATTAGACATTTGGCATATGACAGAATTTCCCACATTAAGAATACATAAAAATCATGTATTACGTAAAAAATATGCAACATTCTACCTTTTCTACTTATCCCTAAGAAACTGCTTGACTGGTTTATGCCCAAACCCAATTTACATATGTATATTTATATCTCTACATAGATATTATACCAACATATGCTATTATTTTAAAATAAAGCAACAAAATATCACTTCTAAGAGACTTTATAAAAATTACTAAAACCCATGCTCATTTGTTTGACCTGCAAGAGAATTATAGGGAATTCTTGAGAGACTGTATAGTCCAACTATGGATCCTATTGTACCATACATAACAGAGTTGGTCAACTAAACTCTAGATCAGTGTATTTCACAAAGATGGTTATGCCTTACAGTGAGTTATGAAATTAATTTACTGGATTGTTACCAATGGTGTTTTTAAAGAACAGAAAAGAAAAAGAAAATACTACAGTGTATCACATGTGATAGGGTAAAACCGTTTTGTGAAAATTCTGTTTTAATTGTGTTTGAGTATATTGAATACAATGTAAAATATGTTTTAGACAAGTGCAATAAAAAAGCTTGAAACCCAATGCCACAAATAAATACTTTTAGTGAATACAAATGCATTCTTTCAAAATATGGCCCTGCTTCATTTTGGGAAAACAAAAATATTTATCTCATCAATCAATGCCTATAACTTTTGGGCTATCTAGCAATTTCACTTTTTAAAAATGTATCCAAAAATATACTTACACATGCAAAATTGTATGTGTATAAGATTATTTATCACAAATTATTTGTAATACCAAAAATTAGAAACAACCCAAATGTCCTCATAGTGTACCACTGGAATAAATTATGGCATAGCCATACAGTGAAATTCTATGCCTCCACAAAACAGAATTAAAAAATTTTCTATTTTCTGAGATTAAAAGATCTTTTTATGGCAACAAAAAAGCAAGTTGCAGAATATTATTATAATATTCTATCTTATTGTCCAAATTTGAGTAGGGCAAGAAAGAAGAACCTATATTTGCTTTCAGAAATTCTGAAAGAATGTGTAAAATTGAACACATTGCTTACTAATGAAAGAAGGGAGGGACCAGGGCAGATTAAAGATAAATAAAAGACTTTCACTATATAAAGGTTGCTAGTTTTTGAAACTGTATGATAATACCTATGCCAAAAAAGTAAAAGACACACAAAAAATATGACTGACGTCTTTTTAAAAATGGAAAAACTACAAACATGTCTGATTTAGTGGAAAAGCCTAAATGAGCTCTCATGTATTATATAAATATTTCATATTAAATTTTTCTCATTATTCCTTGAATTCTACCCTCTAGAAACAGTAAGTTAAATTACTCTTCTCATGCCCCTTCAAATTATTCTAAATCATATGTCCCCTACTCAGTGTTCTTCCCAACGTTCTCTTTTTTGGTCTTAACATGGCTAGTTCCTCAAAGGGCTTCCTAATTGAAAGTTTAGGCACAGAAGGAAACAGCAAGTGTTCTTCGTACCTCCAACATTTGTGACATCAGACCTGCAGTCTCATCTAAGCCTCTACGGCTTCACCAGAGGACCAGATCTGTTATTAAATGCAAGCCTAAGCCTAAACTACATCTTGCTGCTATCTAAAATGTATCCTCCTCCTCCTTCATCATGTATTAAACACTGCCTACCAAGTGCCAGGCTTTGAGGACTTGGTCTGTCCTCAAGAGCTCACGTTGCAGCAGATGAATCTAGACTACCAGAAACTCGTTTCATGAACTCCAACTATAACTTTGCTTCCACATACCTTCACATCATACAGGAACCAGGGAAGATCTGACACACTACTTCACTAAATACACCAATCCCAAACTACACAATCTGTGATGTCAGTAGACTAACTGAACACAAAAACCATGATATGATCTCTAATGCTCTTGAATTAAAGGTAAATATATAAGATAATATATTTCTTATTTAAGTCAGCAAGTAAACAGTTCACTAATCTATTTAGCAACCATTTTTACTGGGCATGTAGTACATATGAGGTTTCATTTTAAATGTTTTAACTGCATTATATCATTTAGCATCCAAAGAAAATTTATGAGGTAAGTCTTTTTATCATCCTTCTTTTAAAGATGGGGAAAGTATGGCATGGAGAGTTTAAAGACCTTAACCAGGATAAATGACTAGCAAATTGCAGAGCAAAGATTGAAACTCAGATATCTGACACCAAAGTCTAAATTAAAAGTCCAAGTTAAAGGCTTGTAAAGCTTCCTAATTTCATTACTTTACACTTTTATTTTTATGGTTAATTTTTTGATTCCTAAAACTGATTTTTAACCAAGTAACATAATTTATAAAACCAAATATGAAAATACAGTCAATGAAAACACTGAGTTTACTAATAAGTAAATGCAAAATAGAATGATAAGATACATTTTTATTTATCCAAGTGATGAAGATTTTTTTAAAATTGGTTTTGGTAATATTTACACTTTCATATATATTGCTTATATGCAATTCATATTACAAATGTACATATATCATTTAACCTAACTCCAAGTCAAAAAAAAAAATCCAAGTGAAATAACTGAACAATGATGTCATACAAATAAGCACAAAGATGCTTGCTATAACATCATTTACATTAAGAAAAAACAGACACAAGCTGAATATATATAAATAGAGTATTGGAGTAAGTAATTCATGACACATTCTCCATGAATCACTGTAGTTAAGTAGAATGAAGATATATTTGTTTATAGAAAAATGTGTCTAAAAATGAAAAAAGCATGCCACAAAAGAGTAACTAATTAAATATAATTTATTAATACAAAAACATTCTGGAAAGATATATATCAAAGTATTCTACTAAAGTTGGGGCTGTAAAGCCATTTTCACTTTCAGGTTGGGCGTGGTAGCTCACACCTGTAAGCCCAGCACTTTTGGAGGCCAAGGCAGGAGGATCATGAGGAGATTGAGACCATCTTGGCCAACATGGTGAAACCCCACCTGTACTAAAATACAAAAAAATTAGCCTGGTGTGGTGGTACACACCTGGAGTCCCAGCTACTTGGAAGGCTGAGGCAAGGGAATTGCTTCAACCTGGGAGGTGGAGGTTGCAGTGAACTGAGATGGTGCCACTGTATCCCAGCCTGGCAATAGAGCAAGACTTTGTCTCAAAAAAAAAAAAAAAAAAAAGACATTTTCACTTTCTATTTTATATTATAAATGTAGATATTACATTTTAGACATTATTTTTTGGTAATACATTTTATCAGCCCTACAAAAATCTTTACTGTTTAGATAAAATAAATAAATAAAAGGAGAAAGGCCTATTCTGTATTGACTTAATGTATTAAAACAACAATATTTATTTATAAATAGAAATACCTAATGCTTTTGTAATACAAAACAATTGACTAACCCTCTTTTTCATTCTGTAATATAAAGAGTCCTACATCTTTACAAATATCAAATTTCTAATTTGTACCCCCCACTCGAAAGTGCAGTGAAAAATTACTGAATTTTATTAAGAGTTATGAAAGACAGTACATGGACACTGTTATTTTCTCTTTACTAAAGAGTCATGTGTTTTAATGTTTTATGATAAAAATTCATTTTGAATTAGATGATCTGGGTAGAGGAAATTAAGTCTTAGTAACAAAGCATCTCAAAAGAGTAACCTAATATTAAATCTTTGAAAGAAGTGAGATTGTCAGATTTTGTGAAAATCAAGTTACTTATTTTCTAAAATGAAACTGAGCCAAATTTTAATACATATGAAGAAAGCAGTAAGAAATCCCACCTAAAATAATTAGAAATTGCAATGCATTATTCATATCTGTTTATGTCACTTAACTGAATGCATTTACACCTTTCGTTTACTCATTTAATCATTTATTAATTTAAAGACAGGGTCTCATTTTGGTGCCCAGGAATGCAGTAGCATGATCATCAGCTCACTGCAATCTCAAACTCCTGGACTCAAGTGATCTTCCCACATGAGCCTCCTGAGTATCTAGGACTACAGGCATGAAGCACCTTGCCTGGCTAATTTTTCTAATTTTAAAAAATATTTTTAGAAATTGGGTCTCACTATGATACCCAGGCTGATCTTGACTCCTAGGCCCAAGTGATCCTCCAGCCTTGGTCTCCCAAAGTGCTAGGATTACAGGTGTAAGCCACCATGTCCAGCTCATTTACACTGTTTAAAATACTGACAATACTCAATATGCTTGTAAGTGTCAATTCCTAAAACTTCTCATACAGAAAAGTCTATCTAAAAAGCATAAGAAAAACAAATGTCAGCTAAATACAGATGGACCTTCTAAATATATTTCACAGCCTAATGGTAAAATGATAAATAGGAAGTTACTACTGGCTTTGAAGACAAAACATGGGAGAGAATAAACAAACAATAGCAATACCATGTTTAACAAGAATTTCAAATATAATGGGAGCCAGAGAGGCATACCCTCTTCTTGGGAGGGTAAGATGCCCTCCTAATTCTCAAGAGAGGTATCATTTGAGCAAAAGCTGAATGCTTAGGAAAACTGAAGAAAAAAAACAAAGTTCTCAATGGGGGATTTTAAAAGAGAAACAAAACGTGGGTTGCTCAATCATAACACATTTTTCACTGACAGACTCTCTAGATTGTAAATCTGGGTTTTCACCAGTACACTCTTAACAATTACTCAACATGTCAGATGTCACTCTGAAACACTTTCTTTAGGGTGCTATGCCAATAGTCACATTCAAAGTGCACAAGAAGGCAGTAAAAAGACATTGTTTATAAGAACACATGGACACAGGGAGGGGAAGAACACTCACTGGAGCCTGTTGGGGAAGGGCTGGGTGGACAGCATTAGAGAAAAGAACTAATACATGCTTAACGCTTAATACCTAGATGATGGGTTAGGTGCAGCAAACCACCATGGCACACGTTTACCTATGTAACAAACCAGCCATATACCCCAGCACTTAACAAAGAAAAATAAATAAATAAATAACAAAGAAGACATTGCTTAACTTCAGTTACAGGTTTGATTTGGCTAGGTTTGGTTTGCTTGTCTTTATGTAAAACTGGCATAATAAGTTGGAGCTGGTTTCACAAAATCAGTATTATTTAAGTATACAGATATCAGAGGCTTAACGCAGAAGTAAGTTTAAAGGTTAAAAACCTGGTATTTTCTATGAAGTTAATACATATGTTAATAAAAAAGATTAACTCATACTTGCTATGTGTGTAAGTATGCCTTCAGTATAACATTTTAAGTGTAGTTTCAAAGTGTTATAGCCTAAAATTATTTAATTGGTATTATAGTCTTGGCTGAGATTGTAGGATCTGACTTCTGATAAACAGCTGCATTTCTTATCATGGCAATAAAATTGAAGCTAAAGAGTCTCTGTTAAATTCTGTTGAATCCCACAATGAAAATATCATTTTTAGTTTCTTGGCTGATATTCATGGTAATAATTGGTTTCAGCTCTGACTTGAACATTTAAATTATTTTTACTAGTTTGCTCAAAATCTTTACAAAGGATAAAATATTTGGGCACTTGTATGGTGAAGTCCACAAAATATTCAGATGTTGAATCATGGGTAATTACTTAATTTAAATTTGTTATGGTTCATATGACTTTAAACTTTCCAAAACTGATTAAATAATGCAAGAATGTCATTTTAAATGTACATCTCCTTAAACAAGAGAATTTCATTATTAGAATCCTCAATGGAAATTTTTGGAAGACATTATTTCAACCATCATTATATCTAACAATTAATTTAATATAATAACATACCGAGAGCATGCGTAATATAAATAAAAGCATTAATAACTTTTTTAAAATGGCCAGTTCAATATACAAATGTATACGTGTGTGTGTGTGTGTGTGTGTATTTCAAAGCTAAACTTACATGTTTTTAACAGAAGTTTTCTGAGTAAAATGTACTTTTTTTTTTCCCCCCCCCCAGAGTAGATAGCGTTAAATTATTAAACATAGATGAATCAGAAAACCGAATCACTGAGTTGTGGGTATTTGATAATAGTTCTGTTTTCTTATACTTAATAGTCACCTGGGAACTGTTAAGAAATGTACAGATTACTATTTCCCACCCCCTGGCAAATGAATGAAAATCTCAAGTGTTGACCAGCAGCCCCTACCCTGAGTATGAGGAACCTGTGTGTGTGTGTGTGTGTGTGTGTGTGTGTGTTTTAGTTTTTTCCTTTCTTTTTTTTTCCTAACAAACCCTTGTGTGGAGGGCTGACTTAAATAGATCGCAGCGAAAAAAATATTTTGCTTGAACTTCTTGTGTAATATGTAAAGATTTGAAGGGACAAGCAAAACATTTAGGGGAAGAAATCATGAATCACTTAGTAATTCATTGAGATCCCTTTATAAACTGATTCCCTGGTACATTTAAAATTTACCAAAATGATATACTTATTTTCATATAACTGAAACCTATCAAGAATGTGACAGCTTATTGAGAATGCAAAATAAGGCAACCTATGTTTATGTAACCACTTGATATTTGCACCACTGGATCAAATTTAAATATGTCTTCTCTAAACCTCTTGTTGTCAGGGTTGATATGATATGCCAGGGTGCATATGATATTTATAGGAAGGGTTCCCAGATTAAACAACAAAACTCAGCTATCAATGTGAGAAATTAATTGAAGGGATGATTTATATAAGCATTTCTTATGCTGAGACTTTAATGATCACCTAAAGTGTAACACAAAAACAGCTATACATTTTCTGTGTGCTAACTCATGTAATCGTCAAAATAAATAAGTCCGAAAAGGAAACTGAAACTCAGAGGCATAATTTAACTTGATTCATGTCACAAAATGTGCAAATGGTGAAGCTGGGAACTCACATCAGTTCTACCTGTCTAATTGGGTAGTAAGCTCCTTAAAGCCAGGATCATAGTTCTAAACCTCTGCGTACCCACCATAACTCCTAGCACAATGCTTTGTGTCAATCATGAGCTCAAGAAATTGTCACTGATTACCAATAACCAATCCATATGTACTTTCAAACCAAATAACAAGAAGAAAATCTATAAATAGCAACCTGTAAGTATCAAATATTTCTGTGTATTGTTGTAGGTCTGTGAAACCACAACACACTAATATACTCAAAGACATGGACTAAATCCAGTTCTAAAGCAATTTGAAAGTTCCACAATCAAGTTAAATTCATTTAATTTTCAGACTTCTGAATTTATTCAAGTTCTAAAATTATCATTATGGGACAGTTTAATATCTTTAAGTTTTTAATCTACTCCATTCTAATTTCCTGCTATAAAGTCAATAAACTGTAGGTTGTAAAGAAAATTATTGTGTTGGATTACTTTACTCCTAGCTAGAGGCAAATGTTAGTTATAACTTTTTCTGTAGCTGAGCAGGTATTTTTGAAGCGGCTGGTGCCCTTTTCTTAGTTATCTGTTTGCAAGTGTTCCCAGGAGACTATACGGTATTGCAATCCTGAAAAGGTTTGAGGAATAGAGACAAAATGAATTCTTATTTAGAAGAGAAAACATAGATAGTATTTCCCCCTCAAATAAGAGTTGGGCATTTCAGAGTTGGGCATTTTCATAACAAGTAAATATTACTTTAAATCATATAACTTAAATAATTTCTGAGAGTCAAAAATTGATAAAAATCTTAGTCATAATTTTATAAGATTATCCAATAGATCATTTAAAAACATATTTGTAAGCATCTACTGACACCCCAAACAGAAAATAATATATTATTAAAAGCATGTACCACACTGAATGTATCAAAAATCCCCAATTACTTTTGCTTTTGAGAACAAACTGAGAATTTTTACACTTTTTCCTTACAGTTTCCATAGTTGCACTCTAAATAATACTCTAACATATAAAATCATGGCCTTCTTGACAGTGACAATGTTTTTACAACAAAAATTAATTTTGAAGATTCTGTATAAAAAATGTCACAGATAAGACATAATCCCCAATATTTTATGACAGGTCCATGCAAAAGTTGCCACATGAGTCAAGAACTATTCTTTTCTCTATATACCCCAAAAGAGCTCTATTAAGAAGACAATTGTTTAATTCATTATCTGTTTCAGATGAAGATCAATGCCCACATACTAAGCAGTCAAGAAACAACTCAAGTCTCATGTTCTCCAAGAAGGCTTCATTAAAGCCATAGCCTACAATGATCCTGGTAACCTTGTTTTGGCATCCTGTAACAGACAATGTTAGTTGTCTGCACACAATTGCTGTTTCATTTTGTTTTTTCTAATGAATCTCCATTTTTATTCAGAAAATCTGGCCTCTTTCATAAAATGATGTGTTTCACTAAGCCAAACACGGCAAACTTGTTTCCCTGGAATCCTGGAAAAGATTTCTGTACTCTTAAAACAGACATAAAAAAATGCAGTTCTCATTTCTTACTGGACTTTTTTTGCACAGTGACTCTGGTATAACACCCATGATGAGAATTAATTTGAGAAAAAGCCAAAAAAAATTAGGATAGAAGAGCAGAAAGACATCAGGTTCTGAATAACATCATTGAGCAAACAAATGGACCAACCTAGACTATTTGGCTTCCTATGTCTTTTTGTTATTTGTAACATAATAGTATATGTTTCTGTGAGTAAGATTTTCTGCAGTCAGAAGTATTCAAAGTGATAGAAAAACTAAATCTCAAGAAGTAATCATCATAATATAGTACTGTTCTTGTTAGTTTTCACTATGATTGTACTGCGGCTTAATCAGTTTAATTCAACTAGAAACCAGTAATACTTCCTATCAATACACTAAATCTTCATATAAACAGTACCAATATTTAGATATATTTCATAAGGCAAATATTTTGCTATACAATACATATGAATAATTTATTGAAAAGTGGTGGTAAAATTATGTCTATCTTTAATGTATGAATTTTTTTGGTTAAAATATCTATTTCCTAGCTTTGATATTCATTGCTCTAGAACTAGTAAAATCACCATGGTCAATGAATTATTGCTAGTGCTATAAATTAATTAGTTTTGTAAAACTGCCTATATACTCCAATTATTTATGTATCTGGAAAGCAGGGAAAATCTACATTTCCATTAAATATAAAATACCCTATAATATCTTATTTAGGTTCTAGAATTTCATAATTTCCTCCAATGTTGTTTTGTTTAGCATGACCTAAGGAAGTTCACCCAATTTAGAATGAAAAAATGAGAAAAACTGTTTTTAAAATTGCATAAACATCTGACCTGAAGATACAGGCTAAAAAGAAACTTTAACTTGAGATGCATGAGAAAATTAATAACTTGGGTTGTAGCAGGGTGGCAGTCCACAAACCAGATAAGAAAATAAAATACAAAAGGCTTTTTCCTTTCTATTTCTTAATTGGCACTTTGAAAATTATCTTTATGAAATAAACTATTTTTATGTTCATTTATGCTATTCACCTACTCTTTCATTCCAAACACATGTGGAGTAGTAGTGGATGCTATCATATAAGATCTGAAAAGCCTAGCAAGATAGTCACCATAGCAAGATATCTTGGACTAGTTTCCAATTAATTGATAGAAACTAAAGAAATCAGTCTTTATAATTATTGACATTTGTGGTTATCTTAAGACTGTCAATTTGGAAAAAGTCAAATAGAGAAGGTATAAAGAATGTGACTTTTCCTTGGGCTTTACCTGTTCTCTGAACTTAAGGGGATCCTAAAGCTACAGAGTTTATCAACATACTTTGATTCAATCAAATCATGAAAGCAAGAAAGTTAAAGCAGCATCCAGAAAAATACTTCAGAGTATGGATCCTTTTTGTGAGATCATTCCGAAGACAATGAAATGTCACTAAAACCTGGGCATGCCCCAAATTAAAAAGCCTTATGCTAAAGCATTCCACAAGGCTGCTTATTACACTGTCACACATCATCAATTTCATCAGAACCATGGCCTTGAAATCACAGCCTTTTTAAGAGGTCATATCAAAAATAGTAACACATTATGAAGTTTGAAACTAAAAACTGAATTTACCATTTTTTTTATTTTCAGATATCTTAGCAAAGATGATTTCATAAATTTTAAGAGGAAGGAAACACACATGTGGCACAAATTAAAAGGAGCAAAAATGAAATTTCTATTTAAATGTGGCAAATGCTAAATTTCCTTGATACAAACCTAGCCTCATCAGGCAATTTGAATCACGGGACTGCAGAAAGGTAAGTAACTTGCCTAACGTCTGGCAGGTAGAACGTGGGGTAGTCAAGACTGAAACTCGGCTAGATTCAGGGTTCTTGTGCCTAACCAACAATGTATGCTGAACATACATAAAGCAAGTTCTTAATGATCTACAAGAGACTTAGACTCCACCCAATAATAGTAGGAGACTTGAATACCCCACTGTCAATATTAAATATATCAACAAGCTGAGCACGGTGGCTCACGCCTGTAATCCCAGCACTTTGGGAGGCTAAGGCGGGCGGATCACAAGGTCAAGAGATCGAGACCATTCTGGCCAACATAGTGAAACCTCGTCTCTACTAAAATACAAAAACTAGCTGGGTGTGGTGGCACATGACTGTAGTCCCAGTTACTTGGGTGGCTAAGGTAGGAGAATTGCTTGAACCTGGGAGAAGGAGGTTGCAGTGAGCCGAGATTGTGCCACTGCACTTCAGCCTGGTGCCTGGTGACAGAGCAAGATTCTGCCTCAAAAAAAGAAAAAAAAAATAGATCAACGAGACAGAAAATTAACAAGGATATCAAGGAGTTGAACTCAGCTCTGGACAAAGCTGACCTAATAGACATCTACAGAACTCTCCACCCCAAATCCACAGAATATACATTCTTCTCAGCACCACATTACACTTTCCCTAAAACTGAGCACATAATTGGAAGTAAAACACTACTTAGCAAATGCAAAAGAACGAAAATCATGACAAACAGTCTCTCAAACCACAGTGCAATCAGGATTAAGAAACTGACTCGAAACTGACTCAAAACTGCAACTATGTGGAAACTGAACAACCTGCTCCTGAATGACTATTGGGTAAATAATGAAATGAAAGCAGAAATAAAGATGTTCTTTGGAACCAATGAGAATGAAGACACAATGTACCAGAATCTCTAGAATATATTTAAAGCAGTGAGTAGAGGGATATTTATAGCACTAAATGCTCGCAAGAGAAACAAGGAAAGATTAAAAAATTGACAACCTAACGTCACGATTAAAAGAACTAGAGAAGCAAGATCAAACAAATTCAAAAGCTAGCAGAAGACAAGAAATAACTAAGATTAGAGCAGAACTGAAGGAGATAGAGACACAAAAAACCCTTCAAAAAAACTCAATGAATCCAAGAGCCATTTTTTTGAAAAGACCAACAAAAAAGATAGACCACTAGCCAGGCTAATAAAGAAAAAAGAGAGAAAAATCAAATAGATGCAATAAAAAATGATAACGAGGATATCACCACTGATCCCACAGAAATACAAACTACCATCAGAGAATACTATAAACACCACTATGCAAATAAACCAGTAAATCTAGAAGAAATGGATAAATTCCTGGACACCTACACCCTCCCAAGACTAAACCAGAAAGAAGTCAAATACTTGAATAGACCAACAACAAGGCCTGAAATTGAGGCAGCAATTAATAGCCTACCAACTGAAAAAAGTCCAGGACCCCACAGGTTCACAGCCAAATTCTCCCACAGGTACAAAAAGTAGCTGGTACCATTCCTTCTGAAACTATTCCAAACAACAGAAAATGAGGGAAGCCTCCCTAACTCATTTTATGAGACTAACATCATATTGATACCAAAATCTGGAAGACACACAACTAAAAAAGAAAATTTCAGGCCAATATCCATGATGAACGTTGATGTGAAAATCCTCAATAAAATACTGGCAAACCGAATCCAACAGCACATGAAAAAGCTTATCCATCATAATCAAGTCAGCTTCGTGCCTGGGATGCAAGGCTGTTTCAACATACGCAAATCTATACATGTAATCCATCACACAAACAGAACCAAAGACAAAAACCACATGATTATCTCAATAGATGCAGAGAAGGCCTTTGACAAAATTCAACAGCCCTTTATGCTAAAAACTCTCAATAAACTAGGTATCAATGGAATGTATCTCAAAATAATAAGAGGTATTTATGAAAAACCCACAGCCAATATCATACTGAATGGGCAAAAACTGGAAGCATTCCCTTTGAAAACTGGCACAAGACAAGGATGCCCTTTCTCACCACTCCTATTCAACATAGTATTGGACGTTCTGGCCACAGCAATCAGGCAAGAAAAAGAAATAAAAGTATTCAATTAGGAAAAGAGGAAGTCAAATTGTCTCTCTATTTGCAGATGACATTATTGTATATTTAGGAGACTCTATCGTCTCAGCCCAAAATCTCCTTAAGATGATAAGCAACTTCAGCAAAGTCTCAGGATACAAAATCAATGTGCAGAAATCACAAACATTCCTATATACCAGTAACAGAGAGCCAAATCATGAGCAAACTCCCATTCACAATTTGCTGCAAAGAGAATAAAATACCTAGGTATACAACTAACAAGGGATGTGAAGGACCTCTTCAAGGAGAACTACAAACCACTGTCTAAGGAAATAAGAGAGGACACAAACACATGGAAAAACATTCAATGCCCATGGTCAGAAAGAATCAATATCGTGAAAATGGCCATACTGTCCAAAGTATTTTATAGATTCAATGCTATCCCCATCAAGCTACCACTGACTTTCTTCACAGAACTAGGGAAAACCATGTTAAACTTCACATGGAACCAAAGAGAGCCTGCATAGCCAAGACAATCCTAAGGAAAAAAACGAACAAAAACAAAGCTGGAGGCATCATGCTACCTGACTTCAAACTATACTATAAGTCCACAGTAATCAAACCAGTATGGTACTGGTACCAAAACAGAGATACAGACCAATGGAACAGAACAGAGGCCTCAGAAATATTGCCACACATCTACAACCATCTGATCTTTGACAACCCTGACAAAAACAAGCAATGGGGAAAGGATTCCCTATTTAATAAATGGCGTTGGGAATACTGGCTAGCCATATGCAGAAAGCTGAAACTGGATCCCTTCCTTACACCTTATATAAAAATTAACTCCAGATGGATTAAAGATTTAAACATAAGACCTAACACCATAAAAACCCTAGAAGAAAACCTAGGCAACACCATTCAGGACGTAGGCATAGGCAAGGACGTCATGACTAAAATACCAGAAGCAATGGCAACAAAAGCCAAAATAGAAAATTGGATCTAATTAAACTTAAGAGCTCAAGCTCTTAAGAGTGAACCGGAAACCAACAGAATGGGAAAAAATTTTTGCAATCTATCCATCTGACAAAGAGCTAATATTCAGAATCTACAAAGAACTTAAACAAATTTATAAGAAAAAACAAGCCCATCAAAATTGGGCAAAGGATATGAACAGATACTTCTCAAAAGAAGACATTTATGTTGCCAACAAACATAGGACAAAAAGCTCATCATCACTGTCATTAGAGAAATGCAAATCAAAACCACACTGAGATATCATCTCACACCGGTTAGAATGGCGATCATTAAAAAATCAGGAGACAACAGATGCTTAAAAGGATGTGGAGAAATAGGAACCCTCTTACACCTGTTGGTGGGAGTGTAAATTAGTTCAACCATTGTGGAAGACAGTGTGGTGATTCATCAAGGATCTAGAAATAGAAATATCATTTGACCCAGCAACCCATTACTAGGTATATACCCAAAGGATTATAAATCATTCTATTATAAAGACATATGCACACGTATGTTTATTGTGGCACGGATCACAATAGCAAAGACTTGGAACTAACCCAAATGTCCATCAATGATAGACTGGATAAAGAGAATGTGGCACATATACACCATGAAATATTATGTACTTATAAAAAAGGATGAGTTCATGTCCTTTGCAGGGCCATGAATGAAGCTGGAAACCATCATTCTCAGCAAACCGACACAAGAAAAGAAAACTAAACAACGCATGTTCTCACCCATAAGTGGGTGTTGAGCAATGAGAACACATGGACTCAGGGAGGGGAACATCACACACTGGGGACTCTTGGGGGGTGAGGGGGGTTAGGGGAGGGATAGCAGGGGGTGTGGGAATAGGGGATGGATAGCATTAGGAGAAATACCTAATATAGATGACGGGGTGATATATGCAGCAAACCACCATGGCACATGCACACCTATGTAACAAACCTGCACATTCTGCACATTTACCCCAAAACTTAAAGTATAATTATAAAAAAAGAAGAAAAAATTAAAAAAAAAAAAACCATGACATGTATCACACAAGGAGGAAGCTCTAATGTAAACGGTGGATATTAGTTAATAACAATGTATCAATATCGACTCATTGTAATGAGGTATCAGTAATTGTAACACATTGTAATACAATGTATCATTAATAGGGAACTGAGGGTGGAGGGGTAACACAGAGACTCTGTATTTCCTACTCAATTTTTCTGTAAACCTACAACTGCTCTAAACATAAAGCTATTAATTAAAAACAAAGAAACAAAACAAAGTAATATTTTCCACAGCATTGAGTCTAAACCTCTTAGCATGGTTTTCAAAGCCCTTCATGTGCAGGCAATTGTCTTGTTCCAGACTCATTTCCTGCCTCTCTCCACATATGGCCTACATGGTAATAAGACTGAAGTCCTTGATGTCCAAAGATCATAGCAACTTCATACAACATCCTTTATTTGGCATACGCCTCCACCTGCATTGTCTATGTAGCAAAAGTATATGCCTTCAACATTCACCTTCATGAAAGCTTCTTCCTTGATCTCTTTAGTCTGCCTTTTCTGCTGCCATAGAACTTTGTACAACATAACCCAACTGTACCACTTATTTCCATAGAAATGGAACAAATACACTACATTGAGTAACTTAAGATCAGAGACAATATCCTATTCTTTATTTTCCCAGAACTTAGCCTACAAGCACAGGACTCAAGAAGCTGGGCTCATAGAAAATTTAAATCTTAAATTATTTCCAATCAGATTTTATAGGACTCAATTTTCTTAAATCTTAAAATATTATATGCATCTTTTATACTACCTTTCCAAATTAAGTATTATCTTTGGGGCAGTAGTCCATTTTTGTTGAATAACACTCTACTGACTCTTAAAAATATCTACCTCCCAACTGTGGAAATAGACATCAACATACTTAACACCAACAAAGAAGTACACCTGAGTTTCTCAAAAAAAATATCATACACATAGTTCTGTCTTCTTAGCATCTTTCTAATCCTACTTTTAAGGGTAATAATACCACTCTTCATCCCTTTGGGAAACTCCCCTTTACTCCTGGTGGCTCATGGTGTGCTGATAATGAGGTTACTCAAGTGAGCAGCCAGGTGTCAGAAAGAACCCCACATTCACATCACAGGGAAAGAAATTGGTTCAGAAATGAACTGGTGACCTAAGTTAGGAAAATCAGAATTCATCCTAGAAGTTTTTTTGTTTTCCAGGCAGAACTGGCTGAAAAAAAAAAAAAAAAAAAAAAAAACATTGCTTCTGGGACTGGAGTATGGAGAAATAGTTATGTTTGCTGCTGCTGTTGCTGCTGCTGCTGCTGCCACCATAAATTTTTCCCCTGGCTGCATGGAGAAAGCCTATCTGGGAATCAGGGGACGAAAAATAATAAGAGAAATAGAAAAGGGGGTGGATAAGAGAAAGGAGGAAAAGATAAGAGGGAAGAAAAGAGAAAAAAGGAAATGGAGATAATGAAAGAAAAAGAGATAAAGATGAGAAAAAAATCTGATGATATCATTTGAGTCTATATGTCTAAGCTGGGCACATAGGTAGCTTTGCTTCTGGACAATTCAGGCAGAAAAGCCATAAATTGTCACGTGTGCTTGCTTTGACTTAGATTTCTATAAGTTCCAACTGAGTGACTCCTGACTAATCAAGAAACCCTTCTACATTTTTTAGATTGTTCCCATTCCAAGAAAATACAAAACCCATTTAAGGACATTAATGGTATTTTTGCATGTCATTCTAGAATTTTAAAATTCTCCTTAAAGTTTTAAATCAAATTACACAAGTTATTAAACTTATTCAATGTGACAGTCAGTAGAATGACATAAAAGCATCTTAGGACAGTTAGGAATAGCATGCAATTCTATGCAATAATTGCATGTATGATCTCAGTGAAAAACGACAGACCTTCATCTTAAATAGTACTTTCTCTGACACCTAAAAGATCCCACCTGGTACAAAAAAGATCCAAGACAAAAGAAACATCTACTAAACTATCTGACATTCTGTTAATGTCTGTTTTTCTCCCGAGGTCTGTATTACTACTAAAGCTTACGATGTCTGGCAGGATCAATGTCTACAGTGATATGATAGCAAATGGCTTATTTACTAATAATACAAATTTCACTTTAATGTATTATTCTCCAATTTTTATTAGCTATTAGAAAAGTAGAAATTAAAACCACAATAAGAAGTCACTACAATCAGATGGCTAAAATAAAAATATAAATAATATATAAAAATATAAATACAAAGGGCTACAATAAAAATAAAAAAAAGTGACAACATCAAAGTATGTCTAGTATGTGGAGAAACTAGATTACATTGACTTACTATGTTAAATGGCACAGTCACTCTAGAAAACAGTTTGGTTGTGTCTTAAAAACCTAAGTATGCAGTTGCAATATGACCCAGAAAATGCATTCCCAGACATTTATTAAACAGAATGAAAACTAATATTCACAAAAAACCCTCCATACCAGGTTTAGAAAACTTTACCTGTTTTACAGAAAGAACTATGCCCTTCAAAATTTGTATGCTGAAGTTCTCATCCCTCAATGTGACTGTTTTAAAGATAGAACTTTTAGGGAGGTAACTAAGGTTAAATGCAGTCATAAGGGTGGCTCCTAACATGATAGGGGCTGGTGACCCTATAAAAAGAGGAAGAAACACCAGACGTGTCTCTTCATACACACACGGAGAAGAGGCTATGTGAGAACACAGGAAGAGGGCAGAAAGTTAACTATCTGCAAGCCAGGAAGAAATACTCAACAGAAACAAAATCTGCTAGCACCACCTGATCTGCGACTTTTAGCCTCCAGAGCTGTGAGAAAATCATTTTCTGCTTCTTTAAGCCACCTGGTCTGTGGTCTTTTGTTACGGCAGACAAATACAGTTTATAATCACCAAAAACTATCAATAAAATGAATGTCCTTCAATAGGTGAATAGTTTAAAACAACAAAAACAAAAACAAAATTGTGGCCATCTATATCATGAATTGTAGGCAGAAAATGCCCACATCCTAAATCCTAATCCACAGAGTCTGTGAATACATCAGATTATATAGGATATAGACATTAAGGTGGCAGAGGGAATTAACCTACTCAGAAAAACTCTTTTACTCCAATAATCCAAATAAAAATTAACAAAATACTCATTTAAAAATAAGTATGATAGAAAAATAAAAAAGCCTGTTTCATTCATTACTCATTTAAATGAATTTCAGTGATGATTTTTAAAACTATAAAGATTTAATACATAAAATAAAATAATAAATCTCAATGATGATACTGCTTATAATGATTGATAAGATTTATAACAACTGCATTATAATTATTTAATTTTATTGGATACCAGTCCTGATTGTATTTAAAACCACCTATTGAGCTTCAAATAATCATCCCCAAAATATTGATACCTGGACCTCTTCGAAGAGATTAGGACTTAAATAGTAGCGAGGCACTTGGAATATGAAAAAGTTCTACAAGTACTTCTGATGTACAAGATATAACTAGAATTTTATTCTACTATAAAAACTTATTGTAAAAAACAACTTTATAACAAGTTGTTTTAGAATAAAGGCATAAAATGGAATAGTGTGTAGTAATAAATTTATGGTGCAGAAATATGTTTATTGACACAGAAAGACACACATAACTATATACACACACACACACACACGCACACACACAAAACAGTATATATGATGTAATTCCATTTTTGTGAAAGAAAATACATAAGGACACATATGTATAGAACGGAGTTCATTTTGGTTGACAGTGGGTACTCTTTATGTGTTTTATGCTGCTTTTTTTGCTTGCCTGTATTATTTGTTATTTCTGAATGATTCTATATAACATATATGACAAAACACAGCAACTTAATTTTGATATGGAAAAGATTAACTTTCAATAATATGAACACTTTAACCTAAACTAAGGAATACTATATTTTCAGATAGAGTAAATGTGACAAAATTTTATCAAATAGTGAATCCAAGCGAATGATATACAGATAGTACTATTTATGCCAATTTTCCACAAGGTCAGACATTCAAAATTTAAAAACTGAGAAAAATAAATTCTTAGAAATACTTTAGAATTTGCCACCTTCCCAAAAGGATTCTATTATAGGTTGACCATTTGATATAATCAATACAATAAATAAATCCATTAAAACATTTTATTTAAATCAGTTTACATAAGTTAAACCAAAAACTTAGCTGAAAAGAAAACATGAAACATAGAAATATATGCACCAAAATATATACACATTTGTTTAATATATGAAGAAATATATAGTGTATATGTTTTTTAATTTAAACTCTCCTATGTAATTGTCTAGTAACCAACTACATATGTCTGTACTGTATTTGCCAACTAATATCTTTCTTAAAACAATTTTTCCAGTATAAATTCATTCATACCACATACCAAGCCTCAAGAGTATCAACTCTATAAAAGGTTCATCTCACCTCATCTAAGTCTTGGATATAAACTGGCTTTTCCTCAAAGCTGAGTGGCATTGGTTCGCTGTAGGGAATCCTTACTTCTTCATAAAGCTTGTTATTCTCTCTTTGGATTCCTTCTGGCAAAATCATCTAAAAACATCAAAAATAAAAATTCAATAATAATAAAAAATAAAACACTTGCTCTTATAAAGATTCTTTAGAAACAGAGAGAAGAAAAACACCACTGGTTTTATAACACAGCACTGTCAAATAAACTTAGCAAATTTAAAAGAAAACAAAACTAAATAGAACAAAAACAACGCAAAATACCACTCACACAAAGCATTAACATCAGGTATTTTATATAGCACACAGGCCACGGTATGTTGATGAATCTTAACATACATACTAATTAGATGGTACACCTGAATACAAATATATTCATATAATTAGGAAAATGTAAACAATATAGTGTAAAATTTAGTCAAACAGTGATGCAACTGATAAAACTCAAAAATATAAATTGCAAAAATAATGAAAGGGAGGGAAACAAATATGTTCTGAATATCTATTATATGTCAGGAGCTTTACATACACATTATGTCATTTTCCGCAATACTTTCAAATCAAATTTAGCGTAGTCAACTAGTATTAGACTCATGAAGGAAACAGGGACAATCTACACATCATTTCCTTAGAATAGGCATATTATTTCAAAACTAGTTCTATAACAATGACATACCTTTGCACCAGCAATAAATGCTGATGTTTTCATGGCTTGAGCCTGGGAATCATACACATGAGGATAATGTATTTTTTCAATGTCCACATCTCTGCCTGCTCAGAATTGGAACACTTCTAGCATTCAGAAGTGCCTGCTCTCTGTAAATATAAAAAATAGACCTAATTTGAAATTTTTATCTTGAAAAGTAATGCATACACTAAAACAAGATAATTATAAAAAAAATCGGAGGTAGCCTTCCATCATAAAAAAGAATAATTAAACTACACAAAGGAAGATTTTAGAAATCCTGAAATTTCCTGGGTAACTAAATAGGATTTAGCACATTTTTAGATATTATTTTTAGATAACACCACCTGGTAAGTTTGATTTAATGTTCTTTATAATTTTATTTTTTCACAATTCAAAGAAGTTTATTTAACAAGGTATAAATTTCTTTTTTAAAACGTGTTTCAATAATTAAAAAATCAAGTATAATGCTTATATTTCATTTTTCTCTTTATACTTCTAAACATTTTTAGAAAGGTACATTAAGCACAGAAATGAAATGTGTCTCAAATTTATGTAAACTATTTAAATCTTAACCTAGTGCTGTGTACACAGCACCTAACAATAGCCTACCTCTATAATCTAAATCTCTTACCTACTTGGATGCAACCAAGAATATTCTAATTAAGCAGATCATTGATTTCTTATCCCAGAAAATTTGGTATTCATAAAACAAACTTCTACTAAGAAAAAGTGACTTGAAGTAAAAATCGTCTACACTGCTAAGACTAAATAAAAAAATAATAATACGTAAAAGTGGCAATTACAACACAAGCATTTTTCAGCTTCTGGCTTTTATTACCTTTGCATCCGCAATTCCTTAGGATCAAAGCACGTAAGTCCTTCTGAAACTTCTAAATCTTCTCCAGCCTTTTTTTCTCGTCTGGCAATTCTTTTTTCTTCACGGCGATATTGTTTCATTAACTGCTTTTCTTGTTCAGACTGAATAGTGACTTGACAACCATAATTGGGTTTAGCATTTTCTCCTAAAATTTTTTTACAATTGTCTAAGAAGCAAATTTAAGAAATACAATGTTTTATAAATCTGAATATGATTTAATCTTCTTGAAAACCATTTCTTTTCCCCCACCCCAGAATATATAATGCTCTAACGATTCATTTTTTAAAGCTGGCATATTCAATTATTATGGTTTAAGGAGAGTTTTTAAAAACCACAGTATCTAAATAAAATTACACAGTGGTTTAAGAAAAGTCAGCAGTATTTTCTTCCTACAGACTCAACAGTTTAACGTCACTCACATTATAAATTCTTACATATAACATTAGGAACCTAAAAATTCAATTTTATCATTTGAAATAATTTGCTTATTTAATTTCAATACATATAATAATATCAATGCTAATTAGCATTTACTGTTAATACAGCAATAAAATAAACTCTTTACCTACTAAACAACTTTTTTTCTATGTAATAGACTTTATGCAGTTAAGCTGTATATATGTTACTACTTAATTATTTATACATTACATAAAATTTATTAGCAATAGTTCAGGACATACTTAAGACAATGACTAAGCAAATAAAGCAAAAGTATGGTTTACCTTTTCACCAAAACACAGTTTTTAAAAAATAGAAAAACCAAGTGAATGAAACTCAGTGTTTACAAAGTTTACTTTAGGTTTGTGGTTTGGTCAACTCAATATTCAGGAAAAATTTTCTTCCAACAGGATTACCTTCTGTGTTTGTTTAAATCTTTACAAGCAACAGTACCTTCACTTATTGCAGCTATAAAGGAAATAACAGGAATGTGGTTGAAAGTAATCCAAGTGAATAAGCATTTATTGAATTGAGGTCCTAATCAGTTCTAGGCACTGCAGCTAGGCTAGGAAGACAATGAAGAATCAGACTTGGTCCATACTCTGACACAGCCCTGTGCAAATTATTTTATCGAATTACAACATCCAATATAGAACAGACAAGGAATTAAACATAGCATCAAGATGGGAAAATTCGCTTTCTAATTCATTGTAAGTTGAATCTTTACAATTCTCAGACATTTGTTACTGCCCTATTGCATGATTCTGAATATAAGTCATTAAACTCTCAATCACAGGGAAAACTTGTATAATGACTTTATAAGCCTTAAAAAGGAAAATATATCTCAAAATTATGAAATAAAATAAAATCTCATCTGTATTAGGACTATATTTTACAGTTCTGAAAAAAGCATTTTCCTAAGTCTTATATCCCTTATTTCTAATTCAGTCTTAAGTACCTACTATAATAACAGAATTTATAATTAGCATTCAGTCTGTTAGAAAAAGAATGCAACTTTCTGCCAATTTTCACATGTACTCTGAACTCTTGATAAAAGTTAATTTGTCTGCAAAGTTATACAATCAGCAACACAGATATCAAGCAGAATGTTTAAACGTGAATAATGCCATGTACTCAATATCAGAAATGAATGTTAAAGATTTTAAGCGTGAAACTGTAAATACTTTGGGTGACATACTAAATGCTATGCTAATGTCATTAAATTTTAAGCAAATGTGGCAGTAATAAAATATTATTATATGTACTTATGATCATCCAAATAAAATGAAAATTATAAGAAGAAAACATGTCTACCTCATAGCTTAAAAAGTCTTAATTAGAACATACATACTAGAATCCTGTAAGGCTGAGTATAATAGGTAATTTCAAAAAATCAAGTTGTAAAGCAGTAAAAGTTTAAATGTATGGTTCTCCTAGCTGGGTTTGGTTAACTGTAGAGACTGACCTGCAAAAATGAAATGAATATCCTCAACAGTAATTCTAACACAAAGTTATTCTGAAGAACTATGCAGAATTTTGTATCCTTCTAGAATGGTCATTTAAAAGTGTGTAGCACCTCCCCCTTGCTCTCATGCTCCTACTCCTGATGTGTAAGATGCCTGCTCCCCATTTGCCTTCTGCCCTGATTGGAAGCTTCCTGAGGCCTCCCCAGAAGCAAAAGCTGCTAATGCTTCATGTACATCCTGAAGATTGTGAGCCAATTAAACCTCTTTTCTTTATAAATTACCCAGTATCAAGTATTTATAGCAATGTGAGAATGTACTGATACAAAAAGTATATTGATTCTAAGAAATTATCCTAATAGAATAAAATTTATGAAATCAACATAATAAACATAAATAAATCATCAGTTTGCCAAAAATATGTAAAGCTGGACTTATATTAAACTTTGTATTAATAAATTACCACTATTAAAAGGTAGAATCAGGCTGGGCACTGTGGCTCACACCTGTAATCCAAACACTTTGAGGGGCTGAGGTGGGAGGACTGCTTGAGGCTAGTAGTTCGAGACTACCCTGGGCAACATGGGGAGGCCTCATCTTTATTTAAAAAAAAAAATTAATCAATCAGGCATGGTGGCACACACCTGTGGACCCATCTACTTGGGAGGCTGAGAGGAGCACTTGAGCACAAAATGTTGAGGCTGCAGTGATCCCCAATTGTGCCACTGCTCCCTAGCCTGAGCAAGAAAGTGAGGGCCTGTCTCAAAAACAAAAGCTAGAATCAGCAAATACCTCTTAATTAATATTTAGGAGACTGGCAAAAAGAAATACTGAATTCTCAGAATTTACAACATTGTAGGACTAGTTATTTAAAGTCATTTGTATTCTTTGGCAGATACGCATTTTAGATGCTCATAATCCTTGCTGGCTTACTGCAATTTCTGGTTATATACTATTCGGCAGGTGTGATATGGTCAGGCTTTGTGTCCCCCACACAAATCTCACCTTGCATTGTAATCCCCATAATCCCCAGGTATTGAGGGAGGAAACTTGTGGGAGGTGACTGGATTACAGGGGCAGTCTCTGCTTTAGTGATAGTGATTGAGTTCTCAGGAGATCTGATAGTTTTATGTTTGCCGAGTTTCTGCTGCACATAGTTCTCTCTCCTGCCACCATGTGAAGTAGGTTCTTGCTTCCCCTTTACTTTCTGTCAAGTTTCCTGAGGTCTCCAGCCATGTGGAACTGGGAGCCAATTAAATCTCCTTTGTTTATACATTACCCAGTCTCAGGTAGTATTTTTATAGCAGTGTGAGAACAGACTAATACAAGGTAAGAGCGCTCTTGGAGGAAGAACAGAATAGAAGTATTCAATACACTTAAAGAACAAAGAGACTGGCTGACAAAGTTGCTAAATTCATATTTTCCAAGATTCTTACAATCTCAAAGCAACTTTAAGGCTCTGAGAACATTTATGAGTATCAAAGAAATCTGTTAAGAAACAGAAAATCTGTCAGAAATTTTAGATTTAAATCATAGCTGTTTTTATCATTTCCTTTTAGTGCGATAATCATAAATGTAAGAAAATGAGGGCATAAATTACAAGAAGGATAGATATTAAATAGTTTGAAGACAGTTGCCAGATTTCTTACATTCATATACTTTTTTAGAATCCCAAACTATCTGTAGGGCTGGCAAAAAACAGTGTGGTAAAGGTAAAAAAAAATTATTTTTCTGTTTATCACTTAAAACCTGAGTTTTGCATCAGCTATGTTGTAAGTCAAGCTTTTTAAAAAATAATTTTGGTTCCCTAGTCAACTCTAATTTTTCTGGGATTTAAAACTATATGTAATAACATATATGTTCAATATGCTCAGCGTCATAATTGTATTGTGTTTAGACATGTGCCAAAGATTTTATAAAGTATCAAAATGTCTACAACTTCCTGTCATTGTTCAGCAAAAATTTAAAAAGTAGGTATATGTGTAAAGGGCCTAGGAGGAGCAAAATGTTAGACTAATGAATCTACATGAAAGGTAAACAATGATCATTGTATTATTCTTGTAATTTTATAGGTTTGAAAGTTCTCAAAATAAAAAGTTGGAGAGAAATTAAACTAGTACTTGGGCCCACAGTAATTATATATGTATTTTCTCTTTAAAGAAAATTTGCAATGCAGAAGCTCTTTAATTAGGTCCCACTTGTCAATAAAGTAAGCAAACAACCTATAGAACTAGAAAAAATAACTATCCGACAAAGGCCTAATATCCAGAATCTGTAAGAAACTTAATAAGCGAAAACCAAATAACTGCATTAAAAAATGGGAAAAGGACATTAATAGACACTTCTCAAAATAAAATAGGCTGGGCACAGTGGCTCACGCCTGTAATCCCTACATTTTGGGAGGCTCAGGCAGGTGGATCACGAGGTCAAGAAATCGAGACCGTCCTGGCCAACATGGTAAAACTCCATGTCTACTAAAAATACAAAACTTAAGTGGGCGTGGTGGCACACGTCTGTAGTCTCAGCTACTCAGGAGGCTGGGGTGGGAGGATCACTTGAACCCAGGAGGTGGAGGTTACAGTGAGCCAAGATCATGCCACTGCACTCCAGCCTGGTGAAGAGTGTGACTCTGTCTCAAAAAAAAAAAAGACACATACAAGCAGCCAACAAATGCTCATCATCACTAATCATCAGAGAAACACAAATCATAACCACAACAAGACACCACCTCACACCAGCCAGAATGGCTACTATTAAAAAGTCAAATAATAACAGATGTTGGCACAGCTGCAGGAAAAAGGAACATTTATATACTTGGTAGGAATGTAAATTAGTCCAGCCACTGTGAAAAGTAGTTTGGAGATTTCTCAACGAGCTTAAAACAGAGTTACCATTTGACCCAGCAATCCCATCACTGGGTTTATACCCCCGAAAACTCAGTCCTTATACCAAAAAGACATAGGGACTCATTTGTTCATCACAGCACTGTTCACAACAGGAAAGACACAGAATCAACCTAAGTTCCCATCAACAATGGACTGGATAAGGAAAATGCAGTCTGAACATATGAACCATGGAACACTATGCAGCCATAAAAAGATCAAATCAGTCTAGTTTTCCTGAATAGAGTCCATAGTAACATTTTTCTTGTAACTTACTACATAGCAGCTGTCATTTTACAGTGAAAGAACCATTAGAATGCTCTAATGAATCATGACTACATGATGTCCTTTGCAACAACATGAATGCAACTGGAGGCCATTATCCTAAGTGAATTAATGAAGAAAACCAAATACCTCATGTTCCCACTTTAATTGGGAGCTAAACATTGAGTATACACAGACACAAAGATGGAAAAAACACACTAACTAGGGATTCCAAAAGACAAGTAAGAGGTAGTCGGGAAAGGGCTAAAAAACTACCTATCAAGTACTATGTTCACTACTTGGGTGACAGAATCTGTATCTCAAACCTTAGCATCAAACAATATACCCATGTAACAAACCTGCACATGTACCTCCTATTTGCAAAATAAAAGAAGAAAATTTGTGTACTCTAAGTAGTTTTATCTTTTACCAAAAAATGCCATACCCAAACACTGCCCTCCTATTTAGATCATTTATGTTTGTTTCATAATATGCCATATCTAAAATCTATTTAACAGAATAATATGAGTAAATTATATAATAGATCAAAAGATATTTAAAATATAATTACATTACAAACATTTGCTAACCAATGAATCTTTCCTTTAAATTACAATTACCGCTGCATACTTTCTTACCTTGAAGAGCCTGAAACTTATGATCATTTGAAGAATTAAGAAATCTATCCACAATTGTAATTCGGTTCTGGAGGAGTTTCTCAATAAGTTCAAGTCCTTCAGGTCCCAGCAGTTCAAATAGCTTATAAAAAGAGAAAAAAGTAACAAATATCTGTTACCTCAAAGTTTAACTTGTTCAAGTTATTAACAACCTATTCAACAGAGGTGTAAAACCAAACTAATATAGAAATACTCAAAAAGTTTAACAAAAATAGTTATTTAAACTAAGAAAAATGACTCTTCACATTGCCAAGAATCTTTAAAAAGGCTATCCGCAATTATGTAACAAAAAACATTATTCAATTTTTAAAAATAATTAAGATTTTAATACATAACTCTAAATCACAGAATAACAAATTCTTGGTATAACCAAATAAAATTCTAAAATCATTTAATTTGCTCTTCAACATATCATTCTGGTTTTCCCAAACAGAGTCCAGAGTACCATTTTTCTTACAACTTACTACACAACAGCTGTCATTTTAGCATTAAAAAATCATTAGAATGTTTTAATGAATCATGACTTTGTGCCAATTTTTTACATGTATTTTAAATGCTAAATGAATTTGAAATCTAAAACACAGCGCTGCAAGTGCTTTACATAAGTTTATAAAAAATTTCCCAAGCATATCCCACTCTCCTATGCAGAGTATTTACCAAAGATTAAGTTGATATCAGAGTTAGAGAACCAGTGTTAGGATTCAGAGAGTTTCACTATATAATTGCACAATATAACTATTCTAGAAAGTCTCTAGGCTTCCGCAAGTATGACCTGGGAAGATACATATATTTATTGTTTAGAAATATTATACTCTAATTTTGCATATGAAGATGTCATGTTAACCAAATTCTAACCACTCTCAGAGAATCCACGCAAATAAAATCACAAAATAAAAATTTACCTTGTGTATATGGACATTAAAAGTTCAATAAATATTTTCTTTTTGCTGTTCATTTTACTGAAGTTATGCACAAAGGGGCAACAAAAGAAACAAAATCAATTGTTAAGAATAGTCCTGTCCAATCAATTTTAATTCTACTGGCCGGTATTTTTTTTTTAAGTGCACAGATGATCAAACTGGCCAGAAATTTTTATTGAACACATTATATGCCAGGTACGATGATAGGCATTTTACTCATTCTATCCAACAAATCCTTCTAATAATATGTTCACATTAAGGTATTATTATTATTGTTGGACTTAAGAAAATAAAGCTTTAGAAAATTTACACAAATTGTCCAAAGTTATACAACTAATAGTAGCATTTTTTGAAAATATCTATCTGAATCCAAGCCTAAAGAACTTTCCACTGCACTTTACTAACACTTTTGAATATTTTCCAGAAACCTGTGACCCTGAAATGAATATGAAATATATTGTAATATAAAAGATATAAAATTGGGTAATATAAAATATATTAATTGAGGTTAATAAACTTTTATAAAGGGAAACAGCAGAGGTAACCATAAAGAGGCAAAGATAACAGAAGAATGGTCAAGAAATATGAAAGTAAATATATAACTTGTTACACCCACCCTCTTTCCCTAAAAAAAAAAAAAAAGATTAATAATAAGTGGCAGAAAGGGTTTAAGAAAGACAAGGATAAAAGATGCTGCAAAACAGGACATAATGTCTGTGTTCCCTTCCCTACCATACTTCCTCAAAGAATCACCCATCAATAACGTATGCTATATGGAGTCCTAGAAGTCAAAATTATTTTTATAATAATACTTAGCTATTATTTGCCTTTCTCATTCTGTTGACATTATACTGATAGTGCAAAAGCAGTGGTGAGTAAAATTGCTGGTGCCTTTGTACAAATCAAGCGAATAATATCAAATGAATTAGTAATCATTGTATTCTTTGCTGTCATACAAGCACAATTACAAACAACAATAATACAAAGCCAACTTCACTTAAGAATGTCCTTAAAGCAATACAAATTATGAGTTTTATAAATTTCATGAGTATGTATCACTTTTAATATCCTGTAACAAAAGGAGATGTATAAAGTTACTTCTACTACATATATAGAATCAATGTACATATAAAAGTATTTTATAAAAATTTTATAAAAGTATAAAATTGTTAGTAAAGAGGCTACGTAACATCACTTTCATTTGAAAGAATGACTAAAGACAGATTAATTATTCAGATTGGGATAGCTGACAAACACTTTCTCAAAAATGAAAGTGAGCCTCCTACACAAAGGAAACAACGGAATGTATTTGTTGCCAATGCTAAAATGCAAGTTTTCAAGAGAAAATTAGAATTTTGAAAAACTTGCATTCACCACTGTAAATCTGACCATTTCCCAATACGTAAGACTTTTCTGATGATACCAGTGGTAATATTAACAAATGGATGAATTCTTTTTATATTATATAATCAAATGTGTCAACATTTATAAGATTTGCATAACTCACTGAATCAATTATTTTCCAAACACTTATACATGAATTATAAAATTATACACGGGTAAAAAAATACATTAAAAATGAGAAGGCCAGTAAATTTTCAGGAAACCTAGTATAAAAATTCACTGATACACCAGATTTTCATTGTAACTAACTTGCAATAAACTACTGCTTGTCAAGTTTTAATTTAGTATTGAAAAAAATATTAAAAATTATTTGAAAAGGCTTTTAAAATATTATTCTGTTTTCTAACTGCATATCTATATGAGGCTAGATTCCCTTTGTATACATAAACCAAAAATATATATTATAGCAGATTGAATACAGAAGCAGATATGAGAATCTGTTTTCTATTAAACCAGACATTAAAAAGATTGCCTAAACTTAAAATAATGCCACTTTTCTTTCTATATATTACAATTTTGGAAAATATAGTTAATTTTCATCAAGTTGCTAATTTCTATTATTATTGCTGTTATTTTAAAATGAATAAATATATGCAGTCATGTGTCACTTAACAACACATATCCTGAGAAATACACAACTAGGTGATATTGTGGGAACATCACAGAGTGTACGTACACAAACCTAGATGAGGTAGCATACTACACAACTAGACTATATATGGTGTAGCCTAATTCTTTTAGGTTACCAACCTGAACAACATGTTACAATACTGAATACTGGAGTCAACTGAAACACAATGGTAAGTATTGGTGTATCTAACCATATGTAAACATAGATAAGATACAGTAAAAAATACTGTACAAAAGATAAAAAATGGTATACCTGTATACCTGAAAGAGTACTTACTATGAAGGAAGTCTGCAGGATTGGAAGTTACGCTAGTTGAGTCAGTGAGTGAGTAATGAGTGAATGTGAAGGTCTAGGACATTACTGTACTACCACAGACTTTATACACACTGTTCACTTTGGCTACACTACATTTGTTTTTTCAAAAAAAGTCTTCAATAAGTTGACCTCAACTTACTACAACTTTTTCACTTCATAAACTTTATATTTAACTTTTTGACTCTTTTATAACACTTAGTTTAAAACACAAACACACTGTACAGCTTTACAAAAATATTGTCTGTCTTTATAACCTTATTGTATAAGCTTTTTTCCATTTTTAAAATTTTTATTTTTCCAACTTGTTAATTAAAAACTCACACACAAAAACAGATTAGCTCAGAACTACACAAAGTCAGGATCATCAAGATGTCAATGGTGATAGAAATTTTTCAGTTCTATTATAATATTTCAGGACCACTGTTGTATATAGTCCATCATTGACCAAAACATCATTTTGCAGCACATGACTATACTTGAAGAGTTTCCCAGTTTTAGTTTCTGGTATAGTAAATACCAATACACATAAATAACATCTTGGAGTACTCAATAACTTTTAAGAGCAAAAAGAGGTTCTGAGATCATAAAGTTTGATATCTGATATCCAAGATTACTATAAAACATTTTTCAATGATCACACTCTACTTATTTTATACCCACATCTCTAAAGCTTTTTCATGCCATGGCACTTTGAAAAGTCATAGTATTTATAAAGTATATGAAGTAAATGGACAAGGCTACTCTGACCAAAAGAGACTAATTAAAAGCCCAAGTGATCCTTGGCCCAGGCAACTGCCTTGAGGGTTAGTTAGTTAGAGTAGTATCCCAGCCTACCTACAACCCATTGTATTATACACCCTGGCACACGAGAAGGAAATCTCTACTATACTAACACATGAATCTGTTCATATTATACCATGGTTTAAAATCCTTCATAGCATCCTGATCCCTACAAGATAAAATCCAAACCTCTGAGTACCCCCACATGATTGATACCTTCTCTTGGCTGGTCCCAATAAGCCTGTCTGGCATCACATTCTTGTTTTCCCCAACTCGTAAGTCCTTATCATTGAATGACACCAATCCATCTGCTATTCTGAAGGCATGCCTTTCACATGTCCGACATGTCTATACATGCCGGTCCTGCTAGGCAGAAAGACCTTTCTAATCTCCTCAGCCCAGTAACCGCTTCTTTTAGTCTTCAAAATTCAGCTCAAACAGTAACTCTTTTCTAAAACTTTCTCTGTCTTTATTATGTTTTATGGCAGTTAGAACAGCATATAAAGCTTTCCCATTATGCTATGTCTTCCTTCAAGGAAACTTCACTCTTTGTTTCGCCAAGAGTTAAAACAGTGCAAGACAAATGGCAAGTGCTAATTAAATAAGATGTATCAAAGACATGTTTTATTCATAACAGTATTTTCTTTCACATTTTTAACCCTTAAATATCATATTTTTTCAAAGGGAATCATTAAAAACATATGTTTTATTTACTAGATTAAACTTTTTCTAAATGAAAGTAAATATTGTCTCTAAAAATAATCTCAAAACAGAAAGAATCCTATGTAGGTTGCTTTTGACAACACAAAAGTCTTTTGCCAAACTCCAACCAACACAGGATGAAGTTTAAGCTTTTGTTGTGTTGTTGTTTAATCTCCTTCAATTGCTAGTAGTTGCAAGCACTTTAAGGACCTCCTGCAACCTCAAAAAAGGTTAACATATAACAAGTATAAGAGATGCCACTA
Organism: Ateles fusciceps; assembly: GCA_036589455.1. Taxonomy (NCBI): domain Eukaryota; kingdom Metazoa; phylum Chordata; class Mammalia; order Primates; family Atelidae; genus Ateles; species Ateles fusciceps. The sequence continues at coordinate 30,940,662 of JAZHEH010000065.1, read as the reverse complement.
AATCTACATTAAGATTCCTAAAAAACTGGCTGGGTGTGGTGGCTCACGCCTGTAATCCCAGCATTTTGGGAGGCTGAGGTGGGCAGATCAGGAGGTCAGGAGATTGAGACCATCCTGGCCAACATGGTGAAACCCCCATACAAATAATTAGCTGGGCGTGGTGACGCACACCTGTAGTCCCAGCCATTCGGGAGGCTAAGACAGGAGAATTGCTTGAACCCAGGAGGTGGAGACTGCAGTGAACCCAGATCACACCACTGCACTACAGCCTGGGTGACGGTGTAAGACTCTGTCTCAAAAAACAAAAAAAATTTCCTAAAAAACTGATAAGAAGTATTAACAGATCTGTGAAAAATAAAAGCAAGCAAATAGTCTAGACAAAATAATAAACACAAGATCCACATTTGATCCTCCTTTCTTATATCCTTCAGGCATGCGAAAAAGTACTGAAGATGTGGCCAGGCGCAGTGGGAAGAGGAAGATTTCTGTCCATGTTTACCCCTTCCCATACTAAAGTCACCTAGAGGAAGTGCCCAACACCATAAATATTTCTGGAGTTGAATCGAAAATCACATAAGTGATTAACACAATGGAAATGAATGATAGGCCCATTTATGGAACTCCAGTTTTTCCACACTTAATCTTGCACAGTCCTGCCCTTACAAGTATTAATTCTGTATTTCAAATAACATATATTAATTGTTATAAATGTTAACATTAAAGTGCTAAATATAGCTCCAATAAGATCAAATATGGGAAAAAATTTACAGCTAAAATTATCACCTCCTTTCTCAAATCTACTTTCTCCCTTCATCACCAATTCTGTTAATGATACAATCCTTCAGTGAAATTCAAGTTCAAAATATTCTGATCAGAATTTATTCTTTATTCTAGTTACACTTAATATCAAATGATACTGCAAGTAAAGAGATTGTTCTTATCAGAAAAGCAGAGAAACTTAAAAATATAAAAAGGACAGTTTATAGAATGAAATTACAAATAGCCCTTACATATATTAAAACACACTAAAAAACACTCAGGCTCCCTTGTTTTAAAACACTTACATTGATTTCAGTAAACCTTTCAGATTGCCAAAAATTCAAACATTCAACAGGGCATGTAGCTAGTGTGGACGTGTTATCAACATTAATCCTTCCAATTCATGAGCACAAAATATCTTTCCATTTATCTGCATCTTCTTCAATTTCTTTTATCAAAGTTTCATAAGTTTTCAATGTAGAGATCTTTCACATCCCTGGTTAAATCTATTTTCAGGTATTCTGTGTTTTTGTAGCTATTGTAAATGGGATTGTTTTCTTGATTTCTTTTTCAGATAGTTTGCTTTTAACGTAGTAATACAGAAAAGCTACTGATTTTTGTATGTTGATTTTATATCCTGAAACTTTACTAAATTTATTTATTCTAACAGATTTTTAAGAGTCTTTAGGGTTTCCTATATAAGATTGGATCATGTTGTCTGCAAACAAGGACAATTTAACTCCTTCCTTTCCACATTGGATGCCTTTTACTTCTTTCTCTTGCCTACCTCCTCTGGCTAGGACTTCCAGTACCATGCTGAATAGAAGCGGCAAAAGTGGGCATCCTTGTCTTATTTCATATCTTAAGAGAAAAAGTTTTCAACTTTTCCCCATTCAGTATCATGTTAGCTATAGGTTTGTCATATATGCCCTATGTTATATTGAGGTACATTCCTTCTAATTTGCTGAGGTTTTTTTGTTTTTTGGGTTTTTTTTGCCATTGTTAGGTAAAATTTTATTTTTTTAGTTTTTTAATTAATTAATTATTTATTTTTAAAAATTTATTTATTATACTTTAAGTTCTGGGGTACATGTGCAGATCATGCAGGTTTGTTACATAGGTATACACTTGCCATAGTGGCAAGTGTATCCATCGCCCCATCATCTGTATTAGGTATTTCTTTTAATGCTAACCTTCCCCAATACCCCCACCACCTGCTATTCCTCCCCTAGCCCCCACCCGCCAGGTCCTGGTATGTGATGTTCCCCTCCCTGTGTCCATGTGTCCTCATTGTTCAACACCCACTTATGAGTTAGAACATTTGGTTTTCTGTTCTTGTGTTAGTTTGCTGAGAATGATGGTTTCCAGTTTTATCCATGTCCCTGCAAAGGACATGAACTCATCCTTTCTTATGACTGCATAGTATTCCATGGTGCATATGTGCCACATTTTCTTTATCCAGTCTATCATTGATGGGCATTTGGATTGATTCCAAGTCTTCGCTATTGTGAATAGCGATTCCACAAGAATCTAGAAATAGAAATACCATTTGACCCGGCAATTCCATTACTGGGTATACCAAAAAGATCATAAATAATTATATTATAAAGACACATGTTCAGGGGTTTTAATCATGAAGTGATGTTGAATTTTGCCAAATGCTTTTTCTGTGTCTATTGAAATAATCATAAAGGTTTTGTCCTTCATTCTATTCATGTGATTTATCATGTTAATTTATTTGAATATGTTGTACCATCCTTACATCCCTGGGATGAATCCCACTTGGTCATGGCGAATCATCCCTTTAATGTGTTGTTGAATTTGGATTGCTAGCATTTTGTTGAGAAAGTTTTATATCTATGTTCATCAGCAATACTGACCTATAGTTTTCTTTCCTCGTTGTGTCCTTATCTGGTTTTGGTATCAGGGTAGTTCTTAGCCTGTAGTGTAACCTTGGAAGTATCCACTCCTTTTCAAGTTTTTGGAATAATTTGAGTAGAACAATTATAAGGTCTTTATTGGCAGAATTCAGCAGTAAAGCTACCAGATCCTGGAATTTTCTTTGATGGGAGACTTTTTATTACTGATTTAATCTCATTACTTGTTATTGGTCTGTTCAGATATTCTGGTGCTTCATGATTCAATTTTGGTAAGGTTTATGTATCTAGGAAAGTTAATATCCAAAATAATAAGTAAATTAAACAACTCAATTGCAAAATAATCTGATAAATAACCCATCAAAAAATGGGCAAAAAATATGAATAGACATTTCTCAAAAGAAGACATACAAAAGGCCAACAGGTATAGGGAAAAAATGCACAACATCACTAATCATGAGGAAAATGCAAATCAAAACCACAGTGAGGTACCACTTCACTCCAATTAGAATTGTTGTTACCAAAAAGACAAAAATAAACAAACAAAAAACAGATGTTGACACAGATGTGAAGAAAAGGGACCTCTCATACACTGTCAGTAGAAATGTAAACTAGTACAACCAGTATAAAAAACAATATGAAGGTTTCTCAAAAAATTAAAAATAGAACTATCATATGATCCAGCAATCCCACTACTGGATATATATCCAAAGGAAAAAAAATCAGTACCTGCACTCCCATATTTACTGCAGCATTATTCACAACAGTAAAGATATGAATCAACCTAAGTGTCCATGTATGAATGGATAAAGAATATATTGTATAGACATAATTGAATACTATTAAGCCGTAAGAATGAATGGAATCCCGTCACTTGCAACAACATGGATGAACCTGGAGGACATTATGTTAAGTAAAATAAGTCAGGCACAGTAAGACAAATACTATTTGGTCTCCCTCACATGTAGAATCAAGAAGCTGATCTCATAGATGTAGAGAGTACAATAGTGATTACCAGAGGCTGAGGAGATTGAGGGTGGAAGGAGAATAAGGAGAGTTTGGTCAATGGGTACAAAGTTACTGTTAGAGAAGAGGAATAAATTATGGCCTATCTAGCACACAGTAGGATAACTAGGGCTAACAATATTGTGTTGTGTATTTCAAAAAAGCTGGAAAAGAGGATTTTTAATATAACAAAGGAATAATAAATGTATGAGATCAATATGCTAAACACTGATTTAATTTTTAAACAATGTAAATATGTATTGAAACATCACACTAGACCCCATAAATACATATAATTGTGTCCCTTAAAAACAAAATTTGAAAAATATTTAAGAGATAGTAAATACTATGATCAAAAATGTTTTACAAAATTAGACTTGTTCTATACATTAAAGTAATAAACAGGATATATTATAAATTATAAGCATTATGCAAAGAAAAGCTGTATGCAATTTAGGAAATGCCTTTCTTTGAGATAAAAAGCAATTTTAGATTTGCATGTGAAATTTTAAAATGTCCATATTAAAAACTAACAATAGAAAGTATAATAAAAGAAGACAATGTTAAAACCTGAAAACGCTTTTGAATTGACAATTCATATGGATCTGAATGTGGATAATTATAAAAAGCAGATAATGTTATTTAAAACTTTATAAATTATTCTTAGTCTGAATTGTGGCACAGAAAATTATTAAGTATTCATACATTACAAAATAAAATCATAAATAACATAAGAATATGACCATGATAATTATGACAGCATCTATTTATCTCTTAAGAAAAATGTCTATGCAAATTGTGGCTGTTTGCAGAGAATTAGATAAATTATATTTACAGAATAACTAATGCTCATTATTTACCAGTACTTAATCTGCATAACAATTTAACAAAGCTAAAACCAAGGTCACTTACAACTTAATTAAGACAACTTGGAATGTGAACACTATTTATTCCCCACATACTATAATTAATTAGATGCATAGTAAATAAATCAAAGCTAGGTACCATGACATATTTAAAAGCTTACTTTGCATTTTCATGTATATGGCAAATTGACAGCTTCTTTGATTCTTAGAAAGATACACTGACTTTGTCTCAGAAGACAAGTTTCAACCATTATGTGTATATGTATGTGTGTGCTCATGCATGCAGACATATATATAAAACTTAGAATTAATGTAGTTAATCTTAAATGTTTGAGTGAATGGTTACAGCAATTTCTAAATCTAATAATCATACTTATTTGTTTACAAACTGACATGACATTATCCAAAATGTTTTTATTTATCTCAAATATGATTAACAGAAATATATCATTTTATTAATAAATTAATCATTTATTAATCATTTATTAATAAAATGTATTTATCTCATTTCTTCCCCATATCAATACATTATATGTAACTTTCAATATGTCTAATCCAAGTATCCATGTGCTCTTCCAAATCATTCTTAACAATATTCATTGTACCACATACAATTTTCCAGCATTCCCCTCTTAAAAGTATGCATGGAAGATCCAAAACAATGGGAAGGGGGTGATTAAACTTTGTTAGATTGTCTTTTATCTCCCCAAACTTAAGAGTACTTGGCACACAGTAGAGAATTAATGACTGAATAAATGAATGAGTGAACAGTATCAGAGAAGTAGTATAAAATTTGTCAAAATGTCTTACGCCTTGAGTAACCATTCCAATTAAGAGCAAATTAGTTCAAAATCTGTTATTGCTATAAATTGGAAACATACATTTAAGCTCCTCATTGTAAGCTTAATATATTAATAATACATTTTTACCCACATCTATAAAAAGACAATACATGACCCTGAAAACTTTCTAGGTTGACAGATATCTTAAAAGTCACAAAAATATAACTTTCCAAAAATCCCAACAAAAGTGATGATTTAGCATATGCTTCTGCTTCTTCAATAACAAGTCTCACTACTTGCCAAAAGATGTTGGTATATTTATAGGACTTTGAAAATTGAAATGTTTGACTGAACTGAGACCTGTCCTCACATATTTTTTACTCAGAAATCCTAGTTATAACCTTTGGAACATCCTTCTTCCATATACAGCTCTTCAAGTATTAAGCTCATCTCTCTATCTCACTGGAGCTTTCTCTTTAAAAGGATTACCAACTGCAGTTTTGTTTTTTTTTTTTATAAGTGAAAAAAGCAACATACAACCAAGATAAATAAAAGATATGGCTTGGGCTTTCCTAATACAGATTATAAATCTTAAAAGATCTATAATAGCGGATAAATTACTTCAACTATCTTGACCTTTCCTAAATGTTACATTCAGCTAAAACTAGAACACAGGATTCTCGAGTTTTCCCCATGAAAATTTTACCTCTTTTAAAGTAAAAATAGTAATGAATAATCTAAAATAGCAGACAATATAGAAGTGAAAAGAAACTTGGGAGAAAATGGCCCTATCACTTTAGAGTATACATTATGAATATATTCAGGTATATACCCACAAATTAAAGACAGATAAAAGATACATCTGATCCATATAACTTTCCACCCAAAACCAGTAAGTGCTTTTGTATGCAAAATTTTCAGTGACAGGAGTATATTCAAAAAGCTTATATACACATGAGTAAATATTTAGCATAAGAGTCTTTCTGTTTTGTTTTTGACAGGCTCTCACTCACTCGGTCACCAAGGCTGGAGGGCAGTGGCATGATTATGGCTCACTGAAGTCTCAACCTCCCAGACTCAAGGGCCTCCTACCTCAGCCTCCCAAGTAGCTGTGACTATTAGGCACATGCCACCACCCCTGGCTAACTTTTTTTTTTTTTTTTTAGCATAAGAGTCTTTTATTGCAATGTTATTTATAATAGCAAAATAACTAGATAAAATTTAAAGCTTCAATAGCAAATAATAATACTACTCTGCAACCATTAAAAAATATTACATTATAGATTATTCTCATTACAAGCATTACAAAATGTTAAGAAACATAAAAGCAGGTTCAAAATTATATATGCTGTGTGCCCTAGTTTTTAAGTATTTTTATTTAAAAAAATATATACTCCAAAATATTTGCAGTAATTATGACTGAATAATGGTGGGTTCAGAGACGATAAAGTTTCTGGATTCTGCTTATACATGACCTAAGTTTTCTAAAATTATGAAATATTTTTCAAAATTAGAAAAATATAGTTGTACAAAAAATGGGTGGCAATAAAAACTGAAATTTCCATCACTATCCTGAAAAAACAAAAGAGAAAAAAATTGACTAGCATCTGATAAAACGCTATGGCTACACTAGTAGCCATAAACTGAGAAAATTAGAGGAACATAAGAGAAAAAAAATGGTGGAAAAACACAATAAGAAACAAATAAAAAAATGTTCTTTCCTTTAGGAAGATAAAACAGTCATTCTCTTACTACTCCTTTTGCTTGCATTTCCTCTTACAGAGAATATTAGCTTAAAACAGAAAAAAGCAGAACAAAACCCACAAATATTGACTGCTATCTACAGTAAAGGAGACAGTAGTAAGGAATATCCTAGCCCTTCAAATAAGTTCAAGTATGTAGGCCCTGACAGAGCGTATCATGAGGTTAAGGAACCACTTACACATTTGATCTCAGAATCATTGCTATCTCTTGAAAAATATTTTTTTAAAAACAATAAGTGTAAGATGAAGGCAAAAGTACCCAGTTTGAAAAAAGAAAAGATAAAAATGATGGATTGTGAAAACTACTTATTTGTAAGCTTAACATCAAAAAATAACAATGTGAATTTACAAGAAGAGTCAAGACAAAATAATCTTAATTTTTTATGAGATTATTAGGTTAGTGGTTCTTAAATTGACAAAGTAACTGGAAGTGTGACATGTTTGAAGATGATGGGGAAAGGCATTCTACATGTCAGTACTGTTAGAACACTAACCAGCTGTAACCAAATTGTGTTAATGGATTAATGTCAACATAGAAGAAAACTGAAGTTGTGCATATTAAATAAAAAGGCTAAGGAATAAAAAATGTGTAACTGATAACATATGCCTAAAAGAAAGTCATATAGGAGTAGGTGCCTATGACTTTGTTGCCCCATTTCACACATATAGGACTGAATGGCAGAATAGGAGTAGTATCAGTTAGCAAAAGAAATAAATTGCCAGATAACTACTCCAGAAAGAGATGAGATACCATTTGAATAAAAGAAGCTCTTCAATAGAATAAGTATACCTCATTACACGGGGGATCACCATTTCTATAATTCTAAACACACAAATACCACACTGGATGGAGAAATTCTGATTCTAAACATTCTTTAAATGGTAATTTTCAATTCAGGCAGGAGGGTAGAGGATCTTCTGATTATTTGGTGAAAAGACAATAAAAAAAACAATACATATTGGTCCTCATAGCTGAAAGGACACTTTTAATTCCAGTCTGGCTGAGATTGGAGTGGTAACCTAGCTCAGCAGTACTAAGGTTAACAAAAACAATGTACAGCACCTAATGGAGAACCTTTTCATAAAGCATTGTGAAATCTTTCAGTACAGCAATGTTTTAAATACCCCATTCTAGGTACAAAAAGCTACTACACCCTCTCAATCAAATTGTAATACACATTAAATAAGGGATCTCAAAGTGTGGCCCAGAATCTCTAAGATCCTTTCAGAAGATATATAAGGTCCAAATTGCTTTCATAATAATACTAAAACATTATTTGCCTTTTTCATTCTCATGTTCCCATGAGAATAATGTAATGGACTTTTGCAGAAGCTACATAATGTAATGTACAGTATCAGAACATACTGAATGCAAAAATATATATGGGAATCTAGCTGTCTTCTATTAAGCCAGACATTGAAATGATTTCTAAAAATATGATACAATGGCACTCTTCATACTTTTTTTGATTTTAGAAAATAGTTATTTTTCATAAAAATGTTATTTATACTATAGTAATATGATGGCTATAGTATTATTATTTTGAATGATTTGGGGTTGGGTGCAGTGGCTCATGCCTGCAATCCCTGCACTTCAGGAGGCCGTGGCAAGAGCATCACTTGAGGCCAGGAATTCATGACCACTCAACATCACAACATCACAAAACTCTGTGTCTACAAAACATTCTTTAAAAAATTAGCTGGGTGTGATGGTACATCCTTGTATTCCTAGCTACTAGGGATTCTGAGGCAGGAGGATTGCTTGAGCCTAGTAGTTACAGGTTACAGTAAGCTATGATCACGCCACTACACTCCAGCCTGAGTGACAGAATGAGACTCTGTCTCTGAAAGGATAATTATAAAGACTAAAAAACAAATGATTTAATAGACACTTATTAAATTAACATAGTAAAAATTTTCAATTTTAATTTCTAATATGGTAAATATCAATATAGATAAATAACATAAAGGAAAATTCTATGAGGTCCTCAGTAATTTTTAAGAGTGCAAAAGAGTTTTTCAGAACAAAAAGCTTGAGAATCGTTTTATTAAAACAAGCTAATTATTCTCCACCAAAATTTCAAAGGATGATAGAATCAAATTATGATCCAAATAAGTTCCAAAAAAATACAGTCTTCCCTCGGAAGACAATCTAACCAAATAACTCAAACTCCTTGACATCAGACACATATCTCGAACAGGGTTAGGTTCAGAAATGAACTTGCTTGGGTCAAGTACACTATCTGCATAGGGTCAAGAGATAATACTAACAGCAAATGTCAAATCACAAATGCTATAAAGAAGCAGCCCATCTGCACAAAAGCAAACGACAGTTGTATCAATAAAACTCAAACTCACTTTTTCTAAAAACTGATTACACAGTAACTCTATCAATATTTACATCAGCATTAATAGCTTTGCAAATGACATTTAATATTAAAATAATACTGATTTATGTATACTCCAATATCGCTCCAATATGCCAGCCTTTCAGATTACATATTTCTCAAGCGTTTTTTTAATTAACATCTTTTCCATCTCAACAAGAACTATTAATATCAGACCTCACTTCACAAACTTAATTCAAAAGATTTTCTTCATGGTAGTGAGACATTAAAAAGCCAAACAGGGAAAAAGAAATAATTACCTGAATTAAGACCTAGCTTTTAAGCATCATTTTATTATTTGAAACATCCATAGATAAGAAGGCATAGATAAAAATTTATTTACTGACATATAAGATATACACCTAAATAAAAGTTTGATTGTGCAAATATATGGTGCTAACACTTGAGAGCCTAGTCTGTGAAACATTATGTCTCATACATATTATTTCACAAATCCTCACAGCAACACTGTGAAGCAAATATTTCACAAATTAGAGAACTGGGGTTCACAAGGACTTAGTAATTTGCCCATAGTCAGTAAGACATAAGCAAACAGAGACAAAATTTGGCCTGGTTTTATAAGAAAAGAAATTCCTTCAAAGAACCTTGCAGTTAATGTTCTTTTCTTCAAAAAATCTGATGGCATACTAGATAGGAATGGTAGATCTATGCTGAGAAAAAAAGCCCAGAATTTCTACAACTGTCTTGGTTTGTAACTTTAGTAAACAACTGAGCCTTAGTTTTTTTCACCTTTAAAAGAGGACATCACTTCTACACCTTGCAGGACTGTGAAGAAGCTGGTTAGGTCAAAGGAGAAAGTCTAGTTCAGGTCCATACATAACAGGCACTTAAAAATTGGTAGCTTTACTGTTATTAATACTACTTTCTGGAGGAAAATTTGCTGTTGGAAAGTCCATTAATTATACCATCCCAATAGAACAAACCCTACTGCTACAATTCTGGTTATGAAACAGCAGCAGCAGGAAGATAATCTGTACTAATAACGGATGGACAGGTTCTGATTAAGAAAATAACATGAAGTATTGAAGTCTTATTCACTTCCGGAAGTTAAAATGTACTTTTAAAAGTGAATAAAATTCAAGAACATAAAGAACCTTAAAGATCTTCTAGCCAATCAAATTTTAAGGCTTAATCAGAATACCTACAGCCTTAACTGAAAAATTGCAAAAGCCAAAAGAATAAATGCTCTTAGAAGAAAGTAACGTAGAGGCTCAACGTAGGGAGGGAAAAGGGGATGATATTGATAAAAGCTAAGAAGCGGGTTTTTTATTTGTTTTATTAGCACAACACACAGGAGAACATAGATGTATTTTCTCATGTAATGAATTCCCTGAGGAATTATTAAAACTCATTTTAAACAGAGTCTAAAAGTGTCATCCTTTTATTTCAGCCAATTCCTTATTTGAAACTCATAAATGAAAAGATCCTGTTTCTAAAGAAATTATGAATTAAGAGTAAATGTCAATAATTCCCCTACATAAATTTAAGATGCTTAGCTTCAAAACACAGACATATGTACAAATCTACTTAAACTTCAATGTGCCTGTGTACTTTGTCAGAATGTCTGAATACATCCTGGATCCACTACCTACTCTGTAACTCCAGACAAATTTCCCAAAATCTCTAAACTCAGTTTGATAATCTATAAATACCTGCCACCAGCAAGCAATAATCTATGAGGCTGACAAAGCATTTCCTTAAGGTACCAGCAAAACAGACCAGGAAAGTTAGAAAAACATCTTAAAAAGGAACCTGATGTTTGAAAAAGACATCAACTTCATCAACATGGTAATAAATAAAATTTTGTTAGTTTTTTTTTTTATGTTTGCTTTAGTATGCTATTTAAAAAAATTTTTTTAAACACATATGGGAGGGGAGGAGAAATGCCTCAGAGTGTACCTTTTCAGTTCTTAGGGCTTCTAACATCTTCATCCAGCACTGCCTATCTCAAAGCACTGCTATAAAGATTAAATGAAGTCACGCACATAAAGCATACAACATAATGCCTTATGTCATATATTAATGTCAGTTACTATTACTAATATTGTCATTAGTACTATTCCTCTCCCATGTTTCAGTCAGAAACCTCTCTTACACAGTCTTTGTGGTAAATGTAATCATATAAATATACTTTTTTTTTCCCATTTTTTTTTCTAACACTAGCTTAACAATAACATAATGCCTTTATCATCAACTAGGCATTAGGTCAATAAACTATTAAGAGCTGGGAAACCATATATTGAGAAGAATTTTTGCCATCAGCATAGAAATAGCTTTATATACTTTTCTTAGATTATATGTAAAAATATTCCCATGGTTCTGCTAAATTTCTGGAGCAAGAGAACACAGCATGCTACTTAAATATTCCTATTTAAATAAAGAATCAAGTAAAAGCTTAGAAAGAAACAGAAATTAACTGTTATCATATGAATTGATTGGCTTTTTAATTACCCTCTTTCCAGGCTTAAGTGAAGTATTAGAAGTAAATAGACAACACAGAAGGTACAGAATACCCGAAAGTGAAAAAAGCACTGGTCAAGAACAACTGTAGTGAGGCAACTGAAGGAAAACAATTGTTGAAAACTACTGAAGCATCACTTGAAAATTATACTGAAAATCTGCTATAACAACAGAATATAACAGCAAAGAAATGTATCTAAAATATAAAGCATGAATAACCTATGCTGTAGAACAAAATTATCATAATGATTGTTTATTTTCATATACAAACAGGAAAACCAAAACACTGACTATATAAAACCATATAGAAATGATTTGACCACCATCTGTGATGCCTCTGAGGCTTGTATCTCGGCTTTGCTCAGTGTAGAGCTGCAGCCCTTGGACGAGGCAGTCTTGCAGCAAAAGCCCAACATCAATGCAGTGGCCACACTAGAGAAAGTCATGGAGATCCAGAGCAAACACTGGAGCTATGTGCAGAAGTTCGCCGCTGGTCTGGGTCGTTCCTGCGGGAGGCCCAGGCAGGTGAGACTGAGGAGGCTGAGACTGTGAGCGCCATGGCTTTGCTGTCGGTGGGGGCCGAGCAGGCCCAGGCTGCGGCAGCCCGGGAGTACAGCCCCAGGCCGGCAGAGGAGCCCATGGAGCAGGAGTCTGCCCTGTGACTGCCCAGCCCCCATCCCTCTGGGCTTCACCATTGTGATTTTGTTTATTTTTTTCTATTAAAAACAAAACGTCACACATTCAAAAATATATATACACATATAGAAATACCACTCAAGTCACTGATAGGATGTGAAATATTAACTTACATGTTAAACTATCCATTAACCCTGGTTAGAAAAAATAATTGAGCCACACTATGCAGGCTTCATGGTGGCTTGTCATACACCTTAACAAGGTGCACAGCCCTTACCTCATTTGGCTCTTACCTATCTGCATACCCTTATTTCTCAGCACTTCACCTTTGCATCTTGCAACTCTTGCTGCACAGAACTACAGCTCTCTGAAACAGTGTTAAAGCCTGAAATATGCTCCCTACATTTCTGGTCCACTTGAAAAAGTTAAATCTAGTCATATTTTAAGACTTGGTTAAAGTTTAACCTTCTCTATGCATACTTTCCTCCCATACTAACACCTCTATAAAATCTATGACTTGTTCTTTTATGTCCCCATTTTCTTTGCATGTAGTATTTTATAATACCTATGATATTTCAGCACAGTTACTTGTTGACATGTCTCCTTCTGCTAGACAATTAATTTTGAGAACAAGTTTGCTATCTTATTCATTCTTTTATGTTCAGTAAATAGCACTGTACCTAGTCATACACTAAGCATACAATAAATACATGACAAATGAAGCTACTATGAAAAAAATCTAAAACTAAAAAATATTACCCTTCCAACAATCAGATTCAGTTACATACTTTCACTGTGGTGAAAAACTAAGAAATACAAACTTACTACAGATATTCAGAAGTAATGGTTTTATGGTTCACTAAGAAAATAAAATATCCATTAGGTATTTATAAGTTTCAGTTTACTATAATCATAATAGGATAACTGCTATGTATTCAATTATAATGAGCAAATAGTAAAATTTTCTTCATAAATTATAATTTTTAAAACAATATTATGTTCAGAATGTTAGAGAAAATTTAATAGTGTAGAACAGATCTGATATAAATTAAACCAAGTGTAAAACATTCAAGGTAAGTAAGACTGCTCACAGAATTAACAATATAATACCTTAGTTCCAAACTAATGTTAATCGGCATAACACCTATCACCACCATGGGTTAAGTCCTCCAATATTTAGTTAACTAATTCTCTAAATTAATTTTTCTCTGAAAAATACAGCTATTATTTTTTTCTGTATTTCTGATACTCAGTGTGATTTTAAAATTCTTAATTCCAATAATAACAACAAAGATAATCACAGCTACCACATAATGATTATTTACTGTTACTTACCATTTTGCATATATCACATTCAATGCTTTTAACAATTCTCTATGTCTCCTTGAGATAGCCCAAAGATTTGATTTCAAAGGCTCTGTCCTTTCTACAACAGTATACCATTTCTCTTAATCCTTCATGAAATATGTTACTCATTCAATTTGTCCAGTATTAAAATTAAGTTGATATCAAACAAGTACTGTCCCAGTAAACAGGACATGTGGACACCCAACTATTGCCTGCTGACTCCTCTGCTACACTCATTACACTTTCAGATCTCCTATAACTATCCAGTGGAAAAGTATATACAGGCCTGTTATGTGAAACCATTTGGCTATATATTCAACTACTATACAGAATATTAAAGAACTTTCTTTGCTAACCACCATGTTTAAAAACATTATTTCATTAAGATAGTTTACATTAATATAAAAAAAACAATAATTTCAACTGTACCTCATCCTGAAGTTCATCACCACTTTTAATAGAAGCAAGCATGTCATATAAAGTACAGCAAAGATCCTCTACTCTTGGCACTTCAGTCATTTCCTTCAAAGTTGAATTTAAGTACTTTTCAACTTCACACCACAAAAAGGAGCCATTTGATTTTTCCACAGGCTTAAATTCTGGGGTGCAAGCCTCCTGGAGATGCTCATTCAGAAACTTCTTATAATCCAGGCTTATAGTTTTCTGAGTTTCACCATTTATTGGCAGTTCATCAAAGTGGTCCAAATCATACATGTCAAATGAAAATACTAAATTTTTACCAAAAAAAAACCATCACCATGTTCTTTTTCTGTCATCTGCACAAGAGCAGTAAGATCATCTTGACTAAAATGAGAAATAATTCGATTAGTAGCATTACAAGCTGCAGTGGCAGATGACGATGGAAAGGGGCCAAACATCTGTTTGATAGCCTTTGTTTCCTTGTGACCAACAGAGTCCTTCAAGTGAAATGTCATGAAAAGGAATGCAGCCCCACTTTCAATTGCTTCTTTCCCATTATCAGTTCCAACTATTCAAAGACAAAAGAAACAGTATTAGCTCAATTGAATCATGGTTCAAGTTACGATTTTCCAAAAAATTACCACAAATATTCTCCTGAGTAAATCTAACAGTCAAATCACAGCAATAGGCTGGGCCAGGTGCAGCGGCTCCCTATAATCCATGCACTCTGGAAGGCCAAAACAGGAAGATCACTTGAGTCTAGGAGTTCAAGACCAGCCTGGGCAACATGGTGAGAACCTATCTCTACAAAAATTTTTAAAATTTAGCCAGGCATGGTGGTGCGCACCTGTAGTCCCAGCTACTCAGGAGGCTGAGGTGGGAGGATTGCTTGAGCCTGGGAGGCTGGGGCTGCAGTGAGCCATGACTGTGTCACTGTACTCAGCCCGGGCAACAGTATGAGACCCTGTATAAAAAACAACAAAAACATAGCAATAAAGATAGATAGCCAATTTAAGGAGCAGAAAACAACCCATTCCTGAAGAACTATTTGTGTCCCACAGAACTACTTCAGGTAAATAAATCATTATCAGTAATTATTCTATATTTAAGTACAGAAACTACCTAATAACAATGCTTACCTCTTCTTTCTAAAACAACTTGAGACACTAGCTAAAACTAATTTTAAAACTAATTTTAAAGATTGATTTGCCGAGCTAAATAAACCAAAGTAAGGTACAGAAAACAATCTGAATTATAGACTTTTGGAGCTTTAAGGAAACCTCAAAAATCTATAACTTTCTAATTTGTACCATAAACCTGAGATGGCAAGAAATATTTCTATAGTTCTTATTCAAAAACATTTAATATCATCAAGGATATTTGTTAAGCTGTAGAAAAAGTTACTCATACTATAAAATAAAACAGAAATCTGCTATTTAAAAGAGGCTACAAGTAAATGTAAGAAAAATAATCAGCATCTAATTTATTTAAGGCATTTTCTTATATCCAATTTTCTCAAACAAAAAGAAAAGAACCTATATTTCTGACATCGGTCTCGAAGAATATTCTTAAGAGTAGAAAACAAGAATTTAAATATTCAAAGAGCCCCAAAGTCTACATGACTTACGTAAAGTAATACTGGTAAAATTAATAATGTAATGAACACTAGTACCTTCCTAAAAACATGACTCTGCAGTGGCTCACACCTGTAATCCCAGCACTTTCGGAGGCCAAGGCAGGCAGATCACCTGAGTTCAGGGGTTTGAGATCAGCCTGGCCAACACAGCAAAACCCTGTCTCTATTAAAACTACAAACATTAGCTGGGTGTGGTGGTGTACACTGGTAATCCCAGTTACTCAAGAGGTTGAGGCAGAAGAATCACATAAACCCAGGAGGTGGAGGTTGCAGTGAGCCGAGATCACCACTGTACTCCAGCCTGGGTGACAGAATGAGACTCTGTCTCAAAAAAAAAAAAAAAAAAGACTCCAGTCATTATTCATAAATCTTCACCAGCTCACTATAGCTTGATCTAAGCTCCTATACTGCCAGGAGATAACCCCATCATTTTTCTTTCCAGTCTTGTTGGCTATTATATACTTCCTGCTCCAGCCAAAAAGAATTTATTAACCAAAAACCATGTTCTACCCCCACTCTATGCTTGTTTCCATATCATACTGATTCTTCTCAGGGCCTCTGTTCAAATCCTACCCATGTTTCAGAATCCAGGTCCATTGCCTCTTTCAAGATGAGTACAACGTTGAGTACATTGCACAAATACAATGGTATTGATTACAATACTACTGTAGTATTCCCCTCACTGCACTTAGCCCCAAATAGGTGGCTCCACAAAGATTAGTTGATTTAAACTAGACCCAGGTCTCCCTGACAATAGACTAGTATTTTTACACTATATCAAACTGCCTCAGTCACTTTTCAGTATATCTGCTATTCAGTCATGTGTAGATTAACAGTTTATATGTAGGAAAATAAGCAATTTTATAATGTATATTTCCAGTTTGTTCAAGTATGAAGTCTACTTTTACTGTTATAAATAATTTACACAATATCTGACATACAATTATTCTTTTAGTATTTAAGAAAACATATGAAAATATTCTATAAATAGCACTTGTAAGTTAATTCAATAGTATTTATGTACATTTACTTATTCATTCTATACATTTTACTTACAACTTGTAAAACAGGTTTTGAATAATTTTGGGATTACGGTACTTCTACAGATAATTTAAAAGGGTTGATACAAGTGATCTGAGCAAAAATGGAATTCACATTTACAAACATTATCTACCATTGTAAATACATATTTTTTGTAAAGATAGTATTGTTATCATTTTGCTTCTTGGGATTTATTTAAAAATAATAATTTACTGAAAATTTTCACATAATTATCTCATTTTGTTTTAACAAAAGTATCTTCATTTTATAGATGCTAAATGGAAACAGAATTTGAGTAATTTGGGAAAGATCAAACAGCTATTAAGTCATTAAACAAGATTAACAGTAGTCTTCTAACTCCTAAACAAGTTCTTTCCTCATCACGCTGATTCCCTGTAAATTCCTAGAAAGTAGACTTATTTCTAATTCTTGTTTACAAAATAAATTTTAAAAATAACTAAGTCACCTTAAGAAATGAAATAATGGAAGAATAGCCTTATTATATAAGGTAAAAGTGTAATTAACTTAAATATCCATTATTAGGTTGCTGCTTGAATTCTGATACACCCATATATTGTATTCACTAAATATACTGCAGCAGATTTTACATATCTTGCCTTTAAAAAATCCATCAATAAGTGGGAGAAGAAGTTATAAGCCCACGTTTGAATGAAGAGAAAATAATTGTAGACTCATAGAAACATCAAGAAAGATCAAAGCAACTTTTTTTGGAGTTTCAAATTTTTAATAAGCATTAACTTAAATCTGTAATTTCAAAAATCACAAATACTTAAAAAATTTTAAATCTAGCTGGGCTGTGGTGTTTCATAAATGTTAATACTCTAAACCAATGACTAACTCTCCTTCTGCACAACCTATGTGGAATGGACACGTGTTCACACCACATAGCAGTTTCTCAAGAGAGATTTTCTATATGCCTTGCTGTTCTGGGAGTTTCAAAGTTTAAGAACCACTAGCAAACAGTTCTTGCTGCCATGGATGGCTACCCAACAGAAATAATGTCTGCAGTATTCTTAAAACAATGCACTTTTTCGGGGCGCTAAAACGTTACATGGTTACTTCCACTTCCACCACCTTCCTGCAACCACACCGGCTTGTCTTCCCCAAGGGGGACCCACATGCTTTCCACCAGCACGCTGTCCGCATGAGATGACGTATGTTGCTGGCCTAAGAGACTGGCTGTTAGCACGCTGCCCGGATGATGGGGCGGATCAGATTGGAGCATACGAAGGATCCCCAGGGTCTGCGGCTGCAAAGGATGCACGGCAACTTGCTGGTACAGCCCACTCAAATGTTTGTTTAGTGACTAAACTGTATGAAAACAGTTTGTAAAATATAGACAAAACATCTGAAGAAAATAATTGAACTCAGTTGTCTAATTAGCCAAACCTATGGAAGGCCCAACCTATCCTCGACAAAAATGTAATTGGAAGGGAAATACTAAGCGCTCCTCTATTAGCCAGCTGAAACACCACAACTGGCCACATCGGAAGAAGTGGGAGATGGGAGAGCTTGGAAAACGCATCTGCTACATTTCTAAAGTAGAAAGGTATAATCATGTTCTTGTTTTCTGACACTACATCTGGAATTGAACATGTTACATTAACTGTGAGATTCCTGTTCCGAAATACCCTCTTGTTCACTTCCCTTTATGTTCTCTATTTAATTTAAGCAACCATATACATGATTAGGTTTATGATCTTTGGTCAGTTAACATCTGCACTCAATTCTTAAAGCTTTATCTGTCTGCTTCATACCACTCACTATGATAATCTTTCAAAGAGGAATCAGGATTTTACTAAGTTTAGTTTTGGCCACAGATAAACTGATATACTAATCAACTGGCAAAAAGTTTATATAAAATTTAAGAACTCTAAACTTTTAAAGAAGCTAGTCTAGAAACCTACATACTTGGATATCTAATTTTCTATCCAAAAAACAATGAATAACATAAGCTGTAAACCAAAAAACTGGCTCTGCCCACCTGGCACTTCAACTGTAACGTATTTAAAAGGATGCACTTAGAAAGTCCCTAGAATACTTTCGTTAGGAAGAAATACTCACCCTACTTTGCAGTTATATTGAGAGGACATGGGAAATGAAATGCATGGTAAGCCCCTTCAATAGCTCAGCTGGTAGAGCGGAGGACTGTAGAGGTTTGAAATGCAGGGTAAACTATAAGGCACTTCCAGAATTTTTTTTTAAAAAAGTCAAAAGTGAAAGAGGCTTGCCAAAAATCACCATTAAGTAGCAGAGCATGATCAGAACTCAACTTGGCTGGCTGGTGCTCTTTTATTATAAATCATCTTCAAATGTAAAAACAACAACAACAACAACAAAAAAAAAACCCCACTAAACCTTATATAGAACCTTACCACATAAAATGATATATTTGGTAGATTGTTACTATAAGATTATAAAATAATTTTTAAAAATTGTCAATCATCCTCAGCACACAACTTACATCTATGTTTTTTAAAATTCAGAATATTAAGAATTAAATTGTTGTAAACTGTCACTTTTTCTATAGCCTACTTTAATTGTTGTGGAATCCTGGAAAAAGGATGAGTGGAAAATTTTAATTGAAGATTGAATTAAAATATCAATAACTTGCATCCATAATTGACAAGTATTCTTTTTCAAATTATCAGACAGAGTCTTGGTCTATCGCCCGGGCTGGACTACAGTGGCACAATCTCGGCTCCCTGCAACCTTCGCCTCCTGGGTTCCAGACATTTGCTTGTCTCAGCCTCCTGAGTAGCTGGGACTACAGGCATGTGCCACCATGCTTGGCTAATTTTTATACTTTTTTGTAGAGTTGTTTCACCATGTGGCCCAGGCTGGTCTCAAACTCCTGAGCTTGGGTGATCCACCCATCTCAGCCTCCTAAAGTGCTGAGATTACAGGTGTGAGCCACTGTACCTGGCCAATAAGTACTCAGTTTAGAAGTTGTCAACTAATGAGTTCCTTGACCAGTTAAATCCTCATTGTATAGTAGAAAATATTTTATAAAGATTGAAATGTTCAAAGCACTCAAATTTTTTCATGTTATGTCCAAACTGTTAATGTCAGTTTTACCCCAACACTTGCTCTGCAGCTGTGAATACCATAATATAACCCCACACTGTTTATTTAAGCTCATTCCATTTACTAAAAATTATCAGCAAGATAGGCAAGCTGATATAAGTATGTTATATTTGAAAAGAGATTAGCTACCTGATTTTTTTAATCTGATAAGTATGATGATGTTTTCTTTTAAAAATAAGTAAAATACAGGACCTTACCTACAATACTAGATACAACAAAGTACATTATTTAACAAAATACAAAAATGATTCAACTTGAATATAAAATACACCATTTCCTCATTTTTTCCCCTCTATATATTCCTGTTCAGTTCCCATTAGTGTAATTATTAAACAAGTACAATATCTAAATTAGTCTCATAAATCTTGCTAATATTTTCCTCATTTTTACAGAAAAACTCAGATATGAAGAGATTACATAACATACTGGTACTACAAGAACAAGCCAAGTACTTTTTTTTTTTTTCTGAGGGGGGAGAATATTAAACCATCTTTCAAATGATCAAAAAATTATCAAACGTTTGACATAACAGAGGTAGGCATTTTCCATGTGGCTTTTGGGGGAATAAAATGAACAATTTCTGTGATATAATTTTAAAATTGCCTAAGTAATATAATTTAGTATAATGAGCCTCATGTATTTTAGAGTACATAACTCTTTCTGTGCTTCAAAACACCTTTAGCAATACCTTGCATTAAACAGGGAAAGTAGTCAAGAAATGATCAATATAGTGATTTGAAGGAGTTACTTAAATGTTAAAATTATGACTACATTTACATAAAAACTGTTGCCTTTGGGATGAGCAAATAAAGGAAAGCAAACAGAGAAAGATATTTGTTAGAAAAAAAGTGTAGTAGTACAAAAGATTAAAAATAGTCCAAGGCATTTCCCTGTTTTAAAAACAGCCATTTAATTTTATGTACATTCATTACAAAATGTGAATACTCAACTTGCAACTTTATTAAGGCAGCAACCAGCCACTATATTACCTTTCTAGTAGTATAAAATCCTACATCAAATTATCATGTAACTTCCCAAGCAACCAAATAGCTAACATAAAAGTTTGAATTAGACTTCATATAAAAGCTTTCTATAATAAAACCATCATTTTGAGTATCATTAACAAAATTAAAACAAACACATAGCTCACTGAAATTTAACTGCCATTTTAGATTTTTTTAACATCCAAGGAAAAACAAACAAAAAAGATTATTTATAGTATATACTTCTGTTTTGTATCCATTTATCAGATGCTTAGTAATATTATACTCGTAATACTATTTAAAAGTACCACTTCTAAAATGCCTCTACTAAGGAATGCAGTTTTAAGTCTTCTTATATTTAAGGAATCATAATTTGTTAATGACAAATAATCTACTGATAAACTAAAGCAAAATTTCAAGAACCTTTGAATTTTTTTCTTTTTTTGGAGATAGAGTCTGGCTCTGTCACTCAGTCTGCAGTGCAGTGGCACGATCCTGGCTCACTGCCACCTCTGCCTCCTGGGCTCAAGCTATCCTCCAAACTCAGTCTCCCGAGTAAATGGTACTACAGACATCCTCCACCATGCCTGGCTAATTGTTTTGTGTTTTTTTGTGAGATAGGGTTTTGCCATGTTGTCCAAGCTAGTCTCAAACTCCTGAGCTCAAGCGATCCACCCACCTCGGCCTCCCAAAATTCTGGGATTACAGGCATGAGACACTGTGCCAAGCCAGTATCCATTCTAATTTACAATTGTTTTGCTATATTCTCAGGTAATCTGAATTACCTATTTACACAGCTGATACATTTGCAAAGTCCTCTTTTTATAAAGTTATTCAGCTTTTTTAAAAATTTATCTTGTAAAATGGACATAAATGTAACACCTCTTTGAAACATTCAAAACACAATATAATGCTGTCCAATGTTACCTTCTCTATGAATTTATTCCTGACTTACCTAAGCAGTTTCCTGCCCTTTGAACCAGTACATCACTGGACACATTACATCTGTCATAACATTTAACCCACAGAAACAACTATTTGTTTACTAATGGTTATTAGCACATCTAAGTTATAATAAAATTATTCACTGACAGCCACTTATCAGATGTTAACCCTAGGCACTTTATATTACTACTTAACATCACAACAACCACAGAAGGTGAGAACTGTTATCACCATATTATAGATGAGAAAACAGGTTTAGTGATATTAGCTACCCACTAGTAACCACAGAACTGAATGTATACCACATATATTAACTGATAATTTGAAATTATCCCAAACTATAAAAAAAAGTTATGAAACTGAAAAGCAAATAAGGGTAGTACAAGAGACATAGTTGCCTCAGGTACACAGATATAATGCCTAGATGTGGAGCAGACATCTAGTGAATAAAGGCAACAAACGTGAAGAAAAAGCCAAATCATTAGCACAGACTTGAGCCCTACTGTCATCAAGCTGCTGATCCACATAGGGAATTTGTCAGATGAAACAAATAAACCCACTTGGTCTCTTTGTCACTACAGTAGGTTTTGATATTTGAGATGAATATATTCCTAATACATATATTTATGGATGTATAAATATGTAACACAAATATAAAAATAGGTATGAGAATGAAAAACATCAATACATTATATTTATGATATTGGTTACCAAGGCCTGAGCAGGATACACAGGAGTTCTTACCATGATAGCCAAATCTTAAGCTAAATGAATACACAAGCATGTGTTACTTTTATCAATCTGAAATATTTCAGTTTTAATCTATGTAATATAAAAAGTGTAATTATTTTATTGAATATAACAAGAAAATATACAGTACACATACAGCTCAAATAATATCAAAAAATGAACAAACTTGTATAATCTGGTTAACTACTTCCAGAATCAGAACATTATGAGCTCTCCAGAAACTTCCCTCATATTCAATCCTAGTCACTACCTCCTTCCACAAGAGTAGCCACTATCCTGACTTCTAAAACCAGACACTGGTTGTGCCTAGTTTTCAATTTTATATTAATGGAATCATAGTATGTGTTGTTTGGCTTCTTATGTCAACATTATAAGAGTCTCTTACAATGTTATACATAGTGTAATCCATTATTGCTATAAAGTAGTCTACATGCTTATGCTTTTTAAGAATCAACTGGGTTGTTTCTACATTAAGGCTATCACAAATGTTCCCATGAATGTACATCTTTTTGATATACATGTATGTACAAGAAATTTTATTGGATATTTATGTCGTAAGATTTAAAATTTCACTTGTCCAACCATAGCTGGTAATAGTAGACAGTGTCAAACAGTTACTCAAAGTGGTTGCACCAATCTAAACTCTAGCAGCAGATGAGAATTTCTGTTTCACATTCTTGGTCCTAATAACCTTAGGTATGTCAGTCTTTTTCATCTTAACCATTCTAATGGGCATGTAAGTCTTTTTCATTTTAACCATTCTAAGGGCATCTCCTTGACTACCAATGAAGCTGAACCCCTTTTCATGTCTAGTGGCCAATTATCTCCTGTGAAGTCCTTGTTCAAAGCTCTTACTCATGTTTATATAGGATTATCTGTCCTTTCCTTATTGATTTGTAGGAGTTCATATTTAATCTGGATACAAGCTCTCTTTTTGGTTATAAATCTTGAAGCTACATTCTCCCACTCTATGGCTTGCCTTTTTACTCTTAATGAATAGAAGGTATTAATTTTACTACAGTCCATTAATCATTCCCTTTGTACTTTTTGTTTTCTGTTTAATAAATTTTCCCACATACCAAGATCCTAAAGATACTCTTTTATATCTTTTAGGAGATGTGTTGTTTTGTGTGTCATGCTTAATTATATAGGTTGCTTAAAATTATCTGTAAAATACATACTTCTTTTCATCTGTATATGCAGTTGACCAACATACTGAAAAAACAGCCTTGTTTCACTACTTTTTGGCCTTCATTATAAATCAAGCATACTTCTATCTGTAGGTTTGTTTCTGAGCTATATTCTGTCACACTAGTCCATTTGCCTATTCATGGACCAATAACACACTATCTACTTATCTTTATAAGGTTTAATGTCTACTAGAGTAAGTTCTCTTTATTTTTCAAAGTTAACCAGACTGTTCTTTGCCTTTGAATGTCCATATAACTTTCATACTGATTTGTCAATTTACACACACACACATACACACACACACACACACACACACACACACACACACACTCTCAAACATAAGATTGTGCTTGGGATAGCATTGAATCTGTAGATCAATTTAGGTAAAAACTATATCATTATAATAGTGAGTCTTCCAATCCTTGGTATACCACTCTGTTTATTTAGGTCTTTAAACTCTCAATAATATTTTAGTTTTCCATGAAGTCTTGCTTATTTTTTGTTAAATTTACTCCTAGGTATTTGATGTTTTTGATGCTTTTGTAAATGTAAAACAAATTAAAATTTATAAAATTTAAGGTAAAGTATATTAAGTTACAGAAAGATCAATTTAATTTTTAATGTGCTTCTAGCAAGTAAAAAATAAAATTGATTTTTATATTAATCTTGTGAAATTCATTTTCTACAGGTACAGTCATGTGAAAAATGGCAAAGTTTCTTTTTTTTCAGCCTTTGTGCTCTTACGTTTTCTTGCCATATTACATTAGCAAGGATTTTTAATACAGTGAGAAACAGAAGTGGTAACAGCCATTCATATCTGATTCCATTATCTCAGGGAAGCTTTTAACTTTGTACCATTAAGTATGTTTGTTCTAGGGTTTTTATAGCTACAGCTTACTAGATTAACAAAATCCCCTTCTATTTCTAGTTTACTGAGAATTTTTATCATAAATAGATGTTAGGCCGTGCGTGGTGGCTCACACCTGTAATCCAAGCACTTTGGACGCCAAGGCAGGCGGAGCACCTGAGGTTGAGAGTTCAAGACTAGCCTGACCAACATGGTGAAACCCTGTCTTAAAAAAAATAAATTAATTAAATTAAAAAACATAAATAGATCTTATTCATAAAATGCTTTTTCTTTACTGAATAATCATGTAATTTTTAAACTTTTATTACTTTACAATGAATCAGACTCTCTTCCCGTATTTATTAATCCACTCATTGTAAACATCTGAGTGTATGTTTACATTGTAAACATTTGAGTGTATGTATCACAAACACATCATGTGTCTGTTTTTTGGCTGGCCCATTTGACAGTACATTTTAATCTTTGTGATATTTCATTATATATATTGCAGTATACTTCCCCTGAGATTTAGGATATCCTCTTACATAGCTACAACATTATCACACCTGAGATCTAATATTACCTAATGATATCCAGTCCATATTCAAATTTCCCCAATCGCCCCAAAAATACCTGCAATTTTTTTCTGATTCAAGAGTCAATCAAGAATCATACATTACATTTGATTACTATATGCCTTTAACCTCTTTTAATCTACAATAGTACTCTCATATCTTTTTAAATGACATTCTCCATTAAAGCCATCATAACATAGATTTCTTTGTAGTTAAGGTTTTTAATTACAGATTCAATTCCTTTAATAGTCAAATATTCAGATTTTCTATTTCCTCCTTTGTCCATTTTAATCATTTTTGTTATCTTAGTCCACTGAATCTGTCAGAAGCTCATCTTCTCATCCTCCTCTTTTCCATCCAGCCTCCTCTTCTGGAATGGACAAGTCACTTCTAGGAAAAAGTGGCCCAAATGCCAGGATCACATTTTCTGGATTAGTTTCTGCTTCCACATCTTGGCCCCCAAAATCTTCACTGCTTTGGTACTTCTCTGATACTGTCAAACAGACTTTGTATTCTGCAGTTTTTCTAGGTATTCTCCATAGAGGGTTGTTCCACATTACCCTGTCTGCCACCTTGTGGGAAGCAAAACTCTTTGAACTCTTTTGCAATCTGCAGTTTTCAAAATAACTGTCAAAAATACTGCTATATCCCTTTAACAGGCCTTTATAATTCTAAATGTCTACTATTATGTCCATAAGCAAAATTACCAGATTCTGCTAATATCTTTTTATAGTTCCTACTCAGTCATTGCTTTATAAATGGCTTTCTACCCTGGATTTTGATTTCTCATTTTTTAAAAGCAAAATCTTACTTCCTTGACAACTCACAAACCATAATGGATTCACAAATGCCCTAAACCACACTTTGTAAGCCACTCCTGTCCAACCTACCTTTTGATCCATACTTTTCTTAAAGACAAAGTTATTAAAGGTAAGATGCATAAAAGTCAAAACTCACATAAATCAGGTCTTACAAATTAGAAAAAGCAAAACAAACAGGTCTTTGTGTGACAAAATAAGTCGAACATTGAAAGAAACTAGTTCCGTTACGGCTGAGTCTTGATCTATATCCACACTAGAGTGAAATCATTAGATCAATACACTCTTGGACAACTTCAAACATTCTGTTCTGGCTCTTGGAGAGATACTCAGTTAGAGAGCTGATTAGGGAATGGCAGAGTCTTTCTACCCACCTGTCTACTATTCTTGGCCCCCATCTTGGTTTCTGTCTACACTGTGCAAACCTTACTAGCCTCATGAAATGATGATTTAAATTCTTAAGTAACAGACATATGCCTAACAGATAATGCATTTTACTGACTACTAGTCTCAATCTTGACTTATTTTCAAAAATGTTTATACTTAGAGCACATAAAATATGACAAAGTTTCATTGTCAACAAAATATAGGTTAATATGACTATATTCCTTCAGCATTCATGAAGGAGACAGCTATGCCTACAATGAATATTTGAATACATAAGGACCAAGAATACTATTTTTAAATAATTTATACATTTTCTCCCTAAAACTAAATTTTATTATTAAAATAATCTTAAGGGGAGAATCAAATTGTAAAAAGGTATGGAAATATATCCAATGTAAATTGTGGGGTTGGGGGCAAGAGGAGGAATACTTAAAAATAACAAAAAAGACAAAAAATTGCCACTTGTAAGACATGGTCAGCATTACAGGTAGTGAAGACCATGGAGAACTTTGAGTTAGATTCTCAATACTTCATTTGTTTATTAAACTTCTACTGGATCCCTTGTAGCACATTAGGCAATGGAGTAGATATATGCTGTAATTCCTACAATCCTTGTATCATCAAAGCATTCAGTCTATCAGAGACTTCACTACTGTGAAGGGAGAAGACAGGAAAATAATTATGAAACAAGAAAAGTACTCTAATAAAGTATGAATAATAGAACACATTGGGGAAAGTTATTTTAAAGCATACAAGAGAGAGAGAAAACAGTATGCACTGTTCAGGAAATTCAGACAGTAAACACAGCATATGTTGGCATAAAGGCTGCATGTGATTCAATGACAAAGAGATGAAAACATAAATCGTGTCAACTCATAAAGGAGTTTTATGTGTCATGCCAAAGAATTTGATCTAAAAGGTAAGCTGGAAATAAAAATGAGCTTTGCTTTGGCAAAGATCAGTGTAGTGACAGTGAAGAAGGTGGATGAGAAAGGAAGGCTGAAGCAAATAACTACCGAAGTAGCTCAGACATGAGGTGGTTAAAGGCTGAAATGGGGCAATGGTAAATATACAAAGTAAATTTAAGAACAGCTGAAAAGTAGACTTAATAGGACATGACCTCTAACTACAAGGAAAGGAAAGGTAAAAATCTAGGATTTCTATTATATTTCTATCATATTTCAGAATTTGGATTCTGAAATATGGAAAGGTAAAAATTTCTATCATATTTCAGAATTTGGATTCTGAAATATTTGGAAAGGTAAAAATCTAGGATTTCTATCATATTTCAGAATTTGGATCTAGGCCTACCTTCAACACGTACAAACCAGAGGATTCACTTAACCTTAATGGACCCTGTTTCTTCACATACAAAAATGAAGGCATTAGACAAGATGTCCTCTGATATTTCCTCCAGCTTAATGTCAATTGTTCAGATTAAACAATATGCATGGCCTTAAGTGTTTCATAATATTATACTCAAGTGAAATATAATTTTTTTCTTTATTCTCTTGCTTAACCTTTTTAATACAATTATAACAAAATTATCTATGTTAGAAGAGAATATAAGAGAAATGACAGGGACATTTTCCACACAAGACTAATCTTTTCAAAGCTGGTAGTTTTAATAACATTTCCAGTATCAGCACTTTCATCCAGAAAGGACAGCTGACCACGATTCAACTTAAGTTTCACTAAAGCTAATAGTTATTCAACTTAAGTACGGCATTTAAAAGTGGGTATAACAGATTTAGAATTTGCCTGCATCCAACTTAAGAGTTTATTTGTCTGAGAAATATTCTTTTGAGACATTAATCTCAAAATAATCCCTTAAACATACAGGTCAGGTGTTCAGTCCCTAAGTATAAATCAGATATTTATTTCACCACAGGTGCAATCCCTAGGATTACATTTGATGACTGGTATTTAAAACAATGATTTTTGACTTGTGGCCAGAGATATCCAGAGAAAAAAATCTAAAGGTTTTTTTTTTCTTAAATCTTCAATTCCACATCATTTATGTAAAGAAATAACTTAGTCATGGATTGAATAAGCTCAATATGTCACTACATTTTTGCCCAGTATTCTGAGGCATTTTTATAATGTAACTCAAGAAGAGGAAGGACACTCTGTATAGTTTTTGAAAGTACTTTAGTCAGACTGTGGTGGCCCCAACATCTTACAAATGAAAATGTAATGAAGACCAGAAGGGTTACGATCCTAGCCAAGGTGATGTGGAAGACTGCATTTTCACCACTATTTTTCAAACAACCTAATTGCCTCTGTATTCTTAAAATACAAAGTCTAATTCTATGCCAAATGCTATTACAAATCTCATCAAAATGTGCTATACTTCCCCTAGGCTTAAGCAAACTCAATTTTTACTAATGTCCTTGAACTTTTGAAGATCTAACTTTACAAACATATATTTTATACTTTCACAACTTAAAACAATGAAGACATTCTATTAAATATTATACTAGGTTATAAACCAATGATAGTTAAGTGACATATTTTTAAAAGTTAACACATTTGAAAAAAAATTTAAAGACTTGATGATCATAAGAAAGTTTTCACCGTTATGAGATGTAACAGAAACACACTCCAGAGCTGGTATATGGAATAAAACTGCCAATCAGCAAGCATATGGTAAGGTAAGGATCCAAATTCTTTCTCTACCAAGGAATTACCTGAGAAATTTTTTTCATTTATTTAACAAATGAATTTTTATTAAGACCCTAAAATATTCTGGGTTTTAGTATAAGCACTGAAGATGGAGAGTTTAACAAGAATAAGATCCTATTCTCATGAAACTTACATCAGAGTGGCAATAAACAAGCAAAATGTCAGATAGCGTGATACATGTTATGGAGAAAATGTTATGAATGGTTATGAGATAAAGAGTGATTGGGTAACAACTTATTGGAGTAAAGACCTCATTAAGGAAATAATTTTTTAGGTGAGTTTAAAATGACAAAAAGGATCTACCATCATTAAGTTTAGAGAGAGCATTCCCAACACAGAGAGCAGCATGTGCAAAGACCCAAATCAGGTACCAGTTTGACAGGTTTGAGGAAGTTGAAGAAAACCATGTGTTTGAAACACAGTAGTGAAGGCAAGAATGAAGTGAGATCAGAGAGAAAGGGGGAGGCCAGATTATATAAGACTAGAGTAGGAGTCTGGACTTTTTATAGGTACAAACCTGCTGAATTTGGAAAATCTAAAACTATACTGGTGCTAATTATACACAGAGGTTTTACCAGTCGTTTGTTTCATTTTGTTTGGTTTTTAACTTTGGGAAAATAACCTGAGTTAGTATATAATATTACAATTTCCTTCAAATATAATCAATTGATAAGAATATTAGTGTGGAAAGGGAACAGAAGCAGTCAAAGTATAGTTTAAGTGCTGTTATTGACTGTGCATTAGGTAGGCATCTATAATAAGAGACTGAGCTACATGGTTTTAAGCTTCCTTAGAGCTACATTAAAATTTTAATTTACTTTATCCTTATTTTAATCAACAGTGGTTTTCAAACCCTAAATTCTTATAAATCCTTCATGCTTGATAGCAGTTTTTTTTTTTTACTTCTGCCTATCTCTAGCCTGTCACTCTCTATCCTAAGCTCATTGACAGATAAGGACTGTCTTTTTTTTTTCTTTTTGAGACAGGGTCTCACTTGACTCGCCCAGACTGAAGTGCAGTGGCACGATCTCAGCTCTCCATAGTCTCAACCTCCCAGGCTCAGGCAATTTTCCCACATCAGCCTCCCAAATAGCTGGAACTACAAGTTCACACTACCATGCCCAGGTAATTTATTTCACTTGTATTTTTAGTAAAGATGGGGTTTTGCCATGTTTCCCAGGCTAGTCTCGAACTCCTGGACTAAAGCAATTTGTCTGCCTCGGCCTCCCAAAGTGCTGGAGTTACATGCATGAGCCATGTGCCCAGCCAGGACTGTCTTTCATAATTATGAATACTTATGCCTAGAAAGTTTAGCTTTCCTTTATATAGTATGTTGCTTACAAGAAATCTATTTTTGAACTTTACTGGTTCTCTTTAAAAAAAAAAGAAAAGAAAAGAAAAAATAAAACTATACCTATTTGTTTTGCAGCATGTAATATATCTTTTAAGTCTTCATTTATACTTTGCATTTTACTCTTCTCCAGTTTTTCATTCAAAAATGTTATTATCTTCTTCCATGTCAAGCCCAAATCTGAAACTTGTTCATGAAGTTTAGATCGTTTTATCTGAAATAGAGATCATAATATAGTAGAAAAATACTGGTTAAAGTTCTTCTCAACTCCAACACTGATTACATATATTCTGCATTATGTTATACAACTTGGTACTATTCACGAGAATTCAAAGTTGTATCTATTCACATCCAAACCGACTACTCAAAAAACAAGTTTTACTTTAATGGGTTGTAGATTCTCATTTGTTTAAAAGATATGTTTAATAAAAGCTCGTTTTACAGATTTTTTTTTTTTTGATACGGGTCTCACTGTCACCCAGGCTGGAGTGCAACAACAGCTCAACCTCAGCTCACTGCAACCTCCACCTCCTGGGTTCAAACGATCCTCCTGCCTCAGCCTCTCAAGTAGCTGGGATTACAGGCATGAGCCACAATGCCCAGCTAATTTTCTGTGTTTAGTAGAGTTGGGTTTTTACCATGTTCGTCAGGCTGGTCTCAAACTCCTGACCTCAGCCTCCCAAAGTGCTGGGATTACAGGTACGAGCCACTGAGCCCAGCCCTTTTTATGGTTTTAATTACACTGCATACTCATAAAATCTTTTCATACAGCAAAGTAAAAAGTTCAACATCCAGATAATAACATTATTATTATTGTTATTAACATCACACGTGTCTTGCCATTTTTCTAACTGCTTGTTTTTAATATAGCTTAGACTATATTTAATATAGCTTAGACTATTTTTATTTACACTTATATAATGTATATAAATAAGAGCTTTATGTCATGCTTTTTGATGAAAGGCATTTATAGAAAATTAGACTCTCATGATAGGTTCAAATATATTCAAGTCAGCATTGCTTTCTTAAGCATGATCCTAGACCAGGTGAGGCATTTCAAAGATTCTTTTCTATACACATTCTTTTCTATTATTGACTTAAACAACAGAAATTGATTTTCTCACAGTTCTGGAGCTATAAGTTCAAGATCAAGGTGTTGGCGAGTTTGGTTTCTTCTGAGGCTTTTGTATATTTGAGACTACAGATCTTTCCCATTCTCAAGAACTGACCACAGAGCACAATAAAAAATTGTATTTTAGACCTCTGGCTTTGAAAATTCATGAAGCTTTCTAACCAAATAAAAAAGTAGTCCATCAGGTAGAAAGTAATTTTACTATTGGTTAGACAGATGAAAATGCGTAATTCCCTGACTACATATATTTTATTTCAAATGAGGCTAGTAAATCTGAGTTTAGTAAAGCGGGAGGGGGGAGGAGAATGGGCAAGGGCAGAGATGAAATAAGATTGCCCATAAAATGAATTAAGTTGTTACAATGGGGGTCATAAGTACATTAAGGTTTATCTTATTTGGCTCCTTACTTTTGTATACATTGAACAGCTTCTGAGATAAAAAGCTATATTAAAATGAAGCTCATCATATATACTACTTTCTTTCCTCAGGGAGGAAAAAATATTTAAAGCTTTACAGGAATAAATAAGATGGGATAAGTTCTTAGCCCTTATACACTTTTAAATTTTAAAATCTTCTGTTATATCTCTCATACAGAATAACTTGCAAAGGGCCTTGGGGAGGTGAGGAGAGAAAATAATTCAAGTTTAAGATAGCAATATTAATTAACTATAGAATATACTCTTGTTTAGCTGCTGTGAACAATGTAAAACAGCCACTATTGTCAAGAAGATAAACTGTTTCATGTCGAACAAAATTTTGTATCATTAGAGAAAAAGAAAACTATCAAAAATCTGTTACAAATCTCTTCTTCCTAGTATCAATCTTTGAGTGAAACTATTAGTTAAAAAAACTGCATAAGGACTTTTAGCAATAAAATTTTTAACCTACTAGGAAACAATGTTATCATTCTACAAGAGATTCAAATAAGGAGTCAGCAATTAAAGTGAATGTTTTACAAAAAATAGAAAAGGGCCAGTTACTTCATATACTATATTACATGGTTCATTTCTTCATACATAGAATTGATATAGCTTCAGGCCTTTAAAATTCACAACACTATGGCTAAGATTCTAAAACATTTGCCATTTCCTGGTGACATTTATAATATGAAAGCTGTCATTATATTTCTTGCAAATTTCAGCAACTTAGAGATAAATAATTTCTTTTTTTTTTTTTTTTTTTTAAGACAGAGTCTCGCTGTCACCCAGGCTGGAGTGATTTCTTGCAAATTTCAGTAACTTAGAGATAAATAATTTCTTTTTTTTTTTTTAAGACAGAGTCTCGCTGTCACCCAGGCTGGAGTGATTTCTTGCAAATTTCAGCAACTTAGAGATAAATAATTTCTTTTTTTTTTTTTTTAAGACAGAGTCTCGCTGTTGTCCAGGCTGGAGTGCAGTGGCGTGATCACAGCCTACTGCAACCTTCGCCTCCCGCGTTCAAGCAATTATCCTGTCTCAGTCTCCCGAGTAGTTGGGATTACAGTCATGTACCAACACACCTGGCTAATTTTTGTATTTTTAGTAGGATGGGGTTTCACCCCACTGGCCAGGCTGGTCATGAACTCGTGAACTCAAGTGATCCACCTGCGTCAGCTTCCCAAAGTGCAGAGATTACAGGCATGAGCCACCTCGCCCAGCCCTAGAGATAAATAATTTCAAAGATATTCAAAGTATATTAAAATGATATGGATGGCTACAGCTTCTACTCCTTTGTTTCTTGTGGCTTTTGAAACAGATTTATATATTTCAAAATCACACTGTGGAAGAAACTACAGTAATTTAAAGATTAAAAGTTGGTTCGTTCATCATAGTGGTGAAATAATCACATCTACTAATTGATCACAATCTCTATGTTATGGCCTGCATTATGTCCCTTCAAAATTCCTATGTGGATTCCCTAAACCTCAGTACCTCAGAGTGTGACTGTCTTTGAAAATTGAGCCTTAAAAGGGGTGATTAAGTTAAAATAAACCCACTGGGGTTGGCCTTGACTGACTGATCTTGTAAAGAAATTTAGACACATAAAGAGACACCAGGGATGTGCTTGTACAGAGGACAAATCATGTGAGGACACAGCAGGAAAGCTGCCTTATCCGCAAGCCACACAGAGAAGCCTCAGAAGAAACCAAACGATCTTGGACTTCTAGCTCCAGAACTATGAGAAAATAAATCTATGTTGTTTAAGCCACTTAATCTGTGGTATTTTGTTATTCTGTGCAACTAATACACCACATTCAGAGACATTTTTAAGAATCTTTAAGTATCTTGTAAGTACATGTCTAGAATTTTCTGGAAGTCTTGATACCATATCCTTTTACTTTTCCAATAATATTAAACTTGTAACTACATATGTAATTTCTTTTATACTTTTATGAGACTTATATAAGTTTATCCATCAGAGGAAATTACTTGCCAAACCTCATGCCCTTGTTTGTGACTCAGAAAATGTAGTAAGTGAAACTATACAGGAAAGAGACTAAAGAAGTTCCTTCAATAAAACAAAAATGTCTTCCAAAGTGATAATTGCCCATTTTTGCCCTAGTGAGATTTACCTATATTTGTAGGAAGGGTAAAATTAGCATTATTCATCATAAAATTAACTCACATAAGGTAATTTTTCCATACCATAATTAGTAAAGCAGGGGTTAGCCTTTACTGCAAATGTCGAAAACAGTCCAAATACATATAAATTTTTGTTTCTTACTAAAATTTATTCCTGAAATTTTAGTCATAAAATAGCTTTTAAAATGACAATGTTTCTTAAGTCTTAAATGCCTTTCTTACCAATTATAATGACAAGACAAGTCAATTACGAGATCAGCCTCTGAGTTCAAGAGATTAATATTCACGTTTTTCATGATTAGGTACAGACACTGCTTTTGTTCATTTGATAAGAATTTTGCCAGAGACCTAAAAACTGACTCAGATGATCCAGAGGTAAATTATAGGATTAAGTTACAAAAATAACTATGGTAGGGAGCTGAACAACAGAAACATTAACAAAGGATTCAATTATCATAGTTCTGATTATTCCCCTTGACAATATGGTTATAGGGGTTTAACGTATTCCATAGGAAACAGCAGCATACACGTTCTCCATCTTCGTCTCACACCAAAGAAGATAAAACTTCCATCTTAAGCACATAGAATGGAGAAAAACAATGTCATATAGTTGTCCATAGTCTATGTTTATAATGATGTTCAACATTTCTACCTTTAACAAATCTACCTTTAAGTCAGCCACTTCTTCATTATAATTATCTTGCTTGGTGACATTTGAAAGGAACGCAAGGCTCCTGTGAGACGAGGTAAAGCCATCTATTATTCAATCAGTGATCCATACAACAAGAAATCTGAAACTGAAACAAAACAAGATGATATTTATGTGTTCAGAAGAGGTAGCAGAGGTAATCAAACTCAACAAATTAACCTATATAAGAGAAAAAAGAAAAAATAGTTAAAAAGCAATTGTTATAAATGTTGAAAAATTCTCCTGACGTATTTTCTGTCCATGAAGTTTTTTTTTGTTTTTATAAAGCATTAGCTATGGTTGGAGAAGGAAAAGAAACAAACGTTTCCTCAAAATGTGTTCTGTAGATTCCCATGTACAGTCCTCAAACACTGTATTACTACTGCCAATAATATTGAAAGAGATGAAACCACTTGTTCATCTTTTTCTTTAATTTTGTTTTATGCTCACTGATTTCAAATTACACCACTTTCCAGTGGTTACCTCTGCTTGCAATGGTTTCCCTTGATGTTCATATAGCTGGCTTCACACTGAACTCTTTGCCTGAAAGATGCCTCCTAAGATGGAGCCTTCCTGACCACCCCATCTAAACAGGCAACCCAGTCCATTGTCTATCAAAGCCCCAAATGTTAATTATCTTTATAGCACTAACATTTGACACTTTGTTTATTTACTAATGTTTGTGTTGTTTCGCCCCATAAAAAGTAAGCTTCATGACAGAAAGAACCTCTATTTTACTAATCTCCCCCAGCAAACAGAAAACAGAACTAGAATAATTATTTGTTAAATGAATAAATGGAAGAAAAATGAAGAAAAGGCAAAAATGGCAACAGACTGGACAACAGGCCAGAAAAGAAAACAGCTGATGAAGGGGAAGATCATATAGGGAAAAAGAGAATTCAGATGGCCTGGTCTAATCTCCTTCTCAACAGGCTGATGACTAAGCAACTTCTAGGCAAAAAGATTAATATTTACCTTTACTATGAAATACTCTTGGAGGACTGTACTAGTTTAAGATTGCTTATTGTAATACAATGACTATCTACAGATTTATAAGGCATGGCTCCCTGAAGAATGTCACATAAACTATGTTAGTCTTTAAAACATCCCAGTTAGGAATGATCTTGCCCCACATGGGACATCTGGCAATATCTGAGATATTTTGGGTGTCACAACTATAAGGGAGGGGGAAGGGGACTACTGGTTTCTAGTGGATAGAGGCCAGTGATGACACTAAATATACAATGCAGGGGACAGCTCCCCCAACAACTAAGAATTACCTATGCCAAAATGTCCAATGTGGAAAGGAAAGAACTGGGAAGGGAAGACACAGTATGTCTCAGACTACTCTCTGCTCTTGCTGTTCCTCTTGATTACTGTATTTTCGAAGTTATAAAAAAGGGTAATACTTGGAAAAATTTCTGACCAATATATTAGAATAATCAGATACAAAATAACTATCAATAATAACTATCTATAATAACTACAATAGAATTTTTAAAATAATAAAATATGACTAGGCTGATTTGAAAATATAACTTTCAGAAATAAAAATATATACTTATTAAATTTAAAAACAACCAACAGATGGGTTAAGCAACAGCTAAAAATAAAAGTGATAACCTGGAAGAGACCTGAAGAAATAACCCATGCATGCTGTCACAAACGGACTAAGTATAGATAATGCAGGATAAATAAAAGCAAATCCAAATATATCAATAATCATAATAAATACAAATTAAGCTTACCTCTCAAAAGATTGACAGGATGAACTGCCAAACAACAAAGAAGTAAAACACTAGGGCTACACTGAAAACAGGACAGGAAAGGCTGAAAGTTAAGGGATAGGATAGATCTTTCTGTAAATAACCAAATGTAGCTGGTGGTTATATCAAAAATACCAGATTAGACAAAATTGGCTTCAAAACAAGAGGTATTAGGGAGGGATTAAAAAAAGAAAAAAAAACTCTACATAATAAGAGAAGATAAAGCTCACTAAAAAGACATAGAAGTCCTGAATTTCTATGCACTGCTAGGATAGTCGTCAAAATAAAACAAATAAACTTCAAGGAAAAATGACAAGTCTAACATCAAAGTAAAAGTTTAAAGACCTCAATTATTAACAGGTCAAGTCAACCTTTCCTCCAAAATAAAAAAATCGATAAACATATAGAGAATCTGAAGAGTACAATTACTAAGTTTGATTTAATGAACAAATATAGAAACCTGAACTTGATTTAAAAAATGCATATTCTTCTAAAGTACACTCGAACAGTTTCAAAAGTTGTCTATGTATACTGGGCCATAAAGCAAGTCTCAACAAATTACAAAGAATAAGTGTAAGACAGAAGTTAGTAAACTTTTACGCAAAAAGAAAGCAGTAAAAAATTTAGGTTTAGGCCAGGCACAGTGGCTCATGCCTAATCCCCCAAATTTGGGAGGCCGAGGCGGGTGGATCAGCTGAGGTCAGGAGTTTGAGAACAACCTGACCAACATGGCGAAACCCTATCTCTACTAAAAATACAAAAATTAGCAGGCATGGTGGCAGGCGCCTGTAATCCCAGCTACTCAGGAGATTGATGACACATGAGAATTACTTGAACCCGGGAGGTGGACACAGCAGTGAGCTGACATTGCACCACTGCAGTCCAGCCAGGATAACAGAGTCAGAATCTCTCAAAAAAAAAAAAAAAAAAAAAAAAAAAAAAAAATAGGTTTGGCAAGCCACATGCAGTCACTGCCATATATTCTTGGGCTCAGCGTGACCAAATTTGTTTACTGATCCCTGATACAGGTCATATTCTTTGAGCAAAATAGTTAAGATTACAAATTAGAAACAAAAAAATGAGGTGTTAAAAACAAACGTGATTTCACTGCAAATCAGTAAAGAACTGGTATGAGGACAGATGGGGAAAAACCAGTTGGACCCTCTACATCACACTGGAGAATTTTAAACAGAGAAGTCAAATGATCCAACTTACAAATAAACTCCGAAGTTAGCTGACTTCAGATTACAACTACCTGTTGGGAATGAATTCAGGAGACCATGTACGGAAATAAGATGATTCAGTGAATCATATCTGGATTTTTCTAACACTAGATAACATACTTCCTGGGGCATTTGGAAGAAAAAAATGAAAGCAAGAGTCACTGGACAGTATAGAGCAGAGATTCTCAAACTTTATTCTATATTGAAACTATCTGGAGGGCTTCTTGAAAAACAAACTGGCTGAGCCCTACCCCCTTACCCCCTTCACACCAATATTCCATTAAGTAGATCAGATGGCACTGAGATGGGGTTTGAGAATTTACATTTCCAGCAAGTTTGCGGATGACACAGCAGATCAAGGATTATAGTTGAGAACCACTATCTCAGAGATGATGTCTTTTATTCTTTTCTTTTTTGAGGCAGAGTTGCCCAGGCTGGAATGCAGTGGTATAATCTTGGCTCACTGAAACCTCTGCCTCCCAGGTTCAAGTTATTCTCCTGCCTTAGCCTCCTGCTGGGATTACAGGTGTGTGTCACCATGCCTGGCTAATTTTTGTATTTTTAGTAGAGACAGGGTTTCGTCATGTTGGTCAGGCTGGTCTCGAACTCCTGACCTTGTAATCTGCCTGCCTCAGCCTCCAAAAGTGCTGGCATGAGCCACTGGGCCCAGCTGACATCTTTTATTCTTAAATAGTCACTAAATTTTGTCTCAAGTCAGTAATGGCCAAGGAATAAATTCATCTATTAAGAACCCAGGGACTGTGTGCTGGGCACAGTGGTTCACATCTGTAATCCCAGCACTTTGGGAGGCCAAGCCAGGTAGATCGCTTGAGGCCAGGAGTTTGAGACCAGCCTGAGCAACATAGTGAGACCTCCAACTCTACAAAAAAATTTTTAAAAGCCAGGCAAG
The DNA here is from genome assembly GCA_036589455.1 of Ateles fusciceps. NCBI lineage: Eukaryota > Metazoa > Chordata > Mammalia > Primates > Atelidae > Ateles > Ateles fusciceps. The sequence goes on along the minus strand of JAZHEH010000065.1, from coordinate 30,901,742 downwards.
TGACATGTGCTTGTAGTCCCAGGTCTTCAGGAGGCTGAGGTGGGAGAAGTGCTTGAGCCCAGGAGGTCAAGGCTGCAGTGAGCCATGATCGTGCCACTGCACTCAGCCTGGGTGACAAAAATCCATAGCATGAATTCAGTGCATAGCCTGGCTTCTAACAGTCTTTCTCAACTGGGGTCTGTAAGAGAATACAAGTCTCTTACTGAAAGTGACTTGACATTTTCTCAATTCTTCCAAGAATTGTACATAGTATGTATGTACATTGTACATATCATCCACAGAGATGAAATAAGGCATACAATGGCCTAAGGCATTGGGGTTTTAATTTTCTACCCACACTAGCTCACCAACAATGGATCCAAACCAAGAAGAAATCCCTGATTTACCTGAATTCAGAATTCAGAAGGTCAGTTACTAAGCTAATCAAGGAGGCACCAGATAAAGGCAAAGCCCAATTTAGGGACATTAAAAAAAAAAAAAAGAGACAAAAAATGAGGGGAGAAATCTTCAGTGAAATAGCATAAATTAGAAACAAAACTTCAGGAAACAATGGACACACTTACAGAAATGTAAAATGCTCTGGAAAGTCTGGGCAATAGAATTGAACAAGCAGAAGAAAGAACTTTGGAACTCGAAGACAAGGTTTTCAAATCAACCCAATCTAACAAAGGCAAAGAAAAAGTAATAAGATAATAAGAAAATATGAACTGACCGGGCGAGGTGGTTCACACTTGTAATCCCAGCACTTTGGGAGGCCGAGGAGGGCGGATCACAAGGTCAAGAGATCGAGACCATCCTGGTCAACATGGTGAAACTCCGTCTCTACTAAAAAATACAAAAATTAGCTGGGCGTGGTGGCCTGTGCCTGTAGTCCCAGCTACTCGCCTGGCTGAGACAGGAGAATTGCCTGAACCCAGGAGGCAGAGATTGCAGTGAACTGAGGTTGCACCACTGCTCTCCAGCCTGGTGCCTGTCAACAAAGCAAAACTCTGTCTCAAAAAAAAAGAAATAAATAAAAACAAAATATGAACAAAGCCCCCAAGAGGTCTGGGATTATGTTAAATTACCAAACCTAAGAATATCCAGCATTCCTGAGGAGGAAGAGAAATCTAAAAGTTTGGAAAACATATTTGGGGGGAATAATCAAGGAAAACTTCCCCAGCTTTGCTAGAGATCTAGACATCCAAATACAAGAAGCTCAACGAACACCTGGGAAATTCCTCATAAAACATCATCACCTAGGCACATTGTCATCAGGTTATCTAAAGTTACCACGAAGAAAAGAATCTTAAGAGATGTGAGGTGAAAAGCGCTAGGTAACTTATAAAGGAACACCTATTAGATTAACAGCAGATTTCTCAGCAGAAACCCTACAAGCTAGAAGGAACTGGAGCCCTATCTTCAGCCTACTTAAACAAAACAATTGTCAGTCAAGGATTCTGTATCCAGAGAAACTAAGCTTCATAAATGAAGGAAAGGTACAGTCTTTTTCAGACAAATGCTAGAATTCGCCACTACCAAGCAGCACTATAAAAACTGCTAATAGGAGTCCCAAATCTTGAAACAAATCCTGGAGAAATATCAAATAAAGCTGAGATCTTATCAAAATAATCAGCATGAATTATGTTTGTCAAGAGAATGAAGCAAAGCACATTACCGATTTGCTATTTTTATTTGATGTGTTTTCTTCCCCCAGGTTAAATGATCAACACTAAAAATGTAACAGTTCATTAGCTCATTGTTACCTATAAATCATTTATACGCAAATATTTGAGTATTCGTGTGTAACACTGGATGTGAATAAGGTTTACAGTTCTTCAAACTCATTGTATTTTGTACCAGGAAAAATATTCCCTTTAAGTTGTATTTGAAATGTATAAAGGTCAAATTGAGAAAACAAATTTTAAATCTTATGTTATTCATTTAATCAGCAAATATTTATAGATCACCCATCATATATTAGATACTTTATGAGGCTCTAGAGATTAAAAAAAGAAAAACACTTTGATATGACTGTACTTGCCTTCCATGATGAGTTTACAGTATGGTTGGCAAGAAAGAAAAATAGCTGTAATAATTATGCAGCTCTAACTGTAGGAAGACAGGGAAGGAGCATCTAAAGGGATGGGAGGGCACTAAGATACAAAGGAAGGAAGCTGAGCTTGAGCTGAGACTTAAAAGGACCTAAATAAGGTTATTACAAGGGATAAACTATGAGGGGGAAAGCCAAATAACAGACTTAATTACTTTTAAAATCCCTACAGAATGTGCATTTGGAAACTGATGAAATAAGACCTAAAGATGTAAGCAGAAACCAAACAATATGTCTCAGGTTAAGCACTTTTCATTCTGATAATCAGAATCACTAAAAAAAAAATTAACATGTTATAGAAAAATTACTCAGATTTACATGGGGTACACTGTCAAGGTGGGATCCAACAGGACACAGGCAAACCAGTTGGAAAGTTATTTCCATAAATCAAGTGAAAGATAAAGAGGATAGACTTAAGCCAGGGAAAAGCAGAAAAGGATGGATTTAGGAGATTAGTATACCTGGAAGATAGAATCAATGTGGAATAAGATGTAAAGAAGGAGAAAGGTGCAGGATACTCAAATTTCTGGCTTAGGAAATGTTGAGGAGTCTGTATGTATAGAGGACATACAGGAAGAGGAAAGATAATTCTGTTTTGGAAATTTCGATTATGGGCCATCAAGTGGAATGTATGGTTTTGGATTTCCTATCTGAGGTCTGGGCTGGAAATCCAGAATTTAATGTTATTACTTCATCACAGTTGAAATCATGGATGAACATAATATTCCTTTAAGTCAAATATACATAAGCCCATGGACACTCTTCCTAAGAAAACAGACATACACACATATAAACAACATTTTGTACTCCATTTCAGAAGCTGCATGAATACCCATGCATGCACTCCACCTCTAAAGGCCTCTTGGAAGTAAACGGTAGAGTGTGAAGAACAGAGTCCTAAGAAAGTGATCCACAAATTAGATGTTATATGGAAAGAGTAATATGACAAGAGAAAAGAAAGTTTCAAATGATATGATACAGTCCACTGTACTCAGCCACTCTGAGATCCTAGATGACTAGCACACCTAGCTTCCAAAAATGGTAGAAGGCAAATGTCAGTGAGTTGAAGGATAAATGCAAAGGGCGAAACAGAGAAAAAAAAATAACTACAAATGGGTACATGTTACTCTTTTAAGAACCTGACTGAGAAAGAAAAGGAGAAAAAGTAGGAAGTAGTGAAATAATGGGGTTTAAGAATTTCTGAAAATATGGGATAGAGCTGATAATTCTATTATAATCAGGGGAGAGTGAAGAGAGAAGGAAAAGAGCATTCTGGAAAAGACTATGACTGATCGAGTAGCATCTCTGAGAATGCAGGAGAGAATGGCAACAAAAGCATAGGTCTAGAGAGAATTGGATAGAAGAAGGAGTACGGAAGGAAGGATAAGTGAAAGTGCATATGGTTATAACATGGTTAAACAGAGGGTGAATGAGGAGAGGAAAACATGGTAAAAGTCTGTTCTACCAAAATGACTCCTATTTTCTTTGAGATATGCTGAGACTGTTCTAACAGGTGATGAGATGGGTTTTTTTTCTAATACAGAGGCAAAAGTCTGACCTTGCCACCCACAATAATAGAAAAAATTAATTAACAAACCATTAAAGGATTTTTCAGGTAGCAATGAATGCTTAGCTCATACTGCAAACAATTTAAGGTAGCAATAATGTGGCATAGGAACAAAGGTTGGTGTGAACCAGGGTTTGGTAACACAGGGGCAGTGGGACAATGAAGCCTAAATAATGAGAGTGATTACAAGCTTGAGGCCTACAAGAAAGGAAAAGATGTTCGATGACTGGGCAAAGTGGCTCACGCCTGTAATCCCAGCACTTTGGGAGGCCTAGACGGGCAGATCACCTGAGGTTGGGAATTCAAGACCAGCCTGACCAACCCTCCAGCCTGGGCAACAAGAGCGAAACTCTGTCTCAAAAAAAAAAAAGACATTCAACTAGGGGGTCTTAAAGATGAGTCATAACATTCATAGTTAAAATTTCTGGTTTATGAGATCACAGTGAATAAGGATTAAGAAAAAATGACCTACATACCAATTTTTACCTTACTTTTACTCCACATTTAGTATGATCCACTAAATGACAAATATATAAAGGAAAAATTCTGTTAATAATAAATATTTAAGGCCCCAGAACAAATATAATTCCTAAAGGATTAAAACCCTGAAGGCCTATTTCTGTTCGTCAGAAGTTCAGGCTGTGGCTATCTGAACAAATCTTTAAATTGTTAATTAAACATATGGACAGATAAAAAGAAAGTCTTGAAAATGTAACTGCCCTTTTTTACACTCCAAATAAAGAGAAAACTAATCTAATGGTAGCATATTTCCTTTTGTGAGATGATATTAACCAATAATCAGTGAGCTAGAATTCCAGTACACACTATTCTGAAGTACTACATATAAAAATTGTAATGTTTATTCTTCATAAACCAAACCTGTGTCTCTAAAGAGGGTCTGACTCCTTGATAGCAACTTTAGGAAAATATAGTTACTAGCATTTTTTCATTATTAAAAAATGAGAAAATCTCCAAAACGGCCAAACTATATTTCCTAATAAGTTTAAAGTCAGCAATTAGTTGCCGACAATTATGGATACTACAGAATTATTGAAGGGATAAAAACAGTCAACGTGATATAGTACAGATTAAGGAATAAAAACACTGACATGAAGGAGTAGGTTGTAAATGGAGTAAAATTAGAATTTAAGATTTCAATATTTAAAATAGCACTTTGTACCCACAAACACACCTTGAAAAATGAACAATGAGTAAGGATTAAATAAACAGTGAATAAGAATATTTATATTTTACTGTGCCTTTTTTAAAAATTGAGTTGTGATACTGTTAACATTAGCAAGATCAGAACTCAGAAAACAGCCAACATCGACATATATATATAAAATGTGTCGATGTTGGCTGTATATATATATACACACATATATAAACCATATACACACACATATACACACACACACACACACATATATATATATATGCACACATACACATAAACCTCCATTATGCCATTTCAAAAGGGGGTGATTTTTCATGGTAAATCCTAAGGAGAATTTTAACCTTTTATTTCTTACTTGTATTAAACCTTATTGCCATCAATTGGTTCATACAGCAGAGTCTACGTACATTTAACTTTCTTGAATCTACCAAACACGGTAGGCCAAAAAAAGGAAGGCAGAGACAGACAAAAACAATAATACTGGAGATCCTGCTTACCATTTCAGATATTGAATACCTGCTCCAGTGAATGGGGGATGGGCAACAAGAATCTTGCTATTTTCATTTGTTTTAATCACCACATGCATCTCAAAATGTGAGCATCTTGTTACACTGCATGACTCTAGTTTTTAATACTTTTTCTCTTTTAAAGAAACACACAAGGTGGTGACTAAACACAAACCAACTTTTTCGCTGGGAGTTCATCTAAAGAAACTGTGATACATTCCAAGTCAGGATGAAAACATGACTGTGTGGGACATGCTGAGAGACAGTAAGTTATGCCTGATGTCCCCTTAAGGGGATTCTCGAAGGTAATCTTAGCTATTCAGTTTCTACCTAACAAGTTCATCTTAGATGCGAACTCATTCTTAAGCAATAAGCAACTGACCTTGAATAGTTCCCAATCAAATAAGGAAACACATCTGAAGCATGCAGAATAGAGAAAGCATGACAAAAATAAAAAAAATACATAAATAAACACATCGGCACATATTTTATAATTTACTTTTCACACAATACAAAATACGTAATGGCTAAAAACAACAAAATTTGTATGGGGCTCTTACTCTCTAACTTATTCCTCTAACTAGGTTTCTCACCCAAAGGTGGGAGAAAAAAAACCTGGACAGGCTTATAACTATAAAGCAGGTTAGTCTTTATATTCAGAATATCCTCCCCACTGAAGTTGTGTTACTTTTACTTTTGGCACAGTTAGGAAGGCTTTTCCTTTAAATGTCCTTGGGAAAACAAGTAACTAAAAAAATATTTTAGTACCAGTTAAGGACAAGCATAGTCAAAAAGAAAATTTCAGAACATCCCATAAAGATGAAACAAGCACACCCATTACTCTCTAGAAAATGTGGAACAGATCCAGTGCATGTTAGGCTGTGTATAACTCTTCCCACAATAGTCCAGTGGAAAAGGGTCTAGCACAGATTACATCTGAATGACAAAATTCTTACTCCACTCTAATCCATGAGCCTCTGGAAGGCAGACTCAAGGAATTTACACCTGCCTTCTTGAGAAAGTGGAAAAAACTCAAACCGTTTTTCCTCTGCCCTCACACCACAACCATCAACACAGAAGACATCTGTGACCAAATGTGTATGAGTTTCTTTCCACACACCGAGCAAGCAATCACTTCTGCAGCAGACATCAGATGGGTGTTCTCCAATTCATTTCTAACACTATCTATCTAGAGATACTGTCATCTCCCGCAGATTGAAGGCCCAGTTCTACAAGGCTGCCCATCACTTCCGATGCAAATTACAAGCTCCAGGCTTCTTTATCTATATTTCTGACTGACCAGCTATAAATTGGCCATTACATGATCCCCTCCTTGGGTTCGGGTAATTTGCTAGAGTGGTTCACAGAACTCCAGGAAACACGTTTACCAGTTTATTACAAAGAAAGAAAGGATACAGATGAAGAGATACATAGGATAGGGTAAATTATAAGGGAAAGGAATTTCCATGCAGAACTTCCATATACTTCCTGGGCACACCACCTCAAGGAATCTCCACACGTTCAGCTTCCGGACGCTCTCTGAACCCTGTCATTTTGGGTTTTTATGGAGGCTTCATTACATAATTGATGAAACCTTTGGCCACTGGTGATCAACTTAATTTACTTAAGCCCCTCTCTCACCTTCCTAAGTAGTTAGGGGGTGGGGATGCAAGTCCCCCACCTTCTAATAATTTCTTGATCTTTCTGGTAACCAACCCCCCTTCCTGAAGCTACTAGGGGCAGACAGCCAGCAAAGACAAAATTCTCAGTCAATTAATTAGCATATGAAAAGACAAAATGGGGCCTGTAATCCCAGCATTTTGGGAGGCCAAGGCAGGGGGACTTCTTGAGCCCAGGCGTTCCAGAGACACATAGATCAATCAGACCAATATGAAGACCAGAAAGATAAAGCTTTTTTTGGAGGGGGAGGGGACAAGAAACTGATTTCCACTTGTAAACTTTATATTTAAACCAACTTTACAAAAGAAAAACTTGCTCTTCTGAACTAGAAAACCACTGATACATATACTCTCTTTTGATCAAAGGCAATATCAAATTATGCTGTTGAAGCAAGATCATCTGCTCCTCTTTCAATGCCAGTTATATATATACACTGACTTTTCAAAAGCTTTGGTTTGGTCAACTACAGATCCATGGCATGAGAAAGAACCCTAGTCAAGATTCTCTTTTAAAAGGAGGCTGCTGGATTATAGAAAAGTTCATGAGCACAGAGATTGTCTCTCTCTTTCTCTCCTAGGCCTACCCCAGCGTTTGACACATAGGAAGACCTGAATGATTGAATGACAAAAAACTGTTCAGCAGGGATCAAGAAAGCTGCACAATGAAAAATTAATTCATTCATACAAATAAGGTTATTTAGCCTATGCTTAACAGCATCTTTAAAGATCATTTTTCTCATGCAAGACTATTATAACCATCATTAAAAATAATACACAACATAAACTGGAGCACAATCCAGAGTAAAACCAAAAGCTGAATTCTCAACTTTTGAGAACTTCGAAAATCAGAAAAAGGATTTCAACCTATGAAACATAAAATCTGGTAATAAACAAAATAGCTATCAGCCGGGCGCGGTGGCTCACGCCTGTAATCCCAGAACTTTGGGAGGTCAAGGCGGGCAGATCATGAAGTCAGGAGATCAAGACCATCCGGGCCATGGTGAAACCCTGTCTCTACTAAAATACAAAAAATGAGCCGGCCGTGGTGGCACGAGCCTGTAGTCCCAGCTACTCAGGAGGCTGAGGCAGGGGAATCGCTTGTATCTGGGAGACGGAGGTTGCAGTGAGCCAAGATCGGACTAAAAGTGTGCTATAGCTGGCCTAGAGTTAGAACCTGAGCGGCGCCGTTTTATAAAGAACAAAGCTATGTTTTGAATGGGTTGTAATGGCTGCCCCACTCTCCTCGCAGTGACTGCTGGCCTTTGGCTTCTGTGCCTGAGGCTGCTAGTTTGCTCTGCAAACTATCTACCTTTCTTATCAGTAACAGCCAGAATTGTAGCCTTTGTGACTACAATAGCAGCCCAAGCTAATTCCATCCTGGTCCCTGTGCCCTGTAATAAATAACTAAGATCTGTTCTTTACAATACTGCCCAGAAGATGTGCAAACTAACGCTTATCTTAACTTCTGTAAGCCACTTAGGTAACAATGGAGGGGGCAAGATGTCCTCAAGCCCTTGGAATATCCGGAGCCCCGCTCACTCCCCTCTGTCCGGGAGATGATTTACAAAAACCCCTAAATGTCTGTGTCCCTTCACCCCCACCCCCCACCTCTCGCCCTACTCCCAAGGTAATTCTTACGGGTATAAAAGGTCTTAACACCCTCCATTCGGGGCCACGGGTTGGAGAGACGCGAGTCCTCCGTGGTGGCCGGCTTAATAAACCCTGCTATTTGGCATACTTTTGTCTTGGTGCTGGTCCCTTAATCTCGCCTCAAATATAACAAAAGCCAACGATGCCCCTGCACCCCAATCTGGCAAAGAGCAAGACTCCGTCTCAAAAAAAAAAAAAAAAAAAAAAGCAATCAATCTAACCTAACTTAGGGAAAGAAAGAAAAGAAAACGTAATTATGAGTTTGAATGCACATGTGATAACACATCAAACTTTTAACAGCCCGTAGAATTATGCTTCTTTTAAACCAAAGAATAGCAAATACCATTAGCACACTGCATTCCATAAATAAGTTAATTTATAAGAAACCTATTTGAAACAACTGCCCAGTATGCACAAAACCTCCCTAGCACCCACATACACTTTTATTTATTTCAAAATGACATTCTAGGTTCCTCGATTGCTAGATTCAACCACAATCCACCACGGTCAGCTACCTATTTACTTTTCAGTGGGTGTAGGGGGCGGGGGAAATACAGAAAGATTTCTCTCCCAAAATCTACTTGAAGAAAACGAAGTTACCAAGGCTTTGTTACAGAAAAAAAGAAAGAAAACAAATTACCCATGCATGGGACAGAAAAACCACCCCATGTGGCCACGTTGTGGCTTAACACCTGGACAATAAGTGGCTTAGGTTAAGTTTTCTATCCCCAACCCCACCTACAAACTCTAGGAATGGGCGGTATTGGTGCGAGATCCCGGACTAGATCTCAGGCCCAGGAAAAGGATGACAGGTCGGGACTTGCCCCAGAGGCAAAAGAGAATCGCTCTCCGGGTCGCACTGCCCGCCCCGCCGTCCCCGCCTCCTGCCAGCTCCCCTGGTCGCGGCGACCCTTCTCCTCCTCTCACCTCCACTTCCTCACCTCTCAGGCCGGCTCACGCGTTTCCCATCACTCTGTCAGCTCCTGCCACCGCGCCTCCTTCCCTTTCGGTTTTACTTTAACTTCCCACGCCGGCTGAGGAGCGGAGGGCAGGGCCAAAGATGCCAGTGGGCAGCTGTCCGGGGTGCCCCGTCCGCCCTCCACGCCGGGCTTGGTGGTCGCGCTCAGTCACAAGGAACCGCGTGCAAGGACCATCAGCCAACCACACAGACCCACAGACCCACAGACCCGGGGAGGAGGGACGCTGTGGAGCCGGCGCCCGCCTACACGTCACCGCCCGCTGTAGCGCCAACGTCGGCACGTAGGCTCGTAGGCTCCCGGCCCTCCGCCCCTCCCGCGTGCGCGCTCCGCCCCGCCTCGTACCTCCCGCCCCCAGCCCCGCGCCTCCCGCCCCTCTTCTTCCGCGTCTCCCGCCCCTCTTCTTCCGCGTCTCCCGCCCCGCATCTTCCGCATCTCCTGCCTCTCGCCGGCTAGGCTTCTAGGAGCAGAGGCCGAAGGTCCCGGGGACGGCGAGGATGCGCCTTCGGGCGAGGGCAGGCGCGCATGCGCGCCCGCCGGGCCACTCCGAGGTCCTCTGGCTCCCCGCGCCGGGCCAGGCCTTCCATCCCCTGCTCTCTACCTGTGAGTTCTTCCCCCTGCATTTACTTCAGTCTGCCGCGTCTTCTCCCCCTCCCTTCTTCGTAAGGTAAATACGTGAAGGAAATAATTCCTATTAAAGGTAAAAGAAGATGAATTTAAATGAATAAACGGGTAGTTGCTGTCGTCGTCTTCAGCCAAAGCCCTCTGGCTGCTGAACAGTATATGTAGTTCTTTGGTGTCAAGGCCTGTTTTCCATAAGCGTTCTGATTATGGATCTCTGCAAGTCGGTCCTTAGGTCAGAAGACCTCCTCCAAAAACAGAATGCCAGAAGATTCCCTAACTCGATTGAAAAGATAGGAAGATATGAAGAAAGACTAACCTGAAGAACTGTGTGGTTTATCTGCAGAGTTCTGGACTAAAAGCCAACGATGCAAAGATAGTATGAGTTAATGTGTTTGTTGTGACTCTCCTCTGCCATTCCTGCTTCCTCCTAAGGTAATGTGTCCCGATGCCTGGTAGCACTATTTTATAGAGGCAGCCAATAGTGAAACAGTGATTCAGTTATTATCTTTACTGGTCAGACCACCTCTGAAGTGCTGTGTTCGGCATTTGAAGAAGACCTCAATCAAGTTGAAATTACTTTAGAGAAGAGCAAAATGATGAAGAGAACTCAAAAACAGGGCAAGTGGAGAAGTATTGATTAAACCTTCCAGGACTCATCTAGAAGAGAGAAATCTGCTGGACTATCTCCAAATATGAAGTGACCTATCATGTGAAGTAGATTTGTTTTATGTGATGCAAACTTCAGGGAACAGATTTAATATCCTGAAAAGAAGATGCCCTTATAGCAACTACCTAAAGAATTGCCTACTTTAGCATTGTGAATACCTCAACCACAGGATTTTGCTTCAGGGAGATTCTGAATGCTCACTTAATAGGGACTTGGTACCACACATCAGCAGAAGAATTAGTTGATGGTTTTGTTAAAGGTATTTCCAGCTCTTGAGATTGCATGTGTCTTTCGTCCTGGACTTCATAGAATTTAGTTCATAAGACAAGACAAATTCATCACAAAAATAAATAATGCAAGGAGGCCACGTGATAATGAGAGGTGCTAATAAGTGCTAGGAATTCACATGACAGATTATTCCCATCACAGTTCCAGAGGCTTAAGGGAGAAAAAGGGAATTGAAAATATACTGGCTAGAACTGCCCTATCCATTAGGGTAGCCACCAGTTAAATATGTCTATTGACATTTGAAATGTGTCTTGTCCAAACAGACATGCAATGAGTTCAAAATGTACACCAGATTTCAAAGACTTAGAAAACAAATGTAAAATACTGTAATTCTTATGTTGATTACATGTTGAAATAATATATAATGAATCAAATAAAATATGTTAAAATCAATTTCAACTGTTTACTTTTTTATGTGACTTCTAGAAAATTTTAAATTACATAGGTGGCTTGCATCATATTTCTATGATCACCATATTTCTATTAATAGACCTGGTTAGCCCTGTGTAGCCATGGGTTCTGTATCTGTAGATTCAACCAACTTTGGAAGAAAAACAATGGAAAAAAAAAAAAAGAATGGTTATGTCTGCACTGACCATGAACAGACTTTTTTCTTGTCATTATACCCTAAACAATATGGGTATAACAACTGTTTACATAGCACTTCCTATTGTATTAGGTATTATTAGTAACCTAGAGTTGGTTTAAAGTATGTGGGACAATGTGCATAGGTTATATGCAAATACTGTACCGTTTCGTATAAGGGTCTTGAGCATCCTGGGGTTTTGGTATATGGGGATGTCCTGGAACTAATCCCCTGTGCATACTGAGGAATGGCCTTATTTCATTGAACTCTAAGAACTATCTTTGTGTTCTTTCTAGTCCCTGGGTTTTCCTCATTTTTTTCCCAAGAGATTGGGGGTGTTGCTGTATCGTGCCAAGTGCACTGGCCATTCACAAGCATGACCATTGTGCAGAACAATGCTGAACTCCTAGGCTCAATGATTCTTCTGCTTCAGCCTCCCAAGTCTAGGACTACAGGTACATGCCATCAAGCCCAGCTTCCCCATATGTTAGTGGAAAGGCAGCCTAATGAAAATGACCCCTCGATAACACAGAGAAAGACTGTCCAGAAAGTATGCCATGAGGAAAGCCAAGAAACGAAACTATAACTGCATTCGAGATGAGTAACCTATTTATCTGTAGTGGAACATTCTTAATAGAAGGTAGTGACAAAGTTGAAATGTAAACAAACTAGTCTATAAGGAGACTCAATTTTGAATTTAAAGAATTGAGTATAATGGGCAGTCAATGTTTGGCAATCACAAAATGGGACTGGGAGATTATTTTGGCAATATTGAGTAGGGTGGGTTGGAGTTAGTGCATGGCTGAGAAACTAATTAAAACTCATTGCAGTGGGCTAGGCACAGTGGCTCCCACCTGTAATCCCAGTGCTTTGGGAAGCTGAGGCAGTAGGATCACTTAAGGCCAGAGGTTCAAAACCAGCCTGGGCAACATAGGAAGACCCCCGCATCTCTACAAAAAAAAGAAAAAAAAAAAAGTAGCCAGGCTTGAAGGTACATAACTGTAGTCCTAGTTACTAAGAAGGCTGAATTGGGAGGCTCTTTTGAGGCCAGGAGTTTGAGGCTACAGTGACCTATGATCATGCCATTTAACTCCAGCCTAGGCAACAGAGCAAGACCCCATCTTAATTGAAAAACAGAACAAAACACCATATTGCATTTAAAAATGTATTATACAGCCTAGGCGTGGTGGCTCATGCCTGTAATCCCAGCACTTTGGGAGGCCAAGGCGGGCAGATCACCTGAGGTCAGGAGTTCGAGACCAGCCTGGCCAACATGGTGAAACCCCGTCTCTACTAACAAAAAAAAAAAAAAAAAAAATAGCCAGGTGTGGTGGTGCATACCTGTAATCTCACCTACTCAGGAGACTGAGGCAGGAAAATTGCTTGAACCCAGGAGGCGGAGGTTGCAGTGAGCCAAGATAGCGCCATTGCACTCCAGCCTGGACAACAGAGTGAGACTTCGTCTCAAAATAAAAAAATGTATTATACAACTGGATGTGGTGACTCACAGCTGTAATCCCAGCACTTTGGGATGCTGAAGTGGGTGAATTTCTCGAGCCCAGGAGTTTGAGACCAGCCTGCGCAACATGACAAAACCCTGTCTCTACAAAAAAAAAAAAAATATGAAAATTAGCTGGGTGTGGTGGCATGCACCTGTAGTCCCAGCTGCTCAGTTGGGTAAGGCAGGAGGATCACTTGAGTTAGGAGGTCAAGGCTATAGTGAGCCATGATCACACCACTGCACTCTAGCCTGGGTAAGAGAGTGAAACCCTGTCTCAAAAAAAAAAAAAAAAGTATCATACCAAAAAAAGGTTTAATATTGGACTTAAAGAAATTGTAATACATCTCTAAAGTGGAATACTTTAGAGGCCTCAAAAAAGTATGATGTTAATCTGTATTGCTTGAAATGGGAATATATGCAATATGTACAGTTGAATGAAATAGCTTGCAAGACAATATATACATAATTTGAACCTATTTATGTAAATCATATGTTTGTGTCTTGTGTGTATGTAACATTTCATTCTGCAAAGAGTGCCTTAAATTATCTCAAAATTGTCCCCAGAAAATTTCGAGGTGGAAGTGTTTCCAGCCTATTTTTCTACAGCTCAACGGAATTATTCATGCTTTTGACATTTTTTCATTTTTATGTTTCATTACCCTGTAGTATGTTAGCCTTTCATTCTCAGACTTGTCACCTCATGGGTTGTCAGGATGGGCTACCAAGTTTCAGAACGAATTCCAACCCATCAGTCTCTGGGTATCTCCTTCAGTATGTGTGTCCACTAGGTCTGCCTAGCTCACTAGTGTGCCATAGCCTTGGCTTCTAGGCCTTTCTTGTTTCACCTATTGTCAGCCAGTTCTTCCCTGCCCTTTTTCACCCCTGCCCCATCTTGCAACACCAAGTCTTAAAATTCCATCTTTACTGCATTCCAGTGCAGTTCCTTTTCTGAAGTTATGCTTAACCTTTGGGGAATGCTGATTAATAAAAGACTCAAATGTTTTCCCACTCTTTTAAATAAATTATATTAGAAAAGAAAAAAATTAGATTACTACCATGGAAGACACTGCTGTTTGCCTCCTCAACCACCATTTCTCTCCTCTTCCTTAACCAATAAGATGATTTTGTAAAAGCTCCAAACAACTCAAGAAATGTGAGCTTCTCCCAAAGTAATTTCATTTCCCTTTGAATAAGAATGTTGTACAGGTGGTCATGTGACCAAGGGACAATCAGCTTTGGAGAATCCTGCAATATGTTTTAGCCAGGTTTCAAAATATATGCTTGCAATATATACAGGATTTTTTCTTGAATTACCGTTCAAGATGGTGAACTTGGCGTATAATTTGTCTACTATCCTTTCCTACACACTATAGAAACAAAAATGTAGAAGCAGAAAAAATGAAGAATAAGTAAAGGAGTAAAGATGATGTGTGCCTGTATGCATGTACTTAGAGTACATGTGAGTAGAAGAGAAGAGATGATGTCAAGAAAAGCAAATAAAATTTCAAAAATTTCTTGGGAGACAAAGCAAATAGTGATTTGACTGAAACCACAGCCTAAAAAATATAGTGGAGAAGCGACACGGGATAGGGCAGAAGTGAGAATAAGGGCTGAAAATGGGAATCACATTCTAAATATGGTACGATTGAGTCTATCACCACACACATTGCTCTTTCTCATCCATATACACCAAGAGCAAGCAAAAGAGATTAATATCCGCCACCAGACAAAAACGGGAACCAAAAATGACCCCCAAATCTTCTCCAAATTAATTGAATAAATAGTACAGAAAAGTGAAAACTTTTAGGTTGATGACACAGGAGAAAACCATTCTCATTCTGGCATTCAGGGCCAGCATCCTGAGAACCAGCTAATTGCCTACTCATCTAAAGTGAAACCTCATATTTGGCATTCCTGGCCCTGCCCTACCTAAGTTAGCCATACATTCATAATTCCTACCTAGGAGAGAGAACTGGCAGACCTCTTACCTACAAAAAGAAAAGGAAAACTGCATCAACTGCTTATATATGTATGTATGAATATATATATATATATATATATATATATATATATTTGAACATACAATGCAGAATTAACAGGCAAATAAGGAAAATCCATATCATGAAAGAAAAATACAAAGAAAAACAGAAAAACTGACTCTAAAGGAGTCAAGGAAGCAGAAATAAAAGAAAATTTTTAAGAAGCACCCCAATTAATATGGAATTGAGAACATATTACATCTACAAGATATGAACAAGGTACTTTGAAAAAGGAGCAATGATAGAGCAAAAAGAGCTCTCAGACATTAAAAATATGATGTTTGTGTTGTTTTCATCTAATAGTTCAAAATGGCCCCCAGTCATGATCATATATATTTCAAGAAGCAGTTTAAAGGAAGAGGGGGAAGAAAAGGACATACCTTTGGGAACATGAGTTGAAAGTACACCTATCACTTACAGTGATTTTATTTACCAGACTTAAGTCACATGCCCACATCCAGTTGCAAGGAAAGCTGGAACATACAGTCCTTATTTTAGTCAACTATATACTCAGATAAAAAGTATGGGTTCTATTACTGTAAGAGATAAAAAGATACTTAGAGATAATGTTTCATCCGTAAAGTTTTTACTCAATTAAAGCAAACATACTGGTATTAAGCAGTTAAGGGTAGCCCTCTTCAGTTCTTATGAGAACTGAACCTCAGGGAACAGAATAGAATAGAATGTCAATAATAACTTTTATCTCTTTCAAGCACATGAAAATTGAGCTAATAGAAAATGGCAAATTAAAATGTTGGATATGAGTTATTTTAAAAATTAATTTTTCCTGAAATTTATAAACTATTCTTAATTTTTTAAAATATGATCAAGTGAAATTTTCATTCACTCTACCAACAACTAATTAAGCATATATCACGTAATCCACACTTTCCTAAGCATTGTAAAACACTCCAAAGAAAAATATGATATGATCTCTATTCTCAAGGAATTTACAAGAACTTAAAAGTTTGGGTAGGAGACAAATTTAACATCCACAAGGCTTTTTAAGAACAATTAGGTGGCCGGGTGCGGTGGCTCACGCCTGTAATCCCAGCACTCTGGAAGCCAAGGTGGGCGGATCACCTGAAGTCGGGAGTTCAAGACCAGCCTGACCAACACGGTGAAACCCCGTCTTAAAAAAAAAAAAAAAAAAAAAAGAACGATTAGGTGCTGAGTTGTGTGGTAGTTTTTTTTATGAATACAAAAGGAGTCCAAATTAAACATAGGCCCCTGTTGGCTGCAGGAGACTAAAAGCCTTAGCAGAAAGCTGAAATTTGAATTGATCATATAAGTAAAGGTAGAATTTATTTATGAAACCTTTCATATGTGAACTCTTAAAAGATGTATTTGTAAGATTCATTCTAGAGAATAAAGCCATTGAATTTTAAAATTCTAATTTGTTGCTGGTGGTAGTTTAAAGGATAAAAATGGCTGATTCAGTGTATAAGCCAGTTTTATTTCTGTGTTTTTGCTTTAGGTTTTATCCACAAGTACCAGCAGAATGCCTCACACATAGTAGACACAAGTAAGTATTTGTTAAATAGTTTTCTTTTTACAATAAGTGTTGCCTTTATTGTTTGACCAAGAACTTTTTGAAATTGAGCTATAGCTTTTTTAAACATTGAAGTGTTCCAAAGTATAGAAACCTTAAGTAAATAGTGCTATACACCACTTCATACAACTGATAGATACAGGAGGAAGTTAAGGGAGGGTCCTGGGAGAAGCTCCTACTGGCCTGGGCACGGGGAGGTTAGGGTGGAGCCTATGAAAATTCATGCCTTTTGCAGGGGGCAGGAGCGTTGTTTCTTCAGTTCCTGTGTGGTGACCTGGGATTCAGTCTGTGAGGTGGGGACCTGTTAACCACAACCCCTCTCGCTTTGCTAAGTTTTTTTCCTTTTCACCCAATAAATTCTGTTCCCCCTCACCCTTCAAAGTGTCTGTGTGCCTAACTTCTCCTGGTCATGTGACAAGAACTTGGTTTTTTTCTACAACATTTTTGGCACCCAGAACTTGGGACCTGAAGAAGGGTGAGTGAAATGTGGACCGAAAATCTCTCACTTTCATTTCTGAGTATTTTGTTTCTATGACATTTTTCTTCTTTTTCTTTTCTTTTCTTTTTCTTTTTTTTTTTTTTTTAAGACAGTAACGGCACCTATCTTTCTTTTACAATATAGGAAGTGGTCCACACCCACCCCAACAGCCATAGGCATGCCTGTGGGATGGTTGGGCAAGCAGTGGCGCCCCACCTGCCTTCTCTCCCAGCTGGGGGGTGTGGCCCTGAATACCACACGTGTGTGCAGTGTCCAACCGCAGGGCATGAATGAGCCACAGCCACTACCCCAGGCCCCAAGGCTACCTTGGGGGCTCAGACCCTGCATAGTTGGCTTGTCAGACTGCTGCTGGGTCCAAGCCTGGGGCTGGGAAAGTAACTATTTGCATAAGAGTAAGTTCTTCCCCCCAGGCATCTTTCCAACCTTGCACTTTAACTTTTGTTTCCTTTTCTCTATCCAATCAGCAGTTAATTTTTATGTGAGAGGGTTTTTTTTTTTCTTTTTTGGAAAACATTTTACCAGGCTAGGATCCCAATGATCACCATTCACCTTCTCTGTAAACTTTTAGTTAAGAAAAATTTTGTGAGATTGATCTTAAGCTGTAGCCAATCTGGTGTGCTTTGCATGACTTTCGGAATGGTCAGCATGGTCAGCAACAAACTTGGCTACAGGCCTCCATCTTGTTTTAGGTCCTTGAGAGCATGTTCTGTAAACCCATGGCAATGCTTTGTTTAGTGTCTACACAGCCCAGATTCAATCCTGACTTGGGAAATTACTCCTTTCTGCTTTGATATCTGTGTGACCTTTGCCCTTTTTTGATTCTCTTCCTATCCATGAACTGCCTTGGATTTTGCTTTCCCTGAGCTTTTAGTAAAGTTTGAAAGCCAGAAATATTGGCTGCTTGGCATGGCTAAAGTCAGGTAATAAGGGTGTTAAAAGGATTTTCTTAAAGAGCATTCAGCTTAATTAAAAGCGGACATCCGAAGCAAAGGGAGAGAGTCCCAAAAACTCAAAGGGAAACAGATAAAATGTTGGTGGAAATAGTAAGAAATCAAGAATTAAGCTGGGCTTTATAGCACACAGCCTCACTTGTGTTTAGCTGGAGGGTGGTTTAAGAACTTTAAGACAAGAAAGGGAGGAGCACCTAAGGTGAGTTTTGAGGTCAAATTTGAAGGGAACATTCTGTTTTTCTAATTTAGCCTTGACTACTTAACCTATAAACCAGATCCAGTAATTTTCCTTCCTCAACAACCTTCCATTAAGCTTTTCCTTTACTGTGATAGAGCAATCCCGTAATAGGTATAAACAAACAAACAAGATTTATGTGGTTCGTGGTCTACTATCATTTATGTAAAAAAGGGACAAAATAAAAACATACACAGTTATTTTTACATATATAAAACATCTCTGGAAAGATGCCCAAAAAAGTAATAACGTTTGTCACAAGAGAACTAACTAATTCGGGGGTTGGAGGATGGGGTGAAAGTGAGACTTCACTACATGCTCTGCAATACTTTTGGGACTTTGAACCATAAAAATATATTAGATATTCAAAAAACTTAAATACTTTGCCTTCTCCAATAGAAACCTTTCTAACTTCCCCATCACCACACTTTTTAGCATGGCATTGTAGGCCAATCTTACCATTTTTGTCTCATATCTGATTATAACTTTTTTTTTTTTTTTAATGGAATCTTGCTCTGTTGCCCAGGTTAGAGTGCCTTCTCAGCTCACTGCAACCTCTGCTTCCTGGGTTCGAATGGTTCTTCTGCTTCAGCCTCCAAAGTAGCTGGGATTATAGACCTGTGCCACCAGCCTCAGCAATTTTTTTTTTTTTTTTTTTTTGTATTTTTAGTAGAGATGGGGTTTCACCATGTCTGCCAGGTTAGTCTCGAACTCCTGACCTCAAGTGACTTGCCCACCTCAGCCTCTCAAAGTGCTGGGATTACAGGCATGAGCCACCTTGGCTGCCCCTGATTATAATCTTTCACACATCCTGTGATCTGAGTACTCCACTTTTCTCACTTTTGAGTAAGATTGGAGTGGTGCCTCTAAAACAGTGGCTTCCAAAATGTTTTGACCCAAAGCCACAGTAGGAAATCTATCTCATGTCACAATCCATTGTACATAAATTTATGTAATTAAAATAAAATCTTCATGAACCCATTAAACACAAAAGTGGATATCCAAATTATGGGTATGTTTAAAAGGTCTTAATGTTTTTCTCTTCTGGGCTCTTGTTTTGCTGGAAAAAGTTTTTTTGTTTGTTTGTTTGTTTTTTTTTGAGACAGTCTCAGTCTGTCACCCAGGCTGGAGTGCAGTGCTGTGATCTTGGCTCACTGCAACCTCCGCCCCCAGTTTCAAATGATTCTCCTGCCTCAGCCTCCTGAGTAGCTGGGATTACAGGTGCCTGACACTGTGTCTGGCTAATTTTTGTATTTTTAGTAGAGATGGGGTTTCACTATCTTGGCCAGGCTGGTCTTGAACTCCTGACCTTGTGATCCACCCATCTCGGCCTCCCAATGGAAAAAGTTTTTTTCTCAGTCAACAGAATTCTTTTTCTCCATTTTGCCTTGCAACTTTTAATATATGCATGAGAAGGGAGAGACCTCTGTTTTCCTAATGGAACCCAGGAATTAAAAGCAGATAGATCCCTCTCAAAATCTGTTTCTGCCTTCAATTATGCCTATTTGTTTATTAGGCCTTAGATGCTACATGTTTTCCTGGCCCTGTCTCTTAAAGAGCTCCACCAGGAGACCAATAATCAAAATAGGAGACTGGCAAGTGAAAGATCTTGTGGCAACTGGGTTTTCTTCTGCCTGTCTGTGTAGTTTTATATATGTGTTATGTGTGTGATGTCTATAAAAATAGCTCTAATTAATTGGCTTAAAGGAAGACAAGTGCTTTCATCAAATATTTTTTGAAGGGAAGATAAAAGCTGTGATACCTTTTAATTCATGTGACCTTAATATTTGAGAAATAAAAACAATCTTAAAGATTATTGAGGCCAGGTGCAGTAGCTCAGGCCTGTAATCCCAGTACTTTGAGAGGCCAAGGCAGGTGAATCGCTTGAGGTCAGGAATTCAAGACCAGTCTGACCAACATGGTGAAAACCTGTCTCTACTAAAGAAATACAAAATTAGCTGGGTGTGGTGGCGAATGCCTGTAATCCCAGCTACTTGGGAGGCTGAGGCAGGAGAATCACATGAACCCGGGAGACAGAGGTTGCAGTGAGCCAAAATCGTGCCATTGCACTTCAGCCTGGGCAACGAAAGTGAAACTCTATCTCAAAAAAAAAAAATTATTGGTAAAATGCCAGATGTTGTCAAAATGTAAATAAATGAACTAAATTATGCAGGTCAGATATTAGATTTTCTAAATGTTTTCAGGTTATAAACTGCTTTTTGGGTTTTCAGAACTATTTGAATTGGCTGCTCCACAATTGGTAAGGCTCAGGCACATATAAAATTGACTGTGCCCTTAATTATGCAAGAAGGAATCAAACCTTGGCTGCACCTAGCGCATAATTAAAACTACTTACTAGGTTTTATATTAAAGTTAAAAATTTAAAAATGTAATTGAAACTACTGGAAATAGACTTACCATGTGAGGTGTGTAAGAACAGTAACATTTTTTAGTAAAAGATTATAAAAAGGCATGGAAATGTAAATTTTTGCCTAGGGTTAAAGAATTGTTTTAAATTAGATAAGGTAAAGCTAAAGTTCAAACAAGTGGCGGAAGGATTATAAAAATTAATCTTGCAAAAATTCCGTATGTGGACATATTGACTAAATTCAAAAGGGTATTATATGGTTTTTCCTTAAATTGAGCATTGAAATAAAAGCACGAGGTACTCTTAAGGCATTAATCTGCTCTTTAGCAAAATTTGTAAATAGTTATAAAAGGTTTTTGCTTTTTTGCATTTCTGAGGCATTTTGGCAAAATAAATAGCTTATGGTAATCTGGAATTCTGTTTCATAACATCAAGTATTTTAAATCTCTGCATATTTAAAAGGCTTCCCAAAATCAAACCTTAGTTTCAAGATTGTCCTTTCTTATGCCTAGATTTTGGATGCTGCAGAGAGCAACTGGAATATTTAAAAGACCAGTAAACCGGATTATTTGACATCTTTAGCTACATGCTATTGCCAAAATAGTATTCAATCTTCTTTAGATTATATTTTGGTGAATAATACTAATATATGTTCCAACACTGTATGAGATTTCTAAAGTTCTAATACCTAAAGTAAATACTGTCAATCATAATTAAGGCAGTTATATTAAGTTCTTGTAAAACACAGAGATAATGAATCTTCTTTGTCAATTTTGTTTCTAACTGTAACTACCCCTGGACATTTTGTTATTCACAGACAACTGTCTTATTTTGATCCTTTTCTAAAGATGGTTTATAAAAAGCTATACTACTCTGACAGGGGTTCTCAAATACTGGTTTCTGATAACTTTGGAAATTGTGACATTGGAATAAAGGAAAAATGTGCAGGACTTATGAAGAACTAAAATGTTCACTGATATCAAGTAACACAAGAGTTAACCAAATGGACTGAACTCATAGAAAACTTAAGCAATCTTTTTGACTTTTGCTTGGAATACGGCTGATCCTTGTTTCGTTTATCAGAGTCAAGGAAACTTATTTTGAACTATTTATGAACCTCGTGAAGTTCATACCATTTGCAGCAGGAGGAGCCTAGGGTCTTCAGTTCCTATTTGGTGACCTGGGATTCAATCTGTGAGATGGGGGCCGATTAACAGGAACCCCTCTTGCTTTGCTGAGAATTTTTTTTTTTCCTTTTTGCCCAGTAAATTCCATTTCTCCTCACTCTTACAACTATCTGTGTGCCTAACTTTTCCTGTGTGGCCAGAACCCATTTTTTCAACAACATAGCTACCACCCAAATCAGGATTTAGAACATTTCCAACACTCCATATAATTCCCTTATGATTCCTCCTAGTCAGCACCTAAATCCCCACCCCACCTCACCCACCCCAAATTAGCCACTATTCTGATCTCTATAGACATAGACTAGTATTCCTAATTTTGAACTTCATATGAAGAAAATCATGTGGTATGTCACTTACTATTTTTCAATTTGTTGCCATCCTGGCCTTAATTTGTGAGGCCTTTTGATGCTAGAAAGATATATTTTCCACCTTCTATTTTAAAAGACTTTTCTTATGGAGAGAACCTAATGACAGTGTGGAAAATGTTTTTTATTATACAATTTTTATACGTTAAAGATTTCGTTAATCTTTAGACTTCAAAGACAGGCTGTGCTTACCTTAAGGATAAGCCAAAACCAGCATAACTTTTATCCTGCACCATTGTAGGATAAGTACAGATTGGTACTTCTAAAATTACAGTCAAGTTAATTTTCTGTAATTTTTTAATTAAAACAAACATGGAAATTCCCTGAGAAGTTTGAGCCAATTACAAACTTAGAAACACTGTCCCCAGTCTAATTTCTGAAACCAACTGCAGGTTTAAAGAGTTCCCCACAGCAGGTCAGTTTTGATAATTTGCTAGAAAGACTCAAAGAACTCACTGAAAGCTGGTTTACTCATGGTTATGGTTTGTTAAAGGGAAAAGGTACAGATTAAGATCAGCCAAGGAAAGACGTATATGGAACGTTGTCCAGGAGAGTTTCAAATGCAAAATTTCAGTTGTCTTCTAGCCATGAAATTAGGATGTTACTGTTCTGTCATCTATGTGTAACAATATGCATATAGTATTGCAAATCAGGGAAATTTACCTGAGTATAGTGTCCAGGGGTTTTTGAGGGGGGCTTCATCATATAGGCATAATTGATTGATTGTTGCCCATTTGGTTAATCTTAGAATCCAGGACCACTGATATTGTGGCACTGTTTGACCCAAAGCTCCCCACTTAATTTATATTGTTGGTGTTTTTGGTTGGCTAACCCCAAACATAAAACTGTGTGTGTGTGGCTAGCCCCCACCCTAAATCACATTGCTAGACAGCTAGTTTGATCCAAGTCCCCCAGACAAATAGACAATCCTATAAGCCTAGGCCTTCTCTTTGAGCAAGCACAAATTCTTTACTTACTACATCCCTTCTGAATTTTCACTTCTCTATATGGAGAATTTGTTGCATTTAAACCCTAAAATTAATTTGTTTCTTCAAAATGTGTTCCTTCAGTGATTAATTCCATGAGTTTGTATTTTTAAAAACTGAATGAACATAAAACATCTCAGCATACCTGACAAGAGATTTAAGATCGAAGTAGGAGTACTAACGATTTTTTTCCCCCTCTAATTGTCTGACACATATAAGTATGAGAATTCTACTAAGATTACTAAACTTGAACATTCCTTTTAAAGTTAGGCAATAGTTACAAAATAAAGTTGAGAGTTTCTCAGTAGACTGCAATGCCAGAACTGACAATGAATAGAAAACAAGGCTAAGTAGCAGCATTTCAGTGATTTTTAAGGGATGGGGATTGGGCAAGTGTCAAATGCTCCCCCGAGAAACAGTGAAACTCCTAAAGAGCTCTATAAGAAACAGTAAATTTCTCAAAAATTATATCTAAATTTTGAAAATAATTATTTTTTTAATATAAATGTGTTGAAGAGTCATCACTGTGGAACTATTTCCCTTATAGTAAAAGTGAAATTAAAAAATTTAAAGGTTAAGGGGCTACTTAGTATTATTCATGTCAAGTTTCTGTTTAAAATAATTTTCAATAACTATTTTGATAGATTTAGTTCCCTTCCGAGTTTAGATATAGTTGCCAGATTTTTTTTTCTTCTTGTTGAGATATTTAACAAGTTCTGTGTTTGTACGGAACTTAAATGGATGAAACAGGCTGGAGACTGAAATGCCACCTTAGCTCAAGTAAGACCGGGGGAAATTGAAGTCAATCAAATCACAGGCCAGGCAGGAGGTATTACAGAATTATGGGTCAGGAAGGGCAAGGTTCAAGTCAGGCATAAGATTCTGATTTCATAGGCTCAAGAGGCTGAAACTAAAAGCTTTATTTAGCTAATTCTCTTGGTTAATTTGAAGTTTCATTCATTCATTCAATTGGTATATATCGAGCAGCTACTATGAGTTGGCAAAGTAACAGACAAGAAAACAACGTCGCGGCTTTTACAGATGATAGTTGACTTGCTGAACACCTACTTGCTGTTTGCCAGGCTATGTTCTTGTTTCTGATATTTAACTTTATTAATTATTATCTAGGTTAAGCAAATAAGGTATTGAGTCTCTGAGACATTTACCATTTAGCTGAAAGAAAACATCTCAGGGACACTTGGCCTATGCTCTACAGTGGAAACTTCTTCCTGTTAAAAGGCCTTTCCCAGTTGTGGTGGTCACAGTTCCTCAGAGTTAGAAAAAGTATCCTTATCTTCTCATCACTTTCAGCTTCCGTCCTGGATACAGGAGCCCCATCTTTTGGCAAACTATGAAATTTCATAAAGAAAGGCAACCTCAGGACTGATGACAAACCGATTATGGTTTACTTTATTTTCTTCTTTATTAAAAAGGTTTTTCTCCTTTAGGACATCAGTATTTTCTAGACAAGGAGATGCTCAGTTTGGTTACAGCTCTATTACTTGTTGTTTATTTTGTCATTATGCAGAAGAAAGAAAAAAAGGGATAATTAATTTTAGCATATCAGTGTTTAAACTATATATTCCTTGTTGCATTAAAATAAGCTGTTCCCTAAGAATGTGATATTGGTTTCACCAATATCTCATCTTAAAATTTAAAATCTTAGTACAATTAATTAATGAACAAAGTGAAAAATTGTCCTTGCCTGAACATAAAGTCTAAAGCTTAAATACTCTTCACAAACCTGGCTATTTAATGACTAAAATGAATTTTTCAAATAAATGCTGACATATATGCTCTTTGGGAGAATGTGTCCTTTTTTAACTTTCACAAAGACACAGTAAGGAATTGTAAATACATATATAAGCAAAACAAGATTAAGCAGCAATTTTTTATTATGTATGTAGCACTAATTATTGTTTTTCTTTTATGAAAGCAGAAAGAATTTAATGTCCTTTTATAGTTTGAGACTCTGAAAGTGAACAACTATATTCCAGGAATAGCGAGTTTGTGTGTTGAGACTCCCTCCCACCTGATATGAATAGGGGTTGCCAATACCCACAGCTGACATCAGTCTCAGAATTTTGTCTTTTTCTGTTTAGCTGTCTTCTGACCTGATGGAACCAACTCAACTTGCCAGATGTTACAAGTTTAAAAGATAACATTTTAAAAAGCAATGTTTACTAAAAATGTAAATGTAGTCTTTATGTTGAGTAAACATAGCTTTTGACATATCCAAAATTAAACTTTATTTTTTTCTCTTACAGTTCCTTAAATTCTACTTGGTGGTGGAGGTGGGTGGAGTTGATTGGTGGGGATTTCCTGTACTTAGGTAAAATCTTTGGTGGTATCTATGGCTTTGCTGTTTGCTTTTAAGTAATATAACATTTCATAATTGTTGTAGGTCACAAACACGATTGCAATTAGATGCTTGCAATAGACTATAGTACTATGTAATAATAAAAATTTAGAATTGAATTTAGTATTACTTCTTTTCTTTTCCCCTAACATAAGCGTATTTGAGGCTGAGAGCCTGAACTAAGGAAGTAGAGTGGACCTTCTTCTCTCTCCTTTCTCCATATCATGACATCCTCCTACCCCACTTATCTCTGTCATTTCCAATGCTACACGTGTCCCTTAGTAGTTGGGGGATTAGAGAAGATCAGGAGATATAGGAAACTTCTCCCTCTCTATTTTTTTTTTTTTGAGACAGAGTCTCACTCTGTCGCCTAGGCTGGAGTGTACTGGTGTGATCTTGGCTCACTACAGCCTCTGCCTCCTGGGCTCCAGCAATTCTCATGCCTCAGCCTCCCTAGCAGCTGGGGTTACAGGCTTGCGCTACCATGCCTGGCTAATTTTTGTGTTTTTAGTAGAGGTGGGATTTTACATGTTGGCCATGCTAGTCTCATGCTCCTGGCCTCAAGTGATCTGCCTGCCTTGGCCTCCCAAAGTGCTGGGATTACAGGTGTGAGCCACTGCATCCGGCCACTTATAGGAAATTTCTTGCTTGGCTGCAAAGCCCAGAGGTCTCCCTCTCTGGATCTAAAGGCAAGGGTTCCTGGCAAGTCCTAGTAAAAGATTAAAACAAACTTTTTCTTGGGGGGACACTTTTGAGGACTCTTTGAAGGTTCCCAACTAGACCCTCCCAACTCCTGCATTTCTCTGGTTGATGCATCTTTCCTTCCTCTACTCCAGGGAAATCTGCTGTGCACCTACACTTTCTTTTTTGAGGGGGAACTCCTTACTTCTCCAGATGGTTTTATTGGAGAGAACCTATGATGGTTAATTTCATGTGTCAACTTGACTTGCGTAAGGCATGCCCAGATAGCTGGTAAAACATTATTTTGGGGTGTGTCTTTGGGGGTACCTCCAAAAGAGATTAGTATTTTTATTAGTAGATTGAATAAAAGATCCACCCTCGACAATGTGGGCAGGCATATCCAATGCATTAACCTTTCCAATAGAACATAAAGTCATAAGCAGAGCAAATTTGCTCTCTTCTGGAGCTGGGACATCAATCCCCTCCTCCTCTTGCACATCTGCTCCTGGTTTTAGGGCCTGGGACTCTGGCGCTTACACTAGCACCCCATTCCCCACCCCCCACTCCTCCCCAGTTTTTGGCCTCAGAGTGGGAGTTACACTTTTGGTTTCCCTGGTCTTCAGGCTTTTGGACTCAGACTGAATCACACTACTGGCTTTTCTGGTTCTCCAACTTGCAAACAGCATATTGTGCAACTTCAAAGTATCCATAATCATATGAACTAATTCCCATAATAAATCCCCTCATCTGTATCTACATCATTTCTATCTATCTATCTATCTATCTGTCTATCTATCTATCTATCTTTCCATCCATCCATCCATCCTATTGGCTCTATTTCTCTGGAGATCTGAGAAACTTGACTAATATGGAACCCAGAATGACCCACACTAGGGATTTTATATTCAGAAGAACTTGAATCTATGCTCCTGGGAAATAATTTAAAAACATAAACAAAATTAAAACCAAAACAGAATGATCCACTTTAGCTCTCTTTTTAATGGCTTACATTCCTTCCCCTGAGAAGCTTTAAGAATAAGGGCAAGTCTTAAAGCAACAGTACTCTCCTGGCTCTACCACCAAGGAGACAGTCATCCTCATAGCCTCTAAATTACCTGAGGCGAGGTTAGACTCCAATCTGCAGTCACTTAAGCTTTTTCTGGTGTCAGTACAACACTACTTCTTTGGGTTTTCTTTTTCTTTTTTAATTAAATTTTTTTTTTTTTTTTTTTGTAAATACAGGGGACTCATTACATCCGATCTCCAACTCCTCACCTCAAGCAATCCTCTGACATCAGTCTCCCGAGGTACTGGGATTACAGGCATGAGCTACCACACCCAGCCCTGGGTTTTCTAACTGCATAAAAAACATTCCAAAGCTCTCCTATAGTCCCCTTGCGATACCCCTTGCTTCCGTTGAGGTTAGAAAGCAGTACTTACCTATGCCTGTTCCCCAGAGGGGTGAGTACTCACAACACTGTAACAGCTCTCTCAAGAAGCTTCTCCTCCACTTTCTCTGACACTTTTTAAAAAATATCTTTGATTTGGTTGAAGGCTCAAAGAATCATGTTACAGTTTCTTGGATCCATTTCTTTTGTAAACTTGTATACGTAGGGAAGATTATATCTCAGTCTCACTTAGGTGTCTTATCATCCATTGGTGCCTCAATAGAAAGTAGGACAGACAGAAAGAAGCCTGTTCCAAGATGCTTTTTGAAATATAAGCACGAATAAGCAGGCACATTATAGAACCTAGGGGAAAGCAGAATTAGTATATATCAGACCAGGGTCTAAATATTTCTTAAATTTATGTCATTTTCCCTACCTATATTTACCTATATCTTTGTTCAAAACTTCATAATCTGTAACAAGCACTGTCTGTTGAAGTCACTTGTCTCTGATTTGGGTTTTATCCCAGTTAAATCTATTCTTCAAAATACCTTCGGATTGGTTGATCTGAAATGCAAATATTATCTTGCACTTCTCTGCTTTACATCTTTCAAAATTTCTGAAGAGCCTTACCTTAGAGGCATGCTTCTCAAACTTTGGAGTATATAAAATGATCTGAGAATGTTGTTAAAATGCAGATTCTGTTAGAATAACGTTTGGAGTGTGGCTTCTAACTTTGCATTTAAAAAAAAAAAAAACTCTGAGGTGATACTGATGCCAAAAACATAGAGAAGTTTTGACTCCTTAGCTATGCTATATGAAGACCTCATCTATATCTCTGATTTCATCTTTTATCTCTCTCCACGGCCACAATTCATGCTTTGTCAGCATTATATTACCTTTAAAAACGCTGTTTCATGTCTTGTGACTTTTTCTTTTTTCCTTTCCTCTTTTTTGCTTTTGTTAATTGATGATTTACATGTAGTAGTAACTGGCTGGGATCTTTTTTTCCCTTCAAGGTTACTTCAGCTCAGAAAACAGTACCTGTATTCACAAGCTGAGCTGTTTTTGTTTCTTGTAGCTTCTGTAGCAAATTACCACAAACTGGATGACTTAAAACATAGAAATATATTCTCTCCCAGCCCTGAAAGCCCAAAGTATGAAATCAAAGTCAGGAGGGCAATGCTCCCTCTAATGGTTTTAAGGGAAAATCTGTTCCTTGCCTCCACCTCTGCTGGCTCCAGTAGTTCCTTGTCTTGTGGCCAAATCACTACAATCTTTGCTTCCATAGTCATGTTGCCATCTCATATGTTTTAAAACTCTGTCTGCCTAATATTTATATTTTAGAAAAGCATATCATTGCATAAGTGCTCACCCAGATAATCCAGGATAAATTCCTCCTTGCAAGACCCTTAACTTAATCACATCTTTTGCCATATAAGGCAATATTCCCTTCTATGAGGATAGGATGTGGCCATGCCTTTCTGCAGGCCTCCATTCAGCCAACTACATGCCTCTTTTTAGAGTGCATGACATCGCTAGAATAATAACTCTGATGTACTGGGGACTTATTATGTGCCAGCCTTTAGTAGCCTTTTACTTCTGTAATAAAAATGTGACTAAACACTTTGAGCAGCTCTTTCTCTTGCACCCAGTCCACTTTGAAAACCGATTCAGCACTTCTGACATTCTTTGCAAAAGCAAGTCCAACTTCAAAAGCATTGGTCAGTAATGTGAATGTTATGGAATTTTCTTGGGGAAACTTGTATACACAAAGTGAACTTTAAGCAATCTTCTTCATCAGATGTCTCTGTAAATCTCTTTAAAAATATTTTTCTTCAGCCAGGTGTGGTGGTGTGAGCCTGCAGTCCAGCTGCTCAGAGGACTGAGGAGGGAGGATCACTTGCAACCAGGAGTTCAAAGCCAGCTTGGGCAACATAATGAGGCCCCATTTCTAATTTAAAAAATCTCTTTCTTCATCCCTCAGGATCTAAATCTTTTCTCCATACTCACTTTGCCTATACTGATTCTCAAGTCCCGTTTTGTATTGAGATGTTTTGCTATAGCACAACAGTAAAACAAAATTAGTGAGACAGTAAAGTTTAGTTCATTTTTTACACTCATTAGCCCATGTATATTAAACATCTCGATTTTAGGAGGTAGGATTTTATAGAGATAGGAAGAAATAACACTAAATAACTTATCCAGTGTCACACTAGTAAGTAGTAGTGCTAGATTCAAACCCAGATCTTCTAGTGCCTAAGTCTATGATTTTAACCATTATTTAAACATAGTGCTTTAATGCTGCATTATATTATGCTATCTATTCTGTGCTTGGTCCTTAGGTGAACGTTGCCAAGGAGAAGTTGCTCATTCTCTCATTAGGTATTAGGTAATGAATACCTAATACCTAATACTTTTAATACCTAGTACCTAATACTTTCAGTATAAAAGTATTCATTAATGCTAGTATTAGTTCTGATTCACTAATACTTTTAGGTATTAGGTATTAATTAATACCTAAAAGTATTAGTGAATCAGACCTCTAGGAGTAAGGTCAGATTCTATATTTTTAACAACATCCCTGATAATTCTTATATACATTAGCATTTAAGGGACCACTGCATTAGACTATAATCATGTCAGTAATAAAGCCTATGGCTTATTTATCTTTGTGGTTATTTATCTTGTTATCAGTAACTTATGCAGTGTCAAGTTTTAGTATAAAAATAAGTTTGTTGAGTTAAAACCAACTGACTTGGGGGCTCCTTTTAATATCTTTCATAAAGACTCTTCAGAATCTGATGTGGAGCTGAATTTTTATGTAAAAATTAAGTGGCTTTAGATGTAAGATTTAGAGGAAACCAGAACAGAAAACTTACACCTTACTAGACTACTTGGAAATGTGTTGCGCTTGTCTGGTATTAAATCTAAGTGAACCTTCAGTCAACTTCAGAGCTTGGACTCTTGTGATACTTTTCCTGTTGAATGACCCTGAGTCCAGATGAAGATTTATCCAAAAGGCATTCACCTTCTTTTTCCACTAACAAATTACTCATGAGAGGATGGGTCTGCAGAAAAACTCTGCTCAAATATTTTCGATAAGGAAAGAAGAGTTTTCAGTAATTACCACCTCTACAGGAGACAAATTGGCAATAAATTGTGTGGAGCCTCCTTGTGATGGTTAATTTTATGTCAACTTGATAGGGCCCAGATTAATTATTATTTGAGTGCTCAGATTATTATTAATAATTATTATTTGTTAATATTAATGTTAATATTATTTCTGAATAACCAGACTAATTATTATTTCTCAGTGCATCTACAAGGATACTTGCTTTTGAACCTGTAAACTCTGTAAAGTAGATGGTACTCTCCTTTGTGAGTGGGCATCATCCAATCCACTGAGGTCTTGAGTAAAACAAAAAGTGGCAGAAGAAGGAATTTACTCCTTTTTTATTCCACCTCATTGCTGACCTGGGACATCTCATATCTTTTTCTGCCATGGACTGGGTTTTATACCATCAGCTCCCCTGGTTTCAGGCCTTTGGGACATGGACTGAATTATACCACTGGCTCTCCTGGGCCTCCAGCTTGCAGACAACAGATCATGAGACTTGTCGGTCTCCACAATTGTGTGAGCCAATTCCTCATAGTAATCAAACAATTAAGTAGTGAACAATTATCTCCTATTGATTCTGTTTCTTGGGAGAACTTTGACTGATACACCCCTTAATTGTGGAATACAATTCATAATTTAAGAAATAACACACTTCATTGGGAAAGAACTTTAAGAAACAGAGCTAAATGAAGCATCTCAGGTTCAAACTCTACCTACCCCCACATCCCTTCCTCTAATGGAACATAACCTGCTCTGAATTTAATTATATTTCTTAGTTTAGGATTCAGAATGAGTATAGGAAGACCCATCAAACCTTCCATACAGTGATACACTGTTTTAAGGTCTTTATTTTTATTTATTATTTTACTGCTGGAGTTTAATATTTAAGTAAGTTATGGTACATGGATGGAAGATCTTCTGAACCTTTGAATTGCTGAATTTTTTAAGTTGTTTTCAATTGAAAGATAACTTTCCTGAATTTTAAAGATTTTGATTTAAGCAAATAAACAAACACCTTTTGTTTCTCTGTGTGACCAGTTTGATGCTTGTTTCCAGGCAAGACCATTTCCTTTCCCTACCCTGTTCTGTTCCCCTCACTCCTCTTCTGACAGCATTCACTAATAAATCACTTTACATAGCTTAGAATATGACTTCTATGGTGTATGATTTCAACCACCTAAGAGAGACTGGCTCACTTTCCTTAGTTGTAGTTTGAATGACCTTGCAAAAGACTTTAGGTCAGACGCTTAGGTCAGACACCTTTTCCTTCCTGGATTAGTCATCTATGGCAGGCAGTTGAGGGCTTGATTATCTATCTATCTATCTATCTATCTATCTAATCTATCTATTCATCCATCCTCCATCACCTATCAATTATGTACACTTCCTCTCACCGGATGGAGGATCTTATTGCTGTAAATATCATTTATAAGTTGATGATCCCCCAAACATTCCAGATTTAACCTGGCCCCAACTCCAGGATTTTATATTAATGTCTACAGATCATTTCCACTTGAACGTCTAATGGTGACTTAGGACAGACTAAGTAGCAATTAACTCCAAAATCTCAGTGGATTAACAAAATAAATGTTTATTCATTTGTGCAAAGCCAACTGTGGGTCTGTGCAATTCTTCAGGGCAATTATATTACTTCAGCTCATGACTCATTAACCAAAATTGATCTCATAGCCTCACATAGGTGGTATAGAAGTATAATCCTCCAGAAAGTCACTTCTTTAGTGAGTCCTATTCCTAATACCTGTGCCCTATCTTTCTTATATTAGTTACCACAATAAATGAGATCCATTTCTTTTCTCAAGCCAAAAATCTTGTAGTCTTCCTCAGTTCCCTCAAAGCCCATATCAGATTCATTGGTATCAATATACACTCCTGTCAGTTGGGTCACCTTAAAAATATATTCATGAAAGACCAAGAAAGTTTATTGAAATGTTCCATATTAAAGGAACTTAAAGAGACACAGCGATTAAATGGAATACTGAATCCTGTACTAGAGGCAAGGAAAAGGACATTACTGGGTTAACTGACAAGATTGGAACAAAATGGTAAATTACATAAAAGCATTTTATTATATTAAATTTACTGGAGCTGATCATTGTGCTGTGGTTATGTAAGAGACAACCGTTATTCTTAGGAAACATGGAAATACTGCCAAATTTATAAGTAAAGGGTTGTAATGTAAGATGAATATAACTTACCTTCCAATAGCTAAAAGGAAAGAAAAGCACTTTTTGTATATAAATTTATGTATATTATATTACATATTATATATTTTATATATTAATATACATTATGTACTCTATGATATATTAATATATTAGACATATTATTAATATATTATTTATATTAATACATATTTATATAAATATGTTTATAAATATACATATATATTTAGAGAGAGAGAAAGAAACTGATAAAGCAGACAGGGTACAGTATTAACAGTGGGTGCAACTAGGTAAATGGTGTGTCTGTAAGTATGTACAGCTCCAGAATCTGACCACACCTTATCACCCAGTACAAAACAACCGTTCACAAGCCACCATTCTGATTCCACCCACTCTTGCCCAATCTACAGTCTGTTCACCACACAGCAGCCAGACTGAGCCTTTGCATATAAATATGATCATGTCACTTCTGCTCAAAATCCCCAAATGGCTTACCATCACATGTGTAATAAAATCCAAAGACCTCTACAGAACTATGTCTTATCCCTTGGTTATCTTTTTATCTTATCTCCTATACTCATCCTCTCAATCTCACTCTTGCTCCATTCATCCTGCCTCTTTGCTGTGGCTGAATATACCCAGCATGCTACTGCCTTACAGTTACCACCCCAAATTTATACTCACTAAAACTCAGTTGTTTCTAGTATCATTGATATAAACATCCTTGAGGTTATCTAAACTTTTTTTGAGTATTTTGTATTTTGCCATAAGATAAAAAAAAAAAACAAAGCATAAAAACAAATGAAAACTAGGTCATAGCTAGCAACCAAAACAATATAGTAGCAATGAATCTGAAGATATAAACAATAGGCAACTATTTTCATACAGAATCTTATTTCAGTTTAAGCTGCCGCAAATTTTAATACTATTATAAAAATCCCCTTTGCTTCTTTTTAGAACTGATTTTTAAGAAGTTCTTATGGGAAAAGTTTATATTTTTAATATGCATTTTTATTTCTTCACAATGAAGAGTCTATCCATGTATTCAATATTATGCTATTGTATTTTATTGAAGTTACTTTTTGGAAGAATAAATGTTTTCTCAAAGGAAACAAATTATATATTATGAATAGTAAAATAATCATATCTGAAAGTTTCCATTGAATGTGTATTAATTTAATAAAATTGCACATGTAAGCAGGCCTTTATTAGACTGCTACTATAAACTCAAAGGAAGGAAAACTACTTTTAAGAAATAAAAGATAAGTAAATGTACCATCAGAATTTAATTTTGTACAGGATTTAAGTGCATTTAAATTAGAAACAAAAAAATGACACATCAGAAAGCAGATTAAGGGCAAAAAGTTAGTCTTTTGGTGTTTTCTGCAGGAATATTGAGGACTGGAGACAAATTTCAAACCCCAAATATAAATAAACAATGGTTCTTTGCTATTTCAGTAGGATGAGGAAAGTTAGAGTTGGGAAATAGGGGTAATCGGGGCTCATAGATTTACCTGGAACTCAATTCATTCTGATCTAACTAATCATTTTGAGTGATGCCTTACTTTATCATTTCTATTATGGATGAACTTTTTTTTTAGATACATAAAGTTATGGTTTCATTTCCTAAAGATACTAGATTATTTAAAATACTTTAAAAGTATCATAGCTGAACAGTTCAGCATTTTTAGGATATTAGCTCTATGAAATTGGCTATATGTTCAGTGAGCTCATGCACCATTTCAATAAATATATAAAGGAATATATGTGTGAAATATACATTTTATTTCAAGAAATATAATTAATTGCCCAAGTAACATTATCATATAAAAAAATAAAATCTAATTTACCATTAATATTTCTGCTTCCCTCTGAACCATATACATATATTTTTTTCTAGTCTCTAAATATTTTTGCCCAGATGAATACAAAAATTTTATCTAGTTGTAGTCATGGGTTCAGATTTATATTTTTAAATATAAGCATTTGTTTACCTGGTTCTTAGCATTTTAAAATATCATTTTAATCAGTGCATAATATTTCATCAAGTGAATGCACAATAATTACTCTTCCATCATTTGTGAATATTTAGGAGCATGTATACTCTTAATTTTTTTTGGAGTATAGAGATTTTTTAAAAACTCATTTTGTGTGGTTTGAGTTAATTTCAATTTTCAGTTTAGTGAATAAAATAAATCAATTTTATTTTATTATTAAAAATAATAAGGCAGAGTTAGGAATTCTATAGAGGGCTATTGAACCAAAGCAACAAAATAAATTGAATTTATATTCTTTTCATAATGAAATATAAACTATTCAATTATTTTTAAAAATCAGAATAAGAAGAAAACATATAAAACATTATTTAATAATTAAGAACAATACCTCAAAGTGTACTTAGGTTATGTAAATCCTTTGAGCAGTAAGGAGCAAGGAAAAAGGAGAGGCAGGCAGGTAGGGGAAAGATAAGATAGACGTATATAAGAAAGTGGACACATGAATACACTGGAAGAGAAATTTATACAGATGGATATTGTAATCTCTGCTTGTTTTTCTCTCTTCATAGCTGGAGGATTGTATATGTCACCAAGAGATTCTGACCTGTATAACTGCTTGAAACATTTTGGCCCTTGGGCAAATAGAATGGGAAGGACCTAAGTCATGATGTTAGTTGGTATTACTTTGGTTTTGCATCCCAGTTCTTATCTCTGACATATTGTCTGGTTCCCCTATGCCTGAGTCTCTGCCTTGTTTCTAAGATACAGTATGCTAGCTCCTATGGAGCTTAGCTTCTTTTTGTGTGCTTGTTTGTTTGTTCACCATTCAGTCCTTATCCCTATGAGGGTCTTCAATTACTCATCTTTTGAATGATGAGTATAGCTCTGGTCCTTCTATTGCTATGTTTTGTACATCTACTGGAGATCTCACCTACTGTTGAATTTTCCTGATATTGTAACTGACATTGACCTATGCTGACCATATCTGGGCTGCACAGGTATAGTCCACTCACCTGCCTTGCTATGGATGGATATTTATTCAGTCCAGATGTAAGTCATCTCGGTTTGGTCCATCTGACTGGTAGTCAAAATCCAGGGACCGTCCAATAAAGCTCTGTAAATAGTAGTACTTAAAACTTTTAATTGTCTATTCTAAATATTTTTTAAATGTTCAGTATGCAAATTTTTGAACCCCTTTTAACAATGGCTTGATATATTAACCATATTGTTTAGCAGAAAGTCAGGTGCAAAAGCTCCAGCACTTGATAGAATAGTTCAATAACTAATTATAAATGAGATAAAAATGGCTTTCAACAAATGTTAAGAATCGAAGGAAGATGAAAACAAGCCATGTATGAGAAAAGACTGCAGGACTTACAGTCCAACGAACAGAGTTGGAGACCCAGCTTTATCCATTTGTGGCTTTTTATTTGTTTGAGACAGAGTCTTGCTCTGTTGCACAGGCTGGAGTACAGTACAGTGGCACAATCACAGCTCATTGCAACCTGAAACTCGTGGGCTCAGGCATTCATCCCACCTCAACCTCCCAAGTGGCTGGGACTACAGGCACATGCCACCACACCTGGCTAATTTCTTATTTTTTATAGAGACAAGGTCTCACTATGTTGCCCAGGCTGATCTTGAACTCCTGGACTAAAGTAATCCACCCACCTTGGTCTCCCAAAGTGTTGAAATTACAGGTGTAAGCCATAGTGCCTGGCCTATATTTCTTTGTTTACTATGACAGTGGGAAAGCTACCTAACATCTCTGAGCCTCAGTTTCCTCGTTAGCAAATTAATGACAATAGCCATCTAAAGGTGTGAAGAATTAAATTGAATAATATATTAATATGAATACATATAGTGAGCCCATAACTTTTTTATATATAAGATAATTGATTATTTTATATAAAGTAAGATGTCTCCTATGTACAAACCCTGTGAAATAGTCCCAAGCATAGGTGGGACTATTTTTGAGGTTTCAGGTTGTAAACTAGTGACTCATTCACTTATGCACTAAATATTTCTTAGCTTTTTAGAAATAAAATTCCTATAGTCAATTAGCTCATCATCTAGTAAACCTAGCTGTAGTAAACCTGGGCTATAAGAAATCCTTATAAATAGGATCAGAGAGCAAAGGTGAACTATACCCTGACTGTCTTTACTTGTAAATGCTACTTAGAGCATTGCTTTGGGTCAGATGACAAATGAGATTCAAAAAGTTGATATTAGCTATATGATCTTATTTGCTGTAGGCATTAAATTGTGCAGAAATGTGGAAAGTAAGAGAGAAAGATTCAACTTCCAGGTATTGATTGTTCTGATCAAGAAGGAAAATGAGAACTCATAAGAGAAGCAGTTTTCTGCATCTAATTTGAAAGCCTAAGAGGCCAAAGAGATATCTCTCTATTAACTCAGCAAACATTTCTGAATGGCTACTCTTTGCCCTGTCTTGTTATAGGCTCCAGGAATTCAAAAGTGTAGTCTCAATTTTCATGTCTAACTTGGAGGCACATAAGGAAATCATTACAAGGTGCTAATCAAGATATGTAGAAAGACTGTGGAAGCACTGAACAAAGTGTAGTCCATTTTACTTATTTGGGTATAAAATCTATTCGGGGTCTTAAAAATAATCATCTTAAAGTCACCAAAAATCTAGGAGTTTCTAGACCAGTAAGACTTAAGCAAAAACATAGGGTGGAAAGAAATTACATGACATATGTAGGAAAAGTGTAAGATACATGAGAGTCAGTAGAAAAGAATTGGAGGTTGAATTGGGGAACTTCAGTCATCTAATTTAGGGGTCAAGAAACAATGGCTGAGGGGCTGGCCCACTCCTGTTTTATTACGTAGGTTTAATTGAACACAGATACACCCATTAGTTTAGATATTACTCACAGATGTGTTCAAGCTACAACAGTAGAATTGAGTAGCTGTGAAAACATTGCATAACATATTTATGATATGACCCTTTATATGAAAAGCTTGCTGAATTCTGCTCTAGGTTATAAATGGCAAAGACCTGAACTAAGGAAGTAGTATGCATTGGAGGAAAAATAGTTTGTTAAGCGTTTTAGAGAGTCTTTTCCTTAAAGTATATTTAATTTTATTGCTTTTTATTACTACATGTCCCTATAAAAGTAATAGCTATTTACTGTAAACAATTTAAATAATGCAGTGTATATAAAATAGACAGTAAAAACTCAAACAGTAGCAAAAATGTATTGATATAAAGAGAAGGTGAATGTTCCCAGAGGCAACCATTGTTAACAGTTTGAATTACATTTTTCAAGATGTTTTCATGAAAATATATTTATTCATATTCATTTGTTTTGTTTTATAAATGGGGTCATTTTATTCAGACTATTCTATAATGTATATTTATCACTTAACAGTATAGCACAGACTTCATGCCATGACATATAGATATGTCCCATGCCCATTAACAGTTTTATGTTGTAGACTTTCCTTTATAGGGAAGTTTAATTTAATTATTTATTTATTCTACAGATGTTTATTGAGCTATGAAGTGCACATCTATGAAACTGTCTACTCAGTACCCCACCACACAAATCTTCTGAGAACTGCTATCCCCATCCATTTGTGTACCATCATGGCCATCATACTAGTAGAATTTAATTCTGCTTCCTGGTCTCTATTCTTTGGTTCAAGTGTGGGCATTTAACACAAGTCAGCTATGGCAGAAATGGCTAATTGTCACTAAAATTTAGGCTTTCTGACAATGTAGGCAATACCATCTTGCACATGGGAATGAGCAATGATTTAATGACAAAGACACCAAAAGCAATTGCAACAAAAAGCAAAAATTGACACATGGGATCTAATTAAACTTAAGAGCTTCTGCACAGCAAAAGAAACTATCAACAGAATAAACAACCTACAGAACAGGAGAAAATATTCACAAACTATATATCTGACAAACGTCTAAATTTGTGTAAGGAACTTAAACAAATTTACAAGAGAAAAACAAACAACCCCACTAAAAAATGAGTAAAGAATATGAACAGATACTTCTTGAAAAAGACATACAGGTGACCAACAAGCATATGAAAAAAGCTCAATGTGACTATCATTAAAGAAATGTAAATCAAAACCACAATGAGATACCATCTCACACCAGTTAGAATTGATATTATTAAAATGTTAAAAACATAACAGGTGCTAGCAAGGTTGTAGAGAAGGGAAAACTTACACAGTGTTGGTGAGAGTGAAAATTAGTTCAGCCATTGTGGAAAACAGTATGGGAATTCCTCAAAGACCTAAAAGCAGAACTACCATTCAACTCAGCAATCCCATTCCTAAGCATATACCCAGACTTAAAAGCAGAATTACCATTCAACTCAGTAATCCCATTCCTAAGCATATACCCAGAGGAATATAAATAATTTTACCATAAGGACACATCCATATGAATGTTCATTGCAGCACTGTTCACAATAGAAAAGACATGGAATTAACCTAAATGCCCATCAATGGTAGACTGGATAAAGAAAATGTAGTATATATAAATCATGGAATACTATACAGTCATAAAAAGAATGAGAGCATGTCTTTTGCGGGAACATGGATGGATCTGGAGACTATTATCCTTAGCAAACTGACACCAGAGCAGAAAACCAAATACTAACTGTTCTCACTTATAAGTGGGAGCTAAATGATAAGAACTTAAAAACATAAAGAAAGGAACAACAGATACTGGGATCTACTTGAGAGTGGAGGATAGGAGAAGGGAGCAGAGCAGAAAATGTAACTATCGCATACGGACTTAATACCTAGGTGATAAAATAATCTACAACAAACCTTCATGACATAAGTTTACCTATGTAACAAACTTTCACATGTACCCCTGAACCTAAAATAAAGGAGAAACTGATGCACAGGTTAGATAATGTTGAGATATTAGAATGTATTTTGCAGATAATACCAGCTGTCTACCAAAAGATTTTCTCCTTTTCTTACTGGGTATATGGCTAAACTACATTTCTTACACTCTCTTGGTCATAAGTGGTCCAAGTCAATTCTTATCAATGAAATGTGAATGGAAGTAATGCATACCATTATATTAGTTATCTCTTGCTGTACAAATTATAGCCTAAAATAACAATAAACATTATTTCATACAGTTTCTATGGGGTTGCAAATTCAGAATTGACTTTGCTGTGTGGTTGTACATCAGGGTCTTCGTTGTAGTCAAGATGGCAATGGGGCTACAGTCATCTGAAGACATTGCTGGAATTGGAGTTTCCACTTTCAAAATGACTTATTTATGTGGCCTTTGACAGGATACCTTAGTTTTTTTGTTTTTATTTTTTTAAACCGTATGCATCTCCTGAAAAGACTACTTGAGTGTCTTCATAACATGACAGCTGTCTTTCCTCACAGCAAGTGACCCAAGAGAGGAAGGGAGAAGCTGCAATATCTTTTGTGACCTGGCCGAAAGTCGTATGTGATCATTACCAAAATATCAGATTGGTTATACAGGTCAGCTCCATTCAATGTGGGAGAGTACTACAGAAAAAGTGTGGATATCAAGAGGTGGAATTCATTGGTGGTAGGGGTGCATCTTGGAGGATGGCTACCACAGTCCTTTAAGAGAGAAGCTAGGCCTTTTCGATATTGTTTTTCTTCTTCTGATTGGAAACTGGATGTAGAACCTCAT
This sequence comes from Ateles fusciceps, assembly GCA_036589455.1. Taxonomy (NCBI): domain Eukaryota; kingdom Metazoa; phylum Chordata; class Mammalia; order Primates; family Atelidae; genus Ateles; species Ateles fusciceps. The sequence continues at coordinate 30,860,838 of JAZHEH010000065.1, read as the reverse complement.
TCTAGATTGTAGAGGTGCTGGGGCCCTAGGGGTTGCATGGCCACAACATGGAATGAATCCATATATTTGAATCAGATTCCTCTAATCAAATTGCAGGGGGCCTGGACATCATCTAGATAATAGTGGTCTTATGACATTGCCTCTGGATATAGTAGCCAGATGGATTTTTGAGTGGCTTCCCCCTGAGGACAGGAGTTTGTTGTGTTTATAATAGGATGTATGGTATTTGGTATTGGCAGACAATTCTCCATTAACATATTCACATTTCTTTATGATTCATGTATTTAAAGCAAGGGGTAATGTCTGAATAGCAAAGGTCTTGAAAGCTAGAAATTTAGAGATTTGTCTCCTCTGGAGACATTTGCTTACATTCCAAGATAATAAAGATAAAGATCTTCTCCTTCTTTTCTGGAGAGGATTTGTTTACCTTTCTGAATAAAACATACTCTCTCTCTTTCTCTCCATAAAAGAAAATGGGCATATATGTCAGCAGTCCCTATATAAGTGCTGAACCACATAGCTTTAGAATTCCTCTCCTTGGATGCATTTGTTACATGCACAAGTAATATCTCACACTCATTTATGTTGGCCCGTGGAGACTGGAGCTGGAGAAATTGCTCCAGAAAGAAGCTGCTCTGGCTGTTTTTGCTGTAAATAATAAAATATTTGTCTTATCCAGAAAACCTTTTTTTCTCCTGTCAAGATATCTGTATTTATATATCTATACAACTGTGGCAGGCTAACTTACTGACTGGCAAATAGGATAAAATCTCTGACCTTTGACAGTTTCTGACTTAACAATTATGAACAACATTACGCCAATAAATTAGACAACTTAAATCAAATGAATAAATTCCTTCAAGGACACAAACCACCAAGCTCATTAAAGAATACATAAACGGAATAGACCTATGCCTATGAAAGACACAGAATTTGTAGTGAAGAACCTTACCACAATGAAAACAGTTTCAGATGGTGTCATTGGTGAATTCCAACAAACATTTAAAGCAGAAATAATACCAATTCCCTACAAACTCTTCCAGAAAATTGAAAGTGGGGAAATACTTCCTAATTCATTCTATGAGGCCAAAAGTACTCTTATACTTGAACAAAAAAAAAGATATTTAATTTTTATTTGAGCTTATGAGTACTTTGGATATTAATATCTTTTGTTTGTTTCTTTGTTTGTTTGTTTGAGTATAAGAGTACTTTTGGCCTTGCAGAATAAATTAGGAAGCCTCTTTGGCAGGTTGAGGTGGGTGAATGGTTTGAGTCTCAGAGTTTGAGACCAGTCTGGGCAACATGGCAAAATCCCATCTCTACAAAGAATACAAAAAAATTGAGCATGGTGGCATGCACATGTAGGCTGATGTGGAAAGATCACCCCAACCCTGCAGTGAAGGTCAAGCTGCAGTGAGCTGATCCATGACTGTGCAACTGCCCTCTGGCTGACAGAGTGAGACCTTGTTTCAATTAAAAAGAAAAAAAAAGATATTACAAGGAAAGAAAATACAGGTCACTATTTCTTATAACCTATACATAGCAATTGTTAAACAATTTTTTTTGTTGTTGCAAATCTAATAAAAACTATGTAAAAAAGATTATACAGAATTACTAAGTGAGGTTTATTTCAGGAATACAAGATTGAGTAAACATTTGAAAAACAATTGATGTAATTTGCCACATTAACAAACTAAAAAGAAAAATTACAGGATTAATCTAAATAGGCATAGAAAATATAGGAGATAACATTGAACCCAATGGATATGACACCAAAATCACCATTCATTAACATAAATTGGTAAACTGGACTTCATCGAAATTAACAACTTTTGTTCTGCAGTGGAAGCTGCTTGGAGAATAAAAGACATGAATTGGGTAGACAGTGTTTTCAAATCATGTGTTTGATACACAACTCTTGGCCAGAATATATAAAAAACTTTCAAAACTCAATAGTAAGAAAAGAATTCCCAGAAATGAGCAAAAAACTTTTGATAGACACTTCACTAAGAAGATATACAAATGGCCAATAAGCACATGAAAAATGCTCAACATCATTAGTAGTAAGGGAAAAGCAAATTAAAATCACCATGTGATTCCATTATACACTTACTAGAATGGCTAAAATTTAAAAAAGACTGATTTTGGTAAAGATGCTTAGGAAATGGAACTCATATATACTGTCAATGGGATTATAACATGGTACAAACACTTTTGACAACAGTTTGACAGTTTCTTAAGAAGCTGAACATACATTCTTCATATGATCCAACAATTTCATTTCTAGATATTCACTCAAGAGAAATAGTCAAGCACAGTGGTGCAGGCCTGTTGTCCCAGCTACTTGGGAGGCTGAAGTGGGGGGGAATCACTTGAGCCATGGAGTTCCATAGTGTCCTATGATTGTGGTCTGTGAATGGCCACTGCCCTCTAGCCTGGGCAACATAGGGAGACCTCATCTCTTAAAAAAAGTAAAGCAAGTGTCCACACAAAAAGATGGACACAAATGTTTATAGTAGCATTGTTTGCAACAGATAAGACCTAGAAACCACTCAAATGTCTATCAAAAGGTGAATGGATAAACATATTATGGAATATATTACAGTGGAATGCTTCTCAGCAATAGACTTGAGATTACACTTGGTGGTATCTCCTACAGCAGAGGATACTCCAGGAGATAGTAGATAGAGACCTAGTAGAAGACAAACCAAATAAAACACCTTTTGAGAGCAGCTTATGCCAGAGAAGGTTTTGAGGAGCCACAGGAGTGTGACAACTAGAGCGAGAGTGCCAGTGGAGAGCCGTGTAACTGAGATGAGGCCTTTACCATGAAATATTTTCATTAAAAAATACGTGACATTGAGGTTTGCTCATTTGGGAGCATTTTGACTACTGTCATTTTTCTGTTGAATTTTTGTGGTGTTATTGGCTTTTCTTTTTTAAAAAATAATGAACCTGTGTTTCCATATAGTGGCCCCTGAGCTTAAATTTGAGGCATTTTTTGTGGAGATTTGCAACTTTTTCAGGCAAGGACTTTAAAAGAGTGGTGCCCATTATCAGAAATTTGAGTCTTCAGTGGTGGAAGTCAGTTGGAAATAAATAATTTTTTTAAGTCAAAGTCAACTATTTACTTGAGCTATGGAATTTTAAGTAAATAATCAAATATAACCTCTGTCATTTGAAATTTTGATTATGTAATTAACCACTATATAAAGCATGCTTCAACTATTCCAGTCTTTTTTGTTTTTAACTTTTATTATAGGTTTGGGGGTACATGTGAAGGTTTGTTACATAGGTAAACACATGTCATGGGGATTTGTTGTATAAATTATTTCATAACCCAGGTATTAAGTCCAGTACACAATAGATGTACATAAATTTGTGTCATGGGGGTTTGTTGTATAGATTATTTCAAAACCCAAGTATTAAATACAGTACACAACAGTTATTTTTTCTGCTCCTCTCCCTCCTTCCACCCTTCACCCTCAACTAGACCCCAGTATCTTTTGTTTCCTTCTTTGTGTTCATAAGTTCTTATCAGTTAGCTCCCCACTTATAAGTGAGAACATGTGGTATTTGGTTTTCTGTTTCTGCAATGGTTTGCTAAGGTTAATGGCCTCCAGCTTCATTCATGTTCCTGCAAAAGACATGATCTCATTCTGTTTTATGGCTACATAGTATTCCATGGTATATATGTATCACATTTTCTTCTCCAGTCACCATTGTTGGGCATTTAGGTTGATTCTATGTTTTTGCTATTGCGAATAGTGCTGCAATGAACATTCATTGCATGTGTCTTTATGGTATACAGTGGATGTGTCTTTATGGTAGAATGATTTACATTCCTCTGGCTATATACCCAGTTGTTGGATTGCTAGATCAAATGGTAGTTCTGCTTTTGGGTTTTTGGGGAATTGCCATACTGCTTTCCACAGTGGTTGAACTAATTTACACTTCTACCAGCAGTGTGTAAGTATTCCCTTTTCTCTGCAACCTCACCAGCATCTGTTGTTTTTTTTTACTTTTTAATAATAGCCAACAATCTTTAAATCTTAAAAATAAACTCTGCTTTGAATAGGGCATGCTAACGGCAAATACCAGAAACATTATTCTCTGGGTATAGAGTGCTCCCACTCAGGTAATGTAAAATCAAATGCAGATTATGGCTATGTTCCAGTTTTTTTTTTTTTTTTTTGGATTCAAGCATGACATTTATGAAGTAAATTTTTTATTGGGCATTTAATATCACACTTTTGGTTTCTCTTGTCAAGCCAATTATCCACTTTTTTTCTCAGTACAAAAGATAAGAAAAACTCCAGATGGCCTACACCTTTCTCATATTGATTACATTCAATGATCTTCCTATTAACTTTCTGAGAAGTTAGAAAACAGGGCCAAGTAATTGGGTTAATAATAGCATTCTGTAATATTTCTGGTATCCCTTTGTCAAGATTTCTGCTTGATTTTTGACCACTCACTTTGTTGCTGGCTTTGTAGTTGTCTGTATTCCTAGACTTGTTGGTTGGTACAATCTATGTAACCTCTTGGTCTCTGGTATATCTCTTCCTCTGAAAACTAGGCTATGCTCATAATTCAAATTCAAAGACCTCTGTTCATTTTCAGATTGTGACAAAAAACAAATAGAGCAGAGAAAAAAATTATGGGCAAACATTTTGAAAATACATACAATAAGCCTCAGAGATTATTTGGTATAGTTGCATGTAGTTCTTTGTAAATTATCATCAAAGAAGAGCAAATAAAAATAATGTCCTACTAAATTTAGAACCATTGACCTCTTTCTGATAGAAGATTCAAAAGCAACCCCAGGTACCTTCAGCAAAAGGACAGTGTAACACTTTCTTACATGTTAAATTCAGGCTATAGCATTTTTTCTTTCTTCTTTCTTTTCTTTTCTTTTTTTCCTGAGTTGTGGTCTTGCTGTGTTACCCAGGCTGGACTGGAACTTCTGGACTCAAGCAATTCTCCTGCCTCAGCCTCCTGAATAGCTGGGACTACAGGTGTGTACCACAGTACCCAGCTACAAACATATTATCTTACATTTCTGGATGTCAGAAGTCTGAAAATGGGTCCTATGGGTCTAAAGTCAAGGTGCCAGCAGGGCTAGTTCCTTCTGGAGGCTCTATGGGAGAACCTACTTCTGTCTTTTCCAGGTTCTAGAGGTTTCCCATATTCTCTGGTTTGTGGCTCCTTCCTCCATCTTCAAAGCCAGCAGCATAACCTCTTCAAATCTCCATTTCCCTGTCTGACCTCTGCTTCTGTCATCACATCTTGTCTGATTCTGGTTGTCCTGCTTCCCTGTTTTCCTTGTAAGTACTCTTATGTGGTGTGAGTACCCTTATATGGCCAAACTAAATAATCCACAATAATTTTTTCATCTGAAGATTCTTAAGCACTTATGCAAAGCTTTTTTTTGACATGGAAGGCAATATACACAGGTTTTGGGGCATACTATGTGGACATCTTTGGAGGTCCACTATTCTGTCACTGCACAGTCCCTGAGAGGGAGAACAGAGAGTGCGGTGGAACAGTGTGATGATCTCTACAATACATCAATTCAGTGGAAGCAAGAAGCTTGAAGCCACAGGGGCTTATAAGAATGTGTCTTTCACAGTTTTTGAGTACTGCAATGATATAATCATAATATCTGTGCTTTAGGAGGATAATTTTGTGAAAATATAAAAGATGAATTATAGCATAAAATAAATATCAAAATAAATATAAAAATAGTTAAATAACAGCTCAAGAGAACAATAGGTATGTCACAAAGCAGTACATGATTAATTGCTAAAAGAATTCTGCAGACAATAATTACTCTTTTAATTTTTTAAAGTAAATTAGGATAATGATGATTAGTGAAACTGCGCTAAAGAGGCCAAGGACATGAATTTGATTTTTTTGGTAGGTCAGAATGTTCCAAGTGTTAAACACTTAATCACAACCAATTATTTTGCAATTGGAAGGATGGAAGAGATATAAATAAAATAAAGTAATAAAGGTAGAGTAGTAGTAACATTTCATCTTTACTAAAACAATTTCAGTGTTTATGTCCTTCTGATGATAGATTAGTACCTTATATATTAAAGATGGTACTTTACTCATATAATTAGACAAAATTAGGTTTTATAAAATGCATACATTTGTGACAAGTACATTTAATTTTTAAAATCATAGGCATGCTTCTAAATATCTGTGTAAATAAAATTTATGTAAATTTCTTAATATTTCAAATGTATCTTTTAGAAACTATAAAAAAAAGAGTATGCAATTTTAACCCCTAAAAACAAAATTTATATGGAAATTAGGATTATAATACAAAGTTTTCATTTTTTCTATTTTTAAAAACTTTTATTTTAGGTGAAAAGGGCCATGTGCTGGTTTGTTATACAGGTAAATTACATGTCATGGGGGTTTGGTATACAGATTATTTTATTATCCAAGTAACAAGCATAGTACTCAATAGGTAGTTTCTCGATTTTTACCCTCCTTCCACCCCATACCCTCAAGTAGGTCCCGGTGTCTATTGTTCCCTTCTTTGTTTCCATGTGTACTCAATGTTTAGCTTTCACTTATGAGTGAGAACCTGTGATATTTGGTTTTCTGTTCTTGCATTAATTCACTTAGGATAATGGCCATCAGCTTTATCCATGTGCCTCCGAAGGACCTGATCTCATTGTTGTGTAGAATTCCATGGTGCATATGTACCACCAATAGTTGTGCGTTAGGTTGATTTCATGTCTCTGCTATTGTGAATAGTGCTGTGAGGAACATACACATGCATGTGTCTTTATGGTGGAATGATTTATATTCCTTTGGGTATATATCCAATAAGGGGGATTGCTGGGTTGAATGGTATTTCTGTTTTAAGTTTTTTAAAGAACTGTCACACTGCTTTTCACAATGACTAAACTAATTTACATCCTAATGAACAGTGAGCATTCCCTTTTCTCTGCAACTTCGCCAGCATCTGTTATTTCTTTGGCTTTTTAGTAATAGCCATTCTGACAAGTGTGAGATTGTATCTAATTGTGGTTTTAATTTGCATTTCTGTAGTGATTAGTGATAATGAACATTATTTCATAAGTTTGTTGGCCACATGTATGTCTTTTGAAAAGTATCTGTTCATGTCGTTTGCTGATTTTTTAATGGGATTTTAGTTGGCATTTACTTGTTAGTTTAAATTCCTTATAGATTCTGGATATTAGACCTTTGTTTATGTATAGTTTGCAAATATTTTCTTCCATTCTTTAGATTGTTTATTCTGATAATACATTCTTTTTCTGTGCAGAAACTCTTTAGTTTAATTACATCCCATTTGTCAATTTTCGTTTTTGTTGCAATTGCTTTTGGTGTCTTCATTGTGAAATCTTTTCCAGGGCCTACATCTAGATGGTATTGCCTAGGTTATCTTCCAGGGTTTTTATAGTTTTAGGTTACACATTTAAGTCTGTAATCCATCTTGGAGTTGATTTTTGTATATGGTGTAAGGAAGGGATCCCGTTTCAATATGATGTTGGCTATGGATTTGTCATACGTGGCTTTTACCATTTTGAGGTATGATCCCTCAATGCCTAGTTTAAGGGTTTTAATCATGAAGGAAAGTTGAATTTATCAAAAGGTTTTTCTGCATCTATTAGATGATCATGTGGTTTTTGTCTTTAGTTCTATTTATGGATAAATCACATTTATTGATCTGCATACAGGGATTGTGGTAGATTAGCTTTTTGATGTGTTGCTGAATTTGGTTTGCTATTACTTGATTGAGAATTCTGGCATCTATTTTCATCAAGGATATTGTGTGAAGATTTACTTATTTTTTGTTGTGTCTCTGTCAAGTTTTGGTATCAGGATGATGCTGGCCTCATAGAGTGAGTTAGGGAGGAATCTCTCCTCCCTCAATTTTTGGTAATAGTTTCAGTAGGAATGGTACCAGACCTTTTTTATACATCTAGTAGAATTCAGCTTTGAATTTGTCTGGTCCTGAGTATTTTCTGGCTGATAGGATTTTTATTACTAATTCAATTTTGGAACTCATTATTGATCTGTTCAGGGATACGACTTTCTTCCTGCTTTAATCCTGGTTGTATATTTCCAGGGAATTATTGTTTCTTCTAGGTGTTGTACTTTGTGTGTACAGAGGTGTTCATAGTAGTCTCTGAGGGATTTTTTATATTTCTTTGGGGTTGGTGGTAATGCCCCCTTTGTCATTTCTAATTGTGTTTATTTGGATCTTCTCTCTTTTCTTTATTAGTCTACCTAGCAGTCTATCAATTGTATTAGTTTTTTTAAAAAACAGTTCCTAGATTCATTGATTTTTTTTGTATGCTTGTTTGCATCTCAATTTTATTCAGTTCACCTCTGATAAGGTGTTCATTGTAGTCTGAGGGGTTTTGTTTTTCTGTGGGGTTGTTGATAATGTCCCCTTTGTCATTTCTGATTGTGTTTATTTGGATCTTCTCTCTCTTTTTATATGTTAGTCTACCTAGCAGTCTATCAATTGTGTTAGCTTTTTTTTTTTTTCCCCAGAAACACAATTCCTAGATCCATTGTCTTTTTTTTTTTTTTTTTTTTGCATCTCAGTTTTATTCAGTTCAGCTCTGATTCTGGTTATTTCTTGTTCGTCTGCCAGCTTTGGGGTTGGTTTGCTTTTGTTTTTCTAGTTCCTCTAAGTGTGATGTTAGTTTGTTAACTTGATAGCTTTCTACAGCATGATAAACTTCTCTCTTAACATTGCTTTAGTTGTATCCTAGAGATTCTGATACGTTGCGTCTATTCTCATTAGTGTCACAGAATGTCTTGATTTCTTGTCTTAATTTTATTGTTTACCCAAATGCCCTTCAGAAGCAGATTGTTTAGTTTCCATGTAATTGTATGATTTTGGATGATCTTAGTATTGATTTCAATGTTCGTTTTGCTGTGGTCCAAGTGTGTGATTAGTAGGATTTTGCTTTTTTTGAATTTGCTGAGAATTGTTTTATGGTCAAATTTGTGGTCAGTTTTAGAGTATGTGCCATGTGCTGATGAGAATAATGTATATTCTGTTGTTTTAGGGGTGGCAACTTCTGTTGGTCTCTCGTTAGGTCCATTTGATTGTCAAGTTAAAGTCCTCAATATCTTTGTAAGTTTTCTACCTCAGTGATCTGTCTAATTTTGTCAGTAGGGTGTTGAAATCACCCACTATTATTGTGTGGGATCTGTCTCTTTGAAGGTCTCTAAGAACTTATTTTATGAATCTGGGAGCTCCTGTGTTGGACACATAGGTATTTAGGATAGTTAGGTCTTCTTGTTGAATTGAACCCTCTGCTAACATGTAATGCCCTTCTTTGTCACTTTTTATCATTGTTGGTTTAAATCTGTTTTGTTTGAAATTAGAATAGCAACCCTTGCTTCTTTCTGTTTTCTATTAATAGCTTGGTAAATTTTTCTCTAGCCCTTTACTTTGAGGCTATGGTGTCATTGCATGTGAGATGGGTGTCTTAAAGACAGCATACTGTTAGGTATTGCTTCTTCATTCAACTTGCAACTCAGTGCCTTTTAATTGGGGCATTTATTCCGTTTACATTCAAGGTTAATATTAACATGGGCATATTTGATCCACTCGTGTTGTTAGCTGGTTATTATGCATACTTGATTGTGTAGTTACTTTATAAGTCAATGATCTATGTACTTAGCATGTATTTGTGATGACCCTGGTAACAGTCTTTCCTTTCCATACTTTGCAGTCCCTCAAGGACCTCTTGTAAAGCAGGTATGATGGTAACAAATTCCTTCAGTTTTTGCTTATCTGAAAACGATCTTATTTTTCTTTTTCTTATGAAGCTTAGTTTGTCTGGCTATAAAATTGTTAGCTGGATTTCTTTAAGAATGCTGAATATAGGCTCCCTAACATCTGGCTTTTTAGGGTTTCTGCTGAAAGTGTTGTTAGCCTGATAGGATTCCTTTATTAGGTGACCTGCCCTTATCTCTAGTGGCCTTCAGTGTTTTTTCTTTCATTTTGATCTTGGAGAATCTGAGGACTATGTGTCTTCGAGATGGTCGTCTTGTATAGTATCTTATATCAGTTCTCTGCATTTTCTGAATTTAAACGTTTCCTCTCTAGTGAGGTTGGGAAAATTTTCATGGATGATATCTTCAAATATATTTGCCAAGTTGCTTGCTTTCTCTCTCTCTCTTTTAGGAATGCCAGTGAATCATAGATTTGGTCTCTTTACATAACCTTGTATTTCTTAGAGGCTTTATTCATTCTTCCTTATTTTTTTTTTTCTTTTTTTTTTGTCTGCATGAGCTTTTTCAGAGAATTGTTCTTCAAGGTTTGCGATTCCTTTCTTAGCTTGGTTGATTCTGTTGTTAATACTTGTAATTGTATTATGGAAATTCTTGAAGTTTTTTAGCTCTATTTGATCAGTTTGGTTGTTTCTTAAAATAGCTATTTTGTCTTTCAGCTTCTGTATCATTTTGTTGTATTTGTTAGATTTCCTTGGATTGAGTTTTGACTTTTTTCTGAAGCCCAATGATCTTTATTCCTATCCATATTCTGAATTTTTATTTTGTCATTTCAGCCATTTCAGGCTGATTAATAACCGTCATTGGAGAACTAGGGCAGGCATTTGAAGGCAAGAAGACAGTCTGGCTTTTTTGAGTTGCCAGAGTTCTTGCACTGGCTCTTCTTATCTGTGTGGGCTGATGTTCCTTCAGTGTTTGAATTCACTGTCCTTTAGATGGGTTTTATTGCTTTTATCTTCTTTGATTCCCTTGGGGGTTTGATTGTGTTGTAAGGTGGATTTAGTAAACTGGCTTAGTTTCTGGAAGATTTTAAAGGGCCAAGTCTCAGCTAAGCACTCCTGGGCTACGTGCTATAATTCTGGGAGGCTAGTACCAGGCCCCACCTTTGTTCTCTGGCCCCTCAAATTTAGACACCTGCCACACTGGAGGGGCTGAGGTATCCCTGGTCTACTTATCACAACTCTCCAGTGGGTGGCACTGGGCAAAGTTCTTCATCAGGGCAGTGGTAGCAGGATCTGTGCTTACGCATGCGTGCCTGCAGCCTTGGCAGCATTGCGGACTACATGTGTGTTGGCTGGAGCAGGGTGCCAGTAGGGCTACAAAGTTTTCTTGATGAACCTAAATTTTGAACAGGAAGAATTAGAAGACCTGTGTTGTAATATATAGACTATGGACTTTGGAATCTAACAGTGGATCTGAGTTTGAGCTCTGATTTTTATTAGTTGTATAGTTTTAGGTAATTTAAATTTTCTGAGTCTTTAGTTCTGTTTTATAAAATAGATAATAATGCCTATATTTAGGATTGTTTTGAAGATTAGAGATTATATATTTATTGTTGGTACATTACAAATTGTACTTTTTTCAGAATCTATTTCCTAGGGAAACAAATGGTATCTTTATCAGCTATTATCCTGATTCAAATGTTCAACATCAGTAACCAAGTATAGCCAGTGCTTTAACAGGGATACACCTGGTATTAGGACCAGGTAGGTTAAGTTTAAAATGCGATTACAAACAGTTTTTCCCTTTCTTTTTTCTATTCTGTTGTTTCTGTTAGGATATCAGCTATCTGTCCAATTTTCTTTTCTTCATTTGGTTTCTAAGAGTAAATTACAAATGTTATGTAGGTAACCTGAACATTTACAGGTGTCATGGCTTTAACATGGTGACAATAAACCAGTTGTCTATAAATGTTCATAGATCTCTTATGGACACAGAAAATATTTCCCCTGAATCTTTATAGAAAAACATGTAATAAATAAAATTCTCAATATCTACCTTTCTAACTACCCTAAAATCAGCCTTCATCCTCCATCAGTATATTCCCCATACCCTCATCTAGTTTTTTTTTAGTTGGACCAACTGTTTCTTGACATTTATATATATAATCTGTTTTCTGCCCAATATATGTATATATATAAAATATAATCTGTTTTCTGCCCCAAAATGTTAAGACATTCATGGAACTGCTTCACAGTGCACCACCACACCAACTATCTCGGATATTTTGTATCTTTATTCAAACTAACTTTTCTGAGTATACTAGTTTACTAGGGCTGCCATAACAAAATACCACAGAATGGGTGGCTTAAATGACAGAAATGAATTTTCTCAAAGTTCTGGAGGCTGAGAAGTCCAAGAATGAGGTGTGAAGAAGTGTGATTTTTCCTGAGGCCTCTCTCCTTGCCTTGCAGATGGCTTCCTTCTCACTCTGTCTTCATATGGCCATTGTGCATGAACATGCCTGGTTTCTCTTTCTCTTGTAAAAACACCAGTCATGCTGGATTTGCATATCCTAACGTCATATTTTAACAATTACCCCTTAAAAGCCCTATCTCTAAATATAGTCACATCTGAGATACTAAAGTTAGGGCTTCAACATATGAATTTGAAGGGATGAGGGATGATTCCGTCAATAACACTAAAAAGGAGGTCTGATTGGCTTAGTTTAGGCTTCTGGCCATAGAAGTAAGAAGAGTACTAAGGAAACAGGAACCCAGAAGACAGTAGAATAGGTCGAAGATATTTTAAAAACCTAATAGTCACCATGTGTTTCCTGAGGAGGAACTGAAAGGCTACTATCTTATGTTGCTGGTTAATTACAGAGATGGAAGGTCTAGTTTTAGGTATTTTGTTTATTGTGGTAAAAACACATAACAAAATTTACCATCTTAAACATTTTAAGTATATAGTACAGTACTGTTAACTATCTGCCCATTGTTATGCAACAGGCCTCTAGACGATGTTTTTTTTTTTTTTTTAGTTGCTCCTTGTAGAGTAGGCTAACCCATAGGCAGTATGCCCAGAGTCAGCCTAGAACATTTTTTATCTTGCAAAACTAAAACTCTATACCTTTTAGCAACAACTCCCCTTCTCTTACCCTGCTCAGCCCCTGGTGACCACAGTTCTACTTTCAGTTCTGAGAGTTCGAGTACTGTAGATACCTCATGTAAGTGACATTAGGTAGCATTTGTCTTTTTGTAACTAGCTTATTTCACTTAGCATAATATCCTCAAGGTTCAACAATGTTAGAGCATAGGTATTTTTTTAAACACCAAATAATTAGTTTCAGATATTTTTATAAAGGCAACACTAAGCTTCACCAAAATATTTGCTCACCCTAACTTCATATTTCATGTGCATCATTTTTGCATTTGTTACTTTTATTATTCAAGTATCCAAAATTGTTTTCAAAGGAAGTCTTAGCATAGCAAATACTGTATTATTAACCACATATGAAATAGTGTCTCTGTTTTGTGTTTTCATGAAACTTGTTACAGGGTTTACTTTAGGATTTCTTTCATTCCTTTCTCACTTCCTTTCTCTCTCCCTCCCATTTTTCCTTCCTTTCTTTATTGTATGTTTATTGGGTGTCTGCCTTTATCAGCCATGTGGTAATAATTGAGAATCCAAGAGAAAATCTAGAGCAGCAAAGCTTCTAAGATATTACATATTTGAGAATACTTTATTATATCTTCACATTTTAATAGCAATATAAAAAATTCCAGATTTTAAATTCTTCAATATTTTGAAGACTGCTCTATTGCATGCTTATATTGCTATTGGAAAATCTCAAATCAGTCTAATTCTCATTCTTTTGTATGTGGTCTGTTCTTTCTCCTTGTGAATAACAAAAGAGATTCCCTTTTATCTTGTACATTCATAAATGCCACTATTATGTGTCTCAGGGTGGGTTTATCCTTATTTCTTCTCTGACTCTTTTTGGGCCTTTTCAATCTAAAATATTTTACATTTAAAACGATTCTGGAAAATACAACTTCATTGTTTCTTTAATTATTTCCTCCTATTCAAGGGCTTTGAGAGATGGTCAAGTAAGTAGTGAGATGCCATTGACCCACACTCTTGGAATATTGTATTAATATGTTTCAATTTTATAGATTTAATTTCTTTTTCTTTAAATTCAATCATACAGTATGATTCTGTAAAGAACAATAATGTAAATACTTTCCATTAGCTTTCAGTTTTCAGAATCAACTATAGGCAAAAAATGAAAGAACTAATGATTGTTAGAGAATAAAATGCGAATGCTATAATCATTGGCAATAAAACAATAGTGTATCTGACTGAGATTGGGAGGTGAAGGAGATGTAGAATGAGGTACAGAAGAACTAATTCATATTTGTAGTAGAAGTGCTATTTGAAGTTAAAAAAAAAATACGTTTGACATGGTGGATATGCTATTTACCCTGATCTGATCACTATACATTATAATGTATCAAAACATTAATATGTACCTTATGTATATGAACAATTATTTGTCAATTTAAAAAATAAAAAACCTGAAAAAAACAGAAAGGTTGAAAATCAAGTTAAAATTGTGTTTGTGCATATGATTTGAAGTTTTAGAGTAAACTAACCAAAATAATATAATAAAGATTGAATGGGGAGGGGAGAGTATCAGAGGAAATGAACTAATCTCTCATCTTTTCTGGTAAAGAGGACAGCTAATAAAAGAAATAGAAGTATAAAGATTTAAGCATATTGTTTGTCATCATGAAGATAACCTTAAGAAGAACGAAATCCAGAAATAGTAGTCATAAAATGGTTGTATATGAGGGGCAAAATTGGGATTGGGAGGCAGGAAGAAAAACTTGTTTTTCATTTTAAACTCTTCTATATTTTTAAAAGATTTGTTTCTGTGTATATGTGTCTATTACTCTTATGACACAAATAAAATAAAAAGACTTTTTTTAAAAAATAAATTTCTGTCAGTCTGGAGAAAGATAAACATTATCTTCAGAATATTTGTCATATTGTAGTTCTGTATCCTCATCCCTAAAATATCTGATTATCTTCAGATTACTCATTGTATAATAATAACAGAAGGCTTATTACTATTTAAAAAAATGAATTCTAGTTTTACTTTCTCAGTTAGGTTAGGGTTTTGTGGACATTTGTACTTTCTATCCAACCTATGGGTTTTACCCGTTTAAATTTTCCATCTGAATTGTCCTGGAGTGTTACCATGGGGGACAGTTATGAAAGTTCAAAAATAAAATTTAATGGATCTTTATATTTTGAACCCTGAAATAATAATAGTGGGGATTTATTTTCAAGTGTCTTCTGTTAGGATATTTACTTTTACCTTGGATTCTTTCACAATATGTCTTTTTTCATAGTGCCTATTCATTGCATTTATTTCTCGTAGCAGCACTCATCTAGACGTACTTAAAACTAATTGCCTGAGTCTGGAGGTAAACAGTTTTCTATTCTATTTGTCCTTGTTCCAACAAATGAATGTTAGATTGTTGTTTTTTAAGATAGTCTCTCATCAGCAGGTTAATACGCTTAGGATAGTACTGATCCAAGTGTTTCTTTGGGACTGATATTAAAATAGACTGAATTGTCAAAGACTATTTTGTCATTAAAACCTGAAGCAAGTTACATAAAGAAAGAAAATAACACAGGATTGTAAAATTCAAATAACAAATTATATGTATACATAGTTATTTTCTCTCTAATCCTACATTCAGTTCCTTATTGTTTCCTGATAGTGCTTACAATGATTTATGTTTGCACTTATATTTTGGACGAAGGCATTTAAATTAAATCAACAGAAAGAGAAAAAATATTTGAAGACCATTACCTTCATATCTCAAATCTCAAATTGTTCTAGCACTATAAGTCAACTTCACACAAATCTTTGAGTGTCAAAAGGCTACTCTATGTCCAGTTTAATGCAAAGAATTATGGGCAAAGAAAAGAAATAGTAGTTCCTTTCCTTGGAATGTGAGTCGGAGGAATAAACAAATGCAAGATAATAAATTGTAATATAATACCTATATTTCAGTGTTGAAAATGTACATATTCTAGAATTCAGAAATAACAGATATGAAGATGTACCAAGATTGTACAACTTGGTGATGGGCAAAGCATTTTTATCTCAGGCTTAAAGAGATTATAAAGTTTAGACTAATTGTTGAGAAGCAAATGTGCATCCAGGAGAAAGGAAGGATTTGGACATTTGGAAAGAGAATGGCTTCTTATTTGCTGTTTAGGGTACATGGTGATACAAATAGAGTTTGTAATTAGCAGCTTTTGTGTGTGTGTGTGTGTTGAAAACTCATGGTCCCTACTTTTGTATGATGTGCTCGAATGATGGTTATGGTGATTCTAAGTTCCGTTATGTTTCCTTTCTGTTATCCCTGGTCCTTCAATAAAGATGTGTTACAAATCCCATTTCCTCTTCAGCTATGGAGCTGGGATGATGTATTATGAGGAATAAAAGAGAAGTATCTATCCAATCTTTATGACAGACAATGAATGGGCAGGATTTGTTCTTCCAAGGCCAGATGATGCTAGTGGAAGCAGCCACTGAACAAGGACAGATATGGTCAGTGGTTAAGAGAATTGGGTGGGCGGTTGTCAGCATGAAGGTAACAGTGCTAGGCTGAGGAAGAAGCTGATGGTAGAATATGAGAGCACATGGGAAGGAGTACTTGGTGACATTATCATTACTCACTCAGGCACAGTTTGAAAGGGAGCTGGTTTCTGACAACAGATCCAGCAGAACCTCATTCCAATATATTTGGGCCACATTTGTGAACATCATTTAGTATTCTACAGCTTGCATCCCTGCTTGCTTTTTTTTTAAAACCACAATAAATAGGAGAGCTATTTAAAAATATTTTTAAAATTTTGAAAATTCAAATATTTTGAGTTTGGTGGATAGAAAATATTAACTAGAATTAATATTTGAATTAATAGATTAGTTAACTAATAGATTTTTAAACATGAGGATAGTAGCAAGGGTTCAGATGCCCGTCTACACAATGAGAAGATTAGACAAAACAACCTCTTATTTTCTTTCTTATAAAAATCTTAGTCTGCCCTCACTCAGCCATACATATTTTCCATCCATCCTCCAATGGCAAAGGCAAGATCTTTGATTCCCTATACCTATCTGCTCTGTATTCTTAACCTCAACCTTAAAAGTGTATTCACAGGAGGTGATTGCTGCCTGCAATCCCAGCACTTTGGGAGGCCAAGGTGGGCAGATCACTTGAATTCAGGAGTTTGTGACCTACCTGAGCAACATGGTTAAACTCCGTCTCTACAAAAAATACAAAAATTAGCTGGACGTGGTGATGTCTGCCTATAGTCTCAGCTACTGGGGAGGCTGAGCTGGGAGGATCACTTGAACCTGAGAAGCAGAGGTTGCAGTGAACCGAGATCGTGCCACTGCACTCCAGCCTGGGTGACAGAGTGAGAACCTGTCTCAAAAAGAAAAAAAAAAAGTATATTCACATAAAACTGGAAATTAAGTCACTTAACTTATTTCTCTGGAAGAACATGTTGAGCTTACTATTCTTAATCTTTGTGTTAAAATGATTAACACAAATCAAGGTTTACATTTTCATTTCATTTTCCTCTGTGAAAGTTGCTTTATTAGTTAAAATAAATGAAACATTTATTTGGCCACATAACAAAAATGTTTATTTCTACAAGGTTTATTTTTACAATGTTTTCTATAACAAAAATTATAGATAACATTGTAAAATAAAATATGAATATGGGGATAAAAACTATTGACAATTTTAGAAAATTACCCAGAATCTCGTTTTTTAAGTAATAAGAGGCAACATTTTTTTTTTTTTTTTTTTTTGCGTTTCAGTCTTAATAGTTTCTTATGCTGGGGTAGATAAATTATATTAACATCCTTAAACAAAGATAATCATTTTACTTAATATTAAAACTCAAGCAATTTCTCTACTTAGGCAGTATTTTTGGTGACTGCTGTGTAATGTGTCTGTGTACCACATTTTATACGGTAAGTTTCCTATTATTGTACCTTTAGTTTACTTCCATTATCTGCTATCATAAAAAACCTATAAAGAATATTTTAAATTATAGATATTTGACCACATATTTAATTACGTCCTTATTTTAGCTACACAAAAGAAAACTAATAAGCCAAAAAAATATGAACATGTTTAAAACTCTAGGATGAATAATGTTAGATTTTTCTTCTGGTAGTTTTACCAGTTTATATTCCTACAAAAAAGTATGAGTGCTTGTCCTCACATGTTCTTGGAAATATGGAACAAATAATTTTTCATTTGATAGGCGAAAATAGTATTTTATTGTAATTGTACACTGCATTTGTTTGGTTATAGTTTTATAAGTTTTGACTATTTCTTAAAATTGGGCTACTCTTCTCTATTATTACACTTTGAGGGTTCTTTGTAGATACTGAATACAAGTCCTTTATCAAATATGTGATTTGCAAGTGTTTTTTCCAGTTTGTGGCTTTTCTTTTTATTCTTTTAATAGCACCTTTTGCAGAGGCTATCATTATACTATATTTTCTGCATTTGTATCACTTTAGTTAAAATTAAAAGGAGCAACAGAGAGAGAGAAATGAGAGAGAGAGAACAAGGAAGAGAGGGAGGAGAGAAAGAGAAAGAGAGAAGGTAGGGAGGGACACAGGGAGGGAGAAGGAAAGAAAGGAGAGGAGAGGAGAGGGGGAGGGGAGGGGAGGGGGGAGCAGAGGGGGAGAAAAAACCTATTGGTTTAAGTTGGTTATATGCTCATGTCTTGGCAGGTTAGGAGCTCATCAAAGACAGGGTACTTTGATATTTTCACCAAAAAGATACAGAAATGGGTGTTCATCAAAAGGAACAAGAAAAGGGTAATGATTGTGTCGTTTTGTCTGATGAAAGCTATGGGCTCTTTACTAGAAAAGGTACAAATACAATACATAATGCATTTTACGTACAGATTTTTAACAACATTTACAAACATGGTCAGGAGGAGAACACTGACTTGATAATTCTGAAAATACAACTCTATAGCCTGTAATTTGCTTTATTGTGATTGAGAAATCTGACAGTATCCTAACCTTCCTTGATTCTGAATTCTTTATGTTGTGTCTTAAAATGAGAGTGTGCCTTTTATTTTTACTTGGAGACATCATAAGACCTTCCAGGTTTCAGGTCTTTAAAAAACATTTTTAGATATCGTTGTTCAGTTTTACTTTTGATTCCTATAATTATAAATTTGTGCCATGTTATCTCTTTTATAAATCACATTCATATTCATTTTCCTTGTTACTCTATGTGTATTCCTTAAGTTTATCACTTGTTTCACTATCAAATTTTTCTGTAATATTTCAATAATGTATTGCTTCTGTCTATTGAATTGTATTGAGTGATTTATATTTTTCAAATAATGATTTGAATGATTCTTTTCACTCTTATTTCACTCTTATTTAATAGTTTCACTCTTATTTCACTCTTATTTAATAGTTGCTAATATCATTTAGACCTGCTCTAAAACTATTGGTTTGGATCTCTGGATATTGCAGAGAAGGACTTGACACAAGCCAAATTTGAATATTTATTTACATACCGTAGGCTGTGCATATTGGTTTACAGCACTTTATTTTTATGCAACTGTAACTGTATTGACCACCTCCTCTGAAGCTAGGACAAGGATCAAAATCATATCTGGTTTTTCTTTTCATATAGTAATTTTTTTTTAACCCAGCTTCTCTCTAAATACAGTTATATCCCCAGCCAAAAGAAATTCCTCTGTCCCCTTTTCGTCTCATACTAAATGCAAAACTTCTCTTAAAAATATCATAAGACTGTGAAACAAAATATTTATTTTCACGATATATGTGATGGTTAATTTTATGTGTCAACTTGACTAGATTAAGGACTGCCCACACAGCTGGAAAAACTTATTTCCAGCTGGGTGTGGTGGCTCATGTCTATAATCCCAGCACTTTGGGAGGCCAAGGTGGGCAGATTACTTGAGGCCAGGAGATTGAGACCAGCCTGGCCAACATGGTGAAATTCTGTCCCTACGAAAAATACAAAAATTAGCCAGGCGTGATGGTGTATGCCTGTAATCCCAGCTACTAGGTGGCTGAGGCACAACAATTGCTTGAACCCAGGCAGCAGAGGTTGCAGTGAGTTAAGATTGTGCCACTGCACTCCAACCTGGGCAACAGAGCAAGTCTCTGTCTCAAAACAAACAAACAAACAAAAAACCCAAAACACCTTATTTCTGAATATGTCTGTGAGGGTGCTTACTGAACATCTTAGCATTTGAATTGGTAAACTGAATAAAGAGATCCTCCTTCACCAATGTGGGCAGGTTACTCAATCTGTTGAGGCCCTGGATAGGACAAAAAGGTGGAGAAACTGAATTTATTCTCTTCTTGAGCTGGGATATGCATCTCCTCCCTTTGATGCTATAAGACAGCAGTGCTCCTGGTTCTTTGGCCTTTGAACTCAAAGTGAATTATACCATTGGCTTTCCTGGGTCTCCAGCTTATAGACAGATCATGAGGCTTAGCCTCCCGAATCATGTGAACACCTATAATAAATCCCCTCATATTCTACATATATCCTATTGGACCTGTTTCTTTGGAGAATTTTAATATATCTGCTATCACTCCTCTTATTCTCTAGTCCATTGGTCTTTCACAGTTTTGTTCAGTGCTTCATCATATCTGCTCTTTTGTGTCCCACACTTAAAATATTCTTAAATTTTCTGTTTTGCTTCTTCATTCTACAACACTTCAATAAGTACAATGACAAAAGATTCTCCTTGAGAAGAAATAATATCTTCATGTACTTCTGTAAGATCTATTCTGGGCTGAGATTGACTTCCCTCTTTTTACTTTTGTCTTTTACAGTTTTCTCAATATTGTCATTTAATTATTACTTAAAATTTTTTTCTATATCTAATTCATATTGTTTGTTGATCTGTAGCGATTTGGTGTTAGAGGATTCTATTTTTAAAAATCTTTTCCAGCTGATTTTGCTTGCAGATTGCACTCTTAGTTAGAGACAGATTTCTTATAATCATGTTGTTAAAGAATTGCTAGTCTGGGAAGGTGTCATTTAGTTTGCCTAAATTACAAAAAGTGAATCGAGTTGGCTAGAATTCCCTTAAATGCACAATTTTAGTTTATATAGATCTTTCTTAGTTGTGACCTATCAGATTTAGAGTCTGAAAAAGTCCAAATTCTCTACTCCCATAGAGGCTTACATATTCTTGTTGTTAATATTTTAGATTTTATTATATATATTTTTCTTCTCCTGATGCTTTCATAATATTTCATTAATTAATTTTACAAATTAAAATGAGAAAATGTTTTTGGGTGCAATTTTTTGTTGTACTTTAATTTCTGGGGTACATGTGCAGAATGCACAGGTTTGTTACATAGGTAAACACCTGCTATGGTGGTTTGCTGCACCCATCAACCCCGTCATCTACATTAGGTATTTCTCCTAATGCTATCCCTCCCCCTAGCCCTCCACCACCCTATAGGCCCCAGTGTGTGATGTTCCCCTCCCTGTGTCCATGTGTTCTCATTGTTCAACTCGCACTTATAAGTGAGAACATGTTGTGTTTGGTTTTCTGTTCTTGTGTTAGTTTGTGGAGAATGATGGTTTCTCGCTTCATCCTTGTCCATGCAAAGGACATGAACTCATCCTTTTTGTGGCTGCATAGTATTCCATGGTGTGTATCTGCCATATTTTCTTTACCCAGTCTATCATTGATGGGCATTTGGGTTGATTCCAAGTCTTTGCTATTGTGAACAATACTGCAATAAACATATGTGTACATGTGTCTTTATAATAGAATGATTTATAATCTTTTGGGTATATAGCCAGTAATGGGATTGCTGGGTCAAATGATATTTCTATTTCTAGATCCTTGAGGAATTGTAATACTCTCTTCCACAATGGCTGAAGTAATTTACACTCCCACCAACAATGTAAAAGTGTTCCTATATCTCCACATCCTCTCCAGCATCTGTTGTTTCCTGACTTTTTAATGATCACCATTCTAATTGGTGTGAGATGGCATCTCATTGTGGTTTTGATTTGCATTCTCTAATGGCCAGTGATGATGAACTTTTTGTCATATGTTTGTTAGCCACATAAATGTCTTCTTTTGAGAAGTGTCTGTTCATATCATTTGCCCACTTTTTGTTAATTTTTTTTCTTGTAAAATTAAGTTCTTTGTAGATTCTGGATATTAGCCCTTTCTCAGATGGATAGATTGTAAATTTTTTTTTCCTACTCTGTAGGATGCCTATTCACTCTGATGATTGTTTGTTTGTTTATTTATTTATTTATTTTTGTTGTGCAGAAGCTCTTTAGTTTAATTAGATCCCATTTGTCAATTTTGGTTTTTGTTGCCATTGCTTTTGGTGTTTTAGTCATGAAGTCTTTGCCCATGGGTATGTCCTGAAGTGTATTGCCTAGGTTTTTTTCTAGAGCTTTTATGGATTTGGTCTTACCTTTAAGTCTTTAAGCCATCTTGAGTTAATTTTTGTATAAGGTTTAAGGAAGGGTTCCAGTTTCAGCTTTCTGCATATGGCTAGTCAGTTTTTCCAACACCATTTATTAAATAGGGAATCCTTTCCCCATTGCTTGTTTTTGTCAGGGTTGTCAAAGATTGGATAGTTGTAGGTGTGTGACGTTATTTCTGAGGCTTCTGCTCTGTTCCATTGGTCTATATATCTGTTCTGGTACCAGTACAATGCTGTTTTGGTTACTGTAACCTGATGCCTTCAGCTTAGTTCTTTTTGCTTAGGATTGTCTTTGCTATGCGGGCTCTTTTATGGTTCCATATGAAATTTAAAGTAGTTTTTTCCAATTCTGTGAAGAAAGTCAATGATAGCTTGTTAGGAATAGCATTGAATCTATAAATTACTTTGGGCAGTATGTCCATTTTCATGATATTGATTCTTCCTATCCATGAGCATGGAATGTTTTTCCATTTGTTTGTGTCCTCTCTTATTTCCTTGAGCAGTGGTTTGTAGTTCTCCTCGAAGAGATCCCTCACATGCCTTGTTAGTTTTATTCTTAGGTATTTTATTCTTTTGTTAGCAACTGTGAATGAGAGTTCACTCATGATTTGGCTCTCTTTATTGATATATGTAGGAATGCTTGTGATTTTTGCACATTGATTTTGCATTTTGAGACTTTGCTGAAGTTGCTTATTAGCTTAAGAAGATTTTGGGCTGAGACGATGGGGTTTTCTAAATATACAATCATGTCATCTGCAAACAGAGACAGTTTGACTTCCTCTTTTCCTAACTGAATATCCATTATTTCTTTCTCCTGCCTGATTGCCCTGGCCAGAACTTCTGATACTATGCTGAATAGGAGTGGTGACAGAGGGTATCCTTGTCTTGTGCCGGTTTTCAAAGGGAATGCTTCCAGTTTTTGCCCATTCAGTATAATATTGGCTGTGAATTTGTCATAAATAGCTCTTATTATTTTGAGATACATTTCATTAATACCTAGTTTATTGAGAGTTTTTAGCATGAAGGGCTACTGAATTTTGTTAAAGGCCTTTTCTGCATCTATTGAGATAATCATGTGGTTTTTGTCATTGGTTCTGTTTATGTGATAGATTACATTTATTGGTTTGTGTATGTTGAACCAGCCTTGTATCCCAGGGATGAAGGTGACTTGATCATGGTGGATAAGGTTTTTAATGTGCTGCTGGATTCAGTTTGCCAGTATTTTAATGAGGATTTTCACATCAATGTTCATCAGGGATATTGGCCTGAAATTTTCTGTTTTAGTTGTGTTTCTGCCAGGTTTTGGTATCAGGATGATGCTGGCCTCGTAAAATGAGTTAGGGAGGATTCCCTCTCTTTCTATTGTTGGAAATAGTTTCAGAAGGAATGGTACCAGCTCCTCTTTGTACCTCTGGTAGAATTTGGCTGTGAATCTGTCTGGTCCTATTTTTTTTTTAATTGGTAGGCTATTAATTGCTGCCTCAATTTTAGAAGTTGTTATTTGTCTATTTAGGGATTTGACTTCTTCCTGGTTTAGTCGTGGGAGGGTGTATATGTGCAGGAATTTATCCATTTTTGCTAGATTTTCTAGTTTATTTGCGTAGAGGTGTTTATAGTATTCTCTAATGGTAGTTTGTATTTCTGTGAGATTGGTAGTGATATCCTCTTTATCATTTTTGATTGCATCTATTTGATTCTTCTCTCTTTTCTTCTTTATTAATCTGGCTAGTGGCCTATTTTGTTGGTCATTTCATAAACCAGCTCCTGGATTCACTGATTTTTTGAAGGTTTTTTTTTGTGTCACTATCTCCTTCAGTTTGCTCTGATCTTAGTTATTTCTTGTCTTCTGCTAGCTTTTGAATTTGTTTGTTCTTGCTTCTCTAGTTCTTTTCATTATGATGTTAGAGTGTTGATGTTAGGTCTTTCCTGCTTTCTCTTGTTGGCATTTAGTGCTATAAATATCCCTCTACTCACTGCTTTAAATGTGTCCCACAGATTCCGGTACATTATGTCTTCATTCTCATTGGTTTCAAAAAACTTCTTTATTTCTGTCTTATTTTCGTTAGTCCTTCAGGAGCAGGTCGTTTAGTTTCCATGTAGTTGTGTGTTTTTGAGTGAGTGTCTCAATCCTGAGTTCTAATTTGATTGCATTGTGGTCTGAAACACTTTTAATGATTTCCATTCTTTTGCATTTGCTGAGGAGTGTTTTACTTTCAATTATGTGGTCAATTTTAGAATAAGTGCAACGTGGTGCTGAAGAATATATATTCTGTTGATTTGGGATGGAGAGTTCTGTAGGTGTCTATTAGGTTTGCTTGGTCCAGAACCGAGTTCAAGTCCTGTATATCCTTGTTAATTTTCTGTCTTGTTCATCTGTCTAATATCGACAGTGAGATGTTAAAGTCTCCCACTATTATTGTGTGAGAGTTTATGTCTCTTTGTAGATCTCTAAGAACTTGCTTTATGAATCTGGGTGCTCCTGTATTTGGTGCATATATATATTTAGTGTGTTTATACTTCTTTTGCATTGATCCCTTTACTATTATGAAATGACCTTCTTTGTTTCTTGATTTTTGTTGGTTTGAAGTGTGTTTTAGCAGAGACTGGGATTGCAACCCCTGCTTTTTTATTTTTTGCTTTCCATTTGCTTGTTAAATCTTCCTCCATCGTGTTAGTTTGAGCCTATATGTGTCTTTGCATGTGAGATGGGTCTCCTGAATACAACACAGCGATGGGTCTTGACTCTTTACCCAGTCTCCAGTCTGTGTCTTTTATTTGGGGCATTTAGCCCTTTTACATTTAAGGTTAATATTGTTATGTGTGAATTTGATTCTGCCATTTTGATGCTAGCTGGTTATTTTGCCTGTTAGTTGATGCAGTTTCTTCATTGTGTCGATGGTTTTTGCCATTTGGTATGTTTTTGCAGTGGCTAGTACCAGTTGTTCCTTTCCATGTTTAGTGGTTCCTTTAGGTGCTCTTGTAAGGCAAGCCTGGTGGTAACAAAATCTCTCAGCATCTGCTTGTCTGTAAAGGATTTTATTTCTCCTTCACTTATGAAGGTGAATTCAGCTGGATATGAAATTCTGAGTTGAAAATTCTTTTCTTTAAAAATATTGAATATTGGCCCCCACTCTCTTCTGGTTTGTAGGATTTCTGCCGAGATATTCGCTGTTAGTCTGATGGGCTTCCTTTTGTGGATAACCTAACCTTTCTCTCTGGATGCCCTTAACATTTTTTCCTTCATTTCAACCTTGGTAAAGCTGATTATTATGTGTCTTGGCGTTGCTCTTCTCGAGGAGTATCTTTGTGGTGTTCTCTGTATTTCCTGAATTTGAATTTTGGTCTGCCTTGCTAGGTTGGGAAAGTTCTCCTGGATAATATCCTGAAGAGTGTTTTTCAACTTAGTTCCATTCACCCTGTCACTTTCAGGTGTACCAATCAAATGTAGATTTGGTCTTTTCACAAAGTCCCATATTTCTTGGAGGCTTGGTTTTTTTTCCCCCTCTTTTTTCTCTAATCTTGTCTTCTTGCTTTATTTCATTGAGTTGATCTTCAATATCTGATATCATTTCTTCTGCTTGATTGATTCAGCTGTTGATACTTGTGTATACTTCACGAAGTTCTCATGCTGTGTTTTTCAGCTCCATCAGGTCATTTATGTTCTTCTCTAAGCTGGTTATTCTAGTTAGCATTTCGTCTAACCTTTTTTCATGGTTCTTAGCTTCCTTGCGTTGGGTTAGAACATGCTCCTTTAGCTTGGAGGAGTTTGTTGTTACCCACCTTCTGAAGCCTACTTCTGTCAATTTGTTAAAATCATTCTCCATCCAGTTTTATTCCCTTGCTGGAGAGGATTTGTGATACTTTGGAGAAAAGGCATTCTGGTTTTTGGAATTTTTAGACTTTTTGTGCTGGTTTCTTTCTATTTTTGTGAATTCATCTACCTTTGGTCTCTGAAGTCAGAGTCCTTTTTGTTGATATTGATACTATTCCTTTCTGTTTGCTAGTTTTCCTTCTAAGAGTCAGGCCCCTCTACCTTTGGATGGGGTCTCTGAGTGGAGTCCTTTTTGTCGATATTGATACTATTCCTTTCTGTTTGTTAGTTTTCCTTCTAACAGTCAGGCCCGTCTGCTGCAGGTCTGGTGGAGTTTTCTAGGAAGTCCATTCCAGATCCTGTTTGCCTGGGAATCACCAGCAGGGGCTGCAGAACAGCAAAGATTGCTGCCTGTTCCTTCCTCTGGAAGTTTTATCCCAGAGGGGCATCGGGTACAGTATTAATGTTTTTGTTTTTACAGAAGGAAAACTATTTCCTATTTTAATATACTTTAAAAAATGTTATCTTTGTTTGTTTGTGTTTATATAATATTGGAATGTTGTGAACATGAATTAACTATTCTTGATTCTGTTTATTTTGCTTGCTAAAAATAAGACGCAAACCAGAAATAATGTCAGTGTTTATTTCAGGATATTCCTGTAGGTCAATTTTTATCAGAAACGGTAGTCTGTTCACCTGGGAAGAAACAGTTTGTTTATTAAATAAAAGTTTACTTATCACAGTTCATTAAAAAATGCTCATATTGGTGAGGTGCAGTGGCTTATGCCTA
Organism: Ateles fusciceps; assembly: GCA_036589455.1. Taxonomy (NCBI): domain Eukaryota; kingdom Metazoa; phylum Chordata; class Mammalia; order Primates; family Atelidae; genus Ateles; species Ateles fusciceps. The sequence goes on along the minus strand of JAZHEH010000065.1, from coordinate 30,833,919 downwards.
TAATCCCAGAACTTTGGGAGGCAGAGGTAGGCAGATAACTTGAGCTTAGGAGTTCAAGACCACTCTGGCCAATGTGGTGAAACCTTGTCTTTACTGAAAATACAAAAATTAACCAGATATGGTGGCAGGCACCTGTAATCTCAGCTACTAGAGGCTGAGGCAGGAGAATCGCTTGAACTCAGGAGGAGGAGGTTGCAGTGAGCTGAGATCTTGCCACTGCACTCCAGTCTGGGCAACAGACTGAGACTCCTTCTCAAACCAAAACCTAACCAACCCCCTCACGTTGCTGTCTACCAAATTGAAACTATTCTATCACAAATTATGTTCAATTTTAACCAATTTCCTGCCTCAAAAATCTTGCCCTAAACCACCTAATCCCAGAACCACTCCTGATTTATCTTTTCTGAGACACTGCTAATATTCTTTCAAAGGAATGTTTTCACTATTATAGTGAGTTCAGATAAACTTGGTTTATTATCAAGTTGCTTAGTGAGATATTGGTGGGTTCAACAATCAGAAACAGTGATGTCCAGTAGAACTTTATGCAGTCATAGAAACATCCAATATGGTAGCCACTAATCACCCGTGCACTTAAAATATGGCTAGTTAACTAAGGAACTAAGTTTTAATTTTATTTAATTTTAATTACTTTAAATTTAAATTTAAATGTACACACATGGCTAAGGTCTATCATTTAGATAGAGCAGATCTGGAAGTTCCACTGTCATTCTATTTTTCAGATCAGGCTGAAGAATGACCATGAGGGAGAGTTGAGAAATAAGACCATTTTCGTCAACAGGAATTTGATAAGATTTTAGACCATGTTGACCTAACCTAGTTGGTTGTTCCACGAAGATTTTGTCTGGGAGAGATAAAGCTGTAAACCAATACATAAATTCACTGTTTGCTTCAGAACTTTCCTATAGATCAATTTATTGGACACAATAATCTGGTGACCAGGGAAAACTGCTCCCTTATCAAACAGGGTCTTATTTTTCAAGATTTGCTTCAAAACTCTCACTGTGCTATGTCTACCAATCCTAAATGATTATAGCAAAAACTTTTATCCAGTCCTAATCAGTTCCCTGTCTTGAAAGATCTACCTTAAATCACCTGGGCTCAGACCTTCCTGTCTTGTAACTATCTCATTGTTGATAGCCTTCTTTTGAGATACAACTAAAACATTCTCAAGATGGTGTTCTTCTTTAGTGCAGAAATTCCAAATAAAGTTGGTTTTGCTATATTAACAAGTTGTTGGGTGACATTTTTGGAAGTTTAGCAAAAATCTCTATAAACATTTTTAGAAAAAATAAGGTTACCATTTCTTATAATGTTTAAATTTAATGTGTTGAGATTACTTCAGAAGTTTAGAAAAGTTCTGATTTTAGAGATCGAGGAAAATTATTATTGATTTAAAAAATTTCTCTTTAAAATTTATTTAAAAAGCAAGTATGTTATGAACGTTGAATAAACCAGAACTGTTGGCCTATGAGGGTTAAGTAGCATTTTTTGTAGTGGTAAGAAATTATTTCTAATCATTAAAAAAAAGTTCCAAGTTGTAATTTAGGTGAAAAAAGAATCAATTGCTGTGGCTTATTCAAAGCCCAAAATTTCCAAATAAAAAACAAGAAAAAATGTGCAGGCTATTGTGGACAATGTGAAGAGAGATATTGAGAGCAAAATGAAAAGAACTTTAAAACATTGAGTATTAGAGGGCATTTAAAACAAAGATAACATTTGGGAAAAGGTTTGATTGAGATTGGTTAAAATTTGGTTAAAAGTTGGTTAAAATTTGTCTTCTATCTATCAAATTGAGTATTGATTTTGTGCATGTATATATATTGTGCTGACTGAAAATAAAATGTTGAAACTTAAGAGATTTGGAAACTAGAATAGGGGAACAAAAGAGGGCAGTTGGGTGACCTAAATTTCAGTTAGAGACTACTGATTGTAAGTAATAAAGGGACTACTTAGATTTCAAAGGAAAATTAAGAAATTTAGCTATGTGAAATAATGCCATAACTGACTTTAAATCAAAGGAATATGGATTAGTTACATTGTACTTATTTTAAATAGGAGTTATATAAACTTACTCTCTTATTTTTATTTTTGTCTATGCTGTGCCATTCCAAATGTTCTGACTGTGTTAGGAAAGAAAACCATTTAGAGGAACTCTGATTGATTAAAACAGCATTATGACTAGTATTCTTGGTGTTTTAGAAACTAGAACACATTAGTAAAACTTATTTTTTGAAAAATAATATAAATTTGGTCATTTACTGGCTTAGCAGTGATTTTCATTTTAGTGCAATTATGCTTATATGCTTCCTGAAAGATTATTGGGTATCACAACATACTAATTTTATAATCTCTGACTCTCAAAATATCTCTGAGATAGAAACAAAAACTTGTTATACTTGTAATGACGTGATCATCATTGAAGTCTATAGATTGTACATATTATACACAATAGAAGTGTTTTGTAAATCCCTCTCTGTATTTTCTTCATTGTTGATATATGTTGTCAGCAAAAGTATTATGCAACTGGAAAGCAAAACTGCTCTTTATAGATGCCACATTTTAGGGACTGTGAACAGAATCACAAATCAGTGGTACCATATGCTGACAATACCTCTTTGGTAGAAAGCATCTCTATTTGCCATGATTATGAAGAATCACACTTTTTATGTTTCAATACTTGAGAATAATTACAATAACCAGCAATTCAAGCTTTTTTTTAAAAAATTGGTTTGTTCTGCCTTCTATCCTGTCATGTCATAGAATGATTACTAGTTCCCAGTAGGGCTGCATACTGCGTCATTTATGATCAATGTGACAGAAAGCCTTCCTTCCCACATCAGGATCAAAAGTTTTTCTTTGAAGCATTCAGATGAGTTGACACAACATATTAATTGGCGTAGGCCTGGATGATCTGGTCCCGTGACTGTCGGATGAAGAATGGAATTAACAATTTCCCAGGCCAGTATAGAATTCATTCCTAGAACTGGGATCATTAGCTCCTATCCATGGATCTAATGGTACCAGGAAGGGATATTGGGTGAACAATCACAACATAATACTGTCTGTCTCCAAACTGATGTCTATGATGCTTCTCTAGAATTAAATGTTGACCTTTCTCTTCTTTCTGTTTATTGAAATACTTCTCATCTTGTAAAGATAAAGATTATTTTCTTGCTACAAGATGCCTTCTTCAACTCTTAATCCTCATTCTATATTTTCTCTGTTGGACTTTTATTTTATACCATATAATATGCAGCTAGATTATATGCTGCTAATTAAAGTTGACTCAGCTAATTTTTAATAGGTTGAAGGCACAAATAAATAACAAATAATACTCTTATTTTTACCCTGCACTTGTTTCACCATGTTAGCCAGGATGTTCTCGATCTCCTGACCTTGTAATCCGTCCACCTTGACCTCCCAGAGTGCTGGGATTACAGGCATGAGCCACTGCGCCTGGCCTCCTATCATTATTAACGGAGAAGACAGAAAGGTGGCATTCGAACACAAGAGGGATTTTTTTCTCTTTTGTTTGTACCTTTTGTTTTTCAAGCCAATAATAGTCTGCTGTTTCTACTCTGAACCTAACTCTGTGAGGCACAGCAGAAAAAAAAGGGAGGAAAACGAGACGTTTTTCTGCTGTTCCTCACAGAGAGGTTCAGAGTAGAAATAGCAGACTATTATTGTCTAATTCTTAATGGTTCAAAACACAGCATTGCTAATTATTGCTATGTTGTTGGCCATTAAAATTTTAAAAATTATAGGGGTTATATTTGGTTTTATCTTAAAATGGTATCAATTTTGGTTAAAGAAATCCATTAAAATTTTAATTTAATCACATAATAGTCTTAGCTTCTTATATTTTAACTAAATATATATTACAGAGGAATGAAGGCTATATATGAAATTATTTTAAATTGCAAAAAGATTCTCAGCTGTGCAAGAGTTGTTACTCAGAGTCTCTTGAGTGCTTAATAAATATTTGGTCTTATTAGTCTCTAGTTCATGTTTGCTTATCCATTGGAAAATTAAAATAAATCTCCTAATTTTCATAATGATTTTATAATATATCAATCTTCTTTGTAACTCCTCTGAGAAAGGGTGGTCAATGAGGCATTCTGTAAAATAAGGTTAAAGGTTTTGTGATTTTAAATCTGCATATTAAGCTCATAATTCCAAATGCTTATGGTTTTCTCGTGTTCCTTCTAATGGCTGTATCGTTTTATTTACTCTGCTTAATGTAACTTCTAAATAAATTATGAGTTCTCATAATCTTTCTCTAAAATGTGATGACTTTGAGTCATAGAAAAATGATTGATGTGTTGTAAATTATTGTTCTTAAGAGTAGGGATCTTGGAGCCACACAGCCTGTGTTTGAATCCTAACTGAATGACATTAAACATTAATTGGATGACACTGGGCAAGTTACTTAACTTCTCTGGTGTCTCAGCTTTCTCATTTGTAGACCAGTGATAATAGTGCCTACATCGTAGGATTCTCATGAGGGTAGAAGTTTAACTTTATTTCTGCATATGAGTTGTATGCAAAATATCATCATAGAATTACAGAATTAGAAATGGCAAAAACTATTTGCTCTTTATTGAAAGGTGACTATCCTTAAGTACTACTTAAGTTAGCATAACTTGTAAGTATACAAGGGAATCTTTTTAGAATTCAAAGGAGCAAATACAGCTGTCAGTCACTAGGTCTGGAAGCAGGATTTGGAAAGCAGCAGAAATCAAGGCAGCTTCTCTTTCTCTCTCTCTCTCTTTCCCTGTTTCTCATGGGCTATAAGGACTCTCTGCTAAGCATCTTTCTGTGTGTGTCTGTTTTAAGATACTCTGATTTTGCAGATACTCTTCCTTTGCTCCCTTTGCTCATGAGCCTGACATAGCTACCTTACCTTGGTACTGCATCCTCTATCAAGTGAAGTGAAATGCCCAGCAGTGATAAACTAGTGTTCTTGTATCCTTATAACTGATATTTGGGAGAAATTATAATTTGTCCAGCTCAGATCAGTTACCCACAGTCATCTACTAAGCTATGCCAAGGGGAGGGGTAAGGCAGCCCCCTGTCCATTCAGAAGGGGGTTTGGGGCCCCCTATTCCTAGAACAGGCATTGAGTAACAAGGAAATTGACTAGCAAATACTGGTTAGATCTGTTTTGAAGATGGACTTGAACATTTAACAAAAGCAATGTAAAAACAAAGTAAAGAATATCTGTTAATTCATTTCCAAATTAAGTTATTTTTAAAGTGAATGACATACATTTTCACTAATCACCTTTCCATGTGTCCCTTTAGCCTCATTTCTGGCACATGACTTGGAGGATGGTGGGTGTCCTGTCTCCCCACTTACATCACAGGGTCAGGGCATGAGTAAAAATGGAGGCCCAGATGTCTAAATATTTAAAGTTAGAAATCAAATGAACAGACTATTGAATAAAATATGTTTTATCCTATTTCTTTGACAAATGGACCTTTATAATTATTTGAAAGGCCAGATTTAAAGTTAGGAATCTCAGACTCCATGAAGTTCTATGCTCAAATGAGATGCTTACCCATTTTTCTTTCAACTGCTGGCTCTGTGAGGGACTTATGCCCACAAATGTGCTCAAGTTGGTTCAACTGTCCAAACTCTTTCCACATCTCCTACAATCAGCCACTTCTCAGACCTATGAAATGCACAGCTGCAACACAATCTACCCTGAGGAGAATGGAACCGAGGCAGAAGCTTTTGCAGGCCCTAGAAACTGACTCTCAAAAGTGCAGAGCCCAGGTCAGTGTTCCCTCTTACCTGAAACTAAAGACAGTCCACGTGGTGAAAGGAAGTATATATAGCCATGAGATTATGATTCCAGGTGTCAATGAGATTTATCATTGAATGAAGATAAGGAGGGTATTTAATTTTCATAAAGTGGGAGGTTTATGTCATTAACCAAGAAAGGTCAGAGAACATTGATTGTTAAAAATGGAGGTTTTACTTTTGCATTTAATAAATGCAAAATATAGAAAAATATTAATAAGCTGTTTCTTAAAGAAGTCTGAAGCACATGAAATGCAACAATTATACTTCTTGATATCAATGTTTAAGAAAAAAGTTAATAACTTAGAAGACATAAAAAGTGAATTAGTGTTTCATGGAAAACAGAAAAAAAAGCAGGGATTACAACCCTAGTTTCAGGCAAAACAGACTGTAAAGCAACAAAGATAAAAAAAGACAAAGAAGGGCATTACAAAATAGTGAAGGGTTCAATTCAGCAAGAAGAGGTAACTATCTTCAATATATATGCGTCCAATACAGAAACACCTAGATTTATAAGGTAAGTTCTTTGAGACCTTTGAAGAGACTCAGACTCTCACACAATAATAGTAGGAGACTTTAACTCCCCATTGACAATATTAGGCAGATCATCAAGACAGAAAACTAAAAAACATATGCAGGAGCTGAACCCAGCTTTGGATCAAGTGGACCTGATAGAGCTCTACAGAACTCTCTACCCAAAAACAACAGAATATATATTCCTCTCGTCACAACACAATACTTACTTGAAAATTGATCACATAATTGGAAGTAAAACACTCCTCAGGAAATGCATAAAAACAGAAATCATAATAACAGTGTTTCAGACCATAGTGCAATCAAATTAGAAGTAAAGATTAAGAAATTTACTTAAAACCACACAACTACATGGAAATTGAACAACCTGCTTCTGAATAAATCTTGGGTAAATAATGAAATTAAGGCAGAAATCAAGACATTCTTTGAAAATTATGATAACAAAGAGACAATACACATATCAAAAAGCTAGAAAAATCTCAAGTTTATCACCTAATATCTCAACTAAAAGAACTAGAGAGATCCCCAGAGCAAACAAACCCCAAAGCCAGCAGAAGACAAGAAATAACCAAGATCAGGGCTGAATTGAAAGAGACAGAGACATGAAAAACCCTTCAAAAAATCCACGAATCCAGGAGCTGGGTTTTTGAAAAAATTAATAAAGTAGATAAAATGCTCGCTAGTCTAATAAAGGAAAAAAGAGAGAAGTTTCAAATAAACACAGTCAGAAATAATAAGGGGGGATATCACCACTGACCCCATAGAAATACAAATAACCATCAGAGACTACGATAAACAACTGTATGCACATAAAACTGGAAAATCTAGAAGAAATGGATAAATTTCTGGACATATACACCCTCCCGAGATGGAACCAGGAAGAAACTGAATTCTTGAATAGACCAATAACAAGTTCTGAAATTGAGAGTAATAAATAGCCTACCAACCAAAAAAGCCCAGGACCAGATAGATTTATAGCTAAATTCAACCTGAGGTATGAAGAAGAGCTGGTACCACTCACAATGAAACTATTCCAAAAAACAGAAAAGGGGGGGACTCCTCCCTAACTCATTCTATGATCCCAGCATCATCCGGATACCAAATCCTGGAGGATACAACAACAAAAAAGAAAACTTCAAGCCAATATCCTTGATGAACATTAATGCAAAAATCCTCAACAAAGTACTGTCATACTGATTCCAGCAGCACATCAAAAAGCTTATCACACCACAATCAAGTAGGCTTCATCCCCAGGATGCAAGGTTGGTTCAAAATATGCAAATCAATAAATGTGATTCATCACATAAGCGGAACTGAAGACAAAAATCACATGATTATCTCAATAGATGCAGAAAAGAACTTCTATAAAATTCAACATCCCTTTGTGCTAAAACTCTCTGTAAACTAGGTATTGAAGAAACAAACCTAAAAATGATAAGAGCCATATATGACAAACCCACAGCCAATATCATACAATGGGAAAAATCTGGAAGCATTCCCCTTGAAAACCAGCACAAGACAAGGATACCCTCTCTCACCACTCATATTCAACACAGCATTGAAAGTTCTGGGTAGGGCAATTAGGCAAGAGAAAAAACTAAAGCTTATTAAAACAGGAAGAAATGAAGTCAAACTATCTTTGTTTACAGATGACATGATCCTATGTCTAGAAAACCCCATTGTCAGAGCCTGAAACTTCTTAACCTGATAAGCAACTTCCTTAAAGTTTTAGGATACAAAATGAATGTGTAAAAGTCACTAGTATTCCTATACACCAACAACAGGCAAGCCAAGAGACAAATCAGGAATAAAATTCCATTTACAATTGTCACAAAAAGAATAAAATACCTAGAAACACAGGTGACAAGGGAAGTGAAGGACCTTTTCAAGGAGAATGCAAACCACTGCTCAAAGAAATCAGAGGACACAAAGAAATGAAAAAACATTCCATGCTCATAGATAGGAAGAATCAATATTGTGAAAATTGCCATACTTCCCAAAACAACTTATAGATTCAACGCTATTCCCATTAAACTACCATTGACATTCTTCGCAGGATTAGAAAAAAAAACTATTTTAAAATTCATGTAGAACCTGAAAAGAGCCTGAATAGCCAAGACAATCCCAGCAAGAATCCCAACCAAGACAAAAGCTGGAGGCATCAGGCTACTTGACTTCAAACTATACTACAAGGCTGTAGTAACCAAATAGCTTAGTACTGGTACAAGAACAGACACATAGACCAATGCAACAGAATAGAGAACCCAGAAATAAGACCATACACCTACAACCATCTGATCTCTGACAAACCTGACAAAAACAAGCAATGAGGAAAGGATTGCCTATTTAATAAAGGGTGTTGGGAGAACTGGCTAGCCATATGCAGAAAATTGAAACTGGACCCCTTCCTTACACCATAACAAAAATCAATTCCAGATGGATTAAAGTCTTAAATGTAAAACCCAAACTATAAAAACCCTCAAGACAACCTAGACAATACCATTCAAGACATAGGCACAGGCAAACATTCCATGCTGAAGATGCCAAAAGCAATTATGACAAAAGCAAAAATTGACAAATAACATCTAATTTAACTAAAGAGCTTCTGCACAGCATAAGAAACTATTGTCAGAGTAAATAGACAGTCTACAGAATAGGAGAACATTTTTGCAATTTACCCATCTGACAAAGGTCTAATATCCAGCATCTACAAGGAACTTAAACAAATTTATAAGAAATAAACAACCGCATTAAAAAGTGGGCTAAGGACATAAACAGAAACTTTGTAAAAGAAGACTCACATGTGGCCAATAAACATATGAAAGAAAGCTCAATATCACTGATCATTAGAGTAATGCAAACCAAAACCACAGTGAGATAACATCTCACACCAGTCAGAATAGCTATTACTAAAAAGTCAAAAAACAACCAATGCCGGTGAGATTATGGAGAAAACGAAATGCTTATACACTGTTGATGGGAGTATAAGTTAGTACAACCATTGTGAAAGACAATGTGGCAATTCCTTAAATATCTACAGGCAGAAATACCATTTGATCCAGCAATCCCATTACTGGGTATATACCCAAAGGAATATAAATCATTCTGTATAAAGATACATGCACACGTATGTTCATTGCAGCACTATTGACAACAGGAACGACATGGAACCAAACTAAATGCCCATCAATGATAGATTAGATAAAGAAAATGTGGTACATGTACACTATGGAATACTATCCAGCCATGAAAAGAAATGAGATCATGTCCTTTGCAGGGACATGGATGGAGCTGAAAGCCGTTATTCTCAGCAAACTAGTGCAGGAACAGAAAATCAAATACTGCATGTTTTCATTTAAAAGTGAGAGCTGAATGATGAGAACATGTAGACAATGGGGGGGAACAACACACACTGGGGTCTATCAGAGGGTGGGGGGGTGGGAAGAGGGAGAGTACCAGGAAGAATAGCTAATGAATGCTGAGTTTAATACCTAGGTGATAGGATGATCTATGCAGCTAATCACCATGGCACATATTTACCTGTGTTACAATCCTGCACATCATGCACATGTACCCCTGAACTTAAAATAAAAGTTTGAAATAAACAACAAAAAAGTACATTTTGGAGCAGAGCCTTTTTCTTTCATCTATCTCCAGATTTAAGACTCAGCTCTTTCTAAGAAATTACGTACCTTGAAAGTCCATTTACTTCTGGAATAAATGAATGTATATATTTTCTGGAGATTTAAGACTTTAGCAAATATAAGAAAAATATGAATCTGAGTAAGTGATTTAATATTTACCTTTTTATTTTAAAAAATATTCTTCAGAAAGTTGCTAGGGGAAAAAAATCTGACCTAATTAAATAATAATTTCTATATGCTCCCTACTTACTTTTCAGAGCTGCAACAGAACTATCTTTTTCAATGTGATGTAAACACTCTCTCCAGAGTCACTAAGAAATTAAGAAAACCTCATTTATTTTTCTAGGGCCCATTAACAAGTCTATATTTTATTTTTTTTCTTCTTCATTTTCAGCTGCACTTTGTTAATAAGAAAAAGCTAACATTTTTTCTAGCAATCAAAATCCATTCACAATACTGATTTCCAATTATTTAAAGAATGAATTGCATTTTGCAATTTTGGCTGGTTTAAAAAGTGAATTCAGTAAATATCTTGCCTGGAAAAGAGATAATAGGTTCATTATGGCTATTGTCCCTTAAGTCAGAGTTACACAACCATAGTTTGTTTAATCCTTTTCTTTTTCTTGCCCTTGGTAAAGACATTTCATTAACATTTTAACTTACAGGGAAATAAATTATTTCAGTTTGGAGCTTTAATAACCTACCTAGAGTATATTTTCTGTGAGCCTGCATTTTTTATAAAAAAGAATGTGAACAGGTTTTAACATTGGTTTTAATTTTGCATTCTTAACAATGTCTACTGACTCACCGAAATTTTGAATACAGTTTGAGCCATATTTATATTTTAAAGAAAGACCAAACCATTAGCTACATGGACTCAGGTTACAATAGAAGCAGATTCGTGTACCAGGTTTTATTCTGATATAGTGAAATAATATCATTCAAATGCAATCTGGTCATGAGTATCCCTCAAATCACCCTTATTTAGGGAATTTGCCATGAAACACTGCCATTTCCTTTCTGTTGTATAGGGAGGGTACATGCCTCTGTCATGGACAGGTTTACTGGGTATCAGTCCTGAATTTGGTAATTAAAAAAATTTTATAATTAAAAATAATAAGCAAAATGATCTTTTATAATTCTTTTTGGAGACTCTCTTTAAAATTAACTTTAAAAATAAAATATCCAGATTTACTAAATAGCCAAATTAAACATCAATGACATTACAATGTACAACAAAAAGGAATTTAGCTATGACCCTAGGTGAGGAGAGCCATCTCAGCATTTGTCCCAGTGTCTTCCACGCTTGTTCTCCTCTTCCATCTTCCCCCATCTTTTTTATATGAATTGGTTCAGTGTTTACTCAATGCTAGTTATGTAACTGGGGTTTGCTTTTCTGGATACAAATGGATTATGTGTTTGTTTTCCCTTTCTGCTGCAGTCACTCTACTTGTTAACGTTCTTTTTTCTGCTCCACTTTTTTTCTTCTTCTTTATATTAAATGACTCATTTTCACTTCGGAGCCCCATCATGCTGTGGCCACTGCTGTTCCTTTTATCTGCGCTCACTCTTTCAGAACCACTTTCACAAGCTCACCCTCATGCCTGTTGAGTTGCACAAACTTGCCCTGAACTCTCTGGACTTTCCCTCTGTGCTGTTTATCTGGGCCCAGAGGTTACAGGTTTTGGGACCAGTTATCCTGTAAGGAGAGAGCTTCTGTCACTTGTTCCCTAAAGGGGACATTCTTATTTGTGTTATCCACCATGTAACATTTCATGTTCTCTCTGCAGTTTAGGTAGGGGTGCCTACTAGCCAGTTGAGTCATGTCATTTTGGACACTGGTCCAGTCACTACATTATCCCATGGTCATTGATCCATATTTTCCTCTTTTGTCCTCTCTGAATGATATTATAGAAAGAACTATATTATCCCTTTAAGGAACTAAAATATTTATAGAGAAGAATCTAGCTGTCAAGAAACTCCCTCAAACCAAACTATGACTTTATAATGCTTTCTGGTCTTTACCCTATACATCTTCATTGTAGCTAGGAGGCAGGTTTAAGGAATTATCCTTCAAAACTTTATAATTTTAAATTACTTATTGCTCACTGCATGTAAGTTGCTAAAGATCAAGAATTATTAAAGGCTTACTGTAGGTTTCAGTGAGTGTGAAATACAAATAAAATTTAAGTGAAAGCCTCAATGACTACAAATGGTCATAATCAGCTTGATTATTCAGTAAATATTCAGCATATATTTATTAAGAATTTTTAAGATAGTAGTTTAGATGCTGAATATATAGCAGTGAATGAAATAGACAAACTCTTTGCCTTTGTGTAGTTTGCATAATAGTCAGGGGGGACAAGTAAAAAACAAGTTGGTATATAATGTCAACTGGTGAATATATGGGGAGGAAAGAAAAGGATATCTTAATTAAAATAAATAATATGTTGAGGTCAAAATTTCTTTTTGCAACCTCGCTACCAAATACAACTTCTATAAGCTACTCCTAAAACATGAACATTGCTTTGTCATGTATTGTGTAATGGAATTTTTAGATCATAAACTTCATGCTAAAATATACCATGCATAGGAAGAAGGCACAAATTATAAACGTGCAGCTCAGTGAAGTTTTTTCATTAATGAACACACTGGTGTAACCACTACTCAGATAAATAAACAGAATAATTACCAGTAGCTCTTCCCAGTCACTAACATCCTTTCCCAAAAGCAGCCACTATTTTTACTTTATGTCACTAATTCTGTATGCTCTTAAACTTTAAATAGATGAAGTTATATAGTCTGTGTTCCCTTGTATTTGCTTTTTTTCTTTCTTTGAGATTATCAGTGTTGTTGTGTGCGACAGTGTTTTCCATTCTTACTGCTATTTAGTTTTCCTTTGTATGAATACAGTATAATTTATTAATCCACTCTACTGTTAAAGAACATTTGTGTTGTGTTCAGTTTTTGAGTAATACAAATAGTGCTACAATAAAATTCTTACAGATTCCTTTTAAAATTTTTTACTCTTTTTTCCTAGGGAAGATCACAGATGGCCATATAAATGTCTTTTGATGAACATATTTTAACATCTACATTTTTGCAGTGTATATACATAAAAGTAGCAGTGCTTCATCATAGGTTATGCATGTGTCTAGCTTTAGTGGATATTGCCAAACTATGAGAGTCACATTCTTGGAACAGGGTATGAGAGTTTGAGTTATCCACATTCTGATAAATACCTGATGTGATTCTTTTCAATTTTATCTATTCTCATGTTATCGCACAAGTTTTACTTTGCATTTCTATGAGGAGTAATGATTATGAGAACATATTCACATTTATTGTCCATTTTAGATCATCTTTTATGAAGTGTCCGTATGAGTCGTCTATTTTTAAAACTGAATTGTCTATTTTTTCCTTATTGTTTTATTTTATTTATTTTATTTTTAACTTTTATTTCAGGTTTGGGGGTACATGTGAACCTTTGTTACATAGGTAAACTCTTGTCATGGGGGTTTGTTGTACAGATTACTTCAACACCCAGGTATTAACCCAATACACAATAGTTTTTCTTTTCTGTTCCTCTCCCTCTTTCCACCCTCCCCACTTCAAGTAGACCCGTGTCTGTTTCCTTCTTAGTGTTCTAAGTTCTTATCATGTAGCTCCCACTTATGAGTGAAAACATGTGGTATTTGGTTTTCTGTTCCTGCATTAGTTTGCTATATATTTTTTCTTATTGTTTTGTGGGAGCTTTAGGTACAAGTTCTTTGATGGCCAGATAAATAGAAAATGTTTTCTCTCATTCTTTTTTTACTTTTTAAGGTGCCTTAAAAAAAAGAAGTTCTTAATTATAAGGTAGCTCAATGGATAAATCTTTTCTTTCATGGTTAGTACTTTGGAGATTCTGTTGCAAATGCCTCATATAATATATATAGTACAATAAAATACAATATAAATGTCCTATGTTATTTTTTAGAAGCTTTTAGTGTTATACACTCCACTCAAACTTAAAATACATCTGGAAGAGATTTTCTTGACTGTGTAATGTAAAGGTCAAGATTTACATTTTTCCTCATGTAGGAATGTCATGGCCCCAGCATCATTTATTAAAAAATCACCGTTTTCTACTACATTTTAGTAGCTACAGTTTATTTAAAAAGCACACTTTCTACTACCTTGCACTATTACTACCTTGTAGTGGCCTTTCTCATAAATTGAGTGACTATATATGTTTTGTTTGTTTCTGTATTCTGTATTCTGTTGTATTTGTCTATTTATCCATCCCTCAGTTCCTATTACACTGTCTGCAAGAACAAGTACTCTGATTTTGATCTTTTCAAAAATGAATGTTTGCATTTGCATTTAAATTTAAATATTAGTGAATATATATAAATATATATATATCTATAAATGCACATGTATGTACAGGCAGACAGACAGACACTCATGCACTCTGAAAGTTTGATTACAATTGCATTCAGTCTATAAAATAATTTGAGAACAAACTGCATATTCACAATAGTAAGCCTTCTAACCAGCAAACAAGGTATTATTTAGACTTTTTTTCCAGTCTCAGTATTATTTTGTACAAACATCCTCCAAATCTTTCATGAGATTTGTTCCTATGAACATTAAAGTTATTTTTAATGCTATTTTTGTAAAATGCACTGTTTTACAATTTTTATTTTCTATGTGCTTATTGCTATTTTACACATTTCAATAGATTTTTGTATGTTGAACTGGCTTCATTTATTTATTTCGAGACAGATTCTTTCTCTTGCACCCAGCCAGGCTGGAGTGCAGTGGTGCGATGTTGGCTCTTGTGCCTTAGCCTTTTGAGTAGCTGGGATTACAGGCACGTGCCGCCATGTCAGCTAATTTTTTTGTTTGTTTGTTTGTTTTGTTTTGTGGTTTTGAGATAAGGGTTTCACTCTGTCACTCAAGCTGGCGTGCACTGGCAGGATCTCAGCTCACTGCAACCTCTGCCCCCTGGGTTCCAGTGATTCTCCAGCCTCAGCCTCCCAGGTAGCTGAGACTACAGGCATGAGCTACCAATACCAGGCTAATTTTTGTATTTTCTGTAGAAACAGGGTTTTGCTATGTTGTCCAGGCTGGTCTCGAGCTCCTGGCCTCAAGTGAGCCACCATCCTCAGTCTCCCAAAGTGCTAGGATTTCAGGTGTGACCTACTGGATCCAGCCTGGGTTTTCTACATATATAATCATGTCATCTATGAATATAATTTTATTTCTCTCTTTTCAGTTCTTATTCCTTTTGCATGTCTTACTGAGCATACTAGGTTCTGTAGAGTATGTGGTGATAGCCTTATATTAGTCTGTTTTCACAATGCTATAAAGAAATGCCTGAGACTGGGTAATTTACAAAGGAAGGAGGTTTAATTGACTCAGTTCCCCATTGCTAGGGAGATCTCAGGAAACTTATATCATGGTAGAAGGTGAAGGGGAAGCAAGCTTGGGCCTTCTCACATGGCAGCAGGAGAGAGTGAATGAGTGCAGGAAAAACTGCCATTTAGAAAACCATCAGATCTTTTGAGAACTTACTTACTATCAGGAGAACAGTATGATGAACCACCCCCATGATCCAATAACCTTCCAGAAGGTCCCTTCCCCAGCATGTGAGGATTACAATTCAAGATGAGATTTGGGTGGGGACACAGAGCCAGATCATATTAACCCTGTAATATTTCACTGTTTAAAATGATGTTTTCTTTAGGGTTCTTTAGAAGCATATAATCAGATAAAATTAATTTAGAATATTACCAAACTTTAAAGAAAAGATCACAAATGATTGTTCAGCATTTATTGAGATAATCATATGTGACTGTGCCTTCCTTTTTCCCTCCTAATGTGGGGAATCACATTGATGTTTCAATGTAAAACCAAACTTTCATTCTTGTAATAAATCCAACTTGCTCTCAATGTATTGTACTTTTTACATTATTTGGATTTGAAATGCTAATATTTTGTTAATGATATTGGCATTTATATTTATATGAGTGATAAAACTATAATTCTTCTGTCTTGTAATATCCTTGTCACATTTTGTAGGCATTATGGATTTGGATATTGTTTTCATAATCCAGTATGTCAATTTTAATCTTTTTGTTAGATTATTTAGTCTGTTTAAATTTAATGTAATTACTGATATATTTGGGCATACAAATACAAATGTGTATCTATGTATGTGCTCTCTTACTGTTTTTCATTTGTCCCATCTGTTCTCTGGTAAAACTCTACCTCCTATCCTTGATCTTCTTGAGCATATTAATTACAATTACTTTATTTTATTTATTTATTGTTAAACATTTTAATTTTAATTTTAATTTTTTTTGAGACAGATTCTCATTCTGTCTCCCAGATTGGAGTACAGTGGAATGATCTGGGCTCACTGCAACCTCTGCTTCTGGGTTCAAGCAATTCTGGTGTTTCAGCCTCCCAAGCAGCTGGGATTACAGTCGCACAGCACCATACCCAGCTAACTTTTTTTTTTTGTATTTTTAGTAGGTATGGAGTTTCACTATCTTTGTCAGTCTGGTCTTGAATTCCCGACCTCAAGTGATCTGCCTGCTCGGCCTCCCAAAGTGCTGGGATTACAGACACGAGCCACCGAGCTTGACCACAATTATTTTAAGTTCCATTTTTAGTAACTCCAAAATATGAATCACCTATGAATTCCTTTTAATTAAATTACTTTCCCTATTCTTTGTCTTCCCTTTGCTTCTGGTAACTTTTTATTGGATGCTAGATTTTTTGCATTAAAAATTGTAAAGATTCGGATGATACTATGTTTCTCTAAATAGGACTTGTCCTCTGGAAAACAGCTATATAGAAGCAAATTACTTCAATTTAATAAAGGAACAAGGTGTCTTAAGGTAGGTTCAATGTTTGTAATACTCCGTTTACTTCTTGTTTGCATAGGTTTCTGGGATCTATCTATCTAGGGGTCCCCCAAATGTAGTCTGTGATGTTTGCTAGCCTTTCTTTCTTGGGACAACCTATAAAAAACTTTGCTCTTCTTTATGGTGACTTTCTCCTTAACTTTTTACATTGCTACCATGCACAGCTTAAGATTTGGCTTTTTAGACAGAGTCTCACTCTTGTTGCCCAGGCTGGAGTACAATAGTGGGATCTCAGCTCAACTCAACCTCCACTTCCTGGGTTCAAGCAATTCTCTTGCCTCAGCCTCCTGAGTAGCTGGGGATTACAGTCATGCACCATGAAACCCAACTAATTTTGTGTTTTTAGTAGAGACTGGATTTCTCTATGTTTGTCTGGCTGGTCTCAAACTCCTGACCTTAGGTTATCTGCCCGCCTCAGCCTCCCAAAGTTCTGGGATTACAGGCATGAACCACCATGCCTGGCCTAAGATTTGGCAAATATCTTGAGGGGAGAATCAGTGTAGCATTTTGGGCTCATTTCTTCTGCTCAGATTCTTGTTCTCTCAAGTCCTGGCTGCCTGATCAGGCCTAAACTCAAATTCTTTATTTCCCCCACCTCCTTGAGACCATTTGAAAATTTTACTCACCCACTAATGTTTTCTTCTTTTATTGACAAGCCCCAGTGTCCTAAAGCTTTGCCAAATGCCTCAAAGGGGAATATTGATACACGAGGTGCCAAGTTCATGAACATAAAGAAGGGACCAACAGACATTGGGGTTTACTTGACATTGGAGGGTGGGAGGAGAGAGAAGAGCAGAAAAAAAAAACTAGTAGATATTAGGCTTAATACCTGAAATATGAAATAATCTGTACAATGAACCTCCATGACATGATACCTGCATAACAAACCTTCATATGTACCCCTGAATCTCAAATAAAAGTTAAAAAAATTTTTTAAAGATGTCGAGTTCACTCTAAGAAGCTGCTTGTTTCTTTGGGTTCTTGTCCCCTTGAGGCCTGGCTGATTTCAATCTCTCCAATACCTTGAAAATAGTTTTTATTTTATGTTTTATTCAGCTTTTCTAGTTTTTTTTTTTTTTTTTTTGGTGTGAGTGTTGATTTGCTAATAGCTACTTTGTCATAGCTAAAAATGAAAGTTGTAGTGGCATTTTCTATATAGATAAAAATGATCTAATGACAGATGGTCATTAATCTAGTACTTAGAAAAAAATACCCGAGAAATATCTTAATTTAATCTTAAAATTAAAAATAAAGGATTGAATAGCTGAAGAAAGACTGAGATATTAGGCCAGGGAAAGTGTGCTACAGTTAGTAATTCATAAAAATATGGAGGAGATGAAGATTATAATTATTCTTCCTATATGAGAATATTAGACTGTTATCAAATATAAGCATTAACAAAAAGGTTGAGTAGGTTGTTAATGATCTAATCAAATTTAACAGACTTTTTTTTTTCCCCAAAGTCTTTTGTAAGAAAGGCTTTCATTTTCTTGCTCTTGAAAAAGAACTACCAATTATGGATGTTGATTTTATTTTATCTGTTTTCAGTAAGAAAAAATCACAACTTTTTCTGTAGTATTTGTCAAGGGAATGCATGTTTATAACTCTGCAAGAAAAGCGAGAAAGTTCTTACTATAGAATGTCCTGCCACCAGTTTTGGTAACATGTGTTTTCAGACCTGTGAAGAACAGATAAAAATAAAATCACAACCTCAATCAGGAGCAATGTAAGTCTGAGAGAAATTTGAACAGAGTCAACTGTTATAGCTTATATATAATGGAATATTACAGACTTACATAACAGAGAAACAGAAAATAGAAAACAATAATGTACATCAGGGCCAGACTTCATAACCCCCAGATGGTTTTACTCTCTGTTGGCTATAGATCCCCTGAGACTGTATGTCCTACAGGGTTTGGGACTAAGAGGAGCTATGCTTTTGCAGGAGGGAAATGCCAATAAGTCACCTAATTATGATAAGTATTTCTACATGTAGCTTTTAATAGTATCTTTAAATACTGCTTTCTATATGCAGGGATTGAGATGAAAAGATATGTGAGACTGATTACCATCTAGCACACATGTAAAAACAGAGAGATTTTCTCGAATTTGGTGGGTGACTTAAGCTAATAATAGCTTATGAAGAATGGAGGGGCCAATACAATCTGAAGTTTAAGAAAGGCGTTATCAATAAAAAATGGAGCATAATTTTCTAACCTACTATATCAGTTGAGTCCTGTTCAGCAAGCATCTATTGAGCATTTATTATGTACCAGATAATGTATTTTGTACCAGATAATGTATTTTGTGCTGCATACAAAGACTAATAATTTATGGTTGGGTGTGCCTTGAAGAAAGGTTTTTCAGCCTCGATGTTACTGACATTTTGGGCCAAATGTTTCTTTCTAGTGGGAGGCTGTCCTGTGCATTGTAAAATGTTTAGCAGTGTCACAGGCCTCTACCCAGTAAATTCTAATAGCACTCCCCCTGCTAGTTGTGACAACCAAAAGTATCTCTATACATTGCCAAATGTGCCCCAGAGGGCAAAATAATCCTCGATTGAAAACCATTGCCTTAAAGAAAGTTAAATCAAGTGGAAGACACTGAGGACTAAACAGATAATATAAATAATGCAAAAAATGTGGTGAATGGGGAATGCAAATGTGCTTTGGGAGCAAAAAAGAGGTATGAAAAATAATTAACTGTTTTAGATCCAGGATGGAATGCAGGGAAGGTTATTGGAGGAGTATAAATAGATTTTGAAGTATAAGTGACATTTTAGGTCTTTCACAAATGAGAATCAGTATATGTAACAAGAAGCAGAATGAAACTCGAAATCAAACTATCTGGATTCAAACCTCAGCTCCATTTTTAGCTGGATATATTTAGACAAATTACTTTCCCCCCCCCCCCAATATTGCCTCAGAGGAAAATTAGAGTATCTCCCTCAAAGTTTGTTGCACAAATGGAATTAGAGAACCATGTGATGTGCTTAGCTCAATGCCCACCTGTAATGAGCACTCAATAGCTACTGAATAGATGTTATCCTTGTTGTTGTTGTTAATAACCTCACAGAAATTCTCTCAAAAAGATATATTCTAAAAGGATATGGTAAATGTCTGCTGCTATTGCACCCAAATCAAAGTCATTATGCAGATAAGTCCCCCAAGCTTAAAGTTACATAGTCCTATTTAGGGATATGCCTGCATGTGTGTTTGTGTTTTCAGCTACATGATTTTTCCAATAGGAAAGCCATTTAGAAAGGAGCATTTGCCACAGAATTCAGCTAAGAATCCTGGCTACAGGCAAGAATCCTGCAAGACTGACTGGAGAGGTTTTACATGTGAATTTGAAAGAAATGCTGTCTTGTTTTTGTTGCATACTCCTTAAATAGAGGGATTAAAGAAGCATTCTAAAGAATCTGAAAATTACTAAGTAGGGCTTGACTGCAAAATTGGAAGGAGAAATGCAGAGACTCAACAAGCACATTTACTAAGTGAGACTTGACCATATGTTGCCTTCAGGACAATTATAATCACTGAGCCAGACAAAATTCACCTTGTACTCGGTTACCTAAAACAAGCTTTCTGAGTATTTCTGGTTCTGTCACTTTTAGCTGAAATGTGGCCAATTACTGTTTAAGGGACCAAAGGAAATAGGTCTTCCTTCTGTGACTAAGACCTATGAATTACAATGTGACTACACTAGGAATTACATTACGAATTACAGTGTGAATTATAGTATGCAGACTATCTGGGAAAACTAAGTCTTTTATATAACTGAGTAGCATGAAAAATCTAGAACCATAAACAAATGATATGGCATCTAACATGTATAAGGTCTAGATATATATGCCCTTTGGCCTAATGGATTTTCTGAATAAGCTAGAGCTATTTCCTTTCTCTATTTATAGTTCTTAGATAGACTACTATTTTACTACTAGGAGTAAGGCAGGTGTATTATTTTCCAATAAATTACATGCTTTTGTTAAATATGATTGGCCCATTACACAATGGATCTTTATCAGTTTGCATATCATTCCCAGTTTTCATATTATTCCCATCTGGAGGCCAATAAATGACAGATTGAACAGTCTTGAAGTGGGTTGCTCCTGTTTATCTTATGGTCTAATTAAGCTCTTAGAAGAGTTACAAAAGGTAACAGACACATTAATTAAATGCTTTGAATATTACCAGTATCTTTCTATGATGTCACAAGCTGGATTGCCTCAAAATATCCCTGGAAGGTTCCAAGTGACTATACCCAAACTCAGCTTTCTATCGTTAGTTTCCCAAGGGATTAATGACTTTTATCACCAGCTTCCTGTGGGCTGAAGGTCCCCAGTTTCTGGCTTTCTTAGACAATTCCATTCATAGCTGGCACCTCCAATCTGGACTCCAGTGCTTCAATATGGCAGCTACTGGCCACATATGACTGTAGAGCACTTGAGCTAAAGCTAGTCTAAACTGAGATTGCTGAAAATGTAAAATATACACTGTTTTATTTTAAAGATTTTGCATGAAAATATAAAGTATCTCAATAAGTATTTAAATTGGCTACATGCTAAAATGATTATGTTTGGATATATTGAGTTAAATAATCTATTTTGAGTTAAATAAAATAGATTATTAAAATTAATTTTATCTACTTTTAAAGTGTGTCTACTAGACATTTAAAGTCATGCTTGTGGCATATTTTAAGTTTCTATTGGATAGTGGTGTTATACATATTCTGTTTAATTTTTACCAATGATGTTGCTCTCACCTTGTCCTACAAGAAAAGAAAGTAATAGGTCGTCATTTTCCTGAGCACTGACCCATACTACATGTTCAGCAGAGAGCCTTGATAGAGGTAAGACTCTCTGAGAGAGATTTATGCCTTTTTCTTGTGTTTGCTTTTGCGGATCAGCTTACTCCTTTCAAGGTTCCCCCCCCCCCCCCACTCCCCATTATCTTTTTCTGAAGAGCAGATTGAAGGTAGCTTTTAAGCTACAGCTAGTTTAGCTCTACTACTAAGGCATCACTTTCTGGAACCTTGTCAGATCCTCTGGATGTTCAAAAACTTTTCTCCACACTGACTGGTTGAAACTAGAATGTCTCCCAGCCCTGCCTGAGCTTTAAAACTTGTTCAGTTGGATCTTGATAGCTTTTTGCATTACCCTGTCCATGCACAGCTTGTTATTTATTTGTGGACTCAAGGAATCCCTGTGCAGATTACTGGATCTGTTTTTCTGCATACCTTCCTTCTCTATGGGAGTTTGTACCACAAATTCCAACCACCACACTCTCCTCAAACTCTGACTTCTAGTTTCTCAATTCAGTGAGACATCCGTGCTCTGTTTGGTTAAATCATTCTTGTGTTGTAGCCCTGAAAAATGACTCTACATGGAAAGCTGTGGCAATAGTCAGTCCTACATCATTTATTTTTCTTTCCCCAGGACTCACAGTCCTCTGTTGCCTTTATTCCAATCTCTGGAAACATTTGTTTCCTATAATTTATCTAGGTTTCTAGTTGTTTAAAGATGACAGGGAAAGTTCAGTACCTAATCCATCATGGTACGAGCAGAAGTTCAGTTAAGAATTTTAATTCAATATTTCCTCATTAATTGTTAGTTTAATATCCTTTTATTTTTCTTTAGGAGTTGCTATATATTTTATAGCCTGCAACCTTGACTTATAAAGTGCAATGTAAATTTGTTGTTTTATTACTTGGGAAATGCAAGAATCTTAGAACATTTAATTTAGTCTCTCCTAGACTTTCGTGCTATTTCTATTCTGTCTTTATATTAAACACTATGCACATACACACACATAACATCACGACCTCATTTTTTTAAGACAGCCAATTTTTATTAAGATTTGTTTACATATTTACCCTTTCCATTAGTCTTAATTTTTTTTTTATTGCCATGTTTCCATCTACTATTATTCTTTGCCTGAAAACCCCATGTTGGTATCTCTTTAGTAGAGGTCTGCTGGAGCATAATTCTCTCAGTTTTTATTTATTTGAACCTGTTTTTATTTCACCTTTATTTTTTGAGTAAATTATTGGCTGGATATAGAATTCTAGCTTGGCAGTTATTTTCTTTCAACATTTTGAAGATGTTTTTTGGCTTCTGCTTTTTGTTGTTGTTGTTGAGAAGTCAGCTTTCATTCAATCTTTTTGATTTGTTTAGAAGTAATGTTTCCTATTCTCTCATGATGTTTTTAAGAGTGTCTGTTTATTTTTTATTTTCTGCAGTTTTGCTATGGTATGTCTGGGTGTGGTTTTCTTTGTATTTTTCCTGTTTGGGAATTACAGCGCATCTTATATCTGTACCTTAATATTTTTCATTAGTTTAGAAAACTTTTAGCTCTTGAAATACTGCTTTGCTCCATTCCTCACTCCTCTTGCTGAGATTTCAAGATATGTTAGACACTTTTACCAAGCCCCAAATGTTTCTTAAGCAGTATTCTGTATTTTCCATTATTGTTTATTTTTCTTCCTTAATATGGGTGCTTTCTTTTGACTTACATAAACTTCCATTGTAAATTACAATTTGTAGAGGTAACGTGAGGTTTGAAATGATGACCTCTTTCTCCTGAGAGAATTTACTTTTGCTTCTTGCAGGAAGTTAGGGTAGAATAGGGTACTTTAAACAGAGATCGAGTTGATTTAAAGTTGGAGTTTTGCCTTTGTGAACACTCTTTAGTCAGAGCTTGTCCTTTGATTTTCCCACCTCAAGGTTTTCCTTTGGTCCTTTAGTTTTCCCAACTGAAGGCCTTCAGTATTTTAACCTGTATCTCTTCTCCTTGGCAGGCCCTGAACATAATTTTTGTGTCTTTACCCCTGTGAAACTGCTGAGTGTTCTGCTAAGCTTCTCTGTTTCTCATCTGAAGCTTTCAAACTAGATAATGCCTGCAGGGCAAGAGAGGTTACCAACATTTACCTCACTTCTCTGGGCTTTGCTTTTTCTCTGGGATCATGTTTCCTTAGGTTGTCATTGCTTTGGTAGCTATCCAGTGACTTCAAAGAGATGACTTTTGTGTTTATTCTTGCCTTTTAGATTATTTTTGGTGAGGGTATAGTCTTGAACAGCTAGTTCATTACCGGCTGGAAAAGAGATTCCCTGTGGCTTGGAATTAGAAAGGTGAAGTATAGAACCTGTCTTCTCCAACCAGAAAGGATGCTCCATGAGGTCTGCACTTCGGTCCTTCAGCTCTACTGGATTGTTAGCTATTGTTCAGATTGACCAGACTTTCTCCTGGCTCAGATCCATTGCATTTGCTGTTTCCTATACCTGGAATGCTCTTGTTGTTTCTCTTCATTTAACAAACTCACACCCATCTTGCAGATCTTAGACTAAACATCATTCCATAGTGAAGCCTTCCTCCACCTCCCAAGCTAGGTTAGATTCCCCTGAATTTTTCTCTTACAGTAATTTTCACACTTAGAATTATGAAATTAATTATAATTTAATGTCTGTCTTATCCAGATAGGAATTCGGTCTGCTTCTCCAGATTGTGTTAGCACAATGCCAGTCACAGAGTAGATGTTCCAAAGTAAATATAATCTGCACTAGCATGCTTTAAGCTAGGCTAAAATTTTCTAAAGTGTGTTCTATGACAGAGATGTTCTAAGATCAGATAGTCTTTGGAAAATCTAAATAGCATAACTGCTTTGGGAAAAATCACAATAGACAATAACATATTTTTAAAATTTAGAAATTCCATATTAAACAAAGCTGCTTGACTTTGCTTATTCCTGAGTTTAACATTCAAAAAATAAATATTAATTCTTTAGAATATACTTCAAAAATCATTTGGTTAGATATTGTCTATAAATGGAAACTCAGAGAATTTTTCAATTTTAGGAAAAACAAACTTCATCTCAGAACAAGTTTATATACTGCAAATTCTGGATGAGTGAAATCAAAATAAGAGAGGCTTGAAGGACAACTCCATTCCAGCAATATTTGCAGGACTGGAGTTAAGCTGAAATGGACAAAAGATTTTCTGTCTCCAGTTTACTGCAATCTGTATAGCTCCACAAATTGCACAAAACAGGAAGATTTTAAGCACTGATTTCAAGGGACTGTCCTCATGAGCAATATTTTATATTGAATGGCCTATTTCAGCCACATGCTCTTTTGTAGTCAGGTAGACCCAGCAAATATGTTGTATTTGCCAGATTTGTGTTGACAATTAACTAGCCCTTGCATCAAGAAGAATGATATGAGAAGTAAAATCAGATGGAAGCAGCATTTCAGCTGGTAAATAAAACAATTTTCTTTTCAGAGAATTCCCAGTAGCTAATTGTAAATTGAAAATTGTTCCATCATTAAGTAATAACTAATTTACATTAATTCCTTTTGGCTTTCCCTCTTCTCTTGCTTTCCCTCTGGCTCTTTCCTTTATTTAATGAATTTAGAATTAATCACTCGAAATAAACCATGATTATACTCAATCTGTATAACTGTTCCTTCTCTAGCCCTTCAGCTATTTTTCTTCTCCTTCAAAGTATATTTTCCCCTTAAGATTTTATGCTAAATCTCCTCTCCTACCCTCTATTTCTCTCTTCTATTTCATGCCTCCCTTGTCCCTTTCAATCCACGTTGTTCTTTTCCTCTTTGTTATAAATATTTCTTTGGCTCCTACTTTTCAGAAATGGTATTAGCTTTTATGCATCATGAAATTGTGGGGGGATGTAAACATGATGATGTGGGGCATAGTTGGAACAGCAAAATTAAGCTGAACACAAATAAAAAATGTAATAGAATTAATTTGAACCTCACACTTTTTCCATTTTCTCCTGTTTACATAGACTATACCCTTTAGGATTTCCAACAATATCTTGCTTCAGGATGCTGCCTGCTCCTGGCTGTTGACTCAGCCTTGCCTTATTATTACATTTCCATCCAATATTTTCACACAGGGAGTCTATAGCACCATTTATCATCTGGTGGATGAATCTCAAATGTATGTCTTCATCCATGAAAACTGGATATCCATCTAACCTAAATTTTTGAGATGTTTACATAGTTACTCTAATTGTATCTCAAATTCATTATGTCCAAACTTTAACTGAATATCCATAATACTTTCAGCTTACTACTTGACAAAGTAGAGAATTCCAATTCTCTTTCTTCTTGCATCAAACTTGTTTGTTTCATGATTTTCTTCATTATGTTGTGAAGGACACCATGTTCTCTATAAATTACACTTAATAAATTCAGCGTAAAATTTGTGTTTTTCTCCCCCATTTTTTTGAACAGATATTTAAGTACCGCCTCTGTTTTAAGAACAAACGTTGAGATTCTATACTTAGGAGGTCACAGTTATACTCTCCATAACTTTGCTGTCTAGTGGAGATCCTGGCAGAGAAACAAGTACTTGAGTAACAAAGATAAGCACAGGGTACTATGGGAGCACAGAAGAGGACACTCACCCAGTTTGGGAGAGTCACAGAAGATTTCCTAGAATAGATGATAAGTATCTGTAGTATCCAAAGTTACAAAACACAGGTAAAAATTATTCCAGAGAAAGTGAGGGCAGTGGATGGTAGCAAGAAGAGCTTTTCAAGGAGTAGGAGAAATAGGTAAATATCTGAATACACCACACCCCACCCTTTCTTTAATAGGGAAAGAAGTTGGGGACATGAACAGGGTACTGCACAGGACAAGATGGTCCTTGTGTACCTAGTTAAAGGGTATACATCTTTAAGGAAGAACATCAGTGAATGGTTGGTATGAGGCAGGGCTGTGTGACTGGTTTTGGCCAATGGGGTGTGAGGGTGATTGACAGTGAAAAGTCATTGACTGTGCTATTTTCCAGTCTTTATTTCCCTGCCACATCAAGTGAGGATGTGGGTTTCACATGGTAGAGCTGCAGGAAGATAGAAACCCCACTGTCCTAAGCTGCTCAGTCACTGTACAAATGTCAATTACCCTGGAGGGTGTCTGACATGGAGCAGACAACCTTGCTGAGATTTTGGGATCACTTGTTACCATAGCAGAATACTGACCATCTAATTGATATTCACTCATAGAAAGATATTTCCTTATGCCCAATCTAAAATTGCTAGCCTCCTTTCAGTCATCATCACATAATTCAGAGCTATCACCGTATAAAGCAATCTTTCATTTGTTTATTTTTTATTATCTGCATTTATTTTATATAATATGAACTGTGCAAAGTAATGAACTGTCTCTCTTATATTCCAAAGCTTAGAACAATGCCTGGCACATAACATTAAAAAAAAAAATTTCAAACTGAGAATATTTTTACAGAAAAAAATGAGAAAAGGATGTGGTACACAACTATTTTGTGAATTACTTACAGAAAGAGAAATTTAATTTTATTTCTTACATAGTATGCAAAATATAGAAGAAGAGAGTGAAAGGCTTTATATAGCTAATTTCAGTCAGAGAAACAGAGGCCTGAGCACCAATTTGGGTGTGAAGATAAGAATAAGGGAGTTCAGAATTCAATTAACTTGAATCATTGCTGTTGTCATTACTGATTTTACACCTTGTGATAGTAATAACTTATGGTGGCAGATTTCAGAACTTTCCCTGGTATTTTATAGTTTGTGTGTGTGTCTTTCAGAGGCCCTTCTGTTATTTGTTTCACACAAGTACATTTTCATTCCTGATTTCTGTTACTGATAGGAGTACTGTCCTATTGCTTTTATTGATCTCCCTAAGTTAAGATCTAAAGTTACCATGACAGACAACAGTGTCTTATAGCTTGAGAGTAGATGATGCTAAATAAAGAAACATCCTAGTTTCTGACTCATGGATGATGAATTTTGGAATATAATATAAGGTTGCTAAGCAAAACAAATTAGTGGCATGCCAATGATCACTGTATAATGAATGCTCATTGAAACAGTTAGTCTGTAAGATTTAGCCCTTAAAGTTTAACAAACTTAGAGTTCTCTTGCTGGTTTTCTATCATTATATGAATAAAGTAGAGGTTATAACAGCCTCAAAAATCATAAGGTTCCTATGGGAAATTAAATGGATAGCCCATCTGAAGCACTTAGCATGATAATTGGCACTTAGTAAGCACTCTGTAAAAGTCTTCATTTTCCCCTTTTATCTTCTTCTTTTACTTTTACTTTTGCCCAAGTCCCCACAGCTAGTGAAATGGCTTAAATTCTTACCTAGTATATTTTGAATCTAGACTCCTGTGCTTTTTGTATTGTGCAATTCTGCAGATTACTTGTGTTACCAATTACAAACAAATAAGTGGACACTTTAACACATCTTATATCAGGTGGTTTTATAATCTTTTAGTTGAAATATTGTATTAATGTTTTATTTTGTTGGATTTTTTTCTTCTCAGCATACTATGTAAACTTCACCTAACAAGAGCATATCTCTTTTTTGTGAGACCCACTCTTTTCCCACCACCCATTACATTTAATCTGGTGGGACTGCCCGTTTCAGTATCTTGGCCCCATAGCCACGGATGTGATCATGTGAGCATAAGATCTGTCATAGCGCTGTGTCCTCCTGGATGCAATGGTGATTCCAACAGTTGGGTATGTGACCCAAGTTGAGGTATTGTGATAAAGAGTTTGATTCCATATTTTAGGTTTGACTATGACCACTTTTAAGCCTCACTCCTCTGTCTTCCCTTCTGCTTCTGGGAAAGTTGATAATAAAAAAGCCAGTGTTCTCTCCTTTGGTGATGGTGGATGATTCAAACCACATAAACCCTGACCCCAAGCCAAATAAGCCCCGACCCCCAGCCACATATGCCCCGATTCCCAGCTTGGGAATCCTCACCCAGACCCCCACCACCTAACCACAATACAAGCCTCAAGTCAGTTGCTTTTTCTTGTCTAAAGCCAGCTTGGAAAGTCTGTCCTGCTTTCCCAGAAAACTTCATCATGTAAGTAATAACCCATTTTAATACCTTCATGGTGCATGTGTGGTGCCATCAGTTTTGACATCTGATTCAAACTTTGGGTAAGCATCCATCCTGCTTCTGAAAAATGGCAAAATGCATTATTATGTAGATCTCTTTTTTCACTTGCATTGTGAGCTCTAATGATAGGACCCTGAGCTGCCTGTCACCATATCCCTCACAACATGAACAGGTTTGAGAGAACAGAGCCAACACCCAGAAAGAAGCAGAGGAATCAGTGAGAGTGCCTTGATGTCGTGTGCCTGTTCTAGGGTCCACTCCAAACTTCCCAGTTACAGGTACCAAAAATCACCTTCATAGCTTAAGCTAGTTTTCTGGTTCCAGCAACTTTCAACAAAAAGAATCCAGACTTAAAAGGAGATTATTTAGAAAAAATATGTCAACAGGCTTTAGAAATACAGGTGAGACCCCAAGACCCTGGGCATTGAAGAAAGTTTAAAAAAAAAAAGATTGAGTTGTTCTCTATGAGGCAAGGAAAGAGTTTGTTTTATTTTGTTTTTGTTTGTTTGTTTGTTCATTTTTGCTTTTGTTGCATTGGAATATTAAAGAAGACAAGAGAAGTGTACTACATTGGGGAAATGCCAGGAGAGATATGTGTGAGCACAGAGAGTGGAAGGGACCTTAGGGGAAAGAAATGTCTAGAAAGGATCTTAAAATTGTTAGGTGACTCCTTGTCATGATCCTGACCTTCAGTAAGGAGTTCTATTCTTAATAATGCAGATGTTGCTACTGTGGAAATGCAAGAAGTGACTGTTGAAATTCACATTTGTTTTGCTAAGAAACAAAACAGAGACTCCACCTATAAGAATGCAGAGGAGGCCTCTTACTTCACTGACTACCTGAGGAAGGCTTTCAGCTTGCACAGGCTGCAGATTAGAAGGTGGAATTTGGCGACAATTTTACTTAGAGCTTAAAGGGCAGAGATCTCCTGCTGAGATCTGAGTTATATACAGTTTGGAGTGAATAAGAACAAATCTAATTTGTGGACAACATTATTTGAATGAGCCATTATGAAAACTGTGTATTTTTTTGGTGAGATCTTATGGGTACCATTTAGTAATTTATTTTCTCTATGCACTATGTAATAATGTGGTGACTTATAAAAGTTCATTTTCTTTACATGCCTAATTTGTGTCCATGTCATAACCTAGGTCCTGGGGAAAACTCATTCATTATATGCACAAAAATAGATTTTAAAAAAGCAGCACAGGCAAAATCTATTAAAAAGAGATTTTTTTAAAAAGCCCATAATTTTAGTTTTGTTGTAATTCATTGATATTCATCTAAACTAAAGGTTCATTAATTTAGTGTTGCCATATTTTTGCTAAGTAGAATATTATAGTATTTGTATTAACTCAGTATATCCCAATAATTTTTCAAAGTTTTTAAATGATTAATCATAGTTATTTATGTGAATTTATAAGTTAGTTATTTTTTTATTTTGAAAAAAAACGGTACTTAATAAGCCTATAGAATTAGAATTCCAGAGCTAGAAGGGGCCTTAAATATCGTTCTGTTTCCTTAATTTATACCTTAAGAATTGAGATCCAGAAAAACTGAGTGGCTTGCTCAAACCATGTATGTGGATTTAAAGCCAGAACTTGGGACACTTGGCTCTTGGTCAGGTTTTGTTTCCAACATGGCATTTGCCCCATCTATAAAATGAAGGTGATGGACTATATAATTTTTTATGGTTCTTTTCTCCTCTAATATTATTCAATTAAACATCTAATGATTTAGGTAGTTTCTATATTTTTATATAAACTTCTTAAGTAACTGGGAACAAATAACTACTTATCAGAACACGTGGAACTGAAATGTGTCTGGTGCATAGTGGTTCTCAACATGTTTACGCAATCCAGGAAACATCATGCAGCTGTCAGTAACTCCATTGCTTATTATGAAATAGAACACTTTGTCATCACTCTCACCTGCCATTTTCTTAGCAGGTTGTGTAAGGGACTACATTTTAGAAATAAACAGTTTGAACATGAGAAAGGAGATGTAAAATCAGGCTCCATAATCAAGCAGCAAGATTAAAATATGTAATGCTGATTGCTGAAACACTTCAAAAGTCAGTGGCTTAACACAATAAAGTATTTTTCCTCTCTCATGTTGTAGTCCCATATGGATTATTGAGAGGTTTGGTGTAATAAAATCATTTAGGATCCCATGTAATTTGCAGACTGCTGTTTTGACTTTTTATGATTTAATTTAATTTTATTTTTTGAGATAGAATCTCACTCTGTTGCTCAGGGTGGAGTGCAGTGGCTTGATCTCTGCTCACTGCAGCTTCCACCTCCCGGGTTCAAGCTATTCTCCTGCCTCAACCTCCCAAGTATCTGGGCTACAGACACACACTACCATTGCCAGGCTAAATTTTTTGTATTTTTAGTAGAGACGGGGTTTCACCATGTTTGTCAAGCTGGCCTCAAACTCCTAACCTAAAGTAATACACCTGCCTCGGCCTCCCAAAGTGCTGGGATTACAGGCATGAGCCACTGTGACCAGCCTGTTTGCACATTTTTAAGTTAGTTTTCAAGTTCACATTAGAGTATATACCACCATCAGACTGGAGGGAGGGAGATAAAGAGAAAGAAGAGATACTAATTTTGCTGACATGTTTAATCTCATAGGATCACCTAGAGCAAGTCCTGGGAATTGTAGTTTAGTGATGTGACTAGGAATGGGGAACTGGCTTGGTAAACATCTAGCCAGACTCCTTCCCATGGATCTCTAGGAAAATAAACTTTGAGAAATGTAAAAAAATGTAAACAACATTAACATTTACTGAATCGGATATGAACTGTGCAGTATAGCAGTAGTTCCTAAACTTGCGTGATGATCCTGATTGTTTGAAAAACTTATTAAAAATATTGATTTGTGAGCCGTATACCTGGATCTGTGGAGGAGAGGTCTTGAAATCTGTACTTTTAATGTTTTTCAGGTGACTTTGATCACTGGGAAGTTTCAGAAGCACTGTTTTACACAAATACTACCTTATGTGTAGGTGTTTTTTAATTTTCCATTTTACACATGAGGTTTTTGAGGTTAATTACTTGCTCAAGATCACAGAAATAGGAGTGGCAGAAATAGAACTTGAATTTGATTCTGCCAGACCCTAAAGATGAAAACTTAAACTTTCTTTTATCACTCCATGAGAATTACAACTACTTATTAAGGAACTGATGGACCTCTACATATTTTTTATGTATCTAATATACTTTTTAGTATTTTTATAAATATTGTGATATTGGATTTTTAAATTTTTCATTTCTGAATAACTGGGTATATTCATAAACATAAAAATATGAAATTTTAGGACTAGACATACTCTCCCCTTAATATAAAGAGAAGTTAAACACAGATGTAATTTATTCTCTTGGTTGCTATTAGTCATGAATTTCAGAAACTAAAAATAAATTGATTAAGTTTGGTGGCCTCAAAAGATAGTTGCGGCCATTTCTAGGAAAAACACCCCATCATCTTCCAGGATAGACTGGATGCAGCATAGTTTTCCAGGATAGACTGGATGACTGAATGGCTCGAATCAGTCAGTGATGCTGCTCTAAAAACCGGGATAAACACAGGTAAACATCCTGAGGCAGGAATATCTCACCTTGGTAATGACAAGTAATCCCTGGGAGTAGAAATGTCAGTGAACAATCCTTAGGGATAAAAATTCAAAGGTATGAAGCAACAAACTAGTGGAATAAGAAATCAAGAAAGTAGTTCCATTTGCAATAGCTAGCAACAACAACAAAATACCTAGGAATAAATTTAATCAAGGAGATAGATCTCTACAAATAAAACTGTGAAACACAATGAAAGATATTGAAGAGAACACAAATGGAAAGACATCCTATATTTATGATTTAGAAGAATTAATATTGTGAAAATGACCATATTACTCAAAGAGACTGATTCAATGCAATCCCTATTAAAATACCAATGATATTCTTAACGTAAGTAGGAAAAAAAATCCTAAAAATTGTATGGAATCGTGAAAGATCCCAAATAGCCAAAAAAATCTTGAACAAAAAGAGCTGGAGGCATCACAACACCAAATTTCAAAATATCTTTCAAAACTGTAATAACCAAAACAGCATGGTATTGGCATAAAAACAGACAGATAGACCAATGGAACAGAAAAGAGAATGCAGAAATAAATCTAAAATCAGTTGGCTGTACTTACAGCAAAAGGGATCTTAAGCTTTTTTCATATGCTTTTTGGCTGCCTGCTTCTTTTGAGAAGGGTCTGTTCATATCCTTTGCCCACTTTTTAATGGAGTTGCTTTTCTCTTGTAAATTTGTTTAACTTTCTTAGAGATGCTGGATATGGGACTTTTGTAAGGTACATAGTTTGCAAATATTTTTTTCCCAT
The DNA here is from genome assembly GCA_036589455.1 of Ateles fusciceps. Classification (NCBI taxonomy): domain Eukaryota; kingdom Metazoa; phylum Chordata; class Mammalia; order Primates; family Atelidae; genus Ateles; species Ateles fusciceps. The sequence goes on along the minus strand of JAZHEH010000065.1, from coordinate 30,800,696 downwards.
TCTGTAGGTTGTCTGTTTACTCTGTTGACAGTTCCCTTTGCTGTGTTGAAGCTCTTAAGTTTAATTACATCCCACTTACCAATTTTTGCTTTTGTGGCGATTGCTTTTGGTGCCTTTACCATGAAATATTTGTCCATGTCCATGTCTATGTCCAGGATGGTATTGCCTAGTTGTCTTCCAGGGTTTTATAGTTTTGGATTTTACATTTAAGTCTTTAATCCATCTTTTGTTGATTTTTGTATATGGAGGAAGGTAGGGGCCCAGCTTCAGTCTTCTGCATATGGCTAGCCAGTTATCCTAGCACCATTTATTGTATAGGGAGTCTTTTCCCCATTGCCTGTTTTTGTCAGCTTTGTCAAAGATCAGATGGTTGTAGACATGTTGCCTTATTTCTGGACTCTCTATTCTGTTACATCGGTCTATGTGTCTGTTTTTGTATCAGTGCTGTGCTGTTTTGGTTGCTATAGCTTTGTAGTGTATAGTCTGAAGTTGGGTATGTGATGCCCCCAGCTTTGTTCTTTTTGCTTAGGATTGCCTTAGCTATTTGGGTTCTTTTTTGGTTACATATAAATTTTAAAATACGTTTTTCTAGTTCTGTGAAGAATGTCATTGGTAGTTTGACAGAAACAGCATTGAATCTGTAAATTTCTTTAGGCAATATAGTTATTTTAATGATATTGATTATTTCTATCCTGAGCATGATATGTTTTTCATTTATCTGTGTCTTCTCTGGTTTCTTTGAGGAGTGTTTTATAGTTCTTATTGTAGAGATCTTTCACCTCCCTTATTAGTTGTATTGCTACGTATTTTATTCTTTTTGTGGCAATTGTGAGTGGGATTGCCTTTCTGATTTGGCCCTTGGCTTGGCTGTTGTTGGTGTATAGGAATGCTAGTGATTTTTGTACATTGATTTTGTGTCCTGCTGAAGTTGTTTATCAGCTGGAGGAGCTTTCTGGCCAAGACTATAGGGGCTTTCCAGATATAGAATCATGTTGTCTGCAAAAAGAGATAGTTTGACTTCCTGTCTTCCTATTTGGATGCTCTTTATTTTTTTCTCTTGCTTGATTGCTCTGTCTAAGACTTTCAATAGTATGTTGAATAGAAGTGATGAGCGAGGGCATCATCATCTTGTGTCTGTTTGCAAAGAGGATACTTTGTTTTGCCCCATTCAGTATAATATTGGCTATGGGTTTTTCATGTGATTTTTATTAGTTTGAGGTATGTTCCTTAAATACTTAGTTTATTGAGAATTTTTTTTAATGAAGGATGACTTTTATACATTCATTTTGTATCCTGCAACTTTGCTGAAGTTGTTTATCAGCTGGAGGAGCTTTTTGACCAAGACTATGTGTGCTTTCCAGATATAGAATCATGTCGTTTGCAAACGGCATGATTGATCCAGAAAGGCTTTTATTGAAAGCCTTTTCTGTATCTATTGAGATAATCATGTGGTTTTGTTTTTAGTTCTATTTATGTGATGAATCACATTTATTGATTTGTATATGTTGAACCAAACATATACATGCATCCTGTGCCCCCACAGCTCATGGGCTGTGCCTTCTGGTGGAGATGGCACTGTGTGGACACTGCCAAGATTTACCACCTGTGCCCTCCAGTGGAGAAGTTACTGCAGCTTTCACCACACCTGGGGCAGCTGAGGAGTGTGGCACCAGAATGCAGGGAGTAGAACTTTGGGGCAGCACCTAGAAATGAGTGCAAAGGTCCCCATGCAAGGCATAGGGGACAGAATGCTATCAAAGAGGGGCTTTGGGCTTTGGGCACCTCTTTGATAGAGTTCTGTCCCCCTATGCCTTGGCTCAATATCACTGATCATTAGAAGAATGCAAATCAAAACCACAGTGAGGTACTATCTCACACAAGTCAGAATGACTATTATTAAAAAGTGAAAAAATAACAGATGCTGGTGAGGTTGTGGAGAAACCGTAACACTTACACACTGTTGCTGGGGGTGGAAATTAATTCAACCATTGTGGAAAGCAGCATGGCAATTCCTCAAAAAGCTAAAATGCTGAATTACTCGATTCATCAGTCAATCCCATTACAGCTGCTTCCACCTAGATTTCAAAAAGTGGAGCTGCCAGGAGACTTGGGTACATGACCCAGGCAGAGAGCTGCCAGAAGGGCTAAACCCTTTCAGAAAGCACACACTAGGGAAATGTCCAGTGGCGCCATGGGGACAAGTATGATCCTAAGACCCACGAGCTATAGAGACACCAGTGTGCAATGCCAACCTAAAAGGGTCCCAGTACCTGACTCCAACCCATGAGAGCTATTGTGTGGGCTGTGCTCAGCAAAGCAATTGGTCTGGGGCAGCCTGGAACTCTGGGGCCTACTCCCCCCCATCCCAGTATCAACACAGCAACCACTTTGTGGGCAGATCACATTGATGAAAGGTGATCTGCCTGTTTGAAAATATGTCCTTCCTTCAGAAATTGTTATGGGTTGAATTGTGTAGCCCCAAAAGTCATATTTTGTAGTTCTAATCACTGATAGCTCAGGATGTGACCTTATTCAGAAATAAGGAGGTTTTTACAAATGTAATTCATTAAGTTGAGGTCATGAGCAGGATAGGCTTCTCATCCTTTAAGACTGGAGTCCTTATAAAATAAAGGAAACTTGGACAAGGACATACATGCAGGAAGAACAGTATGTGAAGGTGGAGGCAGAGATCTGGGTGTCATAGCAGAAGCCAAGGAATGCCCAACCTTGCTAGGAAACTCTCGGAAGCTAGGAGGGAGACCTGGAACAGATTTCTTCTCACAGCCCTCAAAAGGAACCAACCCTGCTGGCACCCTGATCTGGTTTCTAGCATCCAGAACTGAGACAATACATTTCTGTTAGTCTAAGGCAGCAAGTTTTGATACTTTGTCACAGCAGTCCTAGTAAACTAATACAGGGACTATAAATGACAATAAGAAACATAAAAATAAAAATAAATATTCCTCCCTTGGGGGGATTTTGAGAATTGTAAAATATAATTGGCAGTCTAGTATAAATGAAAAATCAGACAGGTCTGGATTGAAATCTTACCTATACCATGGTCTGGGTGGTTTCTTTGACCGAGTTATCCAGATTCTCTGAGCTTCAATATCTTTATCTAAATAACAGAGAAATAGTATTTAATTTTTTGATTGTTGTAATGACTGAATGCTATCTCTACTTTTTCAATTATCGTTTTGAAAATGTAATTGCTACCATTCCACTATGGTTTGAATGTGTCCTCCGAAGTTCGTGTATTGGAAACATTTTTTCTCAATGCAACAGTGTAGAGAAGTGGGACATTTAAGAGGTGATTAGGTCATGAGAGCTCCGCCCTCATGAATGGATTAATGTAGTTGTTGTAGAAATAGGTTTGTTATTGAGAGAGTGGATTCGTCATAAAAACAAGTTCAGCTTTTTTCTTCTCTTCTCTCTCTCTCTCAACATGTGATGGCTTTTATCATGTTATGATGCAGGAAGAAGGCCCTCACCAGATGTGACCCCTTGATCTTGGAAATCCTAGCCTCCAGAACTGTGAGGCACCAAATTTCTATTCTTTATAAATTACCCAGTCACACGTATAATGTTATAATAGCACAAAACAGACTAAGACACATTCACTGCTTAATTCACTGCTTAATATGCCTTATTTCACAACAAACCAATGAAGATTACCTTCATTTAGGGAAGAGATATTAGATTTATGCATGGGTCATGCTCTTTTAAGAGCTCTTTGTAAGCATAAACCTGTCATCTAAGGCAAAAGTCACAAACACTATACCTCTCATTTCTTGGATTAACTGCCCAGTGAAGAACATATGTCTGTTACATTTACTTTTTATCATATCATATCATATCATATCATATCATATCTGTGTGTGTGTATATATGCATATATATTTGCAATATGCTGACTTCTATATAGGAGCTTGAACCAGAAGTATGGCTCCTTTATTTTTCAAGTATCTCTAGCAAAATTATTAAGTAGTGATAAATGATTAACATGGCATTAAATCATAAAATGACTAGGATTATACCTAATGTAAAAATAGCAAACCAAATGAGAAAATAATCTGTCAATTATTATTATTATTTTTTTTGCAAAAAAACCATATACATTTATTTATAGGTCTTAATACAGCAAAATGTAAATGAAAATTGAGAACATTGCTCATTAGGCCAGCAACTTTAAAATTACTTAATCTGAAATATAAAATAGAAGTTCTTCATAAAAAAGACATGTGAAGTTTACCTTACCTTATGGTTTATACTTTAAGAGTACATTTTATCAAAATCAGTAACCAGGCTTCTTTCATGTTTAACTTTAAATGAACATAGTATAAATGATTATCTTTCTTTTATTTAGTAGCAAAAAGAGTCAATAATTCTCTCACGAAAGATACTAATTTTATTTCCTCCCAACTTGGATTCACCATAAACATGATCCACAAATGATATTGGAACCTCGCCAATAGTGTAATTCAACTGTCTTGCCTGAACAATCATCTCCATCTGGAAGACGTAGCCTTTAGAAACACATTTTTCTATTAATTTCTCTAGAACTTCTTTTCGGTATAATCTGAAACTTTCTGTTAAATCAGATGCTCCTGGTCTCAGCAAAATCTGAGTTAAAAAATTAGCCCCCACGGCTGATTATTTTTCTTTTCAAATCCCAGCCATATACACCTCCATTTCCTTTGTAGCGAGTTCCAGAGACAATATCAAAATTACCTTCCTTTTGCTTCCTAATGAATTCAGGAATAAATTTTGGATGGTGTGAGAGATCGGCATCCATAATAATTATGTAGTTACCTGTGGCATGTTTCATTCCATGAATATATGCAGTTCCTAGTCCCAACTTTTTCTCTCATGGTCTTAGAAGAATTCTGTCTGACCCATAGGTCTTCTCCAACTATTCAGCAACATCCCTTGTTCCATCTGGGCTTCCATCATCTATGATTATAATTTCATAGTTGATTCCACTCTCGGAGAAGCTTTTCACCAGCAACCACATAATAAGTGGCAGGTTCTCGCACTCGTTGTAGGTGCGTAAAAGCACCGACTATTTGTCCTGTCGTGTACTGCGCACCTCCAGCTCCCACCAAGACCTGGGAGGACTACGACTCACTTCCAAGGATGCCATGCCAGAAGTGTCTCCATCAATTATTTTTTACAGAAAAGACTTTCTCTCTCACACAATATAAGAAGTTATGGTATATTTGGCATCCCCCTATTATTTAAATTTTGATTTATGTTTATTTGTTATTTCACTATAATCCTCGACTATAATATTTTGGAGCTTGTATTTTAAAATAATTGCTAGTCTAAAGAAAAAAATACTACAGGAAATCAAACTATTATTTAAATTTGATTCATGTTTATTTGTTATTTCACTATAATACTTGACTATAATATTTTGGAGCTTGTACTTTAAAATAATTGCTAGTCTAAAGAAAAAATACTATAAGAAACCAAACAACTTTTCTGCTTCATTTAAAGAGATAATTATATATAACTTTCATGAAACTATGGTATTAATGATTTATCTGTAGACTATAATCTCGTTTCAGGATTATTCTATACTCATTATTTCTCTTTGTAGAACCCAGAACAGGGACTTGCACAAATCACGTGCATAATAAGGTTTGCTGATGATAGTGCAGGTCACTCATACTACTTATTTAATTTGCAAATATCTTTAAAAATAATGTATTTCTTTCATTGATCCTGTAATTCTTATTTTGAGTATGTGAATGTACTATTCAGAAAACTGGAAAAAAACATCCCAGTAGTTTCATTCTTACATGGTGATTATATATTAATACTAAAACTCCAAAATTATCTATACTAAGTAAAACTTATCCATTGCACAGGAAATGAATGATTTTGTACTTGTGAGAAGTTCTGAGAACTCAGCAAGCCTTGAGCTAAATGGTATGATGGAATATGGATGATTATCTCCAGCTGTGGAACGTCTCTTCCAATCCCAGGATCTCAGGACCCTTTAAAAAGAAGAAGAAATGCCTGAGCTTAACTGTTGGTTCCCCCATTATTATATGAAATTCTATAAGATGTGGCTTGGAAGTTTACATGACTACATTTGGAAGCAGTTTGGTGAAATTTATCTGTGATGCATTTCAGTGGTTCAGTTGTTAGCCTCATCTATCCTGTTTACAAGAGTACGTTTGGAAGCAGTTCATTTGGTGAACTTTATCTATGATGTGTTTTGGTAGTTCAGTTCTTAGCCTCATATATCCTGCTATGTCCTACAAAATGCACATTGGCAATTTAAAGACTGTTTGACATTCTGCTTTTAGAGTACATGAGCCATGTCATTTGAATTATGAATGACCATTTGGTGGTCTTTTAATTCCTCAGGATACTTCGTTCCCTTGACATAAGAAACAATCTTTAAGAGGATAATTTCCTTGAGAAATAGTAGTAAGTGCACATGGTAGTAGTTTTCTATCATTCTGCTTCCTAAATGATTACCCTTAAAACCAATCATAAATCCTTACCTGAGTGAGGGCAATGAGTGCATTAACAAAGCACTCATCAGATATTAGTATATGGACTATAAGACAATTTTTGCCTTATTTTTCAAAAGTGACTAACATCTAAGAAAAAAGAGTATGAAATAAATTCTTATCTTGAGAAAGTTGCTTCCTGATAGTCACATCTTCAAATTTTAAAGTAGAAAAAAATTCTATAGTCATAGTTACATTTGGGAAATCAACATTTGATAATAAAAGCTCTATCAATTGCTAAATAAATGGAATGTTGTATAAGAGGAAAAGAAGCCCTGGGATCTTCAAATGCTTTATATTAAATTGTACTTGGTAGCACATTTATGTGCAGCATTTTATAGTAGTTTATGAAGCTGTATCTTCCAGTCCTCTTGGTTTTCAGGACCTGAGCAAAATTTTACTTATTTCTCTAGACCTTGAGCAGCAGTTATAGAAAATTAATTTATCTATCACCTTTTTGATAATATAGCGTAAGGTTCAAGACACTGGCTATGAAGTTAGGCTGCCTAGGTTTGAATCTTTATTAGTTTATTGTTGGCTATATATGATCTTAGGCATTTGCAAGTCACATAATCTCTTCTGTCACCTTATCTGTAAAATAAAGATATCATCAGTGCCTATTTCATAAAGTTTTATCAAGATTAAATGAGGAGAAAGCATATAAGTAAAGTTCTCAGGATAGAGCTTGGCATACAATAAGTGTTCAAACATGTGGGACACTCCTTTCAAGCCAAGGAGCATGAAAATGATCAAGGTGCAAAGAGAGTAAGGAAGGCATCCCTTAGGATTTGTATTTCTCTTTGCTTCTCTCTTGCTCATCAATAGTTCAGGGAGCTTCTCAGGAAGCCACAGCAGATATTACCAGAGATGTCATATAGAGCTGAAAGTGTGTTCAGAAAAACCAGAGTGCTGCTTTTGTGTGTCAGTAACCACAAATGCAACACTGCTATTGTCTGCATAAAAATTGGTAATGTCAGCTAGGCTCCTCAGTAGTTAAATGATACAATTAGAAGAACTGTTGAACATACTTTTTACAAAATGGAAAAAAAAACTTCATACAAGATCTAGCAGAGCTAAAATTTAAATACCCAGCTCGATTAATGTGCTTCTAAATATAGCTCAGTTTCTTGTTATTTGCATGGCTCATCTTCCAGCATGAAGATTAGCATGTGCTTATATCCATAAAATTGGCAGGTATTTAATTTACAGTGACTGGGTTTTTAAATTTAAATGTTAGATTTAATAGGCTAGATAAAATGTAACAATTATTTATGAAAAAATTAATTGAGTCTGTTGTAATTCATTCAAGTAATGCTCACGATACAGGATAAATGGGAAGTCAATCTTTTAGAATCTATTACTTTACCTTTTTGAGTAGTTTCACAGTTCTTCAGCACAGTTTTATGGCATAGTCCTTATTTAACAGACATACATATTTAAGCACCTTACGTAGAAGATATCATTGGAAAAAATTGAAAATCTAAGTTATGATGGATATTGAGATCTATCCTATTTTGCTCCTTAAATACCAGAAAAAAATATAATCAATTAATTCTTTAAACAAATCTTAAAAGGGTACTTCTTAAACCCATTTTGCTAAACTGGCTTCTCTCCTACAAAACTACTAAGCAAAACACAAACTCACTTGAAACAAATTGCTATAGCAGATGCTCTTGGTGCCTGATATGGTTTGGATCTTGTCCCAGCCCAAATTTCATGTTGAATTACAATTCATGATGTTGGATGTGGGGTCTGGTGGGGGGTGATTGGATCATGGTGGTGGTTTCTCATGAATGGGTTGGCACCATCTTTCCGGTGCTGTTCTAAAGAATTCTAAGATGTCTTTCAAGCTCCTGGCCCCTGGTGTACCCACTCTTTCTTACAATTATTTAATCAAACAAGAATGTAGGTGCTGTTGTGAGGAGATTTTTCAGTGCAATTAAAGTCCTAATCTGTTGACCTTAAGATAGGAACACTATCTCACCTAATTACATGAACCCTTTAAAATCAGAGGTTTTTTTCCACTGCTGGCAGAAAAAGAAGTCACTAAGATTCATTCCTACTGGCCTAAAAGAAAGCAAACATCCGTTTTGTGAACTGCCTGGGGCCCTGGGATGTGCAGGTCAGGAGAGGACACCTGGCAAGGAAATGTGGGCAGTCTCAGTGGGAACTGAGGGCAGAACTGAAAGTGAAACTTGAGTCTTAAAGCTAAAAGATGAATTCTGCTAATAACCAATAAGCTTGGAAGGGAACCCTGAATCCAGATGAGAACCACAGTCCTGGCCAACACCTTCATTTCAGTCCAGTGAGACCCTGATCAGAGAATCTAATTATGCCACACCTGAACTTCTGACTTTCAGAAACTGTGAGCTAAAAAAATGGGTGTTTTTTAAGCTGCTGCCTGTGGTAATTTATTGAGCAGCAACAAAAAACTAATACACTAATGTGCAACTGTTGTGAATAGTTCTATGTGAGCTCAGACACACCTCAAACCGGCATCATCCTACCTTAAGGATTCACTATGTGTCCATCCTCTTTCTACGCCAGGGTTTTCTCCAACGGGTAGAAGTATATTTGGCCCTGTGCAATTACAGCTTGGAAGTATAAGGGACTCGATACTCTAGGCACCACTAATCCAATGGAGGGTAAAGTCAGTAGATGAAAGTTCCAGCCTAGTGCTCCACATGTTTCACAGAAGTCCTGGTACAGCTGAGCCTCGATTCCTAGAGCAGTGACCTCAACTGCTAACCATCTCACCATTTTAACTTATCCTTCTTGTCTCATTTTCTTTCTGCAGTAAACTTTCCTGCATGCAAGTTCTTCTCTCAGACTCTGTTTTCAGGGAAATCCAATCTAAGAGAGTTGCAAGCCTTTTAAATGAGCTAGATAAGAAGCAAGCAAATCTCCCTACCCCCTCCCCCCAGCCCCTTGAGTACTACATCTCTTGCGATTCTTATCAAGAGATGCAGTACCAAAGATAAAAAGAAAATGTCTCCTCAGCAAATCATAAGAAGAAAATAATACTTTCAGATTGAAAGAGTCAAAATTAGATGATTTCATGAAATATATTCTGAAAAATTCTGGAATCAGCATGTGTTATCACTTGTGCCAACTCCCAAAACAATGATCATTCTGAAATGATCAATTTATTTCATATGAAGAATGCTTCATATTTATAAAGTACTTTCATCTATATTATCTTTTTATTTTCACAACAATCTAGATTATGTTTTTAGTGCTCCAGTGATCATAGACTATTCTATAGCTTGGAGGAAGTTAAAAATTATTTTTGAGCAATAGGTATTTTGTAGTTGTTATTTGTAGTTGTAGTTGAAATTTTCTTCTTATGATTTAATCATGTCTTGTATATGCAGTTGAAATTTTCTTCTTATGATTTAATAATGTCTTCCAAAGAACGTCATTTAAGCCCTTCTTCATTTTAAAATTGTTACATGTTATGATACAGGTAAATTTTTTGTTATCTAGTCTGCCGATTCTATGATGGTTAAAACATTCTTTCAATAGGGTGGGCGCAGTGGCTCATGCCTGTAATCCCAGCACTTTGGAAGGCCGAGGCAGGCAGATCATGAGGTCAAGAAATCAAGACCATTGTGGCCAACATGGTGAAACACTGTCTCTACTAAAAATACAAAAATTAGCTGGCCATGGTGTTGCACACCTGTAGTCCTAACTACTCGCGAGGCTGAGACAGGAGAATTACTTGAACCCGGGAGGTGGAGGATGCAGTGAACCAAGATCCCACCACTGCACTCCAGCCTGGTGACAGAGCAAGATTTTGTCTCAAAAAAAAAAAAAAAAAACAAAAAAGATTATATATAGAGGAAACACATAACTTGGAGAGTTATAACTTATTTCTATTATTGTTTGTAGTCTCATTATTTAGTATTTATTTCATGTCTTGACTTAGTAATAGCCATGTTTAAGACATTTGTAGTTTTCATGATATTTCTATTAGAATAGTGAGATTCTTGAGAACTGTGATCTTCTTTTAAGCATTTGAAAAACTATTTATTGAATAAGTAGTACATTCACATAGCTCAAAATTCTAAAGGAACAAAACTGAATCCAATGCTGTTAATGCTATATGAAAACTGTGAGTTTTAAACAATTCCTGGGTCCTAAATTTTCTAAATTGTGAAGCTTTGCTATTATTTCTAAGATAAATTTTGGCTGATTATATTCTGGGAAAGTGGTCTAACAGAACCCAGGAAATCTCTTTGGGAAAATTAGATATTCTCTGGAAGGTCATTTCTGTTTCTGCTACATTTTCTGAATTTCTACTGCTTGGTTCTTTGCTAGGAGGTTTTTTTTCTTTTTAAATTTGGAGTCATTGCCTGCTGCTTTTTCAAATCTCAAAGAGTAGTCCTCTGTTTGAGGTATCACAGTTGGTTGTTACAGAAAAAAGTTTTTTATGTTACAATTGGAAGATTATGACTTCAGGCAGGTGAAAGTAGCAAAGGAAATAGAATCCAAATCAAAACTTTTAGTGGAAAAAATACAAGAAAACATGTAGAATTGGTCTCAAGTTTTCGATCGTGTTTTAAAATTTCCCCATAAGCCATCATAACTCTTTAGAGGCATATTAAAATGTATGGCTTAGGATGAACTCTTTTACCCTTACTATGATATTTTTATTTTTACCAATTCTAAGTTATTTTCTCCCAACCCCTTTCTCATGATCTGACTTTCAATAATGCTAACAAAATAACTATTTTTAAAGATGATATTGTTTTATATTTTTGCTTTAAAAATTAATCAACCCATACCCATATATATTCATAATTGCCTTAGACAGTTGAGGGTGAAATTTTGGAGATCTTCATAGTTAATCTGGTGGCAATTCCTTTTCTTGCTTATGCATTTATAATAAGCCAGTTTTAGAAAACACTAGAACTATGACTACTGTGTTCCCAGGCATCCAGTGGTTACTGTGCCTTATAATTGACTGATCAGACTCCTGGAAAAGCACTCGTCAGAGCCTGAAGCCTTATGGCCTTAATCCTACATCTCACTAATTAATGAATCATGTTTATTCTCAGGTCTGTTATTTATTAGCACATGATCATTTTCTCATATCTGTGATGAATTTGGCTTCCTAAACCATTTCCTGTTAGAATTTCCACCCTTGTTTGTATGATATTGTACATGTCTTATGCTCACACAAATTATTTATAGAGCCAGATTTAGATTGATGATTCAACATACCTCATTGTGGTGATCAGTCAGTGTTTTATAAAACAAGCCTATTTTATTACTTTGAATAGTCTTCCTATGAAGACATGGATAATAATCTTCATGTCTCTCTACAAGGAATAATTATCAAAGTTGATCTGTACTTCTGAGGATTGTGGTAATATTGTTTGATAGTCACTGAAATGGATGGGGCAAGGGTCAAACTTAATATGAGAATTGTAAATAGCATCATTAAATCCTTAAATATATATTGCCACATTAAATGGGCCTAAATTATTAGGGAGCCCTAATTCCTTAGGGAGCCTACTCTCAAAGAGTAATGATTAGAGGCCCCTTCCCTCAGAATATTAGATTTGAATTGGGGGAATATTTGGAAAGAGTCCAGAAATTTACTTAGAACATATACATTTTTCATTGAAATTCTTTTTCTCTCCAAAGTATATTATCAAAATGATTTAACACAAACAAATAAAGAACTTTCATACTTCTAGACCAGATTACTTTAGAATCTTGACATTTCTTTTAAAATTTGCAGCTGTAATTATAGCTTTGTCAGCTAAATAATCAATTAGGTAAAAGTTTAAGTGTAAAATTTTATCTGGCATGAGAAGATTAATTTGTGCTTTGCTAATAACTACATTTAGTAGGATGGGTCTCTTTAGTAGTTCTATTTGTCTACTGTACAAATTCATGATTACATTTCCCAATTACCTCAAATACTACTGTCATTGTTTTTTTTTTTCTCTAGCAGTATTAATGCTTTAATTCTTGGCATTAATTATATTGGACATTACTTTATAAAAGAAATTGGAAAAACAGTTTTTACCTAGAAATAACAACAGAGGCTGGGTGCTGTGGCTCATGCATGCCTGTAATCCCAGCACTTTGGGAGGCCAAGATGGGAGGATTGCTTGAGGGCAGGAGTTTGCAGCCAGTCTAGGTGACACATAGTGAGACCCTGGCTCATCAAAAATAAAAATAAAAGAAAGAAGTAGCAACAGGATTTCATGTTTCAGTGAATATCTTTTTCCTAGCCCAAACCAGTTATCTTACCCAAAGTTTTGCAAAAACAAACATTTTCGTCATATCTTAAGCACACAGGAAACTATTTACTATAATTCCACAAATATTAGTGAGCATTTGCTATGCATCATGTATATTGCTAAGTTGCATGGGTGCAAATGGATACAATATGGTCTTTCTTCTCAGTTATCTCAAAAAGAGGAAAAGAGAAAGGTACACAACTAAACACACTATGATAAAGACATTGACAAAGTGGTTTTGAAGCTCAGAGGAGTGGGCATTTATTTCTACCTATAATATTTCTCCCTAGTCTTCCTTGAGTAGGTAAGATTTTTTAGCTGGGTCTTGAAGGATGAATGTGAGTTAGTCAGATGGATAAAGAGGAAAAGGTTTGCCAGGCAGAAAAAATAGTATAGATAAAGCAAGTACGGTAGTTACCAAAAAGGAAATTATAGAGAAATGAGGACTGAATTAGAGGATCCCATTTCCATCCTGCTAAAATCCTTATGTGTCCAACAAGATAAATGGGGCAAGCAAATAACTCAAATGACCTTTGACAGCATTGTTAACATAATCCTGAAATGAATCTTAACCCAGCTCACTCCCTATCTGGACACCAAACTCAGAGCCAATTGTGCAATAGGCAGATCATGGGCTTTGAAACCATATAGATTCTTTTTTTCAAAATGCAGATTTATCACTTGCTAGTGGGGTAGCCTTGAGAAATCTGAACTTCTGCATCACAAAATTTTTCATCTATAATGTGAGGATAACTACACCTTTCCAGGGTTTATTGTGAAGGTGTAAAGAGCAGTAAGTAAAGATCTTGAAATGTATATATTCTATATATGTTGGCTTTCATCTCCTTTTCTGTTCTTCAACTCCTGTGCAAAGCAGAAAAGTATGAAAATATATGCTTATTTGCAGAGCACTACTCAGACTACAAGGACTAAACTATAATATAGACAGCTTTAGAGGTCAGAGTATGAGACTGAACAGTAATATCAGGCTTTATGAAGGGTCTTACTAGCTTATGAGACAGTCATAATTTTTGTATTGTGTGAGATGAGGAGTGTATAAGTTATTCACTGCTGTATAATAATCCCCACAACGTTGTGGCTTAAAATAACTATATAGTAACACTGACAAGCCAAAGAGTGAGCTGGCTGGTAATGCTGATCTGGCTCAGGCTCAGCTGCACTTAGCTAGACTTGCTCCTTTGTCAGTGGTTAGTTGATGGGATGGCTTTGCTTACATATCTGATGCTTGGCTGCCAGTTAGCCCGGGTAATGAAGGCTATTGGATTGAATGTCTCCTATCATCCATCAGGTCAGCTTAGGCTTGTTCACAGATGGTGACATTGTTCCCAAGAGTGAGAGGGATGAGACTCTACCTCTTGATAAGAACCAGCAACATCATGTTGCAAAAGTAACTGTGTATAAACAAAAGTGGAGAGTTGTGACTATTTTTCATAATTTACTGCAGAAAGCTACTTATATGTGAATGGCAGAATCAAATTTGTGTCTAGAGTAATCATTCTAACAGCGGTAGGAGAAATGGAAAGGAGATAGAATGGACAAAAAGCAAGAATAGCTGTGGGTTTTGTAATTGTACTGGGAAAAATTATCGAATGAATACTCTGAGTTTTTCTTTACCACTTAGCAAGGAAAGAAGATACTGATCTTGTTTACTTACTTTCTCTCTGCATATCACCTCTAAGGAGATTTCTGCCATTTGCAGACTCTCTCTGGGATTTTTTTAGGCAGAACAAGAAGAGGGAAAGGCCACTGCTGAATGGGATTGGAAGAGTATATCCAGAGTACTTTTTTCCTGGTAGTTTGAGAGAGGGTGATATGATAGGACTTGTGGTGTGAAAGAAAAGTTGATGGAAGAGAAAACAAAAAGAGTTTTATACATGTTGGCATGGGCTACTACTTTTATGGTGTTCAAGAAACAGTGAAAAATGTCATGTGCCAAGTATCTTTCATTTGCCCTTCCAAATTCACTCTTTACGCTTTTCTACCCTGCTCTTTTCTCCATGAGGCTGACCTAATATGGATCATATACATGGACAACCTTGCCCATTGCCTTTTAATAGGGTGATGAGAGCCTAGAAGGATATAAGAAGAAGTGAAGAAAAGGAGATTGGAGTATTTATTCTCTAGCCAGCCAGCCAGCAAAGAATGTAGACCATCATTATACACATTTGTTAGATATTTCTCTTACTACCAACTCAAATTTTTTTATTCTAGGCAAGTTGACTATAATTTGTTCAGGTTTTAAAATATATATTATTATGTTTAGTCCTTACAGCAAGTCTTATGAGGAAAGTAATACTAGTTTTACTTTATAGCTTTGGAAACCAAAGTTCAGTGATAGATTAAATGAGTTACCTACTACCCAAGGTTTTATTTCCCCCTAAGGCTTTTAAAGCTACTTTGGAAGAAAATCAATTTTTGTGTCTAGAATTAATTTTGGAGCCCTGTAACTTCTCAGTAGAATAAGAGAGGAAGTGGTCAGTGTTTAATTTTATTTATTAGTCTCCATTCCAAAGAATTAAGATTAAAATTATTCTTTAAACCTCTTAGTTACCAGTCCTGAAAAGAAATTTAGGTAAAAGAACAAATAGAGATAATAGCAAATTATCTAATTTTCTAAAAAAAAATAAGTAATACCAGTAATTTATAATTTTTCTTCTTGATTGATTTACACAGGAAAATTTTATGTCCACAAATCAATATATATATGTTTTAAACCTGGGCAATAATAAACTTCCATTTGTTTGGGAAAACTGTTTCTGTGACACCTAATTGTCAAATAATTTTCTAAGTGTTGTGGAAATGTTTCCACAAATTCATGTAAGTAGCATCTAAAACAGATTCTTGAGTGTTATTTAAACATAGTCTACAAATGTTTTAGAAAAAAATTTTAAAACAAAAAAGTTTTACATGTCTCTTTTTTCATATGTAATCTAGGCCATATATTCTTCTTGGTTTGTAACTAGTAATATCATTTGTATCTATGCCTATATCTATATCTTTCCTAATAAATATTTAAATCTTTACTTAAAATTTTTCTCTTGCCATTCCAGACTAGTATATGGTATTAACATTTGGAAAGCTCAAGAGGTAAATTGAGAACAGCTGTGGAATGATTAATATTGCTGCCTTGGGTACGATGTTCTGTCAGTCTTGTGAGTGGCAGTAAATCATCAGGAAAATGGAACTGAACTGTAATTTTTCTCATCTTGTTACATATATTAGCTGACACAAGACTAACTAAAAAGGACACATCTCCCCCAACTCTCTGGCTAACAACTGCATGATTCTCCTTTATATATTTGTGGATATATTTATATAGTTAGTTAGATATACATATTAATTAACTTATTTAAAAATTGTCTTTACGAAATTGTCTATCATGGTGATTGGTTTGCAAATGATCTCAAATTCTTTCATCAAAGATGGAAACTGAGTAGTTTGTTTTTAAAATTCAGTTGTTTGATTTTATTTCAATTTGTTCTGTTTCAAAATGTGAGTGATCTTCAAAATGGCACCTTACAGTTTTCAAAACAAAATGTCTTCTTTAGATTAGCATCAGTGGCTATACTGACTTTACAGGTGAGAGGCAATATCAAACAAGGTCCATGTATTGTGCATGTGTTGTTCAGGCAGGTTTAACCATGAGTAGTGTAGAAAACTACTCTCAAGGGTATTTTCCCAAGCAAAAAATGAGTTCTTTAAATAGGAGGTGATGTTTCATTTATGTAGCAATTATTGAGTTCTTAATGCTATTAGCATTCAAATAATCACCGCTTGTCTTCCTAATTTCACATCTTTAGGAGAATATTCTATTTGTCCACATATCTTCAATGGAGTGTTAGAAGCAGATAATTTATTTTGGATGTTGGCAGGGGAAGAAATGGAAGACAAACTTTCCTTCTATTGGGAATTGCGCCTTAGCCTATTTAGTGTCCAATCAAGCCTCCTAATATTTTGCACATGATAGTTTCCAGAAATCGTGTACCTCTGTATCACCATATATTAGGATAGATCCTGGTATATTTTACGGTTAAGCAATTCCGTACAAGTTTGCAGATTTTAATGACTACAGCAAAAATTTTTCCTATGCTATATTAGAGAAAACATACTTTCAGTCCTCTAGAATATGTAATTTTGAAAATAGTTTCCACACTGATCATTACAGGATCTCATGAGGTACTAGAAATTTCTCTATTCATAGAGAAGGAGAAAACAATTCAATGAGTTCCTCAGACTTGGCCAGATTTTACTTGACCACTTTCTTACTAGAATTTGCAACCACCCTCATCCTGGGTTTATTCCAACACTCCATTTCCAAGGAAAGTTTTCTATTTGGACATGGAAGCAGTGTTATAGTAGCTTTCTGCAATGATTGGCATTTTGATGTGTGGTAGAATGGTTGTAAAAATGAGTACAATTATTTGTCCTGTTTGTATCCATACCCTTTGCAGTGTGACTTTGCAACTTCTTATATCTAGAGGTGGAGTCTATTTCTTCATCTCTTTAAACTGGGTAGGTCTTGTGCCTTGCTTTGGCTAGTATAATGTGATGAAATTGTGCCAGTTTCAAGCATTGGCCTCAAGGGGTCTTGAATGCTTCTGCTTGTTCTCTTCGTTTCTTGCCTCACCACACGAACTAGCCCAGGCTAGCTTGCTAGATGACCAGAGACACCTTATCTTTGGAATATAATAGGTGCTCACTAAAAATGTGTTTATAAATAAATGAATGGTATTCTACAGGGTCTTTGCTCACTTCTGTCCATTTATCTTCTCTCTGGGTGTGGTCGATTGTATGCTTCAGCTTCACCAATATCTGCTTTTCTTCTCCTTCATGAGGAAGGATTATATCCTCCTATTTACTGAAGTCAGGCTTAGCCATGTGACTAGATTGAACAAAGAAACATGAGTGGAACTGGTTAGGGTTAGGATTAGGGTGTCACTTTCAGGCAGAAGTTTTAAAACTAGATTATGCTCTGGTACATTGTCTTCTTCCTTACTATTACAAAAGGCAAGTACTCCACATAGAGCCTGCCCTATCCTCCTGAGCTTGTGAATGAAGATGAAATATGGCATTGTTCAACCAATTCTTTTTGGGCACGTTGCAAGAGAGGGAAGAAAAACCCTTATTATTATAAGCCACTGACATCTTGGAATTGTTATTGCAGCATAATCTAGCCTATTCTAACCAATATGCTGGATAATCACCACCACTTATATACTGTTTTTATTACTACTTAAATACTTATGACAATCAAATATATATCACTATCCATATATATTGCTGGTGGGCATGTAAAATGATACAGTCACTTAGTGAAAAAATTTGTCAGTGTCTTAAAAAGTCAAACATACACATATGACACAAATAAGCCATTCTACTTCTACATTTACACCTGAAAGAAATGAAAGCATGTTTGTACAAAGACTTGCAAATGTTCATCATAGTCAAAAAAATGGTCAAATGTCCCGTAACTTGCTAGTGAGTAAACAAAATTTGCATATCGATCGAATGAATACTACTCAGCAATAAAAAGGAATGAATTACTGATGCATGCAGCAGAATGGGTGAACCTCAAAATCATTATTCTAAGTAGAAACAGCCAGACACAAAAACATATCTATTTTGTATGATTCTATGTCTTTGAAATTTCTAAATCCATAGAGACACAATGTAAATCAGTGGTTGCATGGGATTAAGGGTGGAACTTTTATAAAACCAGATTGTAGCAGTGTAAAAATTTAAAAATTATTGAGCTATGCATTTACAATGAATGAATTTATGATTTGTATATGCTACCTCAATAATACTGAAAAGAAAATTAGTCCCACTTTTTCCCCCTGGGTTCTAGATATATATCTAACTACTGACTAGCTATTTCTGCCTAGATAGCTCGCAAGCTCTTCAAAACTACACAAAAATAAGCTGTATATTTCCTTTATGCATCTCTCAAAATTGTATTTCAGCACCCTATTACCTATAGTATTACCACACAGAAAGTTGTTTGAGCCAAAGAACTGTTTTTTCTAGACTACTTGCAACTATTTATCTCTCTTTTCAAGTTGTCCACACACTATTAATCCTATCTTTTGCATATACCTCAAACTCATCAGCTCCTCTTATTTTCATTCACTTGCTAACTTTTTTTCTCATCTCCAGCACTACTCTAATGCTCTTAATTCTAATGTAGCCATATTTGGAATTTTTTATTTTTTAGTGTCTCTTGAATGGCCAGAGGCTAAAGATGTGTTATAACAATGAGAGTGAATATATAATAGTATAAGTTATTATATTCACTTTATAAGTATATGCTGACATGCTTTCCATACCCGTATTATTGAACAAAAATACATAAGCAGACATTCTAAAACCATTCAATACAATTAACTACGTAAAATACTAAAAAGTGATTAAGTTCCGAAGTGATAGCCATTCTGGGTTTTGCCAAGTGCTACAAAAACTCAGCTGGTCTGAAAGGGATGTTTGGAGTGGAATGCAGAGCTTCTGTTTCAAGTCTGAGTCAGCATTACCTTAGCATTCAACTTGAATTTTCATTTACTCTAAGAGGGTGATAAACAGCCTATAGCCCTTAGCCCACCCTCTATCCAGGCTGCCTGCCTGCCTCTCCTTCCTTCCTTCCTTCCTCTTCCTTCCTTCCTTCCTTCTTTTGAGACAGAGTCTCGCTCTGTCACCCAAGCTGGGGTGCAGTGGTGCGATCTCAGCTCACTGTAATCTCCACCTCCTGGGTTCAATCAATTCTCCTGCCTCAGCCTCCTGAGTACTAGGACTACATGTGCGTGCCACCATGCCCGTATCCAGCCTAATTTCAAAACATGGTTTTAAGCTACTTTCAAGGGCAATCTTTCAACTCATTCAAAATGTTGAGTTTAGGGTGGAAAATACTTACAGAAAAGTTCTGTTAGACAGTAGGGGAATGGTCCAGGTTTGAGGGGAAGGTGATACTGCTCTCTGAGAGGGAAAATGCTGCATCTCTTTCTAGGGCTAGAATAATATTATTGATTAAAACTATTCGAGATGTCTTACTAGAGGCACCTAGCACTCACACTCACCTACTCCACAAAGAAGGACCAAAACAGCAAATATGTAATCACACTTTAAATAGAGCATCTAAGAAAGAACACTGGAATTCAGCATGGAAGTGACAGGGAACATCTGAGGGACAGAAGGGAAGTGAGGCACCCAGCCTGGATAGGATCAGCTAGGATCTAGAAGAGAATCCCCACTACAGGGAAAGAGTAAGTGAGAGATTCCCATGGCCCACTTTCCCAGCATGAACTCCTGCAGTCTTAGCCATGGGTGAGCCACTTCACACTAATAGACCCTGAGAATAGTATAGGACTCTACCTGGAGTCTGTGTGACAGTATTGTTCTAGAGAGGGAGTTTGCACAGGATCCCACACATCCCGTGAGACCCAAGCAGGGGCAGGACAGCACCATCTTGAGATCCCAGCTTTCCAGGCTACATCCTGCCCAGAGGCCCAACAGTGACTGCATCTACACATTTCTGGAGCCCCACTAACATTCTCCTGCATCTACCTTTTAGGCTGCAGTGTTGTGATACTGGCTGAACCTAGTCATGCAGCCTAGTTCCCAGCACTTTAGCCAATACAGGGTGCCATATTTTAGGGAATGAGCAGTGCAGTGTACCAGGGAGGCTGCCCTAGGGACAAAGGGAGCCAAAATGTATGCTCCCCATAGTCTGAGAGCTGCCTGTCTGTGGCTGCTGCCACTGAAAGCAACCTTACCCTCTCCTCCAGGAGCAGGGATGCCATTCGGCTACATATGCCTTTAATGGACCTGAAGACAGACCCACCTTGCCCTGTGCCATCACCACCCCGAGCACACCAGCTAGGTATCTATTGCAGTTGGTGCACATAAGAACCATTAGGAGGCTTGGCAACAGGCCCAGACTGCCTGCTACTGGTGCCTGAATTTATCTGCCAGGTGACTAAGGATTGCCCAAACCTGCCCAACACAGCTTGCACCTGTGCACATCACTGGGGCGGGGCACTGAGGATTGGCCCACCTGATATGGTTTGGCTCTGTGACCCACCTAAATCTCATCTGGAATTGTGATCCCCCACTTGTGGAGGGAGGGACCTAGTGGGAGGTGATTGGATCATGGGGGTGTTTTTTCCCTTTCTGTTCTCGTGATAATGAGGGAGTTCTCATGAGATCTGATGGTTTGAAAGTGGCAGTTTCCCCTGCCCATGCTCTCTCTCCTGCCACCTCATGAAAGAGGTGCCTGCTTCTCCTTCGCCTTCCGCCATGATTGTGAGTTTCCTGAGGTCTCCCTAACCATGTGGACCTATGAGTCAATTAAACCTCTTTCGTTTTTAATTTACACAGTCTCAGACAGTTCTTTATAGCAATGTTAAAACAAACTAATACAGACTATAGCAGTGTGAAAACAGACTAATAAACAGTGTAAAACAGACTAGTACCACCCTACCTGGTACTGCTCCCACCAGTGCCTGAGCACACCATATGGGGGCCTGGGGATTGATTGACCCACCCTGAATGTCACCACCGGCATGTGTGTACACCATCAGGAGGCTGAAAACTGACCCAGCACATCTGCTGCAAGGATCTGAGCATGCTTTCTGGGGACCTGGGTTTAACTCACCCCACCTGCTGCCACTGACACCCACATATGCCTTCCAGGGTCCTAAGGACAGGTCTGAATAGCCTGCTGGTGCTTGTAAACATCACTTGGGGGCTGAAGGACCAACAAGCCCCACTACTGCAGCCTGTGCCTATGTGCACTATTCAGGGCCTGAGAACAGAAACTCTTCACTTGGTGCCATTCCTGCCAATTCCCAAGTGCATTGTCTTGGGGCCTGGGAATTGCTCTGCCCTGTATTCCACTGATGGCATTTGCACACTTCTCCTGGGATCACCAATAACACTGGCATCCACCCACACCTGTGGGCCTGTGAACTGGCCTGCCCAGCCTGCCACTGCCTGTATGTGCAACTTGAAAAAGCCTGAGGGTTGGCCTGCCATTACTACTGCCATCACTGATGCCATGCACACCACCCAGAGAACTAAGGATTTGCCTACCTACCCGACCAACTTCTGCCACTGGTGGCACCCAAACATATCATCTGGAGGCTCAAGGATCAGCCTACCTAGATTTGCTAACACCACTGCCCATGTATGCCACATGGAAGTCCAAGAAGAAGCACTTTTGGCCTTCTGCCACTGCCACTGGGGCCTGAGGGTTAGCCTCAACAATAAAACCTCAACAAAGCCTCATCACAGTCTCTGTTAAGAACCTAAGCAGATGAGGGAACCTGCCTAGGGCCTTGTTTGGGCATGCCCTCAGTGGACTGGGGACCCACCTGTACACTGGGATAGTGGGATGGAACAACTGGGAATTTGCACCTTATGCAGCGGAGAGAAGCCTGGCCTCTTCAGCTTATGTGTGAGGGTCTGGTGTTCAATCTGTGAGGTGGAAGCCTGTTGGCAGGACCCCCTCTTTTTTTTCTGAGAGCTTTCTTTTAATAAATTCTGCTCTCCTAGACTTTTAATGTGTCTGTGTGCGTAATTATTTCTGGTCATTAGACAAAAACCTGGATTTTAACTGAACTAAGGAGCAAAAAATCCTGCATTAGTGTATCTAACATTTTTCTTTTTATTTAGAAAATAAACATCATTTTGAAATATTTCAACAAAGGCTCTGATGCAAGCCTGTTTTATTCTCTATACGGTTTTGGTATAAACCCTATCTGATGCTTCTTTTATAATGTTCTGATTTGTAAGATAGTTAATGTGACATTTAAAGTTTTCTCAAACACTCCAGAAATTGATCTTAAAGTTATTTATTTTCCTTAGTAATAGACTCTCAGACACATTATTTTGTTTTGTTTCCATAAACATAATGGAACTCAAAAGCACTGCTTTGTGGATGGCAAGGTCTTTTCAGGGGGAAGCAAAAATCTAACAAAGCTAAAGGTACGTCCCTACTTTTCTCTGTCCTGACAATGCACTAGGCATCTAGGATCCCATTCATTAGAAAACAGCTTCTTTTGAAAAGATAACATATAATGATCAACAACAGCAGGTTTCTTATTAAAATAAGTTTTTGGACAAAGTTACAGTTTATTTTTTGATTTGTACAATTGAATTGATTCCTGCTGTTATAGAAAGTGATAATTTTCTTCCAAACATGTGACAAGGTATAAGTTTTAAAAGTTTAAAAAGCTTTGTTGTGAAATATTTAAGACAAAAAGATGTAAAGAACAAAAATTGCCCTTTGTATGTATTCTACAAAGAATATACAACAAAAACATATGATTATGTCACTAACTTGACACAGGATTATTTTTGTTGTTTAAATTTGTTTTCGATTTTCATGGACTACTTTTTTTTTGGTTCTTTTTCAATATGTAAAACATTTTCATGATTTCAAAGTATCTAATAAGGTATATTAAAGGAATTCTTAATTGTATTCTTCCTTGTCCCATCTCTTCCTCTTTATATAGTTGGCATTATTAGTTTTTATTTATCTTTCCAGTATTTTCTTTTTGCAAATATAAGGAAATGCACTATTCTATTTGAATTTTCCTCCTTTCTTACACAAAAGAGTAATATATATTGTTCTCTACTTTATTTTCACTTAGCAATACATCTTCAAAATCACTTTAGATCAAAACATAGAGATCTTCCTCCTATTTATTGCTGCATAATACTTCATTTTAAGGATGTACCATAGCTTATTCAACTAATTCTCTATTTATGGGTGATTACACTGTTTCTAATATTTTTGCTACTATAAATAATAACAATAAATAAGCTGGTATACATGAAATTTTGCAATTTTTCTAGTTAAGTAGAGGGAATAGCCAGAACTGTTCCTGTATACTTTTTACTCAGTTTTATATGAAGGATTTCAAAGATATGTCAATTTTAGAAAATGCTTCTTGTCATCCCAAATGCTTGGCTTGCATCTACTGTCTTTTAACTTGCTTTTTTCCTCACTCGTTGCAACTCTTATTACTAAAAGACTACATCAAAAGAAATTAGGAGAATCTCCAAATATATTTGAATAAGTGATTTTGGCCGGTATGAGTCATACTTGCTCTCACCCCAAAAATAAATCATTGCACTGCCTGAAGGGAAAATGGATTGATGGCCAAGAAAGTCTGATTGTTACTTCTCTATACTTCACTATTTTCTTTCTTTTTACTGCAGTTCTGAAATTTGGATGGCCTGGTCATTCAGCACTGATCAGTCCCAGAGTAAAACTTATAGTCCCTAAGCTGACAAGAATGTAATGTGTATCAAAAGGTAAATATAGACCTATGAAATGCTACAGATGCTGCTAATATTAATTTTGGCCATTCTGTGCATTATTTTTTTATTCTGTAAAGAAATCTATTTAGGGCCACTGTGATGGCTTACGCCTGTAATCCCAGCACTTTGGGGGGCCGAGGATGGGGGATTACTTGAGGTCAGGAGTTCGAGACCACCCTGGCCAACATGCTGAAACCTCATCTCTACCAAAATACAAAAAATTAGCTGGGCATGGTGGCTTGCGCCTATAATCCCAGTTACTCTGGAGGCTGAGGCAGGAGAATCCCTTGCACCTTGGAGGTGGAGGTTGCAGTGAGTGGAGATCATGCCACTGCACTCCAGCCTGTGCAACAGAGAGAAAGACTTCATCTCAAAAAAAAAAAAAAAGTCTATTGGGGGAATCGCATTGAGGTCAGACAAATAGCTGTATGGACTTGCAGTATCAAAGCTGTAGAAAGAAGACCTCAGATAAACATGCCTGACAGGACCTTCTGTCTAAAAGGCATCACTTTCCTAGTTCTATACACAGAAAGCCCCGATTTCTCTCTAAATTCTTTGTCCATACAGCAGCCTTCCTTACCCTCAGGGGATACATTCCAAGATCCCTAGTAGATACCTGAAACAGTGGACAGTATTGAACTATATATATATATATATATATATATATATATATATATGAACCTGCCCAGGGTCTAGCTTATATATATTTATATGCTGTTTTTTTAATACATACTTCTAATAAAATTTAATTAACAAATTAGCCACAGTAAGAGATGAAAAACAATAACCAATAATAGAATTATAACCATATACTGTAACAAACGTTGTGAATGTGATTTGTCTCTCATAATATCTTATTGTATTATACTCATCTGTTTTTGGATAGCAATTGACCCTGGATAACTGAAACTGTGGAAAGCAAAACTGTGGATAAGGGGAAGTAATGCATTATTTCTCTTTAACTTCTGGTAATATCACATTTCTTATAAAACTATTCCTGATTGCTTTAAAGACACAAGGCTTGTGGTTGAGACAAATAAAACTATAAAATTTCAATCAAATAAAATAGTTTATGCTATTAGGAAATAAGATCTTCATGAACACTATTTATTTTTAAATTATACTTTAAGTTCTGGGGTACATGTGCAGAATGTGTAGGTTTGTTACATAGGTATACATATGCCATGGTGGTTTGCTGCACCCATCAACCTGTCATTAACATTAGGTATTTCTCCTAATGCTATCCCTCCCCTAGCCCCTCACCCCCTGACAGGCCCCGGTGTGTGATGTTCCCCTCCCTGTGTCCATGTGTTCTCATTGTTCAAGTCCCACTTACGAGTAAGAACATGCTGAACACCACTTATTTTGTGCAGTAGTGATAGGTAAGAGGTAGATCAAAAAATTTGCTTTGCTGAGCTACCTGTAAGAAAAAGAAACTAAAAAAAATCCTATGATTAAGGGAGGAAGTCTAAAACATAGAACAAAAGGTCTTAATGAAACAAACCATGGAGGTTTGTTTGAGTTTGGAAAGTTATCGTTTACAGGAATCTGAAATAAAATTATGGCAGTTGATTTATGGCTTATGTGAAGAATTTGCTTTCATTCTAAATAGTTGCTTTTTGATTCATCTTTGTTTACACTTATATCTGCAAAGCATCTATTTTGAATAGAGTTCAAAAGATTTATTTATTTGATTCATTCTTTCCTTCTTTCCTTCCTTCCCTCCTTCTTTCCCTTCCTTCAAAAGTCTAGGTACATGGAGAGCATAGTTATTTAATATATTTAACTAGTTTTAAACACATATGCTACCTACATAGGTCAGTAGGATTCCAATATCACATGGAAAGAAAATGAAATAAAGCAAGACCTTATCTCTACAAAAAGCAACAAAAATTAACCAGGCATAGTGGTACACACCAGCGGTTCTAGCTATTTGAAAGGTTGAGTGGGAGGAGGATCACTGGAGCCCAGGAGTTTGAGACTGCAGTGAGCTATGATCACACCACTGCAACACTGCACTCCAGCCTGGGCCACACAGTGCAGAGTGAGACCCCCAGCTGTGGAAAAAAGAAGAAAATGCATATTTACTGGTAATGAGCACAGATCTCTCCACTTTGGGTAATACCATGTTATTGGTGAAAGGCTTGATTTTCTTTTGCATATTTTGTCATTAAAAAAAAATCTATGCCTTACAATAGTAATTAAAAAGTGTATTTGGAAATGTTTGGCACAAGACACTGAGTTTTTAGTTGGATTTCATTATAAATAAATGTTCTCTTTCTTTCAGCTTTTGAGTTTCATTTCTGACAAACTTCTCAAAGCTATCGACCTTACCATCTGTGAGATGAATGGAGGCAAAAATTTTATTACCTGTTCCTACACTTCCATAATTAGGCTTTGGATTCTAATAGTACACAATTTTGTGAAGCATCAGTTTATTAATTTCCCTTGATAGGAGAACTAAGGGAGCTTTTTGAATTTCAATTGGAAAAGAAGAGATACTGTTAATTATATTTTTCTATTTAGAAAAGTGTCATATTTGCTTTACTTAACTGCTATAGTTCTTTGTAACCAAAGAACACTAAAGTACTAGATGCCTGTAAAAAGGATTTGAGTGGCAGTTAATTAATGCCTCATTTGAATTTTAACAACTATGTTAGCAGAAGATGCACTGAACAGCAAAAGGTACCCTAAGTGAATGCAATGAGTAGATCCAGTGCTTTTAGATCACAGGCCAGGTGAAATGTTTCTCCAGTTCGCTAATGTTCAGCAGCAAATTTCTATTTTGTTTAAGAAATACTAATTGGATACCAACTTTATACAGGGGCTTAGTTGGGTGTTGCTAAGAAAAGACAGTAAAGATAAAGTCTCTCTCTTCTAGGGACTTTTAACTAAACAGGGAGAAGGAATTACAAAAGTCACTGTTACATACCACGGAATATTGTTAGTATCAAAGAATTACGAAGATAGTGGGAAATCACTTAATGAAGAGGTCTTTCCTGGATGGGAAAATGAGAAAAGGCTTAAAGCTGGGACCCTGAAGAAAGAGGAGAGTTCCAGAAGTTGATATATGGACACAAATGTTTCCTCTAAAATTTGTTGAAATATAATATAACACATCAAGCAGTAAAGTATAAGAGCAAAACAAAGACATTTAAATACAGGAAAAACCTTGAGAAATTTACCACTTACGCTCTTCTAAAAAAAACCATTCAGGACTTGTTCACAATCTTAAGTGAAAGCTTTCAGTGTTTTGTCATTAAGTATGATGTGAGCTGATTTGTTTCAGATGCTTTTTATCAGGCTAAGAAAATTCCCTTCTATTACTAGTTTGTTAGTAGGTCATGAATGAATGTTGAATTTTGTCAAATATCTTTCTGTATCAGTTGAGATGATCACATCGTTTTTCTTCTTTAAATCATCTGTAAATATGATGGATTACATTGATTGAAATTTGAATGTTTAGACAGCCTTGCATTTCCAGGATAAATTGCACTTGGTAGTAAGGTATTATTCTTTTTACATGTTGCTAGATTCCCAATTTATGTCCAGAATATGGTCAGTTTTTGTAACTGTTTTCCTAAGAGTTTGAAAAGAATATGTATTTTGTGTAAGTTTGTTAAAATGGTTTATATATGTTAATTACACTGATACTTCTTCTATATCCTTAAAGATTTTTGTCAGTTTTCTCAGTGAGAGAGATGAGTTAAAATTTTTTTACCGTGAGTGTGGATTTGCTTGCATATTTTTATAGGTCTGTCAATTTTTGCTTTGTATATTTTGAAGCCATTATAATTTTAAATAGATAAAATATAAAATTGCTGGGAAGCCGAGGTGGGTGGATCACCTGATGTCAGGATTTTGAGACCAGCCTGACCAATATAGTGAAACCTCGTTTTTACTAAAATTACTAAAATTAGCCAGGTGTGGTGGTGTGCTCCTGTAATCTCAGCTGCTCAGGAGGCTAACACAGGAGAATTGCTTGAATCTGGGTGGCGGAGGTTGCAGTGAGCCGAGATCTCCCCACTGCACTCCAGCCTGGGCAACAGAGTGAGACTCCATCTCAAAAAACAAACAAACAAAAACATTTAATTTCCTGATATCCAATTTGACTACAGTAATGTTTTTAACTTTAAAGCTCATTTTGTCTGATATTTATATAGGCACCTTTTAAACAGAATTTTAATGATTTATATTTTCCTATCATTTAAATATTTATATTAAGTTACTATTACTTGGAATATGTTTTATACATAATAAATGCACCACTAGCATACAGTTTAGTGGACTTAGAAAAATGTATACTCCTGAGTAACTTTCACTACACCAAGACATAGAACACTTCCACCATCCCTAAAGATTTGAGTCAATCCTTTGCCATTCCTATACCTAGATAATCACTGATATATATTCTGTCACTATAGTTTTTGACTTTTCTAGAGTTCATATAAGTGGAATCGTACAGTATATACTACTTTTGTGTCTAGGATTGTTTTCTTTCTTTTTTTTTTGGCTTGGCATGTGTTTGAGATTATCCATGTTGTTGCATGTTTCAGTAAATTGTCCTATTTTTATTGCTGAGTTCATGATATGGATATATCATTATACATTATTGTATGGGTTTATCACAAGTTATTTACTCATTTGCCTTTTGGTAGGCCTTTGAGTCTCTCTAGCTTTTGGCTATTTTGAATAAAGCTTCTGTGAACCTTCTTAAGTCTTTGTATAAGCATGTTTTCATTTCTCTATGATTAAAATTACTAGGTCATATGGTAGGTGTATACATGACTTTGTGAAAACCAAAATGGCTGTACAACTTAATGTTTTTACCAGCAATGCGTGAGAGTACCAGTTGCTGCAAAACCTCACCAAAACTTGGTATTTTTAGTTCTTTTAATTTTAGTGATTCTAGTGGATATGTCATGATATCTTATTGGGCTTCCAACGTGCATTTCCCTAATGAATAATGATGTTGGGCATCTTTTTGTATGCTTTTAGCCATTCACATATTTTCTTTGATGAATCATGTATTCAAATATTGAGTTTAGAGAGTTTTAAAATATAATCTACATAAAAGTTTCTTGGCAGTTAAATTGTTAGCAGATATTTTCTTCCAGTCATTGACTTGACTTTTTGTTTTATTAGTGGTATATCTCCAAGAGCAAAACTTTTAAATTTTGAAAAGTCAAATTTGCCTGTTTTTTGTGATGGTTTCTATTTTTGTGCCTATCTCAGAAAATGTTGACTACTCAAAGATTGTCAAGATTTTCTTCTATGCTTTGTTCTAGATATTGTATAATTTTAGCTTTTACATTTTTGTCAATGATTCATTTTAAGGTAAAAATTTTTTTTTCTGGTAGGCTTCTCTAAATTTTACTTGAAATCCATGTTGCTCACATGGAAATTATTTCATTAAGTCTGTACACTGTGGCTTTGTTACAGCTTTGAGTAAGACAAATAAAGAAGATGCGTGTCCATTGAGTGTATTAGCGTAAGATTTAACCACAGAGGAACTAGTGTTTCACTCACAAGTTTAACTCTCTCCTAAGCAAACCTGTGATTATATATGTTCAAAAGACCACAGGCTCTGATAGTCCTCACCATATTCACCAGTCTTCCTGTTTTCTTTTCTTTTCTTTTTAAGTTCCGCAATACATGCACAGATGTGCAGGTTTGTTACATAGATATATTTGTGCCATGGTGGTTTGCTGCATAAGGTAAATTTTTATATGATGTATATAGTAAAAGTATAGATTATTTTTTTCTTATAAGAATATACAGTATCCCAGCACCAGTTTTGAAAAGAGGATCTTTCCCCCTAAGACACGTTGATATAAATAGGGTACCTATATGTGTATTGGTCTTTTCCTGATTTCTGTCTTTCCGTTGACCTGTAGGTCTAGATTGACACTAATTCTACACTGCCTTGATTACTTAAGTCTTTCAACTTTGTCTTATGTTTTGAGATAGTATTTTTCTGGTTCTTTTGAATATCTAGATACAATATAAAATTAACTTGTCAACTTACACCAAAAGTGTTTTTTCTAGACTTTTGTTTGTGATTACATTGAATCTATACCTCAATTAAGAGAACATTGACATTTTAACAATAATGAATCTTTCTATTAATGAATATGGTGTATTCCTCTACTTATTAGGTCTTCCTTAATTTATTTCATTAATACATTATAATTTTTAGCATATAGATCTAGTACATATTTTATTAAATTTTTCCTAATAATTTTACATGTTTGGTACTTAAAATTTTTCAGTTTTCAAAATTTCATTGTGAGCACAAAACAATACAGTTGATTTTTGCATATTGAGTGTATCATGTGATTTCCAAAATTTACTTATTGAATCTAGTAATTTTTGGTGTATTTCTTAGAATTTTCTACATACACTGTCATATCATTTGGAAATAATGGCAGTTTACTATTTTGGTTGCAATCTGTGTCACATTTATGTTTCTTGCCTTATTTCACTTGGTAGGCCTTGAGATTAATGTTGAGTGAAATGATGTGAGTTGGATATCCTTGTTTTGTTTCTAATTTAGGAGAAGTTGCATTCTTTAATTATTAAATATGAAATTAGTTGTAGGTTTTTAATTCTTCAAGTTTAATTTTATTATAGTCAGAGAACATATTTTGCATGATATAAATTCTTTTGAATCATTGAATTTTTTTGTTCCCTATATATGGTCCATTTTTGTGTATTTGGAAAGAATGTGACTTTTCTGATCTTTAGTAGAAATTTTTAAAAATAAAATTAGCTTAAGAAGGTTGACATTGTTTTTCATGCCTCCTGTATCCTTAATAATATCCTTCTACTTGTTGCCACAATTCTTTAAAAATGAGTATCGTAGTCTCTAACTATAATTGCAGATTTTTTTTTGTTATCAGTTTTGCCAGTTCCTGCTACATATATTTGAAACTCTGTTATTAGTTTTAACACAGTTAAGGTTGTCATATTCTTGTTCAATTGACATCTACCATTATGAACATTCTTCTTTACTCTGGTAATAATTCTTGTTCTTCAGTCTATTCCATCTGATGTTAAGATAGTCTCTCCAGTTTTTGCATTATTTGTCTTATTTTCTGCATTTAATTTAATTTATCCATGTTTTTATTTTTAAGTGAATTTCTTATAGACTGAGCTGCTTATTATTCAATGTCTGATAATTTTTTCATGTATTGTGTCCCATTTTCTAGTTCTTTACTGTAGAAGGCTAAGTATGAACACTTATTCCATCATGGCCAGAGCAGAAACCTCACTCGTATGTTTTTTATTTATTCTCTTCCTATCCATACATTTGAAATGAGTTATTTCTAAGGTACATGCAATTCTTCCTTTAAAAAAAAATCTTTAGAATAATTGCATTAATTTCTTAGAATGCTTATTTGAACTGTTGCTTCCTCCACTTATTGCAAACTTTTGTGTTTAGGTGTCAAATTTATGTTGAGACCTGGAATTCTGCAACAGAGGATCACAAGGCTTGGCAGAATCCTGCCCACTGGTATGTATACCACATTAGGGGGAAGTAACTTCATTTTAAAGACATATTCCAGGTTCCAGATCTATCATATATAGAGGAAACTAAACCTGGCAGTAGGGGTGATTTGGGCAACAAAGTGACCAAACGTCTTACAGCTGTGGCTGAGCTACTAGATCTGAACTCAGAATTGTATCTTTGTTGATTGTACCAGCCACACAAGTTATATTACTTGCTCCCGTCACGTTAGATTCAGGACTTAGCATAAATGTGTGTCTGCTGGTGAAGCCTATAGAACCAATTAATATATTCAGTTTTAGGATTTAGGATTAGATAGTTGTGGGGAAGCCAGAGTTAATGAGCATTTTTTGAGTAGCTGAGCACTTACTGATTCAAATCCTCTAATCTTTTTTTTTGACAAAGTTAGATTTACCCTCTTTAGTCTGTGTTTGGTTTAAGTTCAAAGCTGTACAAAGATGTATAAATATACGTGCAGATGGCTTGTCAGAAACTGCCTTCTTCTCCTTTTTGTCCTTCTCTTCCTCCTCCTTCTTCTCTTTCTCCTTCCTTCCTTCCTTCCTTCCCTCCCCCTCTTCTTTCTTTTTCTCTCTTTTCTCTTCCTTCCTTCCTTCCTTCCTTCCTTCCTTCCCTCCTCCCTCTTCTTCCTCTCTTTTTCTCTTTCTCTCCCTCCCTTCCTTCTTCTTTCTTTCTCTTTCTTTCTTTCTCTCTCTCTCTTTCTTTCTTTTCTTTCTTTCTTCCTCCTTTCTCCTTCCTTCTTTCTTCTTCTTCTTCCTTCTTCCTTCTTGCCAATTTGTTATGTACCTGGCAATTTGAACCTTCTGGGTAGGTGCTTAGGCTTGATCCACCACTCATATAGCTGTCTTTACTGTGTAGGTTGACTTTGATTCACTCCTGACAGAATGAATTATGCTGCATGGTTTATTTTCTTTTACTGTGTTGAGCTCACATTGGAGAAAATACGAATATTTTCAAAGCTTGTACCACAGAAAAACTCGGTTTTGAATACAAGATTAGATTCTAGTAAACTCTTTCACAGTAGGTGAGGTATTTGCAGTAATAGGTCTAGAAGAAATTATCTATAAATACAATATGGAATTTGTAATTCTGATAACTTTGGACATAATGAAAGCATACAGTAATTTCAAATGTCTTACTCAGTAAATATTTAAGGTTTATTCTGTCTTTTGCTTTTCAAATTGAAAAATGAAAGGTAATTTTCAAAACAGAGAAGTCTGAATAGTTGATACATAAATTTGTTAAAATATTTTATTTTAAAAGCATGTTATTTTGATTTGGTGTTATAAATATAGACTTTAATGATTTAAGATTCATGTTTACAAGGAAGTAGACAAGACAGTTAGATTTAACATTATTCAAAACATACACATATATGGAAATAACTAAGGGGAGCTTTATTTAGGAAGAATTTTTTCAAGGTATTTGAAGATTTTTTTTGTGTGCACAATTATCTGTTTGCATTCAAAAACTTACTTGTTTATACAAACAGGTTGACCTAGTCCAAATTACTATGTACTTTTAAAAGAGTAAACTTTCAACAAATTTGGAAATTCTTTCAGTGATACTATAAATTTAGTGTTATTTAATGTACATCTATTTAACAGTGTTATATTTTCTGTTATCATTCACAAATTTAAATTCAATATAGACTTTCCTTGTAATTCCCTCATTGTGTGCTTGTGGTTTCAAAGCTTGATGGGAGTTACAAAATGATTTTGACTTGACTTTTTTTGGTTAATGTAAATGAAGCAATAAGTAAGTGTTTTTGCTTTTTATAAGCATTCAGGTGCTTCTTTACATGGGGTTGCAGCAGAAGTAGGAATAATCTTCTAAGGAGAATTGCAGGAATTATTGAGTTTCCTAGATACCTGGTCAGCAATAGTCAGGGAAATGTGGGTAATTTTAATTCAGTAAGTTTAGCAATAAAATATCTCCTGATAAAATGGAGGAAATATGCACATAAACAAGACAGTGTATTTAGTCTTTCAGTTAAATGTGTATTCTTTACCAGCATAATAAGGGCCAATTATGATTTAGGAGACCCTGGATGGTTAACCTCCTTATGTACAGTTAGTGAATCTTCTAAAAACTGTTAAGGTTGAGAAGTGGGGCTAATCTAAACCTATTAAGATCAGAGATAAGGTCTACTTCAAATGACTAACAAAACAAACAGATCAAATATCACAAGATTTGAAGATTTAAAACTTTTCCTGAAAATATAATCTTAAAACCAAAAAGCTGTATGAAAAAGAAAATGTAACAAAAATGCATTGCATGGATCAGCTCTTTAGAAAAATGCAAACTAAATATGATTTAAGAAAAAACCATAATGATACTGGGGCAAAGGGTGCATGTCTTTGTGTATTCTCTGGTGTGAGAGAGCCATATCTTAGCTTTCTGTAACAGAAAATTAATAGCGAATGTAAACATTGAAAAATGGAAGCTTATACCTTAACCAAAAAGAAAAAAATCTTTACATTGGAATTCACTGGGAGTCATCATAGGCCTGTGAAGAGAAGCTGACCTTTTTTACTGGCTAGCATGGTAGATTTTTGGTGCATAGTAAGGGCTCAGTAAAAGTTGATTGAATGTTTAATAAATATTCTAGTTTTTTCATTTTCCTGGTGATATCCTTTCCCACTGCATGTAGTCATTTTGGGACCAGGAACTGTCACCACTCAAAATAGGTTACATGATTGACTCTTTGGTATCTACATGCAGGAAAGCATTGATCAAGTACTCGTGATCAACAGACATGCCAGGGGATCTTGAAACTGGTGGAGAATTATGGCTTTACATAAGATTACCAAAAAGAAAGAAAAATGAACTGGGAAAATCCTGGAGGATTGTGCTGAAGAGACTATGCAGACTGTAGGTGGTGTGATTGAGAGAATGGAAACACTGAGAACTAGGTGGAAAAAAAAAACATTGGAACTCGCAGGGGTTGGGGCTGAAGTTGCAGTATTGGCCCTAGAGAAAATCCTGGATAGTATATGTGTTGGTAACTAAGGGCCACATGACCATAGGGAATTTTGGGTGGCTTATGTTTACAAACAAAGGGAGTCAACTGGGGGGGATGTTTTCCTGGAGATGCCTGGAGGCCCTATTCACTCAACTTCACTGCAGTATTTCACAAAGATTGTGAGTGGCAGAATGTGTATCATATATTTGTCATTCCTGCTCTAGGATCTGGGACATTGGTCAATTAAATGTCCAATTTAATTGGGATCAAGGCAAGGAAGCTTTAGGAATCTACTTTCAGAAATTCAAAGGTATAGAATTAAGGAATACTATTAGGTTGAACCATATGAATAGAATTTTATTTGATCTTTCTTGCAACATTCTATTATGAAAAATTTCACATATCTAACAAAGCTAAAAGAATTCAGAGGACAACAGCATTAAAATTTTTTTTTTGACTAAGAAACAGGAATTTCATTTTGTTTACTTTGGACATCTTGACCAGGAATCCTTAGGTTGAAAGATGGGGCAGTTTGTTCGTTGGGCTCCTAAACACTACAAACTCCAAGTATCATAGCTAGAACCTATGAATATAACTTGTTATGAAAAGTGCAGAGAATGATTGTAGGTGAGATTTTAATGCATAGCACAAAAATGCTATCCAAATATATTTTATTCACTGTAGCTATAAACCCAGGTAATAAAGATTCTTCATAAACAACAAAATAAAAAGCAACAAAAAAGTTGATTGTTTTGAGTATGAATATATATTTGGTTATTCAGAAGTTTTTATACTTTTATGAGAAAAGCCTTTAGCTTTTATTTTAGTTTTTTAAATATTTGCATAGAATGTATTTTCTGATTATTTTCACTTGTGAAAATAGGATTTCTGAAAGAAGCTGTAAGCAGGCTAACAATGAAGTGATAATCGATTTGAATGTAAAATAACCTCTCAGGATTTCCTATGTTGGTAGATATGATTCAGATTGGAGATTTTGAGTCCACAAAAGATGCCTTTCATATATCTCCCTAGTCTATTAATCTTTCACATTAGTCAGTATTCTTTAAATCCATTGAAAGATTTTTTTATGCCTGTTTAAAGATGGCTTCTTGAAAACCATAATAGTAAATGACAGATATCTTGATTAAAAAACGAAAATGAAAACAAAGAATAAAATCACCAAGCTCTAGGCCATGCTGTTGTTTTCTGTAAAATGGACTTGGGCATAACATAGGTAAGTCACTTTTTCCTGGAATATTATTAGGTGATTTAAAATAATTAAACTTATGGGAAACTGCTGGCATTTCAAGTTTATGAAATTGCTTTTTAAATGTGCACAGAATAGAGTGCCTTTGTTTATAAGGCTGCAAGCATTGAACCAAAACTAATAACTGTAAGCTTCCCAGTGCCACACCTGAAAAAATGTGATTTGCTACATAACTTACTGTTTGGACAGACTTGCTGCAACTAGAAAATACATACATTTGTATATGCACACACACACACAAACCTCAATTTGATGCTTTTCTTTCAATTTATAAGAATTAAAATTTTAGTCTTAAGGATTAACATGAGGGTATGAAAGATGAGCATTTTATAGAAAACTACAAATTACATATAATATATGCACACATATATGTGTATACATATACATGTGATTTTTACTGTGTATAAATTAAAAATGGCTTGCAAAATTATTTTATACTTAATTCTTTTACCTTGTGATCCCAAATTACAACATAAGACTTTGTAGATTTCAAATGGACAGTTTGGGGCACCCATGAGGTAGTCAGAATACAACTCTGAAGGCCATTGATTTTAACTATGAGCATACAGCTATGCTATTTATTAATCTTTTCTATCATTTTTCTTGTCAAACTTACATTATCACAGAGTATAGGATAGATTTTTAAAACATCTTTCTTTTGCTATATGCACCAGTCAGGTGGCTGACTTTTGATCTCAAAATACATGTCATCTTCTGTGATGAGCAACTATTGAGGTTTTTTTTGTTGTTGTTGAGATGTAATTGGAGATTTAGCACCTTCTTCCACAAAAGACTTTCTCAATATATCACTTACTTTTATCTGCTATGGAGTGCTAGGCTGAAATCTGAGGGAAATAACAGCTTCCCCCTCTATTGAATTATGTTTTTGATTGACATTATAAGGTTCAAAATTTTTGTCTAAGTTATTTATAATATTGTTAGGATCTGTGCATTAGATCTCTCTCTTGCCTTATTCTTTACCTTAATAAGAGCCCTACATATGTAAATTATGTGAATCATATCTTTCATGGACTTTAAAATATTTATAAAGAGAACAGGTTTATTTGGCTCATGGTTCTGCAGCCTGTACAGGAAGCATGGCACCAGCATCTACTCTGCTTCTGGAGAGGCCTCAGGGAGTTTTTACTCATGGTGGAAGGCAAAGGGGGAGCAGAAGCAAGTGAGTGTTGGGATGGAGGTGCTACTTTTTTTTTTAATACTTTAAGTTCTGGGATATATGCGCAGAATGTGCAGGTTTGTTACATAGGTATAAATGTGCCATGGTGGTTTGCCACACCCATCAACCTGTCATCTACATTAGGTGTTTCTCCCCTTGCCTCCCACTCCCCCACCACAGGCCCTGATGTATGATGTTCACCTCCCTGTGCCCATACGTTCTCACTGTTCAACTCTTACTTATGAGTGAGAACATGTGGTGCTCCGTTTTCTGTAACTGTGTTAGTTTGCTGAGAATGATGTTTTCCAGCTTCATCCATGCCCCTGCAAAGGACATGAACTCATTCTTTTTTATGGCTGCATAGTATTCCATGATGTGTATGTGCCACATTTTCTTTACCCAGTCTATCACTGATGGACATTTGGGTTGGTTCTATGTCTTTGCTATTGTGAATAGTGCTGTAATAAACATACGTGTGCATGTGTCTTTATAATAGAATGATTTATACTATACCCAGTAATGGGATTATTGGGTCAAATGATATTTCTAGTTCTAGATTCTTGAGGAATCGCCAAACTGTCTTCTACCATGGTTGAACTAATTTACACTCCCACCAACAATGCAAAAGTGTTAATATTTTTCCACATCCTCTGTTGTCTCCAGATTTTTTAATGATCACTATTCTAACTGGCATGAGATGGTATCTCATTGTGGTTGTGATTTGCATTTCTCTAATGACCAGTGATGATGAGCTTTTTTTCCATATGTTTATTGGCCACATAAATGTCTTCTTTAGAAAAGTGTTTGTTCATATCCTTTGCCAAATTTGGTGGGCTTGTTCATTTTCTTCTTGTAAATTTGTTTAAGATCCTTGTAGATTCTGGATATTAACCCTTTGTCAGATGGATAGATTGAAAACTTCTCCCATTCTGTAGGTTGCCTGTTCACTCTAATGATAGTTTCTTTTGCTGTGCAGAAGCTCTTTAGTTTAATTAGATCCCATTTATCAATTTTGGCTTTTATTGCCATTGATTTTTGTGTTTTAGTCATGAAGGCTGTGCCCATGCCTATGTCCTCAATGATATTGCCTAGGTTTTCTTCTAGAGTTTTTATGGTTTTAGATCTTATATTTAAGTCTTTAATCCATCTGGAGTTAATTTTTATATAAGATGTAAGGAAGGGGTCCAGTTTTAGTTTTCTACATATGGCTAGCCTGTTTCCCCAACACCATTTATTAAATAGAGAATCCTTTCCGCATTGCTTGTTTTTGTCAGGTTTGTCAAAGATCAGATGGTTGTAGATGTGTGGCATTGCTTCTGAGGCCTCTGTTCTGTTCCACTGGTCTATATCTCTGTTTTGGTATCAGTACCATGCTGTTTTGATTACTGTAGCCTTGTAATGTAGTTTGAAGTCAGGTAGCATGATGCCTCCAGCTTTGTTCTTTTTACTTAGAATTGTCTTGATTATACGGGCTCTCTTTGGTTTCATATGAAGTTAAAGGTTGTCTTTATCTTTGGTTCAGTTTATGTGATGGATTACATTTATAGATTTGCATATGTTGAACCAAGCTTACATCTTAGGGATGAATCTGACTTGATCGTGATGGATAAGGTTTTTGATGTGCTGTTAGATTCAGTTTTCCAGTATTTTATTAAGGATTTTTGCATCAATGTTCATCATGGATATTGGCCTGAAATTTTCTTTTTTAGTTGTGTCTCTGCAAGGTTTTGGTATCAGGATGATACTGGTCTCATAAAATGAGTTAAGGAGGATTCCCTCTTTTGTATTGTTTGGAATAGTTTCAGAAGGAATGGTACCAGCTCCTCTTTGTACATCTGGTAGAATTTGGCTGTGGACCTGTCTGGTCCTGGACTTTTTTTGGTTGGTAGGCTATTAATTGCTGCCTCAACTTCAGACTTTGCTATTGGTTTATTCAGGGATTCATCTTCTTCTTGGTTTAGTGTTGGGAGGGTGTAAGTGTCCAGGAATTTATCCATTTCTTCTAGATTTACTGGTTTATGTGCATAGGGGTGTTTGTAGTAATCTCTGATAGTAGTTTGTATTTCTATGGAATCAGTGGTGATATCCCGTTTATCATTTTTTATTGCATCTATTCTATTTTTCTTTCTTTTCTTTTTATTAGTCTGGGTAGTGGTCTATCTATTTTGTTGATCTTTTCAAAAAACCAGCTCCTAGATTTATTGATGTTTTAAAGGGCTTTTTTTGTCTCTATCTCCTTCAGTTCTGCTTTGATCTTCGTTATTTCTTGTCTTCTGTTAGCTTTTGAATTTGTTTGATCTTGCTCCTCTAGTTCTTTTAATTGTGACATTAGGGTGTCAATTTTAGTTCTTTCCTTGCTTCTCATGTGGTCATTTAGTGCTATAAATTTCCCTCTAGACACTGCTTTAAATGTGTCCCAGAGATTCTGGTATATTGTGTCTTCATTCTGATTCCTTTCAAAGAACATCTTTATTTCTGCTTTCATTTCATTATTTATCCAGTAGTCATTCAGGAGCACATTGTTCAGTTTCCACGTAATTGTGTGGTTTTGAATGAGTTTCTTAATCCTGAGTTCTAATTTGATTGCACTGTGGTGTGAGAGGTTGTTTGTTATGATTTCGATTCTTTCACATTTGCTAAGGAGTGATTTACTTCCAATTATGTGGTCAATTTTAGAGTAAGTGTGATGTGGTGCTGAGAAGAATGTATATTCTGTGGATTTGGGGTAGAGATTTCTGTAGATGTCTATTAGGTTTGCTTGGTCCAGATCTGCATTCAAGTCCTGGATATCCTTGTTAATTTTCTGTCCGTTGATCTGTCTAATATTGACAGTGGAGTGTTAAAGTCTCCCACTATTATTGTGGGGGAGTCTAAGTCTCTTTGTAGGTCATGAAGAACTTGCTTTATGTATCTGGGTGCTCCTGTATTGGGTGAATGTATATTTAGGATAGTTAGCTCTTCTTGTTGCATTGATCCCTTTACCATTATGTAATGTTCTTCTTTGTCTCTTTTGATCTTTGCTGG
The DNA here is from genome assembly GCA_036589455.1 of Ateles fusciceps. NCBI lineage: Eukaryota > Metazoa > Chordata > Mammalia > Primates > Atelidae > Ateles > Ateles fusciceps. The sequence goes on along the minus strand of JAZHEH010000065.1, from coordinate 30,760,614 downwards.
TTTAAAGCCTGTTTTTTCAGAGACTAGAATTGCAATCCCTGCTTTTTGTTTGCTCTCCATTTGCTTGGTAAATCTTTTTCCATCCCTTTATTTTGAGCCTATGTCTTTGCACATGAGATGGGTTTCCTGAATGCAGCACATTGATGGGTCTTGACTCTTTATCCAATTTTCCAGTCTGTGTTTTTTGATTGGGTCATTTAGTCCATTTACCTTTAAGGTTAATATTGTTATACGTGAATTTGATCCTGCCATTTTGATACTAGCTGGTTGTTTTGCCCGTAAGTTGATGCAGTTTTTTCATTGTGTCAATGGTCTTTACAATTTGGTATGTTTTTATAGTGGCTGGTACTGGTTGTTCCTTTCCATGTTTAGTGCTTCCTTCAGGAGCTCTTGTAAGGCAGGCCTGGTGGTGATGAAATCTCTCAGTAATTGCTTGTCCAAAAGGATTTTATTTTTCCTTCACTTATGAAGCTTAGTTTGGCTGGATATAAAATTCTGGGTTGAAAGTTCTTTTCTTTAAGGATGTTGAATATTGGCTGCCACTCTCCTCTGACTGGTAGGGTTTCTGCTAGAGATCCACTGTGAGTCTGATGGGCTTCCTTTTGTGGGTAACCTGTCCTTTCTCTCTGGCTGCCTTTAGCATTTTTTCTTTCATTTCAACCCTGGTGAATTTGAGGATTATGTGCCTTGAGGTTGCTCTTCTTGAGGAATATCTTTGTTGTATTCTCTGTATTTCCTGGATTTGAATGTTGGCCTGCCTTGTTAGGTTGGGAAAGTTCTCCTTGATAATATCCTGAAGAGTGTTTTCCAACTTGGTTGCATTTTCCCCATCACATTCAGGTTCACCAGTCAAATATAGATTTGGTCTTTTCACATAATCCTCTATTTCTTGGAGGCTTTATTCATTTCTTTTCACTCCTTTTTCTCTAATCTTGCCTTCTTGTTTTATTTCATTGAGTTGATCTTCAATCTCTGATATCGTTTCTTCTGCTTGATGAATTCAGCTATTGAAACTTGTGTATGCTTCACAAAGTTCTTCTGCTGTGTTTTTCAGCTCCATCAATTAGTTTATATTCTTCTCTAAGCTGGTTATTCTAGTTAGCATTTCATCTAACCTTTTTTCAAGGTTCTTAGTTTCTTTGCATTGTGTTAGAACATGCTCTTTTAGCTCAGAGAAGTTTGTTATTACCCACCTTCTGAAGCCTGCTTCTGTCAATTTGTCAAACTCATTCTCCATCCAGTTTGTTCCCTTGCTGGAGAGGAGTTGTGATCCCTTGGAGGAGAAGAGGCATTCTGGTTTTTGGCAATTTCAGCCTTTTTGCACTGGTTTCTTACATCTTCATGGATTTATCTACCTTTGGTCTTTGAAGTTGGTGAGTTCTCAGATGTTGTCTGTGTTTGCGTCCTTTCTGTTGCTGTTGAGACTATTTCTGTTTGTTAGTTTTCCTTCTAACAGTCAGGCCCTGCTGCTGCAGGACTGCTGGAGGGCCATTCCAGACCCTGCTTGCCTGGGAATCACCCATGGGGGCTGCACAACAGCCAAGATTGCTGCCTGTTCCTTCCTCTGGTGGCTTCATCCTAGAATGGTACCCACCAGATGTCAGCCAGAGCTCTCCTGTATGAGGTGTCTCTTAGGATATACAGAGGTCAGGGAGCCACTTGAGAAGGTGGTCTGTCCCTTATCAGATCTCAAGTGCTGTGCTGGGAGCTCCATTGCTCCCTTCAGAGCTGATGGGCAGGGATGTTTAAGTCTGCTGAAGTAGAACTCACAATCACCTCTTTTCCCAGGTGCTCTGTACCAGGAAGGTGGGGCTTTATAAGTCCCTGACAGACTGCTGCCTTTTTTAGAGATGCCCTACACAGCAGGAAGGAGTTTAGTCACAGTCTGCATGCAGAGGCCTTGCTGAGGTGCCATGGGCTCTGCCCAGCTGCTGTATAAACTTCCCGTCTACTTTGTTTTCACAGGCAAGGTTAGAATTGCATCAGTAATGGTGGATGCTCCTCCCCCCCACCAAGCTCGACCATCCCAGATCAAGCTCAGACTGCTGTGCTGTCCATGAGAATTCCAGGCCAGTGGGTCTTAGCTTACTGTTCTAAGTGGGGGTGGGAGCCACCCAAGCCAGATCACTTGGCTCCCTGCTTTCAACTCCCCCCTTTTTTTCAGGGGAATGTAAAGTTCTGTTTTGCTAGCATTCCAGGCTCTGGCTAATATGGCCACCCAGTTTTGTGCTGGAAACTCAGGGCACTGGTGTAGGCACCTGTGAGAATCTCCTGGTCTGTGGGATGTAAAAACTGTAGGAATAGTGCAGTGTCTGAGCCAGGTGCCATGTCTAGAAATGTCCCTAATGGCTTCCCTTGGCTGGGGGGGCGTTCTCCAGCCCCTACACTTCCTGGGTGAGGCAAATGCCCCCTCCTCCATTTTGGTTTGCCCCTCCTTGCAATATACCCACTGTCTAAGCAGTCCCATTGAGTTGAACCTGGTACCTTGGTTGGAAATGTGGGAGATCACTCACCTTCTGCATCATTTTCATTGGGTACTGCACTCCGGAGCTGTTCCTATTCGGCCAACTTGGCGGAAGACCTTGTGCTGGTTTTCAAAGGGAATGCTTCCAGCTTTTGGCCATTCATTATGATATTGGCTGTGGGTTTGCCATAAACAGCTCTTATTATTTTGAGATACATTCTATCAATACCTAGTTAATTGAGAGTTTTTTAAATTATACTTTAAGTTCTGGAGTACATGTGCAGAATATGCAAGTTTGTTACATAGGTGTACACACGTGCCATGGTGGTTCGCTGCATCAATCCCCCCCATCATCTACATTAGGTATTTCTTCTAATTTTATCCCCCCCATCACCCAACCCCCTGCTATCCCTCCCCAATAGGCCCTGGTGTTTGGTGTTCCCCTCCCTGCATCCATGTGTTCTTATTGTTACGTGTGAGAACATGTGGTGTTGGGTTTTCTGTCCTTTTGTCAGTTTGCTGAGAATGATGACAGTTTCCAGCTTCATCCATGTCCCTGCATAGGACATGACTTATTTTTTTAATGGCTGCATAGTATTCCATGGTGTATATGTACCACATACCATCAATACCTAGTTTATTGAGATACATTCCATCAATATCTAGTTTACTGAGAGTTTTTAGCATGAAGGGGTGTTGAATTTTATTGAAGGTCTTTTGTGCACCTATTGAGATAATTATGTGGTTTTTGTCATTGGTTCTGTTTATGTGATGGATTACATTCATTGATTTGCATATGTTGAACCAGCCTTGCATCCCAAGGATGAAACTGGCTTGATCATGGTGGATAAGCTTTTCAATGTCCTGCTGCATTTGGTTTGCTTTTGCTTGTTGCATTGATCTCTTTACCATTATACAATGCCCTGCTTTTTTTTGATCTTTGTTGGTTTAAAGTCTGTCTTATCAGAGACTAAGATTGCAACCCCTGCTTTTTTTTCTTTCCATTTGCTTGGTAAATCTTTTTCCATCCCTTTATTTTCAGCCTATATGTATCTTTGCATGTGGGATGGGTCTCCTGAATACAGATCACTGATGTGTCTTGATTCTTTATCCAATTTGCCAGACTGTGCCTCTTATTTGGGGCATTTAGCCTGTTTACATTTAAGGTTAATATTGTTATGTGTGAATTTGATCTTGTCATTATGATGTTAACTGGTTATTTTGCCCATTAGTTGATACAGTTTCTTCATAGTGTCGTTGGTCTTTATATTTTGGTGTATTTTTGCAGTGGCCAGTGCTGGTTTTTCTTTTCTGTATTTAGTGCTTCCTTCAGTGGCTCTTGAAAGACAGGGCTGGTGGTAACAAAATCCCTCAGCATCTGCTTGTCTGAAAAGGATTTTATTTCTCATTCACTTATGAAGCTTAGTTTGGCTGGATATGAAATTCTGGGTTGAAAATTCTTTAAGAATGTTGAATATTGGCCCCCTCTCTTCTGGCTTGTAGGGTTTCTGCAGTGAGATCTACTGTTAGTCTGATGGGCTTCCCTTTGTATGTAACCTGGCCTTTCTCTGGCTGGCCTTAACATTTTTTCTTTCATTTCAGCCTTGGTGAATCTGACGAGCATGTGTCTTGGGGTTGCTCTTCTTGAGGAGTATCTTTGTGGTGTTCTTTATGTTTCTTGAATTTGAATGTTGGCCTGTCTTGCTGTGTTGGGCAGGTTCTTCTGGATAATATACTGAAGTATGTTTTCCAACTTGGTTTCATTCTCCCTGTCACTTTCAGGTATACCAATCAAATGTAGATTTGGTCTTTTCACATAGTCCCGTATTTTTTGGAGGCTCTTTCCTTTTTATTCTTTTTTCTCTAATCTCGTCTTCATGCTTTATTTAATTAAGTTGATCATCAATCTCTGATATCCTTTTTTCCATTTGATCAATTCGGCTATTGATACTTGAGTATGCTTCATGAAGTTCTCATCCAGTGTTTTCTCAGCTCCATCAGGCCCTTTCTGTTTTTCTGTAAACTAGTTATTCTACTTAGCAATTCCTCTAATCTTTATTCAAGATGGTTAGCTTCCTTGTATTGGGTTAGAACATGCTCCTTTATCTTGGAGGAGTTTGTTATGACCCACCTTCTGAAGCCTACTTCTGTTAACTCATCAAACTCCTTCTCTGTCCAGTTTTGTTCCCTTGCTGGTGTAGAGTTGTGATCCTTTGGAGAAGAACGCATTCTGGTTTTTGGAATTTTCAGCCTCTTTGCATTCTGTGTTCCTCATTTTTGTGGATTTATCTACCTTTGGTGTTTGCCATTGGTGACCTTTGGCTGGTGTTTTTGCATGATCATCCTTTTTGTTGATGTTGATGCTATTGCTTTCTGTTTGTTAGTTTTCCTTCTAATAGTCAGCCCCCTCTGCTGCAGGTCTGCTGGAGTTTGCTGGGGGTCCACTCTAGATCCCGTTTGCCTGGGTGTCACCAGTGGAGGCTGCAAAACAACAAAGATTGCTGCCTGCTTCTTCCTCTGGAAGGTTTTTCCCAGAGGGGCACCCACCAGATGCCAGCTGGAGCTCTCCCATTTGAGGTTTCTGTCCACCCCTGCTGGGTGGTGTCTCCCATCGGGGGTACTGGGGATCAGGGACCCACTTGAGAAGGCAGTCTTTCCCTTAGCAGTGCTCGAGCACTGTGCTGGGAGATCTCCTGCTTCCTTCAGAGTAGGGCAGGCAGGAACTTTAAATTTGCTGTAACTTTGCCCACAGCCACTCCTTCCCCTGGTGTTCTGTCCCAGAGAGATGGGAGTTTTATCTATAAGCCCCTTACTAAGGCTGCTGTTTTTCTTTCAGAGATGTTCTGCCCAGAGAGGAGGAATCTAGAGAGGCAGTCTGGCTACAGTGGCTTTGCCAAGCTGTGGTGGGCTCCACCCAGTCTGGACTTCCCTGTGGCTTTGTTTACACTGTGAGGGGAAAACCGTGGACTCAAGCCTCAGTAATGGCAGATGCCCCTCCCCCACACCAAGCTTGAGCATCCCAGGTTGACTTCAGATTGCTGTGACAGCAGTGAGAATTTCAAGCCAGGATCTTAGTTTGCTGGGCTTTCTGGGGGTGGGATAGACTGAGCAAGACCACCTGGCTTCCTGGCTTCAGCCCCCTTTCCAGGGTAGTGAACAGTTTTGTCTCACTGGCTTTCTAGGTGCCACTGGGATATGAAAAAAACTTCTGCAGCTAGCTTGGTGTCTGCTCACATGGCCACCCAGTTTTGCGCTTGAAACCCAGGGCCCTGGTTGCATAGGGATCCACAGGAATCTCCTGGCCTATAGGTTGTGAAGGCCATGGGAAAAGCATAGTATCTGGGCTGGACAGCACTGTCTCTCATGGTACGGTCTCTCATGGCTTCCCTTGGCTAGGGGAGGGAGTTTCCTGACCCTTGCACATCCTGAGTGAGGCAACACCCGACCCTGCTTCTGCTTGCCCTCCATGGGCTGCACCCACTGTCTGACCATTCCCAATAAAATGGACCTGGTACCTCAGTTAGAAATGCAGAAATCACCTGCCTTCTGCATAGGTCTCGCTGGGAGCTGCAGACTGGAGCTGTTCCTATTTGGCAATCTTGCCTGGGAATACCCCACATATGTTTAAATGACCAGATCTCATGAGAACTCACTCACTGTGTTGAGGATAGCATCGAACAATAAGGGATCTGCCTCCATGACCTAGATACCTCCCACCAGGCTTCATCTCCAACATTGGGGATTACATTTCAACATTAAGTTTTTGAAGGAAAAAATATCCAAGCTATATTATTCTGTCCCCTGGTCCCTCCCAAATCTCATTTCCTTATCACGTTTTAAAATATAATAATTCCTTCTTAATAATCCCCCAAAGTCTTAACTAATTTCAACATTAACTCAAAAGTCCTATGTGTGAAGTTCCATCTGAGACTCAAGCCAAATTCCTTCCACCTATGAGCCTGAAAAATTAAAACAAATTATTTACTGCCAAATAAAATGGGGGTTCAGGCATCGAGTAAACATTCCCATTCCAAAAGGGAGAAATTGGCCAAAAGAAAGGGGCTACAGGTCCCATGCATTTTCAATACCCAAACACAGATGCCATTAAATCTTATTTATTTATTTTATATATATATATATGTATGTATGTATGTATTTTTTTATTGCATTATATGTTTTGGGGTACATGTGAAGAATATTGAAGATTGTTGCATAGTTACACACATGGCAGTGTGATTTACTGCCTTCCTCCCCATCACCTATATCTGGCATTTCTCCGCATGCTATCTCTCCCCAACTCCCCAGCCCCCACTCTCCCTCCCCATTTCCCCCCTGACAGACCCCAGTGTGTGATGCTCCTCTCCCTGTGTCCATGTGTTCTCATTGTTCAACACCTGCCTATGAGTGAGAACATGCGGTGTTTGATTTTCTGTTCTTGTGTCAGTTTGCTGAGAATGATGGTTTCCAGGTTCATCCATGTCCCTACAAAGGACACGAACTCATCGTTTTTGATGGCTGCATAGTATTCCATGGTATATATGTGCCACATTTTCCCTGTCCAATCTATCATCGATGGGCATTTGGGTTGGTTCAGGTCTTTGCTATTGTAAACTGTGCTGCAGTGAACATTCGTGTACATGTGTCCTTATAGTAGAAAGATTTATAATCTTTGGGTATATACCCAGTAATGGGATTGCTGGGTCAAATGGAATTTCTATTTCTAGGTCCTTGAGGAATCGCCACACTGTCTTCCACAATGGTTGACTAATTTACACTCCCACCAACAGTGTAAAAGTGTTCCTATTTCTGCACATCCTCTCCAGCATCTGTTGTCTCCAGATTTTTTAATGATTGCCATTCTAACTGGCGTGAGATGGTATCTCAATGTAGTTTTGATTTGCATTTCTCTAATGACCAGTGATGATGAGCATTTTTTCATGTTTGTTGGCCTCATGTATGTCTTCTTTTGTAAAGTGTTTGTTCATATCCTTCGCCCACTTTTAAATGGGCTTGTTTGTTTTTTTCTTGTAAATCTGTTTTAGTTCTTTGTAGATTCTGGATATCAGCCCTTTGTCAGACGGGTAGACTGCAAAATTTTTTTCCCATTCTGTTGGATGCCGATTCACTCTAATGACTGTTTCTTTTGCTGTGCAGAAGCTGTGGAGTTTGATTAGGTCCCATTTGTCTCTTTTGGCTTTTGCTGCCAATGCTTTTGGTGTTTTGGTCATGAAGTCTTTGCCTATGCCTATGTCCTGAATGGTTTTGCCTAGATTTTCTTCTAGGGTTTTTATGGTGTTAGGTCTTATGTTTAAGTCTCTAATCCATCAGGAGTTAATTTTAGTGTAAGGTGTCAGGAAGGGTTCCAGTTTCTGCTTTCTGCACATGGCTAGCCAGTTTTCCCAACACCATTTATTAAACAGGGAATCCTTTCCGTATTGCTTGTTTTTGTCAGGTTTGTCAAAGATCAGATGGTTGTAGCTGTGTGGTGTTGCCTCCGAGGCCTCTGTTCTGTTCCATTGGTCTATATCTCTGTTTTGGTACCAGTACCATGCTGTTTTGATTACTGTAGCCTTGTAGTATAGTTTGAAGTCCAGTAGTGTGATGCCTCCTGCTTTGTTCTTTTTGCTTAGAATTGACTTGGCTATGCGGGCTCTCTTTTGGTTCCATATGAAGTTTAAGGTGGTTTTCTCCAGTTCTGTGAAGAAGGTCATTGGTAACTTGATGGGGATAGTGTTGAATCTATAAATTACTTTGGGTAGTATGGCCATTTTCATGATATTGATTCTTCCTAACCATGAACATGGAATGTTTTTCCATCTGTTTGTGTCCTCTCTTATTTTGTTGAGCAGTGGTTTGTGGTTCTCCTTGAAGAGGTCCTTTATGTTCCTTGTTAGTTGTATTCCTAGGTATTTTATTCTCTTTGTAGCAATTGTGAATGGCAGTTTGTTCTTGATTTGGCTCTCTTTAAGTCTGTTATTGGTATATAGGAATGCTTGTGATTTTTGCACATTGATTTTGTATCCTGAGACTTTGCTGAAGTTGCTTATCAGTTTCAGGAGATTTTGGGCTAAGACAATGGGGTCTTCTAGATATACAATCATGTTGTCTGCAAATAGAGACAATTTGACTTTCTCCTTTCCTATTTGAATACCTTTTATTTCTTTTTATTGCCTGATTGCTCTGGCTAGAACTTCCAGTACTATATTGAATAGGAGTGGTGAGAGAGGGCATCCTTGTCTAGTGCCAGATTTCAAAGGGAATGCTTCCAGTTTTTGCCCATTCAGTATGATATTGGCTGTTGGTTTGTCGTAAATAGCTTTTATTATTTTGAGATACGTTCTGTCAATACCTAGTTTATTGAGGGTTTTTAGCATAAAGGGCTGTTGAATTTTGTCAAAGGCCTTCTCTGCATCAATTGAGATAATCATGTGGTTTTTGTCTTTGGTTCTGTTTATGTGGTGAATTATGTTTATAGACTTGCGTATGTTGAACCAGCCTTGCATCCCTGGGATGAATCCTACTTGATCATGGTGGATAAGCTTTTTGATGTGCTGTTGCAATCGGTTTGCCAGTATTTTATTGAAGATTTTTGCATCTATGTTCATCATGGATATTGGCCTGAACTTTTCTTTTCTTGTTGAGTCTCTGCCGGGTTTTGGTATCAGGATGATGTTGATCTCATAAAATGATTTGGGAAGGATTCCCTCTTTTGGATTGTTTGGAATAGTTTCAGAAGGACTGGTACCAGCTCCTCTGTATGTCTGGTAGAATTCGGCTGTGAACCCATCTGGACCTGGGCTTTTTTTGGGTGGTAGGCTCTTAATTGCTGCCTCAACTTCAGCCCTTGTTATTGGTCTATTCAGGGTTTCGACTTCTTCCTGGTTTAGGCTTGGGAGGATGCAAATGTCCAGAAATTTATCCATTTCTTCCAGGTTTACTAGTTTATGTGCATAGAGTTGTTTGTAATAATCTCTGATGATGGTTTGAATTTCTGTGGAATCTGTGGTGATATCCCCTTTATCGTTTTTTATTGCATCTATTTGATTATTTTCTCTTTTCTTTTTATTAATCTAGTTACTGGTCTGTCTATTTTGTTGATCTTTTCAAAAAACCAGCTCCTGGATTTATTGATTTTTTGAAGGGTTTTTTATGTCTCTATCTCCTTCAGTTCTGCTCTGATCTTAGTTATTTCTTGTCTTCTGCTAGGTTTTGAGTTTTTTTGATCTTGCTCCTCTAGCTCTTTCAAATTTTGATGATAGGGTGTCAGTTTTAGATCTCTCCTTGCTTCTCATGTGGGCATTTATTACTACATATTTTCCTCTAGGGACTGCTTTAAATGTGTCCCAGATATTCTGGTATGTTTTGTCTTCATTCTCATTGGTTTCGAAGAACATCTTTATTTCTGCCTTAATTTCATTGTTTATCCAGTCAACATTCAAGAGCCAGTTGTTCAGTTTCCATGAAGCTGGGCGGTTCTGAGTTAGTTTCTGAATTCTGAGTTCTAACTTGATTGCACTGTGGTCTGAAAGACTGTTTGTTATGATTTCTGTTCTTTTGCATTTGCTGAGGAGTGATTTACTTCAAATTATGTGGTCAGTTTTAGAGTAGGTTGATGTGGTGCTGAGAAGAATGTATATTGTGTGGCTTTGGGGTCGAGATTCTGTAAATGTCTATTAGGTTTGCTTGGTCCAGGTCTGAGTTCAAGTCCTGGATATCCTTGTTAATTTTCTGTCTCGTTGATCTGTCTAATATTGACAATGGGGTGTTAAAGTCTCCTACTATTATTGTGTGGGAGTCTAAGTCTCTTTGTAAGTCATTAAGAACTTGCCTTATGTATCTGGGTGCTCCTGTATTGGGTGCGTATATATTTAGGATTGTTAGCTCTTCTTGTTGCATTGATCCTTTTACCATTATGTAATGTCCTTCTTTGTCTCTTTTGATCTTTGTTGGTTTAAAGTCTATTTTATCAGAGATGAGAATTGCAACTCCTGCTTTTTTTTGCTCTCCGTATGCTTGGTAAATCTTCCTCCATCCCTTTGTTTTGAGCCTTTGTGTATCCTTGCATGTGAGATGGGTTTCCTGGATACAGCACACCGATGGGTTTTGGCTTTTTATCCAATTTGCCAGTCTGTGTCTTTTGATTGGGACATTTAGTCCATTTACATTTAGGGTTAATATTGTTATGTGTGAATTTGATCCTGCCATTTTGATGCTAGCTGGCTATTTTGCCCGTCAGTTGATGCAGTTTCTTCATTGTGTTGATGCTCTTTACCATTTGGTATGTTTTTGGAATGGCTAATACTGGTTGTTCCTTTCTATGTTTAGTGCCTCTTTCAGGAGCTCTTGTAAAGCAGGCCTTGTGGTGATGAAATCTCTGAGTACTGCCATTAAATCTTAAAGCTCCAAAATAATCTTTGATTCTATGTCCCTTATCCAGGGCATACTGGTGCAAGGGGTGGGATCCCAAAGCCTTGGGCCGCTCTGTCCCTATGGCTTCACAAGGTTTAGCTCCAAAGCTGCTCTTATGGTTTGGCATTGAGTACTTGCGTTTTTTTCCAGGTACATGTTGCAAGCTGCTGGTGGATCTGCCATTCTGGGATCTGGAGGACAGTGGCCTCCTTTCCACAGTTCTGCTAGGCAATTTCCCAATGGGAACTCTGTGTGGGACTTCCAGCCTCACACTTCTCTTCCTCCCTAGTAAAGGTCTTTGTGAGCCCCAGGGCAGGCTTCTGCCTAGGCACCCAGGCTTTCTCATACATCCTCTGAAATCTAGGCAGAGGCAGCCAAGCCTCCTTCACTGTCACACTCTGTGCACCTGTGGGCTTAACACTACATAGAGGCTGCCGAGGCTTCTGACTTATATTTTCCAAAATGGCATCCTGAGCTGTACCTGGGCCCCTTTGAGCCACACCTGGAGCTGGAGTGGCCACGAAATGGGAAATATTGTCCCAAGGCTGCACAGAGCATCCAGGCCCTGAGGCTGGCCTACAAAACTAATCAGTCATCCTAGACCTCCAGACCTGTGATAAGAGGGGCTGTCATGAAAGTCTCTGAAATGCCTTCAAGGCTGTTTTTCCCATTGTTTTGGCTATTAGTACATGGCTCCCTTTTAGTTATGCAAGTGGTTGCTCACAGCCTGCTTGAATTCCTCCCTCTGAAAATGCTTTTTCTTTCTCTGCCACATGGCTAGGCTACAAATTTTCTAAAATTTTATGCTCTGCTTCTCCTTCAAATATAAGTTTCTGCTTCAAGTCATTCTTTTGCTCCCTCTCTGAGTGTAGGTTGTTAGAAGAAGCCAGGCAATATCTTGAATGATCTGCTGCTTAGAAATTTCTTCCACTAGGAAGGCTAAATAATCATTTTAAAGTTCAAACTTTCACAGATCCCTAGGGCATGGACATGCAGCCAGGTTCTTTGCTAAGGCATATCATGTTATCTTTGCCCTATAGTTCCTCATTTCCATCTGAGACTTTGTCAGCTTGGACTTCATGGTACATATCACTATTAACATTTTGGTCGCAACCATTTAACCAGTCTCTATGAAGTTCCAAACTTTCTCTTGTCTTCCTATCTTCTTCTGAGCCTTCCAAATTCTTCTAACTTATGCCTGTTACCCAGTTCCACATTTTTCGATGTCTTTTTAGCAACACCCCACTTCTTGTACCAATTTTCTGTATTAGGATATTCTTGCATTGCTATAAAGAAATGGGTAATTTATAAGGAAAAGAGATTTAATTGGCTCATGGTTCTACAGGCTATACAGGAAGCACAGTGCCAGCATCTGCTCAGCTTCTGAAGAGGCATTAGAGAGCTTTTACTCATGGCAGAAGGCAAAGTGGGAGTTTGCACATCACATGGCAGGAGCAGGATCAAGAGGAACTTTTATGAACTTTGTATTGAAATGTTTATTAACTAGAGAAAAACATTTGTTTCCCTTTTAATTACCAGATCATTTGAAATTGATGCTGTGAAGGACCCAGGTAATTTGTTTTTGGTTAACACACTTTAAGATCCAGGAGCCTTATGGCAATTAGATATCATTAAGGGGGTCATAGTTACCATGTGGCCCCCACAGCATTCATAGCCAGTCTGAAAATTTGTTTTAAGACTCTTAAAGATGTGCTTACTGATGTTTAAATGGGACAGATGGAAAAAAAAAAGTCAATGAAACAGATGGTTGAATTGTTCCTTTCTGAGTGGTATTAACAGATTTCCTATTAAACCATACTGTTCCCAGCATGGTTCTGAAAAAGCATTTATCAGTAGCTAATATTTTATGCAACATTGTTCTAAATAATACAGAAAATTATTAAACATTGACTGTCTTCTAGAATCTTAGTGATATCATTTCAGGGGACCTCTCAGAGATTCAATCTTCTTTAAGAGTCTTGTGGACAAAATCTGAGATGCTATTAAGACCCTATGTATTTTATAGTTGTTTCTAAGGACATTCTGAATTCATAATACAGAGAGGCTATTATGTTATAGATAGGCTAGAAGCCAGTTCATGTCTTTCTTTGACTGTGAGGCTTTACATAAAGGCCTCTTTATATGGGAATCTTGAGAGTCCCTAGGATTCCTCCTCTGGATGGAGATGAGGTTGGAGAATTTGGCAGTCTTTGCCCTTTACAAATGTTGTCTCTATAAGCTATATTTTTCTTATTCCTAATTACTCTCTCTTATTCCCTTTTGTTCCCCTTCATTTTGCCTCTCATTTTTTTCTGTCTACTATAACCTTGGATATTAGATGGGCAAATGCCAAATAGTTCATTATATCATTTCTTTGAGTTGTTTTTGTCATTGATACACTTCATTTAGAGAGAATAAAAATGAAACTATATTTCCAGTGAGTATACCAAGTAAATCAAGTGAGCTGGTATAGGCACAGGCCTACTTTAAGTAATAGAACATGAACTAACATGATCTTAGAACGTTTGTGCCAGAAGGACCAACAGAGAATCTCCTCTAATAATTCATGTATTTTTATAAATGATGTATGGAGATTTGGGCCTTGTGTAAAATGATACAATGAATTAGTGGCAGATATTGAATCTGCACCTGAATAATCTGACTGATTCCTAGTCAGAAGTTATGTTAGTGTATAAATTCCTTTCTATTCACAAATGACAATCTAGAATGGGCCCACATCCAATTTTTAGCATCTAGACCGTGGTCACATCCTAATGAGCTAAACTGGATAGCTAAATCTCGAACCTGCTTTTGGACCAGCTAACTGGAAATAAGTACCATGTAGAATAGTGGAATACTTTGCTCTCATATTGTTGTCAGCACATGTTGGTTCTAGTCATATTGGTAAGCATGAGGGTATGTCTAAGAAAATGAATGCATTATGAGATCAGTTCCTCAAAGCTGCATAACACTGCATGATGAACTATGGGCATGTAGACAAAAACAAGGAGACATTAATTAATTTCTCTAATCAGAAAAGTATTTATATAACTAATTGAATGAAAAATAGGGCTAGATGACTTCTAATGTCCTTTCCACTCAAGGCTGTTCTATTAAACTTGACCAACAATTTACTGGGTGTATTACTTTTTAGTGCTGTGTAATAAATTACCACAAGTTTAGTTGCTTAAAACAATGTAAATTATCTTTTTACATTTCTGTGTGTTAGGAGTCCAAGTATGAGTTAAGGTACTGCCAAGTTGAAATCAAGGTATCAGCTGGGGCTGTAATCTCATTTGAGCCTTGGAATCTTCTCCCAGGCTCATTCAGGCTGTTGGCAAAATCAAGTTACTTGAGCTTGTAGGACTGAGGCCCTTAGTTCTTGGAGGATGGCTCTTTCCAAATGCAGTTTACAATATGTCTGTCTGTTTCTCAAGGCCAGCTGGAGAGTGGTGGTTTTTTAATTTGTGTGTGTGTTTTGGTTTTTTTTTTTTTTTTTTTTTTGCCTCAAATCTCTCTGGAGTCTGTCTCTGATCTCTAGACTACCTTCTTTTAAAGGTCCTGCCTGATTATGTCAGGTCCACCTAAGATAATCTTACTTTTAATTAGCTTAAATTTACATTATCAAAGACCTTAATTGCATCTGCAAAATCCCTTCACCTTTGCTATATAACATAATCTAATAATAGGAGTGATATCCTATAATATTTATAGATCCTGCCCACACTCAAAGGGAGGGGACTATGCAGGGCATATATAGAAAGGGGGATCATTTTAGCATTCTGCCTACCACACTGGGGAACAGGAGGGTCCCATGCCATGTCTGTTAAAAATATTGAGAATAGCAAATTTATAATATCTGGGAGAAAATATTTTCCTAGTTTAGTTTGCAAGGACTAATATTTTTTGAATAATTTTAAAGTTACATATATTTTCCTTATATGAGATTAAGACATAGCCCTTAATTCAGAAATGGAAAACAATAACAAAAGCCCCACAACCAAATGAATTAGGCTTTCTCTGCATTGCGCTGGCTTGTCTGAAGGATTGTTTTGAGAATGTTTCTTTTTCCAGCCCCAGTTAAAATACATAATAGATTTATCCTCCTAGTTCCAAAAAACTTACAACTTAATTCCTAAGTCACATTAGTAATAAAACAATACCTGTATCCCAGCACTTTGGGAGGCCGAGGTGGGTGGATTACTTGAGGCCAGGAGTTTGAGACCAGCCTGGCCAACATAAAGAAAACCTGTCTCTACTTAAAAAAAAGGCTTGATTAAAAATAAACAATAAAAAAAAATTTTGTCCTGAAAATAGAAACAGTCAAGGAGTATATAAGAAAGAAATTGATTTCAATCCTTCCTCCCCTAAGCACAATTTAGTGATTTTGAGCAGTAGTCGTGTTTTAGACTAGTGTCTGTGTCTATATGTGCTGGTGTTTTTTTCTGAGAGTAGAAAAGCAGTCTTTTTTTTTCTTCTTTTGATTTCCCCTTATAAAACTATTGCTAATGCTTAGCTATATGATTGGTATGTGATTTTCTTTATGGGTATATTTGAAGGTGGGTTCTTACTTAGGGAATTTGCTACTTACATTTGATTCCTAGAGTGCCAACTTCTAGTCCGCAACTCTATTGAAGGCAATGGTTAATCGAAAAAAAAAGTTATTTGTCAGCAAATGTCTGTCACAAATATTCACTCTTCATAGCCGAATTGTTTATGCCTATAAACTGAAGTTTTTATTTATATTTATGAGAGTGCTTAATAAAATCATGAAAGTATAAAAAGATGCCAATTGTAGGTCTGCAATTAATCTATATTTGATCTGATAAATTCTGGAGTGTGTATTTCCCATAAACCTTGCTTTAAAATAGTTTTATGTTGCTCCAACATCCAAATGCTTCATTGAAGAGACATGTTTTAAGGACTGGCAAGTAGATCACCCCATGGGTGGGGGTGCAGTGGTGAATGAGGACATGTGGGATCAGTTTTAAAAAGCAGGTAGAGTCAGCTCCTTTCTCCCCCATTTAGCTGGTGATGACATATGGATTTGGATATACCAAGCCAGGGGAGCAGCAGATGCCTCACCGACTCTGTAAACACTCTGGTCATATTGACCTATCATCTGTCCATCACTCACCTTTCTCAGCTCAGGTTGTCCACCTGACTCATCATAAGGGGCTCAGCTGGCAAAACTGCAAACTTCAGTAAGATACTAACAATGTTTCTTCTCTCAAAAACAGTGAGCTTGTTTCATTTTTGGGATTGTTCCAAGTCTTCCTCACAACCCAGTATGAAAGAGCATCCACATTCAATTTACTCAGTACAGCATACTGACCTTCAATGTGTATCTTATAAAAAATAAAGAAACTTTAATGAGGGCTCAAGGAGGTATGGGACTGCTTGAAGGCCATCTCCAGTAATAGCTTCACATTTTAGGGCCATTTATTTCTCATCTATATTACAAGCTTTTAGCTTTTTAAAAATATATGTGCTGATTCTTGGAGTGAAAAGTGATAAAAAGTGATAGTGAAAAAAAAAATCTCACTCTTAAGAAAAAAGGTTCAAAAATTCAGTGGTTAAAAGAATATATATATATATTTTTGACATGTTATGACACTTAGTTACTTAGAATCTCACTTATTTAACAATGTTTCTTACTGGTAAATTTTAGTTTTTAATTAAACAAAATTGAAGTAGGAAGATTGGCATTTAATATGTTCTACCACTAAATGGAAATACCACATATTTTACTTTCTGGAAAACAAAATAACTACCAGTTTGTTTTCCAGAAAGTTAGTAACGACTGAGACTTTTACCAACAGCATATAAAAATACCTGTTATTCTACAGCTTATAATCTTTTACATTTTTATCAGTTTTGTAGGCAACAAATGAGAACATTATTTGTAAAGGCTCAAAGATGTGAGGCAACATGGCACATTCATAGAATGTTGAGTTGCAGTTACAACATAAGGAGTATATGGAGGTGACAGGAGATGAGGTTACATTTGGGAAGAAACCCAGATGGTTCTGGGTGGTGTGTGGTGTGTGTGCATGTACAATGCTGTGCCAAGGATTGGACCTTATTCTGGGGAAATAGGAAAACCATTGAAGCATTTTACAGAATAGAATTGCGGATTACATATCCTTTTGAGGCTAATCTTAGTAGGGTTTTTTTGTTGTTGTTGTTTTATAGGTTGATTTCAGTTTGCAGGCAGAAAGAAGTTTTATAGGTTGATTTCAGTTTGCAGGCAGAAAGAACTGTTAGGAAATTCTGATTATATTCCAGAGAGGAGATAATGAGGACCTGAACTGAATCAGTACTGCAGTGATAGAGAATAAGGTACAGTTGTTCCCAGGCTGAGGTAGACTTGACTCATTGCCTTTGGGTGTTTTGTCTAAATAATTTTCAGATCTGGGTGCCCGGGAAGCTGAGAAAAATGATGCTGTTAATCTGGAGTAAATGCAAGAGAGATCAGGGTTGAGGGAAAAGATAATAAACTCAATTTTAGACAGGTAGAGTTTGAGGGGACGTAAGGAACACTTAAACCAAGAGGCCTAGAAAATAGGATAATTGGGTATGGAACTGAGGAGAGAGCTCTTTCTAAAGATGAAGATTTAGGATATGGTCATATTCAGGCAGTAATAAATACCACCTTCTGGATGAAGTTAATGGGAGAATATAGCTACTGAGAAGAAAATAAGACTGAGACTGAAACTCTGAGAGGTATAAAATTTAAGGGGCAAATAGAAGAAAAATAGTCCACATAATCAATGCTTGGAAAATTACTTATTTGAAAGATGACAATAGAGATTATATGAAAAAGTTGGTACTGTAATACCAACTTTTATATATAAAATATATAAATATACGCACACACATACATACATATAAAATATATAAATATATATATATACACACACACACACACACACACATACGTATATACATGTATAGTAAGTATTGACTTTCTTCTAGATTCTGGACCTACCGATTTATTAGTTTATTCTTATACCAAAATCCTGAATGATTACAGTCCCAATTAACACAACATTCTTGTTAGAACTTGAGTTACAGACTACAATTCATGATTAGATAACTATGAGTCATTAAAAAGAAAAAGCAAAGTACTGTTATATACAGAAAGTACCTTCACTCCATGCTAACATGCTTGCCAAAATTGAGACAGGGTCTCTTGTTGCAGGGCCTCATTTTCTTAGCACACACTGTGAATGATGCCCCCTACCACCGCCACCCTGGAGTGGTGTGACACAGAGGCCTTGCAGGCTGCTGTCAATCTTTTTGTTCACCCTTCATGAGAAGGCTGGGGTAAATAATGGGAAGCCTGCATATGGACAGGAAAGGGTTTTCAGGACAAGGCAGCAGCAAAAATCATCTAAAGGGCATGCTTTTCTGATAGTGTTCCCATGTCCTAAGGATAGTAGCAAAGTCAAACTATTTAGGCAGTCAAGGCAAAACTGGTTTCCAGAAGAGCTGAATTAGCTTGATGAAGCTAGGGCTAATTCTTCGTGGAGAGCTACATATATGTTTCCATGGAGTTTGGGTAGCTTGAAGAATGCCTTTTAAGCTTAAGCTCTTTTTTCAAAAATTATTTTTTTGAGATGAAGTCTCACTTTGTTACCTAGGCTGGAGTGTGGTGGTGCAATCTCAGCTCACTACAACCTCCACTTCCCAGATTCAAGCTATTCTCCTGTCTCAGCTTCCGGAGTAACTGGGACTAGTGGACGCACCACCACGCCTGGCTAATGTTTTTTTGTATTTTTAGTAGAGACAGGGTTTCCACATGTTGGCCAGGCTGGTCTCGAACTCTTGACCTCAGGTTATCCACCTGCCTCAGCCTCCTAAAGTGCTAGGATTAGAGGTGTGAGCCACCGAGCCTGGCCCTTTTAAGCTCTTTCTTGACAAATTTATTACAATTTCTATTTGGTGGAAGAAAACACTTTTTCTGTTGCAGGATTTTCACCATACTATAGCTAGTGAAAAATATGCCTGCTTCTTTTTCTATTGTGAACTCATTAAGGGCAGGGAGTATGTCTGAGTCTTCCATGCTTAGCTAGTTGTGTGGTGCTCAACAGATGCTACAGAAATCAATGCCTGCATGTTACAGAAGCTAAACTCCACTCTTAGGAAGACATATTGCAACTAGACTTAAATATTAAATTTTCTCTACATTTGCTTACATAAACAAGAGTATTGGAATTTGAGTGATATGTGCATAATTGTTGTGTTAATTGATGTGTTAATACACGCATAGATTTTCAAACAATTACAATAAAATATTTCTTGTTCAAAATTATGCAATACTTTGAAAGAAAAGCCTATTAGAGTCTAATTGCTTTTTTTAGAGTAAATTACCTCAAAATCATAAATTGAATAAAAATCTTCAGAATTGAGATGTTTTACTGTTCTATTAGATTTAATAATTTATAAATATGATGAAAGAATTAGCACATCTACTAGAAGTTTCTCCTATGAAATGCTTTCTTATAACCTTAACAATAAAAAGAAGGAAAGAAGAAAGGAAAAAAACAGTGAAGTCTGAGGAGAGTAAGAATAAATGCTGAGGAAATATTTATTTCTGGTTCTGCCACTAAATTATTTTGGTACTTTTTAAAAGTTTTTTTAGTATTTAGATTGTATGAGATCTAAAGTCATAATGGTTGTAAACATATTCTTAGAACATGAATCCTCAGACCTTAAAGCAATATTAAACTTCTATGCTATTAAATCTGAACATTCCTAAGAAGTTGGCAGAGGTCATTAATTATTTCTAAGGATCTTGGGGTATATTGACAAAAGAGATTTAGAAAATACTACTGTGGGCCGGGCATGGTGGCTCACGCCTGTAATCCCAGCACTTTGGGAGGCCGAGGAGGGCGGATCATGAGGTCAGGAGTTTGAGACCATCCTGGCCAATATGGTGAAGCCCTATGTCTACTAAAAATATAAAAATTAGCTCGGCGTGGTGGCATGGTGACTATAGTCCCAGTTACTCATGAGGCTAAGGCAGAAGAATCACTTGAACCTGGGAGGTGGAGGTTGCAGTGAGCCGAGATGGTGCCACTGCACTCCAGCCTAGGCAACAGAGCGAAACTCCGTCTCAAAAAAAAAAAAAAATACTACTGTGGTATATTGATTTTAAAAATGGCCTCAGTTTTCTACCCCCTCCTTGTAGCCACACCTTTTGCAATGTGACCTTTCCTCAAAAAGTAGAGTGTATTTCCTCATGCCTTGAATCTGGACTGGCCTTGTGACTTTGGTCAATTCCATTGTAGTATGCCATCTCTGGTAGTATGGTAGATGGTAGTATGCCATCTCTGAACCTAGACTTCAAAAACAATTGTTCTCTTCTGCTGTCTCTTCTTTTGTAGTCTTGCTACCACAGGTTGGTCTAGTGGAGTGGGAGAGACCAGTTGTCCTAAGTAAGGTTATCTTAGGCCAGCCTATCCCCATATGACTTTCCAGCAGCCACATAGTTCAGCTCCACTGAACCCAGCAAAATCCACTGAATTTTGCTCAGAGCAGCAAAATTACTCAGTCAACCCATAAGCTACTGAGCACAAATGTTTATTGTTGTATTTTCTCACTTATAAGTGGGAGCTAAACATTGGGTACACATGGACATAAAGACAGTAACAACAGACACTGGGCGCTACTAGAAGGGGAAGAGAGGGAGGAAAACAAGAGTTGAAAAAGTAACTATTGAGTACTGTGCTCACTACCTGAGTGACAGGATCAGTCATACCCTAAACCTCAGCATCATGCAATAAACACATGTAACAAACCTGCAGATGTGCCCCTGAATCTAAAATAAAAGTTAAAAATAAAAAAGAATAAACCATCCTGAAAGCAATTTTTAATAATGGCAGACTAGTTTGTTTCTGACCAACCCTCCTACTGGAAGCAATTATAAAATTAGAATAAATATTAAAAAATAAATTTGATAATACCAGAGAAATAAGAGAGTGAGGATATGTAAACACATATGCACACACACAAACACATAAACATAGAAATGAGTCCAATATTTGGCACCAATTTTCCCTTGAGACATTTACTGATTCAAAAGGGGAAGCTGAGAAACTGAAGTTAAAAACTTGGCTTAGAGGATAGGAGGCTAAGTAAAGACTTCAGCAATCTCTAGGCACTGGGGGACAAAAGTCAGAGTTTGGGGCTTTCTAAGGAGAAAGGGTTTTTGTAAATACCTGAAGTTTTCAGTTTGGACTCCAAAGAACTGAGCTCTAGGAGTAAGGGTATACTACTAGTAAATCATCCCTCAAAATGATAGAAGCTTGGTTTTGAATTAGCTCAATTTCTGATTAGATATGGTGATCTCTCCTCCCTAGCCTAGTTGCCTGCCAAGAGCAATTGTAAATCCTCTCTGAGAGAAAGGAACATCATTCAGAGCTCTGAAAGTATGTGGCACCCAGTGTAAACTAATTAGATGTATGAAAAGATGAGAATTGAATGAGAGTTAAGAAAATAAAAAACCTGGACCAATTGAACACATTCACAGAAGATTCAAATTTTAGAATGATGGCAATATCAAACTTGGAATTTAAAGTAAAATGATTAATATGTTTTGTAAGTTAAACATGAAGGTGAATATTTTGGCAAAGAAGTAGAAGTGGAAATTATAAGAAAAAAACAAATAGAATTTCTAGAACTGTAAAGACTATAACTGAAATTAAGAAGTCAATGAATTATGAGATTAATTATAGCTGAGGGAGAGAATTGGTGAACTGGAAAATAGGTCAAGAGAAAATATCCAGGGCTGAAGCACAAAAAAAGTAAAAGAATGCAAAACACAGAAGAGAACATGTATGACATATGGGTTCAACACATATATACTTACAGTTTCAGAATGAATGAAGAGAGACAGTAGGTGGCAGAAACTACATTTGAAGAGATAATGGTTGAGAAAGACTTTGAAGCACATTCAGAAAGTTTCTACCAATGCCAAGCACTTGGGGAGGCAGAGGGGACAGATCACGAGGTAAAGAGATAAAGAGAATCCTGGCCAACACAGTGAAACACCCTCTCTACTAATGATATAAAAATTAGCTGGGTGTGGTGGCACACGCCTATAGTCCCAGCTACTCGGGAGGCTGAGGCAGGAGAATCTCTTGAACCTATTGGGTGGAGGCTGCAGTGAGCTGAGATCACGCCACTGCACTCCAGCCTGGCAACAGAGGGAGACTCTGCCTCCAGGAAAAAGGTAATGTTATAAACAGAGGAAAAAAGATATGTTATCTTCAAAAGAGTAACAATTAGGCTGACACTGAAATAGTCTCTTCAAAGTGCCAAAGAAAACAACATCCAATCCATAATTTTATGTTCAGTGAAAATATCCTTCAAAAATTAAGGTAAAATTAAGACTTTTAAAACAAAAGGTGATAAAAGTCTCTAGCAAATTCAAATGAAAGAAATACTATGAGAATTATTTAAGTAATGGAAATAATCAGAGATGGAAATGTGAAACTACAGAAAAGTATGAAAAACACTGGAAATGGAAAATGCATGAGTAAATGAATATTGATATGACAAAACAATATTGCTTTTGACAAAACATATACACATATGTGTATAATCACATTATGCAATAACAAGTGTACAATGACAATGTGTGTATCAAAAATCTGTTTCAGTTGCGATGGCTGCATAATGAATTACCCTAAAACTCAGTGGCTTAAAATGCTTACATTTATTTTGCTCACAATTTGGACAGGTGTTGGCAGAGACAGCTTATTTCTGCTTAAATTGGCATCAGCTGGAATGGCTCAAAGTCTGGGGACTGGAAAAATCTGAAGGCTTGTTCACTTGTCTAGCAGTTAACACTGGCTCTTGGCTGGGACCTTTACACCGTGTGGCACCTGAGTTCTAAGAGAAACTGCCTGACAGGTGGGGGAGCAGGGAGAGAGGAAGAAAATGAGCCAGTGGATTGAGGATTTTTCTAGGCGAGGAAACAGCAAGTACGAGTGTCCTGAGGGAGGAATTATGCAGTGTGTTCAAGAAAGGCAAGTGAGACTGAATAAGGGAACCAGTGGTATTACGTGATGTTAGAGATAGGCAGGTGAGAAAGAAATAAGTGTTTCATGTTTTAATTAGTGAAATAATGTTGTAGGAGATACTATATAATGTGCTGGCTTGAACATCTGTATATACATAAGTATTTCCAATATAAGTATCCCCCAGCAAGGGTAGATAGTGTATTGGATTTAGAAATACTCTGTGAACCTGCTGTAGAAACTGATCATTAAAATTGTCATCATGAACATTTTTATTTCTATTCTTTAAAAATAGCTTTATGTTTAAGAACAATAAAGAAATTTTATGGGTACACTATATTGGGTAAATATCTGCTGTGGTCTAAATGTTTCCCCCAAAATTATGTGTTAAAAACTGAATCTCTAATAGAACAATATAGGGAGGTAGGGCCTTTGGGAGCTATTTAGGTGATGAGGGCTTTGTCCTCATGAATGGATTAATGTCACTATAAAAAGGGCTTGGAAGAGAGAGTTCATCCTCTCTTGCCCTTCTGCTTTCTGCCATATGAGAACACAGCAACAAGACCCACAGTAGATCCTACCACCTTAATCTTGGACTTCCTAGCCTCCAGAACTGTGAGGAAATAAATTTCTGTTCTTTATAAATTACCCAGTCTGTGGTATTATGTTATAGCAGCACAAAATAGACTAAGACAATACCCTAGTCCTTAATTTTACTAATAGTATATAATTTCACATACCAAACACATTTTGCAGTGATCACTGAAATTCTAATGGGTGAGATGTTATTGGGCATGATATGTGGAGGATTTAAAGATAACCTGATCTGAATACCAACCAAGGGAGATTGCTGAAAACTTGCTCTTTTTTTTCCATATTTTTTTTTTTTTAGAGACAGAGTCTTGCTCTGTCACCCAGATTGGAGAGCAGTTTCATAACCATAGCTCATTGCAATCCTCCCACCGTGGCCTCCTGAGTAGCTGGGACTAGAGGTACACTTCCCCATGCCTGGCTAATTTATTTTTATTTTTGTAGCTATTTTTGTAGCTATGGGGTCTCCTTGTTTCCCAGGCTGAACTCAAACTCCTAGCCTCAAGCGATCCTCCTGCCTTGACCTCCAAAAACACTGGGATTACAGGTATAAACCACCATGTCCAACCTGAAAACTTGCTATAATTTGCCAGTTTTTCTTTTTAAAAATATATAATTCTGACTAAATAATAGCTGATCAAATGCTACTGGAGATAGCTTCCCTTCCTTTCCATTCTCCTTCACCCTCATCTGACTGTGCAGGCTAAATCACACAGACAGATAAGACCATACTCTATTCAACAGGGACCTATAATATTAGTTTGGGACAAAAGAAAACATTTGAAACTAAAAGAAGAAAGTATTTTTTCCTTTCATAGGGCCTAACTCTGTAGCTTTTAATTGGATTACTAAGGGAAGAGACAAAGGCCCTTTAGCAACTTTCAAAGATCAGACATACATACTTTTTAATTGTTCTGCTTAAGTGCCTTGCCTTCATGGCTTTAATAATAAATTTGGTTTTCTGGCAGGAGATATAACCCATTGGAATATTCCTCCAATCCAAATAAATACAGAATTACTAGAGTGCCCTGATCCCATTATTTGATTTACAAACTGAAAATAATATAGTCCTTTGGGGGATATTTGGTGTTAGAACAAGATAACATTTTGCTTTTCCATAGATTCCATGTTTTGGGGGGTCCACCATGCCTCTCCTCTGCCTGTAGTCTCTGTTCCCCCTCTTACATGCCAAGAGAACCCTGTTCACCTGTAGGACTCCACACATGGGTTACCTCCAGTGATTTCTCAAATACCCCAAGTAAATCACTCTTTGCTCTGGATCCCCACAGCAAATAAGTCATAAAAAACATTATATGCTTTCTAAAATTGACTATTATTTTTAACTTAAGCTACTGACTTTTTAAGTACAAAGATTGTTGCTTATTCTTTTGTACCACTAGCTATAGTCCCTATTGCACACAGGAGACCTAACGTAAGCCTGCAGAGTGTATTGCCTTAAGTACAACATGCACAGTCACCACATATCTTCACATATTCCAGGCTTTCTGTTACATAATATCTTTTATTAGCTATAAAATGATTCATAGAATTGCGATGAGTATTTAGGAAAAGTACAGATTAATTATCTGACAGAGCAAAATGTCATGGCACTTTCAAAATGATTCATTACAGACAAAAGTGGTCAGAATAAGTAATATAACTGAAATCCATTCTTTGCAGTGGATGTGTCGACAAAAAAAAATTATACTGGATTATCCCACAGCAATAAAGCATATTTGATTTCCTGTCACAATTAGGGGAATTGATATGTGTAAAATCGTCCAACTTACAATCAACACAAGTAGTTCAAGCTAATGAATAAATATATTATGACAGCAAATATTATTTGATTTATTCCAGCTATGAGAGATGCTTTGAGCTTCAAGTTAAAAATAAAGAAGACAAGTAGGTTATTTATAGGCATCAGACTCTTGGGAACCAATCTTCTGTGTATTGATTCACCTTATTTTATGATGATTAAAGCCAAGACTAAATAATAAAAGATCTCACAGGAAGAGTTTTTATATTCATATGAATGAAGTAGAAGAGGTAACAATCAAAATGATGACAAATGCTGTTTCTTATTTGCAAAAAAGTACGCTTCTTATTTATTCAGAATAGAAATAAAAATTTTGCTTACAGTAGAACATTTCATTTATTAGTTTTTCTTTGAATCTAGCCTTACCTTTTAAATTATTTTTTAAAATTTAAAAAAATAGTCACTTTATATTCTACTTTAATCTACAGATAAATTGTAATGGAAACATTAAGGCAAAAAAAAAACACTGGAAAAAAGTATAAAAATAAAGAATGAGTGAGCACAAAGAATGCAGCTATAATGGACTGAACAGTTGTCGCAAGGTCAATAGGAAGGGGCAGACTGCACTAAAATAAACAATTATTGTTTAATGCCTTTATTGTTAAGTTAAATTGAATGTATATAATTCAATGAAAATTTAATTCAGTTAGCTTATTACAATTTCATCTAACTGAATAATTTTTTATTAATTACATTATAGTTATGAGTATGTTAAAGAAATAAAAAGTATGTTTCTATGTCCTTTTAGAAGTCTAGCTAGAAATGGCTACTTCTGTTTTTCTGTTATTCTTATCTGAGAGAATAAGTTACATTTGTGGGAACATTTTCTGCCATTTTGGGAATATTTGTAGGAGTGAAATTTCTGGGTCTTAGGATATGCACATATTCAGCTTTAGCAAAAACGGACTTTCAAACACATATCAATTTATACTCCCACCAGAATTGTATAAGAGTTTTGTTTTTTCCACATTATTATTATTATTTGAGACGGAGTTTTGCTCTTTTTGCTCAGGCTGGAGTGCAATGGCGTGATCTCGGCTCACTGCAACCTCTGCCTCCTGATTTCAAGAAATTCTCCTGCCTTAGCCTCCCGAGTAGCTGGGATTACAGCTACCACCCCTGGCTAACTTGTATTTTTAGTAGAGACAGTGTTCTCCATGTTGGTCAGGCTGGTCTTGAACTCCCGACCTCAGGCGATCTGCCCTCCTCAGCCTCCCAAAGTGCTGGGATTACAGGCGTGAGATACCCGGCCCAGCAATCTTTTCCACATTATTGACACACTTGGTATATACACATATATAGTTTTAAATTTTTGTCTTGCTGGTGGATGTATAGTGATACAGTATTGTGCTATTTCTATTTTATTTTAGAGAGATAGTTCTTACAGTAATATGTTTTGGATTGGAGAGAGAACATAATGGATTTAGGGTTAATAGTACTTAGAGCTTTGTTATGAGAGGGTGATAGCAAAATAACTCTGAGGTTGAGAACCTGGTTAACTGGAACAATGACAATGCCATTTTTAAAGATATGGACACAGTGAAAGTAAAGGCTTTCAGAAAAAAGATGATAAATGCTCTTGATTTTAAGGTATAATTAGTACTTTACATAGGGTTACCATGGTTTTGGACTTATCAGAGTTTGGTCATTCCCAGATCATTAAAAACCATAGTTTTGTTTTTTTTTAAAGGGCAAGTGATATCTTTCACTAGCCATGTTGTGATAATAAATCAAAGCAGGCTTTTAAAAAAGGTACAGAAACCATTAAAGGGATTTTAAAAAGACATGGTTGATTAAAGGCTATATAGACATAGCATATGTCTCTATGCTACTACACAGTATTTTATAGCATATTTTTACTCTCTTAATGGTAAATTTCTGCAAAAGATTATACAAATTTTATGTAAAGCTAAAGTCATAAAGATAGGAAAATGGGTAAATTGTTTAGTAATGTGGTTGGATACAAATACTCTAAGATAATTGTCTTCTATAGGAGTAGCTATGTTGGCAAAGTTTCTGATATTTTCAAAGGACTTTAAGAGACTTTATTCACATTTTAACTAATTAAAACTTCTACAAATTAAAGAAGTATTGAAGTTTGTTACAAAATACAAACCAGCCTATTTTAAGTAAAATAGGTTTTACTTGGACATATATGGGTCCTAAAATAAAGACATTTTAAGTAATTTATTGACATATTGGCTCTAAATGTAAAAATGGAATTTTGTGGGTTTTTTCCTCCAACATTTATTCCTATATACAATTATTTCTGTTTTTTTTTTTTTCTGTGATAAAGATCTATTCTCTGAGGTATGGGTAATTACTAGCTATTGATAATAGATATTTTGTTCTAGATTTTACTGGGCTAAATAATTAAATTTAGAAATAACTTGTGGTGCTTGTAGTTGAAAATTACTGGAAATTTGTTTTTCATGTTGGAGGGTGTTTGTCTTCCTTCTCTTGTACACTGTGAATTTCAACGATAATTTAGGTAAATTAGTTGCGAACGGAGGGAGGTGGGTGCAACTGAGTAACAAAAACCTCCCAGAGTTTTAGAGCTTATTACACTGAAGGTTTATTACTCACATTGCAAACCTGTGGGGTCATCTGCAGGGATTTTATTTCAAGTAGCTGAGACTTGTGAGATTGCGAGAAAAAAAGAATGAAGTGCTTGGTATTTGGATGTATTTACATGTCTTTAGAAGGATTCAGTCAACAACAGCCGTTGAGTGTCTTATTATTTAGCCGTAAGAAAAGCAAATAGGAAATTGTAGTCATTAAATAAGAAAGGTGATTTCTTCTTGGGGTTTTGTGTCCATAAAACCAGCCATCCAGTACAATGGGCAATATCCACACTTGGTGACAGAAATAGTTAAAATGGCCTTAATGTTCCTTTTAACTTGACTTTACACAGGTTGCTTCCTGAATCCAGGCTCCGATCTCACTCTTCTTAGGGAGTTTGCTTTAGAAAACGTTTAATTGTAAATTATTTCTTTGCCCCTTTGAGATATAAATCTACACTTTAGTGATGCCAAAGGAAGTAAAGGGCTCTCTTTCTGAAAAAACTGAGAGTCATCCCTTTGAAATGAAATCATCAAGAAAGATAGTGTTTCTATCTTTCATTCTCTCAAGGAGGGTAGGAGCCTAATTCACTAGCTCATTTCAGTACCTAAAAACTCTTCTTTTGTTTCAGGGGAATTGAATTTAATCTCTGATTTATATTGCATTAGTTTTAAATCAAGTTTTTCTTGTATGTTTTACTTCATCCAGTACAATTTTTCTTTGTTGAGAGTGGCCAATATATAATTCAAAAATAATATTCAGTTAAACTGCTTTTTAAAACACTGTTTCAATAACCCTATAAACTTTGTTCTATGAGAGATGTTCAGTATTTTGAATATATTTTATTATTTTTTTTGATAATGTTGAAATCTAAAACCATAGAATAAATAATATTTTTAGACAAGGGACTTTTCATTCTGAAACCTTAACCATCATGTGTCTCAAGTGTTAAAGCTTTCCTTCTCTCAGTAGTAAGGAGATTTTCAAAATGTAGACAAAGATTTAATCAAAAAAGTATTCAAATTAAGGTGTTATTTCTAATAGCTGAATTATGACATGTCTAAGTCATAGAAAAATACTGGTGACATATGTTAAATAATAAGATAGAAATCAAATGTATAATCAGTACCAAAATGTAAAGAGTGGCTGTCTTTGTTTGGCTTACTATGGATAATTTTTATTTTCTTCTCTATATTTCACTATAATTTAAAATTCAAAAACCATTTACTTACCAAATGATAAATATTATTTGTCTCCATAAAACAATTTTAGTGACTCTCATAAAATTCCAAGAGAAAAATATCCAAGAACTTTGCTTTTCATGATCATAGATTGAGAGAAAATGAATAATGCAGTGTAATTGGAAGTTTCAAAACATTTTTTGTCAGAATAAATGTTTTTCCAACTTGATATTTGAATGTATCTCTATGTTAATATTCACAAGCTTTAGTATTTATTATAATTTTCTACCTTTAAAATTTGTATTCTTGGATTTTGAGAATGTTTATGGCTTTTTTCTGTAAGAAATTTTTTGCGTATATCATGAGTCAGATTCCAATGTGTAGGAAAAACTACTTTTTTAGTGACTCCAAAATGAGCATTGTTTTATATTCTGAAGAATGTTATTGTCATATTTGTTTAATAGCTCAATTATACTTTACAAGCTGGAACATCATGTTTTCCAAGGGCCAAGAGGAGAGAATGTCTGTTAACTTTTCTCGTATTTTAAGATCAGCTTGAATATTTTCCCCTTAAAGTTATTAGGTATAACTTCTGTTAACACATAGAAAGAGGTTGTGAGCTTCCTCCACAGTCCAGATGGTTTATGTCCTTGCCTTTCTCTTCAGTGTCAGGGATAACACATTTTCTAATAGGTTAGGCTTTACTAACCTCTTTATCTTTCAGCCTTTCTCAGTGAGGCAAATTGTGGTCAAGTAGATTAGGGTTGAATTTGTTCTGGCTTTAAAAGGGTTTGTCTTTCCACCTGAAATGGGGCCTCTCTAATTTTTCGCAGGATTGTGGTTTGTGAAAGAGTGAACTAACCAACGCCAATAGGGTACTTAAGCTTCATTTGTCAAAGCTGTAGGTGCTCTGCTTCTTTGATTTACATAATGAAAAGTTAAATAAATTTTTGCAAGATTCTATCCCACAAGTTTTGTATTTTTACATTGTACAAGTAAGTTTTTATAACTTAGCTGGTAAACATCTTATATAAGGAAAACAATTTAATGTTTATTTGAATTTGCTGTAGAATAACATTATTTGCTTTATGTATTATTTTCTTTTCAATTTAGTTGTAGTAATTACTAAAATATTTTAAGATGGACATATCTAATTTTGTAAAGATTCAAATTCATGAGATGGAAAATATATGTTGTAGTTAAATCCACCTGTTTAAGAAATTTTCTTAAAACGCATATAAAGTTTAATTATTCCTTAACCAAGAAAAGACTAACTACTGTTCATTAGTAAATGTATACAGTTACTAGACTTGTATCTGATTAAAAATTGTGACTTCTGTATAGCTGCTTTATTCAATTTCACTGACTATTCCCAAAGGTGGTCTTAGAAATTTCAAAAGCTTTTGAGCTGTTTTCTATTTGATTGGTAATATGATTTTTTTGTTGTTAAATTATTTTTTGTCTCTGGTAGCATTGCTGAGGTAATTGGGGTTCATAAAATAATCACATAAATTGCTTAGGTTAGATTTCAGTGTTTGAAACCAACAACTATTTGATGATTGACCAATAAATGCACATTACAATAGTCATATTTAGTAATCAGGGGACTGTGATGCTTGATATGTATCAAAGAAATAGAATCTAGAGTCCTGTATGCGTGAGAAATGTAGTTACTTCTCAAAAGAACTGTTTCTCCCTAATAACTGAATTAGTATATGAAGGGATAACTCAAGTCTAGCAGGAAGAAAGCAGGGAAGAAAATTTTCTAAAGTAGCATTCTGCTTTATTACTTGTATCACTTAGGATCTCAGCAGGAAACAGAGTGGTTACTGGAACCCAGAGAGACCTGTAGCTGAAGGAGAGGACCACACAGGAGCCCTGAATTTAGGCTGAGGAATGTAACTACTGCTAACCTGTACTCCACAGGGAGGGGTGCCTCATCTTGCTTTCCTTACATTCTCTGATCTGCTACTAGTGGTTCTCCTGGCAAAGCCAAGCAGGATCAATAAGTAAAGGCATAGAGGTCAGCCTCCTGGGTACAGAGGAGAGAGGAGAAGGATGGAGAGCATATCTGGAAGGCAAAGAGATTCACACGTTCTACTTTTGACCATAATTTTTGAGATAGTAAACATGTAATATGACTCTTCACATTTCCATGAAGTAAATAAGGTAAAGTTGACAAGATTAACACATATGAAATGCAAATGGTTTAATGTTAAATTGCCAAGAACAACATTAGAAGTATTTTAGAATAACATCCTAATGACAACTAAATTATGTTGAACACATCCAATACAGTAGTACAAGATTCATTAGTGATCCTCAGTTCTCATGGATCACTATGAATTTTAGTTAAGAGCCATAGCATTTTGGGGGTGGATTCATACCAGTATCCTTAGATTCAGTGGGGTGGAGTTTAGGTAAGATGGATTATGCTAACACTAGTTAAGAAGAGGTGTTACAGGTATACGTTTTATAGCACCCTCCTATAACATTGCCAAGATCAAGAGCTTCATTTACTTTATTATAACACAGTGTTACCATTACACAGTGTTGTGCAGAAAATTCTTTTATTTTGGTTCATGCATAGGTGGTGGCAATCTTGTTTCACATGGCAAAATATGATAAAGCAAAGAAGGAAATCTCAGATTGCAGAAATGAGTCCATGCTATGTTAAAGAGAACTAGAGTAATACAATTACTTTAAAAATGTTTCTTTAATTATTGAATATATTACTTTCATATGTAATTTCATTTTAGAACTTCAAATTAAGTGTTACTTCATAATCATTAATTTATAGCAGTAAATGAATCTTTTACTTAGAGCTTCTTAATATGAATAATAAGTATGACTTTGATTATTGAAATAGCCATGAAATAAACTATTAGCCAGGCAACGCTTAAAGCAAGATTCAGGAAAAAACAATAACTAGAAACAAGTGAGTTATGCTAGTGCTTTTTGTTTTTGTAACTTCCACTTTTATTTTAGATTCAGGGGGTACATGTGTAGGTTTATTACATGGGTATATCTCGTGATCCTGAGATTTGGGGTGCAATTAAGCCTGTCACCCAGGTGAACATAGTTTTTCAAATCTTGCCTCACTTCTTACCCTCCTCCAGTAGTCCCCAGTATCTATTGTTGCTATATTTACATCCATGAATACCCAATGTTTAGTTCCCACTTATAAGTGAGAACATGTGGAATTTGGTTTTCTGTTCCTGAATTAATTTTCTTTGGATGCTTGCCTCAGCTGCATCCATGTTGCTGCAAAGGACATCACGCCATTTTTTTTTTTCAATGGCTGTGTAGTATTACGTGGTGTGTATATACCATGTTTTATTTATCCATCCCACTGTTGATGGACACCTACGTTGATTCCTTCTCTTTGCTGTTGTGAATAGTGTTGTGATAAATGTACAAGTGTAGGTGTCCTTTTAGTAGAATAATTTATATTCTTTGGATGTATACATAGTAATGGGATTTCTGGGTTGTATGGTAGTTCTGTTTTAAGCTGTTTGAGAAATATCCAAACTGCTTTCTACAGTGTCTGAACTAATTAACATTCCCATCATCAATGTGTAGGCATTTCCCTTTCTCTGGACCCTCTAAAGTATCTGTTGTTTTTTTAGTTTTTTTTTTTTTTTTTTTTTTTTTGAGACGGAGTTTTGCTCTTGTTGCTAGGGCTGGAGTGCAATGGTGCAATCTTAGCTCACTGCAACCTCTGCCTCCCAGGTTCAAGAAATACTCCTGCCTCAGCCTCCGAAGTAGCTGGGATTACAAGTGCCCACCACTATGCCTGGCTAATTTTTGTATTTTTAGTAGAGGTGGGGTTTCACCATGTTGGCCAGACTGGTCTTGAACTCCTAACCATGCCGAGATTACATGGTTGAGCCACTGTGCCTGGCCATTGAATTTTTAACAATAGCTATTTTGATTGGTGTGAGATGGTATCTCATTGTAGTTTTGATTAGCATTTCTCTGATGATCAATGATTTGGAGCTGTTTTTCAAATGATTGTTGGCCACTCATATGTCTTCTTTTGAGAAGTGTCTGTTCATGTCTTTTGCTCATTTGTTGAGGGGTTATTAGTTTTTTGCTTATTCAATTATTTAAGTCACCTATAGATTCCGGATTTTAGGCCTGTGCCAGATGGATAGTTTGAGAATATTTTCTCTCATTCTGTAGGTTGTCTGTTTCGTTGATGGTTTCTTTTGCTGTGCAGAAGCTCTTTAGTTTATGTACCACTGGTCAATTTTTGTTTTTGCTGCAATTGCTTTTGAGGACTTAGTCATAACTTTTTTCCAAGGCCAATGTCAAAGGTTTTTTTCTAATATTCTTAAAGTTTGAGGTCTTATGTTCAATTTTTAAATTATTCTTGAGTTATTTATTGTATATGGTAAAAGTTAGGGGTCCAGTTTCAGTCTTCTGCATGTGGCTTGCTAGCTATCCCATTGCTTATTTTTGTCAACTTTGTCAAAGTTCAGATGGTTGTAAGTGTGCAGCTTTATTTCTGAGTTCTCTATTCTGTTCCATTGGTCTATGTATACATTTTCATACCAGTACCATGCTGTTTGGTTACTGTAGCCTGACAGTAATGGTAATGCCTCAGGCTTTGTTCTTTTTGCTTAGGGTTGCTTTGATTATTCAGACCCTTTTTGGTTCCATATGAATTTTAGAATAGTTTTGTTTTAGGTCTGAGAAAAATGATGTTGATAGTTTGATAGGTATACTATTGAATCTATAGGTTACTTTGGGCAGTATGGGCATTTTAACAATATTGATTCTTTAAATCCATGAGCATGGAATGTTTTCCATTTGTTTGCATCATCTGTGATTTCTTTCGGTAGTGTTTTATAGTTCTCCTTGTAGAAATCTTTCACCTCCTTGGTGAGATGTATTCCCAAGTATTTCATTTATTTGTGGCCATTGTAAGTGGGATTATGTTCCTGTTTGGCTTGCAGCTTGAATGTTATTGGTGTATAGTAAGACTACTAATCTTTGTACATAATTTTGCAACCTGAAACTTTGCTGAAGTTGTTCATTAGTTCCAGGAACCTTTTGGGTTCTGTAGGTATAAAATCATATTGTTCACAAAGAGAGAATTTGACTTCTTATTTTCCTTTGGATACCTTTTATTTGTTTCTTTTGCCTGATTTCTCTGACTAGGACTTCCAGCATTATGTTTAATAGGTGTGGAAAGAGTGGGCATTCTTGTTTCATTCCATTTCTCAAGGGAAATGCTTCCAGTTTCTGCTCATTTAGTATGATGTTGGCTGTGGGTTTGTCATAGATGACTATTAATATTTTGAGCTGTGTTTCATTGATACAGAGTTTCTTGAGGGATTTTTATGAAGGGATGTTGGATTTTATCAAAAGCTTTTGCCACATCTCTGGAGATGATCATCTGGCTTTTGTTTTTAATTCTGTTTCTGTGGCAAATCATATTTATTGCTTTGTGTATATTGAACCAACCTTGCATCCTAGGAATGAAGGCAACTTGATTATGGTGAATTAACATTTTGATATGCTGCTGGGTTCAGTTTGCTAAAATTTTCTTGAGGATTTTTCTGTCTTTGTTTATCAGGGATATTGGCCTGTAGTTTTCTTTTTCTGTTGTGTCTTTGCCACGTTTTGATATCAGGATAATGCTGGCTTTGTAGAATGAGTTAGGGAAGAGTCCCTTTTCAATTTTTTGAAATAGTTTTAGTAGAATTGGCACCAGCTCTTCTTTGTATGTCTGGTAGAATTTGGCTATGAGGTTTGGGACTTTGTTTTTGGTTGGTAGGTTTGTTATTACTGATTTAATTTCAGATCTCAATTTTAGCCTATTTAGGATTTCAATTTCTTCCTTAGTCTTGGGAGGTTATGTGTTTCCACCAATTTATTCATTTCCTCTAGATTTTCTAGTTTGTGTGCATGGAGTTCTTCAGAATAGTCCCTGAGGATCCTTCGTATTTCTGTAGGATTGATTGTTGTCACTTTTATCATTTCTGATTGTGTTTATTTGAATCTTCCCTTTTTTTTTCTTTGTTAATCTTGCTAGTGGTCTACTGATCCTAAATATTTCAAAGAACCAACTTGTTGTTTTATTGATTCTTTTGTATTTTGGGGTCTCAATTTTGTTTAGCTCTACTCTGATTTTAGTTATTTCTTTTCTTCTGCTTGCTTTGAAGTTACTTTGTTCTTCTTTTTCTAGTTCCTGTAGGTGTGATGACAGATTTTTAATTTCAGATATTTCTACCTTTTTGAGGTAGGTAGGTCTATAAACTTTCCTCTTAACATTGCTTTTGTGGCATCTCAGAGATTTTGGCGTACTGTATGTCTGTTTTCATTTATTTCAAAGAATTTTAAAAAAATTACTGCCTTAATTTTATCATTTAACCAAAAATCATTCAGGAGCAAGTTGTTTAATTTCCTGTAATTATGTGCTTTTGAGGGGCCTTCTTTGTATTGATTTCTATTTTTTTCCACTGTTGTCCAAGAGTATGCTTGGTGTGATTTTTGATTTTATTAAATTGACTGAGACTTGCTTTATGTCTGAGCATGTGGTCAATCCTGGAGTATGTGCTGTGTGCAGATGAGAAGAATGCATATTCCATGGTTGATGGATGGAGTGTTCTGTAGATGTCTATTAGGTCCAATTGTCCAAGTGGTAAATTTAAGTCAAGTTTCTTTCTTCATTTTCTGCCTTAATGATCTGTCTAACATAGTCAGTGGGATGTCAAAGTCCTTCACTATTTTTGTGTGGCTAAGTCTTTCCCCAGTCCTGTGATAGGGAAGAATACATTCCAGAGCCTACTGCTGAGACACTTTCTGGCTGTGGAGGCCTCTACCCTGCTCCAAAGCAAGCACTCCAGTCTCAGGCTTGAGACAGAAATACTTGCACAGCCTTGCCACTGGGTCACCAAAAACTGACTGACTTTGTATGCACCTGGATTAAAAATTGTGTCCTGCCTTCAATTCTGGATTTTGGAAGGTGGCTGCAGTTTTTCTTGGTGTCTTTATCTCTCAGCATCCCCCAAGCCTCTCCCCAAGTTAGTTCTATGGCTTGTAAGAAACAAAGTGCTTTCCCTCAGCCTGGGTTTCTTGGATCCCCAGTAGAAAGATGAGTCACAGAGAGGCTCTCTGACTTTGTCATGTACTGGGGCTTTACTGACTTTTATCAGCCAGACACTGTCATGGGGGCTGTTTGCTGACATTTCCCTTCTCTGGATTTGGGGTGTCCTTCACTATTCCAATGGATTCCCATTTTTCTTATTGTATTAAAACTCACAGAGTTAACCTTTATGCACTATCTTGCTATTTCCAAGTGGGTAAGGAATGCTAAAAGCCTCTAATCTGCCATCTTGGAGAAAAAAATACCCCACTAATTTTTTGAGCAGCTTGATTTATCTGAATAGAAAAGCACTGCACATACCATTCAGATAATCCATGGAATCACATATACACATTATATATCAAAATCTGACCATCTGTTTTTGTCTATGGGGTTTAGCAGTAAAAAATACTTTATGTGCTTTATGAAAGTATCAAAAACCTAATGTTATGTCTTTAGAACTAATAATAAATTGGTTTTCTTTTTGTCTTGCATCCAAGACCAAACCACTACAACTCTCTCCTAAAGAGAATATTTGTTTTTTTTTACCTTCTCTTGTGTACAACCAATTTTTCTTTTTTCACAGAAGTCAATTTTGAACATTGTATTTGTCTAACACCTTCCTTTGAATTTAATAATAAATAACCAATTGGATAGTAATTTTTATTGCTACAAAGTATTTTACATTTTTTGGGGGGCTACATGTGAGTATTTGTTACATGCATGGAATGTGTCATGATCAAGTCAGTGTATTTTGGAGTAGCTATTGTCTTGTATATTTATTATTTCTATGTGTTGGTAATATTCCAATTCTTGTCTTCTAGCTACTTTGAAATATGCAATAATTACTGTTCACTATAGTCACTATGCTCTGCTATTGGGTGCTGTGGCTTATTTTGTCTATCTAACTGTATGTTAGTACCCATGAATCAATCTCTCTCTATCCCCCCTCTGCCAACCACACATCCTTCCCAGTTTCTGGTATCCATCATTCTATTGTCTATTTTCATT
This sequence comes from Ateles fusciceps, assembly GCA_036589455.1. Taxonomy (NCBI): domain Eukaryota; kingdom Metazoa; phylum Chordata; class Mammalia; order Primates; family Atelidae; genus Ateles; species Ateles fusciceps. Next base: position 30,723,452 of record JAZHEH010000065.1, on the reverse strand, counting down.
AGATCAACTATTTTTTAGCTCTCATATATGAGTGAAAACATGTGTTATCAGTCTTTCTATGCCTGGCTCATTTCAGTTAACATAATGGTGCCCAGTTCCATTGATGTTGCTGCAAATGACAGAAGTTCATTGTTTTATACAGCCAAATAGTATTGCACTGTGTATATATATCACATTGCTATTATCCATTTGTCAATTGACAGATATAGATTGATTTCCTATCTTTGCTATTGTGAATAGTACTTCTATCAACATGCAAGTGCAGGTATTCTTTTGATATACAGATTTCTTTTCCTTTGGATAAATAAGTAGTGGGATTCCTGGATCATATTGTAGTTGTATTTTTAGTTTTGAGAAATCTCCATACTGTTTTCCATGGTAGCTGTACTAGTTTACATTCCCACCAAAGGTGTACCTTTTCTCCACATCCTTAGAAGCATCTTTTATTTTTTACTTTTTTGATAATATCCATTCTAACCAGTTCAAGATCATACCTCATTGTGGCTTTGATTTGCATTTTTCTGATGATTCGTGATGCTGAGCATTGTTTTTCTTCTCTTATCTGTTGGCCATTTGTATGTCTTTTTCTGAGAAATGTCTGTTCCTGTTCACAGTTTAATTTTTAATGGGATTATTATTTTTTTTTATTTTTGAATTGTTTGAGTTCCTTGTATGATCTGAATATTGATCCCTTGTTGAATCAATAGTTTGCAAATAATTTCTCCCATTCAACAGATTGTCTCTTAACTGTTGATTGTTTCCTTTGCTGTACAGAAGATTTTTAGTTTAATGTAGTCCCATCTGTCAATTTTTGTCCTAGGTGTCTGTGTTTTTCAGGTCTTAGCAATTCTAGTGGCTTTATAGTTTTGGGTCTTAGGTTTAAGTCATTAATCCATCTTGAATTGATATTTGTATATGGGGGAGATTTAGGGGTTCAGTTTCACTCTTCTGATTATGGCTATTGAATTTACTCAGCACCATTTATTAAAGAGAATGTTCCTTCCCCAGTTGATGTTCTTGGTGCATTTATTGAAAATTAGTTGGCTGTACATATGTGGATTTCTTTCTGGGTTCTTTATTCTGTTTCATTGGTCAACATGTCTGTGTTTATAACAATACCATGCTGTTTGGTTACTATAGCTTTGGCTTATATTTTGAAGTAAGGTAGTGTGATGCCTCCAGATTTTAAAAAATTTGTTCAAATTTATGGGGTGCATGTGAAATTTTGTTACATGCATATAATATGTAGTAATCAAGCCAGAGTATTTAGGGTATCCCTCACCCAAGTACAATACATTTTCTAAGTATAGTCACTCTACTCTGCTATTATTGAATTTATTTTTTCTATCTTCCTATATGTTTGTATCCCTTAATCCACTTCTGTTCATCCTTTCCTTCCACCACTCACTCTTCCCAGACTCTGTTATCTGTCTTTTCACTCTCTAACTCCCTGTGAGCAATTCTTATTTTTTTAGTTTCCATATATAGGTAGGAAATTGCAATATTTGTCTTTCTGTGACTGACTTATTTCGTTAAAATAATGACCTCTGGTTCCATCTTAGTTGCTGCAAATGACATTTTATTTTTTATGGCCAAATAGTAATCCATTATGTACATATGTCACATGTTCTTTATCTGTTTATCCACTGATGGATATTTCGTTGATTCTATATCTTTGCTATTTTCAATAGTGCTGCAATAAACATGATACTGAAGATTTCCCTTTCATATATTGATTTCTTTTCCTTTGGGTAGATACCCAGATGTGAGATTGCTTGATAAAATGGTAATTCTGTTTTTAGTCTTTTAAGAAATCTACTTACTGTTTTCCATAGTGACTGTACTAGTTTTCATTCTCACCAAGAGTGTCTAAGAGTTCCCTTTTCTCCACATCCTTGCCACAATCTGTTTTTTTTCTTGGTCTTTTTAATATTATCTATTCTAACTGGGATTAGATATTTTATTGTGGTTTTGATTTGTATTCCTCTGATGAGTAGTGATGCCTAGTATTATTTTTCATATACCTGTTGATTATTTGTATGTCTTTTTTTTGAGAAATATCTACTCATTTCCTTTGCCCATTTATAAATGACATATTATTATGTTTTTCCTGGAGAACTGTTTGAGTTCCTAGTATATTCTGTGAAGATTGATTGGAATGGTGGGAGAAATTTTAGAAAATGCAAACCTTCTTGGAAGGCCAGAAGGTTTTGCAAAAGTCTTGGAACAAGGTTATGGCTTAAGGCAGCCCAATTCTCTTACTTTGAGCTAATAGTGAAAAACAAATATCAAGGCAATGTAGAGGAGTTTATCTAAACAGCTTGTTTACTCATGTGGTCTTAAGACTGACCTTTGCCAAACTGTCAAAAATCTGTGGGCAAAACTGCCCTCAACTCAGGGGGTCAGCAATCTTAATGATATTTACTTGAGACCTTTGTCATTTAATCTATATTAAATAAATATGAACATCTCCAGCTTATGAGGGCTCCTGCTGACTCTGGCAGTGGTCCCCTGGCCATGCTGACTGGCAAGCCTCTGTCAATGTACATTTTTCATCTATCACTGGGTCGAATTTGCTGGTCAGACTCAACAATTCTGTTGGATATTAGTCCCCTGTTGGATAAATAGTTTGTAATTTTTTTTTCCCATTCTGCAGCTTTTCCCTTCACTCTTGATTATTTCTTTTGCAGTGCATAAGCTTTTTTGTTTAATATAGTTCCGTTTATCTACTTTTGTTTTGTTGCCTGTGCTTTTGAAGTCTTAATTATAAATTCTTTGTCTAGATGACCGTCTATGAGAGTTTTTCATAGGTTTTCTTTTTTGTGGTTTTGTAGTTTTAGAGCTTACATTTAATCTTTAATCCATGTTGAGTAGATTTTTGAATACAGTGAGTGAAGGTTCTATTTTCATGTGGCTATTGTTTCTCTAGCATCATTTATTAAAGACAGTGTCCTCTCCCCAAAGTAATTTCTTGTCAGTTTTGTCAAAGATTAGGTGACTGTAAACATATAGATTTATTTCTGAGTTCTGTTTTCTATTCCATTAGTCCATATGTATTTTTAGACCAATATCATGCTGTTTTGGTTACTATAGCCTTGTAATATATTTTGAAGGCAGGTAGTGTAATGGCTTTTACTTTGTTCTTGCTCAGGGTTGCTTTGGCTTTCAGGATCTTCATTTTACATGAATTTCCTAATTGTTTTTTCTAATTTTATGAAGAATGATATCAGCATTTGATAGGGATCACATTGAATCTGTAGATTGCTTTGGAAATATGATCATTTTAATATTAATAACATTAATTCTTCTATTCCATGAGCATGGAATATCTTTCCATTTTTGGGGTATCTTCTTTAATGTATATCAGTGTTTTGTAATTTTTCTTGTAGAGATCTTTAACCTCAGTTAAATTTTTTCCTAAGTATAGTTTTGTTGCTATCATAAATATGTTTGCCTTTCTTGATTTCTTTCTCAGCTAATTTATTATTGGTGTATAGAAATGCTACTTATTTTGGTATGTTGATTTTGTATTCTGCAGCTTTACTGAATTTATTTATCAAATCTAGGAGTTTCTGGTAGAACTTTTAGGTTTTTCTACATAAAACATCATATCATCAGCAAAGAGGGACAGTCTTACCTCTCCCTTTCCAATTTAAGCCTTTTTAATTTTTTTTCTCTTCCTAATTTCCCTATTTAGGACTTCTAGTACTATGTTGACTAGGCATGTTAAAATCGAACATACTTGTTGTGTTCTAGATGTTAGAGGAAAGGATTTCAGCTTTTTCTTATTCACTATGATGTTAGCTGTAGATTTGTCTTATGTGGTCTATTATTTTGAGGTATGTTTCTTCTGTTTATAGTTTATTGACAGTTTTTATCATGAAGCAATGCCAAATTTTATTAAATGCTTTTTCTGCATCTATTGAGATGATCATGTCATTTTTATCCTTCATTCTGTTGATGTGGTATTTCAAGTTATTGATTTGCATATGTTGAACGATTCTTGCATACCTGGAATAAATCCCACTTGATTTATGGTGTTTTATGATGTGCTGTTGGATTTGGTTTGCTAGTATTTTGTTGAGGATTTTTGCATCTAGGGTCATCTGGTTTATTGGCCTGTCATTTTCTTCATTTGTGTGTCCTTGTTTGGTTTTGTTATCAGGATGATGTTGGCCTCATAAAATGAGTAGGAAAGAGTTCCCTTGTCTTAATTTTTTTTTTAAATACCTTTGGGAGAATTGGTTATGTTTATCCTTTGTACATTTCGTTGCTATCAGCTATGAACCCGTCTGGTCTTGGTCTTTTCTTTGTTTGGGTGACACTTTATTACTAACTCAATCTTGTTATTCATAATGGTCTGTTCAGGTTTTCTATTTCTTCCTGATTCAATCTAGGTTATGCTTCCAGGAATTTATTACCTATTTCCTCTAGATTTTCAGTTGTTAATAAATAGTTATTCATAATAGTTACTGATTATCTTTTATATTTCTGTGGTATATGTTGCAATGTCTCATTTTTCCTTTCTGATTTTATTTGTTAGGGTTTTCTGCCTCTTTTTTCTTGGTTAATCTAGACAGTGATTTGTGAGTTGTGTTTATATTTTTGAGGAACCAACTTTTTTTTGATCTTTTGTAATTTTTTTAAGTCTCTATTTCATTTGGTTCTACTTTGATTTTTATTTTTTCGTTCCTTCTGCAAATTTTAGGCTTTGCTTGTTCCTACATTTCTAGTTTCTTAAGGTGCATTGTTAGGTTATTTGAAATCTTTCTGCTTTTTTGATGTAGACAGGGAGTTATTAATAAAAACTTTGCTCATAGCACTATTTTTATTGTGTCCTTCAGGTTTTAGTATGTTGTGTTTCCATTTTCAATTGTTTGAGGAAATTGTTTTTATTTCTGTCTTTTTGTCTTCATTGTTTAAATGGTCTTTTAGGGCATGTTGTTTAATTCCCATGTATTTGTGGTTTCCAAAGTTAATCTTGGTATTAACTTATAACTTTGTTTCATTGTGGTCTTAGAAGATACTTGATATGATTTAAAATTTAAATAAGTTGTTGAGCCTAGTTTTGTGGCCTAATACGTGGTTTATCTTGGAGAATGTTCTATGTGCTAATGAGAAGAATATATATTCTGCAGTTGTTACATATAATTTTCTATAAATGTCTGTTAGTTCCTTTTGCTCTAAAGTTCAGCTTAAATCTCATGTTTCTCTGTTGATTTCCTAGATGTCTGTCTAGATGATCTTTCTAGTGCAAAAGTGAGGTGTTGAATTTCCTTACTATTACTGTATTGGAGGCTATCTCTCTTTTAAATCCAGTAATATTTGCTTAATGAATCATTGTGCTCCTTGTTGGGTGTGTATATATTTAGAATTGTTATATCCTCTTGCTGGATTTTTCTTTCCCTTTATCATTACATAGTGACCTTCTTTGTCTTTTTTTTTTTTTTCCAGTTTTTTACTTAAAGTCTATTTTATCTTCTGTAAGTATAGCTACTCCTGATCACTTTTGGTTTCCATTTGTGTGGATATCTTTTTTATCTCTTTACTTTGAGTTTATATGTGTCTCTATAGGTGAAGTGTGTTCTTTTAGGCAGCATAAAGTTGGAACACATTTTGCCATCCATTCAGCCAGTCTATATATTTTAAGTGCAGACTTTAATCTATTTACCTTAAGATTATTATTGATGTTTGAGGTTTTGGTAATGTCATATTGTTAATTAGTTCCTGGTTGTTTTATATTTTCTTTGTTCCTTTTTCTCTTATTGTTTGTCATTGTGGTTGGTGTTTTTCTATAGGGGCACCATTTGAGTTCATTGTGTTTCTCATTTACGTGTTTGCTTTACCAGTGAGTTTTATACTTTTGTGTATTGTCATGATGGTAAATGTTGTTCTTTCCATCTGAAGTTTAGAAATCTCTTGAGTATTTCTCATAGGTCTGTTCTAGTGGTGATTAAATCCCTCAGCATTTGCTTGTCTGAGAATGAATGACTTTATTTCTTCTTCATTCATGAAGGATAATCTTATTGAAAATAATATCCTCTGGTGACAGATTTTTTTCAGCACTTTCAGTATGTCATCCTATTCTCTACTGGGCTGTAATATTTCTTCTGAGAAATCTGCTTTTATTCTGATGATTTTTCAGAAAATAGATGACTAGATGCTTCTCTCTTGTTTATACAATTCTTTCTTTGATGCTGTCTTCAGACAGTTGGACTATAATGTACTGTGGAGAAGACCTTTTTGCATTGCATCTGTTTAGGGATCTTTGTGCTTCCTGTATCTGGATATCTAAATCTCTTTCTAGGGTTGGGAAGTTTTCATCTATTATTTTGTTAAATAAGTTTTCCATTCTATCACTTTTGTTCTCTCTTTGGGGACACTTATAATTCAAATATTCTATTACTTTATGTTCTGCCAAATATCCTTAGTCTTTACTCATTCTTTTTAATTTTTTTTTTTCCAGAAAACCTGCCTTCATGTTCTGAAATTCTATCTTCTGGTTGATTTAGTCTATTGAAGTTTTCAAATATATTTTGTATTTCATTCAGTGACTTTTTTACTTCCAGAATTTGTTTGGTTCTTTTAAATCTCTTTGGTAAACTTGTCATTAATATCCTGAATTGTTTTTCTGATTTCTCTGTATTTTTTTTTAATAATTCTCTTGTATCTCACTGAGTTTCTATAAAAATCAATATTTTGAATTATTTATCTGTAGATTTTTTGACTTTCCTTTTGATTGAAATCTGTGGATGTAGAATTATTCTGTTCCTTTGGAGGTTTTATATTTTCTTGCTTTTTCATGTTCATTGTGTCCTTACTTTGATATCAGCACATCTGCTGTAACAGTTGTGTCCCAATTTTTAAAATTTGTTTTCATAGGGAATTACTTTTTTCCTGAAGATGTATCTATGGTGTTCACTGGGTAGGGCACATTGGTTTTGATTTTTAGACATGCAGAAATGTAGTCTCTGTATGATTTTTTTGGATGTATACAGTTCAGTTATATCTGTGATTCTGTTAGTAGTTTAAGATGGGGTTATTCATGGAGGCTTTGGTGAAGTTCTACTGGAGACTAGGGTGCTAGGTGGGTCAGTCCTTCTACCTTTGTGGTGGCAGCATTAAGCTGAATTTGCCTGTTATTGAGCCCCAGAAGAGTGTATGTTGGCTCTGGTGTTAGGAGTCCAGGTGGGCTGATTTTTGGCCTCAAGGCAGCTTTCTCAGATGCCCGTAGTGGCAATGGTCAACCAGGTGTGTGGGTGGACTCTGGCCCCTAGGCAGTGGACACTACGTCAGCAATGGCAGTAATAGTGGTAGAGCAATCCACTAAAACCCAAGAAGTTGATGCTAGCCTTGGCAGTGGCTACAGTGAGTTAAGTGGGCCAGTCTTCTGGCCCACTGTTAACTTGCATAGGTGGCTTCCTGCTATGGTGGCACTTAAAGTTTGTGTCAGCCTGACCTCAGACCCCGGGAAAAGTGCTCACATTTCAGTGGTGCTGGACTGGATTGGGCAATTCCCAGGCCTGTGGATGTTGTGCTGAAGTACTAGGGAGACAGGACTGGGCTGGTGGACTTGTCCTTAGGCCTCCTGGTAGTGCTTCAGGTGTTGGCCATGATAGGCCGTGGCAGGATGGTCCCCATGTCATGGGCAGTATGATTAATTGAAGGCAGCTACAGCTGTACTGTAGACCTGTCACCAGGGAGGATGTGGCTACTCTCAGTCAGACAGCATAGGAAGGTAGCTGTGGGACATGTGATTTGCTTGCACCTCGGTCCTACACCCTACAGCAGCACCAGTGGAATTGGAAGCAGCAGAATTGTTGGCCCCAGGACATGAAGTAGTCCTCTTGGGACTAAGCTCTCAGAATGGCACCATGTTGCAGTTGCTCAGGTCTTGGAAACCTATGGGACTCAGCATGAGCTCTGGATCAATACCTTTGTGCAATGTTTAGCAATTTCTTTTATTAGTCTCAGGACCCATGAGGATCAAGGGGATCTCTCATAGCTAGGATTATAAAAGTCCATGGTGGGAATGTGGATCCCTTGAGGTCTCTCACTTACTCTCTTTATTTATCTGTAAGCTTCTCCTGGTTCCCAGTGGATCACAGTCAAGCATGCTGCCTTGTTTCCCCTCTCTTTTTTTCCTTTTCATTCCTCTTGTAACTTTTCTGTTGAATTCCAGTGTTCTTTATTAGAAGTTCTATTCAAAATGTGAATATTCACTTGCCATTTTGGCTCCTATCCTTGGAAGCAGTGCATACTAACTGCATCCAGTCAGCCATCTTGCCCCATACCTCAGTAAACTTCCTAAAACAATTGCTTTATATGAGGCAAATTCTAGTAAACCAGTCGCTGCTATTGTGAGAGTATTTGTATATAAGGTGAAAGTTCATAGTACCTTCTGTTGTTTTCTGACTTGAACATTGTATGTTCCCCTTTCTTCCTTCTACTTTGTGAAATTCAGATGCATATAATTTTAATGTGAAAATTCCAAACTACTTTATTAACTATTTAATAAAGCTAAATGTGTGGGAAGATAAAATTTTATCATCCTAACATTCCTACTTGCCTTTCAAAACCCAATTAATTCTTTTAAACTGCTGCATCCAATGATTCTATGACTTTTTACCCAGTCAAGTTACTTTTTATTCATGTACTCTGTAAACATTTATTGATAAACCACTAAACTACCAGAAACTGATAAAAACTCTGGGAACCCAAAATCTTTATACACAGAATGAAACACAGTTCTGTTGTCATAGTCTAGTGGTGGAGTTAGATATACAAGCAGATAAATACAAGACTATGTTTCCAGTGCCATTACAACAGCATAAACAAAAACCAGAGAGGTAAAATAAGGGATATAAACTGGTGAAATAAGATATCAACTCTGTATTTGGAATCTAGGAAGGAATACACCAAAGAATTCTTCAAATGGATCTTGAAGGATGAATAGGAGTTTTCCAATAACAAAGAGCTATGAAGTGCTATCTAGGTAGGGAAACTCAAACTATTGTGTGAAATGTGGAGGAGTTGGTCTTTTTTGAGGAATAGCTTGAAGTTGGCTAGGAACATGGGAAGAGATGGAACGCAGTGGGAGATTGTGACTGGAGGCAGAGGGTGGGCCAGTTTATAAAATATAGCAGCTGGGGAGAGAAAATTATCCTCTAATATTCCCTTTACTCCTGACCTCTTCCAGTATCATTTAATCTTCCACAAATTGTCGTGGAAACTACATGTCAAAAGTTGTGGGAAAAGTAATATAATTTACGCTAAAAAAATTAAGTAGTATTTACTTAACTCTTTGTATAGATATCTGATAAATAAAAAGTTTCAGAGAGTCTATGGCTTAGAGAAGGCATTTTTGAGGAAGACTATCTTTCCATAAATCATGCTATACAATCTACTTTTCTTAGATGCTTAAATTATAAAATGGAGATAATAAAACACGTCTTAAAACATTCTATTTGATCACAGAGCAGAGGGACTGTGGTCAATAATACCTTAACTGTACTTTTTAAAAGAATGAAAAGAGTGTGGACTCACTTTTTAGTGGCTGTTAAGTTAATGAGCCACAAAATTATAACAGGGAAGGTTAGGAAGTTAGAATTAAAAAAATTTAAAAAAAAGAGTGAAAAGAGTGTAATTGGATTGTTTGTAACACAAAGGATATATTCTTGAGGGGATAAATACCCCATTCTCCACTATGTGAGTATTTCACATTGAATGCCTGTATAAAAAACAACTAATGTACCTCACAAATGCATACATCTAGTATGTACACACAAAAATTTGAAATGAAAAATGAAAAAATAAAAAACATTTTACTAGGCTGTTGTAAATTTCAAGTAAGGTAATATATGTGAAAGTCTTTAGTAACCTGCAAAGTGGTATGCACCAATATAATTTTATCTAAATTGGCCCTGGATCCCAGCCTTCTATTACTTGCAGAACCAGCCACAAAAGTTTCTTTTTTTTTTTTTGCTTTCTGTGAGTGAGTCACTTTTAGGCCTTTTTTGTTTGTTTCTGTTGGATGTGGTGTTGTCATGGGGTGTCTGTCGAACAGCTCTGAGATGGAAAGTTGAGTAAATTAAGAGAAACTTTGTTGTTTAGAAGAGTTCTCTGGAGATACCCCTATATAGAAATGAGGAAGGCCTTTCAGAGTTTTTTTCATTTGAGGAAATAGGCCAAATTTTGTTCTTTTATTAGCCAATTATCAGCTAGGAGTGACCTCTGGGTGAGGTGGTTCCTGGTCAGGGGACTTTGCATGTGAGCAGGCAGCTCTGAAGCATCAGTAGCAGATAGCCTCAGTTGCTCGGGGATGGGTACTTCTACCAGAAGTTGGAATACAAGCAGACATCACAGCACCCACTACCTTTTCCCTTCCTTCACCAGATTCCAAGATGAAGTCTGAAGAGTGAGCTACCCTCGCAAGTGAAAAGACAGGGAAAAAGTTCAGCTATTTCCCACTGAAAAAGCAGGGAAGCCCTAATCTGGGGGATTCTTGTGTTATGCATTTAGAGGTTTTCAGAGAGCTTTGCATTGTCAAGTTGTCTCTTCACTATAGACACTTTATCTCTTTCTTTTATTTATCTGAGCTCTGTAGTGTAGTTTGAAGTCAGGTAGCATGGTGCCTCTAGCTTTGTTCTTTTTGCTTAGGATTGTCTTGGCTATGCGGGCTCTCTTTTAATACATATAATATAGTGATCAGAACAGGGTAATTAACATATTTATCATCTCAAACCCTTATCATTTATTTGTGTTGAGATCAGTCAATATCCTCCTAGTAGCTATTTGAAATTATCTATTATTTTAAACTATAGTCATCCTACAGTGGTATAGAACACTAGAATTTATTCCTCCTACTGGCTGTAATTTTGTATCTTTTATGAAGCCTCAATAATTCTAGTTTTAATGTTAACATAGTATTACTTATAATTTAAAAATCTCCAATATATCTGAAGTTCTGTCTTCTTTCTCATCATGTTGTACATTTGTATTATTGTTCTTGATAAACTAATAGTTAACTTTCCTAGTTGTACATTAGGGTTTCAAAGTATAAAGTTATAATTCTTGGTTTCTTCTGAAAATAATTTGTTTCAATGACTAAATGTAGCATTTTCCTAACTGAAAATATTGCAACCACCAGAAAATAAGATTAATGTGTAAAATGCTTGATGTCATGGATTCAAAATAATAAAAGTGAGGTTTAATGATATATATTGATTTTTAGTGCTGGAATAGACTCTAGAAATAACTTTGGCTAGAGGTCTAGACCTTATTATTATTCTTTTGATGTGTAAGAGAACCAAAGCTTTGAGTAAGTGATTTTCCCAACATAACACACCTATTTGTTTCAGTTAATGTAAAAGAGGGCGTTTTAATTTGTTTGCAAAAGTTATAACTGTTTTTTTTTAAATTAAGCATTCATCAAAATGTTATGTAGATAAAATGATGATGGTGTGAGATGCAGCATTTTAGCAGATGGTTGTTTTCTGATACAGTATTTTAGAAAAGTAACATGATGACAGTCTGCATTTGCTAGAGCAGATAGGCATTTTGCAAGATGTTAAGGCAGTTTATATTAAAGAAGACTGGAGAGCTGGGGATTCTGACATCAACCGAAGTTTGCCACTTAAATCCCTCAAATAAGTGTTCTTTATCACTGCTGGGGACATTTGGCAATACTTGTAGAAATTTTTGGTTGTGATAATAGTAAAGGGTGGGGGGCAGGCTACTGGCATCTAGTAGGTAGAAGCCAGGGATACTGATAAAAATCCTACAATATGTTCTGGACAACCCCGACCAACAAAAAATTTTCTGTCTCCAAATGTTAATAGTGCTGAGATTAAGAAAACCTGACCTAAAGTGATGACTCAAATTGAGTGTCGCAGTCCTGTATTTTATGGTTGCTTGCAGTGACTTCAAAATAAACACTACATTGTGTTTCTAACGCATCTCCCAAAGTGTGTGCAATAAAATATTAGTTTTTATCAGATATTTCTTTTTTTTATCTATTATTATTTTTTAATTGCATTTTAGGTTTTGGGGTACATGTGAAGAAAATTCAAGATTTTTGCATAGGTACATACATGGCAGTGTGATTTGCTGCCTTCCTCCCCCATCACCTATATCTGGCATTTCTCCGCATGCTATCTCTCCCCAACTCCCCAGCCCCCACTCTCCCTCCCCTATTTCCCCTCAACAGATCCCATTGTGTGATGCTCCCCTCCCCTGTGTCCATGTGTTCTCATTGTTCAACATCCACCTATGAGTGAGAACATGCGGTGTTTGATTTTCTGTTCTTGTGTCAGTTTGCTGAGAATGATGGTTTCCAGGTTCATCCATGTCCCTACAAAGGACACGAACTCATCGTTTTTTATGGCTGCATAGTATTCCATGGTATATATGTGCCACATTTTCCCTGTCCAATCTATCATCGATGGGCATTTGGGTTGGTTCCAGGTCTTTGCTATTGTAAACAGTGCTGCAATGAACATTCGTGTTCACGTGTCCTTATAGTAGAACGATTTATAATCCTCTGGATACATACCCAGTAATGGGATTGCTGCGTCAAATGGAATTTCTATTTCTAGGTCCTTGAGGAATTGCCACACTGTCTTCCGCAGTGGTTGATTATCAGATATTCTTTGAGAAAAGGGCCAAATATGCTTACAAAACAATGCATATTATATTTATTTCTTGAAGATCTACTTTAAAACTAGCACATTAAAAGCTCTGATAAGTCCTATGATGAAAATCCACTTAACTTTGCTTAAATCAGCATATTCTATCTTTATTATATTATGGAGCGTTTTTTACATAGCCGCTGTGAACATTTCTGAGAAGAGGCTTCAAGAAATGCAGTCACTTTACTTTAGAGCTTTCAAAGTCCTTTCACTTTGATTTCATTGGATTTTAACAACCATTCCATAACATATAATTCTAAAATAACCTCAGCATTTCCTTCCAAATAATTCACCTGTCTTAATTTATCCTTTCTTCTTCATTTACTAGAGTCAATAAGAAATGTTCTGGTAATTAAGTTGAATTTATTATAAAACGTAGATTATTATTTTAAAAAACGTATAAAATACAAATAAGTGAAACAAAAAATTCCCCCACAGTTGCTCCATTGTTCATACATTCTGATATTTTCAGATTTGTTTCTACCAATATATTTAAAAATAAAATCGTACTATAAATGATTTCATAAATGTGGTCTTTTGTGGGTTAATATATTTAACATTTTAGAATTTTCATTTAATACTATTATTATTATATCATGTTATAAGAGGAAATGAACATTCAAATGTCAGTTGGATAGTTAGTTGGGCATTTCATTACATGGCAACATGAAGCTTTATTTAAGGAGTCCCTATTAATGGATATTTAGTTTCCTTTTCCTTTTCTTGCTAATTTTTAGAATACTCTAAAAATATATATTGTACATATATATTTTCACACATTCTTAATTATTTCTTTTTTCTAGAAAGTTCCTAGAAGTGGATTTGCTGTATTAATAGGTGGGGAAAGGTATAGAGACAGGAATGTGGTTGGTGGTGGTGGTGATGGTAGAGGTGTATCTTAAGACTTTGGTACTGGAAAATTGCCTATTTACACTGGACTAATTTGCAGTTCCAACAGTAGTATATTTAAGTATATATAAGGTCTTATACTGTATTCTTACACTGTTCGGATTTGCCTCTTTCTTTTCATTTTCCCTGCTATTAGATGAGGTCCAAACCCTTGATTTTTTGGCTTTCTGGTCATCATACTTCTGTTCTTTCCTCCACCTCTTTGCGTATACAGGCTTAGCTCAAATTATTTTTCCTCTTAAAAGTCTTCCTGTATCAATATAGCACCAAATTTCACACTTCACAGTTTGAAATGGCCTTTTGTTGTATTTAATTGTATAATATATGCAATTTATATATTTTAGGTATTTAACCAATTTATAAGTACCACTAGAGCCCAGCTCTCAGCACTCACTATGTCTCAGTCACTGTGCTAGGCCCTGAGGCTACCAGAATAAGGTAGACATTGTCCTTGCTCTTGAGCTGCATACAATTTGCAGAGAAAACAGAGAAGCAGAAGACTATGAAAACTACTATGACAGCAGTAAATAGAGTACTAACAGAGTACAGACTGGGGATTTGGAGGGCTAGGTAAGGCTTCCTGGAAGAATCATCTGAGAGGAGTTTTAAAAGATGAATAAAGGTTCTTAGTAATGAAGAATGAGGAGAGAAAGACAGGAAAGTTTGTATGTAACAGCATTTGTGTGTGAGTAACATGTCAGGGAAAGATGGGTGAGAATGTGAAGTATATGCTGCAAAGTTGCAAGAAATGAACCTGGAGAGACAGGAAGAGAAGACAAAGCCTGAAGGGACTATAGGGGTGATGCAAAGTCATGTAGGCTTCATTCTGGTGATACTAGGAATGAGGAACGTGGGTTGGCTGAGGCAAAGGATGCTGGAGGCTGTGGTTACAATTCTTCTGCACACCCACTGACCCAAGCATGGGGCCAGCCCCAAACCTCTTTGTGTGCCTGTGTGTTTCCAATCATCACTTTGCAACTGATATTTAAAGGATTATTGGATCTGTCATTTAATTTTCTTGGGCCTTACACTCCTAATGATTATATTCACAATCATACTCTTACTAAAGGACTTAATGGGGATGAGAATGAAGCATATTGTTTGGTGAAAATATGTCTGAAGTCATAGGCAAGTTTTATAGTTGTTACTCTTCTATTTGGCCTATGACTATAACTGTGTTTATGATGCATTTGTGCCCTGCTACTTCTGCCTCAAACTCATTTAATGAGGTTGTGATATTTAGAGCTGGTTTATTTAATCATTTGAGTTGTTTTGGGAGACTGTTTTTACTTGATTATATACAGGAGATTGATGAATACAGTTAAAGAGACAGAAAAAACTTTTCGGAGAGAAGTTGTATTTTTGTCAGGGTATAAAAATAGGTTTAACTTACAGAGAAAAGGAAATTTTGTTTATGATATTTAATTTTTAAAAATTTAATCACAGCTTTTAATATAAAGCTTTGGATTCTGAAAACATAATAGTAATAATGATAGAAACCATTGTCTTTTCCTTGCATTCAGGATTTCCACTCAATTTAAGAACTCATTGTTTAAAAACTAGGCTTAAAATCACTTTTATTTGCACCTTACTCATATTTTGGTCATATTTTGACCAAATAAAAGCCATTGCCACTTTATAGTGATTGTTTTTTGTGCAAAGTTAAGATGCTGGTAGCAACTTCTCACACTTAGCTGGCTAGCTTTACCTAGTTACAGAATAATTTACTACACTGACAATGAGTACTCAGTAGCTAATATTACTCAGGAGAAAAAAATTATTTAAATTCAAATTGCCCTATTATAATTTACAGTGAATTGTATTCGATTTCTTCAAAGAACCTTATTAAAAGCTTTAAGCAGACTTGTCATCCCCATGACAAGATTCTTACTTTATGGATGGAAAAATTGAAGATAAATGATTTGCTTAGAGTCAAAGGAAATGGATATATGGAACCTGGTATTGAGAAAAGGTATTTTTTGTTTGTTTGTTTGTTTAAGAAAAGCTGTTTGGGCTTCACTCAGACCACTGGTCCAGACCTGTCCCCTCTTCCTGCAGTGAGAATATGCCAATGGCACAGCTAGGCTGTTTTGGGGCAACCAAGCTAATTTCAAAGGACCTGTTCTTTGGTGATTGATCTCAAGACTTTTTCAAGCAATGTGATATCCTAAAAAACTCTAGATGATTTGCTACTCCGTGTATTTTGTTGTGAGATTGTGAAGTGTCTTTCATGTGGCATAGAAACATTTGGGGAGGCACTGGATGTTATCTTAAGGTGAAGTATACTTATATAGTTATAAACCAGGGATTTGTATATAACATAACTATCAAAAAGTAAGAAAACCTATTGTTACCTGCTGGCACTTGCACATTAGAGATGCTCAGTGATTCATGTTTCTGTAGAGAGCTAAGGTGGTTCATTAGCAGGAATGGATTTTATGCCTATAAATAGGCACATTAATTTATTGTTAAATTTTAGTAGAAGGTAATTTCCATTGCATGCATTTATTTTGATATTTGCAGCACTTTATTTACTTTGTATTATTTGCCACCCCAGGACTCATGCAGAGAAATGCTTTTTTTGAATATTTTGGAAATATTGTTGTATATGAAGAAAAATGGAGAAAAATGAATCACTTAATGCTTTGGTTACATTAATAATCATTACTAGCATAGTCTAACCTGGCAACTCTGACAGTAACAGTCTTCAGCGAGAATCTATGTCTTGGATGAAATGTGCAAGTCTACCTCTCATACCCCTTAATGATCCTTGCATGACTAATACGCAGTGACATTTAAGGAGCACTCATATAAAACCGTTCATATTCATTTCAAAAATATTCATCTGTGGCATATTCA
Source organism: Ateles fusciceps (assembly GCA_036589455.1). Classification (NCBI taxonomy): domain Eukaryota; kingdom Metazoa; phylum Chordata; class Mammalia; order Primates; family Atelidae; genus Ateles; species Ateles fusciceps. Next base: position 30,706,995 of record JAZHEH010000065.1, on the reverse strand, counting down.
CCAGCAAGAAATGCAGCTGAAAAATCATTAACCCCTTCTTCATTGGTGTTCATAGAATGTTACAGGGATTTGTTCTTTCAAATCACACTTTGCTAACATGACCAACACAATACCATATAGATTAGATTAAGGAGTTTGCAATATAATCAAAGACATTATTAGAAATACAATCTTTCAGATGATGAGGAGCTTTGGGAGGCCTGTAAAATGTGAATCCCAGAGTGAAAAACAGTGCAATAGAAAATAGTCTGAGGAGGACATTTAAAAATGATTAGAATAATAACACAATGAAGGTCCTTAAATGAAAGCAGTCTGGAGGTAATTGGGTGCTCTGTGATAGCTTATCACAGAATGATCGAAAATGTCCAAAGTGTTTGCATGAGTTAATAGAACCACCACTAGTCTCATCAGGAGAGTCGTATGTTATTTTAAGATAGTAAATTTGGGAAGATTTTGTGAGTGAAATTTTTCCATTTCACATCATTAATTTCACTGAAGGTGATTTTCTTTTTAAAATTTCCAAGTCTATATATTAAGTAGAGTTTTTCCTATGTTTTTCAATGTCTATATGGATATAATATATTCATACAGTATCTTTGTCTATCTAACATACTACTATTTTTAACTCTCCATTTTGAGCTCTAAGATTGTAGAGGGGGAATAAGTACTCAATTCAAAGCTTTGTCTTCACCTCCTGATGAAGAACTTTTCAGCGTCTCTGTCAGATGTGAACAGCTTCCTTTTGATGGGAAGGAGGCTCATTGCTTTTCAGAATAGCCCGCCACATTTTTTGTCAATTAATTATTGCAATGTTCCTCCACATACTTAGTTTAATTCCACAATTTCTTTTTCTTTGTTTTTTTTTGAGATGGAGTTTTGCTCTTGTCACCCAGGCTGGAGTGCAATGGTTTGATCTCAGCTCACCTAACCTCCACTTCATGGGTTCAAGCAACCCATGCCTCGTCCTCCCTAGTAGCTGGGATTACAGGTACCTGCCACCACGCCTGACTAACTTTTGTATTTTTAGTAAAGATGGGGTTTCACCCTGTTGGCCGGGCTGGTCTCGAACTCCCAACCTTAAGTGATCCACCGGCCTCGGCCTCCAAACGGCTGGGATTACAGGTGTGAGCCATCGCTCCTGGCCTAATTCCGTAGGAATGGGAGTATCTTTCTATCTCCTGGTTCCCAGCAAATTTTAGGGACCTCTTCAAATGCTCCCTCCTTTATGTCATGTTTCTACCTAACATACATCTCAATTTTTGAATTGTTGTGCCATTATTTTAGTATATATATTTCTTCACTTGTCCTTGATTTTCTTAATCCCAGTGCTTTGTACCATGCCTGGGGCAGTTCAGGAAATGAACTGCAAGCAGATGAGTGAAATTTATTTTTCTGTCTGATCATGATTGTTTCTACTGCTAGCTTGTTGCGTCCAGCTGGGTCTGAATTGAACTCAACTGCCGCATGAACCTGTGACTTGCTCAAACTATACTTTGGACCAGAAACATATTTCCCAGTCAAGTCTCCAACAGCTTGTTCTGTCCCATTTACAGTATGATGGAATCTGTGAAGAAAGTTCAAGTGTTAGCTAACCAGAGATGTTACCTTCTAGCTCCAACTTCAGGCCCTGAAAGAGTTTGACATTCTATAGACACATATTAGGACCAGCTGACATGTTAAGGGAGGTTGATAAGATGCCAAATATAGTCCCATTCCTGAACATATATTTTTATGCTTATTTATACATGTTTTAAGATTATGGATCTTCAAATATTCATTTTTTATTCTCTTTAAAAATACCCTCTTTTTATAAATGATTAGGCCCATAGCAAAGCATATGAATAGTGGTTTACCTGTTCCTAGATTTTTTTTAGACCTTGAGAAAATAAATAACAATGTGTCCTTCTTGTAGAGCATCGTATTTAGAAAGATAACTGCAGGAGGATGTGCTGACAAGTAATTGTAGTCAAGAAAGGAAGAATCAGGACAGATCAGAGGACAGTGTACATAACAGATAAACTGCATCACTAAAAGTCTAGATATACTGTTTTTTTATGACTAAAGCAAAAATAAAGACAAGTGGGTGAGAATGAGTGAAAGCAAGAGAGAATGAGCTCATGTGCTGGATGAGAAAATATAGAAGATTTATTTGAAATCTCAAGCAAAGTTTTGGAATTGAGGAGAAGACGTGGGATCAAATCTGAAAAGTAATTTAAAGTGCAATTGTTAAAACCAAGTATTTAGTGCCGTGAATAGAAAGAGAAAGGCGCAGCTGGGAGGGGGAAAAAGGAATGAGGGGGAAGTAAATTAGTCACAGATGTGAGTACTTAGGGAATTCAATACTTGTTGATTTGCTGTTTGGAATGCTGGTGGATCTACAGGTTGAGCAATCAGTAATAGAGTTCAGAATGATGGAGGAAAGAAAGAGGTGGAGAGAAAGCTTACTTTGGAACAGTGTTTTTCAACTTGGGCTGCATACTGAAATAACCTGGGCAGCTCTAAAAACTGATGCCTAGGTCTCACCCTCAGACACTCTTAATTTAATTGCCTTGGTATGTGGCTAGTGAATTGAGTTTCAAAATCTCTCCAGCTGATATTAATATGCAGCTAAGATTGAAAACCTCTGCTCTAAAGTTAAAAAAGGCCAATGTTGTTTTAGGAAAACAGCTGAAGAATATTAGTTAGAATTCTGCAACTTGTCAGGTCCAAAGTATACTTGAGTGAAGAAGTGAAGACTTGTAGGGAAGAAAACAGGTAGGACAAGAAGTCACTTAGATGTGGGCCAGCAGGTGATATCATTTTTACAAGGTGAAGGTGGGAAGAAAGAAGAATGAAATAGTTCAAAGAAGGCAGAGCTGAAGGCAGAATCATAATTCAAAGTTCAGGTAAAGTTCTTTTATTCACAACTATTTCCTGAGTGTCTACTATATCCCTGGCACTGAGCTTGGTATTGTGGTTACAGCAGTAAAGAAAAAATCATCAGATCTCACAGAGCCAAAATTTTAGTGAAAAGCGGAGACAGGAGAAGAGAGAGAGGAGAGCGGAAAAGGAGAGAAGGTATGCCTTGAAAGAATTATGACTGTGGTAAATGGCACAGAGAGCTAACTGTAATCAAATAGATGAGAAGCAAACTTTTTGAAAGAGAGTTGTATACCAAAGAAATCACAATGCGAACTAAATATGTTTGTGACTGTTTGAGATATAAAGTAATCCTTGGGTCCTCAAATATGTAAAGGTAGGAAGTAGGCTCAGTGCCCAGAGTGGTGGGAGGTGAGAGTTGGGAGGGCATTTCTCCAATGACCATTTTAGAAGTGGCCATGTTGGATGATGAAAAAGAAAGATCTTCTCCAAGGGCAGAGCCAAGGTCGTGAGGAACAATGGACTAGGGAATATCCAGGAGAATTGGAGCCTAATTCAAAGAATATTCTCCACCCCCAGGTAGAATTTCATAATTACAATGGAACATTGACTACTTTGTGTCTCCCTCTCAATCTATTGTTTTCTAAATGGGCATGTTTATTGCAGTTACTCTGACTGCAATAAACAGACTGCAGTTACTCTGACTGTATTTTGGGTATCTGTGGGGAAGTTTTCTGTTTCTTTATGGGCTCCATATTAAGAGAAACCACAATCAGATGAGAGCCCATCACATATCACCAAGGGACCCTGAATTTTGTGCTTAATACCATGCACTGATTCAATGTCGGGTTGTCTCTTTTGAGTGGGGGTAGGTATTGGGCCTGTGGGAAAGATGGTGAATGGAATATTTGATAACTAAAGGGGCAAACTCTGTAATACCAAATATTTTTAGTTCTTTTTCTTCGCAGACATGCACAACTTAGGCTTTGATAGGAGGAAGGGAGAAGAAAAAATGGATGTGGATGCTGGTAGTTTTATAGGTTTAAGGTTGAGAATATAAAGTGGATGATTGAGTTTTTATTTTCAAAGAGTAATGAGGTGAGACTGTTATATTAGAGTGAGGTTGAAGTATGTATAAAATAGTTTTTGGTGAGTTAGGAAGTTATATTACTTGAGATACATAGCAGGATTGCCAGCCAGTAGTGAGTATCTACTTAAGGTTTTTAGTCATAAATTTAAAGTAAAACCAGTCAGGTGAGTTTACTAATTTTTCTTTAGGAATGTTTGACTGCTTAACTAGGCAAGGATAAGCGATATTAACCAGGAGTTTGGTGGAAGGAGAAAAGAATGAGAGAATTAAGTATATTTTCAGAGCAGCAAATAAAATATTAGACCTTGAGTAAAAGGGCTAGATAAGGAGGGCAGTGAGTCCAGGCAGGGACTGACAGAAGGTGCAGAAAGTAAAGGGGTTAATGGATTCGAGGTTTCACTGTGGCTGATGGAATAGGTTAGTGGGCGTACCTGAGAGACTGAATTGGAGAAATGGGATATGTGAGTAGGAGGTTTGACACTGAGTTTTCAGAAATGTTGCAGCTTCTGTTGATGACAAATGGGACAATGCAAGTAGGTGGCTGAGGTGGAGGGGAGGGCATGGGAGTTGAGGAGGTTGAAGAGCTGAGCAGCCATAGTTCATCAAGTGGATGTTGATGATACTGAAAATGATGATGGGAGGGTGGGTCTAGAAAAAATTATGAACAGGAGCTAAAATATTCAACAAATGGTTGTGAATTGAGCAGGGATTTGTCAGATGATTGCAACAAGTATAATGGGAATAGAGTGACATATCTGCTTAGCAGAAGCTCAAAGGAGCAGAATTTTCGTAAGAGGGAGATACAGATAAGCAATGGAAGGCAAGAACAGCAGCCATCATGGCAGAATGTGATCAACAAATGAAAGAGCTTTTCCTCAGGTGGGTTTCAGGGCAGGTGGTGTCCAACAGACTCCTTTTAAAACAAGAGGTGAAGAAATGTTCCAAGAAAAGGATAAAGGAGCTTGCTGATTTTGGAGAAGAGTTCCAGAGGCCACAGTGGGAGGCTTTGGAGGAAAGGGAGAGCAGAAGTGGGAGGCAGGGTCACTCTAGGGGCTTTTTCAGGCTAAGAAAGTGCGTAATAATGTATAAATGGGAAGAAAATTTAGTGGCAGAGGAATTGGAATAAAATCTTTTTCTGTAGTCATCTAGCATATCTGCGTTCTGGTTTGAGATTTGCCATCATCTTCACTTTTCCGACCCTAATTTGCCATCCATCTTGTGTCCTGTCTTTTGCTGTAGAAAGAAAAGGAGTTTGCCAGTATTGGCATTTCTTACCCACACTAGATGTCACTGTTGCTTGCCTCCTAATTTCAGTCCTACGGCTTATTCAATGTGACTGTTCAGTGGCAGTGATCCCCTCCCAGCCACCCTTTGCCTTACCCACACAGAGACACACACACAGGATTTAATGAGACTGGTGCTTATAAAACCACTGAGGTGTTAAATAGCTTAGGGTTAAACAGAACTTCTTATGTATGTATTCTAAGAAGCTTATTAGTTTTTTTTCTGCATTTAGGAATTAAAGGCTGAGTGAGAACTCAGACTGGAGTTCTTCACAGAAAACACATCTACTTCCTCCTGTGAAAATATGGTATTTTATACTTAAATTCAGACTTGGTTAATAAGCTGCCCCCTCATCCTCTGTTGTTGGGAGCAGGAAGCCTGGTGTGAAATCGCACATGGTTACCTCCATTACCTTGATGTGTGGTGTGTAAATTTCCTGTCCTGAGCCTGGGCGTGGTGCTACCATATGAGGTTGTCTTCTATGGTGTGATTTAGGTGCATAGGACTGGATGGTTCCTTAGTCTGAGGAGCGTGAGAGACCCTGCTGGCAAAGGAGAGTGCAGACTGTCATCTGGGAAACTGGCAGAGGCTACAGACAATGTATGTCCCTTGTACTGGCCGAACCGGAAGTAGCCGGGGGCTGTGGAGCCCTTTTCTTTCTTACTGGCAGAATCCTACTCAGGAAAGGAGAGAAACTTTCAGAAAAGGGAGTGAGGGGTGGGTGGTAGAAACCGTTATCTTTTGAATCATACATTCAGTCAATTAGTCAGGTAACAAATGTTTATTGAATAACCGCCACGTGTCAAGTATCACTCAAGGCACTGGGGACACAATGGTAAACAAAGCTGATTTGGCTCTGCTTACATAGAGCTTAACTCCATTGGGGAATGGGAAAGACAGAAACAAATATGCAAGACTTTTTTAGAAAACTGCTCTGCAGAAAATAAAATAGTGAGGAGATAGAAAGTACTTGGGTATGGTGACATCTAAGTTGGGGCCTGACTGATAGGATACAACCAAGAAATGATCTGGGGGAAGGAGGTAAATCATGCAGAGGGAGGGCAGTCTCACTTGGGGAAGTCTTCAGCTTGTTCACACAAGCTACCTTGTAAAGGCATTCAAGGTGGAAGTTGAAGTACAGAGTACGTGGGACCTTGTGTGTCACATGGGTGGGGGCTTAGATTTTATTCTAAGTGGAGAGGCAGATGAATAAAAGTTTTGTGAGGTGCTATGAGGTGATTTGATGTATGTTTTTAAAAGATCACTGAGGATGATGACTACAGAATGGGTGGGGAGCCAGTGTGAGGAGCAGGGAGCTCCCCTTAGGAGGCATGACTGTAAGTCAGGGGAGAGAATGATGGGTTGTGCTAGGTTGCTGGGGGTGAGATTTACAATCACTCCAATAATGATGGGCAGCTTTTATGCATTAACCTGACTTCGTATAGTCTATAACCTGGAAGTTTCAGGATTCTTTTTCTGTGGATCAGTTCTTCGTCAAAAGTGAGGAAGGACGTGAGGACCTAATCTTAAAGGAGAGAAAAAAGAATTCAATAGTACTTCCCTAATGGCTGTTTTCATTCTGTAAATCATCAGTGTTTTTTATTCTACAGCAAGCTTGCTAATATTATTCTCAGTATAAAGTTGTTGGCTTTTTCGTTTTTGTTTTTCTCTTATTAAATGTAACATAGACCAGAACACAACAGTACCAGCAGTATGTCACCTAGAGTTCCCTAGAGGCTGAGGCAGGGGAAAGGATAGTTTCCTTTAATGAAATCCCTGAGGGACTAGGGAAGAGACAGAATGCTAATATGAACTTCTCCAACATAATTTCGAACAGATCAATGTGTGGGAACTTAGGAAAAGTTGGGAGTGGTATTGGTGTGTGAGTGCAATGGATTTACCTGGCAGATGGGTCTCCATCATTTATAAACTCTCACTGTGTGTTAGTACTGTGTTCACAGTGTTATATCAGTACTCCGATTAATTCTCACTTTAGCCCTGTGAACTAAATGATACCAGCATAAACAGTTTGCAGACGTGGAAGGTGAGATGTAGAATGGTTAAAATCACATGGCTAGTCAGTGGCAAATCTGAACTGGAAGTGTCGGTCTTAAATAAATTTGCTGTGTTGCCTCCCAAAGTCTTTGCTAGTTATATATTTTTAAGTTATATTTTCACTTATACAGAACTGGACATTCCTTATACAACTTTTCTTTCAATAGCTGCATTCTGTTAGTTTTAGTGAACAATCCTTTGTTGTGCTTATTATGTGTCATAACACAACCACAATAAAAATCTTTAATTCTGACTATTCTAATCTGTCTTTGAAACAATATTTTTATCAGGTGAATTCTTAGAATTATGAGGGTTTTATTATATAGAGACATGTGTGGAAGAGTGGGTGTATTTCCATCAAGTATTATTATTCTTTTCATACAGAGAACAAAACATATTAGACCAATGCTGATGATACTTTACAATAAGAAAATCGTCTGTGTGTCAGTCAGGGTTCTTTGTTGCAAGCATCAGACACTGACTCTTGTTAACTTCAGCAAAAGAGAAATCTGCTGGCAGAGTATCAAGAAGCTCACTTGCTTGCAGAGAAGTCTGGAGACCCTATAAACTGACAAGAATGCAGGCAAGTTCCACAGTGAGAACCACAGCCAAGGTCATGCTGCAGGAACAGCCTGGTTGGGGTGCCTCGCCTGGCTCTGCTGCTGTCACACCATCCTCAGCCTCCACCCTGGACAGCTCTGCACTTCCCGCTGCGAGATGCCTCATGAAATGAATTCCAAACTGTCCTAGCTCCCTTCTGTCACTTGCTCATAATTCAAAGTGGCAGGAAGGATCATCAGATTGGCCAAGCCTGGGTCACCTGCTCTACCTGTCAGTGGCAGGGAGAAATAGTCTCTGACCCCTTTCTATTTTCGGAGAGATGAAAACTAGCCTTTCATTAAGTAGGAAAGGGTTTCAGATGCTGGACAGCTAAAGAAACAGCCAATCTATATTAAACTGTAAAAGTGAAATATTTTTAGCCATTAAGTACTCACATGAAAATTTTAAGGTATCATGAAAAGGCAACATAGTCTTTGAAAAGAAACTACTTTCCTATAGTGTAGACTTCAATTATCTCAAAATAGCTATTGCGCTAGGGAGGGTCACTTACTCTACATTTGCATACAGATGATCTTGCCAGCCATTTGGCTTTGTGTTGAGAATTCCAATATGACATTCGGCAGTTACTGGAACAAAGACCGGGTCTGCATCTTCCTTCCAGTTATTTCATTTATCTCTGATAGGCTTTGTGGGAATCATTGTCTCTAATCCAAGCTATCAGAAAGCCTTTTACACATTCCTTCTGGCGATGCCTAATTTTCAGTGTGCTTGGAGTAATCAGTTTGCGTTTTTTATTGAGCTCGTTCAAAAGCAACTTCTCCCCCCCCCAAAGGAATGTTATGTTTCTGAATTTTATTGTTCTGCTCAGAGATTAAGCATTTGTATCACCATAATCTGAAATGTTCTCTGCCAGCCTGTTAATACTATGATAAAACTGATGCGGCAAAGTTTTAATTTGTGCAGTATTTATAGTATTTATCCCTAGCTTTAAAAGCAGAGATCAGAGTATATGCAAGAGACCATATGAGATCTTTAACATAGCATGTTTACTTTATTATACTGGAGTTGTATCTTCATATGATAGAAAGCTAATCAAATTGGGTATGTTAAAGATGAATAAAATGGCATTATTAAAAATACAGCCAAAATAAAATTAACAGTGCTAAATGTTATGGAGACTGCAACTGTCAGCATAAGGCATGAGAAGAACTGTAATATAATTTTTTTTTAAAGCTGCTTAAAGCAACAAACCATCAATCTTGTCCTAAAAGGGACACTCAGTATAGTCTTAATATAGCAAGGCTTGATTCACAAATCATTTATGCCCCATTCATTTGCAAAATCCGTGACATTTATTTGATCCTTAAAAAATAAATATATGTTATTTAACACCCCTCAGAACTTCTTCCCCAAAACATACATAAAAACTCCAATTTCATTTTTATAGCTTGAGTATGCTGTACAAAGAATTTGAAGAGTCAACCTCAAATGGACTTTCTTTAAAAAAAATCAAATGAAAGTACAATTTAGAGAAAAAAAATACAGGATTAATGTCCATAAAGAAGTGAGTAAAAGACTCAAGCAAAAAAATTCTTAGTTGTGCATGTTTTAGGGAAAAAAAGTTACATTTGAAAGAAAGTTAAAAAGGGTTAAATATTTAACACTCTTTGTGTATACTAGTTGATACTTTGGATATTTGTACCTGTCCAAACCTCATGTTGATTTGTAATCTCCAGTGCTTGTGGGAGGTTTTGCATCATTGGGGCAAATCTCTTGTGGCTTGGTGCTGTGTTCATGATAGTTCTTGTGATATCTGGTCACTTAAAAATGTGTGGCACTTCCTTCCAACCACCCTCTCTCTGTCTCTCTCTGACTTGCTCCTGCTTTCATTATGTGATGTGCCTGCTCTCTTCACCTTCTGCCATAATTGAAAGCTTCCTGAGGGCACCCCAGGAACAGATGCCACTATGATTTCAGTACACCCTGCAGAACTGTGAGCCAATGAAACCTCTTTTCTTATAAATTATCCAGTCTCAGGTATTTCTTTATAGCAGTGCAAGAACAGCCTGATACACTAGTCATTGGTTCTTAGCATAATACTAACCCTCCTCTTTTGACTACTTCTCACATGTGAAAAACTGTGCTAAGCATTTTCATATCTTATTCAACTTAATCTTTTAAAAGCCCCCATGAGGTAAGTATCATTAGCACCATTTTTATGGGTACAAAAACTGAGGCTTAGAAACAATGAAGCATTTGAACCTTACCTTGGCTTCAGTATCTGTTCTGTATCCCTATGTTGCACTTCTGCCTTTGAGTATTCTACTTCCTTTAATATTCGTTAAGCAAAGCCAGGCTGTGTCTTACCGTGCTACTTGAGATGAGAAATCTTATACCAGTGTTTTATACAACATGCTTATCTAGGACAGTGTCTCAGAAGCTCTCAGAAAACACTGGAAATTATAAAGTTACTGACTTTTGCAACCTCGCAATAAACTTCCCATAATAACCCTAGGTGTTTCTCTACAGTGAAGTTCAGGCATGCATACTATCAGATCTGGGGCTGAACTTTAAAGTTACCCTGTTTAGGCAACCTCAGTAGGGAGAGGATGGACATTTCAGTGGGCTCTTAAAATCATGACTAAGGAAAAAGGCCTGAAGAGGTCATACTTGAGACCCTTCCTTATGGGATAAGAGGGTATTCCACCAAAGGTGCTGCATTGCTTTCTAAAATGTTAAACAAAAATTTGGCTTCCAGTGAGAATACATGTGACCAAATTCAATATCATTGAGAGTTGTCAGTAGAATGGGAAAAAAGAACTGATGCTAAGCTAATAGGGTTTTTTTCTCCCTAATATACTTTACTGTTAAACTAGATGTTGTTAGTCTTTCTTTTCTAGTCTGCACCAGGTACTTCTACTTCACTATAGGAAAGTTACTTCCCTTGTTTTAACTTTCATAAAATCTTAAATATTTAGAATTGATAAAGAAAAACCCATATTCCCACCATCCAGCTTTTTCAATGTTTGCCTAAAAAAGTCCAAAAATTCAGTTCTCAATAAATAATTAATTTTCAACTACAAATATTCTTAATGCGAAAAAGATATTTTTAAAGAGGGATTACATGTCTTTTTCTCATGAAGTCAGTCTGAGAAACATATAGTACAAATAGTTTTTATTATATATATAATGATATACTTAGGTCATTAGCAAGTCAGGGCTGGCGTTGTTACGGTGACTCCATTGTATTATATTGGGTATTGTTTGAGGACATTACATTACGTCATATTATATTATTAAATTGTTTGAAAATGTTTTGAGGAGATGAAATAATCTTGCCAAGAAAAAAGGGCTGTATAATAAAGCTTAGCACTTGGAGAAGATATCTGTATTCAAAGTTGAATGGGAACAATCGCATTCATTGTTTTCCTATTTCAAATACTTTATCTGGCATGATGCATCTGCATTACATATCAATGGCACCAGTTGAAGTTCTATTTTGAGCCAGGGTACAGCCTACCTGAGGAAAATTTTCTTGTTTATATTATATGATTGAATGTATTCCTTTATTTCAATAACAAATTAAATATTGTATCTTGTGTTGGAGGGATATTTTTGGTAGTAATTAGATTATATGTGTAGGGACATCATGTTATTTTATATGGGATTATTTTGATGCTACAATTCAAAAAAATATTGAACACATGTTTATGTACATGATACAGTGCAGTCATATGATAAAACAACATTGTCATTGCCCTACAGTAATGCATGAAATGAAATTATCATAAATTTCTGTTCAGTGGGGAAATTTATTGATTACATATTCATGTTACTATGGAAATGGAGAGGTGGGACTTCTGCCTAACCTGAGGATCCACAGGGTCTTCTTGGAATTCTGAGCCAAATCTTGAAGGATTGTAAGGGGAGCTTTCTTCAGCAAAGATGATTATTATGGTTCCATACCATTTTATCATATTTATTCTGTGTAAATTAGGGATGATATTTTATTTGCTTGACTTACCCAGTCTTTGTTCTCATTTCAATAAAATATCCAGGCACAATTGAATTGACATTTTCCCTACAGAAGCACAGAATGCTGGTTACTCCTAGTGATGTTTAATTCTCAGAACTAGTGTAAATATCCCTATGTTCCAGAGCATACACAAGGGATAGAGAGGAGAGTTCTTTATTTTCTATAACTGAACTTGAAAAATAGTTATGAAAGAGGGAAACCAGAAGACTATGGGTATGGGAAGGGCACTGGGCAAGGCATTTCTGCCTAATACCATTCCTGTTTTTTTCCCCCCCAAATTCAATCATTATAACGCTTTCTGTATATTTCTTACTCTCAATTTCCTCTTAGTGCATTATTTTCTGTACTATTCTTATCTCATCTAAGGGACTTTAAACCTTAAATCCATCTAAGTCTGAAAGTTGCTGAGATATGCTTATTAAATGGCCTAATTCTAGCAAGAAAAATAAATCTAGGTAATCCTGTATTTGCTCCCCTTTTCTACTACCATTATGTTTATGTATGAGAAAGTCTACTGCAAATAATCTACATTAAAATGCATCCCCTCTCACCAACCTTTAAAAAATTTTTTATTAATTTATTTCTAATTGACAAATCATTATATATATATATATGGAATACAATGTGGTGTTTTGATCTATGTATACATTGCAGAAAAAATCAAGCTAATTAACATTCCCATCACCTCAGCAGTTTATCATTTTTTTGTGATGACATTAAAAATCTATTAGTGATTTTGAAATATACAATATTATTAACTATGGTTCCCATGCAGTGCAGTAAATTACTAAAACATATTACTCCAGCCTAACTAAAACTTTGTACCCTTTGATCCATATTTCCCTCCCTTCCTACAACATTGTGGTTAGGATTTAAGGAAACCAACAATAGATGGTAAAAGACTCTAATGTAACAACAAGGGTAAGCTGTTAGCACCGCTAAGCCTTAAAGTATGGGAGAAGGCAGTTACTGTAACCTAGCTACCTAACAGGACTTGTAATTTTAAGTTTAGGAATGCAACCATTGCTAAATTGTGGCCTGGAGTAAGGGAGCTATGTATATAAATATCCTTATTTTTTCTTCTCTGATCGACTTATCTCCTGCTGTTGCTTGAGATTTACAGAAGGCCAGAAAGTCTTATAATTGCAGTCCATGTAGGTAAGCTTCCTGAGACACAGAACAGAGTGGAGAAGTCAGAGTATATCTGGAGAAATATGAAATATTTATCATACTCATTTGATCTTCAAAACAACCTTCAATAAGTACTGTATTTGTACTATTTTTAGATAAGGAAACTGAGGCACAGAGGGGTTAAGTCACTTTTGCAGGGTCACATAGAAAAGTACTAAAACTAATGGCATATCTACTTCATTAATTTTTAAATTTCTTTACTAATATAAATGTTTACAGTTATAAATAGTTTCTGATGCATTCTACCCAATTTAATAGGTAGCATGTTCACTATCTTTTAGTTGAAAATATTTTCTTATTTTCCTTTCGCTTTCTTTTTACCTCCTTGATTATTCAGAAGTACATTTCTTAATATCCAAATATATAAAGATTGTAATGCTTATATTTTCATTATTGATTTCTTCTAAAGTTATTGTTTAGAAAATGTGATGGTTATACCAGCCCTTTAAAATTTGTTGAGACTTGCTCTACATTTATCTGATGAATTTTGAAATGTTCTCTGTTAGTTTGAAAATGTGTATTCTGCAATTGTTGGATCCAGTTATTTATATATTTTTATGTATATAAAGCTTGATAAGTACATCAATTAAATATATAACTTACTGATGTAACAATAATTTTTGTCTGCTTAGGTTGATTTCTTCCTGTAATTCTCAACTGTTGCTGTTTATACTTAAAAAGGCTATTATATAAATAAAGGTATAGGATTTTTATATATTTCTGATTTTTTAAATTAAATATGTCCTAATCTGTTTATCTTTAATAATAATTTTTCCCTTCATGGCTGTTTTGTCTGATACTATGAGAGTGACACCAGTTTCTTTTGATTAATGTTTGATTGATAAATCTTTTTCCATCATTTTACTTTTAATATTTCTGAGTCTTATGTCTTAGATGTATATTTTATAAATTGCTTTTCAAAAAGAAATTGACAGAATCCAATAAATTAATCATAATCTTTATTTTTTAAATAAAACTTTTGCATTTATATTTATTGGAATTACTGATATATTTGGAATTATTTTTACAGTCATAGCTTTTTATTACTGTCTTCCTTCTTTTATGCTTTGTTGTTCTCTGTTCTTGCCTTCTTATTCTATAAAACTCAACATGCATATTTTTTGAAGTCTAAATTTAATCAGTATTTTAAGTCTCTTTCAAAACAATATAATTTAATGTCTTTAAATCCAATTATTTCTCTTCTCAATATGTTCTATTGTCATGCATTTTAGTTTTATCTTTTCTATCCCAGAATGCATGGTTATTGTTTAATGCAGTCAATATATATTTAGATTTATTTAAATATTAACAAATAACTTTGCTAGTTCTAGCTTAGAAATGTTTTACATTCTCAGATTGAAGCTTTCAGATTAAATAAGTATCATTAGTTCACATAAAACCCATGTGAAGCCTGAATTTTTTTTTTACAAGTTCTCAAAGGAGTTCTCCTTCACCAGGTGGCAAGGAAATTCTCTTAATGGTCATGTTTTGAGAGGTGGGTTGTTGGATGAATTATTTTAAGCTCACTGTCACCTTCCCACTGACATTGTAGTGTTTGAGGTCCAGTCAGTTTTATGAGGGAAGGTTTTTTATGTTCTTTTCCTTTTACTTCTCAGATTTTCTTTTCTTTTTTTTTTCTTTTTTCTTTTTTAATTGTACTTTAGGTTCTGGGGTACATGTGCAGATCATGCATGATTGTTGCATATGTACACACATGGCAATGTGGTTTGCTGCCTCCATCCCCCCCATCACCTGCATCTGACATTTCTCCCCCACATCATCCCCTCCCCCGACCTCTCCACCCACCATGCTGTTCCTCCCTTGCGCCTCCCAACAGACCCCAGTGCATGATGCTGCCCTCCCCTGTGTCCATGTGTTCTCATTGTTCAATACCCTCGTATGAGTGAGAACATGGGGTGTTTGATTTTCTGTTCTTAATTTTCTATCAGGATCACTTTCCTTTTGCCTGAGACATATAATTTAGAGGTCATTTTAGTGATGGTCCGTTGGTGAACAAACCCTTAGATTTTCATTGCATAAAAATATCTTGTATTATCTTTTACTTAATAAGATATTTTTACTTGGTATGGAATACTAGATAAAAGATTTTTTTCTCAACACATTGAAAATATTTCACTTGCATCTGGCTTGCATTGGTACCACTGAAAAGTCAGCTGTCAGTATAATTGTTGTTTCTTTAAAGATAAACCTATCTTTTTCTTCTGTTTTAAGATATTCTTTGTTTTATTAGTTGTAGTGTTGTAGCAATTGGACTAGGGAATTTTTTTTTTAAATTCATCTTGCTTGATAGTTTTCAAAACATAGACAATTTCACTGACTAAAATATCTTAGATCTTATTCTCTCTTCCATATCTCTTAACATTTAATTTATGTTTTCCACATCTTTGTTTTTCTCTGCTGCAGTTTTCAGATCTAACTTACTATTTAATAAATCTTTATTAAATTCACTATTTGAATTTCTAGTTTTAATTGTCATATTTTTATTTCCAAAAATTGCTTGGTTATTTTTCAAATATGGCTGGCCATTTTTAGTTTCTTGATCTTTATTTATACTATTGAACATTCCTTTTTTTAAAAAACACAAACATTTATTTTATAGTTTTATAATTTAAATATTTAAACTGGTTGCCTATCTGATTGTGCTTTTTTTTCTGCTATACTTAGTGGCATATTTCTGTGTTTTGTAATTTTGACTGGGTAAATATTTCTTGGAGTGTGAGACCTAGAATAAAGTTAAGTTTATGCAAACAAGATTTGTATTTTCTTCTACTAGTTCTGGCCTAGAAATGTTTTACATTCCCAGCTTGAGGTTTTCAGATTAAATAAGTAGCATGAGTTAATGTAAAACCCATGCAAAGCCTGGATTTTGTTTATAAATTCTCAAAGGAGTTCTCCTTCAACAGGAGCCAAGGTGTTTTTGTTTGTAGTCTTTTTTTTTTTGAGAGGTGAGTGGTTGGATGAATTCTTTCATGCTCAGTCTCACCTTTCCACTGAGATTGTAATTCTTTGAGGTCCAGTTTATGAGGGAAGGGCCCCCACCCCCCATATAACCCCTGACAGATTCCTAAGTCATAAAAGTAGAAGTAAAAATGTATCAGAATTTGGCAAATGCTCACAAGCTGAAAGCCAATTTTAATGCTTCCCATGTCTTTTTTGTTTTTCTGCCTTAACTCAGTATTTCTTATTTTCTTGCCAACTCTTATATAAATTTAAGCTTTTTAAAAGACATTTGATTCAACATTTACTTTTCTGCTTTTCTGGGAGTTTCATTCAGGGGACTTAGGTCTCACTGTATTCTGGGATGTGGGTTGGCAATATCAGTGACTAATGAGGATTCTTGATCCAAGCATTTAGAGTATTGGTAAATGATTTGGTAGTAGGGTAAGGAGGGAATGGACAGCAAGGATATTTGGTGGTAAGGAAATGAGATCTAGGGCTGCTAATCTATGTCTACACCCATCTCAGTCCCCTTCCTTCTTTTTTCTATTCACAGAGTCCAAATCTCAATAGTCTACCAAGGTGGGAGCCACAGTGTCTATAATCTTCATCTTTATTTATTATAGATTTAAACACTGTGGGCATCATAGAGTTCAAGGAAACCAAATTCTATTCTGTTCAAGTTTCAGAGCCAAGTAATAAATGTTCTTTTTATGATTTATCAATTTCCCTGATTACTAAAATACTGCAGCATTTTTCCCCATCATTCCATTATTTCCTTTATTATATTCCAAGCCTTATAATATCCTGTGACCTTGCTGTCAATTTTGGATCTCTTTGGACTAAATTGGCCTTTTTGGAAGCAGTCCTACCTCTGACAAGAGATACCATTTCCAGATATGTGGATTCAGCATAGCTGAATGGAACAGGCAGCCCAGCAGGAGCAGCAGCAAACCGTAAATCCACAATTTTAAAGTGTCAGGATAAGTATTTCATGGACTCATCCTGCTACTCTAAAATCAGATCAACTGGGAACATACATTCCAGCCAAATTTTGACAGGTGCAGCTACTGCCACGGCTCTGCTGTTCTTTCTCTAATCTGCCCATCTGCTCTCAGGATTCCTCTGTTCCTCTTTGAAATATTCCCTCTTCTGCTTTCTTCAGCCTCAAATACTCCACCTTGTCCTTTAAGACAAGGTCCACACAAACAAGTCAAAGCAGAAAGGAGCAGAGCTATTAGATGTAATTAGAGTAGTAAAGGCAACCAGTCTAAATAATTTCATATTCCAAATTGGTTTTCTTGGCTATATTAGTCTAATTGTTTAATATTCTCTTAATTTTTTAAAGGATTTTTCTGTCTGTATATAAGCAAATAAGATAGCTAGTTGTTAGTAATGTTTAAAAATTTTGAAATGGATTCGTTCATACCAAAGATTTTCCTGAGCTGCTTGTAAGTATTAAACACTATTTTTTAATGGCAGTTCACAAAAAACATTTCTTGTTCTCAGAGCTTATAAAATGTAATATTTTTGGTCATATCCTTATTAATATTAAACTTTGGCATTAATCATTTTGTTGACTTTTTAGTAGGGATCAGAAGAAAAAATTGCCACATTGCTGACTATGTTGTATGCCTTGTAGACTAGACTACAAATAGTTCACAAGCTGTATAAAAATAGGAAGTGGGCTGGATTTGGCCCATGGGCCAGAATTTCCTAACCCTTGCCTTAGAACAATCATATAAAAATGATTTATTATTTTCATTTTTAAGAAAGAAAAGACTAGGAAAACTTAGGTCAAAGTAGCAGAACTTCGAATATATTTCTGGAATTCTTTTTCTTATTTCTCAAAAGCCTATGTGGCTTTCCCTTTCTCTATTGTGCAGGTTTGTAGGAGAGGTAGGGGTTAAAGTTACAGTGTTGAATGGAAAATTGGGGGGCTGGGGCTCATGAGGCTGGTACCTCCCTACCTCCCTGAAAGCATATCTGATTAGCCTGATTTCATTTCTGATTCTGAGAATAATAATAAAATTGATAAGGTGTGTCTCCCACCCCATTTTTTTTTTCTTGGTCACAGTCCCTTAGGGTCGCAGAGTCTTCACACTCTTCCTAATATCCTGGGAAACCCATACTTAAGGAGAAATCCAATATAGTTATAACACATTATTAATGAATGATGAGGCTAGAGATGTTATCCTTACCAAAGATTTGCATTTTGACTGAGGACAATGCCCTGTGCCAAAATATTTAATATCTTGTTGCTATTTCAGTCATCTATGAATAATACAGATGAGGATAATATTTTTGAGGTTCCCATAAACAGAAGTCCATTTTCCTATCCGTCCATGAAGCTGACTTTAAGTCAATGTTTCTGAGTTTTAAAGTATTACTCAGTTTACTGTTGGTCTTACCAGTCTTATGAGTGTCTTTTATTTTTTAATCACTAAAAGAGAAAGTAGGGCCTAAACATTTTTATATGTCAATGTTTAGATAAAGTAATATTTTATATTTTAGTATGCATCATAGTTGCTATGTAGTTTTATACCACAGTGCAGCAAATTTGTATTTGTGAAGTATTCATAAGCTTAATAGAATTGCAGCCAAAAAGATAGCAATATCAGTGATTCACACAATATAGAGAAATATGGCCTGGACATTTTGTAACCTTTTCTTTCAGTGTCAAGAGCAGATTGTACATGAAAATATGTTGGCAGGAAATAGTACACACATGTGCTTGTGTGTGTAAAAAAACACAGCGTATCAGTTATTTATTTGTGTTTACAGGCTATCCTAAGACCCACTGGACTAAGGTAACAGCCATTTATATGCTGATAATTCTGTGATTTGGGCTGTGTTCAGCTGGTGGTTCTTCTGTTGATGTTGCCTGTAGTCACTTCTGTGTCTATAGTCCTTTTATGGTTCAACTGGAGCTGGAAAGTCCACAATAACATTACTTACATGTTTGAGAGTTATCTGTGGATATTAGCCAATGTGCCTGGGTTCTCCTCCAAGCACAGTACCACAATGTGCTTGGAGGAGAACCCAGGCACATTGGCTAATATCCACAGGTTATGGTAGTATTCCAAAGGTTATGGTAGTATTTCAAAAGAACATCCCCCTCAATGTGTTAGCATCTCTCAAGCCTCTACTTTTGTCCTATTTGCTCATGTCGTACTGCCAAAGCAAGACATGCACCACACTTAGAATCACTTTGAGAGAGAACTACACAAAGATGTGGATACAAGAGGATGTGACACATTGGGAATATTACTATGGCTAGGAGATCTCTGTGTGAAATAATTTGTTGAGAAGTTGATTTCTTTTTTTACTATCACAGAACAAGTACATTCACTATCTATATTATATAATTCTATATAGCTGATTTCAAATACTACTATGTTTAATTTTCTGTGTTAAGACAATTTAAACAATTTTAATTGTTTTTATAAGATGTTGTGACCTTGCCTTGGGGTCGGGGAACATGCAGTGAAGCTACATTTCAATTCAGAGGCAATACCACCAATGCTTGATATTACTTGAGAGAATTTCGGTTAAGAACATGGGCTTTAATTGCCAACTCTGCCATTCGTTATCTTGGGCAAATTCTAAACTTCTGTAAGTCTCAGTTTCCTCAACTAAAATTGTTGATAATAAGAGTGTGGAAGACATTATACATTGCATGAAAGTGCTTCTCCCAGTGACTGCCTCATATTAATCCATGAAAAATATTATCTACTACTATTAAATAGTAGATAATATTTTCTCTGTGTACTCTTTCTCCTAGATTCTTCAATGACTCTTTATGTGAATATTAGCCAGCTCGTCCTTTTCCTTACTAATTTAAAAGTCACTGAAATATTGTGATTTATTACATGGAGTTACCAACACCACAAAAGGGAACAGACAGTATTCCCAGTTGGCCTCATCTTCAACTGGATCTTCTGGCTTGAATATGCTTCACTTTCCTTCTGAAATGGATGCATTCATTTCCTCCTGAAATAAATTCATATTAATTGGGGGATCAAAAAATTTTGGAGATATTGTGGATTTCTATTTCTTTCTATCCTAACTTTTGTAAAGCCTATGGTGGCAGATTTAGTAAAAACAACTGAGCATTTGGGATCAGAGATATCTGCATGGAAATTTCACTTCTTTCACTTACAGCTGCATGACTCACAGTTTCAAGTTTTCATCTGTAAAATGGATGATTGTGAGAATTCAAAAAAATAATGTTTATAAATTTCCCAGCATATATAGCCAGGCTGAATAATCAGGAGCCCTTATAATAAATGTAAGGGTACTTTTACAGGATTATATAGATTCATTATCTAATCACAGTCTAAAACACAAGCCTTATGACATCTTGGTGTATAAGAATATTTCTGCTGCCAAAGCTATCACTGTAAATTTTAATCAAACATTCCAGATAACTGTGATTACTTTGCATTTCTGTGTCAAGATTGCCTTAGGACATATCCAAGAACAAATAGCCTACTGTCTGTTGGAAATATGGAAACAGACTTTGGAATACTAGCATGCAGCTAGCTCACCATGACTGTTTCTGAAACACTGCAAAGCCACTCCAAAAACTATAAAAGACAGAAGGAAACATCAGGGAATATTTATGGAAAATAATCAAGAGAAGATAAATTAATTAGCTTTAGAAACTTCCTATAATAATTTTCACTTATATGGCTTATACAATATTCAAATGAATATATCGTTTTTAGAATTTGAAGGAAAACTATATATAGCAAGACAACTATCTAAGCACAAATTGAACAAAACCTCATCTTTTCCCCCCACCCCCAAAGACATGGTCTGATTATGTTTAGCCTATTTGCAAGTGACATTAACTCTTTAAAACCTTCAGGTTACTATTTAGTAAACAATACCTTCATTCCAATTAATGGTATCTTAGTAGACCAATAGCATTCAAGATCTTTCAAGAAATATCAGGAATTTGGAGAGTCATGATATAGTGGAGTTTGAAAGACATAATATTTACCTAATCAACTTATTTCAAATTTCTTGGCTTCCTTTATTTCCAAGGTAGTTGACCTAGGATCACAACCTGCAAGAAATGAGTACCTCCTAGATACAGAATGAACAGAGGAAGGGCTCAGAAGAAATATGAAGACAAATAGGTAAGCTAAGGATTGGCACAAGAGACCAGATCCCTGGATTCCCATATTCTACTACAAGAAGATAAATGATCAACAGTAAACTTACTAATTAAATTATTACATAGCATGTTAGAAGACTGCATGCAACAGGAAACTAAAAAGGAAGGGCAAGCAAGGGAGATCTAGAATGCTGGGTGACAAGAAGGAGAAAGGTTGCAAAATTAAACAGAATGATCAAGGTAGGCTTTATTGAGAAGACAAAGACTTAAAGGAGGTGAGGAAACCAAACAAATAGGCATCTAGGAGCAGAGAGGTCCAGAGAGAAGGAGTAGTAAATATAAAGTCCCTAAGGACGACTGTGCTTATCAAATTCAGGGACCAGCAGGGAGGTCAGGGTGGCTGGAGCAGAGTGAATGGGGAGTTGGGTGGTAAAAGAAAGGGTCAGATGGCCAGCAGGGGAGCTGTGCCATGTAAAATTTATGGGCCATTATAAAGGTTTTGCTTTTACTCTCTTTGAGGTTTTACTCTGTTGCAAGGTTTTGAAGAAAGTCACGTTGCAGGACTTAGGTTTCTAAAACATTGACCTGTCTGCTGAATCGGAAAAAAATTACGGTGATGAGGTAGGGGAGATGAGGGTAGAAGCCCACAAACCTAGAAAGCATGTGCAATAATCCTGGCAAGAGATAGTGGTGATTCAGTCCAGGATGCTAACAGTTAGATGGTCATAACTGTTGTACCCTGAATACATTTTGCATGTAGAGTCATCAGGGATTTTTAATGGAAACCATCAAGGACTTTTTGGCATGTTAACCTCATTTTAGTGTTGTCCACCACTGAACCCAAGTTTCTAATAATCAGCTGAGAAAACAATTATAATCCTTCCCAGCTGCTCAAGGCAGTACACTGAAATATTCCTTACTGTATCTGACTGTACAGGTATGCTAGACTGAGGCAGAAGAGACTTCAATATTGATTTCCTCTTGTAAGATAACTCCCCAGGTTAAGACATGATTCCAAGCAATGGAGGAATAGCAATGAGATGATGAAATAGTTGATGTGTCAGCTGACAAGGGAGGGACACAGACATGTAAGAGGTTGGAGTTCATAGTATTTTGTGTCTTCTGAAGCCTTTTATTTATATCTATTCCAATTTATAGAGTCTTACTCTTTCTTCATTAATACCAAAATTTTATATAAAAGGAAGTGGTGAAACTGTGACTTCCGTGGACATAATTTAACAAATTACTGCTGGGTGCAGCGGCTCATGCATGTTGGGAGGCTGAGGTAGGAGAATCACTTGAGTCTAGGAGTTTGAGACCAGCCCAGGCGATATAGCAAGACTCATCTCTACCAAAAAAAAAAAAAAAAAATTAGCTGGACATGGTGGCATGCAACTGTAGTCGCAGCTACTTGGGAGGGTCACTTGAGCCTGAGTGGTTGAGTCTGCAGCGAGCCATGACTGTACTCCAACCTGGACAATGTAGTGAGACCCTTTCTTTAAAAACAAAATACAAAAATCCCACACAAATTACTTGCTTACACCCAAAGTTTGGGCTTTTTGCCACCTCTGCCCTGAAGTTTAAGAGTTAAGCAGTTCTTTAGTACCTTCAGAGAAAGCTCTGGGTTCAGTTTGTTCTTTAAGCCCAACATTTGAGGATATGAGCATATCATTCCCTCTGTTATCTACTTAATGCCACTGAAAGAAGCACCACCACAGGTCTTGATGTTTTCACACTTTCTTTGTTGCAGTGAGGCTTTCTACATCTTGCCTTCAATGCTGTGGCCCCTATTTGGGACCAGTTTTTGTTTGTCAGGTTTTCTAGTCACAAGCAATACAACTAAACCAAATTTAAGCTGAAAATAAATTGATTGGAAAATAAATTATAGAAGCAATAGAAATGCTGAAGAATTTAAGCTTAGAAATGGCAACAGGTAAGGACACTTGCAGTAGTAAATATCCTAGATCATGGCTTAGAATAGCCTGAGTACTCTTGAGGTTTCCCAGTCTCTATTTGCTTATTGGAGCTGACATAGTTCAGTCTAGGCCTCCATCGTAGACTCCAGCCACTGAATGTTTGTATTACTCCTGCAGGACTTACAGTCCCTAGTAAAACCACCCAATTGACTGATCTTAGGTCATGTATCTTTGATTTGGCTCTCTGAGGGCAAGGAGGGAGTTCCTGGGCTCTTCAATCTATGCAGTCAGAGAGCTTACAACATATGATGAGGGATTTCTCCAGCCAGAAAATTTTGAGGTGCAAAGTAGGAAAACATGATAATAAAGTAATGCTACTGGAAACATTTAAAAGGAAAAACATTTGTATAGAAATGCATAATGGTTTGCACATGCCTTGCATTTGGACTCACTCTGTGTTCTATTCTTAGATATTTTTCTACTTAAAATGTTATTACTGTTGACTTAGAAATTGTTATGCACTGAATGTTTATGTCTCCCCAAATTTATATGCATGGAATATTTATGTCTCCCCAAAATTTATATGTTCGGATTTCATATGAAATCCCAGTTCCCATTGTGATGGTATTAGGAGGTAGGGAGGTAATTTAGTCATGGAGCTGGAGTTGTCTTGAATAGGATTAGGGCCCTTACAAAGAGACCCCAGAGAGCCCTCTAGTCCTCTTCCCACCATGTGAGAATACAACAAGATGATGGTAGTCCTGCAGCCTGGAAGAGGGCCTTCACTAGAAACCAACCATGCTTTTGGTATACAACCAACCATGCTGGCATCCTGATATCAGACTTCCAGCCTTCAGATCTGTAGGAAATAAATTTCTGTTGTTTGCAAGTCACCCAGTCTATGGTACTTTGTTATAGTAGCTGAACTAAGATAGAAATTTAGTAAAAATTAATTTTTATAAATCACTATCATCTTTTTCCTTTTTCCTGCTCAGTTTTCACTTCTTACAGTTCATACACATCCATATTTTTCTTTTCCTCTCCTTTTTGACTTTTTATTGACTTTCTATCCTATTTCTAAATACTTATTTTATCTAAAACATCATGTAAATATAGTTTTCCTTTCTTTTCCTACCATAAAAAATGCACTGATGAGAATGTAAGTGAAGTCATTTACATTTTATTTTTAATCCTACCTCTTCACCAACCCCTCTACCCAAGCCCCTTGTCTTTATAACCATCACTTTTAACTCGTTACCACCTCCCAGGTGTCCAGGGATTCCATGTATCCTGGAGATAGCAATGGACCTCAGAAAGGCCGTGCAGTACAGTAGCTCAGAATGTATCCTCTGGAGTCAAACTGCTGCTATCAATTCTAGAATGTAATACAAATACCTTCTTCATTTTATTGTTAAGAAGTTTACATGATTTCTTGCTTATGATGTTTTTAGAACAGTGTAACAGAGTAAGCACAACATAAGTGTAAAGCTCTTATTATTATTATTAATTAGGGTTTTATGTATCAAACCATATCTATTCCTTGCCCCATTATTCTAGGGCCTCTTTTAAAATTTCTAAAGTATTAAGATGATGAAATTAGAATAACATGTTAATGGGTTTAAATGGTTTAAGGTCTTAATCCAATCTAGGAAACATCTCTCTATTCCAACATGAGAGTTATAAAGCCATTTAACCAAAAGAGATGTTCATATTTTTTTGCCACTCTGGTGAAATTTTTTTTTAAATGGGCCTTTGAATTTTTTGACACTCAGTTGAAGTGACCACTCCACATTTAAGGTCTGGAGTTTTCTTTCTCATTAGTTCTTTCAGTCAGGTATCTTTCCTACCCCCCCAGATGGCAACATTTTATTTTGAAAATTTTTAAACATACAACAAAGTTGAACAATTTTATACTGAAGGCTCTTATTCCTACCATTCCCACTATAAAGTCCTAGAATTTACACTGTCATTTTTTTTCCTTCCCTACTACAAATAATAGTGTGCATTATTATGTACATCACTAGATTTGGTTGTAGTAGGGGAAGGAAGCAAAGAACATGGGTTTTGCCCGCAGAGGCCCACATCTGAGTCCCTTTCTTGGCTTATACTGGTATTCCTTGGGTTAATTTCTTAACCTGCTAGAGTTTAGTTTCTTTATCTGTAAAATGTAAGTAATAATATTGACTTTAAGGTGTTCCTGTCATGATTTAGCTTAATTGCATAATAGACACTTGGCAAATATTACTCCTTTCTTGTATTTTTGTATGTTTATTTATTATAGTCATTTTAAAAATAATTACACTCCAGATCAATGGCCTTTCTTTAGTATTTTCCATCTACCACATCCATAAAAAATTTGACACAAATGATTCAAACAACCACGTGGGGAACCAGATTTTGTGGTAACTTATTATGGGTCGATTCATTATGATTGTATACTTTATAACCTTCATGTATTCTCTTTAGACTTTTGGAGCCTTCTCTGCCATTTTAAGTGAGAATTTTTATTAAGATAGTAATGTCTTTAACCACCTCTATTTTATTTTCTTGGCATGCAACTGACATTTCTTTTTTTCTTCAATGTTTAAATCATATTACCTTTTAACATGTTAAGTTTTGGCTTATTCTTTCTTTGTAACCTTTTCCAAATCTTATTTTTTTCTGCTTAAATATTTTTCTCTCATTTATATATGTGTAATATGAGCTTGACATTACCTGAAGGCTTATTTTCCTCCAATTCTCATTGCTCATTTTGTTCCATCCATTCTTTGCAATATTTCTTGATCTTACTTGTGAATTTTACAATTAGAAAACAAACTGCTTTTCTGCCTGGCTCCTTTTTCCATTTTGAAAAGACACAGACATTTCTTTAATCAATCAAGCTACTTCTGATGCATTTTTATTTATTTTTCTTCTTGATATAGTGGAATTTGGTACCATTCTTTTTTTCCAACTCCTTCCATGCTTTCAAGCTACATTAGATACTAGTATCTTTCGACGCTTGTATCCATGAAAGTGCTTTTCCCCTTTCTATTTATTTGTATTGTATTTGTGTGCTCCTCATTTACCCAGTCCAGTATTAACCCTAACTAATCTACCTTAAATTTTAATTTTTCTTGATTAAAATACATTTCAGAAACAAACAATTAAATTTAAACAACTGTTTGGGAAGATATAGTTGTTATATTCAATTTAACTTTCAATAAGTTCCTTTAAAAATGACTTGCTGTTTGATGAGTTCTAATTCATATAGTGGATTATACTTTCACTTTTCCTTATATACCTTATAAACATTTTAATAGTACCCAGTGATAGATGTTTGGCTTGTACTTCTCAACCTAATAAGTATAGTTAACATTTCAATTATTTGGCACCCTTAATTATTAAAAAAACAGCTGTGAATCCAACAGTTATTAATAAAACTCCAAGTTTGAGAAATGCAAAAGATATTCTAGAAGATGTAAAGATGAAAAGCTACTATGTCCAACAAAGCCCTCTCACACTAGTATCCATATGAAACCCCATTAAGTTCCTTGAGGTAAAACCCACAATTGTCGAGGTCCTAAGACTATGGCCAGAAGGAATTTCTCACTTTCATACTAATCTGCACTAAACTTCCAGTAATTATTAAAAAATTACCACTTAAGTGTCCCCCAGCAGTTTATGGTCTAGTGGCTTCTGCTTCACGTAAGAAGATTTTACTGCCGTTCTCTATATTCACCCATCTCTCCAGAATTCAGGGGTGGCAGTTTGCCCTGCAGTCTCAGTTCTCTACTGGGTCCAGAAAAGTCATCAATGTTTGAGTTCATCCAGCTTATTTTCTTGTTATAAGGTTTGGAGTGCTCACTTCTTTTATATATATATATATATATATATATATATATATATATTTTTTTTTTTTTTTTTAATTGCATTTTAGGTTTTGGGGTACATGTGAAGAACATGAAAGATTGTTGCATAGGTACACACATGGCAGTGTGATTTGCTGCCTTCCTCCCCATCACTTCTAAGCTTTCTGCATGCTGAACCTCAAACGGAAAGTCCTGGATGTTTTCCAGCAAAGATGCTAGAACGAAGGGACAGCTATATGGAACAAAAAAGAACCTTCACCCATACCTTGCACCAATTTCAAAAATTAACTGAAAATGAATCATAGACCTCAATGTAAAACCTAAAACTATAAAACTTCTGGAAGAAGTGTAGGAGAAAATCTTTGTGACATCAGGTTAGGCAAAGTTTTCTTAGACATGACATAAAAAACGCAGCCCATAAAAGAAAATTAGAGCAATTTCACTTTATTAAAATAAAAAACCACTTTTATTCTTAATACCTATGCAGTTTAGAAAAATCAAGACAAGCCATCGCCTGAGTAAAATATTTTCAAATCACATATCTTATAAAGAACTAGTATCCAGATATAAAAATGACTAGTATCCAGATATAAAAATACAATAATAAAAAATCAAACAAACTGATTTACACCAAAAAAAGATGCAGATGGCAAATAAGCACATGCAACAATTCTAAATATAATTTGTTATCAAGAAAATGCAACTTAAATTCACGAGATGTCTCTACATACCTTCTAGAATTGTTAAAATACAAAAAGAAAGCTGGAAGTATCAAGTGCTAGTCAGGATATGGGGAAACTGGAGTTCTCATACATTTGCTGATGGGAATGCAAAATAGTTCCCCTACTGTGGAGAACAGTTGGCAGTTTTTTATGAAGTTAAATGTATGCTTATCATAACATTAAGCATTCCCACTCTTAAGTAATTTATTCAAGAGAAATTATAAAAATGTACACTAATGTTTATAGCAGCTTTATTTGTAATGGCCCTAAACTGGAAACAACCCAAATATCCTTTACTGCAGTCCATTCATAAAATGGAATACAACTCAACAATGAAATAAAGTGGACTAGATACATGTAATGACAATGAAACTCAAAAATGTAAGTATGTTGCGTAAAATAATCTAGTTCTATTTAGAGCTGGATTCTATTTAGAACTGGATGATTTTATGGAATATAATTAACATTTTTGTTAAATCATCATTTTGAATGGTAACAATGGGACAGAATCAGATCAGTGGTTGTTGGGTAATGGCAGTAGAGGAGGAATTTGACTACAAAGACGCACAAGGAGATTTTATGAGGTGATGGTCCTGTTTTGTTTGCAGATTTTGGTTGAGGTTACACAATCCTGTACACTTATCAGGATTTATAGAACTGACCATAGAAATGTATAATTAAAAAATGTAAATTTTAAATCAATTATATTTTAATAAGTGTTACTGAGAAAAATCAATTGACTATATTTTAATTTATAAAATCTATAAATTAAAAATTAAATTATACAATTAAAATTAAAAAGTAGCAAAAAATATAAGCATAAAATACACATAGTTTCCTACTTCTCATCTTCATTTTCTGAGTATTATCTCTAAGGCAAAATATTTGGTACATGTAATTCATGAGAATTTCTCTCCCTTTTCTAATGTCAACAACTTTCATATTTAAGATATAATATTTATTAAATAACTGTTAATATAGCATTTTGTAAAGCTCTTTTTTATTTATGGAGATTTTTCAATGTCTTTTAATGGATATCATCTGCTACATTTTATTTTATCTGAACAATATAATGATGGCCTTACGTGGTTGTCAAGGCTTATAATTTTAAATTAACCATAAAACTGGATATGCCTTATTTTATATGCTCAACATCTGCTATTTTGAGAATATACATCCACTTCTTTTGCCTCTGCTATTTTATTCATGAACCATAGCTTTAGTGGTTCACATGTAGAATCTTTCAGTCATGGCTGTTACCCAAGGATCTGGAAAGGCGCTATAGAAACTGGTTGGGCTTTTAACATTTAATTGTTTGACTCTCAATATTTGTCATCGACTGGTGTATCTTTCTTTAGGAAAAGAAAAATGCAATATATCTGTTTAGTAGTTAAAGATTTATCAGTTGATTTTGAGTGCTTTGATCCTTGAATAATCCTCACCTATAGGTTTTGATGTAAAGAACAACTGATTATCCTTACAATGTACTTGATCAATTCTCATGAGTTTCCTATCATGGGAGTAAGGTTGGCAGTAAACAAGCTAGAGTAATTTATTAATCTAATCGAGTTTTTACAGTCCCATTGTATTAGTTTCTAGTACAATAAACTGAGCAATATAAATAACATAAATTTGTTGTCTCATAATTCTGGAGGGTAGAAGTCCAAGATCAGGGGTTGGCAGAGCCACACTCCCTCTGAAGGCACAAGGGAAGAATCAGTTCGATGCCTCTTTCCTAGCCCCTTGGTTTGTGGAAGCAGAACTCTGATTTTTACATGGTGGGCTTCCTGTACGCATGTGTGTCCAAGTCTCCACTTTTTATAATGATAGACATACCTTACTCACGTAATACTTCATTTTAAATAATTATATCTGCAAAGATCCTACTTTCAAATAAGGTCACATTTTAAGGTGCTGGGGGTTAAGACTTCAACATATGAAATTCATGGCAGAATTAATCCATGACATCTGTACTTACATATGTGAATTGATGTTTGATGCCAGAGACAGAGGCTTCAGCTAAGGCCAGTCACCTTTTCTGACATGATTTCCATAGCATGGTTGTAGACCACTGTAAAAACTAAGGAAGGAACATTAGAAGCAGACCACCTCACTGATTATACTATTTAGGGAGGTCTTCAAACTTATTTTGTGATTTTATTCACTTAACAAATAAAACACTTTGATTTTTGTCACTAATATATTTCTGTTTCTTTTGAATTAAGCTGTGCAGTGACGCCATCTCAGGAAACAGCAACCTCTGCCTCCCAGGTTCAAGTGATTCTTATTGCCTCAGCCTCCCGAGTTGCTGGGATTACAGGCACTTGTCACCATACCTGGCTAATTTTTTTTGTATTTTTATTAGAGACGGGGTTTCACTATGTTGGCTAGGCTGGTCTTGAACTCCTGACCTTGTGATTTGCCCGCCTCAGCTTCCCAAAGTGCTAGGGTTACAGGCATGGGCCACCATGCCCGGCCGCTATTCTTAAAGCAATTAAATCAGATCTTTATGATGAAAGATTATCAGTCAATTCATATATTTCACCTTTTTCTTTATTCCAATGAAATGATAAAAAGGATGAATTTATACCTTTAGAAAAGTATTCTGCAATAAAATAGTTTACTTTGTCCAAACCCCTTATCCTGTCATGCAGTTATTATTAGTAGCTTCTGCTCCTTAACGACTGTCTCTTGTTTTCACAGCATGTTGTAGCCTTGATCCTTAATTGCAAGAATGTAATAAAAACACATAGGAAAGGGAATTTAGGAAAGCTCACATGCTAGATATAAAATGTCAGCCAAACTTCTGCACTCCTGCTTTCATTGGCATTATGCTTTATTTCACTGCTTTATTTTCCTTTGCTTTATATATTCTTAAATCTAGTAGACATTATTTTCTCTTTATTCTCCTTGAATCTAATGTTTACAAATGCCATTGTTTCTCTGCTAATTTTTCTTTACTCTGAATAGGATTTTTAAAATATTTTCTTAGTTTTCTGAACATGTATGTTGCAATTATCTGCACATCTTTCTTTTCTTTTAAAAGTTTTGAAATCAGCAGGTAAAACCGAACACTGCTTTTGGTGACATTGTAACTTCATAGTCAGGAATGAGTACTCTCCATGTTAGATCAAAACTGAGGGTTCAGGTAAGCTATTCTCAGAACTAGACACAAACAGGATCTTTTCTGTTTCAGGTCTGGCCCTCAGGCAGCCAGAAAGTCACTGAAGTTCCTTCAACTGAAATAGAAACCTCTCTGGGGGAGTCACTACTCCTGACATTCAATTAGGTCATTCAGGGTGACCCCCCCAGCAAAGGGAAGCTTTGTACTTGTTCTGTGTAAAACAGAAAAAGTAAATGAAAGCGAGTCCACTTGAGGATTTTGATGTTTTTAAACAAAGACTAAAATTGGTCTCTAATCTCCTGGAGAATAAGAACCAGGTAATTTTTAATCTGATATGCTACCTAGTCCATCATACTGTGAGCATTCTGTAAGGACCAGCTCAAACAATTAACCATTGCTACTTGAATTCACATCATTCAGAATTATTGAACTCATTCACATAAATCTTGTAGAAATCTACTTTGGGGTTCTTTTTCAGGATCTTTACTAGCTTATGTATTGTGGTTTCTATGCCAAGAAAGTGTTGATGAAGACTTCCTATAGTCATGAAGAAGAGGTAGCATTCCTACTCTCAAGAGGATATTACTGAAGTGATCAAAAATGCATGTTGGAGTTGGTGAAACAGGTTTTCAGATCATTCTTTTGGGAACACAATTACATCAGAGATGTTTCAGGATAGTGAAACAGCAAAGTACTTAACAATTAAGATTAATTACCCAAGGACCTCATTCAGCATTTTATCATTTTATATAATGTATATTTTTATACATCACTTACTATTTTATATAATGAGATTCTGTGTAATATGTTATTTGAAAAAATAGCTGTTAAGATTATTTCAAACCACTAGGGTGGCGGAAGGGCAGGATGTCAGCAGGGTTCTGGTGTCAGCCATTCCCTCACCAGCTAAATAACCTCAGACAAGTCTGTTCAGCTCTTATTACTGAAAGGTTAGGTTCAGATATGGGTCTAAGTTATAGAGAACAGTGATTTAGAAGAAAGAAGGAAACACGTAGGCAATGATATAAATGTTTATATCATATATATGCTTCAATACTTTGATTATTACAACAAAAAGTGAGTAGAGGTGAGAAAAAATCTTTTCAACTTTTTTTGTTAAAAGGAAGAGGTTGAACTCTGTGCTTTCCCAACTATATTGTGAGTTCCCTGAAGCATTTCTTTATTAATTATATTACTTTGTTTCTTTATCATTTGCTGGTTCCCCATATGTGGCACATTGTAAGCACTCCACAAATTCTTATTTAATGGGTAATTGAATGAACTGGTGAATGAGCCAATAAAAGGCCAAGCTCACCATCTTATCTCTAAGACCCTCCCATAGTCTATTTTGTTTTGTCAGATCGACCATCAACAAGCTGATTGTGGACAACATGGCTAATGTGAAAATGAAAGAGCTACACTGCAGTTTAGCTGAATGCAGATTTATTTCCTTCCTGTTAGAAAGTTGAAAGTTCTATTCTTTCTCTGTCCTGGATTCTGAGCAGCAATGACCTACTATATACATGGAGTAGTAAGTAGGCCGGCAGATACTACCCTTTTATCTTGAGTCATAAAAGTGGACAGTTTGGATTTTTGACATTTAGTTTAGGCTTTGTGACAGAACTCCATCTCTAGCTTTCTACATGATATGCGGAAGAAAATTTAGTACATGAAAGTCCCGTAAGTACTCGATTCCTTGTTGCATGTGATGTGCAGCAAGGAATCGAGTACTTATGGGACTTTGATGTACTAAAATGGAGGAGGAAATTCTCTGTTTTTACTAGACATAGAGGCAAAATTCCAAATACAGACATAGAGAATGATACAAGTATGCAATTTCCAAAAATATATGTGTTATATCAAGAGCCAGGGTCAAAATGTAGATGGACACCTTTATATATAATGTAGGTGATCACATTTTTCATAATTTTTGGCCAGAAGCCCAAAGACTTTGAAATACATGAGTAGCTTCTGACAATAAAATTTAACTTTCCGTTTAATGTCTCTTTAACATAGAACTATGTATGAGATGGTTATATAAAAATGGTGCAAGATATAGGCCTTGTCCTCAAGAAGCTTATGATTCAATAGTGGGGTGAAGATAAGAACACAAATAATTATAATAAAAAAATAAGAAAAGTACACATTTTTCATAATTTTAGGTTTAGGGATACATTGTAGGTTTGTTATACAGCTAAACTGCATGTTGCGGGAGTTTGGTATGCAGATTATTTCATCACTCAGGTAATGAGCATCGTACTTAATAGGTATTTTTTTGGATCCTCTCCCTCCTCCCATCTTCCACCCTCATGAAGGCCCTGGTGTCTATTGTTCTCCTCTTTTGTTCATGTGTTCCTGTTGTTTAGTTTCCACTTACAATTGAGAACATATAGCATTTGCTATTTTGTTCCTGTGTTAGTTAGCTTAGGATAATCCAGCTGCATCCATGTTGCTGCAGAGGACATTATCTCATTTTTTTAAATGGCTGTGTAGTATTTCATGGTGTATATATACCACATTTTCTTTTCTTTATTCAGGCTACCACTGATGGGCATTTAGGTTGATTCCATGTCTTTGCTACTGGGAATAATGCTGCAGTAAGCATATCTGTGCATGTGTCTTTATGGTAGAGTGAATTATATTTCTTTGGGTATATACCCAGTAATGGAATTCCTGGGTTGAATGATATTTCTGTTTTTTTTTTCCTTGAGAAATTGCCACACAGCTTTCCACAGAGGCCGAACTAATTTACACTCCCATCAGAGAAATTTACTTTTCTCTGCAACCTTATCAGTATCTGTTATTTTTTGACATTTCAATAATGGCCATTCTGACTGGTGTGAGATGGCATCTCATTGTGGATTTGATTTGCACTTCCTCTAATGATAAGTGATGTTGAGCATTTTTTTCATTTGCTTGTTGGCCACATGTATGTCATCTTTTGAAAAGTGCTTGTTCATGTCCTCTACCTACTTTGTAATTGAGTTGTTTGCTTTTTGCTTGTAAATTTGTTTAAGGTCTTTATAGATTCTGGGTATTAAACCTTTGTCAGGTACATAGTTTGCAGATATTTTCTCCCATTCTGTAGGTTGTCTATTTACTTTGTTGATAGTTTACTTTGCTGTGCAGAAGCTCTTTAGTTTAATTAGGTTCCGTTTATCATTTTTTGCTTTTGTTGCATTTGTTTTTGACATCTTCATGATAAAATGTTTGCCAGGTCTTATGTCCAGAATGGTATTTTCTAGGTTTTCTTCCAGGGTTTTTATAGTTTTAGGTTTCACATTTAAGTCTTTAATCCATCTTGAGTTGATTAGTATACATGATGTAAGGACGGGGTCCAGTTCAATCTTCTGCATATGGCTAGCTAGTTATCCCAGCACCATTTATTGAATAGGGAGTCTTTTCTCCATTGCTTATCTTTGTCAGTTTTGTCAAAGATTAGATGATTGTAGGTGTGTGGCATTATTTCTGGGTTCTATATTCTGTTCCATTGGTATATATGTCTGTTTATGTACCAAACTAGTTAAAGTAATTGCGATTTGTGAAAAAGAAGGCTTTAAGGTAGACATAAGGGATGGGATTTTGATTGGTGAGAAATACAGGGGTGGAAGAATGAAGAGTGTGGGCAAAGCTGAATGTGGGAACATAGTCTATATTTTGAAGGAATAGGGAGTAGCTGAAGGTAACAGATCTTAAGTACAGTTGGAGAATTGGTGAAACATGAAACAGGAATGACACTTGCAGAAGGGTCTAAATATTAGGTAAAATATCAAAACTTAATTTCATTGGAAGTAGAGAACCATTGACATAACTTGAGGAAAAGAAGAGTAGATTTGGTGCTATAGTTTAAGAAACATGGTCTGGCAGAAGTTAGGCTAGCTTGAGATCAGAGAAGCAAAGATAAATTGTAAAGTTATTGCAATATTTTAGTAC
Organism: Ateles fusciceps; assembly: GCA_036589455.1. Classification (NCBI taxonomy): domain Eukaryota; kingdom Metazoa; phylum Chordata; class Mammalia; order Primates; family Atelidae; genus Ateles; species Ateles fusciceps. The sequence continues at coordinate 30,672,290 of JAZHEH010000065.1, read as the reverse complement.
CTAGATTACTTAGAGGGGGAATGGGATGGCAGAGTAAAGATTTAAGACTTGTTACATAGGGTTCAAACAGAAAACAAGTGGTATACTCAATTTGGGTAACTTGAGAAAAGTTTAATAAAGGGACTGTTTTTAAAGCTGTGAACCACATGGGAAAATTACTGGGGATAGACGATGCAGTTCCATGGATGAGTTACAGCAGGTAGCATCACCACCTCTATGTAGGAAATGATGAGAAATAAGCATTAAAAGAACTCAGAAGGAAAGAACTGTGTGGGACAGAAAACCTTTTGCAGAGGGAGGCATCTGACTTATTGCAACCTCAGGGAAAATAGCCTGACTTTATTCTCTTCCCTTTTTTTGGTTTCTTGCCAGGACTTTCTCTTGTCCAGGCAAACTGGAAGCCAGAGGGCAAGAGAACTGTTGATGTCATCACTTAGATCAGCCTCCCAGGTGCAGACTAGAGTGAAGGGTGGAGAATGATCTGGAGGGTTCATGAAAGCTATCCTGTGCAATTATGGATCAATGCAGGGCACTTCGGGTGAGATGCTAGGCAGAGTTGGAAATGCAGATTTAAAGCACAGGGGAACATTGGGCTATGGGTAAGTAGGTTTAAACTGTTGAAGCTATAATAATGGATGAGATTGTGGGGAAAGAGGCTATAGAGAAAAAGAATAAGTTCCTAGCATAGAGCTTTGAGGAAATTCTACATTTAGGAGACAGAGAAATGAAGAGAAGACAGTAAGGAAGATACAGAAGAATGGAAGAAAATGAAACTTGGGAGCAGGCAATTTAATGGAAATCAAAGGAAGAGTTGGCATCAAGGAGAATAAAGAGACAGTAGACAAGATAAAGATGCCCAAGGCAGAAAATATTTTTTAGAATAGATGGAGTAAAAATGCTGTTAACTTGCTTTTTGCCAACTGAAGATAAGCAGTTGATTTTACCCCAGTGCTGGCTTGGACTTCTGTTATGGCTGTGTTCTGGAGTTGGGGGAGATAGGAAAGAGAAAATGATGATGATTATATTGAAGAAGGTAAGATGAGGAACAAGTAATTATAACCTCAGTATTTCATTTAGTACTATTTCCCCCATCCTCTAGTTCTTTTACTTTTTTCCTCTTTTCTTCTTCCTCCTTCACATTTACTAAGCATCTAGAATATTCTAGACAACTTACCTATATATAGCATCTCACTTATTCCTCAAAACAAGTAGGTATTATCCTCATCTTATGAAACAAGATTGTAGAGAGGTCATGGATCTTGCCCATAGTCACACATTTAATAAGGGGTAGGCTCATTTTAAAAACCAGGACTGGACTGGGCTCAGTGGCTCTAGCCTGTAATCCCAGCACTTTGGGAGGCCAAGGCGGGTGGATCACCTGAGGTCAGGAGTTCTGAGGCCAGTATGGACAACATGGTAAAACCCCATCTCTAGTAAAAATACAAAAAATTAGCTGGAAGTGGTGGTGCGTGCCTGTAATGCCAGCTACTCAGGAGGTTAAGGCAGGAGAATCCCTTGAACCTGGGAGGCGGAAGTTGCAGTGAGCCAAGATCACACCATTGCACTCCAGTCTGGGCAACAAGAGCAGAATTCTGTCTCAAACAAACAAGCAAAACCCCAGACATTCAGACTCTAAGCTCTGCATTGTTTTCACAGTATCAAGCACTGTATTTGACACATCGTTGTTATTTATCAGATGGCTGAAGACAAAATGAAGTGTGGCATAGAACGCTACATCAGACAGGTAATCTAGGTTTCAGTGCTAGCCTTGTTATCAAATACAATGTAACTCTTTGTTAGTAAAACTTGCTTTTAACTGCTGTGGGAATAATTAAGTCATTAAAACACTTTCCTTAAAGTTACTGAATAAATATTAGATGAATCATAAATATTTTCTATAATGCAAATGCTGGGGTCAAATTAAATATCTTCTTTGTAAGGTCCTTACAGTAAAATATATTTAACATGTTATCCATACTGAATTTGCCCCAGGAAAATGGATGACATAATTCTACATGTTTTATGATGTGCCATATTCTTTCTTCAGTTTATGAAATATAAATCAAAATATTGTCAGTTACTCACAATGTGATCATAGAGAGTTGTTGCGAAATCAGTGACATCGAAGAGTTCATGCCCGAAGAGAGAGGAATCTTGTGCAGTAAGGAATGATGGGAGCCCTTTGACCAATGCCTTCCCCTAAAAGGAAAAATCACTGAACTGCATTCACTGTTCATTCTTATTGTGGTTGAAAAATTAGAACTGAGAAATCTGGTCTGCTCTTAAAATGTATGCCTTAAATAGGAAATGTCCATAGTCTTTTTTAGTATCCCTCGCCAACACAAATAACACAGCCTTCCATTCATGAATTCTTGCTATACTGTTAAGAGGACATAATCTGTCTGCCACATAATGTTTAGTAATAATTTTATATGATTTTTGATCAAATGCATTAGAATCATAGAAATTGTTGAATAAATATATTGGCCATTTTTTAAAACTTGCAATTTAGCCAGTACACAAGTTTTCACATTTTTTCCCTTTAGCTCATTTTTCTTTAGATGATTCTTTCAGTTCCATGTAGCGCTACATAGTGCTGTTCTTAGGCTACTTGGGAAATGTTGCACATAATTAACATCTACTCACACATAAGGTAGAAAAGTAACACATTTCATTATTCTCATTGTACAACCAGAAAAATGATACTCAGAAATGTTAATTGATTTGTCTAACATTGAGATAAATGCAAAATTACCAGAGCCACAAAGACACCCAGTGTCTAAATAACAAATTCAGGATTCTAGAATATACCAATTGGTCAGACTGTGTTCAGAGCACTGAACTCTCTAGATATAGAAATAAAATAATCTCCATACCTACCTTTCCTACCTTTGGATATACCAGTATCTAGTCATAGAAAGAAAATAATCTCCCTACCTTTGGATATACAACCTTTGGATACACCAACCTTTGGATATACCAATACATGTGATAAAATTGACATGGCTATGGAGTTTAAAAGTCTGAGGCTGTTTTGGTCTTAATCTAATTTTTGTGCTCATTTACAGATACTCTCAAAGGTAAATTTTAATTCTCTTCTGTTTCTCCTATTGCAAATCTCTTACTATCTTCAAATAAGTTTCTTCAGGGGAAGGATAAAGTGATTCTTGAATATTGCTAAAAACAAAGAATTCAACATTATTTTAGAAGTGTTGTTATGATGGATTTTGAAGGAAACATCAGGAGTCAAATGAAAGTGAATTTTTCAAGCTAGCAATGGTCATATATGATTAAAAGATGAAAATATAAAGACAATCTAAATGATTATGACAAAGTTAATGCCGTATTAAAATATTAAGGAAGGAGGAAAATTCTTTTTTGAAGTAGTAGACCCGAAATTCATTTCATGACAAAAGAATGCATTGACTTGATCAGAAATGTTAATGTAAATTTTTAAGAATTTATTAAATGTTTGTTTTCTCTTGACTTCATAGTCTTCTAAATTCTCAATGTGAATAATTTCTGTTATCAACTAGCTTATTTATGCAGCAAAAACCATTTTTAAAGAGTTTGTGTTAGAAGATTTTTTTATCTTCAAAAGACACAATTAATTAGTGTAGTACTCAGGAATGGTCAATTGAGTGGTTATTTGGGATCTGGGTAAAAAGATAATTCAATCCTAAAAATATAAAAATAAACTGTAAGATAAGCATAGTGATATTACTTTTGTTTCTCGGTGAGTCAATATCATTTTCTTAATATATCAAACTCATTATATGTGAATGTAAATTGAATTAAAAAGGAATGATTTCTCTCAGCTGTCATGCATTATTTGAAAATAATCACAATTACCCGTTTGTTTGAAGTTGTTATTTGATATGTTAAAAAGTAATTAAGTGCCATGTCCAATCACTTCATTAGGCACTGGGATTCAATTCATGGTACCAGATTCTATGAGCTAACAATCTATGAAGTTTTTGTGGAAAAGATGCAGTCCTGAGTAGATCTTGGTAAAAAGAACAGTGGAATTATTAAAAATAAATAAATAAATACTTACAGATATCTATAATTTTATCTGAAAAGTTCTTACTTTTGACACCTAGAACAGACACTACCTTGGGAGGAGAGAGAGTAATAGATTAATTAGTAATTACTTGTGGAACCTCAGGCTTGTATGAATTTCTTTGGGCCTAAGGTTTTCAAATCTGTAAAATTAGAAGTTGATTTCTAAATTTCTATTTGACTTTAAAATACCATATTGGGGTGTATTTTCACTTGGATGTGGGACATTTTGATTATATCAACAACACTATGGTCTCATGCCTGCTAATAAATCAGAAACACAGTCTGGGAAGTATTGATTAGATTCAGGACATATCCAGGTCTTGGGAAAGAAGAATGTTGTTTAAATATATGAAGAAAGATAAATGCTAGTAGCCTAGGACTTCTACAACCTAGGTGTGCGACCACTCTTGAGAGAAATGAAGTTACTCTTGCAAGTAAGATTCCTGGAACGTCATGAAGTAAAGTTACCTCCTCAGAATAAAACTTTCATAGATTAAATATATATATATATCCATTCTTTGTTGACACTGACAGTATTATCTGTCTGAACATTTTATCTCCTCTGCTAGATGTGTAAACTCCTGGAAAGACACGCCAGTATCAAACATAACTTTGCATTCTGTATAATACATGCCTTCTCTACTGCCTTCAACATAATAGGTGCTTAATAAATGCTACTGAATGAAGGATGCTAATACTAGCAGTTTTAAAATTTGCATAAGGGAAAATTAGTGGGCTGGTATCATTAAGCTCAACCGTCAACTGATATCCATTAGCTCAGTCTGTCTACTACTAGTATTAGCAGCTTAAATTAGAGGTTGGAAATTTGGAAAAGCTGTAGACAAAAAGGGGATTAATTTCAACCTTGAAGGAATAGGTCTTGGCCTTACTCATTCAAATGAAAAGTTTATTCAAAGAAATAAAGGCAAGGCTATATTCAATTATGTATGAAGGTGTGCTATTATATGGACAAAGGTAAAATGTGGTTTATGTTAAATATTTTTGGAAATATTTGAGTTTTATGTCATATATATATTAACTAGATTAAATTAAAAATGTCATGTGTTTTCAGCTCTCAACATGCCTTTATATATATTATTTCACTTGTTCTCATTTGACTCTTACAAATATCCAGAGAGGCAGGTAGATTAGATATTATCATTTTGCTTTCAGGGAGAACAAATCTGCAGCTCAGAGAAGTTAAGCACTCTTCCTGGCAATGCATGGTAATTAAATAGAACAAAGGTTTTCTGGCTTCCGCTGTGGTGTCCCTTACAATAGGCCACCTTGCCTGAGAGGGAGAAATGAAATCACTCCCACTCTAAATATTCTAAGTTCTCAAACAATATGTAATATGTCCTTCAAGCACAATTCAATATTGTAACTGAATTACACTTTTGGATCATATGTAGTTAGTATTAACAATATTTTATATTTGTATGAACACATTAAAGGTACAAAACACATTTATAGCCATAATTATGAAGTCTCTTAATCTGAATTCATTTGTGTAGAGTTCACTTGATTTTGAACTTTCAAGGATAAAATTGTGACAACAGTACATATTGTTATGCTGATGGGTTAATTTCCTCCTTCTACCTTTAAATGCTTTAAATTTGTCAAGGAAAGGCACTTTCTCTCCCTAGTATGCCTTCTATCTTCAAAGAGGAGATAGGAGCCCATTGAGAGAGGTGGCTTGGCTGCACAGCGTGAGCTGTCCAAGCTAGCTGGAAGCAGTAGCTCTGGCAAAAGAAAAACTGAGAATTTCAATTGCCAGCATGATCCTCCAAATGGCATTAACAAGAAACAGATAAAAAACTATAGGCCATAATTATATTCTGTCAAAAAGGATCCATAGGAGCAGACTTTTCCTGAACTTCTAATCAAAAGAGAAGGAAACAACTAAAAGTATAATTTTCTCCTATATCGTTTTTTTTCTTGCCAATTTAGTGATTAGAAGAATTTGAGTGCACAAAGAAAATTACCTACTAGGTCAACAAAAACCAGCTTCTGTCTACAAAGAGGAGGTGATATGGATGGATTTCTCCCTTTCTAATTATACAATGATCCTTAAAGGACATCTTACTAAAATAATTCACATAAGTAAAAAAATTCAGTGAATATTTATGCAGTTCTTCCAATGTACAAAACACTGATTGGGTGATCCAATCCTGTCTCAAGAGTTTACTGTCTAGTGGAGCATGTACAGAATAAGTAAAATGATAGAAAATGACAATCTTCATAGAGAGGTATAGGAAAGAAAGGATGGGAAGTCAAAAGCAAGAGAGATTTTTTTCTAGTTGGAAGAAATTCAAGCACTTCTTATAGGAATTAGATTTTGACTAGGTTTAAATGATCATACAATTTGAATATGTGGACATGGTGGAAGTATTATTAAAGTACTTTACATGGAGGAAACAATGTGAAAACGGGATCCAATATGTGGCACAAAAATAATAAAAAGTGTCATGGAATGTAAATAGTTTAGTTTGACCAGAGCATAGTGCATGTGAAGATTAGTGGAAAATTGAGAATGGAAAGGTGGGAAAAGTCAGCTACAGGCCAAAAGGAATTTGGATTTTATTATGTGGACAATGGAAAATTACTAAGGTTCTCGAGCTGGGAATGAAATGATCAGAGATGTGCTCTGGAAGATTAATCTTGTAGTGAATTGTAAAGTGTGCCAAAGGGAGAAGAGACTAGGAGGGGGAAATTCTAGTTAGGTGGTTATTGCAGTAGCCTAGAAAAACGATAATGCATGTCTGATTTAGGAGAGGTAGTAGGAATGGAAATAAGTAGATAGGTAAAATGTGCTGTTCATCTGTTCAACTATTATGTATTGGATACCCTGTGCTCTGCTAGGCTTCAAAATAATATTGATGAGCAAAGTAGAAATGGGCTTTGCTTTCAGAAGGTTCATAATATAGTAATGGGGAAAGAGATTATTCAAATAAACTCGTAATTGCATCACTGTAAACACAAAATGGGCTATGAAGGGAATACATTTGGCACTGGAAGAATATGTAGTGGAAGATCCATCGAGGGGCCTGTGGAAATATAGGGAAGGCTTTCCTGAGAAATAGCATTTGCCAGGAAATAGGAATGGCTAAAAATCAAATATGAAAGAGGGGAGGGAGTTGTGGAACAGCATTCTAGGCAAAGAATAAGCATATCAAAAGCCTCAAGGTGAGCAAGAATCTGGTATTAAGTTCAAGGAACTTGGAGGAGATGAGTGAGATTGAGTCCAAGGAAGAAAATGTGACATGAGAGTGAAGCTGTAAACAGGTTCAAGATCATTCAAGGTCTGATAGGTCAAATGAAGCCTACATTAGTCTAAGAGTATTGGACTTAAAACATGGGAGAGGTATTTTTACCATTGAGTTGTTTGATGAATGGATAAAGAAAATGTTGTATATATACACAATGGAATAGTATTTGGTCATAAAAAAGAATGAAATCATTATTTATAGCAACATGGATGGAACTGGAGGTCATTATGTTAAGTGAAATAAGCCAGGTACAGAAAGACAAATAACACAAGTTGTCAGTCATGTGTAGGAGCTTAAAAAGTTGATCAGTGAAGATAGAGAATAGAATGAGAGATACCAGAGGCTGCAAAGGGCATGTGGATGGTGAGGGAGTGGGTGAAGAGAGGCTGGTTAATGGGTAAAAAAATATAGTTAGATTGAAATAAGTTCTAATGTTGGATAGCAGACGATGGTTAACAACAGTGTTTTGTACATTCAAAATAGCTAGAAGAGAGGACTTGAAATGTTATCAGCACATAGAAATGATAAATAAGGTGATATATATCCTAAATATCCTGACTACTTCATTACACATTTTATGCATGTAACAAATTATCACATGTACCCCATAAATATGCACAAATATCATGTATCAATAAAAAACATTGGAGAGATAGTTTATTGTATTTAAACTGATTACTCTGACATGTATGGAGAATGATTTGAGGCAGGAAAAATTTGATCTTGGGAGACCAATTAAGAGGCTACTACAGTGGTTCAGGTAGAAGGAAATAGTAGGTTGAACTAAATTAGCTTCAGGGGAAGAGAAAGAAGTAAATTATGTAAAATTTATTGATAGACTGGTTGTAGAATTAGAGAAAGTGACTCCTTTGGTTCCTTTGTTGATTCATGAAAAATAATGGGGAAAATGATTATTTTGGTTTTAAGAAACCTGTACTTAAAATTGGCTTTGAGACATGTAAGTTGAGAAATCTGGTAGGCAGCTGGATATACAGGTCTGGAGTGGGAGATAATCTGGGAATCATCAGATGCATTATAACATGGGCAAGATAAAATCCCAGGCAAATCTTTAAATGTCTAATGTATCTATAGAGTGCAAAGAGAAGAGGGACTAAGCCTGACACTTGGAAATAGCAATATTTACTGGCCAACTTAGGGAGGGTAAGCCAGTAAAGAAGCTAGATAAGGAGGAGCCAGAGAGTTTTGAAGAAAAACTAAGTGAGGGGCATCATGAGAGCAAAGGAAGGAGAATGTTTCAAAGAGAAAGGAGAGATCCATGGTGGTAAGTACTGTGTGTGGTCAAGTACAGAGAGGTCAAATAAGAAAAACACTGAAAATATCCATTGGATTAGATACTCAGATGCCATTGATGATTTTAGAGTGAGACACTTCAGTAATGTTATTGGGTCACAATGAAGCAAAATTTGATTGGAGAGGTTTGAGGAGAAATAAAGTCAACAGTGAGCATGAAAAACCCTCAGAAGTTTGAATATGAAGTAGATGAGATAAGGTGGTAGCTAGAAAGAGAAATGAAATGAAGATTTTTAAAAATAGAGTTGCCTACTTCAGAAAATAATGAGTCACTTTGTGATAAATGTTTTAAATTTATGATAATGTCTAAACATAGAAAAGTAAAATCTTGTACAAGTAAAGTAAGCAAATAGCCTATTTATGAGGGATGAGGTAGTGCATATAATTGAAGATTAAATTTTATTCAGGACTTTCTGAAAGCCAATACAAATCAGGAAAGACTATGGGTCATATAAGCCTCATTATTCAATATAATGCCTCCATGTATCCACATAAGCCTCATTGTCCAATAATAATAATCAAACTAGCCAATATTAATGAATATTACACATGTAGAATCTCATTTAGTCCTCATTAAAGCTCATTAAGTAGTTATTACTATAACTTTCATTTCCCAAATGCAGACACCTGGGCTAAATAGGGTAAGCTGCTTGGCTACTATCACCAAAGCAAGTGACAGAGGGATGCTTAGAACAAACTGGGCACTCTAGCTCAGAGTCCACACTCTCACAACCATGCTATTCTGCCTTCGTTTATACTGCTGCTTTGGGGAAGACAAAGTTTCTCCTGGCACCAAATTCCAAAAGGAATTGGTCATATGGGATCTTATGTAGGGGACATTGGACAATATGATGGAGATTGTCTACATGCTTTAAGCTGTTGCATTGGCCATTGATTTTTTTTTGACATCAGCGAATGTGCCAGGTGGGTTGGAACTTTTAGCAGCTTCTTCCTGGTTCATGCCTGAAGAACTTTGGCAGCTGCAGCTCTCCTCCGTCCTACTAAGGGAGTTTGCATAGGTTCTGCTTCCCACCCTCAACTTTAAAGCTCTTGCTTACCTGTTTGGAGGATTTTCAGCCTTGTCTCCTATAAAACACTTCCCCCTCTGCCAAGCTTCTTAGAATTATTTGTCTATTGAGATGGTCAGAATGTCTTTTTTGCTTTTTTAAATTACAAAATTAATATATGTTTCTTATATAAAATTTGGACAATTCAGACAAATAAAAAAATCAAAGATATTTGTAATCCTTTCACACCTACATAACCATTGGTAGCATTAAACATTCTTACTGCATTTGTTTTCTGGATTTACATAGGTTTAACAAGTGTCTTTTGATTTAGGCTCTGTGTTACATTCTTGTCAATATTCACACAAGTGAAATAACACTATAATGTTTTATAAGATGCTTTTTTGCTTATATATTTTGAATAATTTCCTATGTCATTAAATATTTCTCTACAATGTATTTTGAAAAAGCTAATAATGTTTCATTAGAAAGGCAAACATTCTTATTTACCTAATTCTACATTGTTGGGCACCTAGGTTTTCTTCTTATTTTGGCAGTTATAGATAATGCTTTTATGAACACAATGATACATAACTTTCTGTGCATAGGTCTAATTTTTTTTCTTAGGAAAATGCCTAGAAAGTAGGTTACTGTGTTAAAATTAATTAAAAATTGGCTTTTATCAGGGTAGTGTGTCTTAGATTAAATGTAAATGCATGTAGTAAATAGCACAGTGCTTTACACTTAATAGATGCTCAGTAAATGATGATGATTATTATTCAAGACAAGCAAACCAAAATTTATCATTATTCTTACAGGAGTTATTAGTATCAAATGGGTATAATTTTTTAAGTAATCTTTTTACTACCTAATTTTCTTACATAATTTCCCTGTTTCTTTATGGTATTCCTATTTGAAACTAATAATGAAGAACATTTCTTGGAGCTTTTAATTTGGCAGGCACTGAACCAAGCATTTTTCTGTGCAGCACGCCATTCATGTTTATGCAATAGGCAGTTATTATATCCATTTTACAGATGTGGAAATTGAGACTGGCAGATGTTATTTATGTCCAGAGTTACATAGGTTGTAAGTGGCAGAGTCAGTCTTCAAAGCAGGCACTCTAATGTTACTATGCCCATTTCATCACTGCTCTGTGATGAGAGAGAAGGAAAGTAATATAAATATAAGACAATAATTTGCAAATTTATTTTCTATTAACAGAAAACCCAATGTTGACCTTGAAGTTAGGTAGTAACAGTTTATCTATGACATGCCACATTATGTCATAGTCAAGTCATAATCTTTCTGCGTTTTCTCCCTAACCCCACCTTTTAAAAAATGCATTCCTAGCTTTCTCATGTTTTTCCTCCATTACTGCTATCAAATCTATTTTTATGAATAGGCCTAATAAATAATTTTTTAAAGTTTGCATATGTTTGCAATTGTATTTTAATAGGAACTAATATTTTAAATTCACTCACGCAATTCTGATTAAGGCATTTTAAAACTTAGTAAACTGGTGGGAAAGGAAATATGAGGGTCAGAGGAGACTTTCTGAAAGGACAGTAGGTAGGCAACCATAAACACTGCCTGCTCAGAACACCAGCCTTTAATCTTGGGCTCATTTCTCTCTCTCTTTCCTCCCCCTTCTTCCCTGACATCTTCTTTCAACTATTTCTTGAGAGCAGTTTAGAGAAAGTAACTTTAGGAAAGTAATAAGAATGAATGCGTCAATGCTTTTGGAAGGAAGCAAAGTGACAGAAAGTGATGCTTGTATTTATTACTTTCTGTTCCTTCAAGCTTTTGGTTTTGAGCTTCAGGACTTTTGATCCATGGGAAGGGCATTGTGCTAGGCTGGTTCCAGCGAGGAATAATGGAGACAGACAACAGCAATGGGAGTGTAGGGCGAAGCAGCTACAAGTATTAGTAATATTCACAATGTGTTTGTCTTAACTCTGTGCTGGCACAATGTGATTCACATGTAGACTATTCTTAATGGAAGAATCGCCTTGAATTAAAGAAGAATGTTTAAGAAAATGATGGCTATATAAGATTTCTTCCCTCCTGCCAGCTGTGAAACTGATTGATCTTAAAGCTTTTACCATGGTTATTATCTCAAGGAGAGAGAAATGTGTGTAGGAGTGGAAATTATTCAAGGATATCATCTCTCTTGATTTTCTCATTTCCTTCTCAAGTGGGTGGAAGATAATTTTGTGAGGTTCAAAGATATGCAAGCGAGTCCCTGGTAATGTTAAAAACATCCATGGACCATCTAAACTAACTTTTGAATTCTAGTATAACCAATCATCCAGTGAACCCAAAGAGCTTCACTGGACAAAGGGGTCAAGTGGACAGTTTTGAAATGTTATCAGTAAAAGTTTTCTACCAAATATTGTAAACAGTTATTTGTTTACAATAGAGATTAGGCTCTGCAATAACATAAACATCATGATACATTTATGAACATATGTTGAAAATTCACTATTTCTGGACTATATTTTGAGACCATGGATCTAACCAACTGAGCTAATTGGCCCAGGCTCATCACTGACTTTTCAGGGAAGGAAGGTGGTTGTTAAAGAGAGGCTGAATTAAATTCTTATTTTTGTTTTTTCACCCTTTACAAGAGTGCCATGTTCCATTTAGAGCCTCACTTTTGTATATTTGTTTGTAGAATTGAAGAATTTAAGAAAGGTAGACTTACTTCTTTTTTTCAGCCCCATAACAAATTAACCAACAAGAAGTAAAATTCTTTCAGTTCCAACTGTATAGTGTTTATATTCCCATTCTGAACAACTATGTTCACTTTCGAAGAATGTCAATCAAAAGAAGGAGTGAAGTAGTCGGCATCTCTAAAACGTGAATAGTAAAGCTTGCTCTTATAGCTTTACAAGTGATCTTCCAGGTGTAAAATCTACTTCCTCCACACATTCCCACCCTCTGAAACCTGTAATTACAGTTGTAGTAAAGAAGCACTCCATTCTTAATCTCATTATCACAGTGGGGCTGGGATTGAGGATTGGTTTATACAAAATAGTGAGATCTAATATGAGCCCTAGAGTCAAGAAATCCTTTCAGTTCTTTGATATTCTTTTATTAGATAGGCTTTGGGGTATTTTTGAAGAAATATGAAATTTCAGAGAAACAAAGCTTCTAGAACAAAGTATTTGTATGCAAAAAAAAAAAAAAGTATAGTGTAAACAAAAAGAACATTTAAAATGGTGTAGAAACGAAGCTGTTTGGGCCTCCTCTACTGACACCCACACAGATCCCCCGATTCTTGAGCATATCCATCCATGTCCCAACCTGGACACAGGGAAATATGTTTGTAAATTCTTGCCAAGCAAAAGCAGGGGAAGGGAGCCATCTGGTGTGGGAGGTGCATACCAGTTAACTGTATCAGGAAGCAGGTGGCTGAGCTGCAGGAGGTTTCCAGGCTGAGAACTAAAAAAAGCTGCAGACTTCATTGGTATGATGGACACTGAGGTATCAACACAAGAGAAAGAAGCTTACTGAACTGGGAGAAAGAATTTAAGAAGGAGAAAAAGCTCCTTTTACTCTGTTTTCACTTTGGCTAGCATTCAATTCCATTCTGCAAGCATTTATTGAGTGCCTACCACGTATAAGACACTGGGTCTTTTGGGAAATAAATAAGATGAAATGTCATGGAAGAGAAGGAAGAGTAATTCTTTAGGGAAGAAACAATTCTAGTGGGCATGATGCCTCGTAACTCCCTAAATACCTGTGAGACTGTGGGAGGCACTGTGCAAAGTCATTTTGAAACTGTTTTTCTTCTCTTTCAGGAGGTAGCAATGTAAATACAAGACTCAAACTACATTGTAGGATTGTTTTAGAAAGAGGGATATTCACTATATTTTCAACATACATGTGTTCTCTCAGGCCATGAACTCTCTCTCTGTCTCTCACACACACATCCCTCCTTCTCAAATACAATTTATTTTAACCTTTTAAAATTTTGTTACTGAAGGCTTGTGAAAGGTAAAGTTACAATAATGGCATAGAATAAATATAGAAAATGTATACATTTATATTTTTCTATAACTATAGAAAAAATGAACTGGAATGAGAAATCCCTTTATTTAATGAATGAAGAAGTCAAAGATCAGAGAAATTAAATGACTTTCCCAAGGTCATACAACTCATTAGAGGTAAACTAGGGAAAAATTATTTCACATGCTCTTTAATCTAGACGTTATAAAATGACAATATATTGCCTCTTGCATACGAGAAAACAAAATACATTTTTTTGGAACATGCGGGTGAGCTCCATCTTACTAAGGCTCAACCTATTCCATTCTTGCTGAAATTGTTGCTCTCTGCTATACATATGCTTCTCATAAATCAATCATTATTTTTGAAAAGATATGTGACTTTTATTCCATAGTTATTCAGTGAAACTTTAGCTTGTTTTTTGATTGTTGTTTCACATTCTGCTAACAGATTAATTTTTTTGATTATTTTCTAAATTAGCTATTTATTCACAGCTAAGCTTTCTTAAAGTATATTTTGACTGAGGCTATAACATTAGGATTATTGCAGTTTAGTGTTAAAATATATTGTGAAAGATTATTTTTGCACAATATTCTCCCAAAATACAGCATCATGCCTCAGCCCCACATCACTTAATTCCTAGGCTATCTCATACAATGAGTTATGCTTAGTTCTTGGGAAGTGCAACTTTAAAGGAGATCAGAAAAGAAACAGTATTCTTGATTATGTTTCTCAGGAAAGAATCTCCTCTATTCAAACCTGTATTTCTTTAGTATAGATTCAATTTTTTTTTTTTTTTTTTTTTTAGTGATTTATGTATGGTGAGCTGGGGGAAGATACCAGAGAGCATATTTTTTTATGTGATGGCAAGAATGTTTATACTTGGTTTTGGAGATAAATGTAAAACATATATTTTCTTCTTACAATAGCAGAATTTTATCAGAAAAAAAGTAACAGAAACCCTAAGGAGATGTAGTCAATGTTTCAAGAATGATTTAATTAGTTAGAAAAGATCTGCTCTTGCTTTGTATTTTATTTATAACTTGTTCTTACAAAGACACATTAGAAGAAACACCCCCTTTCTGGCAATATGCTGGTTAACTGTAATGACATGAAGACACTGTCTTCCTGATATTATATACTAATAAAGAGTATGTAGTGCCCCGGTGAAAACAATGCCATTTGTTTCAGTTGCCTGACCCTTCCTGTTCTTTTGCTCTGTTCATTACAACTTTGCTTTGGGTCTACCAACCAAAGGCTAGAATTCTTTATACATAGGTACTTTTATGTTAGAGTTAAGGTTTTACAAACAATTTTGTGAAATATTCTTCTGCTCCCCTAATGGCTAACATTCATTTAATGCTTTATAGTAAAGGCACTGTGCTAAGTGCCTTATAGCATAATATCATTTATAATCCACCCAACAACCTAGAAGACACTACTTTTATTATCTCCATTTTACAGATGAGAAACCTGATGCTCAGAAAGATGAAGTTAATTGCCAAGGTTACCCAACCAGTAAGTGGGAAAATTGAAAGTTGAGTTCAGATCCGTCATACTCAGGGATTATGTTCTCTGTCCCTGTGCTCTGGTGCTGTAGCACAGATTTGGACTCTTTATGTTAGCTCCTTGACTAGTAAATTGGGAACCAGCAATGCTCTTCATGATTGGCCTCCATTGTCAATGAAGCACATATAAATGGATTTTACATAGCAGAAGGAAGATAAAATTTTACACAAGCCACAGAAGAGACATTTAGCTCATCAAGTGACTTGACCAAAGGTGGTAAGTAGACCAGTAATGTTAGCATCCCCTGGGGGCCATTAGAAATGCAGGCTCTTTGCCCTATCCCCCGAGTTCATCAATCAGAATCTAGCTTGATGGTTTACACATACATGAACCAAAGAGTTATACGTGTCTCAACCAGAGTCTTTTAGGACTGTGGAGAGCCTGAAATGTTCAATGACAGAAGTTCAGGTTTGATGTTTTTTTCTTTCATTGTGAGCTTTTGCTAAATCTAAGATTCCAGTAATTCATTTGTTATATAATTTTTGCTGCTTATAAACAGCTGAAAACCATGGATCTATATCTGATCATGAAGTTTATGCATGAGAAGAGTGAAGTTCAATGAATGACTTGCTCAAAGCATATTGTTGACATATCTAAAACTAGAACCTAGACCTCAGCTTTCTTGCTTTTTTGATTAAAAAAATTTGAGCACCATGTTATATAAAATGGGAAATTAGTTTAGAATCAGGAGACCAAGGTTCTAATCCTGGATCTGCTGAGAATCAGCTGGGTCACCCAAAATAAACGATTTAATTTCTCTTTGATTAAGTTTCTGTGGCTATAGAAATTAGAGTGGTGGTATGTATAATCTTTGTTTATCTCTAACTTTTATATTTGGTAATGTGTATATTGTTACCCAATTCCATATATATATATATATATTATATATATATATATATATATGACAGGATCTTGCTTGGTCACTTGGGTTGGTGTACAGTGGCACAATCCTGGCTCACCGTAGCTTTAAGCTCCTGGGCTCCAGTGATTCTCCTGCCTCAGCCTCCCATATAACTGGGAATACAGGTGTGTGCCACCATGCTCAGTTAATTAAAAAATTTTTTTGTAGAGAGGAGGTCTCACTATGTTGCCCAGCCCTAAAATATCTTATTTCTTATTTTTAAAACAAGATTAAAACTAATATAAAAATAATGCCATGGAAACAGTAAATTAAGTATAGCAGAAGGGTCTAAAGAAAAATTAAAAATCTCCTCTTTCCCGCTTCTGCCACTGGCCTGTGCCACATAAGCAAGGATTAATTGTTTCTCGTTTTCACTTCTAGTGATTACCATTCAAATAGTATCTTGTGGCTCAATTTCTAGGTTTACAACTAGATAATATGGATGCCCTTTATAAAAGATGAAGAATTGATTCCATTTATACAACCAACAAATCCTTCTCATTTTTTATGTCTTATTTTTAGTTTTTCTAGTAGTTATCTTTGTGACTTTAAATACCACACTCTCCATTTTTTTTATTCAGCTACTTTATAATATATCTTTTGATATTTTCCAACTCTCCTACTGTTACCATCTGTAAAATGTGATATGGAAGGGGGACAGGGAAGTGCTGGGAGGAGAATTCTTGGGCAGGTACCTGGCTAGGGCTCCACCCCCAGGCCTGTGCCCATGGACCTGAGTGAGGACATGCACGCCTATCTTTGTGCCCAAATGTTACATTTCCCAAGACCACTTGACTGCCATGCCCCCATCCTGTACCTATAAAAACGCTGAAACCCTAGCAGACAAACACACAAGTGGCTGGATGTCAAGAGGACATCGGGAGCACACAGACAGACGCTGACATGCTGGCAAACCATCAACTGGTGGAACGAGGCGGAGTTTGGCTGGGGTAGTTGGAGGTTTTAAGATACCGTTTGTCATGACTTGCTATATAGTAATAGAAAACTAAGAAAAGTAATTTTATGTCACTAAATTTGTGTCAACAGAGAAGGAACTTTCAAATATTTAGGTGTTTTCTTCTTAATTGCTTTATTTACTTTTAGCAGGACCTGAGATGCAGTGGGTTGAGTTAATCAAACAGCTCAGTTCCTGACAGATTATTGTTTTTGGTCTGTACATAAACTTCCTCTTATTTACTTATTGCTTTTTTAAAATTATACTTTAAGTTCTAGGGTACATGTACAGAACGTGCTGGTTTGTTACATAGGTGTACATGTGCCATGGTGGTTTGCTGCATACATCCCCCATCATCTAGGTATTTCTCCTAATGCTATCCCTCCCCAATCCCCCCCCACTCCCTACTATCCCTCCCCTAGTCCCCCCACCCCCCGACAGCCCCCAATGTGTGATGTTCCCCTCCCTGTGTCCATGTGTTCTCATTGTTCAACACCCACTTATGAGTGAGAACATGCAGTGTTTGGTTTTCTGTTCTTGTGTCAGTTTGCTGAGAATGATGGTTTCCAGCTTCATTCATGTTCCTGCAAAGGACAATGAACTCATCCAATTGAATAATTATGTTTTTCCCCTTCTTGCTTTTCAGTTTATGTATGTTTATAGGAGAAGTGGTTTTCTTGAAGGCAGCATATAGTTGGGTCTTGTTTTTTTTTTTAATCCATTCAGCCTTTTAATTAAGAAAATGAGACCATTTACATTCAATGTTATTGTTATGTAAGGACTCACTACTGCCATTTTATTGCCTGTTTTCTAGTTGTTTTGAGAATCCTATCTTTCCTTCTTACTGTCTTCCTTTGTGGTTTAGTGATTTTTCTCTGGTAGTGTATTTTAATTTGTTGCTTTTTTATTTGTAGTGAATGTATTAAAGGTTTTTGTACTGTGGTTACCCATGAGGCTTACAAAAATATCTTACAGGGATAAAACATTATTTTAAAGAGCTGACAACTTATGTTAGAACCCAAACAAAATAATAGAAACAAAGGCCAAAAAACATGCAAAAATTCTATACTTTAACTTCACTCCCCCCATTTTGACAGTTGTGTCATTTTACATACTTTTACATTACTATTTCTCAACTGGTTGCTGTAATTATTATTGTTCTTGACAGATTTGTCTTTTGAGTTTCATACTAAAGTTATGAACGAATTACTTGGTGATTATGAGACTGGGTTCTGGGATGTGGGGGAGGTTCAGCTCCCTAATAGGATGTGTTCTTTTCCCATATTAAAGGTCCTTCTATAAATTCTTGTCTAGCTACCCTTTTTGCCTCTAGGTCAGCTCGGAGATTGCCCTCTGCTACCTTCTGATCTCCATTCTGGTGACCCCAACAGTGTGAGACTGCTACCTCTTTTGGTTCTTGGACAGCTTGTCTAAAATTTCCTTATGATATTTTATGGGAGTTCCTGCCGAGGTTAGGAACTCTCTTTCCTTTTCCTAATTTTAGCCCTTGAGTGAGGGTTACCAGTTCTGCCAGCTGGGCACTAGTCCCAGGAGGAAGGGAATTGCTTTCAAGCACTGTTTGATCACTGACTACTGAATATCCTAGTTTTCAAACTCCATTTTCCATAAAGGAACTTCCGTCAGTGTATAGGTTAAGGTCAGGATTGGCTGGAGGAGTATCTAAGAGATTCTCTCAAGCCACGTAGTTCTGAGGTATAATCTGCTGATAGTCATGTTCTGTGTCTGTTCCTTCCTCAGGAAGAAAGGTATCTGGATTGAGGGCTGCACATGTGCGCAGCTGAAGTACAGGCCCTTCGAGGACTAAGGCTTGATATTTGAGTAGGCAATTGTCAGACAGCCATAAGCCTCCTTTAGAGGCCAGAATTCCAGCTATGTCATGTGAAGTCCATACTGTTAGATTGTTCCCTTGCACTATTTTAACTGCCTCTGAGACCAGTATCACCACTGCGGCTATGACTCACAAGCAGTGTGGCCAGCCTTTCACTACTGCATCAATTTCCTTACTTAGATATGCCTCCAGTTGTGGCGTGGTCCCCCGAGCCTGGGTGAGAACCCACAGTGCTACTCCTGACTTCTCTGTAACATACAGGGAGAAGTCATTCCCTATAGGAAGGCTTAGAGCTGGAGCCTGCAGTAGTGCCTGCTTCAGGGTCTGAAAGGCTGCCTCAGCTATAGGGTCCCATAGTACTAGATTGGTGTTAGCTTTTTGGATTTCCTTAATCAGAGTGTACAGAGGTTTTGCTATTTCACCAAGTCTGGGAATCCACAACTGGCAAAAACCAGTTATTCCCAAGAATCCCTGTAGCTGTTTTAATGTCTTTGGACGGGGGAAGGCCAGTAGGGGTTGGAAACATCCCTTATCTAGGGCCTGAGCGCCCTTAGATAAGATCAGCCCTAGGTATTTTACCTCTTGTCTACAAAGTTGGGCCTTTGGTTTGGAAACTTTATATCCACAGGCAGCAAGAAAGTTTAGGAGGTCCTGAGTGGCCTGCTGACACTGGGTTTGTAAGTTTGCAGTTAAAAGTAAGTCATCCAGATACTGAAGAATGAGGGTACCTGGATGTGAAAAATTACTAAGGTCCTGAGCTAGAGCCTGGCTAAACAGCTGGGGGCTATCTTGAAAGCCCTGGGGTAACACTGTCCAGGTGAGCTGAGAAATCTGGTCTAAAGGTTCTTCAAAGGCAAACAGAAACTGAGAGTCAGGATGTAATGGTACACAGAAAAAGGCATCCTTAAGGTCCAGGACTGTAAACTATTGTGCTTCTCCTGGTATTTGAGAGAGCAAGGTGTAAGGATTAGGTACAGCCGGGTATAAAGGAATCACAACTTCATTAATAAGCCTGAGATCCTGCACCAGCCTCCATTATCCATTAGGTTTCTGCATTACTAAAATTGGAGTATTACAAGGGCTGTTACAGGACTTCACTAGATCCTGAGCTTTTAAGTCCTTCACAATATCTTGCAGCCCCTTTTTGGCTTCCGGTCTTAAGGGGTATTGTCTTTGGTAAGGAAAACAGGTGGGATCTTTAGCCTTATTCAAATTGGGCATGCATTCTTTGCCTGCCCAAATTATCTGTCCATTGCCCAAACGTCGGAATTAATCCCTTCTTGAAATAAAGGGCAGCAGAGAGGGATTTCCTCCCTGATGAGGTTTATATAAATAATGGCTCCTGCTCTGGCTAGCAGGTCCCACCCTAGTAAGGGAGTGGGACTTTCTGGCGTGATGAGGAAGGCATGGAGAAGAGGATATCTCCCCAGTTACAGCTTAGGGGCTTGGAGAAATATCAGGAGACTGCTCGTCCGAGGACTCCTTGGATAGTTACAGATTTAGAGGACAATTGTCCAGGGCAGAACAGTAAACAGAGAAGGCTGTACCAGTGTCCAGGAGATCTACTTCCTGGCCCTCTATGGTCAGCTTTACCTGGGGCTCTGTGGGGGGTGATTATGGATGCTGGCGCTTGCCCCGGGCTCCCTTAGTCCTGCAGTTGGGTCATCTGGTTAGACACCTCAGGCCCTGGGAACCTTCATCCCCTGGTACAGTGTGCTTTCCAGTGAACCCCTTGGCACAGTGGGCAAGGTTGAGGTGGTGGTCCATTCCTCTGGGGGATGATTTCTTATAAAATGTCCCTTCAGACTGCACTGGTAACAAGCTCCACCAGACTGGCAACTAACTCGAGCCTTTCCCTCATTTGAGCCCCTGGGGTCTGCTTGCCTGAAGGCCATGACTAAGGCTGCGGCTTTTCTCTGGTCTCACCTATGCCTTTCAGCCTGTTCCTCCGGGTCTCTATTATAAACACCGAGGTTGCCAGGTTCAGTAATGATTCTAGACTTTGTTCTGGCCCCAGGGCCAGCTTCTGGAGCTCCTCCTAATATCTGCCGCTGACTGCATAATAAACTTGTCTTTTAGTGTTAACTGACCCGCGATGGAGTCTGGTGACAGGGGTGTATACTTTCTTAATGCCTCCTGCAATTGCTTAAGGAAAGCTGTTGGGTTTTCTTCCTTTCCCTGAGTTATGGTGGAGAACATTGCATAGTTCATGGGCTTCTTCCTAGTTCGCCTTAATACCTCAAGTATGCAGGTCAAGAAATGCCTATGGCTCTAGTCCCCCTGTTCTGAGTCAGGATCCCAGCGAGGGTCCATGCTAGGGACTGCTTGTCTTCCTGTAGGAAATTTATCCTTTTCTTCTGGTGCCATTAGGTCATGTACTTGACTAAGGTACTAGGTGTCTCCAAACTCTTGAGCTGCTGCTAGAGCAGCCTCTTTCTGATTGCTGGTTAGGGTTTGAGTAAGCAGTAGCATGATATCTTTCTAGTCTACTTCGAAGAACTGGCTCTTCTATGTCCTCTGCAGTTTGCATGAATTTTAGAATCAGTATGCCAAATTCTACAAGAAAACCTTCCAGAACTTTGATGGGATGGCATTTAATATATATCAATTTATAGTAATTGGCATTGTAACAAAATTGAGAGTTTCAATTCATGAACACAGTATAGCTCTCATTTATGTAGGTCTTTATTTCTTCCAATAGTGTTTTATAATTTTTATTGTATAGCTCTTATAAACCTTTTGTCCAGTCTTTCTCTATTTTTTTGATATTATTTCAAACTCTTCAATTACTAATTGTTAATTATTAATGTCCAAAACATATGATTGACTTATATGTACTGACATTGAATCCAGGACATTGCTAACTCATGTCTTAGTTCTAGGCATTTTCTTGTACATTACTTAGTATTTTCTTCATACACTCTCATATTGTATGTAAATAAAGACAGTTTAACTTCTTGCTTTCCAATCTAGCTGCCATTTTTTTCTGTTTCTTGCTTAATTTTACTCTCTAGAACCTCCAGTACAATGTTGAATGAAAGTGGTGAGAGAATGGATGTCCTTGCCTTGTTTCTAATCTCAGGTTGCATATAGGGGGAGTGCTTGCTGCACAGTCATGTCTTTCCCAATTCCTCCTATCCATGGCCAATGGCTAGACCCGAACACAATGAAGCATTTATAAATAAAATTCCTTGATTTTTCTCCCAGCAATTTAATAAAGTTTTGGGTTTAGCTCAAGTAAGATTACTACATGCACTGTATTGCTGGATGTAATTATACATATATTATATTTATATATGATTATATAAATATATATAACATATTTTCATATATAAATATTTTTTCATATATAAAATCATTTATAAATATATAATTATATATAAATCATATACATGTAGATTTGTATATAAATCATATTTATTATATATTTATAAATATACAAATATATATTTATGTATATTTATAATTATATAATATATATTATATAATATATAGTTATATATTTATGTACTAATATATATATTTTAAATATATATAAATACATATTTATATAAATCATAGATATAATTATATATAAATATATATATTTATACATTATATATCAAAAATATATATGAATATACATATTCATATGTATATATAAATTCATATATATTCATTATATGTAATTATATATACATATAGATATATATAATTGTATTTAAATATAGATTTATATATAATTATATATATATCAAATATATAATGCAATTATATATAAATCTATGTTTATATATGATTATATATGTGATTTATATATGAATATATGATTTTATATGATTATATATAAATATATATTTATATATGATTATATATGAGAAATACATATGAAAATATGTTCCAGTTCCCAATAAAAATTATATATTTATATAATCATATATATTTTTATTTATATATAAAAATATTTATATTCATATTAAAATATTTATTTATAGTCATATATATATTTGTATAATCATATATATTTTTTAACTGGGAACTAGAACATATTTTTTTATGAGGTATAGTAAACCTTTAAGTCCAAATTTTAACTGTGTGCATATAATCTATATATATGATGTTTAAAAAGATTAAAGTTTTAACAACATCTTTTTTTTTTTTTTTTGAGATGGAGTTTTGCTTTTGTTGCCCAGGTTGGAGTGCAATGATGAGATCTCTGCTCACTGCAATCTCCGCTTCCTGGGTTCAAGAGATTCTCCTGCTTCAGCCTCCCGAATAGCTGCAATTACAGATGCACACCACCATGCCCAGCTAATTTTTATTTATTTATTTATTTATTTTAGTAGAGACAGGTTTTTGCTATGTTGGCCAGGCTGGTCTCGAACTCCTGTCCTCAGGTGATCCACCCACTTCAGCCTCCCAAAGTGAAAGTGCTGAGATTACAGACGTGAGCCATTGTGCTCATCTAAAAACATCTTAACTGGTTACCACAGTCTCAGCACTGGATGGATCCTTTGGTTATCCCGCTATGTAAAGCAGAGATTCTGTAAGGTGCAGAACTCCCTAGGCACACTAGAAGGATAGATGATACTTTGTTGTCTTGGAGGAGTGTTGGCTTCATTCTACTCTAATCTAGGTTTCTCTGTTTCTAACAGTAAATTTTCCAAGTGACAGGAAGGGACCACTCACTCACTCCAGTCTGCAGTGAAGATAAGTAAGGGAATGTAATCAACTAAGTCAGGAAGTAGAGGTTTCAGGGGGCAGATTAGGTCCTTTTGTCCATCTGAGTCCTGGAATCTGGCCTGACATGATGGCTTTAGTGTAGGGTCAGATAGAGGGCCTAATAAATGTCCATGCCCTTAGTAAACTTTTATTTTCAAAAAATTGCTCTAATAATATATCTGGACAGTGATTAGCAATGGATACCAAAACAATTAGGTGAAAGGTTAAATGGGGAGCTTTTTTATGGTAGGATCAGGCAGTATCTCCATGGGCCCACAGTTAACTGAATCCCGGGAACAGAGACCTGGACCAAATCATGTCTTTGTCATTAAGGACTTTACAAACTTGGGAGTGGGTGGAGGTGGATGTAGTTTGGTAAGACATGTAATTAGGTATGTGCAGTAAATTACAATTGGCATTATAAATAAAACTGTACGTGGTATGAGAGTGAAAGGAAAAGGAGAGGATAACCAAATGTCCTAGCAAGGACACGATAACTCAGAGAGCTGGTGTGTGGCCTGGGTTGAGTGATGAGAAGCATGCAGGCCCTGCAGGCAGCCAAGCATAATCTTGATTGCACACTCTCATGACACTGTGTACTTTTCTTCTGTAGCACTAACAAATTATAATATATTTATATTTGTAAAACAATTTTGCTTATTATTGTTTTTCCTACTTGAGAATATAAGCACCTGTGGGGCTCTTGCTCACCATTGTATAAATTAAGTCCTGTGGCTTTCCCCCCACTATAGCCTTTCAGCATTTTAAACCATTTTATTATGTAAAATTTCAGATACACAAAGGTAGAGAATGTTGTTTAATAAACCTTCATGTATCTATCAGCAATGTCAATAATAACCATTGTTTTGTCAATCTTATTTCAACTATGATCTGATTCCTTATTTTTTTTTTGTTTAAGTCTTTTAAAGCAAATCCTATGTCATTTCTGTTAATAGGAATTTCTAATTGAAAAGTATGTTTTTTTATATAAATGTCATCTTGTTATAACACCCAACTAATTAGCTACCATTTTTAATAGCATCTAATATCCAGTTCACAATCAGATTTCTCAAATTGTTTCAAAGATGTCTTTTTAGAATGTTTCATTGGAATTAGGACCAAAACAAGATCTACCAGTTATGCTTGGTTTTTATGTCTCTTCAGTATCTTTTATTCTGCAATTGTCTACCTAACATTATTTTTTTTTAAAAGCTACACTAATATATCCTGGAGAATATCTTGAATTCTGGATTTGGCTAAATGCTTCTTTAGGATAAAGAAGCATTTAAGTTAAAGAAGCTTCTTTAACTGTTTCTTCTATTCCATATGCCTCCTGTAAACTACTTGTTATATTGAGGAGTTTGATTAGATGAAGGTTCTACTCTCTCCCGAATACACTTTGTAAGTGAGGTAGGTATTCCCTATTGTATCACATGCACATCATGAAACACATAATGTTCTATTATTCCATCTTTAATGTTTCACCATAGTTTGGAAAAACTTTATTGAAGAAGTGGCATTTGAACAGGGTCTTGAAAGACCCTTGCCAGTTGGTCAAGAACGGTAGTGTAGAGGGAGGAGCAGGCACAGAGGCAAAGAATCATACATACCAGAGAATAATGTGAAAACTAGCCAGTTTAGTTTTTCTTTTTATCAAATTTAGAATAGACAGTGCACTTCAATTTGAAGATTGCATTTAAACTCAATTTTATTCACTATTACTTTTAGGATAATTACTTTTGAGACTGGAACATTTTATACTCTGTCTAAACATAGGTTTTGCTATTTAAGTCTCTCTTACCAATCAAGTTTTTTTTTTTTTTTTTCTGCCCCTACTGAAGAAAGTTTACTGTTTTTATCTTGAGATATATTGTGGCCTATAGTAAGAATGTCAAATCTGGGAAGAGGCCTTTTAGTTTAATAACATTGCATGATTACATTATGGCATATAAATAAATGGAATCTGCCAAAATTTTATTCAATTAAATCACAGGCTTTGTTTCATGAAATACTTGACTCTGTGGGTCAAGAGGTATTTTACTGAATGCAGAACACTGTAGAATTCATCAGGTACATCCTGGAATAATGTTACATCTATTTTATTAAATGGTTTAAGTTGACATTTGGTTAATAGGAAACAATAGGATCTGATTTAAAAAAATCTAATGATGGCAGAAATAGAAAAGACTATCACTCAATGTTTGTTTTTCAGGGATGCGTAGAGTTTAGTTATACAGATAAAGTATGCCTTGGAAAGCTGAGGACTGAGTAGAAGAGGTAGGACCATTTTACATAGAGGAGGTAGGTAGAGCCCCATGAGAAGGGTCTCCTATCTGGAATATCTCCTCATAATCTTTTTGCTAATGACTGAGATTTTGCCATGAATAAATAATTGTTCATTACTAGAATGGAGCAACTCTAGGTCTGATTTTATAATAAGCTTTACTAGCATTAGCACCTTGATGTGTATTAGCTTTTGTAGGGTAGTCTGTCCTTGAGAGGATAAGTAGGTATCAGTAGAGCAATGACACTGAGCAGGTCAAGATGAAGTAAAAGGGAACTTCCAAGGAAGATTAGTCTCAAGGGTGGACATATGACTGGAGGAGTTGTGCTATGAAGTCAGTGCTTGGGTTAGGGTCTGTTAATCCTCTAACAGCAGCAAGGTCACAGCTGGGTGTATATACATATATATATATAGTTTTATGGTTATGATATTTAGTTAATGAAATTGGCTAAAGATGAGTGTTGAAAGGGTGAGTCATATAATTATTTGGTTGATAATTTGTTATACAGAGGAAGTCTGTGGTTAATCTATTAATACATTAATACATGCTTTATTTGTATGAAGTATTCTTTTGCAAGTCAAAATATCATATGAATTCTTTCTGTAAGGTGGTGAAACTTCCCCCTGCTTCCCCAGGGTGGTATATGAGTCCAAAGGTTCTGTTTGTGGGTAGAAATAAAAGGGCTTTGTTTATAGCGGTATTTTGCCAAAATGGAGAAATGGAGCCATAAACAGGGGGAATAGCCAAGTCAGAAATAGGAATAAGAGGATCATGTGTCAAACCAAGGTGTCAGCCAGTTCAGGAGTCAGCTGAAAAGGACTTGCATCTGGATGCCCCCTGCATGTGCTAACTGGCATATGCTCTTGGCAGTGGGCACTCTTGTGCTAAGGGGTCATCATGGGGAGAGTCCAGTTGTGTGAGCAGTGCTTTTTCATGCTTGTATCCAGGAGATTCCCATGCTGGTGTGTTAAATAGTAAGCTTAATGTGAATGTCACCTGGAGAAAACAGAAATTTACAAGGTCATGTAAATACTCAATTTAAAGTGTAACTGTGTTTCAAGTAATGACATTATCTGTGTTCTGTTCTGAATTGGTGTTTGGGGACATAAAAACACCCCAAACAAATAGCCACTGAATACATTTTGTGGTAGTTGAGGAAGATTTATCTGTACATATTGGGATTTGAGCCAGTATTTTTCTTAATTATAAACATAAAGTGTGACTAGAATACATTCCCAAGATATTCCATAATCAAATGGGTGCAATGAGTTTGTGAGCTATGCAAGTAAATAAATTAAGTGTGATATAGGGGTCAAACTGAGCTGCTCATAAGGCAAACAGGGAAAGAGAAGTGAGGCATGGATATACTGGTGGGGCATGGATGTCCTAGTCTCTGACATTACCATTTCAGAATCTGATGTAATATTTCCAGAAAGAATTTTAGGGTTCTGTAGTGACTAAAATATAAGGTTTATGAAGAAACCTTTCACTTAGCACAAGGAGGCTTTCGTTAGGAATCTCATAAAAGTTGAATGGCAAAGACAGTAGATAAAAGACAAGGGCTCTCTCAGACCGTGCTGCTTCTCTGCTGCTCCATATGTGGCAATCACTGACACATAGCATCCTCTGTGTGCTAACTTCCTGACATTTCTGTATTATGCTTAGTTGTGCTTCCCTCTCACTAAATAGCTGCACAGTCATTTATTCATTCAATAAACATCTATCATCAGCCTTCTATATGCCACATACTGTGCAATGGGCTGAGGATAAAGATATAAAGAAGACACAGGCCTTGTTCTCCAGGAGTTCACAGCCTAGGAAGCTGGTTTATAGGAGTCTTTAGAAGGGCTACTGCTTGATGTTGCCTATTTCAGATAAAAATAGAAAATATGCTATTCCTTCTCTCTCTTTTCTCTCCTGTCTCCCTATGATGCCAGACTTCCAATCAGCAATAGTTATATTTCTAAGCTTCTATCACAGACTATTTCTATTTTTATTCTAGCCAAGGTAACCACCCTACTCAGTTCCTCTCTTCTTTCTTCCTTTCCCCTCCTAATCATTATCTCCTAAAGATAAAATTGTTTTCTTTACTGAAACAAGTAGACCATTGATTTCAAAGTTACTTTTTGCTTCCTACTGTTCATACACATTTCAAATATAAAGACTACATTTTATAGAATAGCATGATTTTCTAAATACTTTATAAACCATATTCGCCAATCAAATAGATCAGAGGGACCTGACTTTCTGAAAAAGATGTGTGGGCTTGTGTACTTTTACTTGATTAAAGCTAAGGAGTTAACTATCCCTGAAACTGATCACATTTAGAACAGTTTTAAAAGTTTTTACTATGGCTGCCTTGTATAAATGAAGGTTGAATTGACAAAAAAGAAATTCACATTCTAAAAGATTTGGAGACTTTCTCAAAGGCCATTGGGTCAAACCTAAAAAGGAGAGCACATACCATAGTCCACCCAACTTTCCACAGAGGAAAGCAAGGTGGATGAGCTGCTTCCCAAGGTGGTAGACATCTGTTCACTAAGTCTTAGGTCTGTAATTTGTAATTGGTAAGAATCACCACCTCTGTGCTGAGATTTCAACTGATAATTGCTGAATTGTATATTTCCTTTTGTTGTGTTCGAATCTGCTTCATGAAAGCACTTTTTAGCTTTCTGCTACATTATAGGAAAACAACTTTTAAAAATCCAACAGAAAATGTATTTTAAAAAGCAGGAGAGCCTAATATTTCCTTCTTTTGAGAGCCTGCACTCTTGTAAATTCTTCATTTACTCTTCTCGGTTCTAATGACCTATGACAAGATCCTGTTGTTTGAACACCCGGTCCTTAAGTGCAGACTGAATATCTACAATGACCCCCGTTAGGATCTAGCAAGTCTCCTTGGATCCTTTAAGCATTCAATTAGTGAAGATGTAATTCATTTCCAGTGTATCACTACCATTGTGTTTAATTAGTAAATATATCGAAAGCTTCCATTTAACAAACTGAAACAAAACCGCCTAAATTTTTCTTGTAAATTAGGTATTTGTAATTTGATAGTCTTTCAGCCTTTTCTGCTAATGGATCAATTTTCTTCTTTTGATGGTGTGACTTTTTCTCTACTCAGTAATCTAGAGGTGATGGATCAGTATTTCAACAACTATCACTGCTTTTTATATTTTATCCTCCAAAATGTGTCTTATGTGTTCCTTTTTAACAGAGGAGGAATTTAAAAAGTGTTAAGCATTCTATTCTTACTTGTACTCATACTCTGGAATTTTAACAACAACGCTCTTCCCTTTTAAAACTTGGAATTATAGATAGAATATTTAAAATATATTTATCATAACAATGTGCTATTGAAGCTTTTTAAAAGTACACAAATATTTCAAGCTTAAACAATGTGTCACCAAATTTAACTTTATAAAAAGATGCTTGGTAAAGTAAGCTGTAAGAAAAACACTTTTAAGTACACTTAGACAGAAGTTTTAATAGAATGCATATTGGAGAATTATGAAGAACAAAGAACATTAAAGACACACTAATTTTTTATTTTATTGAAAGTATAAATTGAGACTATTTATTGAAATAGAATCCTTAGATAATGGTACACCACTTATTGTGGTAAATTCAGGGAAAGGAGCACATAGAATGTGCTCTTAAATTTTTGAGTACTTCTTTTGGAGCAGTGACTCAAAATATTTGTCTTATCCAGGGTTCTCCAGAAAACAGCCCAAGGCAGAACTTTCCATGATAACACCTTGCTAGGAAGCATAATCCCATGGTGTCGATAGTGAGGGAAAAAGGATAGGGAGGCAGAGAAGGAGGAACAGTAAATATGAGGTGGCTCATTACCAAACTGGCATGACTTCATGGAAAAACACAGCCAGCTTGATAATGTGAATGAGAAAAGCTGTACAGAATCACAGCACTTTGGCACAGGCTAGCAGAATCTGGCTAGCAGAATCCAGCTAGCAGAATCTTAGGAGAGAAAAGGAATCTGTTAGCTTCCTCTCACTGTCCTTTCTTATACTTCTGGATTTTGCCACATGACCCCTCTGGACAGTCCCTGGAGAAGCCAGATCCTATATCCCTTGGCATGGCACTTCATCTGAGTATGGAAGAGTTGGAGAAGCCAGAATCCTGAGTTGGGATTGGGGTCTGGAACTGTGGCAGCTCCTTCCTCAATGGGTATAATAGAAGCTGGCACAGCCTACCCAAATCCTGAGAGGTGGCAGAGATAGCTGATAGTGCTAGAAGATAAGGCAACAAGTTTCCCCTAACAGCTGAGGGATCAGAAGGCAGGTAAGTCTGTGTAAATCTGGGAAAACACATAAATTGGGTCTCGTATAGTCCTCCCCTTGTAGCATTCAGATTTGCTCATACCATTTTGTGATACTTTAGAGTGGGGCCTCCATTTTTGTAAGAACAAGGTATTCTCACTTCACCCTCAAAAGGGAGGTGTAAATCCAACCAATCATAAATCATCTTTTAAGATGGTGGCCTATTGCAATCTTTGAAAAACAACAATTTCTAAGTCAGACTACAGTGCCCTCTGTTGTTGCTTATCCTGCTGTTATATCTGATATTTAGCATCTTTCTTAAGGGTTTCTTAAAGGTCTGAGTTCCAAACTGCATTCCTTTGTTAGGATGTGGTTGCTGCTTTCCCACTGACAGTTGTCACTGAGCATGAAAGTATTAAGAGAACACAGTGAATTCCCTAGATCTTAGACACTCTCCTCCCTGCCCCATTGTGTTATAATCCTAGCTTGCAATTGTAATTAGGGTTGATTCACTAACAAAGTGCTATAACACCTTTTTTTTTCCTGCCCTGCTTGTCCACTGACATGAAGAGTTCAATGTGGCCAGCTGGTTGTCACAGCTTACAAATCAGTGGACACAATATATCCTATGGGAGAAGTGGTAACTACTGCATTCGTGGGCCCAGGATTTTTTTTTTTTCGAGACAGAGTCTCACTCTGTTGTCCAGGCTGGAGTGCAGTGGCGCAATCTTGGCTCACTGTAATCTCCACCTCCAGGTTCAAGCGATTCTCCTGCCTCAACCTCCTGAGTAGCTGGGACTATAGGCATGTGCCACCACACACGGCTAATTTTTTGTATTTTGAATAGAGATGCGGTTTCACTGTATTAGCCAGGATGGTCTCGATCTCCTTAGCTCGTGATCTGCCTGCCTCAGCCTCCCAAAGTGCTCGGATTATGGGTGTGAGCCACCATGCCTGGCCAGGCCCAGGATTTTTAACCTCCAGATCTTATGTTTTTAGTTTGTGAAAGCATACATTTAGTTTGTGAAAGCATAGTTTGTGTAAGTGGGTCACTGAGAGTGGTGGTGCAGAGTGTCACCTAATTCCCAAGCATTCCAACTGTTGAGAAAGTGTACCATATGTTGATCCTTGTTTAAATGCAGGTATTACATCCTGAAAGACAGTGCTACAATCCTGAGATGGCTCCGCCCCAAGCTGGTACTCTAGTTGAGCTTTTTAGAGACTATCTCACTTTTATCAGGCAATACTTCTAGCAATGCTCTCATACTCCTGTACCCATTGCCTTACACACACACACACACACACACACACACACACACACACACACACATTCTTGTGGTCTGAAGATATGTTGTCGGGATGCCATGTTGAAGAATCAGGCATTCTGTGAACACATTGGATGCTAGTGCTGGTGGGAGCTGGATTCCATCACTCAATGATGTTTCAACTGAGTCCAGAAATGGCTAGAGGAGCACAATCCTCTTTGTTTCCACCTGGGTAGAGTGTGAGGGTAGGAGATGCTGTAGCTCTTGCTGCACTGGGCACATGGAGGACTACCTGGAGCCTGCTCCTCTTTTGGGGAAAACTGAGACAATGCTAAGAGGTTAGGCAATGGTGGTAGGGTTTGAAGCTCTACCTTGAGCGTGTGGCAGAAGACCCAGGAGGACTGCAGAGTCAAGCAAATTTGTGGGGTGGGAGGACACAGAAATTGCATTTAATATACATTCTAAAAACGTTTTCACTAATTATAATCCTATGTAACTGTGTGAAGTGGGCAAGAGTCAAGTACATACGTGTCTTTGGTTGCAGACTCCTCAGCAGAAGCAGCATGAAATCTAAGTAAGATTGGTAGCAGGTTGTAGAGCCAAATTCTTTCATCTCCTCCTTATTCCTATTTCCCAAGAATGGTAGTGTGGTTTGGTGGTACACTGGGAAGCACATAAGCTTAGGTATTAGGAAATCTGGTTCTAGTCTAAAACGTATCATGAGTTAGCCATGTGACCTTGCACACTTCTCTTCATCACTTTTGGCTTTCGAGTCTTGACATAATATGATGAATAGCTAAGTTCTTTCAGTTCCAAATCTTATGAGCTGTCACTAAAATCATATCGTATTGGCAAGAAATGCCCTCTTTAGGCTTATTATTGGCTTCAGGCTGGTTTCTACGTATTGAAGGAATTAATGCAAGGTGAAGAAGGCATTTTGTGGTGGAATGCCAATTGGACCTTACAAGTGGAAAGATGGAAACATATTAAGGGCAGACGGAGGTAAACAATAAAAAAAATAAATCTAATGGAATGAATACTATTAATACTTTGCTACCTGAAGCTGATAAGTAAGAACATATTAAAGGAGCAATATTTAAAAGCAACAAAAGCTAGGCTCAACCTAGTATGTTTTCAATACCACTTATTCTCGCTCTTTTTTAATTAACTGTGATAAAGCAATAATTCTGGAATTACTTTTCTTACGAGCTGGAATGTTCAGGGGTCACTTGCAATGGGCACCTCTGCCATTGTTTGGCAGCTGAGTACCATAGCCTAGAATCCCCGCAGCCTTTCTCCCTGAACTGCTGCCTCATTATGAAGGAAGCTGTCACTTCAACCCTCAGGTTCTGTTCTTTGAAACAGCCACTGATGGGACAGAATAGGTTTTGTTCATTACTCATTACCTATTTATGTTGAGGGGAGTCTTTAAATTATCCTTTAACTTCTCATTATCATTTAATATTTCCTACTTCCAAGTTAAGTCAGGCTAGAAAGATGGAGAAAAATTATGCAGGGGCTCTCTCATCTCTTTCTTTTGCTAAAATTCCTTGAGTTCGTCTTCCAAGCAGAGAGAGATACAGGAATGATGAAATAACTGGCCTAAAGTTGTTAGAGTCATTCTCTCCTTGGTTGGTTTTCACTGTTTAAGCTTCTAGGCTTCCCAGTTTTTAGTGAAACAGATTCTTTAACATTAAGCCAGATTGTTACTCCTGCTAAACTATGAAACTTTTTGATTTTTAATACTTTATACCCATTCTCACAACTCTCAGCCGTTTTGCACTTCTGATCCACTGAATTTTTAACATTTAAGTAAACATATTTTAATGTTCCTTTCTTTTTCTCTGATTCCTTTCTAATCAAAATGTATTCCTGGTTTCTGGGTATAACTTACTCTAGGAAATATGTATGTGTGTACATTTATAACATACATATTGGTATATACATGTATACAATATACATGTATAATTATTAGACTATTTTCATATATAAATAAGATATACATATATATATACACATATATGCATATATATATATTTTACTTAATTGAACTGTCTTTGTATCTAAAAGGGTTTTGAGTATTCAAGTTGAGCACTGTGGTGTGATACCTAGATCTCTCTCAAGAAAGAGCAAGACATTCTAATAATGAGAATGTTATTGACATTTAAATTACAGAGATATTCTCTAAGATTTACTCATAGTACATATTTTTCCTTAGAGCCTCCTGAATCAGTCTTCCTCTTAGTGATTTTATACTTAAAAAAAATTATTTACAGAATTCTAGTACCTCTATGCCTACTACTACAATCTAGCATTTATTAAGCACTTCTCATGTGCTAGAATCTGTTCAAAGTACTTTATATACATCCACCAATTTAAGATCTACAACCACACTATTGGGTAGGTATCATCAGTATCTCTAGTTTTGTGGATGAGGAAACTGGAGCTCAGGCATATTAGAAAACTTTTTCAAGGTCACATGGTCAAACATAGTAAGGCTGGAAATAGATCCTAGGAGATGTGATTCCAAGTACATGTTTTTAACTATATCACATTCTTCCTGTCAATACTAAAGGATGGAATTATATTCCAACAAAAAGTTTTATAGGTGTTTTTGGGTGGTGGAGGGATGAGAGTTGTATACTATAATTAGATATACTATAGTGTATACTAGAGTCAGGTAGATACATTCTTAGAAATGTGCTGGTAGACAGTTACCTTGTTATGCAAAAATCATGGAGTGTATTTACACAAACCTAGATGGTACAGCCTACTACACCCTAGGCTATCTGGTATAGCCTAGTGCTCCTAGTCTACAAATCTGTGTAGAATATTACTGTACTGAATACTGTAGGTGATTGTAATACAATGGGAAGTATTTGTGTGTCTAAATATATCAAGATAAAAGATGGAAACTTAGATAGGGACTTTATCATGAATGACACTTTCAGGAAAACTGCAAGTTGCTATGCATAGGTCAGTGAGTGAGTAGTAAGTAAATGTGAAGGCCTAGGACATTACTGTGTACTAATGTAGACTTTGTAAACACTGTGTACTTAGGCTATACTACATTTATATATTTTTTTCCTTTTTTCACTAATAAACAGCCTACTGTAACTTTTCTGCTTTGTGAACTTTTACCTTTTTAACTTTTTGACTCTTGTATTATACTTAGCTTAAAACATGAACATATTGTATATCTTAGACAAAAATATTTTTCTTTATATTTTTATTATGTAAACTTTTTTCTATTTAATTTTTCCATTTGATTTATTTTTGACTTGTTAGACAACTTTTGTTAAAAACTAAGACACAAACACACACATTAGCCTACACAGGGTCAGGATCACCAGTATCACTCATTGTCTCCCAGTTCCACATTTTGTTCCACTGGAAGGTCTTTAGAGGCAACAATATGCATGAAACTGTCATCTCCTGTGATAACAATGCCTTCTCGAATACCTCTTACCTGAGGTGTTTTTGCAATTAACTTTTTTTTTTTTAAATAAGTAGAAGAGGCACACTCTAGAATAATGATAAAAGGTACGGTAAACAAATAAACTGGTAATATATACATAATAAAGTATTGTGTACTGTACATAATGGTGTGGGCTATAATCTTACATAACTGGTAGTGCAGTAGTTTTGTTTATACCAGCATCACCACAAACACATAAACAATGCATGTGCTGTGACATTATGAGGGCTACTACGTCACTAGGCAATAGGGATTTTTCAATTCTTTTATAATCTTACGGGACCACCATCATATATGCAGTCCATCACACAACTGTATTTTGGTTTATCTATGATTCTGATTTACTTCATTAATAGGAAAAATAAGAACTAATTAAACCAGACACAGAAAGGAAAGCTATGTAATTATTGGAACACTCAGATAATATGCTACATATTTAGAAGAGATAACTGCTAGGAAAAAAATGTGTTGAAAATTTTACATTTATCTGTAAATAGCTGCAAAGTTGTCATTTGTGTGAGTGCATGTGTATGTATTTGTGGTATGTATGTGTTTTACAGAACTAGAAGTGCCAAAATTTCATTTCTCCATGACTAGCTTTTTAGAAAAGCTAGAAATGTGGAATCAGTCTCTTTAAAACAAATAAAAAGAGCACTATAAGTAGTTTTAAGTACCTTATATTTCAAAAACATTAGGTTCAAATCCCCAACTTATATGATATTTTTATTAAAAATGTCTCAATGCTTTGTTTTCATGGTCAAATGGATGATAAACATTCAAGATTTATTTTCATCCCAGATTCTTTCTATTTAAGAAAAATCTTTTTAAAGAAATTTAAAGAATGTTTGCAGTAGAATAGATTCTGATTGCTTTGTCCCTATCTGTCCTTTTAAAACATAACTTTGAAAAGCAGATGGTTAGATGCAGCGACATAGGGTTTAGTTCATTCCTTTGTCATTACTCATAGCTTGAAATTTAGAAAACCTATATTCAGGAAAGGAAGGAGATAATCAGTTCATAGTAAGTTTTATTTCACATTTCCACCTGCATGTGAGTAGGAGTAGCCATGTCTTTATTCTGTTGCGATGCATTTTACATCTATTCTAGGCATATGTAATGTTTTGGATCAGGTTGTTGGCCTGCCCTCAAACTCCTGCATACTTCTCCAGCTGCTTTGACTTCAGAGAAGCTCAATAAGCTATAATTTTAAAAAATGGAAATGAGGGAATGGTTTAAAGTATTTACCATTTCTACTAGGTTTGTCAGTCAATTATATTTATTCTAAAACCATTCTGTGCAAAGAGATTTTCTTGGTGGTAAAGGATGTTGACGAGGGGAAGTGGATAATGGCATCTTCTTTTTTTTTAATTTATTTTTATTTTTTATTAATTGTGAGAGAATCCAGAAAGATGGAATCCAGGAGAGGAAAGCAGCTTCCACAATGAGCGGAAGGGAATAGAGAGAGATGGAGTTTAGAAAGGGAAGACAGGCTTCTATGAAGGGAGTGTTTGTGGAAGGGGACTCCAGAGGGAACATCCAGGATAGAGAAAAACAGCTTCCACCAGCACGAGAGTGTTCGTGGAAGGGGATCCAAACATGGGAGTCCCGGATAATGGTATTTTCGTTGAATATTATTGCATACAGAATATGCAATGGAATCTGCTATTGTGGTATCCTTTTTAGATCAGGTGGAAGAGAGATAGTAAATATCAGCTTTTGATAATATTGATCAAATCTCACTTCTCTGAATTTTTTTCCAATTAAGAAACAGAAATGACACATTCATTCTTGACTCAATGCTTCTCACACATAAAAAGAAAAAAAGCAAAATGAAAAACAAAATGTAAGACAGAAATCCATGTTATTGCAAGTATTTTTTGTTGCAGTTTTTGAATTTGGTGTGACCATGTCCTTTGGCTTATTGTATAATTATGAGACTATTTTCACATTCCTTCATATGTATTTATTTTAATTTGTTTTTGTCTTAAAAAATATTACAAACTCCTGCAATGAGGAACTAGATTTTTTTCTTCTTCTTTTTAATACGTTGTCTTCCATCTAGCATAAATACTATTTTAAAATAATAAATTTGGGATATAATACTTATACAATCTAGAGATTTAAAAATTTGTTTGAGTAATTCTTACCAACTTTAAACATTATTTATAGAGTCCTTTAGTTCAAGATAGCATGCTAAATAACCACTTTCATCTCTCCTTTTCTCCAAAGTATTACGCAAATGACATAAAGTAAATAGCAAAAGAATGAAGTCATAACTGTGCTGCAAAAAAAGACAGAGAAACATCAACAAGTCAGGGATGTTAAGGACCTCATGGAAGATACAAAGCAGATAGGTTGGAATTGATAGGGAAACTGGAGAGACCAACAATGAAAATGAAAGTTATGAATAGTTTTTTCTAAGTGAGCCCCAGGAGATTCTAAGATAGAATCAGTAATTACAAAAAGAGAAACGGGGCCATCAATAACTAGAATAATTAATTGCCTTCTGTATAGCTGAATCTTTCCCATTTATTTTTTCTGTATTTTCTTCTTTTATTTCATTTAATAAAAATCTGTTGATGATCTATTATGTACTAAGCACTTTTAGTTTTAAAACATGCTAAATTTTCAAGTGTTTTCAAGACATCTGGTAGGACTCTCTTGATATTTCTTTTCAAATATTGTTCTTTTCCCCAGTCTTTCACATTTTTCTAGTTGATGTGTTTGTCTTTTTGTGCCATTGTAATAGAATACCTGAGACTAGGTAATTTAGAATGAACAAAATTTATTGGCTCACAGTTCTGGAGTCTGGGAAGTCCAGCATCAAGATGCTGGGATCTTGTGAGGACATTCTTCCTGTGTCATCTCAAAGTGGAAGGTGATAGGGTGAGACAGGTCAAGAGGAGGTCAAACTCACCCTTTTATAACAGCACCAATTCCACCAATGAGGGTGGATCCATCATGGCCTAATCACCTGTTAAAGGTCTCACCTTTTAATATTGTTAAAATAGCAGTTAAATTTCAACATGAGTTTTAGAAAGGGCATACATTCAAACCACAGCAGTTGGTTTCATCATTCTCCCAGATTTCTAAGACAATCATCTAAGAGTTATCCTTGATTCTGCTTCTGTTTTCACAAGGCCTTCAGTTTAACCTTCAAAATATATCTAGGTCTGACTATTGACCATGTCTATCTCCCATTTTAGACTGGATCACTGCAGTATCTTTCTAACTGGAATTCTTGTTTTACCATCTATTTTCCAAACAGTCACAGTGCTTTAAAAATGTCTATCAGGACCGGGTGTGGTGGCTCATGCCTGTAATCCCAGCACATTAGGAGGCCGAGGCAGGTGGATCACCTGTAGTCAGGAGTTTGAGACCAGCCTTGCCAAAATGGCGAAATCCTGTCTCTATTAAAAATGCAAAAATTAGCCAGGTGTGGTGGCACATGCCTGTAATCCCAGTTACTCCAGAGGCTAAGACAGTAGAATCGCTTGAATCTGGGAGGCAGAGGTCACAGTGAGCTGAGATTGTGCCACTGCATTCTAGCCTGGAATGACATAATAAAAGACAGACCAAGACTCTGTCTCAAAAACAATCAATCAGTTGATCAATCAGTCAGTCAGATCCTTTAACTTCACAACTCAACTGGTGATCCATCACACTTACCAGAGTCTCCCAGATCATAGGATACAATATTTCATCTCCCAGATGAAATAGTATACAATAAGAAAAAAAAGACAGCTGAATATATCTAAGAAAAGTAAAGAAACTCTTCAGAAGATCTAAATGCATAAGTGTTTCTTTTAAGAGGAAGGAAAATATTTAACTTCAGTTCTAGTCACACTATTTACTATTATAAATAGTCAAAAGTTAATGTCTTACAATGGTGAATCAAGAATTTGAGGATTCAGTTCATTATTTAAACTTAAAAAGGCTACCATTAGAACAACTACATGTAATAATATAACTAAATAAAATGAGGAAGTGGATACAACATACTCAAAGTAGTCCTCTTTCATAAAAGATATCAAAAAATACTATCAAAATTGATAAACTGAAAACAGTTCATTTATATTATTTAGAATTATAATAGCAGTCCCTAAAGATAAAAAACCACATACTTTGAAGTGATCATTTCTGGGAACTAGAACTCAGGGAGACAGTAAGGGAGATATTACATATATTCTACTGAGTAATTACTCCTTTAAAAATCATATTATTTTCATAATATTAAAGCTGATCTAAAAATACTTATATTAATAGTGAATTAGTTAAATAGATTGTAGTATATCCACATATTAGAATAGTATTCAACATTTGGTTTAAAAAATGTATGAGGGTAGTAACAAAGCAACTAGACATCTAAAACCTGTAATAGAACACCATATCAATTGGATTTAGTGTACAAATGTAGAAACAGAAGGTAACCCTCACAAAATACTTATATTTATCATAGAATTATTTAACTCAACAGATTATTTAATATAAAAATATGTAATCTGTGTAAATTAAATCTTCCCTTAACACTTTTTGGAAAGAGAGATAGTATAGACAGGAGGCCACAGTTCCTGTCTTATGTCAGTTTCTCTGGGAAACAGATCTGGAACAGAGATCTGAATGTAGGTAACTTGTATTGGGAGTCCTTTGGGGAACGCCTGTGAGGGAGAGAGGGCAGCCAGATTGGGCCATAGGAAAAACTGAGCTGTGATGCTGTTGCAAGACTTAGTTGACCTCATGCAGATCTCTGGGGCTGGGATGGACTCTCAGAGTTGTCATAAATGGAGGCAAGAGTATTGAGTCTTTGTACCCTCACATTGACCAGTCTGAATATAGTTGTCCCTGTGGAGGGTGTAAGTGTGACTGAAGGAAGTTTCTTTGGTTGAGGCCAATTCCTGTAGTGGGATTGAGCTATGAAGCATTGTTGGCAAACATTCGTGGCAGCTGGGGCAATGAGTGCCTTGGTCCTAAATGGGGAATCTGAGTGAGATACCATAGCTTTCCACTACAGTTGCCTCTAGGTGGTATCTGTGATTGTTCCTTAGTCACCGTGTAGTGTTCCTCCCCCAACTGGTGGCTGCCTAGATCATCACTGTGGATAGGATTCTGCACAAGGATCTCTTGTCAGAGCAAGGTCCAGAACTTATGGCCAGAGACTTAACCTTCCAGCATTGGAATAGTGGAAGAGCAACAGACAGTCCTGCAGAGGAAGCAGGTGTCACAAAGTAGGGTCAAAGCCCTAATATGTTGGTTCCAAATGTGCATAGTGAACATTTAAATCTGCCACATACAACTTCTTATCTGACTTTAAATTTTACAAATATGTAAATTAGATATTCTTTCTGGTCACAGGTAGTTCTTATAGTGCTGATAAATTGCTGATAAGTTGCCATTACTAGAACTTACTTTTAATCCATGCACATGAATTTTCAACAGTGGTAAGTATTATGAAGCTATGGAGGTAGTATATATGCCTAACTTATAAGGAAACATTTTTTCCCAAAAATTATTCCTCAGAAAAGATACAATTAATTTATGTCTGAGACCTCTTAAAATCATATTACAGGATGTTATCTCAATTATCCTGTTTAAAGCAAGAAATACTATTTGGAGAATGTAGCTTTCAATAATTTTAATCAATGCCATTTATGCTGTCTTGTCAAGCTCAGCTGATGTAATTTATAAAATAGTTTTGAAGAAGTTTAAGTAGTAGAGAAGTAGAAATGGAGTTACTTATTTATTCCTGTGTATATACATTCACAAATAAAAGTGTTTGAAACTGTTTATAAATTTTAAAAATACCAATTTTAAAAGCAGTGAAATAAGTAAATATGTTATGGAAAATAGAAATAAATATCTACTGCAGTGATTCTCAAACTTCAATGTCCATCAGAAGCATCTGGAAGGTTTGTTAAAATACAGATTTGGCCCCACTCTCAAAGTTTCTAATTCATAGGTCAGATAAATGCCAGGCCTGACATTTTGCATTTTTGGTAAGTTTCCAGGTGAGGCTGATGCTGCTGGCTCAGAATCACATTTCAATAACTGCTGATCCATTAGATAAATGGAAATAATTCTCATAATAAAAATTGTTCTAGTAGTTTATGAATGAATTCTTATGGTTTGGAATACATTGACTGTAATGGCATTTCCAACAATTAGATGGAGTTGTAGATAAAACACTTCAAAAAGTTAAGTTTTGAGACTCCAAAACTAGCTCTAATGATTACAAATACTTATGTTCAACACACATCTGAAATGTTTCAGTTTCATGAAATTGGAGAGTGGGAACAAAGTGGTATTTCATTTAATGTTTCCTTTAAAGAGTGTATCATTCCAAAATGATATTGCAGACATTGGCTATTTTATATACATTTCTAAATGTTTGTATACTAAATCTGGTCACCTTACAAAAATATTGGATCCACTTATGGGGAGAGTTAAAATTTACCTTATAGTTGTAGTAAACTACTTCTTGATATACACATGGTATTATAAAATAAAATAAGTAAATACAAAGCAATAAGTATAAAGCAGTAAGTTTCATATTATTTATATAATAATAAATTCATGTATCTTTGTGTTTGAGTTCAAAGAAGTATGCTGGTTTGTAACATGGACAAAGTTCTGAAGAAATACACTCAAATTTTAAGATTGAGGAGTGACAGATGGGAAGGTTTTCCACACGCTTTCATACTATCTACATTTCTAGATTGACTATTTCATGATAAGTTGTACTACTTTTATAATTTAAATCAATTTTGAAGTGGCAATCAAGATTTATTTAAATAGAGGCAAATGGAACATGCTTCTAAAACTAAAAGCAATAAAAATTACAGATCCTTTTTGGCACGGAGATGTCGAAGAATGTAGAGATAACTAGTTGTGGAGGAGGGCATTAAATAATTCACCCTAGGACAGGGGAATTATTGTGATCTTCAGCAAAGTTGAAGATCACATCTCACTGGGATGCCACATCTCAGTGGCATCTGTATATAGCATGTGTCCTACTTTGGCGTAAAAGGATTTCAGGAGAGTTCAGTGCAGGAGGAATGAAAAATGGAAGTTTCCCTCAGCTGATGTGTGGTAGGAATTGCCCAAACCACGAATGCAGTCTGAATTTCTGGCACAGACAGAAGGATAAGAAATCAAGGCAGAAGTTCTTAATTCTAGTTTCAAGAACTTCCTGAAACGACATGCAGTTATTTTATGTGTATTTGCATATGGAAATTTGGGTCAGGGCTCAAATCAAATGTTAAAAGGGTCACTAATGCAATAAAAGTTAGGAATCTCTTTATTAATTTGGCTTAAGACTCTGTCCAAAAGCATCAGTGTCTTTCTTTGTAATTCTCCTCTTAAGGAATATTTCCTGTAATAAATCTTAAAAATGCTCTTTAAATCATTTTTCATATTTTTTTATTGTTTTGAATTTGAAAGAAGTCCAGAACTAATTTTTTGATTAAATTTATATAGCTCTTCTTGGCCTAGGTTTTATAATACAGTTGTCTCCTACCCTTTATTATTTCTTTTTCCTCTGATTTACTTTAATGGCTTTAGTATATATTTGTCTATTTCTCTAAGCTCCTTTAAATTATTTCTGAAATTAGTTGGCATACAGACAATAAAATAAGTGTTGATTATACTAGACACGAGTGAAGATCAGATCCTTCATAAACATTTTACAGTTTTACTTTATAGTTTTGTGTAGAATATGCTATTGCATGTATGCATAATAACTAAAGATTATTAAGTCTGAAAGGGATTGTAGAGAGAACTTGGTGATGTCTTCTTATTGTAGACCTTCATTCTTAGTCCAGTGATCTAAAGAGAGGGTTACAGTATTCCCAGGCACAAAGTCACCTACTGTTTGAAGTAGGAGATGCAGTTATGGAAGTTGCCATCACCGTTCATGCAAATCTGTATTTAAATCTCAACAACCCCATCAATTCTCTGTGATTTAAGTCACCTGCTCATC
The DNA here is from genome assembly GCA_036589455.1 of Ateles fusciceps. Classification (NCBI taxonomy): domain Eukaryota; kingdom Metazoa; phylum Chordata; class Mammalia; order Primates; family Atelidae; genus Ateles; species Ateles fusciceps. The sequence goes on along the minus strand of JAZHEH010000065.1, from coordinate 30,629,366 downwards.
TGGATCTCAATTGCTTATAAAATTAAAGTTTGATGTCTATATATTAGGTAATGATTAATTAATTATCTAATTATTAATTTTATTGGGCCAAGATGTGGTCCTTTTCTTCATGTATAGCATGATACCATATTCTAACAATTCTGAGATTCCCATATTTTTCACATTTTACATATTTGAAATCAGAATGTGGCATATAATTGATGATATGTCATAGTTTAATGTCATAGTTCAGTTATCAGGTTTTTAAAAACTTTTTTAGTGGTATATAAAATAATCAGGTGTCTTACAATTGATAATGTCTTAGATTCAATCAAGTACCAGGAAGTTGATAAATAGAAAACAGAAAACCATAACCACCTAACTTCCCTATAAATCTTCTCTACTTTATTTCAGAAATAATAAGAGAAAGCTTATTTTTTTAATTGATGATTGCTTTTTATGGTACCAAAGAGGAGTAATTGCAACAATACAATGAATCATGAATGGCAACCAAAAGAAGTGTGGTCACCTAAGTGTAGCAAAAAGAAAATATCACTACATGTTAATTTATATCCCGTGAAGTTAAGCACATATGTCATCGTTTGAGTGATGTCATCCTCTCCAAAATTTATGCTGAAACTTAACCCTCAATGCAACAGTATTAAAGGTATGACCTTTTAGAGGTTATTGAGTTATAAGTGTTCCACCCTCATAAATAGGATTCACATTCTTGTAAACAGGTTCAAGGTTAAAAGGAGTGTTCTCTTGCCCTTCCTCCCTTCCATCATGTGAGGACATAGGGTTAGTCCCCTCTGGAGGATGCAGCGACAATTCACCATCTTGGACTGCAGAGAGCAATTTTCACCAAACATGAACAGGCCAGTGCCTTTATCATGGACTACCCAGCCTCCAGAACTGTAAGAAATAAATTTCTGCCTTTTATAAATTGCCCAATTTAAGGTATTTTGTTACAGCAGCAAAAACACACTAAGACAGCATACATCAGCTCAATTATATATTGAATATTATGAAAGACTAGTTTAAATTTCAGCTCTCTCTTCTTAAATACATTTTTAGCTTTCATTATTCTATGCTTGCAGTTCCTGTGGGTTAATGTAATTTTGGTTAGATTCTTGATTACTCCTTGGAACTATATCTGGATTTAGGATGTAAAAACAATAACTTTAATATTCCCAAGGAAACTGCTGAAATACGCTGTGTATATATAGGATCAGGGCTATCTTTTTCCTTCGTCTACCACTTGTCATCAATCTTTTGCAAGTAGTAAGTGAAAATGGAAGCTGTCATCGAGGCCTCAGCATTTGCTTTGGAGCCTTCAGGCAGCACATTTCTGTTCGCTTCTCTTAAGCACTCAGCTTCAGCCTGTTCTTTGTTGATAATCAGAACTTGACTTTATCTGCACCTGTCACTCCAGCCAGTACATAGATTTGCTCATTACACTTGTCTTCCACATCATTTAAAAGACCTAGCTTAAAAGACTTAGCTATGATTACAGATTGCTTTCAAAAATGCTTCCTTCTGGTAGTAGCCGTATGTCTTCCCATACATAAACATATGTAGGCATGAAGACTCTGTAGCAACAGAAAGAGTTCCCATAAAATGCTGAGAATGTATTTTGGTGTTAGTTCACCAATTCAAGGTATGATAATAGAGGTGCTGCTTAAATTTCAAGACGACCTTTATGTCCTTGTACCTAGGAACTGAGAACAGTCTGCTAAGTAATGCATGTGCAGCAGTAATTTGCACAAAGAGATTTATGAGAAATGTGCCCTCTGAGTTTTTTATTCTAATGATGAATGTGATCCAATCAAACCATTAAAATGACTTAAGTGCAGCCAAATGTCATTTGTTGCATGCCATGGTATTTTAAGAAAAAAATAGCCATTACAAACTCTTGAAAAGGTCTTAATTGCTTTATAACCTATGACAGCTCTGGATGACTAGTAATAGCCATTTGACTTTTGAGGAAATTATGAACTATGAAGGCCTAAATGTCATGTCTGCATAAGGACGTAAAAAGTGTTTATTCCTTTTTTGTTATATCTTATAATTATCTAGAAAAAATGGAAGTTGGAACTTGAAATAGCCTAATGGCTTGTTTTAGTCAGTAAGGTCTCCTGTATTATGACCTAATTTAGGACATTTTAGTTCAGTTATTTTTGACCAAATAAAGTGGTTTTAGATTTCTTATCTTCTGGATTAAAACAGCTTTTATTGAGGAAGAAAGACCCCAACCTACAAATTTGCTACTTCTAATTAAGTATATACATATATATATATATTTAAATTGCAGACTGTAGTATTTCATAGGTTAGAAAAGAGAACAGTAATAATAAAATCATGAAAAATGCAATCATCCCTCCATATCCATGGAGGATTGGTTCCAGGATACCCCACAAATAACCAAAATCTGAGGGTGGTCAAATCCCATATATAATATGACATAATATTTATATATAACTTATGGACATTCTCCTATATACTTTAAATCCTCTCTAGATTACTTATAATACCTAACAATGTAACTGCTAGAAAATAGTAGTTTTGGGGTATTTTTATTTATAGTATTATTAATTTTTAAATATTTCTGATCTTCAGTTGGTTGAATCTGTGGATGTAAAACCCACAGATACAGAGGGTGGGCTGCATTATGTAACAAAGTAGACCTTTACCATCTTACTAAATGACTGTAATTCAACTACAATTTAGTGAGTGGAAAGGAAGATTGATTTTATCATTTGTTTATTCAGTTTCAATAAATGTTTACTGAACCAGTACTATGTTTAAGATGTTAGAATGTGGTTTTTGGATGTTTGTGGTTAATAGTTTTTTTTTAAACTAAGTTACCATTTATATAATTATTTATGGCTCCTGATATTTTCCTAAGTTTTCTCTCAGATAGGTGGAGCTAAAGGTTGGTTGGGATTTTTTTTTTTCTTAGCCTGGTTATTTTTGTGAGCAATGAGCAGCATCAAGCAGCTGACAGAGGAAGGCACCTGTATTCAACAACGCTTAGTAAGGTCAGAAGATAAATGTAATACTTAATGCAGGAAAGCAGAGAAATAGCACAGCTGTGAAATTTTCAAAAGAGAGTAACTGACACTATCAGAGCGTATATGGCCCTGAAGCCTTGAAGTGTTATAGGTTCCAAAGTAAGCTTTTATCTTAGGTCTTGCACTATACTCGTCATTTTGTCAAGCAATTAAAATTTTTGTCACCATTATATTTAGGATTCTCACTGTTACAAAACTTTTTCTAAGTTGCAAACAAGTGCAAAATAAGAACATCAGGAGTGGGTCTGGTGGGGTTCAGGGGAGATAACATGTGTACCAGATCTGCTACCAAAGAATTGCCATAGACTTAAAACTTATGCTTTAAATTATGAAATATAAGTCATATTCTAACATACAAGTTGTTAAAAAGCATATTTCTCCATAATAGAAAACAAAAATAAAGAAAAGCATGAGTCATTTGGCATCCCTTTACTGATGATGCTTTTTCATCATGACAGTTGAAAGCTGGTTGATATCAGTCCTTCTCATTTGCTGATGTCACTCCTGCCTTTACTCTGGATTTCTTGATGCACACATTTCTTACTGCACATCAGTCATATGATATTTTGGACAAGGACTATTATGGTCTGAGTCTTTGAAGGTATTACTTTAACTACTTCAGATTGATGCCATAATAATGTCTAGAACATTTTCTAGCATGTTGAAATTATCCATGTTTGTTGACCCAGTGAAAAAAGATTCTCTTTTTTCTCTCTGGAAAAATTCCAGGGACTCTGCCTGCCTCTCCTAAAGCCCCAGGCATTCATTCTCCCCTCTGCTGTCTGTATTTTTCCCTTTGACTATTTCTCTTCTCTCCTACTTTGGAATTCTCTTGAGAATTGTAGATGTGATACAAGTGATCAGTGTCCCAAGAATGGGAAAGGGTGTTTTAGGCCTCTGGATAATTAAACATAGATGGCACTCTGCCCTTTGTTTTATTTAGCCTGGGACTCTACTGTTTGTTTTTTCTTTTTTTTTAAATTTCTTTAACGATGTAAACTGTTGTTTCAATAATTAATTTTATCTAGTTTCAAAAAAAGTATTTTGTCTTGATCATTGAGATATAGGCAAATGAAACAGCTGAGTTCAGTTTCATTTCTTGGATTAAATGCAAAATTTGTTAAATTCATTCATAATTACAGAAATTTATTTTTTCTCGCTAATACTAACATCAAGGGTAGATTTTATAGCTAGTGAAATATTTAGCTTAAAAGGTTTAGTTTTACTATGAATATTATCTAAAGTGATAGCAAAAACGTCTTCCATTAATATGAATGTTTTCACTGCTGTATTAATAAGGTTACTTATTTTTACATGTTCTGCCAGAGCAAAACAAAAAATATGAATTAAAAAATTTCCATAGAGTCTAAACATATATCTCATTATAGTAAGATCATATTTTCACTAGACTATATCTCATGATCGAGGGGGTGCTATTATAGAATCTCAGAAAGCATTTTTTTGCTACGTTATTTAGAAGCAGCATGTTATTGGATATCTTATTAAATAATTCCAGTAATATGTAGCAATTCATTAAAAATATGGAATATGTACAAGATAGAATCCAAGTACCTCATAGTGCAAAATATGCTATAAAATGTTCTGCCCACTAGAAAAAATTATAAATGAAGAAAACAAGTATTACTGGGAAAGAGAAGGGGCTTATATGTTTCTTCCTCTTCTCTCTCCCTTTCATCTACCAATAGGCAGAGTGTATCATATGAAAGTTCACATCCCTAGAATGTGAGCTCCACAGCTGCCTGCATTTTCATCAATTAGAGATTCATTTGTTTAACGAGTACAATACCTCTGGGAAATTGCCACCTGGAAGATTTTATCTTTCTAGTTTATAAACCAAAGGCACCTGCTTCAAACATTGCAGAATCCAGATAGAATATAATTAAAGTTTTAAGCTAAAGGAAGCAACTGGGGAGGAATTCCTGACCTTAGCACTATCAAGAGTCTCTCTGAATTTTGGCCTTTAGCTCTTGCTTACATGTTCAACTTTATCAGCTCAACAGGTAGAATTTAATTATATGAAATCCCAGGTCTGAGTGTATTCCTTTTAATAAAAGAGAGGCACTTTTAATCCCTTCAAAGTATATACTATTGACTTACTGAACATTCTGCCCAAAATGTACGCCATTCTTTTGCCTAATATGTTACAGGCCTGAATCTATTGGTCAGTATTCCACTTGAGATGCATGGTTGTGATGGTAGTGATGGGTTGTCAATGCCTGTGATGTTTCCATACTGTGTTGGTTGAGATTGCTATGATTCCTGCCTTCAGAGCTTACAGTCTAGCAGGGAGATTATACATGAAATGTCTCATTACATAAGTGTTTATTATTATTATTTATTTTTTTGAGAAGGAGTCTCACTCTGTTGCTTAGGCTGGAGTGCAGTGGCACGATCTCGGCTCACTGCAACCTCCACCTCCCAGGTTCAAGCAATTCTCCTGTCTCAGCCTTCGGAGTAGCTGGGATTGCAGGTTCGTGCCACCACACACAGCTAATTTTTAGCAGAGACAGGGTTTTGCCATGTTTGTCAGGCTGGTCTCCAACTCCTGACCTTGTGATCCACCCACCATGGCCTCCCAAAGTGCTGGGATTATAGGCATGAGCCACCATGCCCAACCTACATAAATGTTTACTACTGTGGTATAAAGAACTGTGATGCAGAGAGTATGGACCCATTAACTGACTTAGTTATTCCATCTAAACAGTTTAAAATTACTTGCCCTGCTTACTTCAAAGAGATGAGACGGACTTCTATTCAGGTTTATGTATGCTTGTAAGGAGTTTCAATGTCCCATTCTCTTCTTTTAATATTGCTGCACTCAGGGTATATTGAGAAAGTATTATATAAATACTAATTCAGTGCTGCTCAACATCTATCAACACGCTTGTTGAGAGAAATTTAAGGAAGACTGACTTTAAAAATATGCTATTTATCCTCCTTCAGGTACTCTGTCCCTGGATAAAACCAGTGCAATAGGAAGTTGTCTGTGTGAACTCTATTTTATTGCTCCTATACCCTGTGGAGTTTGTATTGACTTGCACTTTGACACAATGACATTAACTTAGGTTGAAGGATGCTGCAGGAAGCAGCCTGATGAAATGCATTGCTGCACCTACTGTAAGGGTGTTGTGCATTACATTTGCACCTTGTTCTCCAAGAGAACCTACGGAGAAACTTTCTTCAGGGGTCAACACACAAGTTTATGTGTTTTTTCCTTAGCAACCAGTTTGTGTTTATCTTATGGTCTATGTGAATTAAGTAACTAATGCTGTTTTCTGGATGCTACAAAGTAAAATAAAGTTTATGGCTCATGTCCAGCAAGTATATAATATATTAATGCATGCATCAAAAATTAACCCCTCTCCTTTTTGTCTTTATCTTCCCCTTATTTCATTTCTCCCATCTAAATTTGCCTTATCTTGCTGTATGGTACATATTAAGGCACTTAAAACATTTCTGTAACAAATAGGGGTATAAAATATAAATCTTGTGAATAACTAAGCAATTGGCCTGGCAGAATTTATTGAAAAACTTTTATTTTGCACGAATCCATGATGTCTTTTTCACATATTTAATTCTTTACATATACTAAGCTCTGTTTTGGGGGGGACAGTTTCTTTTCTTTCTTTTCTTTTTTTTTTTTTCTGCTCATTCATAATAACACATTGACTTGGAAACTCCACTGCCTGACATTCATCCTAAGAAAATAATTAAGGATGTTCACAAAGATTTGACTACATAATACTTATTGTGTCACTTTTTTGTAGTAGTGAAAATTGGAAAACAAACTAAACATCTAAATATAGAAGATAAATTGAGCAAATTGAAGTACAGTAATATAATCTAATACTTATGTGATAAGATGTTGTAGTTTATTTATTGACATGTTCAAATTTATTAAGTGCAATAAAACAAAGAGTGTGTACATATGATTATATTTATGTAAATATGTATTTAAGTGAGATTCTTTGCTTAATTGCTTAAGGAGCATATAATGACTTTTCAGAAGTATCTAAAGCACAACACTAGAGCATCTTCCTACAAAGACTGGTAGAATGTTTTTCTCTCCTTGAGGCCTTTCTTCAGAGATATTTCCAAGAACACCTTTGGCTGCTTTCTCATGTCCAAAGTACCCATTCTGGTTTTCTTAAGCCATATTCCAAGAGGCAGAATTCAGAAGTTCTCCCTTGAGGCGGAATGACTGTACATTACTATTGAGTGCTAATTGCTCCAAAATAAGTCACCATACCCCTAGATTTCTAGCAAAACTAGAAGTGAGTATTGCTCTTGCAATTTATCAGCATGAAAAGTGTGTTTAGGGCTGAGGCTTTTGCTCTGGTCAGTGTCCGTTCTGCTGATACATATTTCTGCCTGGTGCAAGCAACTCCTTAGGGTGTGAGGGAAAAACGTTTTTTCTTTTGTATTTTCCTAAGCCAAAAATACTCAACACCGAGATTGCTTATACTCCAAACTTATGGTTGTTACCGTGTTCACTCATAGCCTTGCTTTCCAAGGCAAATCTATAGTGACTTAGTCCAGAGCATTTTCCAAGTTGTCACAGATGGACTTAGAATCAGCTAGTACTTAGTCCTGCTCCCAGATCCTCTCTCTCAGGAGAAATATTTCTTTCGGTGGAAATATCCACTTTCTTGTACACACACATATGCAGAAAAAGGTTTGAAATTGTGCATACCACAATAATATTGTTGCGTGATTTTTATAAATCTTAATTTTACTTGTCTATATTTAAATTTTTTTCTACATGATTATGTGTTACAAAATAAAGTCATTTAGTAGTCTGAGTCTTATGCACTTTTTATTAAAATTATAAAATCTTTTTGTTTTAGAAATTTGCAAACATACAGAAAATGGAGAGCATAATAGTGCAGAGTGAACTCATGTACCCATCACCCACAGACAACAATCAATACTTATTTTTATTTTTTTATTATTCACTAGTACCTGTAGCATTTTATTTTGCTGCAATATTTTTAAGGCAAATTTTAAATATTATGTCATTTTACTTATAAATACTTTCATACTCATTTCTCACTGCAAAGTCATTTTTAACATATTGTTGTGACATTGTCTTAACTAACTGAATTAATAAGCAACGCCTTTGTGTCCTCCCCAGTTTATATTCACATTTTCATGACTATCTCTCAATAATGTATTTTTTACACTTGGCTTATTCAACCCAGGAATCAAATGTGCTTTACATATTTTGTTTAATTTATATCTCTATGTCTCTCTTCTTCATGCTTTTAATTTATTGATTTATTAGAACACTGATCATTTGTCCTTTAGAATGTCCAGTATTTTGAAATTTGGTTGTTTCCTTCTTTGCATTGTTCAGTTTGTTTTAATTTTTTTATTCCATGTATTTCCAATAAACTAGTTGTTAGAATATAATTGTTTGATTATACTTAGGTTCTTTTTTAGGTTCTTTTAAGACAAAAATAATTCATAGTCATTGTTATAAATTGTTATTTTATTTCATTATTAGGAGATAATGCCTAACTGTTGGTGATGCTGGAGGTGGTCATTGAATGTATCTTGGCACTCTACATATATACTTATTTTTTACAAAATAAGTATATTTTATATCCCCAGTTACAAGTTTAACTATTTTCATTTTTAGTTCTTATGGTCATTATGTTTGGCCTTCCAATAAGATGCTTATACTCTTCTTTCCTGATTGTCGAACTCTTGAATATAATCTATCTAGGCATACTCCATCCAGGAGGTGAATAGCAAGGACTTGTTTACACTGCTTCTTCATCTTATGTTGCCCATCTTCCTAATATTGTTTTTATTGTTTTCAGTTTATCTGTTTCTTGTGTGTTACTGCAAAAATTTGTTTCACTTATTACCCTTGTTCTATGAATTTCAGCCAGAGCTGCTCATTCTCTACCTTGAAAAGTGAAGATATTAGCTTTTTATTGTTTCCTTTACCTGTCCTCCTTTACTTGGAGTTTCTTCGTTTTTCACCTTCCTTATCTGATGAGAAGAAATGCCATTTTCCTTGAAATGAACTAGCACTTGCTTCAGGTAGAAAGTGCATTGCCTCCAGTCAGCTGTGGAACACCACCATTAAGGCTGTAGAACAAGGTAAAGATGGCTGCTAAAGGAGGGCTGTCTCAGACATCTTCATGGACTGAACGCTCTCTGAAGAAGGGTCAACTTCAGATCTTGGCCTCACTCTCAGCCTGGGCTGTTTCTGAGGAGACCAGGGAATACTGTGTTGAAACTCAGATGCCTAGAGCATTTGGATGTCAGCAGAGTGAAGTTTTTGGTCACAGTTGCACTTATTTATTTCTATATATTTATCTTTCATTGCTATGGGTACAGTAGCAGTCTCTTCAGGAGTTTGATGCTAGTTAGCTATTCTGGGGGCTTGCTTAAAATTTAGTGGGAAAAAATAACAACTGATTTTTTTGAAGAAGTATTAGAAAGAAATGACAATTTTACCTCGTGGAGGTAGAGAACATCTTTCTAACAATACTGAAATCCAAGATGCCATGAAACTAAAATGTATTTCAGTCCTTAAGTAATGAAATATGGATAATAATATATAAAAATAATAAAACATGACAAATGGTTAAAATCCCTAATACTTAAAATTTTTCTCCCACATCATATGCAAAAGATGAATAACAAGCAGAAAAAAAACAACAAAAGATGAGATCAGAAAATACTCAATAGAAGAAATGCAAGTCCTAAAATTCTAAAATGCAGACATTTCTAGATACATGTAAAAATAATGTTTAAACTATTGCAAAATTGAATTAGAGATTAACATCTATCTAGAAAAATGAATAAAACAGCATACTTTTCTAATGTTAATTAACAACAAAAAATCATTACAATAAAAATGCACCTAAATATGACTCACCTTGGTAAGCATGTAGAAATAATTTATTGCTATACTAGCCTTTCCTATAAGGATGTATTCTGCTTTTCTGTGTTTTTGATAAAAGAAAGCCCATAATAATATTGACCAGAAAAATATTCATTGGAAAGGAAAAGAAAAAAAAAAGCAAGAAGAAGAAGAAAAAGGAAAATATAATCCTTAATGCTGTTTCTCTACACAGAATGTCCTTCTGATCTTCCTCATCTCGGTAAATTACTATAACATTTCCTGAACTAATAGTAATAATTAAATTGTGTTCTCACTTATCTTCTAAGTTTCAATTGATAATTGTGCTGGAAGCTCAGAAAAAAGATTATTGGTATATTCCACAGCAGAGACTGAAGAGAAAGTGTTTCTTAGTTGATATTAAATATATTGTTATATACACTAAAAATGCTTTTTTAGTCTGGAATGTTTACACATTAGAAGTGTATTGGATTTTGTTGGGCATCACAGCTTGGATGTGCTTGGAAAGAGATATCATTTCAGTTTGATATCTGGCCTGATTGCATTTGACTGAGGAACAGGTCATTGATTGATTGATAGATCAATTGCTAGATAAAGTGCCCAAGCTAATTGCCATTGCATTGTCAGCATTTTAACTGACTTTTGTTTTTCCTTTGCTTTTCCTCAATGTGCCTAAGTTTTTACAGTGGTAAGCATTTTATTTACACATATAGTAAAAAATTGATGTTCTAACTTCCTCTAACTGCCACACCCCACCTTGTCCTTTATAATTTTTTTTATACAGAATAACCATGAAAGATTCAAAAATATGGAGGTAAAATCAGGCAAGAAAATCATCCATGATATAGTTATAATACTGGAACTGAATCAGTACAGAAGTGGCTGAATTCTAACCAGGAAGGTCTCAGCTAATTCTCCTCTACCAATATCCAAAATGGAATTAAAAAAAAAAAATTCTCTATTTTGACTGATTTTTTTATTAAATCATCAGCTTGTGGGTAGAACATGAGTAAAATACCCATTCTTTTTATTTTTAGCATTTACCATATTTTGCAAGGATATACCCATTTATGTGTTCACAGGTGTAAAATCTCTCTCTTTTATTGTAAATGAATTCCATGATGGGAGGATTCAAGCCTGTTGTATGCACCCCTGAATTTATAATGCTTGACACGTAAAGGTGTTTATTAAATACTATCTATTGAAGAAATAAGAGAAAATTCTACTAGTGATTGTGTATGAAGGTTAGTGTCTGTTACCAGCTACTGAACGTCGTTTCTTAACTAATCCTTCCAATTTTGACCGCAGAGAAACTGACTTGGAGATATCAGAGGTCAAGGTTCTGCTAAACTTTCTGTCACTTCATTTTAATAGCTTGCTAGCAGGAGGAAGGTGGGTTCTTGCATCTGAATGAGAAGTAGAAAAAGAAAGACATTGGAATTTGGGGCAGCAAATTGGAATATGTTTAAACAAAATCTGTTGTATAAAAAAGATTATACTAAAAACAAGAAAAGGTTTTACATTTTTAGTATGTTGAAGAAGGCTATAGTAAAAAAAAGTAATAAAGCAACTATATGATTTGAAACTTATAAAAATATGTTGTCTATTATAGTTAAGAATATTTATTAGCAATAATTATTTTAATGTTTCCTAAGACATTCCAAGATATGGATGCACCATTCAGCTCAGAGAGTCAATATTCAGTTAATTTAGTTAAAAGTTAAATTTACCATTTAAAAAGTAGAACTAATGACCTTGAACATTATAAAGTGATTTTTGTTGGTTTGAAGATATGATAAGACCCCATTAATTCAGATTTGACATCATTTGGAATTTGTGATCATTTGCCAAGGCTGACATTTCCTTTTGCATTATCTTGAAAGTTTTAACTGAATAGATGAATAGCTTAAAGAAGATAGTATCTTTATAAAAGAGACAACACAATTTAGAAGGCTTTAGAACATTGTATGCAAATAAATGGTATTATTTATGAATTGATTTTTGCCTATTAAGGAAAGCTTAGAATAATTTGTTTTTACAAATATAGTTTTAGTTACTCTAGTATACATATAATAATTCCAAATAACTACTAAAGATAGTACACTGGAGATGCTTACTATTCATTTATTTACTAAGCAAGTATTTACTGAGGGGTAATCATGTACAAAGACAGACATCCCTCTTTAAGTGGAGTTTTTGGTCTGGTGCAATATTTTAGAAACTTATTTGATTGCACAGCTTTAATAGCAAAAATATTTAATAGCAAAAATAGCAAAAAACCATTGATATGTGCATATTTACCTATAAATTACATGGATGTACTATTTTACTAATATATGAAGCACATTAAAAAACTAATTCAAGAATAAATTATAACAGGGTGAAATAAAAGGAAACATGAATAAAAGTTTTAATAATGAAACTTCAGGTGTATTTCCTGGGTCTTCTGCTACCCACATAGGAAGCTCTGCCTAGTCAATGAGATAGATAGGCATTGAATCAGTAGACAGAAACATGTTTACATACTTATAAATATAATAAATTCTATAAAAAATGTAGTGATGAGAGAGGAAAAAAAGGAGAGAAAGAGAAAGGAGACTCAAATTATATAGTAAGATTGAAAAATCTTTCTGAGGAAATGCCATTTGAGCTGGCTGAATTAATCAAAAAAAGTAAGATAGGAAGAGCATTCCAGGAAGAGAGTACAACGTGCACAGAGTTCCTGTGGTAGGAAAGAGTTTGGTACATTTGAGGAGCTGAAAGAAGGCCCATGTGGCTGGAATATACTAAGAGGATCTGTGGCAAAGTATCTAGGTTGAAGAGTCAGGGAGGGCCTGTGCTAAGAAATTTGAATTTTTTTTTTTTCTGATTTAACTGACAGTCAATTGAAATATATACACACATATATATTTTTGTTGGTTTGTTTTTGTTTTTGTTTTTGTTTTTGTTTGTTTTTGTTTTGTTTTTTGAGACAGAGTCTAGCTCTGTTGCCCAGGCTGGAATGCAGTGGCTGCGATCTTAGCTCACTGCCACCTCCGCCTCCTGGGTTCAAGCTATTCTCCTGTCTGAGCCTCCTGAGTAGCTGGGATTACAGGTGCCTGCCGTAATGCTCAGCTAATTTTTTGTATTTTTAATAGAGACAGGGTTTCACTGTGTTAGCAAGGCTGGTCTCGAACTCCTGACCTCATGATCTGCCCGCCTCAGCCTCCCAAAGTGCTGGGATTATAAGTGTGAGCCACCGTGCCTGGCCAACAATTGAAAGATTTTAATCAGGGAATTGCCATAATCTGATTAACATTTTAGAAATACATATTGGTGACACTGAGGTTTTGACCTTGAGAAACTGAGTGGTTGGTGCTATACTTATTGAGATGGGAATGATTGGGGGGAGGAATATATTGGGGGAATGAAGTTATATTTTGGACATGTTATATTTGAGATGCATTTGTTAGGTTGTTGTTAGCTGCCATAGCAACTAAACCCTAAATTTCAATGGTTCACCAAAATAAAATGTTGGTTTCCCGATTAGTGGCTGGCTTTTGTCAATATATTGATTTAAGGATTCAAGTTATTTCCACCTTGAGTTTCCCCAGGCACTAAGGGAGCAAAGCACTCTGACCCCAGCGGGTAGAAGAGAAAAGAGAGTATGGAGAATGCACACTTGCTTTTTATTCTTGAAGCAGAATGATTCATATCTGTTCCATTTATATTTTATTGGGGGGGAAATCAGTTACATGGTCCCACCAAGATGCAAAAGGGTAACCACCATTTTACTCTCTACTTCTATGAGATCAACTTTTTAATATTCTACATGAGTGAGACATGCAGTGTTTGTCTTTCTGTGCCTGCATTAGTTCACTTTACGTAATTAGTTCACAAGGCAGTGAGGTAGAGGGTGGGAGGAGTTTGCGGAAATGTTGGCCAAAGAATATAAAATTTCAGTTAGGCAAGAAGAATAAGTTCAAGAGATCTTATTGTATAATATGTTGACTATAGTTAACAAAAATACATTGTGTTCTTGAAAAATGCTGAAAATGGATGTTAAATGTTCTCATTACAAAATTAATAATGAACTAATGCATATAACAATAGTGAGATTTAGTCATTCTACAATGTATATATACTTCAAAACACCATGTTGGACATGATAAACACATATAATTTTATCTGTCAATTTAAAAAATAATATGCAAAACAATCTAGGAAATATCATCCCCTCACAGCAAGAGTAGCCACTTTCCAGAAGAAAACTCAACTGGGAAAGAAGCTTTCATTTTTGATCAATGGTTATGCATTGCCACAGGCATCTATTAAATGGCCTACTACATGTATTAAGTAAAAAGTTGACTATACAAATGTGTATCTCAAAAGAGTGACCTACTCTGATTAAAGAAATGTAATTATCATCCATGTGTCTTTGTGGAAAGATTAGAAGCGATGTCTTACTAGAACCAAACCCCAGAGCACACTAACATTGGTGGTCAGATAAGGATTATATGATGAAAACTGAAAATGTCATCAGGGATGTAGAAGAAAATAATCAAGAGTTGATGGCATCATAGGAACTATCAGAATTTTTTCAGAAACATCTAAAATTCTCACTAGTTCAAGTTTTTATTGAATATTGCATTAATATTTTTCTGTCACAATTTGTCTAAATAGATATATTTTTCTACTTTTTACCTTTTTCTTTTTCTTTTTTTCGAGACAGAATCTTACTCTGTCGCCCAGGCTTCAGTGATCTGGTGTGATCTCTGATCACTGCAACCACTGCCTTCCAGGTTCAAGCAATTTTCTTGCCTCAGTCTCCCTAGTAGCTGAGATTACAGGTGTGAGCCACCACACCCGGCTATTATTTGTATTTTTAGTAGAGATGGGGTTTAGCCATTTTGCCTAGGCTGGTCTCAAACTCCTGGACTCAAGCAATCCACCTGCCTTGGACTCTCAAGGCGGCCCCCCAAAGGCTTGAGCCACTGAGCCTAGCCATAACATTTTATCTTTTAAAAAAAGCTTTAGCATTTATTGCAAAGCAATAAGCATGAAATTTTTAAATTTAAATTTTAAAATTAATAACATTTTAGTTTTTAGCATTATAAAGAATTCTCGATTTTAGGTTATAAATTTCTGCCCAAATTTATGAGATTTGGGGGGTAACAAGTCAATTCATAAGCTAATGTAATCCATAGCAACATACAGAAAAATTTAAAAAAAAACTTTATTAAACCATCACTTTAATTTAATTTTGTAAAATGGCAATTCTTTAATTTGTTAAAATATGGATTATGTTGAGATACATTTAGAGCAGAAGTTGGCAAACTCTGGCTTGTGGGTCAAATCCAGGCTGACACCTGTCTGTGTACAGCCTTCAAGGTAAGTATAATATTTACATTTTAAAATAGTTTTAAAAATCAAATGAATAATAATATTTTTGACACATAAAAATATGTAAAACTCCAACTTCAGTCTTAATAAATAAAATTTTATTTGGAACACAAATACCTCATTCTTTTATGTAACGTCCATAGCTGCTTTTATGTTACACCAACAGACTTAGCACTTGAGACAAAGCCCTGGAAAGTCTGAGATATTTACTATTTAGACCTTTATGGAAAAGAAAATGCCAACCCTTCATTTAGAGTATAGAAGGAAGACAACTGCCATTTAAGATGATATTTGCAATGGACTGAAAACAGAGACAAACACTGAACGAGCATTTAAAACGTTATTTTTTCATTTTTTCCCCCATTACTTTTCAGGTTATGAAGTCAGTTGAGAATTTAAAATATTCAGAGCACATTCACACTGTTAAAACTCAAATACATTTACTTATTAGAATAGTTTTATATATTTGAATTTATACTGGAATCATAGTTTTTTGTTAACCATCTTCAACGTACATTAGTTAAAGTTTTTAAGTCAGATTGTTGTAAATTTTTAAGTTAACTGTAACAGGTGTTTAATAGCAGTAGTGCTTTTCATACCACTTTGAAGCAATTATTATATAAAGTTGGCATATTTCATTCATTTAATTTCCTTTGCAATTTGCTGTTTTTGAAAATCTAAGTGCTTGAAGCAAATAAGGAAAATAAACTTTGTCTTGTATCTATTTTATTTAATATTTAGAACTGTGTGGTATGGTGATTAGGTTAGTTGAATATCTAGTCAGTTAAATAAACCAAGTATAAAATTGTTACGTTGTTAAACATAATAGACCAAGTACATTAAATGATAACTTTCCATATTGTAAATTCAGAAACTGTCTTAATTTTTATATTCTTCTTTCAATAGAACAGAAGTATTTTAGTTTGTATAATGCAACTGGTGGTTAGATTAAAATTTTCAAATTGAATCAATATCAATTTTTGACGAAACATTTGATCTGGTTTTCCATTTAGGTAGAATTCAAAATAATATCTGCCTATTTAAATTTCCCATAAATTTATGTTACTTTAAAGTATAATCCCAGGGATTTAGAAACTTGAATCTAATTATTACCTTCTAATTAAAAATCATTGCTACCCTGGCCATCATATATATTTTTCTCTTCCTAAATATTTTATTTCTCCCACTTCTTTATATCTCCATATTTTCTAGCATTGCTTCCATCCCTAAGTACTTGAGATAAGTATTTTTTTCAAAGTAGTGTGAAAGCACTATTTAAAATACCATACAACTGTAAAAGTATAAAGAAAATAAATCTCTGCATTCACACATTGTAATAAAAAAGGATAAACTTCTTTCATTTGTACATTGTAATAAAAAAGAATAAACTCCTTCAGGTATTGCCCAAAATATTATTTCCTTTGTAACTGTAGATTCAAATATTACATGAGAAATACATTTATGCTGGTAGAAGAAAACATAACTGGTCAAGAAATTAAAAACTTAATGTATATATAAGCTAAATATATATTTTCTTTTGTTAAAATTACACATATATGTAATTTTATCTAGCTCTATAGGTGGTAAAATACACAGAGTCAGTCTTCTTCAAAATATTGAATACAATTTTCCTGAGTGTGGGGATGAGATTATGGTATAGCCTTCTCCAAGGCCGATGAAAACATTTGTTTGTTGGAAGAACATACATAAGAGAGGATGTGGTTGAGAGACACTTTTAATCATGTCTAGGGTTCTCCAGGTGAACCAAAAAGAACATTAATCTTGAATGTTAGTATAATCATAACTCCTGGTTTGTCAAGCCCTAAGTCTTGTGACGAGTATTTGTTATCACTAATGACTTCTTTCTTTTCATCCTTGCCCTTTGTAAAGGATGTGAAGAATCTCACCCTACTTTTTTTTAACAAGTATTGCCCATTATTTTTCTTATTGTTTTGAGGTTTGAGATAGTTCCAACTCTACTTTTCTGATGCAGCTAAGATTTTGTGCTCACTGTTATGTTGCTGGCACTGAATAAGAAGATATACTGAGTATTTCTTAATTATGCATGAATATCTAGACAGCTTCAGGAATGTGCAAACAGTTTACAGTGGCATCATAAAGGTTGTCAATATTTACATATGACAAGATATATGTTTTTAGTTAAAGCAATTATAATTAACAATAAAAACAAAAAAAACTAGGAAAATAGTGAAAATTTATAAAAATGGAAACCGTCTCCATTGGAAAATAACAATATAGTCAAATAAGTAATTGATAACCCATCTGACAGTCAGTGGACACTCTCATTCTTCTGAGAGAATGTTTTCCGTCTCTCCAGGATTATCTTGCTCATGAACATTACTGTTTTGACTAGGTCAGATCTGTTCTTTCTCTTATAAAAACACCTTCTTGTCAAACAGACAAAAAAAAAAAAACAAACCAAAAAACCCACAACAACAACAACAACAATAACAACAAACCACCTCTCTCTGCGCAATTAAACTTCTTTTCTGCTTCCTTAAAGTATCAGCAAAGTACCCTTTCTTTCCTAGTAGACCTTTTTTTCCCTATATGTCTAGCTCTTGCATTTCACTAAGTAGCCTCATGCTCCTAGTCTTAGCCATATCTATATTCTTTGCCTATAAAATGCACAAAAATTAATATAACTTAGAAGAAACTAGATTTTAACAAAAATAGATATGTACTTACTGAATATAAAATAATTTGAGCTGATCCTCCAAGGAAGAAAATACCATTGGGACATTTAAATTAATTGAGAAAGTTTTGAAATAGAATTTAAAGTCTAAGGATTGATTTTATTGATCTTAGAAATCAACGGTATCCTTCAGTAATCATATTTCTAAAATAAATGAATTCTTTTGATAAATTAGGTAACAATGTCAATCAATCATAGACAGGTAAATGGCTTTCCTCTCCCCCACAATAAACTGCCCAAGTATTTAATTACACTTTGTTTTAAAAATTAGTTTTTATTGGTTTCTTTTTTATGTGTTATTAATAGTAATGGTCTTTTTGAAAATGGACTCAACATTAATTTTTTTCTTGTGCACTTACAATTTAAGATAACTTTTCTTTTTAGTTGCCTAATTTTTATATCTGAGATTTAAAGTCACATATTAGCCACAGATAGCAAAATATAAAATAAAATGTAAAAGAAATTTCATAATAGGTTCTCACTTTCTGGAGGATTGGGTGATGATGTTTATTTCTTTTGTAGTTTTTATTATAAAATTGAATATTTACAGCTTAAATTTCTTTAATACTTCAAAAGCAGGTTTCCATACAAATTCTTTAAGGTGCGTTATTATTGGATCCAATTTACTGATGAGGAAACAAGATTCAGGGAATACAGAAGATACTGTCAATGCCCCAGCCATGCTCTTTCTGCAATTATCATTTCTGTGCATGCTGGCTTGCTTTCAAACTCCCCGTAAATGTGACCTTTTGCTTTCCAGTGCCACAATCAGGTGGCCCACAAAGTGTTTTATTTATCCTAATGGAATTCCAAAAGATATTGCTTCACCAGGGGAGCTACCTACAAGGATGGAGGTTCAACAGCGGACACATGACTTCAGGGCCATTAGTTTTACCTTTATATGCATGACCCAGAAGCTGCTGGCCTGATGAAATGCTACCTAGTTCTTTTGTGTGTGTTTCATTTATATATTAAAGCTGTACATATTTTTGGGGTACTCGCGATATTTTGACTCATGTATACAGTATGTAATAAATCAGGGTAATTGGGATATCCATCATCTCAAACATTTATTTTTATGTGGTGCGTTGGGGACATTACAATTCTTTTCTTGCTATTTTGAAATCTATAATAAATTATTATTAACTATGATTTCCTTACTGTATTAGCAAATACTAGAACTTATTTCTTCTATCTATCCATTTTTGTACCCAGTAACCAACTCTTCATTCCTCCCTCCCTGTCCTTCTTCTCTTCCCATCCTATGGTAACCAGCATTCTACTCTCTACCTCCAGGAGATACAATTTTTTAGTTGCCACATATGAGTAAGAATATGTAATATCTGTCTTTCTATTCCTGACTTATATCACTTAACATAATGACCTAAATTTCATCCATGTGGCTACAAAAGACAGGATTTCATTCTTTTCTGTGGCCAAATAGTAATTCCATTGTATATATATTCCACATTTTCTTTATCTGTTTACCCACTGATGGGTACTTAGATTGATTCCATATCTTGGCTATTGTGAATAGTGCTGGAATATACATCACAGTACAGATATCTCCTCCATATATTGATTTCCTTTATGTTTTTTGATATATACCCATCAGTGGGATTGCTGGATCATATGTTAGTCCTATTTTTAATTTTTTGAGGAGCCTCCACACTGTTTCCATAACAGCTGTGCTACTTTACATTCCCACCAACAGTATATGATTGTTGATGGGAATGTAATTGCATCTTTGTCAGCATTTGTTATTCTTTGTGTTTTTGATAAAAGCCACTTTAAGTGGGGTGAAATGATCACATTGTGGTTTTGATTTGCATATCTCTGATAATTAGTGTTGAGCATTTTTCATATATCTATTGGCTATTTGTATGTGTTCTTTTTTGTTTTCTTCCTCTTTTCTTTTTTTTTTTTTTTTGAGATAGAGTCTCACTCTATTGTCCAGGCTGGAGTGCAGTGGCACAATCTCAGCTTACTTGGGTTCAAGCGATTCTCATGCCTCAGTGCTTCAAATAGCTGGGACTACAGGTGCCCGCCACCATGCCTGGCTAATTTTTTTTTTTTTTTTTTTTTTTTTTTTTTTTTTTTTAGTAGAGACAGGGTTTCAGCATTTTGGCCAGGCTGCTCTTGAACTCCTGACCTCAGGTGATCTGCCCACCTCGGCCTCCCAAGGTGCTGGGATTACAGATGTGAGCCACCATGCCCAGCCTGTATGTCTTCTTTTAAGTAATGTCAATTGAGATATTTTTGCCCGTGTTTTAATCAGATTATTTGTTTATTTGATATTGACTTGTTTGAGTGCCTTATATATTCTGGTTGTTAATCTTTTGTCAGATGGATAGTTTAAAATTATTTTTACCCATTTTGTGAATTGTCTCTTTACTTTGTTGTTTCCTTTGCTGTGCAGAAGCTGTTTAACTTGATGCAATCCCATTGATCTATTTTTACTTCTGTTGCTTGTGCTTTTGAGGTCTTACCCAAAAAATCTTTGCCCAGACAAATGTCCAGTAGCAGTTTCTTAATGTTTTCTTCTGATGGTTTCATAGTTTCAGGCCTTACATTTAAATCTTTAACCCATTTTTGCACTGATTTTTATATATGGTAATAGATGTGGATGCTAAGAAGCCAGCTTCTAGCTCTAGGGGAAGGGGCCTTTGCTTTCAAAAGATGTTATGTTCTTTAAACTGATTACCAGTATATGATGCAGTGTCTCCTGATAGAAAAGGAACCAAAGAGTGGAAGTAGACATGGCTCATCTCAATATCAGTCTAATTGACAAATTTGTGATTACTGTTCCCATAATTTTAAACCCTGGATTAGAGGTTTTGGTTGCTAAGAACGAAAAGTAAGGCTTCTACCATTGGACATGGTAAATGTTCCACTAAGCTTTGGCTATGGCTACCACCTGATCATTTTGTGCTTCTCATAAGAGTGGCCAAGCAAGCAAGAAAGAAGTTACCATACTGGCAGGATAATGGACCTGGTTGTCAAGAGGATCTAGGATTTCTGTTACAAATTAGGACAAGAAAGTGTGATTAGAGCTTAGGGTATTCAGTGAGATCCTTTTAGTTCTTCCATGCCTGATGATAACTAAATGGGCACTGTAGCACCATATCTGACAAGGGTACAGTAACTAGGAGCTCAGACCCTTCAAGGATGAGAGTCTGAGTCACCCTCCCAGGAAAGCAACTGAATCACTAGTTGAGGATTCTTTTGGGAAGAAGCTAGCATGGGGATGATACAGGAGACAATGCATACCATTTATGAGTTCAGGATAAACTGAAACTGTGAGTGCTATAATTTATTTCACTAACATTCCTAATCTTACAACAGAAATTGTGAGTCACTGATGGGATAGAATAACCTTCATGCAGGTTATGAGTAAATCTGAGTTATGCAAGGGGAAGAAGTAGCGAGATATGCAAGTACCCTACTTGTGAAATTGGTGTATTTACTGTCTACCTGCATCCTGACACCTCTTCCAACTGATAGAACTTGTGACTCTGAGTGCTCACTCCAATAAACAGATCCTTCTCTGTCTGTTCTAAAGGCAGGCTAGAATTAACCCCCACCCTCCACCACACACACACACACACACACACACACACACACACACACACAGTCAACCAACATTTGATAGAAGTTGCTATTTAAATACCATAGCTTCCTCATCTTGGAGTGGAATAACTTGATGATGTATCTTCTATACCATCTCCCAAGTTCTCTAGTAAAATCAATCTCCAGTTGCCCATGGTGATAACTCATTCATACTACATTTATTATTAACGTTTTTCCTATTTCTGTTCCATTTTTCTGCTCAGATACTGGTGTTTCTTGGAGTCACCTTCCAAATCAGCTACTTACATTGAAATATTTGAATTAGAATTTGTTTCTGGGGAACCCAAACTAAGACAGCAATTGACTCGTTGAATGCCAGTGGTACTGCAGAGATTTAATTCCAGGTTTTCTAAGTCTTATACCAGTGTTCTTTTGACTATTGCATTCTGGAAGTGTTCTGCTTATACTAAACTTAAGATTGATATTAACTCTAGACATTTATGTAGAAAGGCTACATTAACCACATTGTAAAGGTAGAAATAGAGTTAGAAAATATCTCTTCCAGCTTTTTTTTTATGCAGAAGGATGGTCAAATAATGTGGATTTGAACTTTTTCAAAAGAAAGTATGAATATTTACCATATTCATATATGTTTTCTCACTCTTTTGCCCCCTTCAAAGGAGGGAGAATTCTGTCCTGCATGAATGGGTCAGTTCATGGACTTTCTTTTTTTTGTTCACAGTGTGGGTGATGTACTGACTTGTGAGAGCAATATATTACACTATGCCTCTTTACTCTGCAGAGTGGGGTGTCTCAATAATAGAGAATTTGGGCTTCTGAGGAAGTCATGGTATGGATAAAGTGATGGCATAAGCATGCAGGAAGGAACATAGAAAAGCAGTGTGTAGCAAGGGTTGCTGCAGTGATGAACTAAAGAAGGAGTGCCTTTAGCCATTGACATGACAGAGAGAACATATGGCAAGGAGAAGAGCCATGTGGGTTGAGTTTTTGTAAGGATCTCCATCTGTATAGAGAATATGAGTAGCAGTTAATGCGAAAAATGATTTTAAAGATATTTTTCTGCCTTGTGGGATTTCTAAAGAGATGAGTGCAGATTTGAAGTAAATTTTATTTAATTTTGTTTGTTTAACTCTTTCTTTGATTGTGCTACCATGCCTGGCTGGATCACAGCAGACCCCTATAATTTTCAGGTTAGAAGTAATTACATATGCTAGAGCCATTTTAAGTTTAAATACAGTTACTGCTAACTTTAGCTAGTAGATCTTCTTTTACCTAGGTGAGAGGCTTGTATTTCTGATCAGGCAGCATAACAGCTCCTGGGATGAGGGGTAAAGGAAGAACAAAGAGTGAGGACAGCAACACAGATTTAATTTATAGGTGAAATAAAGACAAAAGAGCCAGAACTCCTAAAACAATTTTCAGTTCTTCAATCTTTCAATCTAAGGCTAATGACTCAGGTAAGTCAGGTGTTGGAGGAGTCAAGAAAAAGCAACAGAGTAGCATGTGCTCTGGCTATTGCGGTCATTGTGGAGAAGGAAAGACTCTTTCTGGGAGAGCCACAGTAGGAAAGTTGACCTGAGATGACCTCTCAGTGGTATTCCTGAGCTCAGACCAAGCCCACTGTCCATGTCTAGGCCAAATGCAAATGTGGATTTTGAAAAAGACGGACTTTACTGAGAAGCTGAGTTAGTGTGGAAAGAGAAACAGAAGAAGAAGGAAAAGAAAAGCAAGCTAAGCCTGTTGGGTTACCTATTTTGTGTTTTTTTAAGGCTTAGCTTAGGGAGTAGCTGAAGAGTAGCCATGAAAGAACTTGTTTAGTCTCTAAAAGAACAGGAGGGCTACTGGTAATGCCTTCAAGGGGAGAATCACAGTGAAGATTTGTCACAGGAGGCCGAAAAGAGTTGTTCAACCACTGAATACTGATTAGAAACTCAGTTGGATTGAACACAAGAGACATGTTTGAGATAATTAAATTCCTTTTTAATAATAAATTTGCTGTAAGCTTCAAATTGGGCAAAAAGAAGTAGACTTAATTTTGGAGAATATATAATATGAAAAAGTAGTCCAAGACTCTTGAAATTACTTTAGTAATTTTTCTGAGTATGCCAAGACTAAAGAATATCAGGAAAAAGCAAAGGTGAGAAAAGGAATGGTTAATAAATATTGTGACTTTGATAGTGGTAAAAATAAAGAAGTTATAGCAGAAGTGGAAATATAGGATAGGAGAAAAACTTAATTAAGAAACAAAGTGAGACAGAATGATAGTAGGACAAGAAGGAATTCAAAGATCTTGGGAGAATAACTAACAAATATGTTTAACAAAACTGCAGCGGAACATACTATGGAGTAAGACAGCATTTGAATTCTGATTGACAGGAGATATTTGAAGAGACAGCTAAGGAAACTAGAGTCCTCTTGGAAGCTGGAGGGCAAGATAAAAAGTTATTGGTTAGTAAAATCTGGGAAAAGAAAGATGGTAAAGGGAGAAACCAAAGTAAGATTTTAGTCCTCTTAAAACACTGGAGAATATCCATAGCAGAAATGCTTCGGAGAGTCTTCCCTAGAGAACAGGGAAAGCCAACTGCTGAGGTCCATCATCTACATACATGAGCAGAGGATGCCCAGAGGGTGGCATTGTTTCCAGCACATCACTGTGTGGTCTGTTCTATATTAGTCTCCAGGAGGTTGTGTAGGGCTTATGGGATTTAAGCAAATTAAACAAAAATTTATAAGCCTGTTCACCAAGTGAGGTGACAATAGGAGAATTAGAAGACTAAACATAAGGGGAAAGATATATTTGCTAGATCCTACACCAAAAATGTATATGTTTACAAGTTAGCAATTTGTTTCTTTAAAACATAAAAAGATTACATAGTAATGTCCACAAATACTGTTTCTTGGGCTGTATAAGAGTTAGGGGCATGGGGATATAAGAGGAAGAAGAGGAGACGAGTAAATGAGATATATTTAGTTCTAAGTTCAAATATAAAGAGATATTTCCTATCAAAAGCATATTTTAAATTTTATTTATTGCCATAGCATATTGAAAACATAAAGATCCTGATTATTCTAAAAAGTTGCAGATTTAAATATTTAAATTAGAAAGAGTTATGTATTTTGAAGGCATTTTGACTTAACACATGTTCAAATAATGGACATGTTATTAACACATGTTCAATATCTTTATATTATACTCCGTTCTTGGAAAGTCCCTAAGGATTGACTATTGGGACCATATTCTTATATTTATGGTGGCATCTGAGGTAGAGATAAATGAATATTTTGAAATGACGTATTTCACAGATAGAAATAATAGGCAGGGCTTACCTAAATTAAAGAAAAAAGAAAAGAGGAATCAATGGTAAGGCTATAATTTTACTTTAGTCTAACAGGAAAGATGATGGTGCCATTTAGTGAGATGGGAAGATTTTTAAGAGGAACTGAGAGATTTATATTAAGAGAGTGATTTAGAACTTCTCAAGTATGAGATGCCTATTGGATATCTAGGTAGAGATTCCAAGCAGAAACTGGATATACAGGAGTGGAGCTTGCTGCCAGAGATAAGATTTTGGAAGTCAATTTAAAAGCAGCAATTCTATCCATGGAACTGGAAGAGATTACAGGCAGAGAGATTACATACAGAAAGATGAAAGCAAATCTCTCAGAACAGAGCCCTTAGACTTCCTGATATTGTTATCAACTGAATATGCTCTCCTCTCCCCCACCAAATTAATATGTTGAAATCTTAACTCCCAGTGTGCTGGGATTAAAAGGTGGGACCATTGGGAGGTAATCAGGTCATGAAGGTGGATCTCTCATGAATGGGATTAGTGCCTTTATGAAAGGGACCCCAGAGAGTCTCTTACCTTCTTACCACCATATGAGAATATAAGGAGAAGACAGAATTGGGTCCTCACCAGAGCCTGATTATGTTGACACCCTAATCTCAGATTCTCACCTCCAGATCTTTTTTCTTTTTTAATTAGCCAGCTAATCTTTTTTTTTTAAATATATATTTCATTGCATTTTAGGTTTTGGGGTACATGTGAAGAACATGCAGGATTGTTGCACAGGTACATACATGGCAATGTGGTTTGCTGCCTTCCTCCCCATCACCTGTATCTGGCATTTCTCCCCCATGTTATCCCTCCCCAACTCCCCAACCCCCGCCGCTGACCCTCCCCTAGTTCCCCCTAGCATGGACACAGGGGAGGGAGCATCACACACAAATGTTTGAGAAATAAATTCCAGTTGTATGTAAGTCACCTTGTCCATGGCATTCTGTTTAGCAGTCCAAACTAAGAAAAATATTAATAAGTCAGAGAGGAGGATAGTCTAGCAAAGGAGATGGAGGATAGGAGAAAAGGAAAATCAGGCCTGTGTGACATCATTGAAGTAAAGGGAAAAATATTTCAGAAAAAGTGAGTGCTTTGTTAATGCATCTGAAAGGCCAAGGTAGAGACCAATGAGGTAGATATGGACTTGACAAAATGATGGATTATTGATTGTTATAGAAAAAGGCATTTTGATTCAAAAGTGAAGGAAGCCTGAGTGTGAATGGAAAGTAAGGAAGTGAAGAACATGAGAGCACTTTTTTTAAATTTAAATTTTATTTTTTTCAGTTTTCCCTTGAAGGGCATGAGAGATGAAATAGTAAGTACAGAGGAATTTGGAATTGAGGAAGGTTTATATTTTAAAGAGAGCAGATCTTAGAACCTGTCATTGGCAGCTATAAATGGCATGGTAACGAAGAAGGAATAAATAATGCAGGAGAGACAGGAATGACTCAGAGAAGCCCCAGAGAAGGTAAGTGAAAACAGGATCAGGAGCACAAGCGAAAAGTTGCTTTCCGCTAAAGCAAAAGGGAAGGCAGAGAATGAGGGTTAGGGTACAGTAGAGTCCACCAATTTGGTGGTTGGCAGACAAAGGAGTTCCTATCTGGACAAAGAAAGAGGAAGCTATGTGTGACAAATCTATTTGTTCAGGACCAGAACAAATACTATTCTTTTGATTACACTAGCTAAGAGATATATCAGTTTCTCACTGGTGAAGAGGTAAACTAGACCTGGCATTCACACCATAAATAAATCTTAGGTAGTTTTCTTTACATGGAGTAGATTCAGTCATTGTTAACAAATTCTTTTATCATTGCCAGAATATCTCCCAAGGAAGAATTCCTCCAGGGGTTTTTAAAAATAGATTAAGGATTTAAAAGACCCCATCTTTCTACCAGGTCACAGTTATGGTACCCTTCATGGAAGCTCAAGGAAGTTGGCTTGCCTCAAGAAGCTCTTGCATTTGAAATAATATTGATAATAGACCAGGTATGGTAGCTCACGCCTATAATCCCAGTACTTTTGGAGGCTGAGGTGGGTGGATCACTTGAGGTCAGGAGTTCGAGACCAGCCTGACCAACATGGTGAAACCCTGTCTCTACTAAAACTACAAAATTAGCTGAGTGTGGTGGTGTATGTCTGTAATCCCAGCTACTTAGGAGGGTGAGGCAGGAGAATCACTTGAACCTGGGAGGCAGAGGTTGCAGTGAGCCAAGATCATGCCATTCCACTCCAGCCTGGGAAACAAGAGTGAGACTCCACCTCAAAAAAAAATAATAATAATGAGAAGAAGGAGGAAAACAGCTGGGCAATTACTTAGGACCTACTATATGCCTATGCTGTATTGAGTGCTATACATTAATTACCTGTGCAGTCCACATAACAGAGCTCTGAGGTAGAGATATTACCTTCTTTTCACATTTGAGGAAATGCAGGTTTAAAGAGGGAAGTGACTTGTCCACAAGTATAGTCATGTACCTCATAACATTTTGGTCAACGACCTACCACATATGTAATAGTGGTACCATAAAATATAATGTATCTGAACAATTACCTTTAGCCATTGTGCAACACTTACTAATGTGTTCATGGTGATGCTGGTAAACAATCCTACTGCACTGCCAGTACTATAAAAGTCAAGCACATAAAATCATGTATAGTACATAATTCTTGATAATAATGATAAATGACTATGTTATTGGTTTATGTGCTTACTATACTATGCCTTTTATCATTGTTTTAGAGTATACTCCTTCTATTTACACAAAAAGTTAAGTGGAAAACAGCTTCAGGCAGGTCCTTCAAGAGGTATTCTCAGAGAAGGCAGTATTACCATAGGTGATGGCAGCTCTATATGTGTTACTGCCCCTGAAGATCTTGAAGTGGGACAGGACATAGAGGTAAAAAAACAGTGATATTGATTATCCTGACCCTGTATATGTCCAGGCTAATGTGTGTATTGTACCTTAGTTTTTAATAAAACAGTTTAAGAAGTTAAAAAAATGAAAAAATATAAGAATATAAAGAAATTATTTTTGTCCTTCTGTACAGTGTGTTTGTATTGTAAGATAAGGTATTTACAAGACCCAAAAAGTTTTAAAAATTAAAAAGACAAATTTAAGCTAAGGTTAATGTATTATTGAAGAAAAAATTAGTATAAATTTAGTGTAGCCTAAGTGGCCAGTGTTTGTAAGGTTTACAGTAGTGTGCAGTAATGTCCTAGGCCTTCACATTCACTCACCAATTACTCACTGATTCATCCAAAGTAACTTTAAGTTTTTCTAGCTTCATTCATGGTAAGTGCTCTATACAGGTATACCATATTTTGTCTTATATACAACATTTTTATTCTACCTTTCTATGTTTAAATACACAAATGCTTATTATCATTGTGTTCCAATTACCTACAATATTCAGTATCGTCACATGATGTACAGGATTGCAGTGTAGGAGCACACCATCTAGCTTAGGTGTGTAGTAGGCGATACCATCTAGGTCACTGTAAGTACACTCTATGATGCTTGCACAATGACAAAATCACCTCACAGAAAATGTTTCTCAAGACATATTTCCATCATTAAGTGATGCATGATTGTATATAGTTAAGAGTTTAAACTTAGAATAGTATGATTCCAAAGGCAACAGTGTGTGTGTGTATACACATGTGCATATGCTCATGAACCGCTGGGTAGTTTACCAAATACTGCCAGGTTTAAAATGGACACAGCAGGATACTGATAAATTTTATAATCTGATTTCTCTGGAGTTCAGACCAAAAACAAGACAGAAATTGATAAAAATAAAGTACAAGAGAAAGCCAGAATAAGAACAATAAGTAACATAATATGGCAAAATTTAGAACTGAAAACTGGGAGAAAAAAAGTTTGATTCTACTTTAGTGCAAGAAACAGATTGAATACAACAGAAAAATAGCTAGCTTGCTAGACTAAGATATAATATAAATATAGATATATTGTTACTGGTGCTTAGAATTACAGAATTTCCAGCACTAGATGCAACCGCACAAAACGTTCCAACCAATCTTCCCATTTATAAGTGAAAAAAGGAAGGCCTGTAGAGGAGCAGTAATTTGCCCAAGGTTAGAGGAAGAGTTAATGTATCAAGATTAACCAAAGACTTGCCTGTTTAATGCTTCCCCCGCTGTATCATAGGGCCTCTTGTAAGCAAAGACAGAAAAAAAAAGCAAGAGAGAAAATTAAAATATAAAAAACTAAGAGAACAAAAGAAAAAAATGATAAAGATAGGGAAAAAAGAAAAACAAAAAGTGGGTACAAATTACATATATTAAATCATTCAAGAAAAATATGTTGAATGATGTAAGAGAACTGTGATCAGATTTGGATGAGTGTGATGAAGAAGAGAAAAAATTGAAGAATATTCTATGAAATGAGTTCAGATATTATTAAGAAACAGGAATTAGGAAAATAATGCCAAATAGCATAAGTCAAAGCAGCGATGAAGAAACAAAAGCTGGAACAAAAAGGTTACGTATATTATGGAGGGTCTGAAAGCCATAGAGCTGAAATCAAGACATTTGAAAATGTTCTCATCAACCTCTGACAATAGTATTCCACGATATATGGGAAAGTGTCAAATTGTAATAATGTGCTAGTCATGTTTTTAAAAAGAATATGGGAAGAGAGAGGCCCTTGACATGGGTAAACAGTTTCAAGTTGCTGTTTTCCCTCAGTAACCCTGATGCAACTGTTCTCATGAATAGTTATTGGATGGCACTTGCAGCTCAGTGGTGTGCCATAAATCAGAAATAAGTGGCCAGTGAACTTGAAATTACAAAATATGCTATGAGGAAGGTAGGGAGAATAGTTTAGAGGGACAGTGTTTTTCTCTTCAGGAACATGCTGGGATATATAAGCACAATGCATCCAAATGAACCTAGGATGCCCATACTCCTAGTGGAGGTGGGAAAAGATAAAATGACAGACGGAATGAAACAACGTATCTTTATTATGTAAGTTGTCCTGTGTTCTTCTTTATAAGGAAATGTGACAAATCTATATCAAGTTAAGAATATGATTGGAGGCTTCTAAATTAAAAAGAAGTATAAGGGCCTTGCTTGTTCAATGATATTGACTGAGCCATAATAGGAGGCTGGAAGACACAGGACAAATTATAGCAGTAGGGATAGTATTAAAGACGAAAATTTGCAGAGGAGTAGGCAACAAATCTTTAAAAATATATTTTTATAGTATTTTGGAAAACTTACAGCACTTAATCTCTGTAATGTGTTTTGTCATTGTAATATGGTGTGATAAAACCTTGAACTATTGGTTTGTAGCATGTGTAATTACAGGGTTTTTTTTTTTATTTGAAGAAAAACCTAAACGGTATTCCATTAATGGCAACGCACTTTATAACATGCAAAGTATTTCTCTCTGTAGTAAAATGTGCTAATTTTAAAAGTCATAAAATTGGATTGATAGACTTGAAGCTAGACATGATACATACAAAGATTTTATTTCTAAGCAAAATAAATAAAACAAGGAAAATAAAAACATGAATATAGTGTATATCTTTTATATTTGCAATTATGATAAGAAAGTTATTAAAACATGTTTTTAATTGTGTTGTGTTTTCTTCCATTTCAATAAAAAATTTTTTGCTAGGGAATCAAAGCTTGTGTTTTGTTAAAAGTATAGTCCAAATAAAATTTTTTTCCCATGTTCTAGGAATATTTTAATTTTTATCATGCAATTTTATAGGGACTCATAATTTTAATATTCTAGTTCCTAGCTAACCACACATTATAGATACTAGGATATTCCAAGGGGATTATTTTTAAAATATCATCTGTAGTACCACAATCTAAAACACTTTTATTCTTTGCTTTTCATTCACTCTCACACTCTACAAGATAAAAATATTGTGAAGAACACTCAACATCATTCCTACTCTATCTTCTCCTGTCCCCTGTTTTGCTGGGGCCAGACTCCTGGACACTGAATTCTCTAGAGTCCCTTGCTCATATAGTTCTAGTTTCTACTAAGAGACATTTGATGAAATTAGAAAGTTGTAAGGAAAGTATGGAATGTTGTTCTTCCTCCAGTAGTGGTATATAGTTGAGTGGGGTCCAGAAAACTTGACTTAAAAAAAATTATTGAGATACAATGTTCCGTGTAAAATGCATTATTACTGAGTTTTCAGCTTGGTGAATATTTACATATGCATATATCTGTGTGACCCACACCCTGATAAAGATACAGAATATTTTCTGCACCCCAGAAGTTTTCTTCGTGTCATTTGTCAATCAATACCCACCTGAGGTAACCACAATTCTGATTTCTAACAGATTAGCTTTGCCTGCTTTTGGAATTCATATAAGCTGACTTACACAGTTATGTATGCTTTTGAGTTTAGCTTCTCTTACTCAATATATTGTCTGTAAGACTTATCCCTGTTGCTGTACATGGCAGTATTTCATTTTTTAGTTCTTGTGCAGCAGTCTATTACATGAGCATGCCATACTTTATTTTTATTATCTGTTGCACTGTTAATGGACATTTGTATTGTTACAAGTTTTTGGCTCTTAAAAGTAAAGCTGATACAAACATTTACATATATATGTCTGTAATGGTCATATGTGAAGATGGGAAACTTGCATCAGCCTCCAATTGGGCCTCTGTAGAGAGCTCCCTCAGGAATTATTTTTTTGGTGTTGTAGGTAGCCATGGGCATTGCAACTGGTTTCCTGCAGTTCCTGACATGAGAAAATTTTCCTGAAATCTAATGGCAAACTTAAGAGGTAGAAGGAGACCTCCCCTGTTATTTTTTCCCATTCCAACATATTTGCAAGCCTAGAATTCCCTTTATTCAATTGCATTCTGCTTCAAATACCTAAAATGATTTCTCTGGTTCAAAAGTGTTTCTAGGATATAGAATGTCAAAGATAAAGACGTGAAATTATCTCATCTATGGTTGCCAGATAAGGTACAGAATTCCCAGTCACGTTTGAATTTCAGATAAACAAAGAATAATGTTTTATTATATCTATGGCTCATGCAGTATTTGTGTTTCTATTTGCTAAAATTGTGAACTCTATTCAGACATGGTTAAGACAAAGGCAGTAATGATGGATTTTCCCAACATTCCACAAGCTAGCAGTATCTACAATATTAGCTAGCTTTTGGAATGTAGGGAAAATGCAGTCACAGTTATGCAGCCTGTGGTTGCCAGGAATAAAGCTACATGAAGTGCAGGCAGGGCTTTGGGAGATCAAGTATTACTTCACTAATTATGTTAAGTCTCACCTTTTTAATGTGTTTTATCTAATTTTGAATGATAATTTATCTCATAGGATAATATTAAAAAGAAAATTTACATTGTTGTTTGTTTCTTTGTTTCGTATGACAGTGAATACAACCTAAAATAAGTTGCCCAAAGGTTAGGTTTCATCGCATACTTAACTAAAAAGTGCTGGGGTAGATCTGACTTCCAGCCCATCTATATTCAATGTGCCCAGACCTGGTCATTTCTTATCTCTGCTTGCTTTATGTTTTTGTTTTTCATTTTTACTCAGCTTAATTATTTTTAAATTTATCCAAGTTGTTGGGTATATTAATAGGTAAATCTCATTTATTGATTAATATTCTTTCATTGTATGGACACATCACAATTTGTTTATCCATTTACCTGTTGGTTCATGCTTGCATGGTACCCATTTTTGGTCTATTGCAAAAAAAGCTACTATGGGCCTTAATATACAAGATTTTGTATAGATATATACTTTCATTTATCTTAGGAAACTATATGTGATATGGATATATTTTTAACCTCTTAATAAAGTTCCAAACTGTGTCCCAAAATGGTTGTATAATTTCACATTTTCACAAGCAGTGTATGTGATGTATAGTTCCCCCATCTCCTCACCAATACTTGTTGTGGAAAATATTTTTAATTTTAGTCATTCTATTAGGTGTATAGTATTATCTCATTGTAATTATTTTGATCATATTTTCTTATGACCATTTGCCATTACTATATCCTCTTTGGTAAAATAACTGTTCGAATTTGTAACCCATTTTTGAAAAAAAGTAGAGTTGTTTTATTACTCATTTTAAGATGTCTTTATGTATTGTAAATATAAATCCTTTATCAGATATATGATTTTTAAATATTTTCTTTGTTTTTGAATTCTTAGAGTCTCTCAAAAAACAAATGTTTTTCATTTTGCAAATTTTGGATTAGGCTTTTGATGTTTTATCTGTCTTTTGTCTAAGGATACAAAATTATTTTCTTTTGTTTTATTCTAGAGATTTATGTTTAATGTATTATATTTAGGTGTTTAATCCACTTTAAGCTAACTTCTATATATGGTGCAAATTATGGATAGAAGCTCAGTTTTTGCATATAGATATTCAATAGTTTCAGCACCATTTGTGGAAAAGACTATCCTTTCTCTAAGGAAATGCCTTTGAACCTTTGTTCAATGCCAGTTAATCTGTATATATGTTTGAGTCTATTTCTGAACTCTCTATTGTGTTCCATTCTTCTTTTTCTCTATCTTAATACCAAACTACACTGTTTTGATTATTGTTTCTTTAAATATTGAAATTATGTAATGTTAGTCATCCAACATTTTTTCTAAATCAAAGTTGTTTTGCTTATTCTACGTCCTTTGTAGTTCTGTGTGATGTTAGATTTCAGAATTTAGCTTGCCAATTTTTAAAACAAAGCCTACCAGAATTTTAATTTAAATGACATCAAATCCAAATGTGAATTGACATCATAAAAATATTGGGTCATATGGCCCATCAAACAGTGTATAATTCCATTCATTTGATGTCTCTAAGCAGTGTACTTTAGTTTTCAGTGTACAGGCTTGCACATCTTTTGTTATATTCATCCCTAATTATTTCACTTTTTGATTGTGTTATTGTATATTGTATGATTAATTTTGATAGTATTAGTTTTCAATTTCAATTATTTTCTAAGTTCATCTTGCTTATTATGAACTATGAATTTTCAGTTTTAATGATGATAACATAATTTTTTCTTTTTGAGTTTTTGAGTATACCTTGCATTCTTGGAATATATCCCACTTGGACAAAATGTAGTATTCATTTCCTGTATTGTTGAGTTTGTTTGCTAAAATTTTATTAATAATTTTGCATTTGTATTTGGGAGGGAATTATCTTCCACTTTTATTTTCTTGTAATGTTTTTATTTTGCTTTCAGGTCAATGTTGGCTTTATAGAAGAGTTAGTAAGTATTTTGTGCTTTTTGGTTTCCTGAAAATAACAAACTAGGAAGCTGCTTGAAATTGCAGTTTTCTTGGTGGAAAGATTTCTAACTACAAATTCAATTTCTTTAATAGAAATGGGGCTATCCACAACCTATTAGTGAGTTTTGGAAGTTTATATCTTTCAAAAAATTTATCTATTTATTTAGATTGTCAGATTCATTGGCATAAAGTTTTTCATAATATTTCTTTAGTATCTTCTTAATATCCATAGATTCTGTAGTGATGCATACCTTACCTCTCATTACTAATATTGGTAATTTGTGTTTGTTTTTTTAAAAATTGATCATTATGGATGATTAAATGTACTGATCATCTCAAATAACTAGCTCTTGATTTCATTGATTTCCTTTGTATTTTTCCTGTTTCCTATTTTATTGATTTCTTAAAAAATCTTTATTTTATCCTTTCCTCTACTTACTTTGGGTTTAATTTACTTGTACTTTTTAGTTTTATAAGGCAGAACCTACATTTATTTGAAGATTTTCATCTAATATAGGCATTTAGTGCTTTACATTTTGTACAAAGTACTACTTTACCTTTATCCCACATCTTATATATGTTGCTTCATTTTTACTTACTTCAGAATATCTACAATTTACTTTTTGACTTTTTGACCAATGAGTTCCTTCTATCTGTTACTTATTTTTTTTAAATTAGGGGATATTCCAGAAATATTTCTGTTATTGGTTTCTAATCTATTTCCAAAGATAACACAGTTTGTATGATTTGGACACTTTAAAATTTATTGAAATGTTGGTTTTCTTTTTTGCCCCAGAATAAGATGTATCTTGTTAAATGTTTCATATGCACTTGAAAGTATTTATAGCCTTCTGTGTTGTGTGGTGTCTTCATTGAATATCTGTTAAATGACCTTGGTTATACCGTTGTTATGTCTACTATAATACTTCTTTCTACTTGTTTTCTTAGATGGAGAGAGGGATGTTAAAATGTCTGACGATAGGTATGTATTTGTCAATTCCTTCATGCAGGTTTATTAGTTATTGATTAATATATTTTAAAGCTGTTATTAGGTGGGATTGTTATGCCTTATTGAGGAACTGACATTTTCATCATCACAAAATAACATTATCCAAGATAATATTCTGTACTCTGATATTGATTAATACTAATATAACCACTCCAGCTTTTCAATAATTAGTGTTAGCATAGTATAACTTTCCACAATTCTTTTGCTTTTAGCTTATATTTTTCTATATTTAAAAGTCATATTTTGCATAGGTAGGTAGCATACAGTTGATTCTCACTTTTATTTAATCTGAAAATTTCTACATTTTTACCACATTCATCATGTTATTGCAAATGACAAAATTTCCTTTTTTTATTTTTATTTTTGAGATGGAGTCTTGCTCTGTCACCAGACTGGAGTGCAGTGGTGCAATCTTGGCTCATTGCAACCTCCACATCCTGAGTTCAAGTGCTTCTCCTGTCTCAGTCTCTGGAGTAGCTGGGACTACAGGCATGCACTACCACACACAGCTAATTTTTGTAATTTTAGTAGAGACAGGGTTTCATCATTTTGGCCACAATGGTCTTGATCTCTTGACCTCATGATCCACCGATGTGTTGGGATTACAGGTGTGAGCCACTGCACCCAGTCCAGAATTTTCTTTTTTAAAAGGCTGAATAATATTTCAGTTTGTATGTACACCACATTGTCTTTATTAATCTGTTGATATATGCATAGGTTGACAGGCCATTATGAATAATGCTGCAATGAACATGGGACTGCAGATATCTGACATACTGATTTTGTTATTTTGGATATATACCCTGCAGTAATATTGCTGGAACACATGGCATTCTGTTTTTAATTTTTTGAGAAACTTTCATACTGTTTTTCATGGTAATGAACTAATTTACATTCCCACCAACAATGTACACAGGGCTTTTTTTCTTCACATCTTTTCTAACACTTGTTTTCTTTTTCCTTTTTGATAACAGCCATTCTAACAATGGTGAAATTATATTTCTTGTGGTCTTAATTTACATTTCTCTCATGATTAGCAATTTTGAGCA
The DNA here is from genome assembly GCA_036589455.1 of Ateles fusciceps. NCBI lineage: Eukaryota > Metazoa > Chordata > Mammalia > Primates > Atelidae > Ateles > Ateles fusciceps. The sequence continues at coordinate 30,593,071 of JAZHEH010000065.1, read as the reverse complement.
TGTTTTCATATATATGTTGGCCATTTGTATGTCCTTTTTTGACAGGAAGTAGTATCAGCAAGATGGCAAAATAGAAAATTGGTACTACTACCTTCACAAAAATACCACTAGAAACTATGCAAAGATAAATACAGCATAACTTGGGGAGGAAGTGAAGAAATCCCAAAGGCCAACAGAATTGAGAGAAGCCATAATCACTAAGGAAATGGGCATTTTGCATTTCAGACTGCACCATCTCCCCTTCTCCCAAGCTAGCATTACAACACTCACAGAGACTTTCCCTATGCTCCCAGTTGCCAAGGTAGAGGAAAAAATTGTAGATGGATATTTAATTTCCCCCACTGGTCTTGAGGTCTTCATGAGAAGCCCATTCCAGACCTGTCTCAGAGGAACTATAGGGAGTGAGGGCTGAGCCACCTAAGATAAACTGGGGACAAAGAGCAAGATACTGGTTGCAATGAGGGAGATGTGGATCTTGGCAACTACTCAGTGCTTCAATCAGTGGGACACCAGATTGATGAGACTAACTAGAACCATAGCAGCATAGGAGGAACAATCTGTGGGAATCCTGAATCCCTAGCCAGATTTTTTTAAAAGCTCAGGTACTTGTGTGGAGACATCCCCTGGCCCCAAAATAGCTAAAAGGTATAGATTAAGTTTTAGTGCCCACTTAAGTTTTTCCCAGACTGCAAAACAATAGCAGGGCAGCAACACGGTTGCAGGGCAGCATTTAAGCTCTAGTGCTCACTGTAAGCCTTTCTTACACCAGGAAACAATGGCAGGGCAGCAATTTAGTTCCAGAGTACCATTTAAGTTCTGGTGTTCACTATAAGTCATACTCAGACTGGGAAATAATTATGGGGCAACAATGACAGGATGAATTGCTTCCAGTGCAGTATTTTCTTTACAGTGCTCACTGTAAGTCCTCAGAATGGGAAGCAACAACAGACCAACATTTAAGTTATGATACTAAGAAGCAAAGGTCTAACACCACCAACAAACATCAACAAAAACTGGAAAAACTGTCTCCTCAAAGCCACAGGGAGCAATGTAAAGCAAGCATTGTGAAAACTCAGAGAAATATGACACCACCAAAGGAAACCAACAAAGCTCTAGCAATGGACCCAGCAGAATTGAATATCTATGAAATATCTGACAGAGAATTTAGAATAATCCACTTAAAGAAGTTTTGCGGATTACAAGACATGATGGATTAAAAAACTAAATAAAATTGGAAACCAATTCAGAAACAAAATTAGAAATTTGACAGAGATAATAAAATAAAAAACTATGAATCCTAGAAATAAAGAATATAATAACTGACTTAAGAACTCATTAGAAATATTCAACAACAGACTTGATCAGACAGAGAAAAGAATTGGCAAGTTTGAAGACTGAGCATATAAAATCATCCAATTAGAGGCACAAAAGAATTAAAAAAAAAAAAACAGTAAAGAAGTTCTATGAGGACTATGAGCCACCATCAAGTGAACTAACCTCTGCACAATTGGACTTCCCAAAGGAGACAAGAGAGAAAAAGGCCTAGAAAAGATATTTAAGCAAATTAAGGCTGAAAATTTCCAAAGTCTGGAGAAAGATGACAGCATCCAGGTACAGCAAGCTCAGAGGTTACCAATCAAATTCAACTTAAAGAGGAATTCCTCAAGGCACACCATAATCACATTAGTAAAAATCAAAACAAAGAAAGACTATTCCAAAAAGGAAGAGAAAAAGAACATATTACATTCAATAGAGTGCCAACATAGTTTTCAGTTGATTTCTCAGTAGGAACTCTACATCCCAGGAGAGAGTAGGATGCTACATCCAAAGCACCTAAGAAAAATAACTGACAACCAAGAATACTGTATCCAGGAAAGCTAGCCTTCAAACATAAAGGAAAGATAAAGACTTTCCCAGGTAAACCAAAGCTGAGGAAATTCAACAACATAAGACCTATCTTGAAGGAAATGCTAAAGAGAGTTCTATGAAAGAAATGGATACTAACCTGTAATAAGTAAACTTCTAAAAGTATAAAACTTACTGGCAAAAGTAAGAAAACCAACCAAGTTAGAAAACTGGTATCTTATTTTGAGAAATGTATATTCAAGTTCTTGTTCATTTTTTAATCAGCTTGTTTTCTTACTATTGAGTTGTTTGAGCTCTTTATACATATTACATATGCATAAAGAATGTATCAGATGTATGTGTCAAAAAATGAAATTACAGAGAGAGAGATCCAAGATGGCCGATTAGCAGCAGCTCAGGATTGTAGCTCCCACTGAAAGCGCAGAGAGTGAGTGGACGCCACATTTTCAGATGAATTTTCATCGCCTACGGACCAAGAGATTTGTGGCGGAGGAGCCCCACGGGTCGCCAGCGCAACTCTTTTGGCCGGCGCGGCCGTTTTGCAGGCGCCCCGGCGCGGCGGTTCTCAGTCCGGAGTATACGGGACTGAGTGCCCTTTGGTTGGCGTTGGAGCTCCGGGAAGCAGAGTCTCCCATTCAGCTGATTGAAAAACGGACTGAAGTGGGGAAGCAGACCCGGAGATTCCCGGGCAGAAAAGCGCCACAAATCTTAACACCGCTGTTTCAGCCGGCGTAGTGGGTTGCCGCAGGGGAAGGCTGGCCCCCCTACACACAAAAAAAATAACAGCAGTTGGCACTGCTGATTATTGAGAGTTTCACAGCAAGTACAGCTGAACCCGGGAAGGTCCAGCTCTGTGGGGGAGGGGCGTCCACCAAAGGAAAACTAAGAAACAGAAAAAACTTTACCACCAACAAGCTGGACGTCCACTCAGAGACCTTATCTGAAAGCCAGCAATTACACAGACAACAGGTGGATAAATCCACAAAGATGGGAAGAAACCAGCACAAAAAGGCTGAAAACACCCGAAATCAGAATGCCTTTCCTCCTACAGAGGATTGCAGTGCCTCATCACCAATTGAAAAAGGCCTGATTGAGAATGAATGTGAGGAATCAATAGAATCAGGCTTCAGAAGGTGGATAATGAGAAACTTCTGTGAGTTAAAAGAACATGTTCTAGCCCAATGCAAGGAGACTAAGAACCTTGAAAAATGGTTTGACGAAATGTTAACGAGAATGGACAATTTAGAAAGGAATATAAGTGAACTAATGGAGCTGAAAAACACAATACGAGAACTTCGAGAAGTATGCACAAGTTTTAACAGTCGAATTGATCAAGCAGAAGAAAGGATTTCAGAGGTGGAAGACCAACTTAACGAAATAAAACGAGAAGACAAGATTAGAGAAAAAACGGTGAAAAGGAATGAGCAAAGTCTCCAAGAAATATGGGACTATGTGAAAAGACCTAATCTACGTTTGATAGGTGTGCCTGAATGTGACGAAGAGAATGAATCCAAGTTGGAAAATATTTTTCAGGATATTATCCAGGAAAACTTTCCTAACCTAGCAAGGCAAGACAATACCCAACTCCAGGTAATACAGAGAACACCGCAAAGATATTCCTCAAAAAGAGCAACCCCAAGGCACATAATCATTAGATTCATCAGGGTTGAAACGAAGGAGAAAATACTACGGGCGGCCAGAGAGAAGGTCAGGTTACCCACAAGGGGAAGCCTATCAGACTCACAGCTGATCTCTCAGCAGAAACCCTACAAGCCAGAAGAGAGTGGGGGCCAATATTCAACATCCTTAAAGAAAATAACTTTCAACCCAGAATTTCATATCCAGTCAAACTAAGTTTCATAAGTGAAGGAAAAATAAAATGTTTTGCAAACAAGCAAGTACTCAGAGATTTCATTACCACCAGGCCTGCTTTACAAGAGCTTCTGAAAGAGGCACTATATACAGAAAGGAACAACCAGTATCAGCCATTCCAAAAAACCCATCAGTAAGCTGCATCCAGACCCATCTCACATCCAAGGATATACAGAGACTCAAAACAAAGGGAAGGAGGAAGAATTGCCAACCAAATGGAGAGAAAAAAAAAAAAAGGAGTTGCAATTCTCATCTCTGATAAAATAGACTTTAAAGTAATAGAAACCAAAAGAGATAAGAAGGACATTGTATAATGGTAGAGGGATCAATGTAACAGGAAGAGCTAACGATCCTAAGTCTATGTGCACCCAATATAGGAGCACCCAGATACATAGGGCAATTTCTTGGTGACTTACAAAGAGACTTGGACTCCCACACAATAATAGTGGGAGACTTTAACATTACATTGTCAATATTGGACAGATTAATAAGACAGAAGGTTAACAAGGATACCCGGGACTTGAACTTAGACCTCGAACAAGTAAACTTAATAAACATTTACAGAACTCTCTACTCCATATCCACAAAAGATACATTTTTTTTCTGTAACACATCACATTTATTCTAAAAGTGACCACATGGTTGGGAGTAAATCACTCCCCAGCAATTGCATAGCATTTATAGGTTAAATGAAATATTGGTTGGCTGTTTGTTTGTTATTTTCCTCCCTTATTCCTTCCTGTCTCCATTGTGTAACACAATTATTAGCATAAAAGAGCTTTTTAATATCCATTTCTAGACTGCATTCTAGCCTGGGCAATAGAGCAAGATTCCCGTTCTCTCTCCCTCTTTTTCTTCTTCTTTCTCTTTCTTTCATTCTCTTTTATTCCTTCTTTCTCTCTTTCACTCTTTTTTCTTTAAAAAAAAAAAAGAGTCCTCAAAACAAAAAAAAAAAACAAAAAAAAATGAAATTACAGCAAATTTAGCTTAAAGATCTAATTGGCTTCTATCTCCAATTCTAAAAATAGGCAACACCTCATTCTATACAATAGAATGAGTGTTTTCATTAACTGAGCAGAGGAGATTCGTTTTATAGGCAAAAGACAAGGCTGAAAAAGCAGAAACAGAGAACAAAGTTACTTTGTCATTTTAGTTATTTTCCTTATAGGATTAAAATTAAGGAGATTTATTACACTGACTTAGGCTAATTAGAACCACCTGTCTTTAAAGAAAACTATCCCATTTTAAAGTTTAGTTTGATTACATGGAAGTTAGTACAAAGGAGTCTATTGTAGCTTGATCTGCAACCTCAAAAAAACCCCAAAAGTCACAGAAATCTTAAGCATAAAAGAAAAGCTGGAGGCAGCATACTACCTGACATTAAAATATATTATAAAGCTAGAGTAATCAAAACAGCATGCTACTGGCATAAAAACAAACACAGAGACCAATGGAACAGAATAGAGATCCTAGAAATTAATCCATGCATTTATGGTCAATTGACTTTTAACAAAGGTGCCAAATACAAACAATAAGAAAAGAACAGTTTTTTTTAATAGTCTTGAAACAACTGTATATTCACATGCAAAATAATGAAATTAGTCTCTGGTCCCAAATCATATGTAAAAATCAACTCAAAATGGATTAAAGAATTAATGAAAAACCTGAAACTGGAAAACTACTAGTAGAAAATACAGAGAAAAATCTCCATGAAAGTGGTCTGAACAATGAGTTTTTGGATATCACCTCAAAAGCACAGGCAATAAAAGCAAAAATAGATGAATGAGATGACAACCAACTAAAAAGCTTCTGCACAACCAAGAAAACAATCAACAGAATGAAAGGATAATCTATGGCATGGGTGAAAATATTTGTTCCTCACTTGTGAAACAAAGCAAACCTTCTGGGAGACCATTGTTTTGAGCTAGTCTTCTGCATTAGACCCCAGTAGATCAGACAAAACAAGAATGAAGTCACTTGTACTAAGTGTCCCATTATCAAACTCAACTTTAAAGTTGTCAGTTTTTCTTTAAAAAAAAAAAGAGATTCTGCTAAACCTGTGTCAGTGTAATAAAGAAGTCTCTGCCCATCAATGATAGACTAGATAAAGAAAATGTGGCACATGTACAACATGGAATACTATGCAGCCATAAAAAAGGATGAGTTCATGTCCTTTGCATGGACGTGGGTGAAGCTGGAAACCATCATTCTCAGCAAACTGACACAAAAACGGAAAACCAAACACCACATGTTCTCACTCATAAGTGGGTGTTGAACAAAGAGAACACATGGACACAGGGAGGGGAGCATCACACACAGTGGCCTTTTGGGGGGGTGGGGGGCTACGGAAGGGATAGCATTAGGAGAAATACCTAATGTAGATGATGGGGTGATGGATGCAGCAAACCACCATGGCACATGTATACCTATGTAACAATCCTGCACGTTCTGTACATCTACCCCAGAACTTAAAGTATAAAAAATAGAAGCCCCTTCTCTTTTAACCCTATAAGGAAAGTAGCATTACCTTGTTTAATGCTGGGTGTTTTGTATTACTGTTAATATTTTTGAGCTTTGTTCCATAATGTTGTTAAGTTTCTTGGAAACAATTTCATTTTTTAGACTTGCTTTTAAGGTTTGTTATGTGAGGACACAACACTTTTGTCTAGAGTGAATTATTTCACTCTAATGAGGCAATACTTTTCTAATAACTCCACCCAATACCTGTGAATTATAGGATTTTCCAAACTGCCTCATGGGAGCATTCACCAATTCTGACCCTGACTGAGGTACCATTGCTTTTATTTCTTTCAGATGGTTCTTTCCCTAGATTCAAGAATTTCATAGTGTGTATACACCAATCAATACTTAGCTCAATACTTGAGGAGAACCCTCTTCAGCACTCCAGCATTCTTTTCCTTTGCAGCTACTCTGTCTTTGTTTCTCTTCCCTGTGAACTCTAACTGCCTTGGTCTCCATAGGCTCTGAGCTTCCTCTCTTCAATTGTGGACTCTTCCATCCCATGCCCATGTTCCTCTCCTTAGGAAACTTATTCAAGCAGTGGTTTGGGGGTAATAGTAGGGATTACCTCATTTATTTTCTGTCTTTTAGAAATCATATCTGTTTTTAGATATCACTTGTCTGATATCTGTGTTTTCATTGTTTCAAGTGACAGGGTAAATCTGGTGTCTATATTTTCACTTTGGCCTGAAGTGAAATCTTTGGTCAAATCTACGAGCAGTTTTTAACAAAATATATTTAACTCAGTGAAGGAGGCTTGGAGTATTCAATGTCAACACTGAATGAATACTTATTTTTAAATTTTAAGTGGATTTAGGCTAAGCATGGTGCCTCACGCCTATAATCCCAGCACTTTGGGAGGCTGAGGTGAGTGAATCACTTGAGGGAAGAGTTCGAGAGCAGCATGGCTAACATGGTGTAACCCTGTCTCTGCTAACAATACAAAAATTAGCTGGGTGTGGTGGCGGGTGCCTGTAATCCCAGCTACTTGGGAAGGCCGATGCAGGAGAATCGCTTAAACCCGGGGAGCGGAGGTTGCAGTGAGCCAAGATTGCGCCACTGCAGTCTAACCTGGGTGACAGAGCGAAATTCCATCATGTCAAAAAACAAAAAAGTGCATAGGCCCCCATCAATATTTTAATAGCCTGCCATTTCATACATGCTAGGCAATGAATTTGTGTTGCAAATCAATATATTCATTTTGAGGTTATATGTTAGTTTCTGAGCAGCAGCTACTCACTTAAATGACACTATGATGGGATAAAGTGAAAAGAAAAGTTTTTAAAAATATCTTATAAAAATCAAATCATATCATGTAGCCATCTAAGAGAAACCAAAACACAAAAATGCTAATTGTTTCACCAACTGTCATTCTGACTCATTGTTTTTATAAATGTAGACAGAGAAAGTTTTATAATTAAGAACTCTTCTTGGACTTTGACAAGAGTTTTATGTAATTTTAAAATGTGTGTAGAGGCAAATCAACACTATCCAATCATAATGAGAAATAAAAAATAAAACCATGCAGATTAGTCCTCAGGATAAAAAGGATTTTTCAATCTAACTTAATGAGCTGCTATATCATTTTTCTCAAAGAACTAACATTTTTGGAAAATAATAGAGGAAAAATGGAAAGCTTAAGCATATTTGAAGTGAATACATTGATGCATGCTCAAGAAATGTCATTCAAACTTTAGATAATTATACCTGTCTGCAATTAGAGGTGGTTTGTAAAGAGAAGTAGCCAAGTGTAAATTAAATGTATCCAATGTGGTGACTCCTAGCTAGTATTTCCTGGTAGGCATTCCATTGTTCTGAAGGCTAGGCAGACATAACTTTATTTATGTCACAAAATTTTTATTTTATTTAAATAAATCTCAGTCCAATAGTTCTATGTTTTTAAATAAATTTCATGCCATTTTGAACAGCTGGAGTTAGAAGATGGAAATTATTCTAATATAAACTACATGATTACTTGTTACTCATGGTAAAAAGTGAAAGATAAATAACAACTTAAAAGTAGGAACATCATTAAAAGACTCTAGAAATAACATATAACCTCAAAATGAAATAATGTGGGAAAGTTCATTGAAAAAATAAGTAATATGAAATTTGATAATAATGTTGATGTCTTTCCTAGGATGTGTCTACCTATTCACAAGTAATTTAGAAATACAAACGAGGGGAGGAAAAAGTACATTTTCACCTCACCTCATTTGTTCTACTCACAAGAAGCAGCATGAAAACCGTTGGTCAGCAAAGAATCAGTAACTTTATTTAAACAAATTTAGAACAAGATAAAAATATAAAAGTCCTTACTAACAGTGAATATGTATTTGCATATTCCTAATTTTTAATATAAAATAAACCATGAAAGTCTTTATATTACAGAGTTGAAAACAGATAACTTGAGAAGTTAAATAATTGGAAAAATGATGCAAACATTTAATGTAGAAAAAAGGTAAAGCAGAAGCTTATTATTTTAAATATTTTTTCTGTAATGAAAATATCTATTAATAAAAGGGTATTTCATTTATGATTTTGAACAGAGAATATCTATAATGGTGGAACCAAAACATTAATTTAACTGAACTGAATTAATATAAAACTATAACAGTTAATTAAATGATTTAAAAGTAAAACAGACAACAAAACAAAACGACCTTAAGACAACACCAGAGATTTTGGATTTCCCCTTGAGTTTTCAGCAGTATACTGGTCAGTGCAAGCACACAAGGCAAGAATCTAAGACTGTGGAAAGAACCACACAAAATTATTAGAGGGGGATGGTTTCCAGTGATCACCACAGGATTGGGAATAGACAGACCTACAAGCCAGTCAAGAAAACCACAGAAATCACAAAGCAGTGGATGAAGTACCCAGAGTAGTCTTGACTCAGTACAGAGAAGTAATTAGCTGTAGACTAAATACTACTCTGGCCCTGCCTTAAACATTTTAAAAAGCAAGACCTGAAAGGATCAAACTGTTACCAAGCAACTTAACTGCATTCCAGAAAAAAAGCTCAAGAATATTACAAATACAAAAATACCCAGTACCCAGCAAGGTAGAATTCACAATGTATGTTATCCAATTAAAAATTATCAGGCATACAAAGAAGTGGGAAAACACAATTCTTAATGAGGAGAAATTTAAACAATAAAAACTGACTCAGAAATGACACAGATGATAGAATTAGCAGACAAATACATTGAGCAATTATTTTCAATGTATATCTTTAAATGATTAAGTACAAATGTGAAAGATATTTTAAAAGACTCAAAATTAACCTCTAGAGATGAAAACTATAATGTCTGAGATGAAAAATACACTGTGATTAAAAGACTGAGATAAAAATATACATATTAGACACTGAAGATGAGATATATGCGTTTACACACCGCACAACACAAACTATCCAAAATATACATTAAAAAAAACTGGAAAAAATTAAAAGGGTATCAGTGAGCTATAGAACCTACCAAAAAGTAACTAAAATTTACAAAAAAAAAAACGTAAAAGTATTAGAAGACTTATCAAAATTGCAGATAAGCAATTGGTAAACATCAATTCTCTTTCAATATACTAGCAATTAACAATCAGAGTTAAAATTGAAAAACAATATAGTAACAAAAAATATATACTTAGAGATAACCCTAAGAAAAGCTGTGCAGGCCTAAAAACTGAAAACTACAAAGCATTGCTGAGAAAAATTAAAGAAGATCTAACTAAATGTAGATATATGCTGTGCTAGTGGCTTAGAAGACTCAAAATTGTCAAGATGTCAGTTCTTCACAAGCTGATATAGAGATTCAATGAAATCCCAATCAAAATCCCAGAAATTCTTTTTAAATTGACATGCTAATTCTAAAATTCATACAGAAATGCAAAGAACATAGAATAAGAAAAACAAGTTTGATAAAAAACAAAGTGAGAGGGTTAAAACTACATGATTTTAAGACTATAAAGCTAAAGCTGTCAAGGTGACACGGCATTGGAATAAAGACAGACAACTAGATGAAGGAAGAGAGTAGAGGAATAGACCCACACATGCATAGACAATGTATTTTTTAACAAGAGTGCAAGGGAGAAAGAGTAGTCTTTTCAATAAATGGTGCTGAAATAATTGGACATCTATTTGTAAAAAAAAAAAAGGACGTAGATCTGTATCTTATACTATATACAAAAAACCCTCAAAATCAATCATATGCATACATTTAAAACATAAATCTGTAAAACATCTAGGAAAAAATATAGGAAGAACTAATGATTTTAGATTTGGCAAACATTTTTTAGACAGGATGCAAAAATCATGAACTATTAAAGAAAAAGTTAATAAAAGTGGAATTTATCAAAATTAAATTTTATACTCTTGGAAAGATACCATTATGAACATAAAAAGATAAGCTGTTTTGTAAATAAGTATTTGCAAAACACAATCCAACAAAGGCCTTGTAAGTAGATTATATACAGAAATTTTTCAACTTGATAAGAAGAAAAACCAACCAATTAAAGAATTTCCAACAGGGTCAAAAGAGTAGACACATCACCAGAGATGATTTATACATGGAAAATAAAAACACAAAAATATACTCAATATCATTAATTATTAGTAAAATGCAAAGTAAAACCACAATCAAGTGATATGATATACCTACTAGAATGGATAAAGTAAAAAGATGCAAATAACATCAAGTACTAGTGAGGACATGAAGAAATGGTACCCTCACACACTGCTCATGAGAATGAAAAATGCTGAAACTATTTTATAAAACAATTGGGAAGTTTCTTAAAAAGTTAAACATGTATCTATCATTTAATCTAACTATTTTACTCCTAAATATTTATGTGTAAGAATGAAAAATATGTCTATATTTGTTTATATATCCTTATAGGGCATACAAAGTTACTGGATCAGAGACAGATTAATTATTTACTCAGAGACTATCTTCTTGCCATTCCTCCACACTTCAGTACTCCATAGGATGACACAGTGTGTGGAGAGGAGTTTGCACCACAGGAAAGGAACTCCAAAATTATTAATCACAAAGTTTATATAGGGAAGTTGGCCAATATACCCCTTTTGGGTTAAGACAGAAAGAGAAAAAGAGAGAGTGAGAGAAGAGAGATTTGCTCTGGAGTACACGGAATGCAGGCAGATCCTCTCTGGGGAGAAGAAGGAAAATCTCTAGGTCCATTACTCCTGCAAATGGAAGTAAATGATGGACTTCAGGGTAAATAAGACTATATCTTATATCTCCTTATAGAATTCTGTCTTTAGAGTTGCCATTCATTCATCTCCTAACCTAAGAGCCAGTATCCTTTGCTCAGAAATCCCCAACCATTCAGAAAAGTGAAAATATTTATAGAGGATTGTTTCCTGATACTGTGCAAACAAAACTTCTACAAGAATGTTCAGAGTAACTTTATTTTCAGTACCCCAAACTGGATACAATACAAATGTCTCAAGTCAATTAATAAGCAATTGTGATATATCCACGCAATTGAAGACCACTCAACAATAAAAGGAAATAAACTATTGAAATGTAAAACTACAGAGACAAATCTCAAAAAACTGTGCTGAATTTAAAATACCACACTGAAAAAAAACACACTTGATCATTTCATTTATATAGAATTCTAGAAAATGCAAGTTAATTTAGAGCAGGGGTTCCCAACCCCCATACCAGCCTATGGCCTGTTAGCAACCAAGCCACACAGCAGAAGGTGAGCAAGTGAGCAAAGCTTCATCTGTATTTATAGCCGCTCCTCATCACTTGCATTACTACCTGAGCTCTGCCTCCCGTCAGATTGGCAGTGGCATTAGATTCTCACAGGAGTGTGAACCCTATTATGAAGTGTGTATGTGAGGGATCTAGGTTGTGCACTCCTTATGAGAATCTAATGCCTGATGATCTGAGGTGGAGCTGAGGCACAATGCTAGCACTGGGGAGTGGCTGCAAGTACAGATTAACTAGCAGAGAGGTTTGCAAAGAGACCATAATAAATCAATTGCTTGCAGACTCACATTGAAACACTATCAGTGAGTGGCAGGTGACAAGCTGCATCTGGTGGCAGTCTTTGTAGTGGCAAGCAATGTATTTCAGTTGTACAGCTGTGTCTGGTGGCAGGCTTTAAGTCAGAATCTGAAACTTATTTTAGCTGCACATGGCCCACTCATTATTTTATTTACCACTTCAGTTCACACCTCTTTTCTGCACTGTGCACTTGACTCACAGTTTTAGTAAGCCCACAAGATAACCCTAGCCAAAATGAGTAAAAAACAAATGCCACCGAAGAGCTTCTTTGAAAAGAGGGAAAGACCCAATGATGAGGCAGCAGAAGACTGTAAGACTGCCAATGAAAGAAAGCTGCATTTAAAAGAAAATACCGAGGTATTTTCTGAATTGGTCATTTTGTGTTGGTATATGCACAGAGCAGGACTCCGTCCTACCTAAATTACAGGTTATTTGCAACAGGTGATTCACATTCTCCAAGCCCACTTTGTATAACATGTGATGACTGGCTATTCGACAAAGCCATGAAACCTTCAAAACTGCTTCATCACATGGAGACCAAGCACCCTGCAATAAAAGACAGCCTTTATAGTTTTTCAAAAGAAAAAAAAACATGAACATGAAGAACAGAAGCAGTTACTGAAGGCCATCACTTCTCAAATGTGTCTGCACTGAAAGCATTATTCTTAGTGGCTAACTGCATTGCTAAAGCTGAGAAGCCCTTTATTATTGGTGAAGAGTTTATTCTGCCTGCTGTTAAGGACATTTGTCGAGAACTTTCAGGAGAGGCTGCAGTTTAAAAGGTGGCACTGTGCCTCTTTTGGCTAGCACCATAACTAGACAAATTGATGAAATAAGAGAGGATATTGAGGCACAATTTTTAGAGAGGGTTAATGAGTCACTGTGGTATGCAATCCAGGTTGACGAGTCTACCAGTGTTGACAACAAAGCAACAATGCTTATTTTTGTGTGGTATATGTTTCAGGAGGATGTGCATGGGGATATGTTATGTGCACTACTGTTGCCAACCAACACCACATCTGTGTAACTATTCAAGTCTTTGAATTACTTATCAGGAAAACTGAATTGGTCATTTTGTGTTAATATATGCACAGAGCAGCTGCCATCACTGGATGGCTTTCTGATTTCACTACTCAGGTCAAGGAGGCCATTTCTGAATGTGAATCTGTGCACTGTGACATCCACAAGAAATGCTGGCTAGCCAAAAAATGTCACCTGAATGTAACAATGTTTGGCAGGATGTGATTACAATCATTAACTACACTAAAGTATATCCCTTAACTCACATCTGTTCCTACAGTTCCGTGAGGAGATGGGTGCAGAGCACACATAGCTTGTCTTATACACAGAAGTGAGATGGCTTTCTAAAGGGGGCCAGAGTTTTTGAGTTGTGAGAGCTGTTCCAAAAATTTCTTTTAGAAAAACAGTCACCACTGGCAGCACATTTCAGTGACACAGAATCGGTGGCAAAACTTGCTTGCTTCTGTGACATATTCAACCTGCTCAGTGAACTTCATCGTCACCTCAGGGGAGAATGACAACTGTGTTCAAGTCAGCAGATTAAGTGGCTGTATTCAAATCCAAACTGGATTGATGGGAACGATGAGTGAACATTGGGATTTTTGACATGTTTCAAACATTAGCAGAGATTTTGAAAGAGACTGAGCCAGGGCCTTCTTTCTCCCAGCTGGTGCATGATCACCTATCTCAGCTTTCAAAAGAGTTTGAGCATTACTTCACAAACACAAAAGGCTGCCAAACTAGGAAGGAATGGATCCGTTGGGACCCATCTGTGAATAAGCCAGGTGAATCAACTTTGTCTGTGCTAGAAGAGGATCAACTGCTTGAGATCACAAATGACAGTGGCCTTAAAAGTATGTTTGAGACAACTTCAAATCTCCTTATATTCTGGATTAAAGTCAAAGCAGGATATCCTGAGATTGCCATAAAAACACTGAAAAGCATACTTCCATTTCCAACATCCTATCTTTGTGAAGCAGGGTCTTCTGCAGTGACAGCAACTAAAACAAGATTAAGAAGCAGACCAAACATAAGCAACACAATTTTGGTGTCACTGTCTCCCCATCACCCTCAGATAGGACCTCTAGTTGCAGGGAAAAAACTCAGGGGTCCCACTGATTCTATATTATGGTGAGTTTTATAATTATTTCATTGTGTATTACAATGTAATAATAATAGAAATAAAGTGCACATTAAATGTAATGTGTTTAAATCATTCCCCAGTCATTCCTCCTGCTCCACCCCCTCTCTGGTCCATGGAAAAATTGTCTTCCACAAAACCAGTCCCTAGTGCCAAAAGGTTGGGAACCACTGATTCAGAGTGACGAAAAGCACATCAATTGGTATATGGAAACAGTGGATGAGGAGAGGGATTGGGATAGATGTGAGGAAAGGATTATAAAATGACGTAGTAAAACTGTTGTGTGTAATGGATATATTCATTATCTTGGTTGAGGTGATGTTTCCATGGATTTTCTACATATGTCCAAGCCTGTTAAATTGTATGATTTAAATATTTGCGATTTATTTTATATCAGTTATATCATGATAAACCTGTTTAAAATCATAAGAATCAGCCAGCTCCTCCAGACTGTAATAAATATTTATTTGATTTTTATGGTTTAGAGTTACACAAGACGAGAAAAGGACAAGAATAGGTTCTCCTACTGTTAGGAAGATTAAAGGCCACCATTCTCAAGTTCTTTGACTTACCCTTAACCTGGGGTTTATGGCTATACTCAAGTGTCCTTGCCTGGTGACTAGTAGAGCCCAGAGTAAGAGAATTTCATGGGATTTACTGAGCCGGTGAGACTCTACTGACTTTGTATGGTGAAAAGTAGAAAGCAGAAAATTCAAATTCACTTAGAAGTCCATAGTTTATTGTCGACTTTGTATAAGTCACTTAAATTTTTTTATTGTAAAGGTTTAAAATTTTTTATATCCTAATTTTTAAGTAAAAAGTAAAGCAATTACTTTCATTTATGCAATGGTTTTGGCAACTTTGCATCTAATTTTACCCTTCTATCTTAACATTTTATTCTCAAAATAATGTTACTAAGTATCATTGTCACCATTTATACATTAAATGGTGATATTCTGCTTCATAACTGGAACCTCCTCACTGTGCTCATCTCTTTAAACCATGTTTTTAATTTTATTTATTTATTTATTTTTAATTTATTTATTTTGCTTTAGATGCAGACTATATCTGGCATTTCTCCCCATATTATTCCACCCCACTCTCCCCCTCCCTCCTTACCCCCCATTGTCTCTCCCCTACCCCCCGCAACTGTCCCCTGTGTGTGATGCTCCTCTCCCTGAGTCCACGTGTTCTCGTTGTTCAACACCCACCTATGAGTGAGAACATATGGTGCTTGGCTTTCTGTTCTTGGGTCAGTTTGCTGAGAATGATGGTTTCCAGATTCATCCAAGTCCCTACAAAGGACAGGAACCCATCGTTTTTTATGGCTGTGTAGTATTCCATGTTGTATATGTACCACATTTTCTTTGTCCAGTCTATCATTGATAGGCATTTGGGTTGGTTCTAGGTCTTTGCTATTGTACACAGGGCTGCAATGAACATACGTGTGCATGTGTCTTTATAGTAGAATGATTTATAGTTCTTTGGGTATATACCCAATAGTGGGATTGCTGGGTCAAATGGAATTTCTATTTCTAGATCCTTGAGAAATCACCACACTGTCTTCCACAATGGTTGAACTAATTTACACTCCCACCAACTGTGTAAGAGTGTTCCTATTTCTCCACATCCTCTCCAGCATCTGTTGTCTCCCGATTTTTTAATGATCGCCATTCTAACTGGCGTGAGACAAACATGTGAAAAAATGCTCATCATCACTGGTCATTAGAGAAATGCAAATCAAAACCACACTGAGATATTTATTTATTTTTGAGACAGTTTCACTCTGTTGCCCAGGCTCCAGTGCAGTGGCATGATCTTGGCTTATTGCAACCTCCACCTCCCAGGTTCAAGCAATTCTCTTGCCTGAGCCTCCCGAGTAGCTTGGATTACAGGCATACACCATGACACCCAGCTAAGTTTTTAGTATTTTTAGTAGAGACGGGGTTTCACTATGTTGGCTGGGCTGGTCTTGAACTCCTGACCTCAAGTGATCCACCCACTTCAGCTTCCCAAAGTGCTGAGATTACAGGTGTGAGCCACTGCACCTGTTCCCTCCTCTGCATCTCTTTAACCTATGAATGCATATTAGCAGCCTTATTACTTCTTTTTTGTTAGGACTACCTTGTTCTATCCTGACCTCTACTCTCCTGCTGCTGCTTCCCATTGGCTAAACTCACTGCAAGCCAGAGGGTAACAGAACCCTGGTAGTGCAGTCTTCAGAGGCCAGATAAAGATATAGAATGAATGGCATGGCATGGAGGGACAAACAGGGAATAACAAGTCCGTTTTCCCTGCTCATATTTGCAATCCTAGACACATCTACACATTTACTAATGGAAGCAAATTTTCCTTATAACATTGTCACTTAAACTGATGTTGGCCTTACACTCTTGATTGGAAAGAAATTTCCCTGGCTTTGTAGCAGCAGGTTTGAATAATGGTATCATCACTTTGTACTGTGTTCACGGGCATGCTATCCTCTGATTTTTATTTTCTCCCTCTGTAAAATAAGAGTACTGAATTGCCTGATAGATAATAGTGGATTCAATAAATTTTAGCTTTCCTTTTTCCTTCCTCTTATATTCTTAAATCTGGTACATGGTAAATGTATATGATTTTCGTTTTCTACTTATCTTGTTTTCTACTTGTGATTGTTCATTTTTAAAGGTTTTTTTGACAAACTGTATTAAGTGTTATGTTACCTCATTACCAGGTATGTTCATTGTAAGAGAACTAAAATTGGAATGAATATCAGTTCTGTGTTGTTATGCTAACCATGTATCAGGACCTTCTGGTTGGTTTTGATTTTCCAATTTATGATAAATTAATGCATAGGTAACAATGATTTTTAAAAATATAAAGGAAGGCAGATCCTGTGGTGAGTGAGCAATGTGTTAGAGCCAAGACTAGATATTGTCAGCTCTTCAAGTGCTCTATTTTGCTGCAGAGCTTTCTGCCACATTGATGGAATTCTGTCAGTTCTGCTTCCAAAACACAAGCTTGCAATTTTTATTTGTGACTTGTGTTTGTCCTTGTTATTTGCAGATTCAGTATTTGTGAATTCACCTATTTGATAAAATTTATTTCTAACCCCCAAAGTAATACGCTGTGTTTTTGTGGTCTTTTGTAAACATGTGCAGAACTGCTAAAAATTTGAGACACCTGCCTGACTCACACATTCTAGCTGAGGTTGAACAAAGTGAAACTCTGCCTTCTTGATTCAGTTCTCATACTGTAAATAGGTGACCATTTCCAGATCTATTGAATGCCCTGTTTTTTGCATTTTTGGACTTTTTGTTTGTGATTTTACTTTTTAAAATGGCCCCCAAGTGTAATGTTGAAGTGCTATCTGGTGTCCCAAAGCACAAGTATACTGTAATATTCTTTATGGAGGCAAATATGGGTGTTAGATAAGCTTCATTCAGGTATGGGTATAGTGCAGTTGGTCATCAGTCCAATATCAGTAAATCAATACTGTATATCCAGAAAGGGAAGAATAAATTATTTGATTTTTATGTGAGGCCACCACATAAAGTACTAAAGTAACATCTATGGTGTTTGATAAAGCGATGGGAAACTGGCAATGTTTGTGGATTCAGGAGATGACAACTGATTTTTAAAATGTAGTGAATAGTTTTGCTGTGAGGCTGGAAGCCAAAGAAAGTTATGGTCACATTACCCAGCATCAGAAAAATGTTAAACCATTCTTGGTAAATGCTGACTGACTCACACATTGCAAAAGGCCATGTAGTATGAAAAATGTTTAACTTTCGGGTGAAGTGGGTTCTGCAGATCAGGATATGGCAGAATAATTTTTAAAAATAACTATTAAGCGCTATATAAGAAAAGAGTTATGTGAAAGAACAGGTTTTCAACACTGATGAGAATGGCTTGTTGAACATGGACAGTGTCAAAATAACCTAGATAGTGTTTTCATTGATGAAAATTTTGTGACTAGAGGCTTCTAGCAACCTAACTGTGTATTTCCTTTAAGAACAACAGTTCGGAGTTCTAGTTTATAAAACATAACCATCAAGAATAACAAGAATCAAACCTATGTATTTAATTATGATTTTGTTCTTTACAAAATTGAATTCCTTTGCTACATTACGTCAGTGAGTAATCTTCTTTGTAACTAGTAGATATTTATCTCCCTGAACAATGCAATTAATTGTGTGCAACTCTTTCTTCTTCCATGTATAAAAATTTAAAAATTGACACTTTAGAACTCTCTGTATAAAAAATTAAAATAAGTAGACTATAGATAGTTAAAAATTTAAATACCCATTTCCTATGGACATAGCATAATTTATTTAGAAAATTCTCTAGTGAACACATGAGCCTGGCTTGGAAGGGGCAGAGACTGTTTTCGTGGAAATTTCATTAGTTTTCAAGACACAGAACTCTATCATAAATCTCCAGGTCTCAGCGACCCAGAATAATTAACACTGGTGTTTGAGCTGGTACTAGAGTAAGAGTTATACATGCAAGACATGGTGGACAGTATTTAGTAGAACATACAAGGTAATTAGATTGGTGTTTTACTATACTTTTATTTGAAGACTTTATGGAGTAAACCACCATTATTCTTATGGTAAATTGTTATTTTTTACTTCATTTCCTTATATTTAACAAGTATTTTATATTATTTTAGTTCTTTTGCGATAATTAAAGCAATTTATAATATAGAAAGATCCAGTCATTTAACAGGTAAATAAGATCACGTGGTATATTAAGATGATAATAAATTTTATTCGTTTTTCAAACAGTATTAACCATCTGCTAAGTTATAGCTGTAAAACTAGACACATATTGAAGTCATTTCTGTTATCTAATACATACAGTTAAAAAAAAAAGCCTTCAGCTGCTTTTGTCCAAATATTGTGTAAAATATATGACAAGATTTTTTTTTAATTAACACAGGCCATTTTTTTTGAGGGAGTTTGATTATAGTGATCAACAAAGAAATATTTATTTGTATCACAGTGAACACTTTTAAAGCAATGGCTTTATATCTGTTTTTAGTTTATAATTATTCAAAGCATTTAGTAAAATTTAGAGATTTTTACATATATAATGTATGTAAAAGTGAAGCATATTATTTTCATTTTCTAAAAGATTCTTCTAATTATATATTTGGCAAATATATGATTTTTCATGTTGAACTTGGCAAAGGCTGTTGACTATTTCTACTTTATATGGAAACTTTTATTATTCTATTGCCAAAAGCATAATGTTGGATTTGTTGGTTTCTAGTTTTGCTAAATTTCAATATAATTATTATTTATAACTACTAAGAAAAATAATTTTCAAATTTCATTTGAACACATCCATATTCATAATAGTATTATTCACAAGAGCTAAAAGTATATGCAAACCAAGTGTCTGGCAATGAATGAATGGATAAACAAAATGACGTATATACATACAATGAAGTATTATTCAGCCTTAGAAAGAGAATTTGGATACATGTTAAAACATGGATGAACCATATTTTCAGGACATCATGCTAAGTGAAATAAGCCATCTCCCCAAAATCAAATACCATATGATTCCACTTATATGAAGTGTCTAAAGTAGTCAAACTCACAAAAACAGGAAGTAGAATGGTAGTTGTCAAGGGCTGAGGGGGAGGGGCAAGTGGGGAGCTTTTGTTTGATGTGATGGAGTTTCAGTTTTTCAAGATGAAAAAGTTCTGGAGATTTGTTGTAAAACAAAGTGAATGCACATAAACTCGTGAACTGTACACTCAAAAATCGCTAAGATGGCAAATTTATGGCAAATTTTAAAATATTTTGTGTATTTATCACAATTAAAACATTTTAAAAATTTTATTTGAAGGGATTATTGAAATTATCAATTTACCACTTTAACAGAATATAATATTGCTTTTAAGTAAATGTTAATGTAAAATGTTTTTCTAGCACTGAACTATCAGGAAGAGATAAATATATTTTTCCAATTATGTAAGTTTGCTGTGTGTGTGTGTATGTGTGTGCACGCACGCGTGTGTGTGTGTGTGTGTGTGTGTGTGTGATTATTTTCTAATCCCACAAATATTTTTGCCACTTGTTTAAAAGTAAAATCTTTGCTTAGGAAATGTTCATACTAAAATTTTTATTTCTATTTTATTAAATAAGAAGTCCACTGTATGTGATCCTAAAGCTACTTTGTTATCATGTGATCCTGTGTATTATCCTCAGTGTTGTTGCTGAAACTTGGGCAAATTATTCTTCCTAAAAAGTTATTAAGGATTATCAATTATAATGCATAGCATTTAATAACTGATCAGCCCAATCTTTAAAAAACCCTTTCTTTTCTTTTCTACCACAATGCATTATTCTGATTGTCTCTGATGTCTCAAAATATACTTTTTATTACCCCCTCTGCTCTCTGCTCCCTGCTTTCTCCAACTATACTTTCCCTTACCCAACGAATGCCTCCAGATATATACATTTTGCAATGTTCACTCCTTGGATTTTTGCTATTCTTGAAAGAGGCTTTTTGTCCTTCATAATAATTCATTTATTCTCATAATTACAATTCTTATACTTAGAGAAAGGCTCTTCTATCAACCCAAGGTTAAAAGATTTCAAAATATCAATAAAAGGAAACTAAATTGTATTCTTTTTCATTCATTTACTTAATAAACATTCCTTGAGTACCCAGTATATGTGATAGAAGCTAAGGACACAAAATCTATGAGAAATTTAAGATTTAGAAAGGGAGAGAGGCAAACAAATCAATGATTTTAAGACAGTGCGATAATATAGTATTTAGGATAATGTAATTCCTGAGGAGTATAAAAACATGGAAAAGAGAAACTCAGTATGGGTTGGTAAATTATCAACAATTAGTTCTCTGGAGGAAAAATAAAAGCAATTTGATGCAGGTGTCCATTTCCTTGGTGTAAATAACTCTACCATGGATGATTTTGAGCATCAATATGATGTCACTCAACATAGAGGTGGGGAAGAAGCTTGCGCAATTGATTCTAAGGAGCCTGTTTGAACCAGTTCCAGCAAAACTAACTTTAAGTCAGATTAGATGTGTTATAAGGAAGGTTTCCTGAAGAAAACAACATTTGAGATGAAACTGATGAATGAGGAGGAGTTATCTATATAGAGGTGATGAGTGGGCCAGAAAAATTGATTTCCATTAGCAGAAACAGCATGTGTATGATATGTACTTTTGCAACAAAGTGATGTATTTGTGGAACTTAAATGGTTGTGCTTAGCTACAGCAAAGTGTTGGCATCAGGGGACAGTGGCAGGTAAACCCAGAGAGAAGGGTTTTGTGCGATAAGATGAGTATTGAACTCTGAAAAGGAGCTATGTGAGGTAGAACTGGATATAACAAACTAAAAGCCCATGTTTTCTATTGATGTAGGTTGTATACACTTTATTGAATATCTACTATTGGCTAGGTACTGTGTTGAGCACTTGGTATATAAAGAGAAATAAATTACAGCAATTTGTGCTCTTGAGGAAACTTCAGTTGAGTTGGAAGCTTGTCAGATGATGGACAGGTCCCTGGTACCTTAATTAATTGATAATGTATTTTGTAGATATTTGCATCTAATCTTGATTTTTTAGTTAACCTCTTTATTTTCTGTCACTTATGCATAGCCAAGTTTCCACAGTATACTTATTTATAGATCTAAATGCTTAACATTGACTGCAACTCTGAGCTCAAGCCTTGCATTTTTAAATTGCTACTCTACCTTTCTGATTAGTATTCTGCCACCATCTCAAAATTAACATATCTTAAACATAGCTTTCACTAAACCAAGTCATTTTGTACTCTTCCCACTTCTATATTCTCAGACTTAACAAAAATAGATCAAAATGGCTGACTAGAGGCACCCAGCACTTACCTACTCCACAAAAAAACATCAAAACACCAACTGGATAACAACACATTAAATGGACCATCTAAGGGAGAACACTGAATTGAAAAAAGGGAGTGACCAAAAAAACCCATGAGACATGAAAACTCAGGGTGGCAGTATATAGAGAGATATAAAAAGTCAGCCAGGATTGGCTTGGAGTGAAGAGGGAGTCTCCATTGAAGAGAAAAAATACATGAGAATGACCCAGAAGTCAATATTCTTACCACAGATAGCTGCAATCCTAGCTACAGAAGATCCCTAGAGTACCTATAGTCCTGAGCCCAGCATAATCCACATGACTGCATTATTTAAGAGAGGAAATTCATGCTGAATTATTGCCACTCCAGGACCCAGGACAACAGGACTCAGGGCAACAGAACCCAGGCTGCTGCAGTATGGCACCATATTGACAGTGGAGCCTCCAGCAGAGTAGTCCTGCCTAGAGGTCCAATAGCCCTGCATTTCCACATCACTGGGACCCCTCTGACATCCTGTCACACCCACCCAATGATCTACAGCATCACAACACCAGCCAAACCCAACAGTGAGGCTGCGACCCTTGGCACCTGAGCCCAGAGAGCACCCTGTACCCCAGAAACAAACAGTTGAACATAGCAGGGAGAATTCCTCCAGGAAAGAGGGAGCCAACATGCATATACTGCAAAGCCTGAGAGCTGCCTACCTAGGGCCCACTACAACCCCCAATGTGAACCCCACCATCTCCAGTGGAAGAGTCACCCCACACTCACATGCACTGCCTAGGGGCTTGAAGACTGTCCAATTTGGGCCTACTGTTGTCTCCACCCCTCCACAAGTAACAGCATCCTAGGCCCCCCGAGACACCTGTAGACACAGCTGACATTGAGTAAAGAAGAAAAATATAATGAAGACTACATTACTGTGCCCACTCAGAACCAACTGAAACTATAGGACATATCTATAGGAAAAAGTCTTTCCTTATGAAAACTAGTACACTAAATTGCAAGAAATAACTGTTCCATCAAATATACAGATATTAACATAGTAACACAAGAAACAAAAAAGCCAAGGCAGCACAACATCTCTAATAGAACACAATAATTCTCCAGTAACATATCTCCAAAAAAGGAAATCTATGAAATGCCTGAAAATGAATTCAAAATAACAATCTTATGGAAGTATGGTAAAATATAAGAGAATACAAGTAAATAATTCAGTGAAGTCAGAAACACAGTTCATGATCTGAATGAGAAATGTAACAAAGAAGTAGGTGTCATAAAAAAGAACTGAAGATAAATTTTGGAACTGGAGAATTCAATGAGTAGATAAAAAATGCAACTGAGAGCTTCAAAATAGATTAAATTAAAAAGAAGAAAAAAAATTAAACTTGAAGAGAGATCTTTTGAAATAACCAAGTCAGGCAAAAACAATAATTAAAGAAGAAATCCTATGTGACATATTAGGTACCGTAAGGAAAACATTTACATTATGGAAGTTTCATAACAAGAGGTGGGAAAATGCATAGAAAAGCTGTTTAATAAAATAATAGCTGAAAACTTCCAAAGTCTTGTGAGAAATATGGACATTCAGATACAGGACACTCAAAGTGCCCATATAGATTCTATCCAAAAGGTTTTCTCTGAGGCAGATTATAATCAAACTGTCAGAAGTCAAAGACAAAGACAGAATTCTAAAAAGAACAAGGGAAAAGTGGTAAATCACATGTAAGGGAATCCTCATCAGACTAACGGCATGTTTCTCAACAGAAACTTACAGGCCAGGAGAGAATTGGATGATATTTTTAAAGTGCAAAAAGAAAAAAAAATCTTTTAACAAATACTGCTATACCTGGAAAAGCTATGCTTTAAAAATGAAGGAGAAATAAAGTCTTTCAAACAAGCAAAAACTTGAAGAATTCATCACTACTAGATCAGTGTGTAAGAAATGTGTAAGGAAGTACTACATCTGCAATTTATTATGTTTATCTTTTCAAAAAAACACCTTTCATTTAATTCATTTTTTTGGTATTTGTGTCCATTCTATTTAGTTATATTTTTATCTATTTTATTTAGTTCTATTTGTATCTTTTTATCTATTTTATTTAGTTCTATTTGTATCTATTTCATTTAGATAACTACCATCTTAAAAACATACAAAAGCATAAAGCTCACTAGTGAAGCAGACACACAATTGAGAAAAAGAAAGGACTCAAATATTATCACTACAGAAAAACCACCAAACCACAGTAATAATGAGAAAAGGGAACAAAATATATTCAAAATAACCAGAAAATAATTAACAAATTGAGAGGAAAAAGCCTCGCCTATCAGTAATAGCCTTGAATGTAAAAGACTAAATTCTCCACTTAAGAATTATAGGAGCATCACACACTGGGGTTTGTTGGGGGGGAAATGGGGAGGGACAGCGGGGGGTGGGGAGTTGGGAAGAGATAGCATGGGGAGAAATGCCAGATATAGGTGATGGGGAGGAAGGCAGCAAATCACACTGCCATGTGCGTACCTATGCAACAATCTTGCATGTTCTTCACATGTACCCCAAAACCTAAAATGCAATAAAAAAATAAAAACAAAAATAAAAAAAGAATTATAGACTTGCTGATGAACTTAAAAGAAGTCCAAACCATGTGCTGGAACTCGCTTTCATTATTCATGAAACTCATTTCAGCTATAAAGATGCCCTATTGGAAAAACAGACATTAAGTCAAAAAACATATGAAGAGACAAAAAAGATCAATATATAATGGTGAAGGGATGAATTCAGCAAGAGGACATAACAATTATAAATATATATGCCCTCAACACTCTAGCATCCAGACATATGAAGCAAATATTATTAAAATAAGAGAGATAAATACAATAATAGTTGGAGACTTCACTATCCAATCTCAGCATTGAACAAATGGAACTAACAGATACCTACAGAATATTTCATTTGACAGCTTCAGTATACATGTTCTCATCACCACTTAGGACATTCTTCAGGATAGAGCATGTTAGGCCACTAAACAAGTCACAACAAAGTTTTAAAAATTGAAATAATATTAAGTATCTTCTTAAATCACGATGAAATAAAACTAAAAATTTAATAACAAGGGGAACTTCAGAAACTGCATACAGGGAAATTAAATGTCATGCTCTTGAATGACCAATGGGTCAATGAAGAAACCAAAAAGAAAGTTTAAATTTTTCTTTTTTTAATAAATGAAAATTGAAACACAGCATACCAAAACCTATGGGATACAACAAAAGCAGTAAAAAGAAGGAAGTTTGCAACAATAAACACCAACATTTAAAAACTAGAAAAATTCAAATAAATGACCTAGTGATACACCTCAAGATATTAGAAATGTAGAAACCCCAAATTAGTAAAAGAAAAAAAAAAGAATAAAGATGAGGGCAAAACTAAATGAACTAGAGAGAAAAAATTACAAAAGATCAGTGAAACAAAAAAAGTCTTTTTGAAAAAATAAAATTGACAAACTATTAGCTAAACTAAAAAAAAAATAATAATAAAAGACACAATTGAATAAAATGAGAAATAAGAAAGGAGATCTTCCAACTGATACCTCAGAAATACCAAGAATTAAGAGACTACTATAAACAACTATATGTCAACAAATTGGAAAATGTAGCTGAAATGGATCAATTTCTGGACACATACAACCTTCTAGGATGGAACCAGAATGAAATGCAAAATATGAACAAGACAATAATGAGTAACAAGACATCATCAGTAATAAAAAGTTTCTAATGAAGAAAAGCTCAAGACTGGATGGCTTTACTGCTGAAGTCTACCAAACTATCAAAAACTAACACCAATCCTTGTCAAGCTATTTTTAAAAACTTAAAAACTAGATATTCTTTCTAACTGTTCTATAAGCATTGCCCTGATACAAAAACCAGACAGGGACACAACAACAAAAAACTATTGGCTAACATCCATGATGAACAAAGATGCAAAAATCCTGAATAAAATACTAGCCAGCTGAATTCAAGAACACATGAATAAAATAATATACCATGATCAAGTGGGATTTTTCCCGTAGATACAAGTATAGTTGAACATATGAAAATCAATAAATCTGATACATCACATCAACAGAATGAAGGATATAAACCATATGATCATCTCAATAGATGCAGAAAAAGCATTTGATAAAATTTAACATTTTTTATAATAAAAACTATCAACAAATTAGATATACAATGAACATTCCTCAACAAAATAAAAACCTTATGTCAGCTAATATTATGCTAAATGGTCAGAAACTGAAAGCTTTCTCTAAAATCAAAGAATAGGGCAAGACAAAGATACCTACTTTTATCACTCTTATTCAACATAGTACTGGAAGTTTGCATTAGAAAAATTAGACAAAAGAACAAAATACAGGGCATTCAAATAGGAAAAGAGAACATCAAATTTTTCTTCCTTGCAGACAACGTGAGTTTATATAGAGAGAAACCTAACAAGTCCACCCAAAACCTATGAAAACTAATAAACAAATTTAGTAATTTCAGGATACAAAATCAACATCCAAAAATCAGTAATGTTTCCATACACCAATAATAAAATAACTACAAAAGAAATTAAAAGGTAATCCCATTTATGATAGCTATAAAAATAAAATGACCAGGAATAAACATAGCCAAAGAAATAAAAGATCTCAACAATGAAAACTGCAAGAGAATGATGAAAGAAATTGAAAAGTACATGACAAATATAGACATTTCATGCTCATGGATTGGAAGAATCAATACTGTTAAAATGAATAATATCAAAAGCAATCTAAAAATTCAGTGCAATCCAAATTGAAATATTACATTCCTAACAGAAATAATAAAATTTTAAAATTTGTATGAATCCACAAAAGAATTTAAATAACCAAAGCAACACTGAGCAAAAAGAACAAACATCCTGAGCAAAGAGAACAAAGCTGGAGGCATCACACTACCTGACTTCAAACTATACCACAAGGCTACAATAATCAAAACAGCATTACACTGGTACCAAAACAGATATAGACCAGTGGAACAGAACAGAAGCCTCGGAAGCAATGCCACACGTCTACAACCATCTGATCTCTGACAAACCTGACAAAAACAAGCAAATAGGGAAAGTATTCCCTGTATAATAAATGGTGTTGGGAAAACTAGCTAGCCATGTGCAGAAAGGTGAAACTGGACCCCTTCCTTACACCTTACACAAACATTAACTCCAAATGGATTAAAGATTTTAACGTAAGAAACACCATGAAAACCCTAGAAGAAAACCTAGGCAATACCATTCAGGACATAGGCATAGGCAAGGACCTCATAACTAAAACACCAAAAGCAATGGCAACAGAAGCTAACATAGACAAATGAGATCTATTTAAACTTAAGAGTTTCTGCACAGCAAAAGAAACAGTGATTAGAGTGAACCGGTAACCAACCGAATGGGAAAAAAATTTGCAATCTACCCATCTGACAAAGGGCTAATATCCAGAATCTACAAAGAACTTAAATTTACAAGAAAAAAAACAACACTATCAAAAAGTGGGCAAAGGATATGAACAGACACTTTTCAAAAGAAGACATTTTTGAGGACAACCAACATATGAAAAAATGCTCATCATCACTGGTCATTAGAGAAATGCAGATCAAAACCACACTAAGATACCATCTCACTCCAATTAGAATGGCAATCATTAAAAAATCTGGAGACAACAGATGCTGAAGAGGATTTGGAGAAATAGGAACACTTTTGCACTGTTGGTGGGAGTGTAAATTAGTTCAACCATTGTGGAAGACTGTGTTTATTCTTCAAGGATATAGAAATAGAAATTCCATTTGACCCAGCAATCCCATTACTGTGTATATACTAAAAGGATTCTAAAACATTCTGTTATAAAGACACATGCACAAGTATGTTTACTGCAGCACTGTTTACAATAGCAAAGACCTGGAACCAACCCAAATGCCCATCAATGACAGACTGGACAGGGAAAATGTGGCACATATACACCATGGAATACTATGCAGCCATAAAAAACGATGAGTTCATGTCCTTTGCAGGAACATGGATAAATCTGGAAACCATCATTCTCAGCAAATGGACACAAGAACAGAAAACCAAACACTGCATGTTCTCACTCATAAGTGAGTGTTGCACAATGAGAACACATGGACACAGGGAGGGGAACATCACACATTGGGTCTGTTGGGGGGGTGGGGGGCTAGGGGAGGGATAGCTGGGGACAGGAAGGGTGGGGAGGGATAACACAGGGAGAAATGCCTGACATAGGTGACGGGGTGATGGAGACAGCAAACCACCATGGTATGTATATATCTGTGCAACAATCCTGCAAGATCTGCACAGGTGCCCCAGAACTTAAAGTACAATTAAAAAAAAAAAAAAAAAGAACAAACTGTAGTCATCACATTGCCTGGCTTCAAAATATAATACAAAGTTATAGTAATCAAAACAGCATGGTATTGGTATAAAAATGAACATGTAGACCAATGGGAAATAATAGAGTACCCAGCAATAAATTCACATATTTACAGCCAACTAATTTTCAACAAAGGCACCAAAGGGGAAAGGACAGCCTCTTCAATAAATGGTGCTGGAAAACTACATATTCAGAATAAAACCAGACCCCTGTCTCTCATCATATACAAAAATCAATGAAAAATGAATTAAATACTTAAATTTAGGGTCTAAAACTATGAACTACTAAATGAAAACTTAAAGAAAATACTTTAGGGCATTAGTCTGTGCATAGATTTTATGGGTAGGATTTCAAAAGCATGGAAAGAAAAGCAAAAATAGACAAACAAAAAAGCTTCTGCATAGCCATAAAAACAATCAACAGAGTGAGGAGACAACATATAAAATGAGAGAAAATATTTGCAGACTATTCATTTTTCAAAAGACTAATATAAAGAATATACAAAACAAACAACTCAACAACAGTAATGATAATAATCTGATTTAAAAACGAGTAAAGCATCTGATTAGACATTTCTCAAGAGACATACAAATGGCCAACATGTATATCAGAAATGCTCAATATTACTAATCATCAGAGAAATGCAAATCAAAACCACAATGAAATGTTATCTCACCCCAGTTGGAATGACTGTTACCAAAAAGACAAATGATAATAATCTTTTTTATTTTATGGTAAGGATGCTAAAGAAAAGAGAACTCACATATTGTTGGTGGGAATGTAAATTAGTTCAAATGTTATAGGAAACAGTGTGGAGGTTCCTCAAAACACTAAATAGAGAACTACCACATGATCCAGCAATCCCACTAGTAGGTTTTTATCCAAAAGAAAGAAAATTAGTACATTTAAAAAATATCTTCACCCCTCCCCATGTTTATTGCAGCACTATTCACAACAGTCAAGATAGTTAATCAACCTAAGTGTCCATTGACAGATGAATGGTTAAAGAAATGTATATATACACATGAAATACTATTCAGCCACACAACAGAATGAAATCTTATCATTCATGCCAATATGATTGAGCCTGTAGAAGATTATGTTAGGTAAAATAAGTCAAGCACAGGAAGATGAACACCACATGTTCCGACCCATATGAGGAAGCTAAATAAGTTGATTTCATAAAAGTGGAGTGTAGAATAGTGGTTACTAGAGCCTAGGAATGGCAGTGAGGAGGACGGGGTAGGGAGAGGTTGGTCAATGGATGTAAAGTTACAGATAGATAGGAGGAATAAGTTCTAGAGCTTTATAGCACTATAGAGTGACTATAGTTAACAATAATTTATTGTGTATTTTAAATTTGCTGTTATAGAAAAGTGGAATTGAAATGTTTCTAACAAAAAGTAATAAATATTTGAGGTCAATTTATGTGTATGTGTCTGTATATGTGCATATGAGCATGTGTGTATATTTTTTATTAGAGAGGGAGTCTAAAAGTGATTCATGAATTACAGGAATTAATACTTTAGCAGATAAATCATACTCTGAAATATTGTTTTTAATTTTCTCTACATATATTTTTAACATTAATTGTGCAATTATTGATTAATATTTGGGAGAATTTAAATAAATATAATTTATCTTTGTTATACATTAATTCTTCTGCCTTCTAACTACTCCAATCCCCCACAGAACTAAGGAAAACCACTGACCCTGCTCAGCATCAAGTAATTTGCTTCAAGGCTTGAGATTTGCTAAGTTGCTGTAATGTGTTATAACATACATCCTTGCTTTAAGGTAGGTTTCATCAACTTTTGGTAGGCTTACTGTTCATGTTTGGCTAATCCCATAGGATTTTAAAGATCTCGAAATTTTTACTCTCCATGCAGAAATAAAAGGTGGAAAAGACCTGTTTGGTGGCCTGGTCCTGTGCCAAAAAAGATCACCTACTCGGCAGCTTTGTGTGTAATTTTCTGTTTGATTTTTGAAATTTTAAATTACTGAACTTGAACCACTTGCTTTAGGAGACCATTTCAGAGAACAAATAACTGCTTGGGCTTATCCTAGTTCTATATTTAAATTATAACAGAAAGTGTCCTAAGTACTAAAGGTTAGATAAATGCTGATAAATGGCAGCCGTTAGATTATCTTTTCCAAGAACCTTCTACTGATCTGCTTACTCTTCAAATTTCCATTTCTAAAATAGTGAACATTTTTTCCCTATGTGAAAGGAATATACTTGAATTTACAGTAAAATAAAAGCTTCTTAACTTGATAAAATTGGGCTTGAGAGTCTCCCCTTCAGCTGCCCATAATTGGTGGCAAAATTTATACTTGGGCACAAAGCAGGTCATGATAATCTTAATTTTGTTGTAGCAGAGAAAATAGAAGGAGCCTAATTTTGAAATCTACATCGGATGAAATATCCTCTGTATTGACAACTGAACTTTGATCTTTTCTTCTTGAGACTGGTTTGGTATGGAAAGCAAAATATCTAGAGCCACTTCAGTTCTTATTTTATTTACTGCTGTTGATCAGTATCTTCTTTTTTTGGCTACCACTTTTCTGACATCTCCTGCTTCTAGTCACTTCTAGTTACATGAACAGAATGTTATGTTGCAGGTCTGAGAGCAAAACTTGAAAGCTCTTATGTTTCTGTAAGTGTCAATCTCTCAATGTGTCACTTGTCCTTGTGCTTTATAAGCTTTATATTATTGCCTTTACTTTTCTTTCTCTTGTTTTCTCCTTGACTTTCAGCAGTCTAGTTTCTGGTCCATTAAAATCATGTCCTTATTACCAATTCTAAGTATATGATCTCATTACCTATCCTTTCAGATTTCAGATAGCATTATTTCCTTTTTTTTTTTCCTCTTGAAAATCATACTTCAGCTTCCAGTGATATAGTCACCCTACTCCCCATTCTTAATCTTTATGTCTGAATTATCATTATTTTCTAAGAGTTTGTTTTCTTAAGACTGGTGCCAATTGCTCTATATTCTGCTATTTTTAATTAAGAAAATTTTGTTAGGTGAAAGCATGTAATTATAAAGGCTGTCTCTTAGAGATAGATTACTGTGTCCAGCTCCACACAGAAACATTTTAGTGAGATCAGTTTTACATCTATACTTGCCTAGAAAGATATCTTTTTTCCTTGTTAGTGTTTGAATTGACATTGTGGTTGTTTACCTCTGTGACAGTCATTTTTTTGTGCTTATACAGCTGAACAATCTTTCTTTTGAATGAAATGTTCTTTACTCAATTATATTAGTATTAATTTGGTTATAATCAATTTTTGCTGGCCAAAGAATATACCTGGATATCTACTGTGTTTGCTTTCTTGGTTTAATTATTGGAAGAAAATTCTAACTATCCTTGTTTTTCTTATGTGCTTCTGTGACTTTGGTAATTATCCATTTGATTACATGTAAAGATGTACTTTTAAGTTCATGTCACGCTCTGTCAAGACTAAAAATAACATGACCAAACAATATATGTGCTTCCAGTTTCTCTCCCAGCTACTTCTAAGCACTTGGCAAAATGTCCTTTCTTATTTTATTTTGACATCTTTTTTCTGGCTGCATAGGTATTCTCTGTACATTGGAGAAACCAGTCAATATACTTTAGGAAAACTATATATTGAAATCAAAGTCTGAAGTCACATCATTTCTAGTGAATTATGCAATGAATATTTCTAGTGAATTTTTAGAAATAAGACATAGCAGACCCTGTACTAATAGAAGAGATGAGCATGTTATCATATTTGTCTCTAGTCACTCTAAGTATCATGAGAGTGGCAGATACAGAAATGGGTTACTTTAATACAGAAGAATGTATTGGAGGTGGTTAGATTGGGTCCATTGCTATGTCTAGGGAGGATAAAGGCTTTCAAAAGGTAATATTTGAGTTTTGTGAAGAGTGAATACGATTCTTGTGGTGAGCTGAAGGAGCACACTGCTCATTGTATTTAGGGAAGCTGAGTTTGGCTGTGGAATCCAAAGCAAGAGGTGAGTGGGAGTGAAGCTGGAAAGATAAGCTATGTGTGATCCCAAAGGACCCTCACTATCCTGATTGGAAATCTTAACTTCTTCCAGTAGGCAAATGAAAGTCATGAAGCCTTTTAAGCAAAGGAGCAATATAGCTTATTGTTATGTATGTGTTTGGGTTTGGGAATAATTATCTGGACACTAAAGAGGGTGGCTTGGAAAAGAGTCGATCTGGTAGCAGGAGGTCAGTTGTAAGATTGCTGGGTGGATTAGGTCAGTGATGAGTGTTTAAGTTATAATGGTGGTGAAAAACAGGCATTGGATTTAATGCATATTTCTGAAGAAAACTGTAGAGACTAAATGACATTTGATATAAAAAAAAATGAAACAACTGTGAATTCTGTAGCTTTGGAAACTAGTAAGTGCAGACGTTTTTAACAAGATAGAAGAAAACTATGAGGTGGACACAGTGAATCTCTATCTGTGCCTTTCACTAACAGAGAAACAGTAGACAAGTTAGGTTTAATTATTTTTTTTTTAGTATGATCACATTGTGCCATTCATTCAAAGAGACAATTGCAAATGTAGGGTTAGAACTTAAGAGAAAGATAAAAGCTGGAGATCATACCCTACTGAAACTAACTCTAACCAGAGAAAGACAGCTTGTCAACTAAGAGAAGTTAAGAGGTTCAGGGACAGTAAGAATACTGTTCTTGGTATGACAAAAGGGTTTTTTTTTGGGAATCAGTTGAGAAATTTCAAGACATTCCATGGATATTAGGGAACATTTATGAAACCAGACATTTTAGAAATTTCTGGACATGTCCTGCTATATGGTTGAGAGCAATAAGTAAAGGGCTCTCCATCCCCATTCCCTGGTCACTTCTCGATCTTGGTCTTGCATTCCTCAATGAAGTAGTGTAATTACTTTATTTGTGAAAATTGTCATTAAAGTTATTAATCCATCACCCTCTGGCCCTTGATGCTCATTTATTTTTACTATTTCTAAATTTTGCCACTTAGTTTTTGAATTTTAAGCCTCGTATTTCTTAATTTCTTTAGTCTAATAATAAACTTTCTTTTCCATCAACTTCTTCTAACTCCTCTGCTCTTTTTCTTTGACACCACTTTGAAAATGATCCTCACCCTTTATAGTTTTCACATGTCCATCTGTTGCTCTTTGCAGCAGATTCCTTTCCTGGCTTCAGAGCACTCTTTCAATGTCCTTCTGTATATCTTTATATATCCTTTGTCCTTTCCCTTGACTCCATCTGAGCAGCCATTCTCTATTTGTTTGCTTCATTTGTCAAAGTCTTGCCTAAACTTTATCCCACTATCTCCTTTTGTTAGAATAATTTACTGGTCTTTCTCAAGCGCCTTTTAATTTCAACATTTTTTAAAAAAGTTCTTCCTTAATTTTTCTCATAGCATACCTTCACCTACCCAAAGTACTGCTTCTGAGAAAGGAACTATCACATTTGAACGTTTGACAAGCTTAGGGTGTTCACTTCTTGAAGGAAGGGATTGTTATTTAATATTTATGTATCTTTCTTATATTTTGGAATTTAAAAATCTTTTAATCTATAGTGAATAGAATTTTAATTGAGAAAGATTTAAAACTGATGTTTCCATAATTCTATAAGTTCTGGTACGCCACCATAAATGTATGAATATGCATTTTTCTAATGAGAGGATTCATAATTTTAGCTAATTCTTAAGGGTGTCCAATATGACAATGAGTATGCCTATGTTAGGATCAAGATCTTACCCTCAACTTATACAAGGAATAAAAATGGTTAGATTTTTATAAGAACCTGAAATAATCCATGTATAATTGATATCATTACTTTTTTTAACCTGTCTGATTTGTGTTAATGTAACATTCTATTAACTTACTGATCATATTCAATGAGACCCAGTGGTTATAGACTGTCTTCTTATAATGATAGCTATTTTGTAAAGATTTTTAATGTAGCTCTACTTAAAGTTGTTCTTTGAGAAAACTTTTTTTTTTTTTTTCCAAAGAACATAATCTGAAACAGGGAAACAGGAGCTTCTGGCAATGTAGAAGTAAAGCGTGTAATTTTCTAGCCATTCGGCTGCTACCTGTCCTGCCACCAGAGATTCAGTCTAATTATACTCAGAGATCTGAGCCAGCCATAGAAAGAGACATGATGTATGTGAAAGGGCAGGTCCTTTGAAGAGTTAGAGCAATCTTTCTTTAAAAGCTGGTTCTGTCTTTGCCTTGACGCATGCTTTAACTGCTTCTTCCTGCCCACTATGCAAATCCAGATTCCATAAAAGTAGGTGACAGAGTGGAAGCTGAAGGTACTAACATTAATCATAAGGAAGTCTAATTTTTCTGTCCTTCAGTTCCACCAAGTGACAGGGTGATTTTTGCTTTTCTCTTCAAGAATTCTAATATGCTGGGTGACTTTTAGGCTTCACATTCTTTTGAAGTATCCCAATGTGTCATACCAACAAATGACCATATAATCTGCAAGATACCAGGGTTTGTAGGGACACTGGACCCAGTGTCCACCTGACTCAGGTGGTATGGGGTTAGTGTTCTTTTTATTTACCCTATGAAATTAGGTAGTGATTCTGTATTTCTGAATAAGTGTCAAAGGCTCCCACAGTAATCAGCTTTTCTGACATTGATATGCATACTTCATGTTTATTTTTTTGGCTTTTAACTGTTTTATCACTCCTTATTTTAGTTTGTATAAATACAATATTCAGAAAGTGATGTTACATGTATTTAGATAAAATGAATGTTTTCTGGGGTAATCAGTTATGTTTTTGGGGCAGTTACAATAGCTTATTTGAACTTCTTTTTTCTTTAGAGTAGAAATAAATTTGAATTGTAGAAATGCTTCTTATGCTCCAGGCCTGGAGTAGTCACTTTGCAAGTGAAGACATAACACAGCTAAGTTCATGTCTTAATTGTATGTACAAGTGTCTTTTAGCACAAATGATGGTGTTATTGCTTTATATAACAATGCTAATTTTATTTATTTATTTTTATTTTACTTTAAGTTCTGGGGTACGTGTGCAGATCTTACAGGATTGTTACATAGGTATTCTTTGAATTAAGTTTGAAAACTTTCTTATTATTAGAAATTGTTTAATTTACTTGCTGAATGCAGATAATCTTCCTGTAACCTTCAAATTTAGGGCCCAGATTGTTCTAGTCTGGAGACTTGAGTCAAAAGTCACCACTGCTCCTTGCTTTTTGCCTCTTTCATTATGCCAACTTGAGCAAATCATCTCTCTTCCTTCAAAGTATTTCTGACCTCCCCACCACATACTATTTCCTAAATTACTTTCGTTATGTAAATATACTCTTTATACTTTTCCTAAACTGAAAGGAGTGATGGTAGGCAGTGTTAGAGGTGTATTAATTCCCCAGTGCTGTAACAAAAGACCACAAACAGTGGCTTTGAAACAGTATGCATTTATTGGCTCAGTTCTGTTGGTCAAAAGTTCAACACAGTATGGCTACTTTTTAGGTCAGTTTCTCTCAGACTTGAAGTCAAGATACCAGCTAAAATGAATTCATATCTACAGCCTTTCTTGGGAAAAGAGCAGAAGGAAGAAAAAACCCCCAGCTGTTTGGAGTTCACACTTACTGGCAGAATTCAATTCCTTGAGGTTGTAGGTCTGAGGTTCCTATTTCCTTGCTTGCTGTCAGCTAAGTGGTGTTCAAAATTCCTAGAGGTTGCCATATTCCTTGCCATGCAGCCTCTTCTTCTTTAAGGATCAAGAGTGCCTTGGATGTGCCTTGGCTTCTTGGCCACTAACATCTGGATTAATATTTAAAGGGCTCTGTGATTAGGTTAGACTCCCCCAGATAATCTCCCTATGTTAAACTCAAATGATTTAGGTCCTTAATTATGTCTGAAAACAATCCCTTCACAGCAGTACTTATATTAGAGTTTGATTGTGTAAGTGGGAGAAGGTATGTGTAAACCAGGAGCCGTCAGAATTCTGCCTACCACAGATGACTTGCCCATTAGCCACTCCTAATCGATTTCTTCCATGCCACACCAAGTATAGAAATTGAAAAGCTGCATATGTTCTTTTCCCAGCCTCCCTTCCAGGTAGGGCGACTGGTTGACCCAGTTTTGACCAATAAGGTCTTAAGAAGAAACTGACTAGGAGTCAACTGAGAAACTTGCTTTCCTGATAAAATGAACAGATATCCCTGGAGATTTCCTTCCTCCTTTCTTAATATATGTAATGTGGGTTTGATACTGGAGCTGCATTGGTCATCTGGTGACCATGAAGTGATAAACATTTATACAGTGCCATCTTGGTACCAGCTGTACACATTTCTTATGGGGCAATTGGTGATATTCTTGTTTGATAAAATAATGCTGTGGGAAAGAAGCTAGGAAGAGAGCCCTCACTATAATCTGTCCATGCTTTACCCTGATCTTAGACTTCCAGCCTTCAAAACTATAGGAAAATAAATTTTTTGTTGCTTATTCTACCCAGTCTATGGTATTTTGTTATGGAAGCATGACCTCACTAATATACTTTATTAAAAATGGGATAGATAGCATAATGGCACTGAAATATTGATTTTAAAATAGAATTCTGCAATAAGGAATTTTCCTTGCAGATACTAGAATCCTGCTTAAAATATTCTGATAGTAACCAATCACCCCAGACATAGTAACATTTAGAAATGTCTGGCAACTTTGGATTCATAAACATAAGAAACAATGGAGACTTTTTAAAGTCATATCAGGGGAACTAGAATGATAGACGCTGAGTATGTAACACATGATAAAATGTATTAGAGTTCTCACACACATTTCTAGTTCACTTTGAAAAGGTATAATTTTTCTGTGTGTGCTGAGGCGGACAGTAACTGTTCTGATTCAAACTGGGTTTTCCCTATGTTGTTCAAGGTCAGCTGCTCATCTGTGGCTTGTGATACCACTATTGTATAATGCCTGTAAACCCCAGGATGGTCACTTGTTTGTTTTAAACCCTGTTTTGTTTCTCTATTAAAAATAAAACAGCTGGGGGAGGTGGTCAAGATGGCCGACTAGAAGCAGCTAGTGTGTGACTGTCATGGAGAGAAATGGAAGGGGCAAGTAAATACAGAAACTTCAACTGAAATACTGACATTGGGACTAATCAAAAAACAACTCAACATACAGAGAACAGAGAAAAGCTAGGCAGGATGACGGCCAGCCCAGGGAACAACACAGAGCCAAGGGAACTTCCCCTGCTCAGGGAAGTGGTGAGTGAATGTGTGACCCCAGAAACCCACATTTCTCCCATAGATCTTTGCAACCCTCAGGTCAGGAGATCCCCCTCATGAACACACTCCACCAGGGCCTTCAGTCTGACATACATGGCTACATGGAGTCTTGCCAGAGAAGCTGCTCAGGCAGGCACAGAGACCCAGGGGGATACATGGCCGTTTCTGGCTTCTCAGCAAAAGCAGCTGCAACTCTGGCTAAATGAGAAGTTAGACACTCCATACATGCCCTTAGAAAGGAGGCTGAATCCAGGGGGGCCAAGCAGCCACAGTCTTCAGGCCCCACTTCTGTGGTACCTCACAGGATAAGTCCCACTGTCTTGGGATTCCAGCCAGCCACCACTAGCAGTGTTACAGCTCCCCTGAGGCAAAGCTCCTACAGGGAGAGGTGGGCTGCCATCTTTGCCATTTGGGTGACTTAGCCATTCCAGCCTTCAGGCTTTGGAATATCCAAGCTGACTGAGGGCAAAACAGTACCCAGCACAGGACAGCTGCTTTATGAAAACATGGCCAGACTACTTCTTTAAGTAGTCTGGGTCCCTGATCCCATTCCTTTTCACTAGGTGGGACCTCCTAACTGGGTTTTCTTGCCACCTCTGCCAGTGTTATTTGACTGACAGTGTTATTTGTCTCTGGGAGCCCTGAGACAGAGCTCCCAGAAGGAGGGGCAGGTCACCATCTTTGCTGTTGGGTGACTCAGCGGTTCCAGCCTTTGGACTTTGGAGAGTCCAAGGTAATTGAAGGCAGAGGTGGTCCCCTAAAACAGCATAGCTGCCCTGAGAAAATGTGGCCAGACTGCTTTTTAAAGTGCCGTCCCCAATCCTATTCCTCCTCATTGAGCAGGACCGCCTAACTGGGATCCCCAGCCACCCCCACCAGTGTTCTGTAGCTGACAGAGTTTTCAAACTTCCCTGGGACCAAGCTCCCAGAGGGAGGGGGTGAGCCACCATCTATGCTGTTTGGGTGACTTAGTGGTTCCAGCCACTGGGCTTTGGAAAGTCCAAGCCAACCAGGGGCATAAGTGGTACCCCAGTACAGCACAGCTGCCTACAAAAACATGGCCAGACTACTTTTTAAAGTAGTTCTTAGATCCCATTGCTCATCACCGGGTGGAGCCTCCTAATCAGGGTCTCCAGCTATCCTGATGTTCTCTGGCTGACAGAGGTTTCAAACCTCCCTGGGATGGAGCTCCCAGAGACAGGGATGGGCCACTATCTTTGCTGTTTGGGCAACTTAGCCATTCCAGCCTTCAGGTTTTGGAGTGTCCAAGGCAACCAGGTGCTGAAGCTGTAGCACAGCTTCTCTATAAAAATGTGACCAGACTGCTTTTTTAAGTAGGTCCCTGATCCCATTTCTCCTCACTGGTGAGACCTCCCCACTGGGGTCTCTGGCCACTTCGTACAGGTTCATTTGGGCAGGCAACAGGTCTGCGCCTCTCTGGGATGACGCCACCAGAGGGAGGGTTAGGCTGCCATCTTTGCTGTTTCACAGCCTTCACTGGTGATACCTTTGGGTACTGGAATGTCTGGGGTGACTAGGGACTGGAGTGGACCCTCAGCATACTGCAGCAGCCTTACAGAAAAGTAGCCAGACTGTTATGTGGGTGCCTCTTCCCTTATCTTCTCCCCCAGGCAGGTCCTTCAGACCTGGTGCTCCTGCACCAAACCCACTGGGCTCCACATCAGCTGACTTGCTGCTTCACCACTTTGCTTGTCCGCTGGGGGTGCCATCCCAGAGATGGAGGTCAGCAATTGCTCAGTGCAGTCAGACCAAGATTGAGGGTCTGTGCTGTGGGCCCAAGCCAGCTGTTGCCTGTATGGTGATGAGCAGTGGGGGTTGTTGGACCTATGGAAGATCCACTGGCCTCCTCTTCCTGCATCAACTTCAGCTTGTTGGAGCTGTGGATAAGGTACTGGGGGTCTTTGCTCCTTTGTTAGCCTGAGGGTACCAAGGACAGTTCAACAGCAGAAGCAGTGGCAAGGAGGCCTTCAGTTGCCCCTAGAAGCTCTGTCCAGGGAGCTGCCTAGTTGCTACTGGCTCAATACCTCTGGCAGGGCCTCTGGCCATGCTCTGCTATAGGGGAACTGTTGCATCCGATCTTTGCAGGGTGGTCTTGCACATCAGACAGGGCTGGTTTGACCTGAGCATTCCTTGGTTTGCTGGCCTCTTCTGGGACCCAGCCTGGCCATGCCCACTTATAGGGCAGTGTCAGCTGCTCTGGGGTGTCCACATTATAGCTTGGTCCCATAAGTCTTCCTTATTAGAAAGCACCCTTACCTGAAACTCTGCAGCTTCACCTTACTTGGGAATAAATGAAGTGAACTTTTCAGAGAAAAATGGAAGCAAACTTCCCAAATAATAATGGTTGCATTCATGTTCAATGTATAATTTCACTTACTAAAAGCTATACTTCGAGATAGTCTGACCTCATTGTATCCTCAGAACTATAGTTTGTCTGTCTCTTCAGGAGGATTTCAGGGGGTATAAATGAGGACAGAAGAAAAACTTGAGCTTACACTTCTGCAATGCTTTCCAAATCTTTAGCTACATAACCCTTTATTTTAATAAAACCTTACCTGGGATCCCAATTATATAAATCTAATAAATTCAGGCATTCTGTGATTAAATTAAGGAACAGGGAGAACCCTAGGCACTGGAGCACTGTTGAAAACAAGTAACCTAAAGTTTAGAAGAGGTGACCAGGTCCAGGCCCATGCTCTCAAAACATAGGCAGAAAATGGGCTTTTGAAAGGAAGAGAATACTGGGACTATGGTTTGGCAGGTCCATGGCTCTATCTTTTGTCTTGTTCATTTTGGTAGAGTTGGCATGTACCAAACATAGGGAAAGGCTAAGTCTTACTAAGCTGGTGGGTAAAACCTTTCCCCTCTGCATAGAATTACTCAGTTCAAGAGCTGCTCTGGAATCCAGACAGCACTTCTGTCCTGCTACAGTCATTGGTAAAGGAAAAAGATGTATGTGTGAGATACTCCAAGTATGCTCCCACTTCTCTCCAGACTGTACACTCCTGCATACAATAAGGAGAACCAAACTTAAAGCATTCTTTTGAAGGCGGAATTTCAAAATGCCTGACTGTGGATTCTTTAAGACCACAGAACTTTCCTAATGCCTAGGGCCAGAGGATGGAGAGAGCAATGTTATCTGCTCAATTCACTTCCAGGTTTCTTTTACAACCTCTGAGGATCTGTTGATTTTCTTGCTACCAGTTCTGTTTCTGCACATGAGTAATTGGGGGCAGAGGCTGACCCCGCTGTTGTATAAAGTAATTGACGGCAGTAAATTTGGCCCTTTGTGTTGCTCAGGTATAGAAAATCCTTTATTTCATACCACATCATAAATTATCCACCCACAGCTAGGTTCTGAAATTGTCTTTCCTAACTCCAGTTAAAGTTCATGGAGTTTGATGTATGGATTTACTATAGAATTAATTTCAGAGCCATGACCTTAGACCTTCTTACACATGGGTTTTTCGTGTATGGCATTTCCTATTAAGATCAAATCTTATTAAAACATAGATATTTACTCCTTCAGCGGTGTTGGCTGCAGCAGTAGTTCTCAAATGTGTGTCTCAATTACTACTGTGTCCCCTCTTCACAAAGCCCTGTTGATATAGTCTGTTTTTGCTCTGCCCCTTTAATTATTATTTATTTAATTTCGATTTTCATGCCACTTTATATTTAACCAGCTGTATGCAAACATGTAAGTGAAAGGAGCCACATGAAAATATGCCAAAGATGAATGGACAAACCACATTTAGAGCTGTGAATCAGAAGAAAGAATATATAGAGCTAGTATTTATCTAAATTTCTATCAGAACGATTGACTAATTTCTAAGCTAGTCCATAAACATTGAGTCGAATCTCAAATTGAATTTCCTGGCAAACAATAGATTTTTTATTGCATAAATTTAAGAAATGCTAACAATATGCAGAACACTGCACTGGAAGGTGAACACTTAAAGCAATACTCTATTCCATGGTCCTTCTTCCAAGGCCAGGATTCATAATTCCCAGGAACATAGCCTAGATTTTACCACTCCTAGCTCAGTTTTTCAGTATTGACCTTACCACTGCAGCCCATTGACTGTAAGTCTAATTGCTATCTCTAGTTAGAAAATTTGTGTGCCAGTCATTCTTTTTCTTGTCATTATGTTTTGTGGACACAGTGAAAAGAAGAAACTGTTT
Source organism: Ateles fusciceps (assembly GCA_036589455.1). Taxonomy (NCBI): domain Eukaryota; kingdom Metazoa; phylum Chordata; class Mammalia; order Primates; family Atelidae; genus Ateles; species Ateles fusciceps. The sequence goes on along the minus strand of JAZHEH010000065.1, from coordinate 30,550,829 downwards.
GGGCCCCAGATCTATAACCACAAATGTGTTTGTCCCATTTAGACTCTAGCAGTGTGAATGTCTGCATATATGCCAAGCATGAGAGCCAAAGCAGAAAATTAGATGCAGAGGTTACCTGAGAGATGTTTTTTACTATTTGAAATGTTCTTATCAAAAGAGGTATGAGAAAGCAAAATAGATTACAGCAGGAAAGACCAAAATGCCATGTCCTATTACTAATTGTGATGGAATTATTAAAATCTTCAAAAGAGAAAATACACATTGATCACTAAATTGTAATTTCCAATTTATATTTGAATAACCTAATCTTATGTACAAAAGAGTTTATAAATGTAGTTACAATGTGCTGTGGAGGCCAGGAAAGCAGTAGTCAGTGATAGAGAATAGAGGATGAATACTGCATGAGAAGAGCATAATATCACTAAGAAATAACGAAAATAAACAAGGAGTAAAGGAAATGTACATGTTTCAAGGACTTAGAGACCCATAGGAAAGATCTGTGAAACCATGATAGATCATCAAGGCATAATGACCTAGAAAGGAAAAGGAAAGTTGAAATCAAACTTATTACAGATTTCAGATTCTCTATGGCGTGAGCAAAATTTGGGGGTGAAAATGAAGTAAAAACAAAACTATGAGGTAGTTACATGCATACTTTAGTGGCATAACTTCCAGAAAGCAAAAAACCAAACAGGGTTGCATTGTGTATCCCAGTAAGCATCACAGCATTGGGCTTATGCTTTAAATAAAACAGCTCTGGACTCTCTCTGTGCTGCCCTTTACTTACCAAAAGTCCTTCAACTAATTTTCCCTCAGACTATCCATTTGTTTACCTGTGAAATAGGAATAAAAATGGTACCCTGTCTCATAGGGTTATTTGAGAATTAAATAACTTAATGCATGTAAAGTACATTATACAGTACCTAGCCCATGCATATGTTCTACAAAAGTGGGATATTATTATTAGCAATTATTATTCTAACTAGTCTCACACCAAACTTTTGGATCAGTCCTGCAAGATAGCTCTGTCACTAGCATCAAATTCAGCAGTCTTACTGCTGGTTCTGCTTGTATTCTTTTGTTCATTCATGAATGTATTCATTCGAGTTACTTATTGAGTCTCTATCCTTGAGGAACTTCTAGTAGGGAGTATTATCAACAAATAAGGTAACCTAACAGAATGGCAAGTGCTAAGAATAATAATAAAGTGAAAGGAGCAAGGGTGGCTGGGTTGAGGAAACTGTGTTGGATTATGTGGTCAGGGAAGGCTTTTTTTCAGCAGGTCGTGGTTTTTTTTTCACATATGATTTTGTTTATATCTAATGTACACAATAGGTAAATCCATACAGATAGAAAATATATTACTGTATTCCAGAGGCTGCAGGATATGGGGGATGGGGGAGTAACTGCTAATGGGTATGGAGTTTCTTTTCTGGGGTAATAGAAATTTTTTTTTCTTAATTGTACTTTGGGCTCTGGGGTACATGTGCACATCCTGCATTCTGCATGACTGTTGCATAGATACTTACATGCCATGGTGGTTTGCTGTTTCCATTCCCCCCCTCCCCTGTAGCCTACATCAGGCATTTCTCCCAGTGTTATCCCTCCCCATCCTTATTGCCCCCCCCCACTGTCCCTCCCCTCCCCTCCATCCCCCCACCCCCCACCTACCCCAGTGCGTGTAGTTCCCTTCCCTGTGCCAAAGTGTTCTCGCTGTTCATCACCCTCAGCAGGTGGTGTTGTAGCAAAGATCTGAATGAAGAGGTGGATGCATCCAAGAAGATATTTTAGAAAAAACATTCTAAGTACAGGAGACGGTAGAGATAAAAGCACAGAGGCAAGAAAGACTTTGGCATTTGAGTTACAGAGACTCAGAATTAATACTGGTATATTTGAACCAGTACTGATCAAGATGCTTCTGAGATGAGAAGGGGTAGGTAAGGCTGAGGGTAGAGTCATAGAGACCCTAAAGGCTGTGGTAAGGAATTTGTATAATTTATATCTAACTCCCTTACTTACTTTATGGCTTGCCCACCCCAAAAGCAACTCAAACTAGGTACTATCTCTAAACATGCTTTTAACAATATTTTTAGGGAGGTAAAAACTGGAATACCACTGCCATAATATGTGGCTTTCATTATTTAGTGCATTCAATAACCTACTATATTAGATGGTAGCAAATTTAGTAGCAGTCATAGTTTCCTGGAATTCCTGTTCATCTCCCCTAAGAACCCAATGCCTTAGCCTCTTCCCTCCAGATCTTTGAAACCTGGCCTGTGACATCGAACTATCAGCACCTTTCTTCTGAGCCACAGAAGCTGTCTACTGCTGCCCTGTTGGTTCACCAGGCACACATATGATCTGGAGATTTTACTGAAGCTGCAGACATAGGCCTGAGTTAACTCCTGATGCCAGAAGGATTTCTATTATTAACAAGATAATTACTCTCAGTTTCAGACATTCCCCTCACCTCCCCAAAATGAGTTTAATTTACATATTCTGATCGTAAGGACCGAGATCCAATAAATTATCTTAAAGGAGCATTTACCTACTCTAATAAAGAAATACAATGATGAAAAGTATTATTATAGAACAGAATAGCTGAAGTGTGAGTTTAAACTGGAGTTAGCTATTGCATTTAGTTTGTACTCAGGGGCCTTGTATATTTCATTCTTTAGAGGTCCTTTTCACCGAGATGCAGGATATAGTCTGAGGCCCTCCTAAGATCCAGTAATACTCTTAGATTCATCACTTAACTCTGAGAAGACTGTAAGCCAAGGATATCATTCCTTTCCATTCAACACACATTTACGTGGTGAGTACTATGTACCAGATACTCTATTAGATGTTTCTGTTACAGCATTAACAATATAATCATAGACCTGGTTGTCCCTCTACTGAAATAAAAGGAAATTTTCAAAACTCAGGAATCTGAAAATGCTGTGAGAGCATACAGTAGCATGTTCAAAATTGACAGTTTTGTTTATGCTGGGATTTGTATAAGGAGTAGGATTCAGCCAGATAAAAGGTTTTATACCGGGAGGGACCAGAAATTAATAAAAGGTTATATAATTCTATATTGGAATAAGGTATTGACTAATGACTAAATAAATCTTTTTGTATATTATTTGAGTGTTTTTTTTCCATTTTGATAAGGATATTTAGTAAAGATAAAACAATCTATGAAGTGACTGAAAGTTGACTTGTCTCCTGTAAAGTTACCCTAAATATCTTGAAGGTCCTTATGGTAGATTGTATAATTGGCCCTAACTGTTCCCCACTTCCTGTACCCATGGCTTTTGTCATGTGACATTTGTAGCCCTTCTACTATAGGTAGAGTCAACTCCCTACCTTGACTTTATAGTCAACCATGTGACTTGCTTTGGCCAATGGAATATTAGCAGATATGATGTAAACAAAGGTTTGAAATGGACTAACCTAGTTGGGCTTGCCTTCTTGCACTTTTGCTGTCACCATGAGAATAGCTTCCTCTGGGTAGATGCTGCTCGTTTACACAGGTCCCCAGAATGAACACACATGTAGCTGACCTGAATCCAACCCACAGTGAGGAAATAAGCCTAAACACAGCAAAAACTTAAAGCAGAGCTGGCCAGCTTGGCCTAGAGTAGATGAGGAACCCACCTCTCCCTCCTCTAGCTGAACCACATATGCCTGAGTTGCCATTTTAAGCAAATAAATTTGAGGCCCTTTGTTACACAGTATCATGTCGTAATGGCTAATGGATGTGACCAAAACAACTAAAAAGTTGGCACTAATAATAGCCCTAAGGTTTAGTGTTAGGATTTCTGCCTTATTCCTTTGTCTATCAGGAACTATATTTTCTGGTTTATGTCCCGGTTTCCTAATACTTGTGACTGAATCCATTCCATCCTCAGTGACAACAAGCTCTTTGCCTTTACCTTTTTCACCTTCACTTATTTTGATTACTTTTTGCCTGGTCAGCAGCATGACTGAATAGGTGACCTAGGTCATTGACTGAATCCTGTGAACTAATGATATCCTCATATCCTCTCTCTGACCTCTCCTCCCTATGGATTTGGACCTATCTTCAAATTCCATCTCTATTTAATTATTTTCAGGAGAAATGGTTTGAGAGCTCTCACTGAAGTTATATATTGGAGGTTTTGCTAGAAACTGGAAATACATAAGTCACTAAGGCAGATCTTGACTCAAAATATTTGTGACCTAGTTGTTATATGCTGAATTGTTTTCTTCAACATTCACATATTGAACTTCCAACTCCCAGTACCCAGAATGTGACTATACTTGGAGATAGAGTCTTTAAACAGGTAATTAAGTTAAAATAACAATTTTGGGGTGGGCCCTAATTCAATATGACCAGTATTCTTTTAAGTAGAGGAATTTATGACACAGATATCTTCAGACACAAGACCATGTAAAGACATAGGGTAAAAGTGGCCATCTATAAGCCAGAGAGAAGCCTTAGAAGAAACCAACCATGCTGACATGTTGATCTGACACTTTAAGCCTCCAGACTTGTGAGAAAATAAATTTCTGTTGTTTAAGCCATATGTTGTTATGGAAGCCCTAGAAAATTAATGCACTAATGAGGTAAGTAAAGTAGGATGAGTGTGTTTTAAAAATATGATATTTGAAGTATATAAAAGCACAAATGAGAGATCAGGTAATTTTAGGGGTTGGGAAAAGAAGAAAATCTTCATAGAAGTGGTAACATTGAATTTTGAATGATAAATAGGATGATATTATGTGAAAAATTAGGAGAAGAATATTTCAGATAAAGTAAGAAGCATATGCAAATTTAGGAAGATATTATAAATCTTGGCATATTTAGGTAAATTTAAGTGGTTTGGTAGAATTGGATATGTTTGTATATGTGTGTTTCCATGTATGTTAGAGGGTGGGGTGTGAAGAGCAAGCAGGGAGACAGGAGAGGAGTTGAGACTATGAAATCAGGCAGCTTTCAGATTATGAAGCATCTTTCATGCAATGATAATGCATTTAGACTTTATTACATAGGTTAGTTCTTCCTAACCAGAGTTAGAGATATCGGAATCCTTTCGGGGTCCTTTACAAACTATACTTGCCCAACGTTGCCCACTCACTCTTTAAGTTTTAAAATCATTAATACAATGGACAATAATGAAAAATTGCTACAATATTAAGATGGATATCTACAGAGGAAAAATATTAAGACAACTAATAAAACAATTTTTGCTGCTGGACACTTGTTGTAATAGTTATATGATCATATGAAGCAAAAAATTAAAAACAACTGGAAAAGTGAGAGCCAAGTGAGAGCCAACTTGCTTACCAAGTTCAAAATTAACGCTGGTAACCAAAAAGAAGTGGACTGGGCAGAGGCAAGTCTAAATGCAAAAAGAAATTCATTGGTTATAGCAATATCCCCAAAACATATAATAAAAATTTGACCTAAAACAATAGAAATGGTTATGACAGAAGGAAAAAATTTGGAAACAAAGTCAACAAGACCTAGTATGTTAGTTTATTCTCACACTTCTGTAAAGATACTACATGAGACTGTGTAATTTATAAATAAAAGAGTTTTAATTGACTCACAATTCATATGGCTGGGGAGGCCTCAACAAACTTAGAATCATGACAGAAGGTGAAGGAGAAGCAAGCACCTTCTTCACAAGGCAACAGGAGAAGAGAGAGTGCATGCAGGGGAAACTGCCACTTTTAAACCATCTGATCTTGTGAGAACTCCCTCACTACCATGAGAACAGCATGGGGGAAACTATCACCATGATCCAATCACCCTCCACTGGGTCCCTCCCTTGACATGTGGGGATTATAATTTGAGATGAGATTTGGGCAGTGACACAGAGCCAAACCATATGATTCCACCCTGGCACCCCCAAAATCTCATGACTTGTTTGCATTTCAAAACCATTTATGCCTTTCCAACAGTTCTCCAAAGCCATTATTAATTCCAGCATTAACCCAAAAGTCCAAGTCCAAAGTCTCACCTGAGACAAGGCAAGTCTATTTCACCTATGAGCCTGTAAAAGCAAAAGCAAGTTAGTTACTTCCAAGATACACTGGGGTATATACAGGCACTGAGTAAATGATCCTGTTTCAGATGGGAGAAATTGGCCAAAACAAAGGGGCCACTAGCCCCATGCAAGTTGGAAACCCAGCTGGGCAGTCATTAAATCTTAAAGCTCTAAAATTTCCTTTGACTCCATGTCTTACATCCAGGGCACACTGATGCAAGAGGTGGGCTCCCATGGTCTTGGGCTACTCTGCCCCTGTGGTTCTGCAGGGTACAGTCTCTGCCACTGCTTTCATAGGCTGGCATTGAGTACCTGCAGCTTTTCCAGGCACATGGTACAACCTATCAGTGGACCTACCTTTCTGGGGTCTGAAGGATGGTAACTCTCTTCTAACAGCACTACTAGGCAGTGTCCCACTTTTGGACCCTTTGTGGGGGCTCCAAACCCACCTTTTCCTTCTAGCAGAGGTTCTCCATGAGGGCTCCACTCTTACAGCAAACTTCTGCCTGGACATCCAGGTGTTCCTGGACATCTTCTAAAATCTAGGCAGAGATTCCCAAACCTCAAGTCTTTTCTTTTGCACATCTGCAGACACACACCCTGTAGAAGCTACCAGGTATTGGTGCTTGCATGCTCTGAAGCCACAGCCCAAACTATACCTTGGCCCCTTTTAGCCATGGCTGAAGCTGGAGTGGCTAAGACAAAGGGCACCATGTCCTGAGGCTGTACAGAGCAGTGGGGCCCTGGGCCTGGCCCCTGAAACCATTTTTCCCTCATAAGCCTCCAGGCCTGTAATGGGAGGGGTTGCCTTGAAGATCTCTGAGATGCCATGAAGACATTTTCCCTTTCGTCTCAGCTATTCTCATTATTTATGCAAATTTCTGCATCTGGCTTAGTTTCTCCCCAGAATGTTTTTTTTTCCTTCCACCATATGGTCAAGCTGCAAATTTTCCAAACTTGTACACTCTGCTTTCCCTTTGTACATAAGTTCCAAATTCAAACCATCTCTTTGTGAACACATGTACCTGTATGCTTTCAGGAAAAGCCAAGTCACATCTTGAATGTTTTGCAGCTTAGAAATTTCTTCCACAAGATACCTTAAATCATCTCTTTCAAGTTCAAAGTTTCACCTATCTCTAGGACAGGGTCAAAATGCCACCAGTCTCTTTGCTAAACCATAGCAAGAGTAACCTTTGCTCCAGTTCCCAAAAAGTTCCTCATCTTCATCTGAGAGCACCTCAGCCTGAGCTTCATTGTCCATATCACTATCTGCATTTTGATCAAAACTATTCAACAAGTCTCTAGGAAGTTTCAAACTTTCCCACATCTTGTCTTCTTCTGAGTCTTCCAAACTGTTCCAACCTCTGCCTGTTTCAAAGTTGCTTCCACATTTTCAGGTTATCTTTATAGTAGTACCCTATTCTGCTGGTGCCAATTCTCTGTGTTAGTCCGTTTTCACACTGCTATAAGGATACTACCTGAGACTGGGCAATTATAAACAAAAGAGGTTTTTGATTGGCTCACAGTTCCACATGGCTGCAGAGGCCTCAGGAAACTTACAATCATGGTGAAAGGTGAGGGAGAAGTAAGCACCTTCTTCACAAAGTGGCAGGAGAGAGAGAGAGAGTGCATGCAAGGGAAACTGCCACTTTTAAACCATCAAATCTGTGAGACCATTTTCACTATCATGAGAGCAGCATGGGGGAACTGCCCATGATCCAATCACCTCTCATCAAGTCCCTCCCTCAACGCATGGGGATTACAATTTCAGATGAGATTTTGTTGGGGCCACAGAGCCAAATCATATCACCTAGTAAACCAGGTAATATAGAGAAGTCAAGGGTGGATCAGGGACCTTTAACTCAGAAAACTTGAGGGAATGGTGGTTGCATTCTTGTGGTTGGCAAATTGAGTAGGAGAAATAAATTTTAGGAAGGAGATTTGTTTTCTTTTGAACATGTTGACTGTGAGGCACTGAAGAAAAATTCAGGTAATGTTCAGACACAAGCCTGTGAGTCTTTGGACGCTTGGTGTCCATCACCCATAATGGGAAGTCACATCTTTAATATCTAACTTTTATCAGCCCAAGAGAAATTAAGGTTAGAATTGTTAAAATAGAATAAAAAATAAATAAAACTGTCAAAAAAACACATAAAAAAACCAAAATAGTAATCTTTGATGGCTCCCCAAATACTTTTTTTCATCTCTAGGAATTCTCATGTTTTCCATTTTCCAGGAACTTGAAGGAAATATGGTTTCTAGAATCTCTACTGGTGGCTTCTGTTAAGCTTCAGATCTTACAGTAACATGGAAATAGATTAAATGCTGGATTACAACACTCTACTATAAAGATTCCACTTGTACTTCCAGTTTATCTGATTTCACTTCTCTCTGTGGCCAAGCAAGAAAAAGGGGGAAGTAATTAAGTCAGAGATGGAAGTATCTCGACTTCTCAATAAAATCCTGTCGTTTCTTTAATATGACTATATAAAGTAGTTTGCCTGAGAACTAGTTTTTAAATCATTCTGAGTTTTTTATTAAACTTGAAGTTAAGACGATTGTATTCATAAAATTTATGTTTGACTTTGTATTAGTGAGAATGGGTTAATAATACACTAAAAAAATTCTCAAATCTCAATGCTTAACAAAAGTTACTCACTTAGTGTCTATGTCTGAAGTGACTTGGCAGCAAAGCATCTACTCACTTAGTTATTTAGAGACCCAGGTTGATGGGGGCTCCTTCTATACATGTGCTTTCAGGGTCACTTCATCAGTGGGAAGGAAATGTGGTAAATCACATACTGGCTTTGAAGTCTTTCACATGGACATGGCATATGTCACTTGCACTCAAATTTTATTAGCCAAAGCAAGTCACATAGTCACAAAGATCAATCACATCCTGTGTCTGGAAATGGGGAGAATACATAATACTTGGGGATTAGCAAAAATAACAACCACAGACATCTTATGCCGATACTTCATACTTAAAGCGCATATGCTGTTTCCCTAGAACATATAAATCTGCCTCCCACAGAAAATAATTTTTGTAATGAGAGGGATTTCTTAATATTCTATTCCAATTGTATCTCTGCTGTCAAATTAAGTGAAATTTAAAGTGTCTTGACAGCTTGATTCCAATATCTAACTGCAAAGCTTTTGGAGGGAAAGTGATACTCCTGGATTTTTATCAGTGTATTTTTACCACTAAATAATCATTGCACCAAATGTTCTTTCATTTTATGGGAGCTACCAAATATAAAGCTCTGAATTAGTTACAGAGGTTGTAAAATCAGAGAACCTGGTTACTAATTACTGTCATACTGAATTGTAATAATATATTTTTTTATTTTAGAATGGCTGAGAATCTCATAATTGTTTCAGGATGTACAGATAAGAGTGAGAAGAGTGACTAAAATATTGAGCTTGTGAAAGAAGGAAGATGAGTGAATTTCTCTTATTGGGCTTCTCTCCAGAAAGAGTCATCTGGCGAGTTGGCAAAGAAAAAATCAAACAGCCATGTGCCAGATGTGCACGGCTGTTGTTGGGCCATCTGCAGCTTGCTTTTATGCCATATGCCACTTTTATATTTGGTCGGCTGGGGTATCAGAGGCAAAATTCACAGGGCAATTGCTTTTGTATTATTCTTGTAAATTTAATCAGAAAAAATTAATTGATAACCAGCTTTGCTAGAGAGTGAATACAGAATAGTTAATGAAGGGTATAGTATTGCCAGGATTGCTTAGATCCTAAATCAAGAGATAGAAACAACCTTTGGGTACACTCTGAGAAAATAAATGACAAAGTGGTACTATGATCCTGACTCTTGGGTGCCCTTGTTAAATTCAGTCATCTCTGAGGCAATCTTTTTCTTTTTTTTTTTTTCTTCTTAAGTTGTTCCACTTTACCTTTTCTCTGATCTGTGGAAAGCAAGGCTACTACTCAAATAAAAGCCTAGCCAATTATTTACTTTCTATTGAAAATGGGCAGCAGTTGTGGTTTTATATTTCTGAATTGTAGGGCCTACTTGGCATGGTATAACATAAGCAAAGAAAGATTGCTTTGTAATTTGAGTTCCACAGGCAATATAATAATACCCCTGACAGGGTATAAGCAGATGAAAAATGGATAATAGTATGCTTAAACTTTATATCCAGAAAATCACTTCTTGATTTTCTACCAGATTTTGCAAAGGCTGTCAGTCATTATTGACCACATATTAATATGTTTGCTTTATTGCCAGTTTGGAATCTAGTTAAGGCTGAATTTCAGTCAATACTTTTCTGAATGAAAGCCTAGAGTTTTAATTAATCTAACAAATTACTATACTTCTTAATTGAAGTAGGTCATGACATGCTGCTGTTTCCTGCTGCTGGTATTCTTATTTTGAATATAGCATGTATACACCCTGTAACAGTGTATAAAACAACAGCATGCCTATAAAAAAGAGAGTGGCCTATTCGTTTTAAAGATTTTGGGAATGTTACATTATTATGCTAAAGTTTACATGAAATAAGTAAGCCTAGGGGGCCTGAAAAAGATATAAATAGTAGGTGTGAGGAAAATTAATTTAGAGGAGGCAGCATGGAAAATATATTAAGATCTATATTGCTAACAATGTTTTAGCTCTATTTTTGGGATCTTTCCTTTAAATATTTTAATAAATGTTCTCCATAACTAAATTCTTATGAAATGGCTACAGTTGGTAATGTTTATAAGTTCTAACGTAACATTATTCTAAATTATCATTGATGTTAAATTATATTTTGAACCTTAAATGACCACAAAAAGTTCCTCTAAGATCTTCTGGCATTAAAAGTTTGAGTTAAGATGAATTAGTTCTGTAAAAAAATGTGTGTATTTATAGACCATGATTCTAAGCTAGGATGGTAAAGTATTCTCTATTAGTGGCTCTATTCAGATTCCTGATTTGAAAAAAAATAGTAGGCTGAAATAATTATTACCTATATTCAGCTGTGACAATATATGACTATCACTTGCAGCATTTGGTTTCCCATCCTGTGGATATCTTCACCAACACAGAAAATTGAAGACAGATTATCCTAACGGTCAGCATCATCCGTGGAGAATTGAGAGAAATATAAGGGAACATTAATGTGTGTTGACTATATTCCAGGAAGTATGCTAGAGGCTTTTCACAGATTATCTCTGTAATTCCCTCAGCATATATATAAGAGTTAATTATTTGATTAAACCACATGAACTTGCCTTCTCTGTAGGTGAAAAACTGTTGAATATCAGCAATTTCATGTGGATCATCCTAAATTTTACTCTCTTTAGCTTGTAATCAGAACACCGAGGCTTAGAGAAGATAAGTAATTTGCCCATATTTGCAACTATTAGGTGGCCAACCTGGAATTTAAACCCAGTCTACTCTTTTCAATATTACATAAAACATTGCTTCTATAAACTGGAATAAGGAGTAGTTTATTATAGCTATTTCTATGTGCATGTAAATAATACATCAAAGCCTTTTCAAATTATATTTTAATGGGTTAAATGTAACCCTACCATGTATTTTTTCTTACTAGAAGCCTTCTACTTTTTCTGTTTATTATACATTAACTCTTGATAGAGAACTATAGAAATATAGCTATTGTATATCAATACACATAGTTTGCATTTTAATAAGAGTATTTTGTATATAGAGACCCCAATTGGTAGCATTTTTTCCATTTATTATATTCTTAAGCAAAGTTTTGATTATGGTCCTTTATTAGAGATTTTTTTGGTTTTGTGTGTTTGTATAGGGATTTGCGGTATAGTAAGCTTTTGGAAACATAATCTTTCTTTATGATTGGCTTCTTACAAATTGTTTTTGTTGTTTTTGCATACTTATTTTGTCATATCTATGATCAGCAAGTGTTGGGTGCAGTTTCATAGGTGACCAAATCAGGCACACTCTAACTGGTTTAAAATATGTTTATTTGGTCTATATTCAAAGGAACTGGATGTGTAATAATTTGAGTTTGTCTGGCTTTGACATAATGGTTCTAGCCTGTTATGTTAACATAGAGGCCACTATGCTGGAGCCATCTTGGCCCATTTATTTAACACTGTGCTATCCAGGTATACACCTGTCTAGAAAAAAAAAAAAAACACAGCAAAGCCTCCACTGATGATCTTCACTGATCACTGTGCCTCTCCAGAAACTAAGAAAAAAGAACTTTAGTAATTGCCACTCTGTTTTCTTGTGAGTTCATAAGATGAGATCCATTCTCTTATTTTGAATACCCGTACATGTCATGGATGGTACTCAATAATCCATGTAACTAGAACAGTTATTGGTATGTAACAGGTATTCAATAAATATTTGTGAATAAATGAATGACCTCTAATTCACACAACAATATTAGAAATTAGATATTGTTAAACCTCTTTCACAGATTAGGGTTCTACCTACCCAGAACAACTGTTTTGGATTTCTGACTTTTGGTGTCCCTGTACCACTGCCAGATGAGCGCTGGTACAAAAACACATTGTTCTATAAGTTAGTTAATGGCAAAGAAAAGAAGACTGAGCCCTCACCTACACATTCAGCTCCTGTAAACTGTTATCGTTTAATTAATAGGCTCCAAACACACCTTGAGTCTCTGTCTTCACTTCCACCCAGTATTTAAGTAGGCAACACTGTGTAAGAGACAGGTCATGAATTTTGGAGTCAGACCTGAATTCGAATCCTGCTCTATATGCTATAACAAACTAGCTTAAGACAAATAACCTCTTTAGTCTTCAATATCAAAACTTGTAAAATGGGACCAATAATATACATCTCATAGTGTAATTTTCAGAATGAGATAAAATAATGTATCTCAAGCATCTAGCAGAAGATTTGGCTCATAGTTAAATGCTCAACAAATGATAGTTTCTGTCCCTATTTTTTGAGCCTACATTTTCTACATTAAGGCTTTTCTTAATGCTCATTTTACTATGACTTTGCCAGTATAGAATGTTCAGGGTGGGGGCACTTGAAAAAGGTGAATCACTCCTTCCTAACCTCCTTTCCTTTACCCAGGTATGGTTCTAGAGGTGAATTTAACTTTATAATTTCCTCAAAAACTACAATGTATAACAGTAAATGAATCTTAATGCTGGTTTATTCTTATAATTGGGAAATATAATAGGAGCTGGACAAAAACTGACATGAGAGTAGTCCCATAATCTCTGCCTCTGCATATGAAGGGACCCAGAAAATGCTAATCATTTCTTCATGTGACATAAGCAGGTTGCTATTGGGGTGAGTGAGGAGCTGGGCATAAGATGAGGTGCTTCCTTTCAATGAAATTATGCTTTCTATGAGAAGGTGTGACTAGGTAGAGCTTTTGGCTCTAGAAGAATATATGCCAGATATCCTTATCCTATGTTAGAAAATACTTGTAACATAATGCATATTAATATTTATTTATTCATTTAGAGAAATGTTTTGCTCTTTATTTTTATATTTTTGGATGATACATTTATTTTTTCTCTTTGAAAATTCTAAAGACCATCTGCAGTACTAGGAACTAGAGAAGTTATTATGACACTATGTTTCACATTCAGTTAAGACTACTGGTAAATTGCATGCATTAGCTTTTAAAAATTTGGGGCAGATTCTAAACACCTATATGCTAGCTTTTAAAACAAAATGTGTCCCTCTTAAATGCTGGAAAAATCTCAAAAAGAAAAGAACATAAAATCTGTTCTGCATGTTTCTCTGAGAATATTTTTCAGCATGTAAAGACTTAACTTCATTTAATTAACTTTGGTTGAAAGTGAACCAATTTTTTCTTTCTGCAGTAGCTGATTTTCTTCTTGGTTCTATAACCACTGACTCTAATGGCCAACCCATTCTTCTGGAAACTCTTTTTCCTAACTTGTATCCCCTATCCTAGAATGACCTTTTTTTTTGTTGTTGTTGTTCTTTTTTCTTCCTCTCTAAATTTAACTGCCTAACCTTAGTTCTATTTTCTTCTTTCTATATCATCTGCTACTTAATGAGCTCACATATTCCCATGGCTTTAAAAATTACTCCTAAGTAGATGATTTTTAAATATCACTCTCAAATAACAACCATGTTTGCAAGCTCTATTTCATTTTCTGACTCTTTAAGTGACAACACCCAGAAGTCCCAATGGCACCACATTAAACCACTTTTCTCATCATGACTTCCCATTTTTTGATGCTGGCATCAAGAAATAAAACTAAAAATCTCAAGTCCATGTTTGATTACTTCCTTTTCCTCCCTATCTTCAGCAATTCAAGTATTAAATTCTGTCAAGACTTTTAATCTCTTCTTCTTTTTCATTAAACCATTACAACATATTTTATCAATGCTAACATGCATATTTGTTCAAATGTTAGTGTCTGAAACTGGCACTGTCTTAAAATCAATGGTGTATTAGGATTGTGTCAGAGTTTAATTAGCAATTCTTTATATTCTTTCATGATGGCACATAAAATAAGGATGCATGTTACAACTGAGGGTGTCATAGACCTGAAGTCTCATTCTATGTAAATTCCTAATTAATCTCTTGAATTATGGTCATTGGTTGGTCAAGACCAATTGTACTTTTTATTATCACCAGAGTATCCTTCTTTATGTATAATTCTGAACAATCATTCTCTTGGTCAAGAATTTTTATTTCTACCCATTAGCTATCATATGAATTTGAAATTCTATGTCTTATAATTTAAAGCTCTATGTGATCTAATCCCAATTTACCTTTATGATTATCTCCCACAGCTCTCATAATTTCCTACTCCATGTACAAACTGGAATGGCTATAAGGTATACCTTGTAATTTCTTACCTATGTTCCTTTGCTGAATAAAACATTCCCCTTCAAATGCTACATTCTTCCTTCTGAAACTTCCCTTGCAGAATGTTAACAGTGAGAGAAATCTACCACAGCTGACTCCATCTTGCTTCTGACCTCACAAACTGGCTTTGTTCATAACTACATGTAGGCTAGACTAACTAGAGGAGGTGTTAAGTTTATTGTTTAACTTTAAAGCAAGGATGATAATAGTCACTTCTCAAAACTAAACTGCTCCTTTCTCAGGGGCTAAAATCACCTTTGTAAAACTAACAAAAAGCCACAAGGCTAGAATTATGGTAGGGGCCAGAATTTTGCTAAGATGTAGGCATAAACTCTAACCAGTCATTGTTTCTTCTGCTAAGATGTAGGTATGTGATATGGTTTGGCTTTGTGTCCCCACCCACGTCTCATCTCCAATTGTAATCCCCATGTGTTGGGAGAGGGGCCTAATGGGAGGTGATTGAATCATGGGAGCAGACTTCCCACTTGCTGTTCTTGTGATAGTAAGTTCTTATGCGGTTGTTTGAAAGTGTGTGGCACCTCCCCCTTCACTCTCTCTCTTCTGACACTATGTAAGATGTGCCTTGCTTCCCCTTCCACCATGATTGTAAGTTTCCTGAGACCTCCCCAGCTTGTGGAACTGTGATTCAATTAAACCTATTTTCTTTACAAATTACCCAGTCCCAGGTAGTTCTTTATAGCAGTGTTAAAGAGACTAATACAATAGAGTTAAACTCTAACCAGTCATTGTTTTGTAACTTGCCTTTTTGTAACTGCTTACTGCTCAGGATTACATAATCAATGGTCACAAGATGTTAACCTCCACATCCCCCAAATTTCCCTATAGATGACTACTTTGCTATTATTAAGCCTAAGGCTGGTGTTTAAGATATTTTTCAGCCTTGCATTTTGATAGACCAACAGATGCCACCTGGACTGGTGACCCATATCTGGAAACTGACTCAACTGGTCCCATGGCCCCCCAACCAGGAACTGACTCAGTATGACTCAGTGCCTGAAGAGAGTTTTAACATGCATGTGATTTCATCACTGACCCAGCCAATTAGCAGTATGTGTCCTCTAGCCTGCTGCCCATCAAATTTTCCTTAAAAACCCTAGCCTCCAATATCTCAAGGAGGTGGTTTGAGAATTGTCTCCCATCCTCATTGCACAGCTGCTCTGTGATTATTAAACTTTCTCTGCTGTAATTCCTACTGTGTCAGTGTATTGGCTTTTTCTAGGCAGTGGGCAAGAAGAACCTAACTGGACTGCAACACTTTCATCTCTTTGCGACCTATCTGTGAATCAAGGAACATTTTAAATATCACTTTCTCTATTAAACCTTACTGACAGGCCTCTAGCCTCTGTGGTTTCTCTCTCACTAATAAAAGGGAATATTATGATTCTCATTATTATCCTATTCTTTTTTTTAATAGAGAGGGAAATTGAGATCAGAGAGTTGGACTTAAGGGCCAGGGTAAGTGACAAATTCAGGATTTGAACACAGTTCTGTCTTACCTGAAATAATATACTCTGTTTAGTTACAGATGAAATGTAAGGAACAGGCTGAGGAGAACAACAAGAAAAAAGTCCAAGTGAGGTAGATTAGATATGGTGGTCATAGCCTCCCCTTTTGGGGAAAAACTTACCAAATAAATGAAGGAACAAACCACATGACAGTGCACAAATTGCATCCTGGGCTGTGGTTAGAACATCCTGCAGCAAGGAGGTAGAAGAGCAGAGAGAAAATCCCCAAACTCACACAAGTGCAGAAATCCATGATCAGTGTCCTTGGGCAGACCTATGCTCATTACAATAGTAAACCCTGGGTGGAAATTTAAGATGTTAATGAGGCATGTGATGTATATGCCAGCATGTAGAGCCACTGTGCATGCAGGCTTAAGAAACTACCCATAATATGCTTAATATCAATACCCCTTCTCACCCAGTAATATTCCTGTAAAGGAATTTCCCCCAGTATTAGTTAGTGCTATCTCACCTTTGAGCAGCTTGCTCTGATCCACTGTCAGAGTATACTTTTGCTTTACAGTAAAATAAGTTAGATCTAATTAAGTATAGATAAATATCAAACTATACTTAAGGAAAACAGCATATTTCTTTTCAAAAACTACATTATATACATAGCATATTATATATAATGTATTTAATGTACTATGCACATATAGTACATTAATAATGACTGTATTAGGCACAACAAAAATGAAATGAATTAAAAAATAGAAGCATAAAGGCAAAATTCTCTGCTTAAAGAATTTTTAAAGAAAAATAAAAGTAGAAAATAAAATCCTGTCACCTAAAAATTAAAACTGTCTTAAAACACTCTTATGATTGAAGGAAACTACGATCAATATTTTGAAATATCTAGAAAATAATAATTATAATGGTGACTAGTAGAACTAATTGTATCTGACTAACATAGTAGAGAAAATACTTTCTTTGTTGTAACAACTGAAAAACTTTCATATAGAATTACTCAGGTTTTTAATTTTTTCTTAAATCTGTTTTTATATTTTTTTGCCTTTTAAGTAGTTTGTGCATTTGATCTGCTACCAAGTTTATTGGCACAAATGTGGTTCTAATTTTAAAAAGTATAAATACATATACTTAAAAACTCATATTAATAAAATAATAATCTTCTAATTTAAAAAGTATAAAGACATATACCTAAAAATATAAAAGTATAATACATATAATTAAAAACATACTTTAAAAAATATAATACATCTATCTTAAAAAACGTAATACATATACATAAAAATATATGTACACAAAATGTATAATACATATACTTAAAAACAGTATAATACATATACCTAAAAACTCTTACTAAAAAAGCATAATACATACACTTATAAAAATATAAATATGTACACTAAAAAATTTGTATAAAATAAGGATAAAAATGTTCTTTTAACTTAAAAAATATAAATACATGTACTTAAAAATTCATCTAAATAACAAATAAGAATAAAATAAACATTCAACTCAAAAAGTTATAAAAAAAAATAGTTACATTATAGCAGAAGGAAGAAAATGACAGAGAGAGCCAGAAGACTGAAAATTAGGAAACAAAGTTGAGCATGATGGCTCATGCCTATAATGCCACTGCTTTGGGAGGTTAAGGGAGGAGAAGCACTTGAAGCCAGGAGTTGGAGACCAGCCTGGGCAACATAGTAAGGCCCCATATTTACAAAAAGACTTAGCAATTATCTGGGCATGGTGGTGTATGCCTGTAGTCCTAGCTACTTGGGAGGCTGAGGCAGGAGGACTCCTTAAGCCTAGCAGTTTGAGGCTGCAGTGAGCTGTGAATTGTACTACTCACTACGGTGTGACTGACAGAGCAAGATTTTATCTCTTAAAAAAAAAAAGAAAGAAAAACAAAATCAAAAAGTTCCATAATGAAATAAATCCCAGAGCTATTTTAGTAACAAAGACAATATCAGTAATATTAACAAGAAGACAATAAGAGATCACATATTAGCCAACCCAATCAATAAATAAAAATAGGCAAGTAACCATGCACTTAGAGGAAACTAAGAAGTCAGAAAAGACTATAATGAATAAGAGATTATATATGAAAATATAAGTAGAAAAAATATTAATATGATTTTGAATATAATTATAAATATGAGTATAAATTATTGAAAACAACTTTGGAAAGATAGAAATACTAAACAAATCATTTAGCATGGCAGAAAGAGAAAAGGTTATTTAAGAAAATTGTCCTATAGCTGTCCTTACACAGTGCAAAATAATCAATGAGTAAAGATATTTACTTCAGTATATTTACAACTGCAAAAGGATGGAAATAACCTATTTTTCCAATAATAATGCACTACTTATTTTAATTATGATATATCCATGTGGCCACTAAAATGGATGAGGACATATTATATGTATTGATGTAGAATAATCTCTTAGATAAATTGCTATTATATTGTATAATTATGTCTTATTATGATATAATAACTTATTTAATAATGCATACAATATGCCACATTATTCATGGATAACGGGAAAGTACTTTTCTCTGTATGCCCCTTTGTATATTGAATTTTGTAGAATTTTGAATTTTACAACATGTGATTCATTTTATCTGTAAAATATAGGTAGAATATAGTTAAAATATATTTAAGTACATTAAAAGAACACCCGATTGATGATAATAATGATTATGATTATAGCTACCATATGTTGAATGCCTATAACAGGGACAGAACTTTTAATATATTATTCTTGAACACTTACAATAACTCAAAGCAGGAAATTAGGTTTAAAGAGGCTAATTAATGTGTCCAATATTACAGGATTAGTATGCCCCTTACCACCTGGAAATCAGGTTCAACTTCAAAACCAATAATAACTGAGGTTTACCCTAGTTCAACTGACTACTGTAGTTAACCAAATACACATTAACCATTTCTTCACTTCATTGAGCCACATAACACAACTTTTTCTTTTTAAGTGCCAAGTTTGATATAAATTAGCTAACTTTATTACTATACTTTGGATTTTATATCCATGAAATCTTGTTTTCCTAAAACATCCAATTAAGATTACATAAAGGTTTGCAACAGTCCTGTTGTATAAATGATTCAACATTCCAACAACAAATTAGATACACATTTTTCCAATCACTAATTAAAAAGCTGGCTCTAAGTACAATAACCTGGAGTCAGTTTGCATTCACATTTCTATTAAAGGCTAATGAATACACAGCTAAACTAATTTAGTCAAATTGTTTGTTCATTGTGTTCAAAGTTAAAACTAACAATTCAGCTTTTGCCGTGAGTCTTTTAAATTATTTTTTTTCTCCCCTATTGAGTAAAAATCTAATTAAAAGCTTTTAGTCTTTCACGTTGTGCAGGCTGCTAAGTGATATTGTTTAGTCCACAGGGATTCAATTATTACTTGGCTTTAAAATATACAATTCTACAAGGATTTTTTTAACCCACTTTGCCTGGAAGATTTTGTGTTCTAAAATTTCATCTGATAAGATTTTAAATTGTAAAACAAAAGAAAAATTTTAATTCTTTGTTTTAAGATTTTAATTCAGCCCTAAAACTTATTGACTATAATAGGTAAGTTTAAAGTCAGGTAGTGTGGAGATGTCAAAAATGTTCAAAACCCTATGTAGTACATGCAGGTTTCACTATGCATACTTGCAAACAGGAATGGGTATATAATTTGCATGGCCTAGTACAAAGTGAAAATGCAGGGCCTCTTGTTCAAAAACTATTATGAATTTCAATATGTCGACAACAGAGCATTAAATCAATCACAAGATCTTTCTGACTATGACATTGTGAGGCCACACAGGTTGCATGCCCATGGATTCAGCCCTGTTGAGAAGTATGGCATTTAGAAATGTCACATTATATTAGCATTACCTTTCACATAAAGCTGATTACCCTAATCTCATTCTGCTAGACTGATATAAATTTCACATTTTTGGAGCGCTCCAGCTTAGTGACATAGGAGACTTTCAGACACTGAAGACTTCTGGTCTTCCTGCTACTGAAATGCTCCTGGTCCAAACTTGCTGTTCTGCATCTGCTGCTCAAGATACTTTGCTGGACTGGAAATTTGGTGCCTAAGAATGAACCTTTCTTGCCATACCAAGTTTTAATCCATGTCAATATATTTTGAGAATGAAGGAAGTATACTGACCTAACTGGCCTGCAAAAGGACTATCCAGGCCAGTTGGGCTGAGTAGCTACCTTCATGTAGCCATTTACTTGGGAAGTTCAGCTGCTCCACCTGTAGCGGAACACACACACCTCCAGGATCTCTGTGGAAGAGTGTGCGAGTCTCCTTCTGCCACCTGGTATGGACAGCCCTGGCATGCAGAAGACAATCAATACTTATTAGTTCAAACAGACTATTATTTTCTCCCTTTCTCCTGTTGCTAAAATGATCAGAGATGTTAATAGTTTCTCATTTTGGTTCTATCTCTTTAGCTTTTCAGGGGGGACAGTTAGGTAGCCAGAACTTTTAAATACTGCAAAATGTTTAAACTAATATTACTAAGGAATGGGATATTTCTTGAAGTGTTTTTTTTTTTTTCACATAACAAATACGTGAACTTAAAAACAAACTAAAAAAAAATAAAAATTTTTTAAAGAAAATGTTTCTTAACAAACATATCTATTTCTCTGTCTTCAAAAAAGCATGCTCAATGCATATAATAGATTTGTTCCTTAATTATGCAGAGTGGTCATATGAATTAAACTAGAATAGTTAAAAATAGATGCTCTGAAGTTACACTGCCTGGGTAGAAGTCTTTGCTTAGCTGTGAGACCTTGAACAAGTTCTTAAATTCTCCATGTCTCCGTTCCTTCATTGTAAGATAGAGATACAGTTTTCACATTATGGTGTTGTGTTGAGTATAAATGCCAATATATTTATAAAGTACTTTGAACTGTACACCAGTCAATAAATGTAAATAACCACAATTAAAATAGTATACTTGATAAAATAATTCAGAAACATTTGTACCACGAATAAATGTTCCCATTTTGAGCTTCCAAGTCTGCTTTGAAATAAAAATGTGTTAGTGTTTCAAATATCAGAACACTTCCTCTCAATGTGTCCATCAATAGCATGTTGATCCTTTTCCCCATACCTCTTCTAGTTGATTTTCTAATCAGTTATGATTCATTTTCTTAGAGTTATGCCTCAAGTGAGAATAGGGTTAGGTACAGAGTAAAACTGAATAGCTCTCTTAATAGTAGAGCAGACAAATTTTAATTTATGGCCTTTCCAGACCTTGATTTGAGCTGATTAATTTTTTATTCTCTCTAGATACTAGAGGGAGATGTCAGTAATTGAGATGGCCAACTTATGGGCAACAATTTAAGTGAGCATTATAATATCTCACAGGTTTGTTGTGAAGATGAAATAATATATAAATATAACACATGAAAATTTTTGTAGACACTTCAGTGATATATGCATTCTATTTAATATTTCTGACTCGCATGCTAATATTGTTAGATATAGTACTTTAAGAAATATAAAACCAATTCATATAAAATATAGAGGACTCTTACTTTACTACAACTCCTGAGTCCAGTGTCCAACCTGTGAGTTTTCCCTAAGGAGAGTAACATAATTCCCTAGGTAAAAGCCTTGTAAAGTGAAGAATGAAAGATTATCTCTGCAGCTGCGGGAAGCAGAGGACTAGAAGCCTGGAGAGTTGAGGCACCTTAACTGGTTTCATTCTGTCTTGACTTTAAAAAAAATAACTTTTAAGGTGGAAAAGAATCTTTAAAAATTTTTTTTTCAGGAAAAACATTTCTTTATGCTTGCAATTTTTCTGTAAATTTAGGATAGTTTCTAAATTTAAATATATATTTATTTATTTTTCTTTTTTTTTTTAATTATTATACTTTAATTTCCGGGGGACATGTGCAGAACGTGCAAGTTTGTTTATGGTATAGACTTCAGCCATGTATTCTTGAAAATTTTGTGATGAGTCTTAGGGTACTTGTTACTTATTCCATCAGCATGCTTTTTCATGAGATTTAGCATTTGAAAGATTTATTTTTCCCATGTGAACTGACTCTTCTGACCCTAGTTGTCATAATTCAAATATAAAACAATATGTATCTTGGAAATTACCAAGAAATTTCCCACACCTCTTCTAGTTGATTTTCTAATCAGTTATGCTTCATTTTCTTAGAGTTATGCCTCAAGTGAGAATAGGGTTAGGTACAGAGTAAAACTGAATGACTCTCTTAACAGTAGAGCAGAAAAATTTTAATATTTTGAGAAATCTGGGTTATTGGAAATTCCATAAAATATCTTCAGGTTGTTCTCTCTTACCCACTCCATTCCCTTTTCAGTTTCCTTGATCCAGCTTTTCTTTTACTTAATTTCTTCTTCAACCTATCTCACAAACCTTAATTATATGAAGAAAGCCATACATCCTTAATTTTACATTGTGCACATAATTTACAATCTATTCACTATATTTTATATAAGCATAGTAAATTCTGTGAAGATCTTGTCATCCCGTTAAGATGGTCACAGAAAACTCAGTCCCCAGCCTAAGAGGAGTGCCTGCCTCCTAGAGCTTGCAAGTCCTCAGACAACAACTTATAGAACCCTGCTTTCAATATGAAGTCTTAATCACTCATGTTTCTCATTTAAAGTTTGTAATGATAGTGATTAAGAAAAAATGACTTTACTGTGGTTTCCCTATCATTGGTAATGTTATCTTAACCAAATTTTCTTATAACAGAAGAAAAACAGAGAATCCTACAATTTACTATTATGGGAATTTTTACACAAACTTAGTTTCAGGTTCAGTAAGATGCAACATTCAGATGGAAACCTTTAGGGAGTATTTAATCCCCAAAATAAGTCCCACTTATTACCCCCACTAACTTATCTACTTGCTAACATAGAACTATCTCAATAACAGTTAAATTAAAAGTATAATTGAAAGAGATTTCAGTACAGAGGAACAAACTGGTGAAACTTTCCATTTAAACTCAATCTTCAGCTGAGTCCTTAAGTCTTCAGAGAGCTATTATTTTAGCAAAAAAAAGATCATATTCATGATTGTTTAGTTGTTAGCATTCATTTGTATCATTTTAGTCCCTTAAGAGAACTTTGTCTTAAACAGTCACGTTCTGTTTCATATCAGCCTTGTTTTCTATCTGTAATTGCCTTTTCAAAGTGGTCTCTTGTCCCACAAGAGTCATGGCACCATTTGGAGTTCTGAGATATGGTCTATAGTAATAATAGAGGCGAGGACTCCATGAATGTAATGTTTTTCCCGAGTCATTCCTCCTCTTATTATTATTATTATGAATTTGAAATCCAAAACATCCTAGAAAATTTTCATTAGCTCACAAAGGGGCCAGTTACATTAACTGACTTATTTAAAGTTCTGTCTCAGTCAGAGGCAGAGCTGAAACAAGAACCCAGGTCTCTACCATCATTTTTATTAAGCCACTGTAAGGTTACTGGTTGCTAAATTTGTATTTGTAATTTCATGAATTTTTGTTTTTTTTTTTCATTGTTCCTTCTCTGTGCACTTGCTTTTCTTTAATCTGTCAAGATCTATTATTTCTTATTTCATTTACATTCATGTTGCTAGGTTTTATGTTTTCTTTTTCAAGCCTTTTTGGTACTTCCATTTCAAAATAGCTAAGTGAATGAATGAATGAATTGAATGAATAAATAAACTAGAGCAGAATAACAGAAGTAGTGCAGGGTTTAGAAATATTTATGTAATACTTAATCTTCTGGTATCTTTTTGCATGGTGCTCAGTTATACATTATGTGAGGGCTAAACTCAGTGTTTCTAAACATTTTTAAATTAAATTTAAAGCTTTTTTTGAGTTGGGCAAAATTACAGTTGTCTCTTGTAACAAATTGCCACCAAATGAATGGCTTAAAAGAACACAAATTTATTATCCCACAGTTCTATAAGTCAGAAGTCAGCTTGGTCCTCTACAGTGGGTCTCTTGAAGCTGAAATCAAGGTGTTGGTGGTCCTGTACTTATCTGGAGGCTGTAGGGGAGAACCTGCTTTCATGCTAATTCGGGTTATTGGCAGATTTCAGGTCTATGCAATTGTTAGACCAAGGTTCTTCTTTCCTTACTGTATGTCAATGGGAAGCCTCCCTTACCTCCTTAAGGCTGGCTACACTCCTTGGCACCTTGGCCCTTTCATAATGTTAGATTGAATTCACTCAGATAATTCAGGATAATTTCTCCATATTACAGCCTGTAACCTACTTATATCTAAATCCTTTCTGCCATGCAATGTAACATATTCCTATGTTCTAGAGATTAGGGTGGGGATATCTTTGATGAACCATTCTGCCTACCACTGCCCCCACATTTGAGTTCTTATAAGGAATACTCCTCAATAATGTTCAATTTGCATATCATTGAGAATAATTAGTGAGTGTCTGAAAGCATGAAATTTTAAAATTATTGTCAATAACCTAAAATCTATATTTAGGAAAAATATAATTTAAAAACATTCCATATACTAAGTTTCATTCTTTCTGTGATAAAGTTCTATAGATACATGCATTACGTTATATATCTATCATCACGGTATCATACAGAATCATTTTACCTGTGTTGTTCACTTATTTATTCCTGCCCTTTTCCTACACCCATAGTAATCCCTCATCTTTTTACTGTGTCCATAATTTTTCATTTTCCAGAATGTCATATAATTGGAATCATACAATATGCAGCCTTTTTACATTGACTTCCTTCACTTAGCAATGTGCACTCAAAGTTTCTCCATATCATTTCATGATTTGATAGTTCATTTCTTTTTATTGCTGAATAGTATTCCATTGTACAATGGTACCACAATTTATCCATTCACCTATTTAAGTGCATCTTGGTTGCTTTTAGTTTTTAGTAATTATCAGTACAGATGCCTTAAGTGTTCATGCACAAATATTTTGTGGACATAATCTTTCAACTCAATTGTGTAAATAACTAAGAGCATGATTGTATAAGACTACTTTTAACTTTGTAAGAAATAGCTAAACTGTCTTCTAAAGTGTTTGTACCAGTTTGCATTCCCACAAGCAATAAATGAAAGTTTCTGTTACTCCATGTCTTTGCTAGGATTTGGTATTGTCAGTTTTTTGGATTTTAGCTATTCTAAGAGATGTACAGTATGTCATTGTTTTAACTAGCATTTTTTAATGACAACTAATGTTGAACAACTTTTCATATAGTTAGTTTTCATATACATATCTTCCTTTTGAGGTGTTTATTCAGATATTTGGCCCATTTTTGTTTTTTGTTTGTTTTCTTATTGTTGAGTTTTAATTGTCTTTTGTATATTTTGAATAGAATACGTTTATGAGATATGTTTGCATATATTTTTGCTTAATCTGTGTCTTGTCTTTTCATTCTCTGAAAAGTGTCTTTTGCAGAGCAGAAGGTTTTAATTTTAGTAAATTCCAACATCAATTTTTCTTTCATGAATTTTACTTTTGCTTTTGTATCTAAAAACTTATTAAACTCAAGGCTGCCTAGATTTCTCCCACATTTTCTGTAGAAGTTTTATACTTTTAATTTTACATTGAGTTAATTTATGTGAAAAGTATAATAAGATCTGTGTCTAAATTCTTTTTAGAAGGATGTCTAATTGTTTCAGCATCATTTGTTGAAAAGACAATTCTTTTTTAATCGAGTTTCCTTTGCTTCTTTTGTTAAAGATTAGTTGACTATATTTTTGTGGGTTTGTTTCTAAAATCTTTATTCTGTTCCATTGTTTTATATGTCTATTCTTTTTCCAATGCTACATTGTCTTGATCTTTGTAGCAGTATAGTTAATTTTGAAGAAGGCATTGTCAGTCCTCCAACTTTATTCTTCTTCAATATCGTGTTGGCCATTATGTACTTTTCTGCTTTTTCATATAAACTTTATAATCACTTCAGTAATCTCCATGAAATATCTTGCTGGTTTGTTGACTAGATTTTGATTTAGATTATAGATTAAGTTGGAAAGAATTAACATGTTAACAATACTGAGTATTCTAATTCATAAATACAGAATATATCTCGATTTATTTAGATTTTCTCTAATTTCATTTGTCAGAGTTTTGTAGTTTTCTGCATGTAGATTCTAAACATATTTTGTTAATACTCAAGTATTTAACTTTTGATGCTAATGTAAATAATTTTTTAAAAATTTCAAACTCCAACTATTCATTGTTGTATAAAGAAAAAACTTTACCTTTGGATATTTACATGCAAATTTACACACTAGTAAGTAATAGTGCTAAAATTACTTATTAATTCTGGGATTTTTTGTTGATTATTTGGAATTTTCTGTTAATGCATAAACCATCATGTAATCTATGAAAAAAAGATAGCTTTGTTTATTTCTTCCCAGTTGGTATGTTTTATTTCTTTCTCTTATCTTAAAGTGCTATCTACTATGTGCAGTTTAATATCAAATAAGATAAGTTAAAGGGAACCAGTAAAAATTACCTGGTAGCTCATATAATTTTTCCCAATCTTGGAAAACAAAGCATCTAGTTTCTCACAATTATGATGTTTTTATTAGGTTGTTTTATGGATATATTTTATTAAGTGGAGGAAATTTTCCTCAGTTCCTCATTTGCTGAAAATTTTTATCATGAATGGGTATTAGATTTTGTTAAATGCTTTTACTACCTCAATTGAGGTAATCACGTAATTTTTCTTCTTTAACCTGTTGATGTGGTGATGGATTACACTAATCAATTTTCAAATGTTGAACCAGCCATGCAATACTTAGCATAAATCTGGAATTGGTCATGGTATAAAATTTATTTATACTTTGTTGTATTAAATTTGTTAATACTTTATTGAAGATTTTCATAACTTGGTTCATAATAGATATTGTCTATAATTTTCCTTTTTGTAATTCTTTGGTTTGGCGTCAGTACTTTTTATTGTGGCAAAATACACACAATATTTATCATTTTAACCATTCTTAAGTGTCTGGTTTAATGGCATTAAATGCATTCACAGTGTAGTATCACTACTATTGATACCCAAAATGTTTTCATCAACCTGAACAAAAGCTCTGTACCCATTAAAAAATAGCATTTCTCTCCCCATTTCCCCATTTCCTGGTAACCTCTATTCTACTTCCTGTCTCTACAAATTTGCTTATTTGAAAAACCTCATATTTGCACTTCTGTATATTTTTATGTATGCTATTTGTTCTTCTGTGTTTGGCTTATTTCACCAAGCACAATATTTCAAGGTCCATCCATGTTGTAGCACATATCAAACATTTTATTTCTTTTCATGACTAAATATTTTATTGTATGCATATATACCACATTTTCTTTATCCATTCATCTATTGATGGACATTTCTGTTGTTTCTACTTTTGTGCTGTTGTGAACTGTGCTGCTATGAACATAGGTATAAAAAAATTTTGTTGAAGTCTCTGCTTTCAGTTCTTAGGGAGATATATCTATCCAAAAAGAGTGGAATTGCTATTTCATATCATAGCTCTATTTTTAATTTTTTTGGGAAAACTTCACATTATTTTCCATAATGGCTATACCAATTTACATACCATCAGTGGTGAACAAAGTATGCCCTTTCTTAACATCCTCAGCAACACATTTGTCTTTTTGATAGTTGGCAAATATTTCATGGTGAAGACACCAAAAGCAATTGCAATGAAAGCAAAAATTGACAAATGGGATCTAATTAAACTGAAGAGCTTCTACACAGCAAAAGAAACTATCAACAGAATAAACTGAAAACCTAAAAGATAGGAGAACATTTTTCCAAACTAAGCCTCTGACAGAGGTCTAATATCCAGCATCTATAAGGAACTTAAATTTACGAGAAAAAAAAAATCATTAAAAAGTGACGAGAAGGCATGAACAGACACTTCTTGAAAGAATATATTCATAAGGCCACCAAACATAGGAAAAAAAGCTCAACATCCCTGTCATTAGAGAAATACAAATCAAAACCACAATGAGATGCCATCTCGCACCAGTTAGAATGGCTATTACTAAAGTTAAAAAATTAAAGATGCTGGCAGGGTTGTGGAGAACAAGGAACACGTATACACTGTTGGTGGGAATATAAATTAGTTCAGTCATTGTGGAAGACAGTATGGTGATTCCTCAAAGACCTAGAGGCAGAAAAACCATTTGATCCTACAATCTCATTATTGGATATATACCCAAAGGAATTTAAATCATTCTATTATAAAGACACATGCACACGTATGTCCATTGCAGCGCTATTCACAATAGCAAAGACATGGAATTAACCTAAATGCCTATCAATAATAGGCTGGATAAGGAAAATGTGATACATATACACCATGGAGTATGTACTAGGCAGTCATTAAAAAAAATGAGATTATGTTCTTTTCAGGGATATGGATGGAGCTGGAGGCCATTTTCCTTAGGAAACTAATACAGGGACAGAAAATTAAATACTCCGTGTTCTCACTTATAAGTGGGAGCTAAATAATGATAACAAATGGACACATAGAGGGGGAAGAAGACACATTCAGGCCTATTGCAGGGTGGAGGGTGGGAGGAGGGAGAGGATCAGAAAAGTAACTAATGGCTATTAGGTTTAATATGGCTAATGAAATAATCTGTACAACAAACTCCCATGAAACACATTTACCTATGCAACAAACCTGCACATGTACCCCTCAATTCAAAATAAAAGTCAGAAAAAAGAAAATCAATTGACTGTATATACAAAAGTTTATTTCTGACCTCTCTCTTTAATTCTACTGGTACGCATATCTGTTCTTAAACCAATATTATAGTCTCTTGATCATTACAACTTTTTAGTAAATTTCAAAGTCACGAAGTATGCGTTCTTTAAATTTATTCTTCTTTTTCAATATTGCTTTGGTATTTCAGGGACCCTTGCAATTTTATATCAGTTTAAAGACTGGCATTTCTGTTTTTGCAAGAAAAAGCTGTGGCAATTTTGATAGGCATTGTGTTAAATCTATAAATTGCTCTGAGTAATATTGACATCTTAACAACATCAAATTTTCTTACATGAGTACAAGATGTCTTTCCATTTTTAAGGTCTCCTTTAATTACTTTTGGCAGTATTTTGTAATTTTGAGTGTACAAGGCTTTTAATTCCTTGATTAAATTTATTTCTATGTATTTAATTATTTTAGACACTATTGTAAGAGATATTTATTTCACAATTTCTTTTTGGGATTGTTTGTAGATAGCATATATTAAACACAACTGATTTTTATGTTTGCAACTTTACATAATTTTTTAATAAGGTAATGGTACAAAATACATAATTGTTTATTACTCTAGTAGCTTTATTGTGGATTATTTGGAGTTTTGAATATTTAGGATTAAGTCATTTATGAATATAGTTTTCTTTCTTCCTTTCCAATTTGAATGCCTTCTATTTCTTTTCTCTTTATTTCTATTTCTAATAGTTCTGTTTAGAACTTACAGTACAATGTTGAACAGCAGTGTTGAAACATCTGTGTCATGTTTCTGATTTTAGGGAGAATGCTTTCAATCTTTCATCACTGAATATGATGTTAATTATGGGCATTTCATAAATACTGTTTATAAAATTTGAACTCGCAGAAGCAAGGAATAGAAGCTGGGACTGGAGAAGGATAGGAAGATGTTCAAAGCTTGCAGAGTTTCAGTTAGGATTAATAAGTTTGGAGCTCTATGTACAGTATGGTGACTATATAGTTAATAATAGTGCCTTGTATACTTAAAAATTGCCAAGGTTTGATTGTTTAAATGTTCTCACCACAGACAAACTAATACATATGTAAGGTATTGATATGTTAATTAGCTTTATGTAATTATTTTACATTATATATGTATATCAGACCATCACATTATACACTATAAATATATGACATTTTTATTAATTTTGCCTAAATAAAGCTGGAGGGAAAAATAAATACCATTTATTATTTAGAGAAATTTCTCCTAAATTTCTAGTTGAATAACAGTTTTTAATCATAGAATAGTGTTGAATTTTGTCAAATGCCTTTTCTGCATTAAATGAGATGATCATGTGTTTTTTTTCTTCATTGTCTTAATGTGATATAATTATATTGATTTACTATCTTGTTTTGAGCCACTCTTGCATTTCTGGAATAAATCCCACTTGGGCTTTGTGAATAATTCCTTTAATATGCTGATGGATTTGATTGACTAATACTTTGTCTAGAGAATTTACATTTATACTTATAAGAAATACTAATCTGTTATTTTCCTTCTTGTAACATCTTTATTTGATTTGTTATTAGAGTAATGCCAGCCTTATAATGAATTAGGAGATGTTTTCTTCTTCTTCAACTTTTTGGAAGACTTTGAGAAAGATTGACATTAATTATTCTTTAAATGTTCAGTATGTTTCAGTGATGAAGCCATATGATTGTGAACTTTTCTCTGTTGGAAAGTTTTTGTTTGCTTTTTCAATCTTTTACTATAAATCGTTCGAGATTTTCTATTTCTTCTTGAGTTTAGGTAATTTGTGTGTTTCAAAGAATGTGTCATTTTTTAAGGTTATCTAATTTGTTAATATACATTTTTCATAGTATTGTCCTATAATTCTTTTTATCTCTGTAAGGCTGGTAGTAATGTTTCCACTTTCCTTCATAATTTTAGTGTTTGCATATTCTCTCTTCTTTTCCTTGTCAGTCTAACTTAAGTTTTGTCAATTTTGTTTCTCTTTTCAAAGAACCAACTTTTAGTTATATTTATATTTCTCTGTTGTTTTTCTATTCTCTATTTTGTTTATTTTTGGTCTATTCTTTACTATTTTGTTCCTTCTGCTAACTTTGGGTTTGATTTGCTTATCTTTTGCTAGTTTTTTACATATAAACTTAGGAATAGGCTTGAGATCTTTCTTCTTTTTTAATTACAGCTGAAAATTCCACTCCCTTTGCTGAGTCCCATAAGCTTTAGCATGTTGTCTTTGTTTTCATTTGTCTTTATGTATTTTCTAATTTTCTTTGGGACCATTCTTTGACCCATTGGTTGTTTAAGAGTGTGTTGTTTAAATCCACATTTTTGTGTGAATTTTTCTTTTTTTCTTTCTGTTATTGATTTCTGACTTCATTCCATTGAGCTCTGAAAAGACACTGTGTAATTTCAATATTTTTAAATGTACTAAGACTTGTTTTGTGGCCTTATATATGGTCTATCTGGAAAATACTCTACGTGCGCTTGAGTAGAATATGCATTCTGTTGTTGGGTGGAGTGTTCTGTATATGTCTGCTAGGTCTAGTTTTGTTTGGTCTCGTTGGCATTCAAGTCATTCAAGTCCTGGATTTACTTTACTTATCTTTAGTCTGTCTAATCTATCCAGTATTGAAAGTAGGGTTATATTAAAACTTATTTGAAAAGCTTTCCAGGTGATTGTTATGTGAAACCAGGTTTGAGAACAGCTACAAGTTTCGAATAATTTGCAAGTGTAGTTAGGGAGAAAATCCTTCTTATGGAATAGTGAGTGTTTAGTATCACTTGATTTTGTCCATAATGGAATGTTTTCTTATTTAGATGCTGAGCTACTGATTGGTATGTTTATATGATAGTACACTCTTTTGGGATTAACTAGTGGGTAATATTTTACTAGTATTTGTTAAATAGGCAGCTGAACTAATTGATGTATTTTTTCCTGGAGAAATAGGTTCATGAATAAAAAGACAGTAAATACGTTTCTAGAATCAGGCAACTGGAGCTGGCAGTCTCAGGGATATATTGTAACAGTTTCAGCATGAGGAGAATGGTATTTTGACCTTTGGTCTTCCAAAGAAATGGTTCTGTTTGTCAACCATGTCTCTGTGATCCCTTATATTTGGGCTTTTTCCTCTTATTTTCTACTAGGTCTGACTCTCAGACCATTGCCTTTTTTGTATGAATTAATATTAATAATATTTTATATATTTTATAAACTTATGACATAGTCATAAGGAAAGTATAAGTTTCAAATTTATAAGATTTCCCATTTCTGTGCTGACCTTGATAAGTCATTTAATCTCTCAGTTGATGTCTAATAAACCCAAAATTTTCTTCATGTTAAACATGAATGACTAGGTGTTTTATCTGTCAAAGACTAAGTTCTTATTTTCAAAGATGAAACTAAAGCTATATATTTTTCTTTGACCTGAGGAGATTTCTACACAGAGACTGTAGTCTTATAAATAAAATTATAACTAATTGCTGCTCCTGCTAATTTTTGACCCAGGAAAGAAAAATGAGAGTGCCTGGCCTAGGAAAGAGTGAGGGTTACAATTTTTTCTTCTTTAGGCAGAGCATGAGCAGAAAGTCACAGCCATTGCCCCAACAGTAGGCATGTACCCAAAGAACATTGGGTCAAATTTTGTGAAGAGAGAGACAAAAATTTTATAAGTGGATGTTGATAGGTGCCATTCATCTAAATGTTGGGATAGGAGTCTGTGCCTTACTACCTCAGGCTGTTCGAGAGAATATACATGAGAATTAATTACTGTGTGGCATCACTTGATAATCATGACTCTTACAGAGAATGACATTCCTAAGCACCAATCACTCAATAATCTCTTCAAGTAACCTCGCTTAAAATAAATTTCAAGCTTTTAATTTCAACATAGCTTTTAGAATAAATTCAAACAAAAAAGGTGAAAATATATCTGCGTTATTCTAGCTAATGTGTTTTTCTTCAGGAAAAATAATTTCAATTCACTGTTAGGTCATATCAGCCCAGATGGACTCTCTAAATCAGTATCAAATATCTACAATAGGTTCTCTGGTCTCAGATTTATAAAAGAAATCTTTGCATTCTAAGTATCTATGGTTATTCCTGAGAATGAGAATGCCTATTCTTACCCTCATGACTAGTGTATCATTCAATAGAGGATGTTTGAGTTTATAATTACTCAATGCAGTTTATTCAATCTGCAATATAAATTGAAGAAGATGAAAACTGTACATTTGCAATTTAGGAAATATTATGAATCAGGTAAAAATAAGAGTTCATGTGTAAGTAAGGAAATGTAAATTAAATGTGAATATTCATTTTCTCCATTATTAAGCTCTTAATTCTATGAATATTTAGTAAATTTTTTATTTACTTGTATAATCTGCAGCTTATTTTACATTTCACTTCTAAATCTTAACTTAAACCTGGAATATTTTGTGTAAGGAATAAATACTTATGGTCAGAAATATTTCATAATAACTGAGGGCTGGAACAGAGTGATGCCAGAGTGGGACTAGAATGTACATTTTTTTTTTTATACTTTAAGTTCTGGGGTACATGTGCAGAACATGCAGGTTTGTTATATAGGTATACATGTGCCATGATGGTTTGCTGCATCTATCACCCCGTCATCTACATTAGGTATTTCTCCTGATGCTATCCCCTCCCTATCCCCCAATAATGTGCATGTTAAGGTATACTATAAGGCTGAACGTTCTGGGGCAGGGGGCATGCATGGAATTTGGTGAAAGCCAGTGATTGGAGCAGTTCAAATTACTGGTAATCAGAAAATAATGCACAGTAAAGTCTGAGGGCAAGAAATAGCAGCAGAAATGAGTCTGTTCCCTGGAGAATAGGACCAGTGATACAGGCATAGTTAGAGATACTGTCTGAAGTCTGAATACATTGAATGAAGTAGGGTTGGAAATGGTAATAGGTCTATCAGGATTTGATAGGCATAGGAAATCTTGCTAATTCAAAAATATGAAGATATACATCTACTTTTTCTGATATTTTTATACATTGGGCTTTTATATTTAGGTCTTTATTCTGAGTTAATTTTTTATATGGTGTGAGGGGCCTAATTTATTCTTTTGCATGTAGATATTCAGTTGTCTCAGCATCATTTGCTGAAAGACTATTCTTTCTCTATTGAATGGAAGTGGTACCCTTGTCCAAAATTAGCTGATTTTATTGTATGGTCTTATTTCTGGACTTTCAACACTATTTCTTTGTTCTGTAAGTCAATTCTTCTGCCAGTACCACACTCTTTTTATTATTGTAGTTTTGTAGTAACTTTTTAAATTGTGAAGTGTGAATTGCCTAACTTCATTCTTCTTTTTTTAATATTGTTTTCACTGTTTGGGGCCCCATGTATTTTCATATTAATTTTAAGATTAATTTGTCTATTTACCAAAAAAAGGCAGAATTTTGATAAAGATTGCATTGAATCTGTAGCTCAATCTGGGGGATATTGACTTCTTAACAATATTAAATCTTTCAATTAGTGAACACAAACTATTTCCTATTCATTTAGATCTTTTAAAATTTTATCTTATTTAATTTTATAATATTTTATAGTTGTCAATGTATGAAGCTTATACTTTTTGGTTGATGCTATTGTAAATATAATTATTTTATCAATTTCATTTTCAGATTGTTTATTGCTAGAGTATAGAAATTCAATTGCCTATTGTATATTGATTTTATGTCCTACAAATTTGCTGGCCTTGATTAGTTCGTGTGTGTGTTTATGTGTATTTTTACAAGATTTGTATTTATAAAATCATATCTTCAAATAAAAATAATTTCACATTTTTCTTTCCAGTATGAATGCCTTTAATTTTTTTTCTTGTAAAATTTCCCTCACTAGAACTTTCAATACAATGTTGACTAGAAGTGATGAGAGGGGGCATCCTTGTCTTGTCCTTGAACTTAGGGGAAAAGATTTCAGTTTTTCACTATTAAGTTAATTGTGGATATTAAAAAAAAAAAATGCCCTTTAACAGGTTGAGGAAGCTCCCTTCTATTCTTATTTTGTTGTGTGTTCTTGTCATAAAAGGTTGTCAGATTATAGCAAATATGTTTTCTGCATCTATTGAGATCATCATGTGATTTTTCCCCTTTATTCCATTAAAATGATATACTACATAGAGTGATTTTCATATATTGAGCTAACTTTATATTCCAGGGATAAATCACACTAGGTGATAGTATATCATCTTTTTATTTGTTGCTGGATTTATGCCAGTATTTTGTTGAGAATTTTTGTATCTATATTTCTAAAGGGTTTTAATCTGTGGTTATCTTTTCTTGTAATGTGTTTGGCCTTGGAATTAGGGTCATACTGTCCTCATAATATTCCTATAGAAGTGTTCCTCTTCTATTTATCTAAGAGTTTTTGAAGGATTGGTATTAATTTTTATTTAAACATTTGATAAAATTTATCATTGAAGCTATCTGGTCCTGCGCTTTTCTTTGCGGGATTTTTTTTCGTTGTTGTTACTATTAAAGAAAAAAAAAATGTACCAGACAAGATGAGCAAACAGTTGATTTTATTCTGATATTAGTGCTAGCACAGGGGAGAGGGCACAGAACATGTCTGGATACCCAGCTCCTCCAATACAAAGGGCTGGAAATGTTTTAATTGTTGGAGGGAGTCAGGAAAATTATAGGCCAACAGTGTGTGCTAATTGGTTTTGCCCAGAGAGAAACGAAACTTTCTCCTGTCTTTGTAACAGTAAGTAGTTTCACAACTTGGAGCAAGGCATCCTGTTTCTACCTTCCCCCAGAAACTGGGAGATAGGAACACTTTTTCTTTGATAATTACATTCCAGAGAGATGGTTCCCAGGTCCTTGAGAAAGATATTTTTGAAATGTAAAAGTGGCAAGAGGTTGGGAGAAAATTTACATCTTCAAAGAGGCAGATAAAAATTTATAATTGCAAGTTTTCTGAATAAAATTTCTAAGAAGAGGAAACTTACGGGCATATAGGGAAAAAAGTTTATTTAAAGTTTAGTGAAGCTGAGGGTAATGTTAAGACCATCTCGATCATCGTTCTAACTCTTTGTTACAAATCTATTCAGATTTTTTATTCTTTCTTGAGTCAGTTTTGGTAGTTGGTGACTTTCTATGCATTTTCTATTTTATTTTGATTAATAGAGACGTAGTCTCGCTATGTTCCTCCGGCTGTCTCAAACTCCTGGCCTCAAGCAATCCTCTGCACTCAGCCTTCCAAAGTGCTGGGATTATAGGCATGAGCTACCACATCTGGCCCAGAATTTGCCCATTTTATTTAAATTTTGAGATATAATTGTTTATTGTAGTTTCTTATAATTCTTTTTATATCTCTAATATTCATATTAATTACCTTTTTATACCTGATATTACTCATTTGAGTGCAAAATCTATAAAGAACACCTACAACTGATGATAAAAGGAGAAGCAATAAACAACAAAAGACTAAGGACTTGAAAAATATGTCGTAAAAGAACATATGAATGACCAAACAAACTTTTAAAGTTTGTGACCTTAGAGAAATTTATCCATTTCATTTAAGTTGTCAGATAAAATGGTATAAAGTTGTTTATAATATTCCTTTAGTATCCTTTTAATATTTGTTGCAATTATAGTGACGTAACCTCTCTGATTCCTGATACTGATACTTTGTTTTTTCTCTTTCATGATTCTCAATTATCCTGGCTAGAGTATATCAATTTTATTAATTATTTCAACCAACAGCTTTTGGTTTTGCTGATTTTCTGTGTTGTTATTATACTTCTATTTAATGAGTTTTAATTGTGATTATTATTATTTTCTTCTATTTACTTTTCATTTAATTTGCTCTTCTTTTTCTCATTTCAAAAGGAGAAGCTAAAATCAGCACTTGAGATTCATCTTCCTTTCGAATACAGACCTCTCTAAATTGTACTCCAGCTGCATCCTACAAATTTTGATTTTAGTTTTCATTTTTATTCAGTTCAAATACATTCTAATTTCTTTTCTGATTTCTTCTTTGGCCTACGTGTCATTTAGAAAAGCATTATTTCATTTCTGAGTATTTGGGGATTATCCAGATATCCTTCTATTATTGATTTCTAATTACATTTCATTGTGGTCAGAGAACCAACTTTGTAAACTTGACTCTTTTTAAATTCATTGAGACTTGTTTTATGGCCCAGAATGTCTTTCTTGGTAAATATTCTGTGTGCACTTGAAAAGATGTTTAATCTTCTGTTAAGTAGAATGTTCTATAAATGTCAATTAGATGTTGTGAGTTGTATGTTCAAGAGTTGTGTATTCTTTTGATTTTCATCTGCTTTTAAAATCAGTATTAAGGTAGGGGTGCTAAAAATATTCATTCATAATTACAGTTTTTTATATTTCTTTTTTTCTATCAGTTCTTGCTTCATATATATGAAAGCTCTGTTGTTTGATTCATGTGTTTAGAATTGTAATCTTTTCATGATGAAATTAACATTTTATTATTATAAAATAATCCTCTCTCTTTGATAACATTCTTTGGTCTTAAATCTACTTAGTCTGATACAAAACCACTGCAAATGTCTTTTGATTAGTGTTTATGTTGCATATCTTTCTCCATCCTTTTACTCTTAGCTTATTTGTTCCTTTAACATAAAGTTTGTTTCTCATGGACAGCCTGTAGCTGTGTCTTATTTTACCCAGTTTGAGAAATTCCAACTTTAAATTGATGTAGTTAGATTGTTTACATTTAAAAGCATTATTGATTAGGTTTAAATTTATCATCTTATATTTATTCCCTGTCTCATAGTCCTTTGCTCTTCTTTCCCTTCTTCTCCGCATTCCTTCAGATCAATAGAATTTTGTGATTTTTAAAATTTCCTTTCTTATTTGGATCCATTTCTGGAGAAAAAAAAATCCTTTCTTGGTTTATTAGCTGTGTTTTAGTGATTGCTTTGCAGGTTTGTAGTACACATCTTTAGCTTATCACAGTCAATTCCAAGTGTTATTTGTCATAGTAGCCACTAGTGATCCTTAGAATTTCTGCAGTATCAGTTGTAATAGCTCCTTTTGCATTTCTGATATTTTTTATTTGGATCTTCTCTCTCTTTTTCAGTCTGACTAAAGGTTGTTAATTTTGATTAACTTTTCAAAAAAACAACTTTTGTTCTCTATTGCATTGTTTTCTTAATTTTAATTTTATTTATTTGTACTCATATCTTCATTATTTCTTTTCTTCTACTAATTTGAGGTTTGTTTGCTCTTGCTTCCTTAGTTCTTTAAGATACATCATTCAGTTGTTTATTTGATGTTTTTCCTCTTTTTCGATATAGGCCTTTATAGGTATAAATTTTTCTCTTAGTATTGCTTTTGCTAAATCCCATAGCTTTTAGTATGTTTTGCTTCCATTATCATTTGTTTCAAGAAAATTTTAAATTTTCTTCATAATTTCTTCATTGACCCACTGGTCATTCAGAGTATATTTTTTAATTTTCATATATTTGTATAGTTTCAAAAATTCCTGTTGTTATTAATTTCTAGTTTTATTTAATCATGATCAGAGAATGTGTTTGATATTATTTCAATTTTTGAATGTTTTAAGACTTGAATGTTTTGACATCTAACATATAGTCTGTCTTTAAGAATGACTCATGTGCTAAGGAAAAGAATGTGTACACTGTAGTTCTTGGATGAAATGTTGTGTAAATATCTATTAGAACCATTTGGTCCATAGTGCAAATGAAGTCTGATGTATCCTTGCTAACTTTCCGTTTGGAAAATCTGTCCAATGCTGAAAGTGGGGTGTTAAAAAAACTTGTATTTACCCTTTTGAGCCTATTTTCTAGCTCCTGTAGGCATGTTTCATTGTTTTATATTCTTGTTTATTTTGTGACTTCTGACAGTGTATTTTTTTTTTCTTTTTCTTTTATATTATTATACTTTAAGTTCTGGGGTACATTTGCAGATTGTACAGGATTGTTACATAGGTATACGCATGCCATGGTGGTTTGCTGCATCCATCCCCCCCATCATCTACATTAGGTATTTCTCCTATTGTTATCCCCTCCCCAATCCCCCCCCAACCTCTGCTATCCCTCCCCTAGCGCCCCCACCCCCCAACAGGCCACAGTGTATGATGTTCCCTTCCTTGTGTCCCTGTGTTCTCATTGTTCAACACCCACTTATGAGTGAGAACATGCAGTGTTTGGTTTTCTGTTCTTGTGTCAGTTTGCTGAGCATGATGGTTTGCAGATTCATCCATTTTCCTGCAAAGAATGTGAACTCATCTTTTTTTAAGGCTGCGAACTCATCCTTTTTTAAGGCTGCGTAGTATTCCATGGTGTATATGTGCCACATTTTCTTTATCCAGTCTGTCATTGATGGGCATTTGGGTTGGTTCCAAGTCTTTGCTATTGTAAACAGTGCCGCAGTGAATATACGTGTGTATGTGTCTTTATAATATAACTATTTATAATCCTTTGGCTATATACCCAGTAATGGGATTGCTGGGTCAAATGGAATTTCTATTTCTAGGTCCTTGAGGAAGCACCATACTGTCTTCCACAATGGTTGAACTAATTTACACCCCCCACCAACAGTATAAAAGTGTTCCTATTTCTCCACATCCTCTCCAGCACCTGTTTTTTCCAAATATTTTAATGATCACCATTCTAACTGGCATGAGATGGTATCTCAATGTGGTTTTGATCTGCATTTCTCTAATCACCAGTGATGATGAACATTTTTTCATATGTTTGTTGGCTGCATAAATGTCTTCTTTTGAAAAATGTCTGTTCACATCCTTTGCCCACTTTTTGATGAGGTTGCTTGTTTTTTTCTTGTAAATCTGCTTTAATTCTTTGTAAATTCTGGATATTAGCCCTTTGTCTAATGGGTAAATTGCAAAATTTTTTTCCCATTCTGTTGGTTACTGGTTTACTCTAATGATTGTTTCTTTTGCTGTACAGAAGCTCTGGAGTTTAGTTAGGTCACATTTGTCTATTGTGACTTTTGTTGCCATTGCTTTTGGTGTTTTAGTCTTGAAGTCCTTGCCTGTGCCTATGTCCTAACGGTTTTGCCTAGGTTTTCTTCTAGAGTTTTTATGGCGTTAGTTTTTATGTTTAAATCTTTAATCCATCTGGAGTTAATTTTTGTATAAGGTATAAGGAAGGGGTCCAGTTTTAGCTTCCTGCATATGGCTAGCCAGTTTTCCCAGCACCATTTACTAAACAGGGAATACTTTCCCCATTGCTTGTTTTTGTCAGGTTTGTCCAAGATCAGATGGTTGTAGATGTGTGGCATTGCCTCTGAGGCTCTGTTCTGTTCCATTGGTCTATATATCTGTTTTGGTACCAGTACCATACTGTTTTGATTACTGTAGCCTTGTAGTATAGTTTGAAGTTAGGTAACATGATGCCTCTGGCTTTGTTCTTTTTGCTTAGGATGGTCTTGGCTATGTGGGCTCTCTTTTGGTTTCATATGAAGTTTAAAGTGTTTTTTTTTTTTTTTTTTCCAGTTCTGTGAAGAAAGTCAGTGGTAGCTTGATGGGGATAGCATTGAATCTATAAATTACTTTGGGCAGTATGGCCATTTTCACAATATTGATTATTCCTAACCATGAGCATGGAATGTTTTTTCCATCTGTTTATGTCTTCTCTGATTTCCTTGATCAGTTGTTTGTAGTTCTCCTTGAAGAGATCTTTTACCTCCTTTGTTAGATGTATTCCTAGGTATTTTATTCTCTTTGCAGCAATTGTAAGTGGGAATTCACTCATGATTTGGTTCTCTGTTTGTCTCTTATTGGTGTATAGGAATGATTGGGATTTCTGCACATTGATTTTGTATCCTGAGACTTTGCCGAAGTTGTTATCAGCTTA
The DNA here is from genome assembly GCA_036589455.1 of Ateles fusciceps. Classification (NCBI taxonomy): domain Eukaryota; kingdom Metazoa; phylum Chordata; class Mammalia; order Primates; family Atelidae; genus Ateles; species Ateles fusciceps. Next base: position 30,509,887 of record JAZHEH010000065.1, on the reverse strand, counting down.
AGGAGGTTTTGGGCTGAGATGATGGTGTCTTCTAAATATACAATCATGTCATCTGCAAATAGGGACAATTTGACTTCTTCTTTTCCTAATTGAATGCCCTTTATTTCTTATTCTTGCCTAATTGCTCTGGCTAGAACTGTTTTGGTACCAGTACCATGAGAGGGTGAGAGAGGGCATCCTTGTCTAGTACCAGTTTTTAAAGGGAATGATTCTAATTTTTGCCCATTCAGTATGATATTGGCTGTGGGTTTGTCATAAATAACTTTCATTGTTTTGAGATACGTTCCATCGATACCTAGTTTATTGAGAATTTTTAGCATTAAGTGCTGTTGAATTTTGTCAAAGGTCTTCTCTGCATCTATTGAGATAATCATGCAGTTTTTGTCTTTGGTTCTGTTTATGTGGTGAATTATGTTTACAGACTTGCATATGTTGAACCAACCTTGCATCCCTGGAATGAAGCCTACTTGGTCCTGGTGGATAAGCTTTTTGACGTGCTGTTGGATTCAGTTTGCCAGTATTTTACTGAAGATTTTTGCGTCAGTGTTCATCATAAATATTGGCCTGTAGATTTCTTTTTTAGTTGTGTCTCTGCCAGATTTTGGTATCAGCATGATGTTGGTCTCATAGAAAGAGTTAGGGAGGATTCCCTCTTTTTGTATTGTTTGGAATAGTTTCAACAGGAATGGTACCAGCTCCTCTTTGTATGTCTGGTAGAATTCAACTGTGAACCCGTCTGGACCTGGACTTTTTTTGGTTAGTAGGCGATTAATTGCTGCCTCAACTTCAGACCTTGTTATTGGTCTATTCATGGTTTCAACTTCTTCTTGGCTTAGTCTTGGGAGTGTGCAAGTGTCCAGGAACTTATCCATTTCTTCTGTATTTACTGGTTTATATGCATAGAGTTGTTTGTAGTAATCTCTGATGGTAGTTTGTATTTCTGAGGAATTGGTGGCGATCTCCTCTTTATCGTTTTTTATTGCATCTATTCGATTCTTCTCTCTTTTCTTTTTATTAGTCTAGCTAACAGTCTGTCTATTTGGTTGATCTTTTAGAAAAACCAGCTCCTGGATTTACTGATTTTTTGAAAGGTTTTTGTGTCTCTGTCTCCTTCAGTTCTGCTCTGATCTTAGTTACTTCTTGTCTTCTGCTTGCTTTTGAGTTTTTTTGATCTTGCTCCTCTAGCTCTTTCAATTTTGATGATAGGGTTTTGATTTTAGATCTTTCCTTGCTTCTCATGTGGGCTTTTATTGCTATAAATTGCCCTATAGACACTGCTTTAAAGGTGTCCCATAGGATCTGGTATGTTGTGTCTTCGTTCTTGTTGGTTTTGAAGAACATTTTTATTTCTGCCTTCATTTCATTGTTTATCCATTCGTCATTCCGGAGCAAGTGGTTCAGTTTCCATATGATTGTGTGGTTTTGAGTGCTTCTCTTAGTCCTGAGTTCTAATTTGCTGGCACTGTGGTCTGAGAGACTGTTTGTTATGATTTCCATTCTTTTGCATTTGCTGAGGAATGATTTACTTCCAATTATGTGGTCAATTTTGGAGTAAGTGCAATGTGGTGCTCAGAAGAATGTGTATTCTATGGATTTGGGATGGAGTGTCCTGCAAATGTCTATTAGGTCCACTTGGTCCAAATCTGCTTTCAAGTCCTGGATGTGCTTGTTGACTTTCTGTCTCAGTGATCTGTCCAATATTGTCAGTGGAGTGTTAAAGTCTCCCACTATTATTGTGTGGGAGTCTAAGTCTCTTTGTAGGTCTTTAAGAACTTTCTTTATGTATCTGAGTGTTCCTGCATTGGATGCATAAATATTTACGATAGTTAGCTCTTCTTTTTGCATTGATCCTTTTACCATTAGATAACGCCTTTCTTTGTCTCTTTTGATCTTTGTTGGTTTAAAGTCTGTTTTATCAGAGACTGGGATTGCTACTCCCTGCTTTTTTTTGCTCTCCATTTGCTTGGTAAATCTTCTTCCATCCCTTTATTTTGAGTCTATGCGAGTCTTTGCATGTGAGATGGGTCTCCTGAATACAGCACACCAATGGGTCTTGACTGTTTATCCAGTTTGCCAGTCTGTGTCTTTTGATTGGGGCATTTAGGCCATTTACATGCTACGTTAATATTGTTATATTTCAATTTGATCCTGCCATTTTGTTACTGGCTGGTTGTTTTGCCCGTTAATTGATGTGGCTCTTTCATTTTGTCATTATTCTTTAGCATTTGGTATGTTTTTGCAGTGGCTGGTGCTGTTTGTTCCTTTTCCTGTTTAGCACTTCCTTCAGTAGCTCCTCTATGGCAGGTCTTATAGTGACAAAATCTCTTAGCAATTGCTTGTCTGTAAAGGATTTTATTTCTCTTTCACTGATGAAGCTTAGTTTGACCAGATAACTTTTGGGTTAAAAGTTCTTTTCTTTAAGGATGTTGAATATTGGTCCCCACTCCCTTTTAGCTTGCAAGCTTTCTGCCGAGAGATCCACTGTGAGTCTGATGGTCTTTCCTTTATGGTTGACTTGACCTTTCTCTCTGGCTGCCCTTTGGATTTTTTCCTTCATTTCAACCCTGGTGAATCTGACAACTATGTGCCTTGGGGTGGCTCTTCTTGAGGAATATCTCTGTTGTGTTCTCTGTGTTTCCTGCATTTGAATGTTGGCCTGCCTTATTAGGTTGGGAAAGTTCTCCTGGATAATATCTTGAAGAGTGTTTTCCAACTTGGATTCGTTCTCCCCTTCACATTCAGGTATGCCGATCAAGCATAGATTAGGTCTTTTCACATAATCCCATAATTCTTGGAGGCTTTGTTCATTTCTTTTCACGCTTTTTTCTGCAATCTTGCCTTCTCGTTTTATTTCATAGATTTGATCTTCTATCTCTGATATCCTTTCTTCTGCTTGATTGATTCAGCTGTTAAAACTTGTGTATGCCTCACAAAGTTCTCGTGCTGTGTTTTTCAGCTCCATCGAGTCGTTTATGTTCTTCTCTAAGCTGGTTATTCTAGTTAGCATTTCGTCTAACCTTTTTTCAGTTCTTAGTTTCTTTGCATTTGGTTAGAACATGGTCTTTTAACTCAGAGAAGTTTGTTATTACCAACCTTCTGAAGCCTGCTTCTGTTAATTCGTCAGATGCATTCTCTTTTGTCCCCTTGATGGTGAGGAGTTGTGATCCCTGGGAGAAGAAGAGGTGTTCTGTTCTTTGTTGGTTTCATCCTTTTTGCACCGTTTTTTTTCCCCATCTTCGTGGAGTTATCTCCCTTTAATCTTTGAAGTTGGTGATTTCAGGAGTCTCTGGGTGGACTTTTTTTTCTGTTGAGGTTGGAGCTGTATCTTTTTTGGCCTGTAGAGAGCATTGCTGGGCTCTCTTGGGTTCAGTCAGGTTGTTGGGTGGGTGGGTGGTCCTTCCCTGGAGTTTGTTTGCAGGTGACATTGGCCCCGCCTTCCCAGTGGCGTCTCTTCTTCCCCAGCTGGATCTTCCTGGTTGGGGTCAAGCTGGTGTATTTGCTGCCAAGCTCTCTAGTGACAGCTTCAGTTTTAATTCTGTGGAGGTAGGGCCTGCCAGGTGTTATGGTCTCTTTCCTTGCTTTCAACTCTGCCTCCCTCTGTGGAATGGTCCGTCCCTCTGACGTTAGTCCAAACTCCTGCCCAGGTCACTGTGACAACTTGCTGTGCCCAGCTGTAGTCACTGCTCAGATTTGCATCAACTACCCACGGCACCCCACTGTCTGGCAGGGCTCCCGTGGACCGTGGGGTTGCAGGAAGGACGATGCAAGCACAGGATCCAAAATGGAGCACCAAGGGGGCCAAGTTCCCCAGCCCTTCGATCTGGCTGCACGTCTCAGGTGGGGACATACCCTCCCCATCTTGATCTGCCCCCCTGGGCAGCTCTCGCCCTGCGGCTCCTTCCCTGGGCCTAATTTCAGTGCCATATCAGTCCCACAGAAATGAACCTGGCACCTTGTTTGGAAACATGAAGTCCTGTAGCCCTCTTCATCTGATTCGCTAGGAGCTACATTCCAGTACTGGCTTCTCTGGGCCATCTTGGCACCCCACCCCCAACACTGTGGTTCTTGCAGACTCACAGAGGCACTGCCTCATGTTCTTTGCCAAGATTTGGGAGACTTCTCTGAATAACCAGGCAGAGACTCTTGCTCTCTTCCCTTACTTTCTCCCATACATACAGAGTCTTTCTCTGTGTTCTGAGCCACCTAAATCTGGAGGTGGAGTGACATAAGCACCCCTGTGGCCACTACCACTATGACTGTACTGGGTCAGACTTGCAGTGTTGGGTCTTACCCAAGGCCTGCTATAACCACTCCCTAGCTACTACTTATGTTCAATCATGACCCTCAGGCTCTTCAGTTAGCAGGTGGCAAAGCCAGCCAGGCCTGAGTCCTTTCCTTCAGGGCAGTGAGGTTCCCCACACCCCATGTGGGTCTAGATGTATAGTCCAGGTGTCAGGGACTAGAGTCAAAAACCTTAGAAGTTAACTGGATGTTCTATTGTACTGAGGCTGAGCCAGTACTTAAACCACAAGATGCAGTCCTTCCCACAGTTCCTTCCCCTTTCAAAAGACAGAGGAGTCCCTGCCACCCCAGGCCATGAGGAGTACTACCAGACTACCTGCAATGTTCCCTTAAAGCCCAACGTTTCTTAAGTCAGCTTGTCGTGAGTGTGGCCTGGCCTGGGACTCACCTTTCAGGGCAGTGGGCTCCCCTCTGACCCACAGCAGGTCCAGACATGCCATCCAAGAGGTAAATCCTAGAACTGGGAACACCGAGAGCCCCTCTTGGTGCCCTACCTCCCTGTGGCCATGCTGGTACCTGAGGTACAAGACAGTCTCCTTTACTTTTCTCTCTACTTTTCTCAAGAGGAAGAGGTTTTGCCCAGCAGCCACCATAGCTGAGAATGTGCTAAGTTTCACCTGAAACTAAAAAGTCTCAGAGGCTCACCCAAGGCCATCAACATAGTACCTGGGTATTGCTACTGGTTATTCAGAACCCAAGGTCTCTTCAGGTAAGAAGTAATAAATGCTGCTAGGACTGGGTCCTTCCCTGCAAGGCAGCAGGTTCCCTCTGGCCCAGGGTGTGTCCAGAAATGTCATCTGGGAGCCAGGGTCTGGAAAGGGGCCTCATGACTCTGACCAGTGCCCTATCCTGCTATGGCTGAGCTGGTATCATAGATGCAAGACAAAGTCCTCCATACTCTTCACCCTCCTCTTTTCAAGTGGAAGAAAGGGGTCTCTTTTGGAGCTGTGAGCTGTGTAGCCTGGGATTAGGGGAGTGGTGATGCCAGCATTCCTTTGGCTGCCCCAGCTGGTGTCTTAGTATGTTGTGTGCCTCCCCAGTCCACTGTCTCTAGGCCTAGTTCAGCACTAGAACATAAGAATTGCAATTCTTACAGCCTGACTGCCTTTCAAGTTTACTTGGAGACACAGAGCCACTGTAGCTATTGGTGGCAAGGCTTGCATGCACTCAAGTTGAGAGTGCTAGGATCCATGATTCCCCCTCTGGCTAGGGCTGGTTTAAATGTTCCCTCAACAGGCATGTGTTAGTTGAGTTTGGTCTGGTTTTCCTTTCTGCTCCAACAAGGCAGCGCTGAGTTCAATGCCTCACAAGTGCTGTGTTCTTCCTCCAGTACACAGAGACACTGTTCTATATTACCACAACCAGGGTTTGAGGAGGAGTGGCATCTACCATTCCAGACTGTTTTGCCTCTCTTCAGTGCCTCTTTTAGCAATCTGAAGTTAAAACCAGGTAATACGACTGCTGGTTGGAGTTTTGGTTTCTATGAAAGTGTTTTTTTTTCTGTGTAAATAGTTGTTAACTTGGTGTCCTTGCAGGGGGGGTGTGGGGACAATTGGTGGAGCTTTCTATTCTGCCATCTTGCTCCATCTCCTCACTCAACCGTTATTTCTTAAAATACTGTTTCTGGCCTTCTTCTCTTGGAGATTCCAACTACATGTACATTGGATTGCTTTAGGTTGTTCAGCAACTTAAATCTTGTCAATTTGGGAGGGCAGGGATTCTGCATATTTTACTTTGGAGAGTTTCTATTGCTGTGTCTTTGTATTTGATTTTAAAAAGTTTTATTTTAAAGACAGGGTCTCGCTCTGTTGCCCAGACTGGTCTCAAATTCCTGGCTTCAAGTGTTTCTCTTGCCTTAGCCTTCCAAAGCACTGGGAGTATAGGTGTGAGCCACTGTGTCCTGACTCTATTGCTATGTCTTAGAATTAATTAATCTTCTGTCTTACAGCAGGCAATCTGCCTTCAATCTGACCAAATGTATTTTTAATCTTGAACATTGTACAATTTATCTTTAGGAATTTGGCTTGGGTCTTTTTACGTTATCCATGCATATTCAACCTTTGCCCTAGCTTCTTGAACATATGAATTAAGTTACAAATAACTTTTAATGTCCTTATCCACTAGTTTTTAAATCTGTGTCATTTATCTGTCAGATTTTATTTTTCTTCTCATTATTGGCTATATTTTTCAGCTTCTTTGCACCCCTGATAATTTTTGTTTGGGTGCCAGACTTTGAGATTTGTTCTGGGAAGCAGATAAATTACTTTGGAATAGCTTAATCCTCTTAGGTTATGCTCTTAAGATACGTTAGGCAAGACCAGAGCAGCAGTAGGTAGTTTATGATTAATTTAACCCTGCTACTGCGGCAAGACCTTTCTTTAATTGATGCCCTGTGAATTATAAGATTTTGCACTCTGGCACCTAGGAACAGTCCGGTTTTCTCTGCTGTGCATGAGTCTAAGGCACTATTCTTTGTAATCTGTTTACATGATTTTCCACCTTGATTTAGATAGTTTGCTTACTTTCACGCATGCACTGATCATAAACTAAATATTCAAGGGAGAACCTCTGCAGGTCTCTGGGTTTCTATCTGTACAGGTCTCTCCTCTATCATACTTTTGACTTCAAACTCTAGACACCTTGGTATTTAAGGACTCCAAGCTCCATCTTCCAGACTCAGGGAGAGTGCTATGCCATGATTGAGTTTCCCTCCCTGCAGTGTGACCTGGAAACTTTGTCTTGGCAGTTAACTAGGCCAATCATTGGGCTCAGAACAAAGTCTTGCATGTTATTGTTCAGTATACTCTGTCCCATTTGCTGTTGTTGTTGTTTTTGGAAATAGGGTAAATCTGATCTCTGTTTCTCTTAGAGCTTAAGTTGACAAATTTTTAATGACTGATGTAAGGTTATTACTGTAGCTTTATTCATGTTTTCTCTTTTGTGTTGACCCACCTTTAGTAAGATATTTTTCTACAAAACTGTTGCATTTAAAATTTTGCACTTGTCAGTATAAAGTCATTAATAATATTCTTTTATCATATTTAAAATTTCTGGTTTATCTGTAATTATGATTCTTGTATCATTGCAAATATTATTTTGCTTGATAATTCTTGTCATAAATGTGTCTACTTTCTTAGCCTTTTCAAACACCCATAATTTGATTTAATCAATTCTATCTTATCTTCGTTTTCTATTTGATGATGTTTAATATTACACCTAATAATATTTAGTACTATACTTATTTCATTCTTTCTACTTTCTACTTTGAATTTAATCTATTGCTAACTCTTAACTCATGATCTTTTATTCCAACTTTTTTCTCTAAGTGGGTTATAGGTAACCTACTAAGTAACACTTAACCAGTATATCATAAGTCTTGTAATATCGTAAGCTTATTAGTATTCCTTTCCAAGTCTTTTTCTAATTTTCAGTACAATTTCTTTTTGGTAATCAATTATTTAGGAGTGCTGTTATTTTTAAATTTCCAATATCTTTTTCATCCAATACTTGCTATTCACTTATTTCTGTCCTTTTCTGTCTACAGAATTAGATGTTGAACTATTATACCCTTATTGGTCTCCAAGTCATCTCTGTAGTTTCTCCAGTTTAAACATTTTTGCACAGTTTTAAAGACCTATGTTGATGTGCAAACATGTTCTTATTGCCAGCTGTACCTCAGTGCTTGATTTCCCCCTCCTCACGTCCCAATCTATTATGATTGTGGGTGTCCAGCCTCTACTCAGGTACCATTTTATGCTCTTTCTAGACATTTGTGTATGAGGAATCTATATTCTCCAATGAGCAGAGATTATTTTCTTATATCTCAATCTCGCTCATCTTCTTCCCTATGAAACAGTCCTAGGATTTTCTACTAATGGATAGGACGCTGGCTTGCCTTGGTCAGCTATTATCAATTTTTCCAGAAGTTTTCCAGCTCTCTGAGTTTGTTTTTCTTTGAGGTCTTCTCACCTTAACTCTGGCCTCACAGTGTTGCTTATTCCAGCCTGGTAGAATGAAAAGCAGTAGTGACTCTCCTAACTTTTCCTTTGCATTAGCCAAGTATTGAGTGGGACTGAACACTGATTTCAGTGTTGTCTTGACTCCTTTGTCTATCTCCAAAGCAGGTATCTAAGGGCAATTAAGATTTATCTTTATAGTATACTAAAAAGAAAAAAAAACATACTGGATTCTTTGTCTCCTTTATTCACACATACGTTTTTTCATTATGTTTAACAGAATTCAGCTATAGCTCTCTATTTGAGAGATTACTTGCAAATAATAAAGAGCTAGTTCTTGATTTCTTCACTCCAGCTAGTTGTAATTTTGCTCCAAACAGCTCTTCACTCCTGATTAGAGACCATATGCGGAGAAGTAGCTCACAGAATAAAGTCCTTGACTCTTCTTTAGTTACGTACTAATCTATTGAGTTTTCCCCTGGATTCCCTTACCTTTAGAGGAGATACTGACTTGTCTCATGTCATGTGTTTATGTTACTCAAGGCTCTTCCTTGGCAAGAGAACTGAGGCTACCTCGGTGTCATAATTTCTTCAGGGATGTATTGTACCCAAAATTCTGCTGAACCCCTTCAGGGGAATAGTTTAATGACCTATAAATAAAGCAGCAGGAAAGGACATTTGAATCTTTGTTGCTGAGACTTACTGTGTGATAAAACAGGGAAACTCGTATGGCTACCCACCATTCCCGCTTGTCATATAACATTTGATTACAGTATTCAGGTTAATGAGTAGACTATGGTGATTCATTTGTGTTTTCCTTGTCAGTGATACTATTTTTAACCCAGTGACCCAAATTTGTGATTAGGATACAGGCTTTCCCTTTCAGTCATATAGGTTCACAGATGACCTTTATTTCTTTTTCTTTGTCTTGTTATAGTTCAGTCTCTACATTCCCAAAGCTAGCACTTGGGTGAATAAGAAATTGTGTAACATCGACAGCACAGGCAAGATAAAGCTCACACTGGACCATGTATCAGACCCTGAAGTTTTGCTCACCATGTCTACACTGAGCTCTAGGAACACGTGACAGGTTGTGGGTGAATTGGACTTGGAATTCAGTTGTCCAGTGATTTCTTTTGATTTTCTTGGCCTTCTCCAGTTGTATATTTATAAAAGAGAATTCAATCATGAAGCAGTTTAGTAATTTAGGAAAAGTTCTTCAAAAAACGATCATAACCTTTGAACCTCCTCTGATGATTTTCATTGCTGTACAATTGGTGGGGCATTGCCAACTGGTATTTTCTGGTAACTTTCCAGTACTGTGCTCACTTGGTACTTGAACACACTGTGCCCAATATATTTGAAAAAGAATGGGAAGAAATAGGAACCGGTAATTCCAAATTGGTCCTCCTCAAACTGTTCAGTAGTTTAAGAAGTGGTTATTCACATTTCTTCCAAGCCCTGAAGAAAATAATTATTTCATCTAATTAAACTGACACTCTGGCTACTTGGTGTCCCTAATTGCCTTTTTTGTTAATCAACGAAAAGTGGCAGTTGTCCCTGAAATATCTTGGACTTTGTTTCAAATTGATAGAATACCACATAGGATAAGACAAAAATTATTTGTTGTCATAAACCATGGATATTTCCTTAAGTGTTTTTGTAGTGGAAAGGAAGAGAGTAGAAGTTTGTTGAAGATAAAGGAAAAGGGTGGAGGGAGAGAGAGATACTGAGAATGAGGGAGATAGAGAGATTGGATTCCAAGAAAGTAGGGAAGAGGAAAAAATAGGAAATTCTGAAGATTAGTAAATCTTCACTCTCCAGTAGACCGCAGAGGAAATAATACATTAGAAACCAGCACAGTGATTCTGACTCAGGTGGGCACTAGTCACAGGGCCTCAGAGCTTCAACAAATATTTCCATTCTCTCCTGTGACAAATGAGCAGTGGCAAGGCTGCCAGATCGGAATGGGTCATGTGTGCTGGGACAGTAGAATTTCAGTGATGCTCCTGTAGCAGTGACTGTAGAGAATTCTGGAAAGCCCTGGTGCTACATATGTCCCTGGAACTTTGCATATCCCTGGGGATTTAGAGGAAGGAGAGGGAAGAAGACAAAAGAAGAATGGAGATATCAATAAAATAGTAGTCAATATAAAGAAAATAGGAAACTTTTTAGCTTTTGCTTACTTGAGATTTTCATCAAGACTAATATCTGCTAAAGAGTGGTAAACTCTGTATAACTGAAAAAAATCACAGATGCTTAACACTAATATCTATAAATTAGGCTTACTTGATTATTGGTAAGCAGTAAGTGAGTTGCCAGTTCCAAATATTTATGTACTTCTCCGCTGCCTGGTAATTTAGTTAGCTCTGACTATCAGTGATGACAGAAATAAGTTCTTGTTTTGTGTATTATGTTCACATTTCATTAAGATATCTCCACCGTCAGTCACAATTTCTGGGATCAACTTGGCAATATCTATTAAAATTGAAAACGCAAATACTAATAAACCAACAATTCTACTTCTATGTATATACTCTAGAGAAATACTTGCATATGTGCAAAGGACACAGATACAAGTGCACTCAATGCAGCACTATTTGCAAGAGCAAAAAGATGGGGAAAGTTTTACTATCTATCAATAGGAGAATGATTAAATGAATTGTGGTATATTTACAAAATGACATGTATGGCCATTAAGGTGAATGAACTAGATCACTATGTACCAATATGGACTGATCTCAAAAGCATTATATTGAGTGGAAAAAACAAGTTACATAGTGATATAATTTATTTAAATGTTTAAAATGCACAAAACAATAATGGCATTGTTTTTGCATTATTGAATATGTAAGTAGTATTTAAAATAAGAAATTCAGAAGGATAAGATATAGAACAATTCTACCATGAAAGATAAGAAAATACAACTATAGACTGAATACTAAGGGATCTTCAACTGTTTTAGAAATGTTTTGTTAAATTAAAATTTAAAAAATTTTGTGGTGCCAGATGCAGAGGCTCATGTATGTAATCCAAGCACTTTGGGAGGCCAAGACAGGTGGATTGCTTGATTTCAGGAGTTCTAGACCAACCAGGCCAACATGAAGAAACCCTGTCTTTACTAAAAATACAAAAATATTAGCAGGACGTGGTGGTGCATAACTGTAATCCCAGCTACTAGGGTGGCTAAGATATGAGGATAGCTTGAACCCAGGAGGCAGAGGTTACAGTGAGTTGAGATCATGCCACTGTACTCCAGGCTGGGCAACAGAGCAAGACTCCATCTTAAAAAACAAACAAAAAAAAATTGCGGCAAATAAAATGTCAACATTTGTTATTTTTCATTATTTCTGGATAGTATTATAATTTGGTGTTTGTTATAATATTCCCTGCCCTTTAGTTTAAAATTTCATAAGATTTTTTTAAAAAGTGATTTCTCCTCCCCATTCTCCTATACCAATTCTGTACAAGATTTCCAGTCATTCTTTAATTCTTTCATTGGATATATATTGAGCATCATCTATGCATTATGATTCAGGAGGCTTAAAATCTCCTTTGCTAAATATACATGTAGACAAATGACATGAGATATAATCACCTAAATGCTCCAGCAGAAGAGGCTGATTCCAGGCTGTGTGTGTGGTGAGGAGGTGTCAAAGGATAGATTTAATCTCACTGGATATTCAGGAAGGCTTCTCAGAGGTGGAGAATCTTCTCATTTTTGTCACATTTGTGTGTGGGATTTAGTGACATCCCATTTGCCTTCAGGTAAGACATTCCAGGATACGAAACCAGAAACAAGAGATACAAAACTGCATAATGAACTCAGAATGGAATAAGACATTATGCCTAGAGTCAGCAAAGGAGACAATTTCTAGGACAGGATGTTAATGTCAAATGTTTTATGACTTTAAGATGGATGATGTCTCAGCTTATGATCTCCAAGGAAGCAGCTTCAGTCTAGTGATGAAAGAGGAAGCCAGGCTACAAGATGCTAATAAAATGAGACCTACTTCTCATTGTAGAAGTATGATGGTAAAGAGAAGGAAAAAATGAAGTAGTAGCTTTAGAAGTAAAACTGATTCACAAATGTATCTGAAGTTTATTTTCAGATCTATTGCATAATATATGACTTTCAAATATGTAACATACAGACCATCAGACTTATAGTAAGAATGTTATTTGAGAGCTTTTAATGAAGGGAAGTATGACAGAGTTCTGACTCTTAGAAAAGGCAAAAGATCTATGAACTATCTTGTTATGAATTATGCTGTTCATTTCATTTATCACTTGTACCCAAAACTGGACTGAAAGAAGCTTTCATAAGCAATTCTATAAGAGTGAATTTCCATGGTTTGTAGAACAAAAAACACAGCATCTTTAGACAAGGGTATCTTTTTGTTTTTCTCCCTTAATGGGGTTTCCACAGCTTAAGGAAGGGGGAGTCATGTTTTGGTTAACTCTTTTGGGAAGACAAAAAGCAGTGTTAATGAGAATCCTCTTTATAAAAGCTTTATAATACATAATAGGAATAAACATAAGACTGGCAGTCCAAGGAAAGTACTGATTTAATTGCATGTTGTGGAGGAGTAATTGGGTAGTTTTGAGATGTCCAGAAATAGAACTGTTCCTCAAACTTTCTAGGCAGACCAGGTGCTGCCCAATACAGGGACTAGGTTTTCTCTGTGCACAGCTGGCTGTGGGTGGAAGAATTGTACCCACCCAAGCTGTGAATTGAAAACTAATTTCTTTGAAATTGCCTTAATTTGAATGTATTCTCTTCCTCCTTTCACTCACCAGGTAACCCTGAGCACTGGATGTTTGTCAGTTCTTTGAACTACTGAAGGCAGCAAGGATATACCTGATCTATCCTTACATTTATAGTATTTTACATGTTGTGAAGCTCATTCATTTAAGCTTAGCACAGGTATTCCAGTCTGTTTTACATGGGGCACAAAGGCTAAAAAAGGTTGAATGAGTTATCTTAACTGCTGAGAGATAGTTGGGGAGCTCAGCCCTTAGGGGAGGTTTTCCCTCTTTATTCTTTCAATTTGGAGTGTCAATGAGAAGAATTACTTGGGTCCCTCAGACACACCCCCTTTTAGTCCTTTTACCTAGGAAAAAAAAACACATGCTATTCTTGTTAAAGCTGGTGGCACCCCTTGGTCCTTATACAAATAGTAGGGTTTCTGTGGCTCATGGGCAGGAAAAAGTTGTCCATTTTCCTCTTTGACTTCTGGTTTCTCACAAGGTGGATTCTTTCTTTGTCTCTTGTCATAAACACATCTTGGTGAGTGGAGCAGGCTAGTCATTTATACCTCCCACTGCAAAGGCTGTGTGTGTGTGACAGTTAAAGGCATGGGTTCTAGTGTTTATAGCACCTGTATAATTCAAATTTGAATTGTAGTTTAAATCCCAAATCTTCACTTACTCTTCTGAAGTTCTTCTGTTCAGGTCTTCTAAATTGTTATGTAGGCTGGATACAGTGGCTCACACTTGTAATCACAGTGTTTTGGAAGGCTGAAGCAGGAGGATCACTTGAGCCCAGGAATTGAGACCAGACTGGGCAATATAACAAGACCTTATCCCTATAAAATATAAAAACTTAGGTGGGCAAGGTGACACACCTCTAGTCCCAGCTACTCAGGAGGCTGAGTAGGGAGGTAGTTTGAGCCCAGGAAAATTAAATAAAAAATAAAAAAATAAAAACTTAGGTGGGTATGATGGCACATCTATAGTCCCAGCTACTTGGGAGGCTGAGGAGGGAGGTCGTTTGAGCCCAGGAGTTTGAGGCTGCAGTAAGCTATGATTGCACCACTGCATTCCAGCCTGAGCAAGAGTGAGAATCTGTTTCAAATAAATAAATAAATAAATAAATAAATAAATAAATAAGTTATGCGTGAAAACCCAGACAGGAGCTACCGCACACTCTGCAGTGGTCTTCAGAGTACTATGCTCCCTGGGGTGTGCAAGGGCATTCACCAGAGCAAACAAAAAATGATTAGAGCTTTTCTTTATATTATTTTTATATCAAATATTAAGCTTTTCTCTTAATAAATATATAGATTAACACTGGTTCCTGCACATATTGGCATCTTAGACAGCAAGCCAGGTCCTTGAGACATCCTGAAGGAAAAATGGAAGTTTCTAAAGGGAAGTTGTTGACAATGCTGGTCTCATTCATTTGATTTTAGTGTCCTTGTGACAAAGGTATCATTTACATGCCATTGATTGCCACCAAAGTAATTATTTTTATAAATTAAAGACCTATAAATTTTTCTTTTTAAAATACTTTATAATGAGAGGTGAAATAACATAGAAATTCCACAAAGAGTTTTGCCAGTTATCTTTTGATAAGATATTAGAAACAGTTGTTAAAATTTAAAAGTTAAACATTTTTATTTTATAAAAAGATAAATATTTTCAGTTTGTTAAATTTTTGTGAACGAAATGACTTTCAGCGGTATGCTATCTGAAATGTGTGTATATATATATATGTGTGTGTGTATATATATATACACATATATGTGCATATATGTGTGTATGTGCATATATATACACGCATATATGCGTGTATATATATACACACACATATATGCGTGTATATATATACACACACACATATATGCGTGTATATATATATACACACACATATGCGTGTATATATATATATACACACACACATATATATATATTAAATATGTCTCTCTCAAAGAAAGGGTGACATTTAAACAGTAAGTGAGAAAGTAAAAGCTACTTTTTAAAAAATCTCTCTATACAGAGAGCTTTTCAGAAATGGATATTTATAATTCTTCATTGCTATGTAATTTTATTGCTAAAAGTTTATTGCTTTGTAATTTATTGCTGAAAATAATTTGTCACATATAAAATCTCTTGTATTTACAAAACTGGGAAACTGAATTTCCTCATCTTTCTAAAAGTCCTCTAAGTGATTTTATTCAGTGAGTTTTGAACCCATTTGTTTAAAAAAATCAGAAAATTATCACATTACAATTTGTTTGTTAAGAGCAACTGATCAATAGCAGAGAAGATGAAAATTTGCTATATGAGTTTCAGCAGAAATTTTTGTATAATTGGTGGATGAGATTGAAAATGAGTCTCATGATTCGGTAAACATAGCTAATATATACTTCTGTTTGAAACTGTATGTTTTTGAGCTAGCCTTTCGATTATGACAGCAAGTAAAATCAAATATTGAAATAAACTGGACTTAAAACCAGACTTTCAAATATCTGAATCATAAGTTAAGCCAAAATTTCACAAAATAAGACATCATCTACTACATTTACCATAAACAATATTGTGGAAGAAGTCAACAAAGATTTGTCTTATTAATTTAAAAATAATATTTAAAATTGTGGTGCATTTAGTCATTATGTCATTCTTTTAAATGTGTTCTGTAATATACCAAATACTTAAAATCCCAAAGACTTTAGTAGTGTGTTCTGAAGATGTAAATACACGTATATTAAGGATGGATGGTTCCAAACCCTTTTACTGTTGGGTAACTGAACCAGAAAGCTTGCTTTGTTCTCCTAGGAAAGACTGTATGCAGGCTCTGATTACATTGGTGATGTGTTCCTAGAAATGGCAATTCAAATGAGATAATTTCTCTACAGGATTATTATTGTGTGGCACTGTTGAGTCTTGCTTCCAGATACAAGTTAGTATTTGTAACTCTTCTCTTTAAATCCATGACATTTTGAGGCACTTCCAATTATTTTTTCTTCCAGCTACTAGCTATACATTTGTGGGTGGTTACTCCCAGTTACAATAATTAAATGAGGTCCTTAATAATATTAGACTCCCTCCAATACTTAAATGACTGTTGATCTTCACTACATGCTTCTTTGACTATGCTCCTGATGTGCTCTTGATGGTGCCTCAAACTGCTCTAAAATTTGCCTCTTAAGTTATACTATCATAATCCTATCTTGTGTCTTAACAGCAGTTTAAGCAGTATAACTTGTCCACCTTTAAATAAACTTATTAAATCAAAAACTGTTGGCTAGAAAAATAAAAGACAGGAACAGGAATAACAACAGAGACACAATGTAGGTTGTAGAACTTACTCTACGTAGTATAGACCATAGAGAACTCACTGGCTAAGTCCATAGTTCAAGAGAGCATGGAACAATCTGCCACTCTATTTTTCACTGACTATAAAAACCCTTTTTATTAACATGTATTCAAAACTAGAAAAGTCAATTGAACTGATCCAGCCTGCCACTGAATTGCACTCTTCATACAAAATCCCTTTGACTAGGCTGTACTTCCTGTCCACCCAGAGCAGGGTACAATCCTTCTTACAATCAGCAGAGTAACTCTGGATATAGACACCTCAACTAATCTGTAAGCTTTTTAGGGTAGGCGACCATCTCACAAATCACAGGTTTTTTAATGCATCCCCTACAGCCATAGCTAAAGGTTAATTGTATGATAGAGCTTTAAGAGATATTTGTTAAACTGTGTGCTAGAGTTGGTTGGTGAAATGAAACAATGAAGCTTGTAAAGTAGATCATAAATATTGACTCCCAAGTAATGCTATTTTTGGTTTTGAACTCGAATGTATCTGACACTTCTGTGGTCCATACATTTTAAGAATGCATATTGAATTGTTCTGTGAAAACACAATTCAAATGGACTTGAAAGAAAAAAACTACATCAATTTCTTACCCTCAGTGCTTTTAAGAGGATTTACCCTCTCTCGTTTCCTCTCAGTGCTGAGGAAAAGAGATCTCTAAAGCTGAAGCTAGTGTAATTTGAGCAACACTATCTAAATTCTATCTGATTTACTGATTTCTCTGGGAGGAAAGACACTGAATCTGTTCCTCCTCTTTGCTGCCTACTACTTCTCCTCTTTTTTATTAGAGCTTGGATACTTTTGAGGATATCTGGAAGATTGCTTTCCTTCCCTTCTCGCTCCTCCCGAAATGCATAAAACAAGTAAATAAATATCTGCTGAAGAACAGTGGTTATAAAATATAGATTCCAAAGTCTATATTTATACGAAATTGGAGTACCTCAGAAAATTTGGTTAGAAGTCACAATAACTGATGCTCTGGACTAATATCTTTTTCTCGGCTCCTTCTGGTTACCTTTGGTTTTAAGCACTAGGTTGACAGGGTTGCAATCAACTCTTGTTTAACTCTTATGGAGGCTCCAAAGGCTCTGGTGCATTTTTTTATACTCATGTGACCCAACTTAAAAACAAAAATCTCTCAGTGCTTTTTTTTCTGCCTATTCCCCCCATTTAAAAAAAGGTAAGAGATGTTCTTCTCTCTTAGCTGTGTTTTCCTCCAGAGGGCAGCAGGTTGAAGGGAAGGGAGTTGTATGATGAATGCATTTGCATGCTAAAGATAGTACATGGCACCTCTATCACATTCCCTTTATAGAAAATACTTGTGTCTTATCTGTTAAAGAATATTATTTTCTAGACTATTTTTTCCAATTATTTTCAATTTCGTTAGATAATCCTGAATTTCATTTAGAGGCAAGAATTGACATATTTTTTAGTTAATAGTCTAAACATGCCAATTTAAATAGGTTTCAGAGGACCAGGGTATTTTGTTTTTCTTGTTGGGAGGGGTAAATTGTGCTGATAAGATTTCAGGAGCTTACGGGAAGAAGGCTGCTTCAGACATGCACATACGGACTGAGCACTGTTAGTAAATGATGCCAAAATGCACTGGAAAGATTTAATAACATTTTTATTAAAAGCAACAGAAAGAAAATATGCAAAATATGATATACTGAATAAGCCTTTTCCCCCTCATAAAAGGATATAAAATGAGAATATGCTAGTGGTACATACTACACACTTAACTTGGAAATAAATTTTGAGAGTACATTAGCTAGGTTCATTTTAACTCTTATCTGAAAATACACTTCTCACCATTTCTTTGGTTTCTCACTATCTTCCTTTAACCTATCTGTGAAACACCAGGATTTCTATGGTTCCCTTGCAAAAATTGATTTGAAAGGCTCTCTCCAAAGAACATTCCATTACTTTAGAAGAATATGAATTGAGAATTCATAACAATAATTTTAAAAAATAGTTCTCAATTTGAGGGAGTCCAGATACAATTTCTGAGGAAATTAAAATGTTTGGAAATTGGGAGAATTTTTTTTGGCTTAATTAAGATAGATTTTAAGTGTTTATGGTTTATTCACATAATGGAGAAAGATTGACTTTAGTCTGTATTTTTTCTTTCTGTGGTGTGTGTGTGTGTGTCTGTATGCACACACTTTATAAGGCAATATTCTGCTGTCTCCCCATGTTTTTAGCTTACTTGGTCTTTCATTATCTAATCAGAAATATACCATATGAGTGTGCTCATTTAAATGTGTTTATGTAATTATCGACAGGAACTTCCAAATAATTTTTTTTTTCAGTCCTTGAATGTTGGATATTACATTTGTTTATCTACTTCACTCAACATACACACAATATATAGTAGCAACACCATGAAGTTTTTCCAAAACTACAATTATATATATCTAGTGAAGTGAAGCTCAGAAGACCTTCTTCACACAGATCTCAACAAACTTCTGCCCTTATACCAATTGCTCTCTTTCTTGAACTTGCAAAATCACAGCTGGGTCTCCTTATGAAAAGAGAACACATAATAATTGCACTAAATATGCATTAAATTACTTTGCAAAATGATAGTGGCATTCATTATAAATCCTGTGTTTGAGGAGTTTAATCAGCTATTTAAATTTTCATCAGGATGCAAGTTGACATGTGAGTTCTTGGCCAAAGGCATTCTATTTACCACATAAATATTTGTTGATTAAGAAAAGCACAGGCCCCTACACTTTCCTAGGGATTCAGAGGCACACAAGCATTTCTCAGGAGCAATAAATAAAAACATGAAATTTTTAAAAATCAAACTTGAATTTTGATACATTGTTTAGTTGGCAACTATGTTTCCTATGAAGAATATGCCACTTCACAGTGATTTAATAGTAATACTCATTAGGAAATCAAGTTTAGGAAAGTGGAATTAGAGAACATAGAAAATGATAGTAAATTGTATTATAGAACAACAACTAATAAATGCAAATAATTTGCTGATTGTATCACAAGGTTTTATTTTAGTTTCTTCTATGTTAAATCTTATATACACCAGAGCACTTAAACCAAAATGAAAATAAATGGAGTATTTGAGGTTACAGTATTTTATTTTCCCATTTACCTGACCTGAGTTACATATAGAGTTTGGACATATATTGATTAGCTTCAGAAAACAATGTTGGTACATTTTCAATCTGCTGGACTTCAGGAAGTGAATTAAGGGGAAAATGGCTTCTGGTCTTCACCACAGCAAGTGATTTATTTATGAAGGCCTGAGTATCATGTACGTGCTGGCAAGTAGAACAGGTGGGAGGGAAAGAGAAGAGAGAAATGAACTGAGATCACCTGGAATTGGCTGAGACTGACTGGTTTCTAGATAAGTAGATGAGATTTTAAAAACTTTTCCCTGGAATAGTTTAGCATTCTAAGGTGAAGAGTAGGAATAATGAATATCAGTAAAAAATACAAATGAGACTGCTCGAGAGGAAAAGGGAGAAAACATATCTGGACATTGTGGTTTTGCTCTTTCAATAAGAGTTTGTAACACAGTGGATGTTTACATTTTCATTTATTATTACACTTCCAATTCTGACAGGTATAAAATAATAAGGCTAAAAAAGACATTCAAAAATTATTTAGATGAGTCTCCCATTCCCTTTGCAAGAGATGTTTTAAACTATAAATATACAGCCTCATGAAAGGCATATGATTATTTTGTGCACTCTGTTGTATCCACCAGAATTGAAGTTCAATAATGAGAAGGACTTTTCTGTTCTATTTGTCACTGTATGTACTCCTTTAGCCTAGAATTATATCTAGAACACCGTAGATGCACAATAAGTATTTATTGAATGAGAAGGTGAAGAAATGAATCCATGTGTACTTAGGAGACTAAATGAAATGGGGGCAAATGGCTTTTTAAGTCAGGGGTTTTCCCTGAGTAGAGTGAAGCTACAAATTCAATTGTTAGGGCTACTGTTCCTAAAAGAAGGGGTAAAGATGATAGTGCTTTCGTGTGTGTGTGTCTGTCTGTGTCTGTGTGTGTGTGTCTGTGTGTGTATCTCTCTTCTTCAAAGATGTCATTGCTAGGAGAGATGGATATCTATATAATTGAAAAGCGTTTTGAAACATATTTGGCAGCCAATATTTTTTTAAAATTATTTATGTATATAGACATTCCTTTGTTTTCTAACTGAAAGTCTTTTGAAGGCATTGGCTAGCAAATTGCCTTTAATAATGACTGCCATTTAAAACCTTGGCTCCAAAAGTCTGAAATGCTGGTCTACCTGCCATTGCTAACCAACCATATAGCACCCCAACCCCAGGCAAATAACTTTACTTCACTGGATCTCAATTTCTCCATCTAAAAATTGCAATTTAGACTGTTTTGGGAGAGCTCCAAGGTTCTTTCCGACATAATAGCCTATGAATTTGCGTTCTAAGATCTACTTTGACTACTGCTTGCAGCTTAGAATATATTACTACGTAACACTTCAGTGCATTTTGGAAGTGTGCCTCCTGCTTCTCTTTGCTCTTAGTTGTCACACTTCAGCTGACCAAGTGATATCACCATGTCTCTTCTCCTCTCCCACTGGGAAGTTGAGTTGGGTAGAACATGTCAATGGACAATGTTTCCAGCACACATGTTGCAATCACTGAGGCCAGCTGGTGAGACAACTTAACTATAGAGTTAATGTCTCTGTCTTTCTAACTAGTGTTAGAAAGAAGTCAGTCATGTCAGTCATGATAGTAACAAGAAGTTACAATTAAGATATCTCTAATATCTCTAGGTTCATATATCAAAGCAATGTGAGACATAGGTCCCTCCCTCCCCCACCCCGTGTGTGTGTGTGTGTGTGTGTGTGTGTGTGTGCGCGTGCGCACGCGTGCGCGCGCACGCATACTTGAATGAGTGCATGCATGTGAGCCTCCACCAGCACAAAGGAAAAGAAGATATAGTCCTAAAACAGAAAACCATCAATCCTTTCATAAATATAAACATTCTTACAAGCAAAACGAGAGAAAAATTTTTCAGCACCACAATAGTACCAACTAGTTCACAAAGTAACTTACTAGTTGCATAGGAAAAGATTAACTTCGAACTGTAGTCTGTTCTCCAGGGTGATGAGTAGTTTTGTCTGTTCACAATATCGTTAATCCTATCCGCTTCTATGTACTTGAGGATAACGGCCCTGCTACCAAAATCTTTCCTGATTTTGAGCCTCATTTCCTTTTCTTTCTTCCATTCATTTGGTTTTAATCATACACTTTTAAAGCCTCTTAAAATTTTTTCTTTTCAATATATTTAATCACTTTTTCTGTAAGTATATGAAAGACGATTTTTTAAAAATCCACTCATTTAAATAATTTTAAGTTAATCATACCGTTCATGTTCTCACTCTCTCCTTCTCTCTCATAATATTGAGATTCTTGGCAAGGATTAAATGTTGATGTGGTTAATCGGAACAGCTGTTTATCTGATATTTGGAAACTCACTGGAGCAATATCCGGTTTTCAAGGTAAATAAATTTATCCCTTTCCCTCAAAATTGTTGAACATTTTGAATTTTCAAAGTCAGTTCCTGCCAGCTGTCCTGGTTCTGTCTTATAAACTCATCATCATCTACAAATCTTTATCAATAGCCCTGGTGCCAGGTTCCTGGGAAACAAAGGGAAAAGAGATTTAAGATAATATCTCAGACTTGACTTCAGGGAAGAGAGAGATCATAAACATAAATATATTTTTAAAACTATATGCTAGTAGCATATTCTAAATGTTAAATATAAGTAAAGGAAATAAAAATTACTATAGGAGTTAAGAAGTCAAAGCTGGGGCAGATGGCTAGCTCCCCAGAGAAGCAGAGCAATGGTTTTCTAGCCTTTAAACATGTATCTGGAGATACAGTTATTTGTGAAACTGATCCATTCACCCCTAAAGGATTCACAGACTGACTTCATAAACATCATAAATTTTTTGAAATCGCATGGGCATTTTTGTTTTTATGTTCTCATTTTTTCCTGAGGGAGTCAGTTTTTCAGTTCTGTTTATGCCTGAGGCTCCTGACTCGCCATGTAGGATAACTTCTGCCCAAGACCTTTGCCCATTCTGGTTCTTAGGCTGCTTGTCTCCATTCTGACCTAAGCACTACATCCATTATCTGAGTTTCTGTTTTGTAAATCTGTGAGTAAATTCTTACCTTATGCCTCAAATTCCCAGTAACTAAATCTCTGTTAAGCTTATATAAATGAGTTTCTATCTGCGCTACCGCTTTTACCCACTAAATCTCCCAGAGAATGAATTTTCTGTCCCTTAACCAACTTCTCAGAGCTGGTTTTCTGATGTCGTCTACCAGGTTTCCAAATGCTAGCCACCTGTCTTGTTCTTTTGTTAATAGCCAACCACCCTGGTTTGAATGGTTGCCTTGAATCACAGAAAAAGTATCGGACTTTTGGCTAGTCATGTTTTATTCTGGCCTGTCTCTTTCCCCTGATTAACTAATCTGCAAATTTGAGATCTGCCTTTAGACACATGATCTAGTACTTTAAGCTATTAAGGTCTTTAATCCTTGACATTGTTATCCAACTCTTTAGTGCCATAAATAGAAATTGTATATAATCCTAGATTTTTCTTAACCCTCAAGACCTTAAACAAGGTCTTCAAAGTAATTGACCTAATGCAAATTGAGGTGGGTAGTAGATTACTATTGAGAAGTATAGAAAACACACCAGTAAGAGATAGGGGAAGCAATTTAAGCAAATTATAGATGTAGAAATCCTATACCATGTTTAGGAAGGTACAAATAGTTATGTGAAATAATATTCTAATAATATCGTGGTTTTGATTGGAATAGGAGTTGATATTTTTGTTTACAATATCCTCTGAAATAGAGCTTCTTAAATTTAAAAATTGTACTAAATCTTTAGATATTGTTGGCAATATTGGTGCATAAGAGTCTTTATTTAACACTTTTAATGAGCTTCTATTTGTTGATAATTCAAAATTCAGTATGTCTATTACTCAAGTACAATCTTTATTGTACTTAGCTTCCGATGGGTTCTTGCACTGTTTTTACCATCACATTATATTTTAGAGCTAGCATATGGTGGTAAAATGCCAAGATTCCAAACTAAACCTCATTTCCTGAAAGCACACACATTGGTAATACCCCATAATTGTCACACCAGTGATTTTTTACAATCCTGTAAAGTATCAGAAACAATTCAATTTATTTGGCAGTTTTATCATTCTAAATGTGTTTTTATTATTTAAAATATAAATATTGTAATTTTGAGCTACTGTACCATGGGATGTTTTTGTTTTATAAAATTGTTAGCAGCATTAGCCCTGACTTTTAATTTAGGATAGGTTTAGCTTGTAATTTTTAATGTACTTTTATGACTAGAAGCCATTTTTCAGTGATAATTAAAATTATATTAAGTGAGTCTTGTAAAATGTAACACCATAAACTGTTACAGTGGTGCTAACCTGATAAATCTCAAAAGCAGTGAATATCATTAGCACATTAAACACATGAAAACAAACATAAAGGAAGATATAGAAGCAAACATAATGTTAGGCCTTAAAATTTGAAATGATTAGCAATGATGCTAACTTATAGGTTTAGCATATTCTGAGATTCTTGCAAGGAGGTTAGATGTCTCAAATATATGCTGGTCTATTTATTAGAAGAGGAAAAACACCAAATATATTTCACTAAACATTTGCCTTTGAAGAAAAATGAAGCTATGATTTGGTTAACTGAGCATTTACCTGCAAACAGAGGATAGAAAAAATTATGTGGGAAATACAGTACATCTTTGATAAATGCATATTACTTGTGTGAACCATAATATTATTATTGGAGCCATCCTACTTATTCTCCAGACCTTCTCTAAGCTTCCCTAGGAATTCCTTTATAGATCTATCTTGGATAGTATGGTCCAAATAACGCCTAAAACAGGACAACAACACTGAATTCCTTTGAGGCCCAGAGTTCCCATTGAAGAGGGACAACTAAGGAACCCCTTAGTTAGTGGTGGTTAGTATAGCAGCATAGATCAGAACTGCATAAGAGTATTCTACAATAGTCTACACCTCTGTAGGGTCGGGAATGAGGTCCAGCCCCAAAGGAGGTCACTGCTCTAACATGCTTGTCTTTACCAAATTGTGTCTGAGAAAGTCTGTGACATTCAAGCTGCTAAACTTTCTATAAAAAATAATATTTTTTTCTCTAAAATCAAAATAGGAAATTATTTTTATATATCCTTGCCCTTTCAATATTTTTCACAATATGAAAAATAATCCATCATAATTTTGAAGTCTTCTTAAAGCTAGGGAAAGACAAATGCTTCTATTTGAATAGAACTGTTAAATGTTCTTATTAATATATTTAGTACTATATGTTCAATGCAAAATATACCCTAACAGATTTTTGATGTACAATTTCTTAATTTGATCTGTCCTCATATACTTTTTCTTATTTTGAAAATTTGATTCAAAAAGTTCTTCCTCAACATGGAAAATTGTTGCTTTAGTTGATTCGAAGTTTGAGACAATCTTGTGGTGGAAAATTGGGAGGGGGTGTGAGAAGTGATGCTTCAGAGAGAAAAGGAACCCTGGTGAAATGCAGAGAAGAAATCACAGATGAAGGATGGTCCTGTTGCTTCTCCCTGAAATCCCAGTATAGTGTCCCAGGTTTCCAAAAGAAATAAAAAATGATAAATCTTAGAAATATAATTGTTCACAGTACATTATACTATGAAAGATAAGTCATTATTCTGGGAAAATGTAAATTTGTTTCCCTTCTTTTCTTATTTATGTATGTATTTATTTATTGGTCAAGGCAGAAGATAAAAACAGATTGAGTAGTCTATGGTCTTATGGACACACCTAATATCAAGTCTTGAGAAGGACACATCTTTCCCAACTTTCTTGCATAAAGATAGACAAAGCACC
Organism: Ateles fusciceps; assembly: GCA_036589455.1. Taxonomy (NCBI): domain Eukaryota; kingdom Metazoa; phylum Chordata; class Mammalia; order Primates; family Atelidae; genus Ateles; species Ateles fusciceps. The sequence goes on along the minus strand of JAZHEH010000065.1, from coordinate 30,484,573 downwards.
AGTGGTCAGCAATGCATGGTGGCGGGTTTCACAGATTGCCTTAAGAGTAAGATAGGATAGAGTGGACAAGGAAAATGTGGCACATATATACCATGGAATACTATGCAGCCATAAAAAACGATGAGTTCATGTCCTTTTTAGGGACTTGAATGAATCTGGAAACCTTTATTCTCAGCAAACTGTCACAAGAACAGAAAACCAAACACCACATGTTCTCACTCATAGGCAGCTGTTGAACAATGAGAACACGTGGACTCAGGGAGAGGAGCATCACACACTGGGGGTACTTTGGGAGGGCTAGGGGAGGGACAGCGGAGGGTGGGAAGGGTAGGGAGGGATAACATGGGGAGAAATGCCGGATATAGTATGCACCTATGCAACAACCCTGCATGACCTGCACATGTACCCCAGAACCTAAAGTAAAACAAAATAAAATAAAATAGTAAGATAGGAAGATGATGCAAATAACCCCAAGCCTTCTCTGTTAGATGGGAAGTAGTTAAAAGTGTCAGAGATTTTCACAAAGTCTGGCTCAGATCTTCTTCGGTATTCTAATTTATGCTGGCATTGGTTAGGTTCATGCATGAAGTTAATTCTGAATAACTAACTGTCTTCTTGTTTTGGAACATGTTTGTTGGGTGGGATTAGGCCTTCATAATGTCTACTCCTCTGTAACTGAAAAAGTTACAAGATTACCCACAATGTTATTGTTGGTGTTGCATTTTTCTCCTTTATCTCAATATATAAAGTACATATATTATTTTGGTTTTCTTGGGTGTTTGGAAGCAGAACTCAACAATGTAGGTCAGAAGAGCAGAAAGACATTGAACACTTTTATGCGGGAGCATACTGCACTTCAGTGTGTCACAAATTGCAACAAAACAAAATTCCCTGAGAAACCTCTCACTAAGACAACGAGGACAGAAGATCCTGAAGCAGCTCCAGTAAGGAAGAAAAAGAAAATGAGAATTAATTGTAGATCCCACTATTTATTCATTTAAAATATATTATGTGCCCTTGCTAGTCTATTTAATGTTATCATTTCCTTTTATTTTGGTTACTATAAAAACATTTAAAGGGTTGTCACAGGTCCGCCTGTGTGATCAATTTTCTGAACCCATGTCATAGTCCTAACTTCTCAAGAGAGGATTTGCTTACAGCAGGGTGTTTCAATAGCATACTAGAACTTGGAGAAGGACTATTATTTTATTCTTGAAGTGTTGTTTCTAAGATTAAAAGAGGCTTGTACCCTGACGTTTTTACTGGAAAAGCGGTATTTCAACTGATACATCCAGCCTGTTTCATCTCATCTTCTTTTATTTCCAAGAGGTAGATAGGCACATATGGATTTGGATCACACTTGACAGATGTCAGGAACCTGGCGTTTAACCAACTGAACTTAAGTCCTATACAATAATATTCATGAATTAGCATACATCAGATTATCCTATTAAGAAATACATCCTGTCGGTATTACCTACGGTATTCTTTGTTTTCTGAGATCATCAGGCCTTATTATTATTATTTTTTACATACTGCAGGTGTTTAAGAATATAATACACTTCATGCCAATTTTTTATTCATAAATAGCAGTGCCATGTAGGAAAGAGCCAACGTCTCCATATCTTAGTTTCTTTCTTAGCTCTATCCACCAGTCACCCTCACACCCATGCAGATGTGAGAGAGAACTGCTACTCTGAGAGGTCAAACTCCTAAACCATATGCCTGGTAAGCAGGGTTAACATGGCTTAAAAATTCATTAACACCTCATATTTTATTTTCTTCCTCTGTTGCTGAATTCAACTTTGGATAAGGTCAGTTTTGCCTTGAGAAATAATCTGATGATTAATAATAATAAATATACATAGACCAGTTTAACCCAGCTACCATTCTTTTTTGAGGATGGTGAGCAAAAAAGCAGTAATTTTTATTAGCATGGGCCCAAATTAAAAAGATATGATACTTTGATTTTCATATTTTAGTATTTATTTGAGTCCTTATATTAACACTGTGAATGTGACTGTGAAGTAGAGCTCTTTGCCAACTCTTGTATAATATTTACCCTGAGCAAGAAATGAACTTTTATTGGTTTTAAATCACTAACAATTAGAATTGCTAATTATCATAGCAATGCTGAAACATAGCCTGTTCCTTTCTCAGTGCATAGCTTTGATTGGTATTTGGTTTTCCCTCCACATTGCCCATTGTACCTCTCTTAGTTTTATCTTCAGTTGTATATTAGCCATAGTCCCCAAATCCTTTCCTTTAACTATTAGCAGACAATTTGGGGTCTGGTTTTCAGTCATTTGGAGTTCACCCAAGAATGAAGATATTTGTGTGCTTTCCTCAGTATCCCACGGTGACCTACGTTAGTGTCTCTAGTTTTAACATAGAAGCCTGGTCTTAGACTTTTTGTATTCAAACTGAGAGAGCAGAAAGGCATTATTTATTATCAACATTGAATACACTTTAGAATCATCTGAAAGGCTTTCAAAAATAATATTTATGCCCAGCTCCCACCCAATGCTACTTCATCAGGTAGGGATGGGTGGGCAGACATGGGTATTTGAAAACCTGATGCTTCTGCTGTGCAGGTAGAGTTGAGCACCCTCTTCCTAGAAGAAAAGAGAGGTATGCATTATCTTGCAACCTGTCAAGAAATCCCTCTACTTTGTGTGTTCTGAGAAACATTGCTTAAACTTATGAGTGACATGTATCTTTTTTGTTTGTTTGTTTGTTTTGTTTTTAGATGGAGTCTCGCTCTGTCACCCAAGCTGGAGTGCAGTAGCGTGATCTTGGCTCACTACAACCTCCACCTCCGGGGTTCAAACAATTCTCCTGTCTCGCTTTCAGAGTAACTGGGACTACAGGTGCATGCCACCATGCCCAGTTAATTTTTGTATTTTTAGTAGAGAGAGGGTTCATCATATTGGTCAGGCTGATCTCGAACTCTTGACCTCAGGTGATCCACCCACCTCAGCTTCTCAAAGTGCTGGGACTGCAGGTATGAGCCACTGCGCCCAACCGAATGTATCTTATATTGCAGCATTCTGGCTTGTGAAAAATGAATAACACCATTTGGATATCAATTGTATAAATTATTCATTATATTATTTACTTGCTTGGTTTCTTGATTAATATTTGTCTCTCCAACTAGACATTAAGTTATACAAGATCAAGGACTTCATCTTTGTTTGAGAACATTGGCTTATTTTCTCAGGGGTTGGAGCAATGACCAACATATAGTTTATATTCAATAAATACTTGCTAAATGAATAAAATATCAATGGAAATCAACAATGAGAGATGAATAGCAATTGTAAGGAAAAATTTTCCAAACATAACAAAAGTCTGTGTAACAAAACAATGCCATAATGATGCACAAATACTATAATAAAAAATGATGACCAAAAGATGTATACAGACAATTCAACAATTCACAGAAGAAATACAAGTTATTAACTACTAAAAAAAAATCTTGCTGTAAGCAAAGACATTCAGATTAATCTGTTAGTTATATACAGTTTTATGTATGAGATTAGCAAAGAATACCTAAAGGTATTTTTCAATGCTGAATAGGGTACAGTTTGATCAGGACCTTCAAACCCTCAAGTAGAAGTGAACATTAGGATAAACCTTTGGAAAAACAATTGGGAGCCATATACAAAGAACCCTAAAGATGTTAATTCTTATTCACCAATAAATCTTATTTGTGGGCTATATCCTGAGTCAATAAAAATCAATTTCTAGTCCAATATTTGCATATAAAGATATTTATCTTAGCATTTTTGAAATAGCAAAGATTGGAAACAGTTTTTCTTAAAGAATAAAATAATTTAAATATATCACAATATATCCTCATATGAGAGACTGTAATAATACCATTCAAACCAATTTTGAAAATATTAATGACAGGGAAATGCCCCCATTATAATATTAAGGGAAGTAGGTATGATAAAATGCTAAGAATCTTGCTTTTAAACATACAAATTTATAAAACATTAATTTGGACGTTTGTTAACTTTTTCATAGTTAGTTGTGTACTTGCAAAATTTTCTCTCATTTTATCTTGTATAATCTGAAATTAACAATAACAGATGTTTACATAGATCATGTTTCATGTAAGAGGCACTATTCTAAGCACTTTCTTTTTAAAACTTACTAAATAGGGATGATTATTTATTCTCATTTTACAGATAACGACATGTAGGCAAGGAGTGATTAAGTAACTTGCCCAAGGTCACTGGCTCATATGATTTTATACTATTTTTTTTTTCAAGTCAAAGAAAGTCAGTCTAGGAAATACTTTTGGGTTCTGAGGAAGTATGTATTAGACTTCACATATTGGACAGGGCTTACCCAAGAACTGGAAGAATTTAAGTTTTGTGGTAGTAGAGGGCTTTTATAGATCAAGTCCAATCTCCTGCCTTTTTGATGAATAAAAATTTACATCTGTTTTGTTTAAGAAGCATCATAGATTATTTTGTTTCAAAACCAACCAAAGCCTAGAGAGGTGACCTGATCATGTTATGCTTGTAGGGCAGAAACAGAGACACAGCCCACTCCATCTGACCATGTCTCTTTTTTTTTTTTTATTGCATTTTAGGTTTGGGGGTACATGTGAAGAACATGGAAGATTGTTGCATAGGTACACACATGGCAGTGTGATTTGCTGCCTTCCTCCCCCATCACCTATATCTGGCATTTCTCTTGTAGACACTGACGGTTGGCTAGAAGCTTCCCTGTCTACCTGCTATGGATGAATTGAGGCTTCTACCCCTATTCTGGGCAAGGAAACTTTGGAAATAGCCCATACAGTCTTCATTGAACCCCAAAACCATGAACTCTGGTGTGACTTACTGACTCTGGCTGCTTGGAACTAAAATAGGGAAAACCAACCTCAGTTAATGAAATGTTTTTGCACTGCTGAGTACACGGTTCTCTTTCCACATTTATTCTATTACAAGTATCAGAGAAACATTAGGTAGAAGGGAAAAGGGCTGGTGAGAATTAAATCACACCTCTCAGATGGGCAGACTGAAGAGTTAGAAATTGTGTTAAGTTGGTGCAAATGCCTTTGCGGTTTTTGCCATGCAAAGTAATGACAAAAACTGCAATTACTTTTGCCCCAACCTGATAGGAAGTGTCATGTAGCAGTTTTACATCTGGTTTTCCTTGCCACTGAAAGATTTTATCAGCCAGAAAAGTTGACCTCTTCCACTGTTAAAATATCACCTCAGGCCAGGCCCTTGTCCTTACTCTCAGTGAAAATAAGTTACTGTGTATAAATCTAAGCTTATATTGTGATGGTGCTAAGATTTGCCGGCTTTAGATATTTCTGAACCTTCCATTTAGGGTACATTTTGTTCTCTTTTCCTTAAACAAAATTGTTTTTGATATTTGTATTTAAAAACACATCATTAGAAACCTCTCCTAAGGTGATGAGATTTTCTTCATAGTATCTTCAGTTAATAAGGCGTTTGGGGATAATGAAGGATGAAAATCCACAGTAGAAATGTAAAAATCCTTATATTAATGAAGCACAACATATTATTGGATCCTTCATGGAATTTTCCATTGCCAAATCAAGGCTTATTATTCTGCACCTGAACACCACAATCCCTAGAGTTCCATGGCATGTTTTAACAATAAGACAAATGTCCCATTTTGTTTTATGAAACCTTATTTTCCCTTTCTGACAGCCTTTTTCTCACTAGCTTTTACTCTGGTCTCAGAGATTTCTGCCTTCAAATATAAATTCCCTTAAGTCATATCACTTTCAATTGTGTGGGTGGAAGCAGGGTAGGGGAGTTACCACCATATGAGAAATAGTTTAGTCAGTCTTGCTAGAAAATCTTCGTTGGAAGATTTTCCAATATGTAATAAAATAGTTCTTACTTTGGGTTTATGATAAAAAACCATAAATAAATAAAAAACCATAAAAAAACCATAGATAAAAAACATCTGTAGCAAAAACTTAATGGTATTTTGAGACCTGATTTGTTTAACAGTTCTTGTCCTCTCTGATCTCAATTGTGAACAGACATCTTGAGAAATATGTATTGAAGACCCTGCTAGAGAAAGGCAATGGTTTCCTATTACCTTCATTGATCCTCCTCTCAGAATTAATTTCTCCTTACTGCGTTCTCTAACAAGACTTTTTATGCGACTCTGTTTTTGGTTTGTAGTTGTGCACAACTCTCTTGCTCACTAAATCATAATAGGCGAGAAAAAAGGAGTTATGGCTCATTTATGATTCTATCCGACATGTTTAGCACAGAACCTGAAACATTGTAGGGGCTCAGCTGGTTTGGTTGAATGGAATTGATTGAATTGATAGGATCAATGCATTAATACCAAGTAGTGATTTTAGTTTAATTCCATGAAGGATCAAGATTCTTACCAGTTCATAGAAAGAGTGAAAAAGTATTTTGAATAGATTTCAAATGCTAAATTTAGGTTTACTATTAATTGTAAATCTATTTAAAATTGTAAAAGAAACTCATATTGACCACAAATATAAATCTATTAGATTTTAAGAAATAAAAGCAATGTAATCAATATCAATGTTTTATAAAATGCATTAAAATAGCAGATTAAAACCAAAAATACTGAGATGATTTTTTTAAAAAGAACAACAAATTTCTCTTCTACATAATTTTTAGATCAAAGAAGAGATCAAAACAAACTTACAATTTCTAGTAAAGATACAACATTGTAAATTCAAAAGCTATAGAATATGGCTGAATTCTGTATAGTCGTGTGCAATGCAGCAAAACTACCTTTCAGTAAATTATTTATTTCAGTGTTTTGTTTCTTTTGTTACCTAGTTTCCATTTTAATAATAAATGATGTAACCAACCAAGGATAATTTTTTGCTCTGTACTAAAATTATATTTTACAGTTAGGAATTATAAAAACTAAGGGAGCACCTTTAATTTTTTTTTTTTAAGTGATGTCTTCCATCAAAATAAGAATTCTCTTGGAAGGTCCTTGTGGTGTCATGTCACTTGTTGTATGTGGCAACCTTACATTGCCACACTTGGGTATTGAAAATCAGTAAAATGAAAGTTCATCATACCCACCCCCAAAAAGAAGAATAAAAATGAATCACTTAAACCTTAAACTCAAGACATTAGGATACAGAAAAGAAACTAGGAATTCAGAGAAAAATGATTGTTAAAATAGAAATGTAAATTAATGAATTAGAGAAGAAAAGAAACAAATTCAGAGCTGCTTTCTTAAAATAATGCTCTTGAAAAAAATTGACGAGCTCACTGAACGAAAGAAAAAGGAATATGATGTATAAATAAGAACCAAATAAAAAGCAATATCTGTTGATTGAGGGGAACTATACATTTTAAATGTTAAGACATGTCTTTGCACCTTTCCATAGTTGCAAATTTGGGAAAAGTACCAGAAAACACAAATGTTTTTAAATGTAGAAATGATTAGAATTTATTTAAAAAACAAGACAACTTAATGAGCAAATCACAACGAGAAAAGTTGAGACTTTCAAAACATCACACTCATCTCTAGCTACCAACAAACAAACCAACAAAATAAAGGATACCAGTAAAAAAGCCCTTCAAATGCAGAGAGTGATTGAGGAGGCCCTATACGATGTGGGGTGCTCCTGGCATTTTCCATATGCCTTACCTCCTTGTCTTTTCCCTCTAACTCTCTCCTCTCCAGCCACACTGGTTCTTTGCTGTTCCTTGAATACTCCATGTGTACTCTCCCTAGAGCCTTTGTCCTAGCTACTTTGTCTTCCTGGAACATTCCTTCCTTTAAATATCTATATATTTTATTCAAAAGTAAAGTTGCCATTTATATTACTGGAGTAAAACTGACTATTTAGTAGATGATAATAGAATAATTATTTGGCTTTTGGGGGCAGCTAAGTTATGCATTTTATCTCACTCTTTATATTAAATAAATTTCATATGAATCAAAGACTTAAATATACACTTTTAAGCCATAAAAGAAAGAAAAGAAGACAGATACAGGACTGCAAAACTGATATTCAGTTTTTACAAACCAGTACAGGCATACTAGTAGTATGGAATACATTGCTTATTTATTTATCTCTGTCTATATGTCTATCTATCTATCATCTATCTATCTACCTATCTATCTATCTGTATCTATCTATCCATCCATCTATATCTATCATTTACCTATCTCTAGCTTGCTAGCTAGCTGTCATCTATCTATCTATCTGCCATTTTAGTATAGAAATCTAAACTCACGTTGGCATAGTGCTGAATATTTTGAGACTACTCTTCAGTATTTGGGTAAATTTATGTTGTGTATATTTATATATGAAGAACATCTTACTAAGTATGCACAAAACAAACATCTCTCTGGCAAAACGTGCAAATATCATAACCAAACTCAGAAACAAGCAGCCTGAAAAGAATATTTACAATAATAAAATAGGCCAAAGGCATATATCCCCAATATACAAAGAATTTTTAAATAAGGCATAAAAATAACCTTTGTATTGGCAAAGGTGTAATGAAATATAGTCTCACTTATATTGGTAAAAGGGTAAATGAATAGGATCATTTTTTAGAGAAATTTGGCTATTAAAATTTTTAAAATATATATTTTTGACCCAGAAATTTTATTTTTAGAGAATTCAACATACAGAAGTATACAAGAATTATCTAAGTGCAGAAATGTTCACTTATAAAAGGGAAAAAAGGTAAATCATATATATCTGCCAATCTGGTATTAAATAAATATTTTATAGTATAGCCATAAAATACTGTGCTATTATTTTTACAAAATTAGATTTCTCTATTTGTAATAACATGGGAAAGTTTATAAGATATATTGTTAGATGAAAAGAACAAGCATTAGCACACTACATTTAATACGATTATGTTTCTGTAAAAATTTATCCACTTAGCTATCTGTCTAAATGTACAGCACACACATATATTAGTAAATGCACAGTAAAAAATATGAAGAATATTCATTACTTGACAAGAGTCATCACTTTTTGGATGTAGACATTTTAAATTTCTAAGCCATACATTTTGTTAATGTTTGCATTTTCTAACAATAAGTGTGTATTTTTTTAAACATAAGTAAAACAGAGTTTTCAAAAGATTTAAAGGAAGCAGAAAGTGTAAAGTCATCTCTAATACATATTTTAGGTCTGTGCCTCATCTAATAGAGTTTCAGGACTACATGTCAAGCTGAAAAATGTATATGAAATCTCTAAACACAGTTTCTGTGAGACAAAAATGATTATTTCTGGGTAATAGATAGCAAAATGTGAAATCTGATCTCTGCTATGAGTTTTGAACCATATTTCCTTGAAGGAGATTAACTACATGCAGTGTTTTACTTATTAACTCTGTCAATGAGTATGCTAAACAAAAAGGCAACTTTTTCTAATCTTTGTGATTTTCCTTATTTTATCTTTTGAAACATTTTATCTCTACTAATGTTTGAGAAATGTTCTCAGAGTAAACTGAGTATAAGGAGTTTTCTAAAAAATGATTTAGTAATATATCTTTTAGAAATGCTAACCCTTGGACCACTTAAAAATTTCCAGCTCACATCACTCTCTTGGTTACACTGAATAAATTGGAACATTTGCACTTAGCCAGTTACCTTCCTAGAGGAGGAATCTTATCAAGGAACTGTTTTTCTTAACTATGCTCAAGCAGCTCTATACATTCTAAAAGATCCTGCAATTCCATATGATTTAAAGCAGCATCATATAATAAAATTTTATTTCTGAAAATGATAGCATATAATTATTTGAGGAAATACTTTGAGAGACTGAGACAAGTCTGAACCATATGAAGAGATCAATTGCAGAGCCTCTCTCCTGCAAAAAAGACTTGCTCTGCCAGAGAGAAGAGTAACAAACTTTCTCCATGAGTAAAACTGGAAATGCAACATATTTATTTAATGCTCAAGAAAGACTTTCAGTACTCATCATGTGTCCAGCACTATTCTAGATTCTAGAGATGTGGTAGTGAACAAAACAGACAAAAATACTCTCTGGAGTTTAAATTTTGAAACTAAAACCATGTCAATAGTGATTTCTAGATTGTAAATTATTTTAGATTTGGATGACTGGGTAGGGAAGAGGTTTGTCCTTTATTGCTTAGAAATGGACTTCTATCAAAGGTACACATTAATAAACCTGGAGCTCAGTAATGTTTACTCTGAAATTAAAGTTTCCTAAATGTTTTAGAAGCACACATTAACAAGCCATTTAAGACGTTGAGTATAATATATAGGAAATTAATTCTATAATTAAAAATATAACTGACAAATTATGGATATGAGGTTAGTTGATAATTTAGTTATTTTGTATATATTTGAAAATAATTGCAAAATTTATACCTAAACAATGCTCTATATTCAGATTTGCTTTTCCTCAAATGTTATTAATATATTGAGTTTTTACATTAAGTCTGAAATCTGAAATAGAGGTATTTAGGATACAGTCTTATTTATTTTCTAACATGTCGTGTCAATACTCCTCAAATTATACCATGTAAATTTAACTATATTTCTCGTAAGTTTCTATGAGAAACTTTCCTTTATATTTTTAAATTTCCTTTTCATAATCTTACTAAAACAAGTTAATATGTAGTAATAGCTTTAGAACAAAATTTACATTTGTATATTTTATAAGCAGAACTTCAGAATAAAATTATATAATAGAGAATCATAGTCTTCTTATTACTTATTTAACATCCTCAATTAGCCGCAAATCTTTCTAATATAGAATCATATCTTTAGGAGATTGAACAGCCTAGATATTTCCTTTCTTTTTCTTTTTTTTCCCAAGCGATTGCTAATGGTTGTTTGTTGACGGTTGTCTTTAAGTTCAAAGTACTTGACATATATAGTCTGTGAAGCATAAATTTTTTTAGCTGCACATTTGGGACTTGAAATCCTTATACATTTAAATCTATTTATAATAAGCACATTCTGAATTCCCTAATGTGCATTAAAAGAAAAAAAAGTCTTGCTAAAAATGAATCTGTTTACCAGGTTTTAAAAAATTGTTTAACCATTCGTGTTTATCTTTTTTCAAGATTTGGCTTTCAGTTTTGGAGAAAATTTTCAATGTCATGTCTAAATTGTTTTATAATTTTAGAAGATTGTTTTATTGTTTACTAGTCAAATAATTCAGGTAAAGCTTCAATTCAAACAACCATTAGTCTGTGACTCTGTCTCTCTATTTGGTGAGGATTTTTATTTTAATTTTTCCCCCAAGATCTTTGCTTAAGACAAACCACAGCTCCTTATTGACAATAGTCAGTTTCATTGATCTGTCCTTGTCATTGTACAGTGGTCTATTTGTTTGTGGCCCTTTGAAAGAGTAGAGGCTGGGCTTGATTAGACAATTTATCTGTTCTACACCAAAAGTATAAATAGTAAACACTGCTTTGATGACAGAATGCTTTCAAGTACATATTTTAAAATAATGATTATGTATGTATATAAAATTCTGATACATATATTCTGCATCATCACCCATTAGATTGTAATAGGCATTGTCAGAGCGTAGAGGAGGTGGTTCAGGATAAAGTGAAGAGTAGGACAAGATTTTTTTTCACCCCCCAAAAAATATGTGGAATCCAATTTTATCTCTGCAGATAAGTGAACTATGTGTGAAACAGATAGGATATTTCATATATCTGACAAGTAATTTATCTGTGGTTAGATTAGTGGAATTAAAAATCACTTGTGGCCAGGCGCAGTGGCTCACGCTTGTAATCCCAACACTTTGGTAGGCTGAAGTGGGTAGATCACAAGGTCAGAAGTTCAAGACCAGCTTGGCCAAGATGGTGAAACTCCATCTCTACCAGAAATATAAAAATTAACCGGGCACGGTGGCAGGTGCCTATAATGTCAGCTACTCAGGAGGCTGAGGCAGAGAATTGCTTGAACCTGGGAGGCGAAGGTTGCAGTGAGCCAAGATCGTGACACTGCATTCCAGCTTGGGTGACATAGTAAGACTCTGTCTCAAAATACATAAATAAAAAAAAATTAAGAATCACCTGTAAGGAAGAACAAGACATTCTATTGAAACATGAGTAATGTTTTTGAACATATATACATATGTTTAAAAAAGACTTTAGCATGCTAATTACTAAATAATGATGCAAATCTACTTCTGTGATTAAATTATGAAACCTAACATTTTGAACGATAGTACTTTTGCACATTTTCTCTTTTGATTAATTTTATATAGTTTTATGATAAAATTCATAGTAACTTTCTACTATTGAGGTATACTCTTCAGATCATAAGTTACTATCAGCACCAACAAAGATGTTGTCTGCTTTAGATTGTAAGTGCCTAAAGGGCAAGGGCTCCACCTGATTTCACCCCATCAGCCAATGTAGTTAAAAAATGAAGTCAGCAAGATACACAAAATCATTGCATGAAGACAGTTTTACTTTTCCACATACTATTTGGGCATGTAGATACAAGTTTGCTGGAAACTGCTTTGTTCGGTATCAAAATTATATCTTGTATCACATACATATTTATTGATTTTGTAGTGCTATTTCCTTGGAACTTATTTTTACCAATATGGCATAGAAAAAGGATGTTTGTAATAGCAAATGTGCTAGCTAGTTCCACTTTGTCTTTTCTGGATTCTCTTTTACTTCTGGGTAATTTTATGTGCCAGTAATTTCTTCTTGGCTGTCAATTTATCACTATTAATACTTTTTAATAATTTGTTTAAACTATATTATCAAGAGGAGTAGCATTCTGCCCCAATAATATGAAATTTAAAAGTCATTTTGTTGCCTTTTTCCAGTGTTTTAATATGTCATGGTCTTGCATTTTAATTGTGATCATCATAATATACTCCAAATATCAGTGGAACCACATGTGTAGACCCCAACCTTGGTACTATCACCACCTACTGTGTGATCTTAATTTGTTCCACCTCTCTGGAACCCAGGTGCTGCACATAAATTTTGACTATCTGACACTTTGCTATATTGAATTTTATATGATGTGTTTTGCTATTGATTTGATTCTAATAGTGGATAGTGCCAAATTTACCAAGGACTTGCGTTTTATTTTAGGGTTGTTATATCTAGCATAATATCATGCACAGTCATTTTAATTCCTATATGTTAATTTTGAGTGGAAGAGAAAAGGGTAGACTTTTAGCTTGTGTGCCAGGAATAAACTTACGGAGTACTTCATGCTTATAAGTGTCATCTTATATGTGGATTGAGAAAAAAAGAGGTTGAGAATTTGAGGGTCAAGTTCAGATGGTCACTAAGGCTTTGTGTGCCAAATTTTAACATTCCATGATCCCATTATTCTACTATAGATGTTGTCCATTCTCCACGTCAGGAATCAAAGAGATCCACAATTTCCTTTAAGTTACTTCATCTACTACACCGAGAGTCAAATTTTCTTTCATTTTATGAGTTTAATGACAACTTGAGTATTATATATTCAAAATATTTGTTTTCTCTAGAACAGCAACATCCCTACTTATTTGTGATCACAGCTTTGAACAACCACAAATCCAAATTTTAAAATAAATATTTATATATGTATATAATCTAAGTGTGAACAGTTTAAAATACTGCTGAAATGAACCACAGGAAAAAAGATTAAAAGGTAATAGAAAATGTGGTGTAATTATTTAGTTCATCAACCTGAAGAAAGGAATACTCTTGCTGGATATTAAATATAATAACCTAAATCTTTGTAAAAGGTAAAGATGATTGAAACAAAGTAAAATTGTAACAGCAGAAAAAAAAAACGATGCTAAAAGTACCTTTGGGAATTAAAAATGGTGATGGGATAACTTGCTGACACCTGAACAATGGTGGATGTATCTGTAGACAATGGGGAAGAGAGAGAGAAACATCCATTAGAACACTAAGAAAGTCTGAGGACATTTAGTGTAAGGATAAGTTAAGTTCTGCATAGCTCTGTAACCCTCTAGGGATTCTGAGTGCCAATTTAAGAATAAAGCTCACCAATTAGAACACCACTTTATTCTGAAATTATACAGTGTTGGGAAAAGCAATATTTCATATTCCAAAATGCAAAAAACAGCAACATATTATTGCATAGTTCAATTTGTGAATTCAAAAAACCTTTTTGATTCATCACAAAAATTTTAAAGTATTTTGAGAAACATATTTCATAAAGCAGAGAACTAAGTGTGATATTTTCAAGACATTGTTGACAAAAAGAAAACTTCTTGTGGAATCTAAAATCATAGGTTCTGATATTGTATCTTCCACTGAAAAGATAAGTGACTTTGAAAAAGTCATTTAACTTCTCTGAGCTTTCTGTTTCTCTTTCCTCTGTTCAGTGGAAGTACCTGTTCTACATACCAACAGAGTGCAGAAGAGGATTAAAGTCAGATTAAAATAACGTTATGTTCTTTGAGTCACTGAAATACTTAAAAGATATGTGTAAGATTGTGTTACTATTATTAAAATGTCTAAGGTTTGACTATATAGTTGAAGGGCTCTACAATCCTTCTTTTTCCAAAATAGCTCATTTCTCATGCCTGGGAACTAAAGCAACACTGAAGGAAAAATCAGTATTGATTTCAAGGACCAGAATCTTCTGAAGAAAAGGAACCAAGTAAGTAAACAAATAGTAGTGTGGCTTTAATTACATTTTGGGAGTGGAATTGACTTGTGCTATAATTAACTAAATTTTATGAGATTTCTGTTTTATGCATACTGCAAGGTACCTTCTAAATGAATATAATTATTCATCTTCTTAAAAGCATACAGAAGTCTAACTGATGTGCTGTGATATTAGCTTTAAGCATGATTTTATAAAAGATCAAATTTGCATTTAATGAAAACTTAACATGACATATACTTGTCAAAGATATGAAGAAGTTATAATTTTATACATACAGATTCTGCTTAAAAGAAGTGCTTCTAAACAGGTGCCCAGGAGAACCTCAGGCATGTTGGCCAGTACTTGGTTCCTTAAGGTAGTTATGTCGGTTTTATCACCCTGTGATTCTACCTCTAGTTACGTAAAAACATAGTCATTGCACATCTTTATATATACCTCCCTTTTACCTAACCAAAATGATTTTAGTTTCATAAATATAGTGAGTATCTTATCAGCTTTGTCATTGCTAAGCAGTGAGTTGTAGTAAGGCAATAAATCTCTTTGAATAAATTGGTTATTGTAGATAAACAGCATGATACATGAGGAAATATTGACGATTCATGTTTTCTTGCAGAATGAGATTTGTATCAAAACGAGTAACTTCTACACCAAAGTCATGTTCTGTTAAAAAAAAAAAAAAAAAAAAAAGGGAATTATGCTTTTGTGATTAGAGACAGAATGGGGTGAATTTAGGACATATCTTAACAGGCTTTCAAACCTCATAATTTTTTGATGGAAGGACAGACCAGATGATTTTTACTTCTTTTATAAGGGGGATAGGGACAACAAAGAGTTATTTATTTCCAGTTTTTTGTTATGGATGCTGCAAAGCAAAAATAGGAAAAAGCAGGAGAGGAAACCTCTATATTTGGATACTTTCCACAACAGGTTTTGAAATATATTCTTTGCCACTGAAAGACTGTTTCCATTGTTTTACTGCGGGGAACAAAGCTGTCTTCAAAGATAAAAGGACAGTAGTTTGATGGCATTGGGTTGTGTGACTTCGTGATTTTGGCTGCCAGCTCTATCAGTTTGTCAGGTGGTGTAGGGAACAGAGCAGCAGCAGCCTGCATGCACTGGGAGCTCTCCCACCCATCACACCCAAGGGAGATTCACTGGAGTCAGTAAGTTATAATGTTTTAGAAGAAAGTTTAGGCTTTCTGTTCATTCATCAGTTCCCATAAATTGCTTTAAGATCCATTTTAGTGAGTGGACATTTTAATGGGAGCATTGTGGAAAGAAGAGAAAAGAGGTAAAGGAAAATGTGCCTTTGGAGACATGTGTTCAAATATATTGTCTTTGTTTTTAAACTCTTATGTCTGTTATATATAATCGACTTCTATTTCATTTTGGATTATAGAAACCTAGGGTAAAACTCTCAGATTTCAAAACTGTGGTTGCTAAGATTTTCTACCTTGGGTAAAACACTGCTGACTGGTAGTGGTAGCCTGAGCCTAGTTGGGACTGTGATGAATGGTGGCTCTGCGTGGATGATGTCAGCAGACATTGAGGCCTTTTGGGTGCTTAAGGGACCAGCTTTCTCTGTTCACCTAGACTGGAAGGTGAGCCCATCTTAAAATAGTAGTGTGGGGGAGTAGTTATATTTCAAAGGAATAAAGAAGGCGGAAAGGGATGAGTCATGTGCCAGAGGAGGATGTTGCTGCAAGAAGGAAATACCCTGGGGGGAGGAATGTACAAGCACAGGTCCCTGGCTCTCAAATGGCAAAGAAGACATTTGCAGAGTTAGTGTGAAAAGACTTGCAGGAGGGATATTTGGAGTCATGTAGAAAGGTATTTCCAAAGGTCAGGATGGCTATGGAGCTGAAATGAAATAGAGCCAGGGAAAGATGTGGTTCCCAGGCCTGAAAGTGGACAAGGAAAATGGTTTAGGAGAGAATCTTAGAATGCCTCCAAAACTAAGAACAATGGCAACTCAATCCGTATCAGACTGGCATGTGAGGAGTCTTGTTTAGTGCCCAATAAGACAGGAGTGAAATGAAAAGTTGGGACATACGTGAATCAAAACACAAAGATTTCTAGACTTTATCTTCTGCGTCTAAGCTTTTGCATTTTTATTGGGCATGCTTTCTTCCAGTTTTCCTCACACTCTTATTTATAAAAACTGTAATACTGACTGTATAGAGGTTGCATGAAAAGAACACACCCCTGACTTTTCAACCCAGCATCTAATAATATATAGGAGAAGGAAACCGAAGGAGGACCTAGGAATATCCCACAGTGGCAGAATAAGACACCTGGAAATTTGCTGAAGTTCTATGTTGATCTATATTTATATACACTTGACATTGTATTATATTAAATAGCCATACATGCTGATTATATCATAAAATAGCACTTCAACTTTCTTGTTAGTTATAACTGTAACATATCCCCATATTCATCTGGCTAAACAGACCATAGTTCCAGATGCATGGCTTAAAATTTTGTCTCTCATCCTTGCTGGTTTCATAACCTTAGTCAAGTTAGTTACCATATCTGACTCTCGGTATCCTGCATAGAAAAAAGACAGAAAGGACACTTTAGAAGTTTGCTCTAAGTATTAAGTGAGAAAATGTGTCCAACACTTACTAAACCCTGAATACATTGTGGTACTACAAGTTGTCGAAGTTGATATTTTAATCAATTGTAATAATAGTCACCTCTAGGAGAAGACCTCTTGGAAGAGCAGAGTACCTCTGAATGCTAAGCTTAATGTTCTCTGCTCGCAGGCAGATGCAAAGCTGGGGAGAGTGATGGCAGGCAAACCCGCATGGGTACCACTTTAATGATATAATGTCCACATCATAGGCTACTTAGTTAATATGATTCCTAACCTCTGCCTTTACCGTGAATGGTCCTTCTTCTACCCTTCCTTCCTTATTTGAGGTTCTCAGATTTCCTTCTTCTAATGCCCTTGAAAATGTTGAGATTCTCCTTTAACTAAAATTGAGTTGATTTTTGGTTTCTATTATTGCTGTTCTCATCTTAGGCATAGTGTCAAAAAATAATTTCGGAATTTTTTTTTTTTTTTTTTTTTTTCTGAGACCAGCAAAAGCACAGGTAGTGCTTGCATTACTTTGTACATATGTATTGCTTTATAGAGGCAGGATATTTACCTCAAATCTTTCTCCCCAGTCCCTGACCACAGAGTCAGGAAGGACACAAGCAAACTTTATTAGGACTTTTCAGAAGGCCTCAGTTGCCTTCTGGTGACATACCTGGGGCATGTCACCAGATTCTGATCATTGCCCTTTGAGTAGAGATCAAAATGAAAACATAACACTAGGGCAACTTTTCAGCATTGATCAAAATGATGAGGATGTGTTACCCTGGAAATAAAAGTCAGAATAAGTGGGAAATGGCTATAATGAATGTGGAATTCCTCAGAAAAATCAAGAATAGGAAAACCAGAGGGCAACCCTTCTTTGAAGTGGCTTTAATTGTGGAGTTTTAAAACAAATTAAAACATCTTTTTTATCGATATTTTGTCTGTTTTCCTTTGCATTTTTACCTAACACAGAATGGCTGAGGGGACTTGTGAGTATATCCACCACCTTAGTGATCTTCATATTTGTAAATTTTTACATTTTTTATACTAAAAAATATTCATCCAAAGTAACATAGTGCTCATTCACAATGCAATTTGGATTGTAGATATTTAACTACTTTCTCTTCGCTTCAGCAATTTCTTCTGTACCTAGTGAAATATTTCAATGTATCTGACTGCAGAGCGAAGGAAGTTTGCAAGAATTGACGGGTACAGTCAGCATCTACCACATCTAATTTTAGGTTGAATATTAGAGACCTTGGTTCAGGAGAAGCCAGATCTGGCAGCTATCCCCTAGGTTAGTTTAATTGGGCTGCCATAACAAAATATCACAGACTGTGTGTCTTAAACAAAAGACATTTATTTTCACAGTTCTTGACACTGAAAGTCTGAGATCAGGGTGCCAGCATGGGTAGGTTCTGGTGAGGGCTCTCCTCCTGGCTTGCAGATGGCTACCTTCTCAGGGTTTCCTCACATGGCAAGAAAGAGACTGAGCAAGCCCTCTGGTGTCTTTTCTCATAAGGACATTAATTCCATTATGAGGGCCTCAGCCTCATGAGCTCATCTAAACCTAATTATTTCCTGAGGGCCCCGTCTCCAAATACCATAGCACTGGGGGTCAGGGCTTCAACATATAAACTGGGGAGTAGGAAGACACAATTCAGCTCATAATGTCACCCAACTCTAGGTTCAATCTTGTCTCATTATTTTTAAATTTGGGACTGGCCTGGGACAACAAGGCCAGCTTTGGCTCCTTTTTGATTGATGTTCTGGGCCATTACTAAAGCAGTCTGGCGGGTAATTCCACTCTAACTTTGATGGTACCATTTTTTTAACAGACTTTATTTCAGAGCAGTTTTAGGTTAACAGCAAAATTGAGAGGAAGGTAGAGAGAGTTCCCCATATACTTCCTGTACCCAACAACACACACATAGCTTCACCTCCCCTGCTATCAACTTCCTGCATCAGAATGGTACATTTGTTAAAATTGTTGAGCCTACACTGAAACATTATCACTTAAAGTCCATAGTTTCCATTAGGGTCAATGCTTGATTTTGTATGTTGGATGGGTTTTGACAAATGTATAAAGACATGTATCCACTATTATAGTGTCACACAGAGTAGTTTCACTGCCCTAAAATCTTCTGTGCTCTTCCTTGTCATCCCTCCCTCCTTCCTAAGCCTTGACAATCACTAATCTCTTTACTGTCTCCCTAGTTTTGCTTTTTTCAGAATGTCATATCGTTGGAATCTTACAGTAGATAGCCTTTCAGATCTAATGATTTTTTTTTCACTTAGTAATATGCATTTAACATTTCTCCATGTCTTTTCATGATTTGGTAACTTATTTCCTTTTTCCACTAAACATGGTATCATCTTTATCTGAATTCCTGCCCTTGACTCCAAGTCTCTTGGTGCCTAAATTTGGCTCCACATGCTTTCTATTTAAATGTCTAAGTCCCCATCTCTGCTGCTTAGATTTTGATCTTCAGCTTCTGGATCTTGAGTTCTGGCTGACCTCCTTCTCTGATGCATTCCTCTCTCCGTCTTAGATCTGTGTTCCTTTATGTTGCATAGCTTATTATCTCATTGGAAACTGTCTTTTGTGTCAGTCCCTAGCTTCTGCTCAACCCTATGTGTTTTGCTTGGCTTTCTCTTCAGTGATATCCAATCTTTCCCTGAGCCCTAGAATAGCTGTTGACAGGCAGGGAGCAGGAGTAGTGCTGTAGAATTATTTATGCATATGTTTCTTGCTAACTTAAGCCTGTACTAACAATATACTAGAATTTTGGTCCTGACAAGAGAATCCTGCAATGGCAACATGAATACTATTTAAAAAATCACACACACACACAACAAAACATTAACATAGTAATTGAGATGAATTATTAAAATATATTTTTTCTTATTTTCTTTTCAAAACGGAATTTGCATTAAAGATATTTGAAATTTATCAAGACTGTTCTTTTTTATAAGCTAAATGATTCTTACTTAAAATGTATTATTCTCCCTTCTGCTCCTTCTGCAGCCTGCCAACCTTGAGGTTAAATAGGTAGAAAATCCAGACAGTGGAGAAGAATGTTGGTAGCTTCATGGATGTTCAGTGCAGCAAGGTAGAGAGAATCTGACAGTCAAAGCTTGAGTCAATATTGCTAATATGATCCAGGCTTATTTGGTTCAGCTCTTTTATTACCATGTATAACTGTGTTTTCTTTCCTCATAGAGAAATAAAATGGTATGATGCAGAAAGAACTCTGTTAAAAGCATTGGAACATTAACCTTTCTTGGTTTCTCTCTCCTGATATAAATGACATAATTGTATATTGTGTTTGAATCCACGTGGGAAGTCTGAAGGGATGTTGTGAGAATTCATCTGCAAGTTGTTAAACCTCTAGGAAATTATGAAAAAGCACTATATTGGGAAACTCTGCAATAATAACAAAACACACTGTTGTTTTACTATAGCAGATGCAAATAAAATGGATGGGAAAGCCAGGCTTGACAAAACACAGTGATGGGTCAGGAAGATTAGATGGTTGTAACCTCTGGTATCTAAAAGACTCTCTTTGCATGCTCTTTGATGAGAATGGAGACAATGCTAGGAATTATTAATGTATGTCATAATTATGTTCAACCACATTCAAAAGGACCTGTTCTTGACCCATATCTGAGAACAATTTGGTGGTTGTTTTCTTTCTGATGGAATGGTTGAAACCTCTTTTGCTTCTCTTTAAGTGAATGGCTAAATTCATCATTACAGAACTACAGATGATTTAATTTAACATGAAATGAATAAAAAATGAACCTAATCCCACCTTGATTGCTGTCAGCATTTGAATAGTAGAAATGTCTTTTTATGCCTGGCATTGGACAAGATGAGGGAAAAAAGGCTTAGAATGCAAGGCTGAAGAAGCATCATGCTGTCTGTCCCCGGGGAGAAAAGAAATCTGTCCTCATTTTGAAATAGCTCTTGGCTATGGCTCAGAAACACTCAATGGGCAGCTTTAGAAATTGTAGCACTTTCTTTGACAAAAAGAAAAAACACTGTATGTCTGTGTACTGTTAAAGGAGATAGAGGAGTTTAAGAAGTACATACAGAAAGTATTATATACAAGCATCCATATTATGAAATATTTTTGTTTTTTTATTAGAAAAAAAATATGCATTCTTCCCTAAATCTAATTTTTAAAATTTTTGGAAAGCTTCTGATTTTAATTATTTTGTTCTATATTCCAATCATGTTTGAATTCTGCAATGAGTATAAAAGATATATTTAAATAAATTAATATGCATTCAAGAAGACTTTCACTACAGTCATAATTTTTGTTTGCATTAGTATTCTGCAGTCTTCAAAAATCTCTTTAGCTAAGGTGGATAGTCCTTATTTTGCAGTGGAAGTGAGCTGAAACACATGTCTCCTGGTTTCTATCAATTATATCTTCTTTTCCCACACTCGACGGTCTAATCTTAGATTTACCTCACCTTTATATTGCAGGCAATGGAAACTGCCAAACTTAAAATCAGTTTTGAACTTGAAGAGTTTACATAGGGTCAGTGAAGTTGGAAATTAGGATTCTTTTCTGTTTAAAAGATATTTCAGCGAGGAAACAAAAATCAACAATTTTTTGTTATCTGTCTGAAGCAGTGTAAGAAAACTGACATATAAATGAGACATTTCAACAATATTCTGAGATAAAACCCTGAAAATTAGCTTACTCTCAAACTGTTTCAGAGTTGTCCTTCTGGAACAAAACAATTTTTATAGAAAAGAGGGGAACATTATTTTGAATATTTCTTGATGGTATTGATTTGAACACCAAACATATAGTCAAAATATGTATATACTCAGCCAGAAGACCACCTGTCTAAGTCAATAGATTTAATTTTTAATATGGTATTTTTTGTTATGAGAGTCATTACCAGGGACTGTGTGGAGGAAAAAAAAAAAAACATGCTTAATAACCACTGAGTAGCCTGAGGATCTGAAAACCCTTCAACTCACTCTTCATTTCTTTCTTGAAATATTGTTTTAGGAGGGTCAAGTGATATAAAATGTGCAAAATATCTAATAGAGTATCTGCATATACAAGTTATTCAGTAAAAATCTTTTTTCTTCTTCATGTTCAAAAAGTCATAAAGACCCCAAAAAAATTAATACTTTGAGTTATCTCTTTTACCTTTTCTCCTCTCTCATTTGATTTTATGAGAGAAAGGTGAATATGGATCACCTATCAGAGCCTTAAACAGTCACACATGAGTAATCTTGGGGAAGAAGAAAAATAATTAGGCTATAGGGATGTCTCAATAATTTTGCTTTGGTAACAATAAAGCGGTTAATGAACTGCTGGAAGATGCACTAAAAGCCTTGGCCCTTCTGTGTGCAATTGGGTGGAATTGCTGTCTTCTGGAATTGTTGTTTAAGGACCAGCAACACAGAAGCTTTCCTCCAGCAGTTTGTCATCTGCAGTGATAACTATTCATTTTGTTTAACCGTTAAGTTCTATTTCTGAAATACAATAAAAATAAAACAGGTTTAAATTTCCTAAGTCACAGAAATATTTTTGTAATATTTTAACTAAAAATTATGAATGGACACAAAAACATAGGATAAACATCATCTTTGTGACTAAACTTGTTATATTTTGCATAGTACTTATGGGATAATAAATTTTTATCAACAAATATTTGTTTACAACTTATTCTCTGCCAGGCCCTGGGAATAGAGTGCTGAATAAACTCACTTTTAAGAGTTTATAATCCAGTGAAGCAGGTAGTGATACATGCTAAGAAGGAAATGAAACAAGGTAACATGATGAAGTGTAGCAAGTGGGGGATGGATGGCCAGGGAAGCCATCCTGGAGAAAGTAACAATGGAACTAAGACCTGAAAGATGAGAATAACTCAACTACTTGAAGCTCTATCATGAGAGCACTCTCAACAGAGGGAACAGGAAATTTAGCATAGAGAACACATGAATGCAAAGGATTGTGAGACTGGAAGAAGCATAGCATATTCAGAGAGAAGGAATAAGAGCCAATGTATCTAGACCACTGTGAGAGAGGGTGAGATTGGTAAGAAATGAAGTTAGAAAGGACAGGTGTGATGGCTCACACCTGTAATCCTAGCACTTTGGAAGGCTGAGGTGGGCGGATCACCTGAGGTCAGGAGTTCAAGACCAGCCTGATCAACATGAAGAAACCCTATCTCTACTAAAAATACAAAATTAATAAGTAAAAGTGGCCCATGCTTATAATCCCACCTAATTGAGAGGCTGAGGCAGAGGATAATTGCTTGAACTCAGGAGGCAGAGGTTGCAGTGGGCCAAGATCGCACCACTGCACTCCAGCCTGGGCAACAAGAGCGAAACTCCATCTCAAAAAAAAAAAAGTAAAGAAAAGAAATGAAATGAAGTTAGAGAGATGAGTAGCCTTTGTAGAATCATTTTAAAAAGTTAAGCAATTACAAAAATTCATTGAATGGGGCAAGTATCAGAGGGTTTTAGGCAGAAAGATGTAATAATAGAAGATCACTTTGATGCTACATGGAGAATGAATTACAGGGGCAAGAGCAAAAGTAAGAATACAATTTAATATGTTATGGCAGTGGCATAGGACGAGATGATAGTGACATGGGCCAAGGTCATCATGATAAACATGGCAAGATGGGCAGATTTTGGATATATTTTGGAGGGATAGCAAGAAGGATTTGATGATGAATTGTCTTTGGGGGTAGTAGTGAGACAAAGAAAAGAGTCACGAGTGACTCAGAGTTTTGACATGGACAATGGCATAGATGTTGCTGCTGCTTACTAATATAGGGTAGACCGAAAGTAAAAGTTTGGTATATAGCTGTAGTTCTGCTTGGAACATAGTCCTATTAGACCTTCAAATGAAACTGAGTATAAGAGCTAGAGCTCGTGAGAGAGATAAAAACTGGAAATAGGTCTTTAGCATATAGGTGGTATTTAAAAGTAATGACTCTAAATTAGTTCATTTGGAAGTATAAAAGATCTAAAACTGGATCGCTCCAACAATTAGACATCAGCAAACTGAGAAAAGCCTGCAAAGGAGATTGAAAAGGAGCAACAGAAAAGTGTGATCCAACAAATGTGACTATAGTAATTATAAAAGCATTTCAAAAAAGTGAAGTTGGTCTACAGGTGTGAAATGCCCTTGATGAGTCTAGAAGGTAAAGACACAAACAGGAACAAAGGATTTAGCAACACAAAGGAGGTTGGTGATCTTGGCGAGAACAGTGTTGGTGAAATAGAGGACATAGATGCTCAAGTGGCATGTGTGAAAAAATGACGTAGGAAAATAGAAACAAGGTCAGAGGACTCAAGAACTTTTACTGTGAAGATGAGTAAAGAAATGGAGCTGTAGCTGAAGAGAGACATGGAATGGAAACTTATTTACTTCTTTTCTTAAGAAAGAGATGCTAAATGACAGGATTAGACTGCTTGAGAATGTGAGAGAGTATAGAATCCAGAACAGAAGTTCAAAAGAGAAAGCAGGGTCATGTCATCTTTTGGAAGATCAAATATGTATGTGTCATGTTATAAGACTAGGTGTCAAAAGGGCAATGCACTTGCCGTGGGCCAGATGATACATGATACAACAGGAATTTGTTTTCTTACAGTTTTGGAGGCCAAAAGTCCAAAATCAAGTTGTTGGCAAATTGGTTCCATCTGGGGGCTCTGAGGGAAAAATTGTCTAAACTTCTCTTAGCTTATGGTGGTTTCTGGCAACCCTGATGTTCTCTGATTTGTAGATGCATCATTCCCATCCCTATCCCTATTCCACCTTCACACAGCATTCCTCCTATATTTGCCAGTGTCTAAATTTTCCCTCTTATTATAAGGACACAAGTTATATTGGGTTTACAGCTCACCTAATTTAGTACGCCCTCTTCTTAACTTGATTACATCAGCATAGATTCTTTTTCCAAATAAGATCTCATTCACATTCATAGGTTCTAAATAGACAAGAACATGGGGGAGACACTCACTATTCAGCCCTGTAAAGCCCAGTTGTTTAATTTTCTCTAGAAATGTTTAGCTGTCTGGGTCCAAATACTAAGTGAGTGATTGAGTTTAATCAAAGAATGTTTATAAAAAATATTATAGTATTGCTTTTTAAAGTTATCTTTAGGCACAAAGTGATTAAATTAGTATTTTCAGTAGTTTTGCTAAGTGAACAAAACATCACTTCTTTTGTAGGAAGATTTATTTTTAAGTTAGATTATGTATTTTGTATGTTTCTGATGACTTTGCATGAAGGATAAAAGCAAAGAACTATATATCTTCTGTAGCTCAGCTCTTGATTTCAGATGTGTTTTATCATCAAGTTTACAGTAAAAGTCCAGAGGCCTGAGTTCTACCCATGTTCTGTCAGTGACTATAATGTGATAATTTTTCTGCTAAGAAATTGTCACTTTTTTAAATTACAGGGACTTCATAGTTTTAAAAATGAATTCCTGCTCCAGATTTCACAAGTGAGAAAACAAAAGCATAAGAGAATTAACTGACTTACCAAAGATATTACATTTAAATACATGTTCAGTTAATGGAACTTTTAGTCTGGTGTTGTTTTTGCTACGCCATAAAATTGTTCTGTACTTTTTTTTCTTCATTTATAAAATGAGGATAATATATATATATATATATCTTGACATATTTTAATTATACATATAAAATGAGGAGAAATAAGTGAAAAATATTTGTAAATTCTAGATTCTACCCCCTTATAGCTGAGACTAACTTCCATGATTCTCGCTTTTGACAATTGGAGCTCATACTTAATTTCTCTATTGTAGTGTTATAAATATAGTAAAATGCATATAAGTATAAAACCTATGCACTGTTTTAAATGAGTGAACATTGAAACATATTATAGAAATTACTTTATTTCTTCTTATTTATCCACCAAAATATCAGTTTCTAATTATATATTATTTCTTTCCATATTATAAATTATTTTCTCCTATTTTCCTAATTATATATGTATCTAGTTTTGTAGAAATAGCTCTAAAACTATCAATCTGTTGGCTTAGAAGAGTAAACGAAGCATCAGGGACAGGGTGTTTGACTACATTTCTAGTTTGTAAACAAGTCGTGGTTGGATAACTCTGTTCATGAAGTGGAAATGTGGTCAACAAATCCTTAGTCCCTACAGTCCACAGAGAAGGCTAAATCTGCTTCTGATTTTTATGTGATCAACTACATAAAATATTGTTGCAGTTAAGTGATGCATTGCAATTGTCCATCTCTCTGTACTCAAATTTAATATGTGTTTACAAAGGGATGCTGATCTGGAAGCAGATTGAAACAGTTATGTATTAAAAGTTTGTTAGGACAACAGATTGCAAAATAAAAGTTTATTTTCTGATTTTCACACTTTTCATTATCATACAGAGTATGGGCCTACATTTTTATTCTAGCTTCCTCTCTGTTCATTTTCCTCTCATTTTAAACTTATTGCCTCATCCATTAATTTGCAGAATTAAAAACCATAACTGAATTCCATTACCTCTGTTGTGTGCTCTCCAACAGTGCATATCCACACCAGCCCATAGCAGCACTGATCCAGCAGCCTGTGTGATCCTTCCGTAGGAAGGAATGTGAAATGCAGGTGGATAGCAGAGTGTCCATATCCTTAATGAACGTCAGCCCTTGAAGCTGAGCTCACCTGCAATAAAAGGTTTGAAAACTTTTCTAATTAGAGTCAGTACATTAAATTAGAGGAAGAAAATCTATTGACACCCTGGTCAGTTTCTAAAGGCTCTCCATAATAGCTTTCTACAACATGGATGACCCCTCCAGGAAAAGCTTTTTAAAGAAACAGTCTTAATTCTGTATCAAAATGACTTATTATGTGGTGAACTGAATCAATCAAAATTTGCTCACAGTGTAGATCTGAAGTGTTCTCATGACCCCCCAAAAAAAGAAGAAAAGAAAAAAATGCAACTGTGTAAGGGATGAATATGTTAATTATCTGACTGTAGTAAACTTTTCACTATGTATATGTATATCAAAACATCATGCTGTACACCTTAAATAGAAATGGAAAATGAATATAAATCTTGGTTTGGCATTCTGAACCAGTTTGCAAAATTGGCTGGAATCCTATGACATATACAAGTGAATTCTATACTGTTATTGGAACAATCCATGAACATAATGTTCTTAGAAATCATCCAGTGTCTATTTTGCCCATCTCCACTAGACAGCTATATAGTCAGTATTAGTAACTAATAAGCATAGGTAGTCTCATGGAAGGAATGACTAAAAAGACATTATCTTTGTGGATGAAGAGTTATTACCAGAAGCGATTTTGTCTTTGGTTCTCACTTGCTGCAAAATATGCTGTTGGAAGAGGGTATCACTTAGGATCTGTTGAAAATACTCTTAGGGGATCAGGTCAAATTCTAGGGGTTTGCTCGAACTCTGATAAAGGTTGAAAGCAAGAGTGTTCCACTTACTTTTAAGCTAGCTTTCCCTCTAAGAGGAAGCTCCTGATTTCTGCTCAAAAACCTTTTCTCAGGGAGATGCTGAGGGGGCAAATCTGCTCAGTCTGAGCTGCTCCATATTCTCTAGCCCTCCATATTCCCAGCCTAATTCATAGAGATTTATCTCTTGCATTTTAGAAACAACATCTGAAACCCTTTCTGATATGAGACAGAGAGTTGTTATAGATACGACTTTCCCCCCACTTTCCTTCTCTGATGTACCAGCAAGAACAGTAAACTACAGAGTTGAATACTGGTTCCACCTTCACTAGCTGTGTATTCATAGGCAAATTACATGACCTCTTTCTGTTTTAGTTTACTTATCTTTAAAATGAGAATTTTGCATTTGATAAGATTACTCAAAGAATTAAATGTAGTATTTTATGCAAAAGTATGCCTGCCTAGAATATAGTAGATTTTAGATAAATAATAGTTATTTTTATCCCTGAATCCTTGCATTAAGCTCCCAGAAAAAAAAAAACAGAGAGCAAAGGTGGGTAGAGAATAGTCCTGAGGATATATATTTGGGTGTTTCCTTATTATCTGACAAATTAGATCCTGTGCTTTGAGGAAATGTATACTTCTGCCTCTGTATGCCTTCCCATCCCACACAGTGGAAATTTCTCTCCACTCTTCCATACTCCTAATGATAATTACTTCTTTCCTTCTTCTTTGGAGATAGGGTGGGGGAGTCCAGCATAAAATATTTTCTGGTACAACATACCTCTCTAAAAGATGCCACTTGTGTATGTTCCGCTGATACATTCCTGCTTTTCTATTAGTGCTTTCTAAAGAAGTAAAAGCAGGAATATCATATTCTTGCTAACAGAAGCTACCATGTGGCTTTAGAAATGTCGTGGAAGGTGTATTGTCTCAATTTTTTTCTCATTGTTGTGTCTTCATTTCCCTGGAACATAGTTGATACTCAATAAATACTTGCTAAAATAGTGTTATTAAAAACTGCAATTACTTTTCCACCAACTTATAATTAGCTAGGGGTTAAGTAGGACATGTAGATTTGGGAATCTGTAAGGGAAGAGGTAGTGGTGGGGTAGATGAGGGGAGACACTGCAAAGTACTGTAACCTCAAGAGCCTAAGATTTATACTGGTAGAAAGAAAGAATAAGAGTCCTTGAAATGTTCAAAGATTTGTAAGTCATCAAGGTAGAATGGCCCTGAGTGCTGGGCAAGTATCCAACTACATTTTATTATCCTTTCACACTTCCATGTTCCTGATAAAAATACCACTCCTTTCTTCATACTCCTTAAACATCTAATACTTTCTCCCTGCTAAAGACTCTCAGCTTGCATTTTAATTTTATTTCATGAAGAAAACACAAATAACAACAGGACCTTGTATCCTCTTTCTGTTCTTATTCTTCTTCCCCTTCCCTTCCCTTCCCTTCCCTTCCTGAAAAATTCACTACTAAAATCTTTAGGCGAGACCAGGCAAAACAGGAATCTGCATGAGAGTTAGGAACATGGATGGCAGTGGTAAGGAAGGTGTCTATGGAGCAAGGTAGCCCAGCATAGCGCTTTGAAGCTCATGTAGGAAAAATAGACTCTAAACACCACACTTAAAAACTAATTGACATCTGTATTATATACTCTGCCTCCCTTCTTATTACTTGGATATATCAACCCTTCTCCTATTCCAAGGTAAACCCCTCTGCTTCTACTAGGTCCCATCCTTTCTTGACTAATCAATGACATCTGTTCATCTCTTCTTCAGCATGTTTATGCCCAATTATGGCTAAAATGACCTGAGGTAATAGGAATAGCTGGGAAGCATGACACCTGGTTTCTAGTCCTAGAACTATTTTTAACCCACTCTGTGACTCTGAGCAAGTACTCATGGTCTAGATTTTCTCATCTCTAAAATGACATTGTTGGAATAGATCGGTGGTTCTCAGCCTGGGGGTGTAGGGGCTCCTCACCAGCCCATGATGGCCTTCAAGGCATCTGTGCATCTCCTAATGTTGCCTGCAAAATTTTGAGGTCATTGCGCATGTGTACATTTTGTTTTCAAATGGGACGAAGTGAAAACTGAACTAGAGTAGATTTCCTTGAAATGTCTTTAAGTCCTGACTTCATATGAGTTTACGTTTTGAAGAGACGTCAAGAGACAGTGTGATGCTATTCTGTACAGCTAGAAGGCAGTCTCAGTTCTGCCATATCCTGAGTATGTCACTCCTTTTCTCTCACTTTGGTTTTTATGATCTATAAAATGAAGGTGTTGAATGAGATGGTCCAAAGTAGTTCTTTTTATTTTACATTCAGTTCAACAAAATCAGGCCAAAACAAACAAACACATATTGGTAGTAAGCTTGAATTCAGACTGATCTCTGCTATGTCTTCAGAAGCTGAAATCTTGAGCTGCTAATGTTCTAAGAGCACTTTGAGAGGGAAGAAAGAGAGGGTGGGAGCTGGGCAAAAGAGAGTAAGGAGGTTAGTTCCTGCATAAGACTGTAGCTGAAGGACTTAGTAACTTTCTAAATTTTAGGAGAGTGAACCTTAAGGGTGACTGGAAATGGAAAGGAAAAGCTTCATAGTTGCCCCAGAAGAGACTTGAGATCTACTCCTTAAATGTTTAACTTCCTAAATCCTAAGATAAATTATGAACAATATCTCTTTATAGCATTGGATTACTTTCAAAGGGTTAAATAGACGTGTAGAGTCTAATGCTCCCTTGTTAGTCTGTTTTTCTCTTTGGAATCTAGATAATATTTTGCTATTGAGCAAATGAATTTGTCACAGCACACATAATTCTGATTTGTTCTAATTCTGCCAGCTCTCTCCCCTTTATCCCATGCTGTTGTTAGGACTTGTTATTTCTCTCTTTACAAGTGTGTCCTGTTTGCTTCAAAAAGGAGATTCATGACTAGGCTCTCAGATCATACACAGCACTAACAGGAAGTTGTTGGTAAGCCTCTCCTTTCCCAAGTACAACGTGGGCCTGGGGGGCAACAGTGTGGAGAGTGGAAGGTCTATCTCAGTACCATTCTTTCATCCAGTGCCTACTGCATGCCAGACTCTATGATAAACACTTAATGTCAAATTAGACACACTCTGTTCTGCACTCTCAGAGTTATCACAAGAGCTGGGTGCCTTCACTCAGGGATTTCCACTGGAATCTGACCGTGCTGGTGTTTTACTCCTTTCTCCCTGGAAGTAGGTGGATGTAATCATGACAAGGAGAGAGTATTTAGCCAGTAGACAAGTTGTCTTCATTACTCTCATGGGGGAAAGGGACTGAATGGGGCATTTTTTCGGAGCCTGGCCCAAACTTGGTTGTGCCTCGAGGGCCCATTAGGCTGCAGGTCACAGCAGCTGGAGCCCAGGCGCCCAGAGCCAGTCACGCGTCTGTGCTGCCCGCTCCAGGATGCACAATAGAGTCATTGACTATTTATTTACTCGGTAGAACAAGGCTGCTGTTGACTTAATTACGGGAGCCTCCCAGCCACCCCCGGGATCTTTAAATGACTAAAGGGCTCTCCATTGCCACTAACTCATCTCTCCTTAACCTACGTTCTGAGTCCCCCTCCCGCACCCCCCTCCCCCACCAAGAATGCTCAGTAGGCATGTTGGAGGACCAGGGCGCAGAGAGCCCTGGGTGGTGACCAAGAGGGAAAGACTGGCGGTTTTGGCAGGACTGAATTTCTGTTTTTAAGAGCTAGTCTGAGCCAGGCGCTAGCCTCAGGCTGTGGAACATGGCCCTGCTGCGCCAGAGTCCGGCGAGGGCTTAACTCTACTAGGACTGCAGTGAAGGAGGCAGCAAAAGGGCAAATTGTGGTGTCCAAGTGGTCTGAGCCTCTCTACTTCCAGAGAAATAGCCTCTCTACTTCTGGGACTTCGGAATTAGATAGTGGAGAGCCACCAGGGATCGGGGCTGCTTGGGGACTGCAGAGCCGTGGAATCCCACCTGGCCCTTCTTTATACAGCCCCGTTTGAAACGGTCTCTGAGCCCAGTGTGCCTGGCCTGTTCCCGCTCAGCCTCACTTAAATCTCCTCGCGAATCGCAGCTCGCCAACTTCCTCTGGGGGGAAACTGCTAAGACTCAGCTCCAGTTAATATTGCAGGGCTGAGGATAAAATAGCAACGGTATTGAATAGATGTTGACTTTTCCGACCCAGAGGAGCGGAACTCAGGGATTGTTTGCAGAAGCTAATCGTTTCCACCGAGAAGCGGGGAAAGCCTGGTGCGCTCACTGCCGCCAGCCCCTCCCTGGAAGCCAAGCTGTGGGAAGACTCTGGGACTCAGGTGGTCCTCCCAATCTCTGGCCTTCAAAATAAAGCGCTCTCCCCCCTCCTCCCAGAACTTGAACAGGTGGCCGCCAAACCAGGGCTACTCCCCAGACCCCTCTTTCCAACCTTGGAGTCTGCGGCTTCAGGTTCGGTGCCCACTAGATCTCGAATCCAACTTCTTTTTAAAATTTGCTTAGGTTGAGAGTTCAGTACTTGGGCAGGAGTAAGAAAGGGTCTACTATTTAAGGCGCCAGACTTACACAGAGACAGCCCTCACCGACCTCCTGACACTCAGGAAAAGTCCGTTTCCAAGCATTGGTTCTCAGCAGCACTACCAGGGAGCAGGGCACTGTGACTCCCGGCGTCTGAGGGAATACCGACAGCAGCACTACCAGAGCGCATTTGTTGTGTGCGCTGGAGGTCGGGGTGGGAGGGTGAGCAGATCAAGATCTTCCCTGCAAACCCCAAAGGGAAATGGCCATAATTGGACTAGAGGTACACTTTGGAGACTAACAGCTGCCCTCCAAGCCCTGGCAGTGGAGAAGTTTCGTTGTTATGGTTTCGGAGAGGTATAAAAGCCATCACCGAGAACCAAATGTGTTTGGGCTTCTTATATGTGTTGTCACCACTCAAGGCCAGGCAAATTCCTCGGCGCTTTGCATTACTCACTCCCTGACAGGGCATCTCGGCCTTAGTCTCCCCATCCCAGGGGGGCGGTGTGCGCTAAGGGAGGGAAGTTCAGCCTGAGGCTTCGTAACATCCAAGTCTGGGGACACCAGGAATTCTCTTGCTCTAGCTCCGGTGGTCCAGGGGTGGGAGGTGCCCCCGAGTGGCCGCGGCGGCCAGGAGCGTGCCGGCGCCGCGGAGAAAGGAGCACGGCTCCTTTAAAGCAAGGGGCGAGGAACCCCGCCAGGAGGCGTGTCTGTCTCCGCCGCCGCCGCCGCCGCCGCTGCTCCTCGGTCACCGTCTTCGCCGCTGCCGTCACTCGCGCTCGGCGCAGGCGGCTGCGCTGCTAGGTCTGGGAACCGGAGACTTTCCGCCCGACCTCCTCCGGCTGCTCCTCCCCGAGGACCACCCCACCCCCTCCCCGCCCACCTCACCCCCAGCGCCAGGTAAGGACTCCCTGGCGGTGGGCTGCACTCCGGGCTCCTTCCTGAGGTGTTTGTTTTCACGGGGACGGGAGGGACTGCGGGTGGGCGAGGGGCATTTTCCGTCCGAAGAGAAGGAAGAAGGCGAAGCAGCGCTGCGGACCTCAGTGCGCTCGGGGCACCCGCTGGACTGATTGCCTGCGAGTGTCTTTGTCGGGCTCGTCTCAGCCAATTCCCGTCAAGCATGCAAGTGGCTCTGTTGGCTGCAGTCGCCTGTGTTCTCCACATAAAATGATTTAATAAGTGGACGTGTCAGGAAGTGGC
Source organism: Ateles fusciceps (assembly GCA_036589455.1). Classification (NCBI taxonomy): domain Eukaryota; kingdom Metazoa; phylum Chordata; class Mammalia; order Primates; family Atelidae; genus Ateles; species Ateles fusciceps. The sequence continues at coordinate 30,451,193 of JAZHEH010000065.1, read as the reverse complement.
CTCAGCTACGGGGACTCACGCGAGGCGAAGAGAAGGAGACAGATGGCAAGAAGCTGTGTGTCTGCCTGCGGGTCTGACGAACTCCCCATCCCTGCTTCTGTCCACCCATCCTTCCATTAACCCTACTCCTTAGTTCTGCGCTGAAGAAGTACATTTGTTTTAACCGGTACTCGTATTAAGAGCTTCGGAAAAAACTTGGAGGGCGTCCCATTAGGGTAAAGAGGGGGCAGTGTTACCAGGGTGAATCATAAACCTCAAGAACTTTTAACGAACCACATCCTCTGATATTTTTACCTTTAAGGAGATAGAGTTTCTTTACCAAACAACACGACCAAGCTGAGGCTCCTTAGAGAATGATTTCCCATTTAGGCAATGGGGAATATTAGAAAACTTGCTACTACTAGCCTTTTGGTAATGCACTGATTATCTTCATCTCCATACCGTAAGTATTCTGTCATCAGAAATTATCTTATGGATTGATGATTATTTTCACCTCACAAGAGATGATTGGTTCATTTGAGTCTTAATTAGTCAGTTTAGTTGCTGGGAGAAATGCAATTGTATTTCAATCTTGATTTGTCTTAGTTCATTACTTTATAACTTTATAGAGCCTATTCCTGTTACCACCAAGGCCACCTGTCAACTTACAGTGGCCTTAAAAACTTTTGAGTCAAACAACCAACAAAAAATTGAAATGCACAGGGGGAAGGTGATAGAGAAATGTGCAATATTTGGAAGTTTTACCTGTTTGCTATGTCCTATTTAAATCCATTGAAGATCACATCACACAGGCTGAAATTACAAAAAAAACAAAACAAAAAAAAAACCTTACGGGATACGTAAATCTATTTCACTTCAGTTTCTTAATTAAGCTACACTTCTTTTTAGTATCTAAAAATGAAATTAAAACTCTAAATGTCATTAATCATCAATGCAGCAGAATGTTGGTGGACCAGCTGATAATGTGTTCAGAATCATAAGGGGTAGCATAGCATACATAGTTAAGAAGAGTCAGTTGTAAGTATGCAACAGTGTGATTTCAACTCAAACCTGACTCAGTCCTGACTTTATTCTCTGAGACATTTAATGCCATGTATAAAGAGTCTGTTTATTTTAGCTAAGTTGCAATGCAACAGGCCACTTGCATGGAATAATAGGTCAGGTGTTACTATAAGATGAGGTCTCTCAAATGTCACATAACAGCAGGACTTCCATGACAAGCCAAGTGGAACCCTTAGTAAGAATTCCATGTGAAAGCATTAAATATAGCTACGGCATGGAAGAACCTTTGAAACACCTTTGAAATTCAGGTTGTTCTGGGATATATATTTGCTGTTTCCAGCAAAAGGTATAGGCATTGTCTTTTTAAATGTTGTACTATAAAGATTATTACACATTTCCTCATACCCCAGCAGGTGGCAGCTAACTAGAATAAGATTCATTTTCACTGGGAGAATAGGAAACTAAAATTGCTTCTCAAGTAATAGTGCCGAAGAATAAGAGGTCATTAGTGTCAGCAAATATAAAAATATAGTGAAAGATGAAGCTAGTGGTTTTTGTTGTTATTGTTGTTGGAAGAAGCTTTGCATTAACATGATATATATTTTCTTCTTTGTCAGTTTATCATAGGTTTGATATTTATGTCAGCCTTCTATTGGTTTATTTTTTTGAGGTTTACTTCTAAACACAGCTTCTCTTATGTGTACATGCATGTGTGTGTTTGCAGTTTGTTATCTCTGCTTTGACCTTGGAACCTACAGAGCTTTGGCTCCTAGAAATAAAGAGTGCCATATGGTTAAAATGAGAAAAAAAATGAGACCATAGAATAAAATATATAAGTATTACTATTACTAAGTGTATATAATTGCCTGACACCCAATAACCATCATTTTCTTTTTTCTTTAAGAGAGGAGCAAATTACAGAACTGATACAATTTTTAAAAGAGTTAAATTTGGTCAGTGAAATGCTGTATAAGGACTTTATTAATCCTTCATATAACCTCAGAACTGTGATGTGTGGTATCAGTATTGGGGAGAAACTTGTAATAACTTCAAAATTGCCACACATTAAAGCATCAGCTGTGCCACCAAATTATTTTATTGTCGTATAGAGGAGATAAATTTAGCAAATTTTTTTTCCTAGGAAGTGAGTGAGTTTAATGAAAAAGAACAAGAATTAATCTAATTACCCCTGTAACAGGTGGAAATCTGGACGTGGAGAATTGAAAGTGATAACTAATAGTACATTAAAAAAAATGTCTTTAGCCACTGAATAGTGACAGCATGTTATTCGGCATTCTGAATTGTGGCCTTTCTGGCAATTTTTTTTGTACCAACAAACAAGTAGTTTAGTGTTCGTGAGCAAACTCACAATTAATGTAAAATTTTTAAAAAATAGTATGCCCTATTACAAAAAAAAAAAAAAAAAAAAAGGATGACAGTATATCTCGGATATATCAAGCAATCCCAGTTAGTTGCACTGAAAAATACACATAACACAGTTGATAAAATAGTCCTCTTGATAGCGTGAACAATGCAATAATTCCAATTCCTTTACTCTGTGTTGTAAAAATGTGCACATTGTCACTCAAATATCATATTACTCATTCATTGTACTTTCAATGTACTGCTCCAGAATAAACCAATGCCTGGAGCGCTGTCCGTGGTCCTGAAGAAAGGTCATCTCCAGTCCTGCAGAAGTTCAGTTGGACAGGTGGAACTGCTGCCTACTGTGTTAAAGTCTTTCAACTGAGTTGATGGATGTAAATGAATCTAATTTAGCATATGTGCAAAACTGATTCTTTGGGTATCAATTAATAGTAGAAAAAATTCCAGTCTTTTAACTGTTTTATTAAGAACTTCATGAATACAGAAGTTTGATTTTTCACTTTTCCAACTAGACATCCAAATAACTCCCCCAAAATAAATACTTTAGAATGCTAGTTTCAAGTAGAAAAGTTGCAACCATAATGTAAAATGTTATTATATTAACAGAATACATGAACAAGGAGATATGGTACATTTTGTTTTCTCAGGTTCCAATAAATGCCAGTTACACTGAGAAATTTCAGTATTTTGATTAGTCACAATAAAACATGCTATTTTCAGGCAGTAGATATCAGTTATATTGGCAGATAAAAATGTGAAGAATTATTTTTTCCCCCTGACAGTCATTATTATCTCTGCTAGGATCAAAAAGAAAATGAACAAACAGAATGGAATAAATGAGACAGCAAATACAAGACAGAACATGTTGGGCTGTACCTGTTTTATAAGAGATATTTTAAACATGGACTGAAGGAGGCGCTAGATACCCTTGGTTTTAGCACTAGGTATTCCTTTTAAGGTGCTCAGACACTCGAATTTTTTGATTGAATTGCCTGCTAGACTGCAGAACTAGCCATTCATGATACTTATTTTTGACACTGCAGTTATTGCCTCCATCTTAAAAAAAAAATCAATGCCACTTAATGCCTTTGCAAAATGTAGATTTCTTTTGAAATCAACACTTTACAATATCTTAAGAAAATTTAAATTTAAAAAATCACTGTAATGAAATGAAAACATTGTAGTGTTTTTCTTGCTGTTTGGGGGGGAAAATTACAAGGCAAATATTCATATCACTCATATTACTCCATATTTAAAAATTAGATAGCCTTCAAATAGAATATATTTTTTTTTTGTAAGATTTAACCTATGCCCTGTTGGTTGGTTATGAAAAGGACATTAATTATAAGACATAGGTCCAACAGTCTACCTTTTGTGATGTTTAATCATTTAAAAATGTTGACAATGATATTTTTATTATACTTGTTAGTTTCACTTAATGTAAAATATTAGCATTGTATATTTTTAATCAGTAGACCGTGCATTATCTATTTTAATAATAAAAATGTATTTTTATGTTGAAAGAAATCCCTGTACTTTGTTTCTTGCTAATAAACTCCTGCCAATGAAAGCCAAGAGAGTCACTACCTGGTGACTCTAAATATTTCCACCAGAGAACTAGCAAAGGATAAAACAGTTTTAGAGGAGGTTATAACGCTCTATGTCGCTCAAGCTATGATCCCATATTCTGCCTCTTTAGAAAAAAGAATGTTCAAGAAACCAAAATGTGAAGAAATTTAGGCATAAATTATTGAAGGCTTTAGAGTTTGCTGCACGAATTTAGACATCATTGTTTTTATATATGCACAATTGTTTTCTTTGAGCCTAAAAAATGGGTGGAAAATGTAATTTCTCCATTTTAATTTGACATTTCCCCTATAAAAGTTCACTGAAGAAATTTCTCCTACTTCTGGGTAACAATCAAGGAATACCCCAGTCAAGTTTTTAAAGAGTGAGTTTACCTCTCCAATTGCATTCCAAATAGAAAAGTATAAATAAGACTCAACCTAACCACAAGTTAGATTTGCAGTAAATTCCTCTATCTTAGATCACTTTCTTTTTCACAGTTCCCAAACTGACTCTGATTTAGCTAGTAATTTACTGAAATTCATCAATTGATTGTAAGAAGTCTGCTTACATACACCACTCGTTCTATCAGCAAAGACTCATTGAAAATAAAAGCAATGTTCTCCACATAAATAAATTCGACTTCTTTCTTGCAACTCAAGGCGGGCTGTCAGATCGGTTGCATAATAGATATTGGGGAGCTCACTGGCCGGGAGCCTTAAGAGGAGAGCAGCTATCTCAATCTTTCTCACTTAGTCTTGGCTTCACGTCAGAAGCTGTGCAGCAGTGCAGTAGAATAGGGCCTGGCAAAACCCTTGCAAGCAAAGCGCCTTTTGTGCTGGGACTGTGGCACGCTATAGACATCTTGTCCGTTACCAAGGCTGGATTTCCTATTGATTTTTCCTCCTCCTCTGCTTCCTCAGGCTCGCGCGGCCGGACATTGTGGGTGTGCGTGCTGGATTTCTCCCGGATGCTCTCCGACTAACATGGATGTCCCCACCATTCCTTGCAGTGGAAGGTTGCTCCTTGGCGCAGTGAGTGAAGAACATGCAGCGATTGCTAATGGGTTTGGGAAGCGGAGACTCCTTCCTCTCTCTGTGACCATGCCGTGATCGTGTCTGCGGTCACCACTCGACGCATCCTCATTTCTGCCCGAACCCGGGAGCTGAACGCTAGATCAGGGAAGTGAGTGCCGCGCGTGTGGGCACAGAAACACCATGAAGATTATTTTCCCGATTCTAAGTAATCCAGTCTTCAGGCGCACCGTTAAACTCCTGCTCTGTTTACTGTGGATTGGATATTCTCAAGGAACCACACATGTATTAAGATTCGGTAAGATTGCCTATCCCTCTCGGTTGCCTGGTATCCGCTCCCAGGCAGCCGGATGTAAACAAGCGGGTTCGCTCTGCCTGGCTGCGGGCTCTGTGGATTCCGATCTGCTCACTGCCCTGTAGTCTCCTGGGGCTTTTAAAGAACTCCTTGTGCTTTCATTTATTCTATTCTTTATTTTTATTTTTAGCCGCGGGAGGGTAAAGGGAGTGCCAGTATGTGGTAGTGGTCTCTGCATTACCTCCCCACGGTAGCTTGCCGCGGAGACGGGATGACGCTGAAGGCACTGTCGGCCGCCACTCCCGCCTGTCTCCCCCGGAGCCCGACAAGCCTGGAGGGGTGCGCGGTCAGCGCGAAAGTGCGCGCAGGGGCTGCACGCCTCTCAGCTTGCGGGGCGGGTGAGTTAATACCCGGTAGGTAACTGTTTGGCGAGTTGCGCTCGTCCGCTTCCGCCAGGGACCAGGGTAGTTCTCACGTACAAATGAAAGGTCCTAACCCGTTTGATTTCTTTTGCCAGAAGGCTTTTCGACTGTTTTCACCGCTTTTCCAATCCCTTGCTGCTCTTACTGGGATGCAGAGCTTTTAAAAAATGTTGTAAGATTTGAGGTTCTACTTAACACAGGGAGGTTGGTACTTAGTTGGATCGAAATAGCGTCAAAATTAGAACGGCTTTTTGTTTGTTTTTGTTTTTAACTTGCTGATTTCCCCCTCTCACAGCTTTCTGGGCGTTATGGACTAATTAATGATGAAGGATAGTATCTCGGGCGGTGGGGAAGAGTAGTTGTTTGGGGAGGGGTGACTAAATCTGTATCTTTATTTCACTCTGGAAAGAGTAAAGACGGTAAGTAGTTACATTTTTTTATAGGAATGTATTGCTTTTCTAAGAATCAGGGCTTCTTTGGAGCTTGAAGGAAAATCTAAACGTGAGACTCCAGTGGAAACCCTGGTCAGAGGGTCAGAGTGATGGTTTGGAGAAAATGAAGTGTGGGCGATGCTCAGCTACTCTGAATGGCCAAAGGAGTTTTAGTAGGAGCAGAGCTAGTCAGGGAAAGTTCCCTAAAGTAGATAAGAGGAAGAAAGGAGAAAGCCAACAGGATGAACGCTCCATTGTAGGCACTTCCTCTGATAGTTCAAGTGGATTCAGACCAAAGAGTGCAGGAAACCATGTAATCCTGAGCATGTGTCTTTGAGATAAAAGCAGACGCATGAAGTCACTGGGTCAAATTTAAACTGAAGAGTAATTGCCTGCATTTTCTATCATGCCAACAGCATCTCCTGTCTTTCCATTTTTCCATGTTTTTTTTTTCTCTTCCCCCAATGATAAAATTCACCATCTCTCGTAGGCTTTGTAGAACCAAGGTAGGGATGCTTTCACATACATTAAAAAAAGGGAACCTCACCTGACCACACAAACACATAGATGCCCACAGTCAAAAAGGCTGGTGGTGACAAAAAAGACACTGGGTTATGGCTGGCTTCCTACTGTAGTAGTTTTCCTGCTTTTTTTCATGCCTTGAGGTGGTACTTAAGCACGTTGCTCTTAGCAACAAGCATCCACAGGAAATGATTGTTTCTGTGGACAGGATTAAACAGGTCCCTATATCATTGGAAATGTGTGTGCACGAACACATGTATTTGTGTGCATTTGTGTTTGTGTGTGTGTGTTTTCAGCAGTTAGGTTTCAAATATGGTAAGTGCTACAGTATGGTAGTTTGCCCAATATTTCGAGTATTTCATCCTAGTTTTGTGGAATCCTGAGGAATTCTGATGTGTGTTTGTGAATGAGTGTGCATTACTAAGTGTGTTTGCCGACTAGATGAAAAAGAAGACTTGGAGCCAGAAAACTGCCACCAATACTCTAAGGATTTAATTATTGCTGCTCTGATCTTGCAGCACAATATTTGCCGAATCATTAGATTGTTACATTCGCTGATTATTTCATATCTTCATATTATAAATCTTGGCGACTGTAGCAGAGTGCGTAGCAGCTTTCCAAAAGAGCTCTCTCTCTCCCTCTCTCTCACACACACACATATACACACATACACACACGCAAACACGCTTTCTTAGACCAATGCTTACTAGGAATATCTTTAAGAAATGGGATAGTAGGCAAAGATCTCCACACTAGTCCCTTGATACCCTAAACTAACAGTCCAGCTTCTAGATAACCTGCTGTTTTCTACATTAACTTCAAACATCTTCCACGTGGAGATGCATTTCCTCTAATTTCTGACCTGAGTTGTGGGGAAGAGGACTGTGTATTGTACATTGTTACTGGAACATTTCCCTGTTGGGGCTATTTTGATGCAATGGTGGGAGTTTTATTTTCTTCTGGGTAAACATGCTCTGAGTGGATTGGATGGTTGGTTGAGCACGTATAAGCCACTCTTGAGAATGGTTATTTTCAACTTTGGCTCAAAAGTCGAGCCAGTGCCTCATCCCTGGCCCTGTGCCTTGGAAGGGAAGAGTTTGGAGTTGCACATGGAGCAGCTGCCCCGGGTGCTGGAGAGACCCGCCGCCTCTGCTAGGGAGGAAGCATCCAGGGCCCCTTCCATCCCCAGTCCTGGCGTGTAGGGCGCCGGCAGCCGCCAGGCGCCTCCGTTGCAGCACCATGGCAACGGAGGAGCCCGCCCAGGCGGCCACCCCAGCCCCCCTTCCCCGCCGGTGGAGGCTCTGTGTTATCCTTCCTCTTGCTCCCACTAGGACTGTGATTCGACCCGGCGTCCTCCTGTCACCTTCTTCAAGGCAAGGGGCAGCCCCCGCTTAGAGTGCTGAGCCTTTGCCTTGTCCCTAGCCTCCCCCCAACACCACTTGAGTGTGCACCACCCTCTTCCCCCGCGCTTCCCTCTCCCTCTTTGTATGACAGACACACACACACTCTCTCTCGCACACATACACAAACTCTCTCTCTCCTCACACACACATACACTCTCACGCACACGCGCGCGCCCGTGAAGGCACGTACGCCCTCCTGAAGCAAACCTCAAACTTTGACACCGTGAGATCGCTTTAGTACCCAAGAAAACTTTGCAGTTACACCCAGGAGCGCCTGTGTCCTGTTTCTCCCTTAACTCCAGGCCCAGCGAACTCCGCTCCACTGCACTCGCCGGCCTGCTCCTCTGCAGCCAGCTCAGAGGAGAAAAGGTATACCTTATCTCTGAGAAAAGGTATCCAGAGAACCGACCCTAGGGTGCTGCTCCGAGGCTCTATAGCAGTGACCTGAGGGTCAACCAAGGGTCACCTCCAGGCAGGCGGGCGAGCCCCATGCAGTGAGTCTTGGCTGTTACCCCGCCTTTGATCCTGTGCCGGGTCAACTTGGGTTTTCTTGGGTGCCCACCCTGAGGGCAAGGTGCATTTTAGAGAGTCAGTTCTCCTGCCCCAGGTCGAGCGAGAAGTTCCCAGCCTATGTAAATGAGGCATCTTTGTTTCTCCGCAGCTGCGTCCCAGCCTAGCCCGCCTACGGATAGGGTGAAGGCGGGACTCTTCCCGTCCGCGGGGGTGTGACCCGCAACTCAGCAGTCTCCCAGCCGAACGGCGGAGGTACTTGAACCTTTCTTTTGTTACTTTAGCCGGTGCTTCTCTTCTGGGCATGCGCTGACCCCTGCCCCCAAGGAAGTGCGAGGAAGCTCAGAAGCCAGCACTGGCTGTGTACTGGGCTGGCCTCTGGCTCACCGTTCGGGAGTTCTCCCGTGTTTAAGCATCTTCTTTAAGAAATCACTCCCCAAGCGATCACTTGCTTCCGGTCTTCGAGGTCAGGTTGTCATTCAAAGTCTTTATCTAAACTGGGATTTAGAACGCCAGGAGCAAAGACGTCCACCCAAACTGAGACTCCTGGACAGCATCTCCAAGGTTTCCTTTCCGAATTGCTGAGCATGTGGTAGGCCGGGTCTTCCCTTTTGATGTTTCGACCTAACTTTTCTCTTAAACAAGCCGGTTGAACTGCTCTCTTAAAGGTTTCCCAGCAGAAGTCTTCCCCTCCCAGACGCGCTGGGGTCTCTTTGGCATTGCACACTGACCACCTGTTTGTGGGACAGCAGTCACCTCCTTGCGCACATGCAGAAGGTGAACACAGCCAGTTTAAGGGACCGCCCATACGTTGTGGGATAAAATCTACAACGTGAGAGAGAGAGAGCAGAAAGGGTTCCTATGGAAATCCTGCTATTTTGCTGGGCGTCTCATTTGCTCAGAGATACAGTAATTAGTAGCAGATGTACTGCAACATCGCAAAGTGAGAGTGAATTGACTGAGCTTAGAAGCCACCACTCTACAAATTCTTTGAAAGAGGTATTTCTTCCTTTGAGAGGTGAGGTGGGCGGGAGGGAGGAGTGGCCTTACATCTGGAAGCAGGAAAACTGACTCTTGGGAGGCGGGGATGGGGGAGTAATAGCGGCTACTATCTGCAACAGATAAAGCCCAAGCACCTGCTTAGCTGAGCTCTGTAATGCAAGAGAGAAATCTTTCCAAGAATCGCCGACACAACGGCCACACTTTTAAAAAAATCAATTTTTCCCATAAGTTCTCACTTACTCTTGAAGTTTCAAAGAATAACTTGATGTGATCCATCAACAGAGGCACAATCATTTCAGAAAATGACTTTGAAAAATGATCTTTTTGTCTTCTAGAAATTACACTCTTTCTCTATCCAGACACAAGAAACTCAACACATTTTCAGGCTTTGTGAGGTTGCCTTTCAGAAGTGAACAGTGTTTATATGTCAGTAGACATTTCTTCAGACAAGTTTTGCTTTTTGGTTTCATGCAAGTGATCATTACGGTGTGTTCATTCTCTGAATTCTCAAATGACACTGTTTCAACATTTACTCAGCACAGGAAAGTTAATGTAAATTCCTCTCACACGAAGTAGGAAAATACCATAGATCAAACAATGGTGTATCATTGATTATCAGAGCCTTTTCAAGTTTGCTCACCATTACATAAGGTGTTGTCTATGTTAACAATGATATAATCTTTCATGACATTTAGTTATCATAATTTCTGATAAAGAAAATGCTTTGCTCTTTTGTGGTAGAAATTTAACGTTCAAGTGAGAGAAATTACTTCACCTTGTCCTTCAGTTCTTAAGATTTGACTTTGTTATGGTAACTCCAATTACATTTATTGCCTGGAAATTGTCAATGCCCATTTTTGCACATCAGAGTAGAAAGTAGTTTACTGTCTTTAAAATGTAACATACTGAAATTATTAATCTACTGTATGCATAATACTTAGGACTTGCAGGAGATCCTTGATTTTCCTCAGTAGGATGGTATGATATATTGAAATTTAAGTGTTGATTGTTTTTCATTTGGGTAGTGAAGCTTTATCTTCAGAGGGCTTTCAATTTGTAGTCCAGTTATCAAAGTATTAGAAGTGCTTCAGATGAATCTTATACCCTAAATCTTAGCATGAAAAGTAAGGTCAGAAACCCCAGAAAAGGAAAGAAGTAGGTGCACATCATCATTATTGACTAGTCTAGATTAAACACTGAAGAGGAAGATTTCAATCTGATAACGTCATAGGGCTTCCTGTTTTTCTTTGCTGCTTCTGCTGACAATTTTGTAAGGTAATTAAATTGGCTGATTGAAGTCACAGTGGTCATGGGGTGATAAAGACCATTTGGATTTAATGGAATTTAAAACAACAGAGCACTGAACACAACTCTTACTGAACAAGAATTTTAATGGCCCATTCAGCGTGCTGACTAAATAGAACGTCCTTAACAAGTTTAATTGAAAGGGCAAGGCAGATTAGCACTATATAGTCTTTATGGTTGAAGATTGGGGAATTAAAATTATCCTTTTAAAAGACTCATTAATGCATTATCAAGATTTAATGTAGGTTAAATAAGCTTTCTTTAAACCTTTATCATATACTGTGAACCTCGGTTTAGGACCAAGTTTCAATAGTAAAATATTTTTAAGAGCTGATTTAATAAATGGAATTATAGATCTTTCTCATTTGAAAAACAAAAGGTATTTAAAATTATTTGAGCATATACAGTGTGTTGAAGGGTAAGATTTATGACGAATTCTCTATGTTCTGTAACTGAAAGAAAATTTGACTGTTCTTTTAAAATTTGATTATTGATTTTTTTCTTATTAAGAAAGCTTGTCTGTAGTAGAGAAACCACAGAGACAATAAAGGAATGTTCTGTTTCTGCAGTTTCAATAGAGTAATAGATATTTTATCTATTTTAGGTTGTTTTTAAAATCCTGACCTTTTTTCTTATTCCAACTTTTATATTCAGATTATTATACTTCAGTGCATTCAAGTTCCTTCTACCCCTGAAAAAAGGGTAGATCATTGCTTAGCATCAGGAACATTGAATTACAATCAGTCTCAAGGTGAAAGTCAAGCCTCGGTCGCCTATGAGATTATTCACTGCACATGTTTCTTGCCATGTGGCATTGCCTACTCAGAGTTGTCAATTCCTTTGAGATTTCTAGAAATATGTGAAACTAAATTTTTGTATAAAAATCTCACAAATTTTAATTGTATGCAATTTTGAAAAAAGTTTTTAAACTTCAGATTTGTAAAAACCAAAAGCATATAGCAGGTGAGGGGAGATGTCATTCCATTTTTACCCTCTGGCCCACTCACATCCCACAGTTCCTCTAAGGCACACCTGCTTCCTTCACATTTCATTGATCAGCAAATAAGTAAGACTTATTTGTCTCTCACCTTTGTATTTTCAAGTGACAGTTACCTAATCTGATAAAACTAATTGTGATAAGGTGAGTAAGGAAGTTAGAAAAGATTCTAAACACTTATATGCAGGATTTTTTTTTTTAATTTTTAATTTTACTTTTACATTTGGGCTTTGAGAATCCTCTCCAAAGATAGCAGCATTCAAATATGGTATTTGGTCCTTAGGTTTCTGCCTCTACATTAATTTAAACCCTTTATTTTCTTAACTAAAAACTGAATATTCTTTTCTGGATTTAGTAGAAAGTTAGATCACTAGACAGCAGGGCCATTTGTGAAGATCTGAAAGGGTTTGGGAAGGTTGTATCTTTTAGTTATTTTTTCTACTGATACATATAATTTCATCAGTCTTTATTTTCGGTTAAGCATTTGCCCTGTTTCTTGGCCTTATTTTAAGACAAGTATATTCTGGAAGAGAGAACACATAGTTCCAAGACTGCAGAGTTAGGATGAGTTTATTAGGATCAATCGATACTGTCTGTGACAGAGATGCTCAGATACAAAAGAAAATACTGGGTGCCTAAGGGAGTGCTGAGTGATTAGCACTGGTGTGGAAGGGAGACTGGGAAAAGAGAGAAGTTAAACGACATTTGATATGCAGTCTTTTTAAAATTTACTGCCAGACATCTCAATGCTTTGTAAATTGATCTTTTTGCTTGTATTAATCCACATTTTTTAGCATAAGTGATTATTTTAAATAAGATATAAATTACATTCGTACATTGACATATTTTCTCCCAATCAAAATGATCTTTAATGCTTCTTAACCTCCTTTTCAATCAATTAGCTACTTTTCTATTAGTGAACTAAAGCAAGAATTTGGAAGATGTTGCCTCTAGCTCTCATTTCTGTCTTCAGCTCAGTCTTAGTCTAAGTCCTTGACCTAGCACAGTAAGAATATCGCTCAGCTAACATGATTAAATAAATAAAACAAATATTAAAGAAATGTTCTGCTTCTGAAATTTCAGTATATTCATAGCTATTTGATCTATTTTATGTTGTTATTTTAATCCTTCCTTACTTACTGAAGCTTCCTACATTCAGTTTTATCATAAGTTTTAGTGTATTCAGGTCCCTTTTTCCCCAGAAGAAATGAAATCGGAACTTTCTCAAGATGAATGAAAACTATAGAATCCTAGATTACTTGATCCAAAGGGGAAATCAGAGATCACCATGTGTAGAGTTCTAAGTTTAGAGGTGAATTGCCAACGGCAGTTAAATAGCTTGTTCTAAATTGCAATTAATGTCAGATTTTATACCAAAACATGATAACCCTGGCTGCCAATCTAGTGATTTTTTTTTTCACCAAAGTTTGCTGCTTTTTTCAGTATAGCCTCTGACTCTCTGTGCTTTGAATCGATTTTAGAAAGAATTCTGGTAGCTCTTCTAGAAATGTGTTTGTTTCCTTTACCTTTTCTTTCCTAGTACATTATCTCATAGGTTATTGATATTTTCTCTTTTCTTTTCGTTATTCTGTAGCTCTATCAGCCTCTCACATATCTGCTTACTTGTTCCTTTTCTCAGTGTCAAAGCTTTTGCTGCATCGATTCATTCAACAGTATTAAAGTGAGCACATATTATGTGGCAGGCATTTGGAAAACAAAATTATAAGACCTAGCTTTTGACATTAAGGAGTGTGTAATCCAATTAAAGAGAAAAGATATGTACATATTAAAGTACCAATTGTATGGTACAGAAAATATATACAATAGTTGTTTAAAGGAGATTATTATGGGCTTATGTTTTTCTAGAAGAGAGGATTCTGGTTAGGGCCTGAAAACATTGTGTGATAGAAAGTAGGGGTAAATGTATCATTGGTGGAAGACTCAGCACAAGAAAAGGAATTTAGGCATAAATTAAGAAAATAATTGTTGGGACAGATAATGGGCTAGCCCTCTGGGGGCATAGGTAAGGCCTTGATTTTTCAGAGCTTTAATATTTAGGTTACAGGGTTTAGACTCCTGTGTCTAGCCACTGGAAAGCAATTGAAAATAGAGGATGGGCTTGATTGACTTGGTCTGCAATAATCAGTCAAATGATTTTGCAGTCTGTTGCTTGCATTTTATTAAGAATAAGTGGATCTTCATTCTTTTACTGAATGAAAGCAAAAGAGATATCTTTGTCCTTGATCATTAAAACCTTTAAGAAGTTCTTGAGTTTGCATCAAATATTATATTAGTCAAAGTTCTCCAGAGAAATAGAAAACACACACACACCACAGGGTGGGGAGGGAGAGAGAGAGAGAGAGAGGAGGGTGTGGATATTTATTATAAGTAATTGGCTTACACGATTATGGTATTATGGATGCTAACAAGTCCTAAGATCTGCAGTTGGCAAGCTAGACACTCAGTGGTATAATTCTAGCCTGAAGACCAGCAGACTTGCGGTACAGGAAGATTCAGTGTTTCATTTTGAATCCAAAGGCAAGAAGAAAAAAAGAAAAACAAAGCCCAGGCTTGAAAGCAGTGAGGCAGGAGGAATTTCCTTTTTTCCTTAGGAGAGTCAGCCTTTTCACTCTATTCAGGCATTCAACTGATTGCATGAAACCCACCCACGTTACAGAGGGAGAGCAATCTACTTTGCTCCATCTGTTGGTTTACTGATTCAGGTGCTCATTTCATGCCAGAACACTCTCACAGACACACCCAAATTGTTTGATCAAATGGCTGGGCACCCATGGCCTAATCAAGTTGACATATAAAATTAAACATCGCATAGGTAATCCCTAAGCAAAATTCTGAAAGGAAATAAAGGACTGTCTTCTTAACACATGGCCAGATAAAATGATTAAGCAAGGAAAAGTTACCAATTAATCTCAAGGAAAATGGATTGGAGAACAATTTACAAGTACTGTATAGTTCTTTGAGGGATACAGTAAATTGTTCCTAAAGAATTCTCAATGTTTTATGTTTAGTTCCAAGACATCTCTATTACCTGAAACATTGTGTGTGTGTATGTGTTTGTGTGTGTGTGTGTAGTTAATAAGTATGGATATCATTACATTCATTTCAGCCTAACAGTGTTGTAGTCAGTGATGGACTACATATGCAACAGTGGTCCCATAAGATTACAATGCCATATTTTTGCTGTGTATTTCCTGTTTAGAAATGTTTAGATACACAAATACTTACCATTGTGTTCTGATTGCCTACCATAGTCAGTAAAGTAACATGCTATACAGGTTTGCAGCCTAGGAGCAATTGACTATAACATATAGCCTAGGTATATAGTAGGCTTTACCATTTAGGTTTGGGTAAGTACACTCCATGATGTTCACACAATGATGAAATCACCTAACAATGCATTTCTAAGAATGTATTCCTGTTGTTAAGCAACTCATCACTGTATATACATTATATATGTGAGTGTATAGATATATAACAATTATTTTAAATCAGAATTTAAAATAAATTGAATTAAAATTTAAAACAATTGGCCAGGCTCAGTGGCTCATGCCTTTACTCCCAGCACTTTGGGAGGCTGAGGCGGGCAGATCATGAGGTCAAGAGATTGAGACCATCCTGGCCAACATGGTGAAACCCCATCTCTACTAAAATACAAAAATTAGCTGGGCGTAGTGGTGAACACCTGCAGTCCCAGCTACTCAGGAGGCTGAGGCAGGAGAATTGCTTGAACCTGGGAGGCAGAGGTTGCAGTGAGCCGAGATTGCACCACTGCACTCCAGCCTGGCACCTGGCGACAGGGCAAGACTATCTCAAAAAAAAAAAAAAAAAAAAAAAAAATTAAAACAATTTTAGTAGAATGGGTTTATTTTAAGTAATATTTTCTAATTCTTCACAAACTCAGGACCTTAGACCCTGAATTTAGTTGTTTGAGTCGTGAATTTTACTCTTGATTTTGTCATCTAATACTCATAAATTAGGAAAAATAAGTAAATCTTACTGGCCCTTGACTTTTCTTTCTGAAGAATGAGTATCATTTGCTATCTGTTTAACTTCCAAGGATAATGGATAATGTTGGATTTAATAGGAAAATATGTAGAGCTCTGAGTTTATTAGCAGAAAAGGCCTTTCAGAGTTGAAAAAGTAATTGTTTATTTACTGTGTATGTGTGGAATAAAGTAATTTATTATCACTCATGAATATTGTGTTTAACTTCTTAAACTGTGTATATTTAAGAAAATCTGCTTTTCTAAATTATTCATTAATCATCTTCCTTGAAATGTACCTCAGCTATTACAAATAGGTTGGTAAGGATTCATTGACTAATAGGAAAAACTTCTGATTTGGTCCCTTGATAGAAGAGCAAGTCCGTAGTTTCTTTACAATGAGTAAATGTTGTAGGTAACAGTTGGGGCTTAGATATTTTATAATTCTTTAAACATCATGACTTTAATTGGTATTCTCAAATATACACAATATGCAGAAGAAACAAACCAAAACTGAAAACAGATAACGAACAAAGAAATCATGCCAAGTTTGTGGTTTAAATTTTTTTTCACTTTTTCACAAGTGTATGGTTCTAATTTACCTACACAAGCATTTTCTGAAAAGTTGTGCTTGATTTTTATGTACACATCATTCTTTCTGCATCTGCCTATGATGAACTTTTAGTTATTATTCAAGGTTTATAAAGACATAAGTAACTGTCTTTGATCCATTTATGTTGATTCAGGAAAGTTTCATAAAGACTTGGATTTTCTGCAGTTGTTTGAGTTTGATATATAGGACTTTCCAGTTGTTATATTGGCTGCTTAGGCAAGGAGCTGCTCCAGGCAATTTTTCTGGTGCCTACTTTTTAAGGTAGAACAGATTTTGGTACCACCCCTAGACCACTAACCTCAGCATTCGTCCCTAAAACTCCTCTAAACTGACATTTTATAAAGATCTAGCCCAGTGTTGGGGGGAATCAGCATAGAGGCATCTAGGGAGAGATAAGAGAGAAAAACTTACACCCCCTCAGCCAGTGGTACCACACCAGAGAATCCACAGGACCATTTAAAAAGGTATATTCAACTTAAATATAATTTGATATTTGGAAAATTAAAAAATTTTACACTTCAAAGTGTAAATACTCTGTACACCAAATACTGTTGACATGCAATATACTTACATATCAAAACTGCACATGTACCCCTGAACCTAAAATCAAAGTTTAAAAATGTAGAGTTTGTTAGAAAAATTGCCTGGCTGTTGAAGATACTTAGTTTTCAATCAGTGATTTGCAGGTGTCGAGGGTAAGATGGAAGAGAGACCTCTCAAGATTTTTCGTGTTTATCTGAAGGGGAACTAGAGTAAGCACAGTTTGAAAAAACAATCTAGCTTAAGCTTAAGTCTAGTTTTTGTTACTGGAAGAAGCCTTCCCATGATGCAGAGAGGACACTGGAATATATGAAGAATATTTTTCAGTTCTTGCCTCCAACTGGTGAGGCATCTTTCTCTGAGGATTCTGGGTTGCTTGCTCAGGAAGCCTTCCTGGAGATTAGGGGTGATGTTTCAATCATTCATTTTCAGCTTTTTCTCTTAAAATCGTTTCTCTTTCTTTCACTCTTCCATACATCAACTATCTTTCATAATCTAATTCAAGTTTTGCCTCCTGCAAAGATATGTTTTAGATACACATTCTGCAGAATACATTCAAACATTGACGAGATAATTTGATCTGATCATAGGTTCTCAAACTTTGTATCAGAGGGAAGGGGCCTTACGTAATTTAAATGTCTTGTCCCCAAACCTAGACATTTTGTAGTTTAACATGTTGCTAGATGTAGTTAACATGTTACAAGTGCATAACTGCATAGTTCTATGTGGATGTTCTTAGGTTCTTAGTCCCTTTATTTATTTTATAAAACACCTAAGTAACTGTACTTAAACAAAACAAAACAAAGCTCCCAAACACTGGTCTAGATAATCCTAAGTAGTTTTTGACCTTTAAATTTATAATTCTTCTATTTATAATGGTCAGGGGCATCAGCTTTCTGAATTGGCAGTTGATAGTCATGACTAGAGAATGAAAAACACTGAGTAAATGTTGTAGGTAACAGTTGAGGCTTAGTTATTTTATAATTATTCACAGAACACACAGTGTTGGACTCTCAGAACACCACTTACGGGCTGGTTCCTTAAAACCTAATCATTTAGAATATTCATACCTACACAACCAACCCCATAGCCCAAAGGGACCTTAAACAGGTGTTGTTTTATAAATAATGTCTAAGATGATCCATGATTGTGAGACTTTTCTCTCTCAATCTCCCACTAAAGGAGCCCCTAATAGGTTATTTTAAAACTTTGTTTTCCCAGACTCAGAAAAAAAAAAAAAAATTCCAGCAGACATTTGCTCTAGTTAAGAGGATTCTAGTTTTTCAGTTGTCATGAATACATCCTAAAGGCCCAGAATCTAGGCTGAAAATAATGTCCAGCCTAGATGATATTTATTAGAAAACATAGAAATATCTTGTACAATACCATGGCTACCCCCATTCCCATCCCTAATTCTCTGATTATATTCTGTGGACCTTTGTTATGTCATGGTGCTGAGACATGAAATGTGGACACTACATTTGGAATTAAACCAAAATATTCTTATATATCTATTTAAGGTAGATATTGTTAATAATTTTGCATATACTGCTTTAGTATTAAAATAAAAATGTTTTTATCTGTCTAAATTATTGATATCTAAGTGTTTTCCATATTGATTGCCTCCTCAGTGAAACACATACATTTATTAAATATATCCTATAATTAAATGTGCCATCTAGATACAGACTTGTACATAGGAGACACTTTACTGACATTATAATTTAAAAGTAGCTTGATTATAGATTGGATAGAGATTCCAAAGTATCAATCATGAAAATCACATGCTAATTGATTTTTTAAGATAAATATTGAAAAAGAAACTCAACATCATTATTTCTCATAAGTTTTCTTTTTGGAGTCAGCTATGTTTAACAATATGTGTCTAAATATTTTCAATTATTTTAATAATAAATGATTCATAGGTGATTTAGCAATTGAAAGCATGTAAATATGTAATTTCAAGAAAATGTATCCAGCGGTGTACAGTTCTCTGGAAGACAAACCATAAAAAATCCTTTTACATTGTGTAAATTTCACAGTAGCTTACATTCATACATATTTATCTAATTATGGTGCTAGAATAGAAAAACACTATATCTTTGCCCTTTCTGATTGTATAGGATAAATAAATAAATAAATAAATAACATAGAATGTGAAAAAATATTCAGGACAGAGAATAATAATTAATAAAGGGCATTCATTTATTGTCTTTAGATAAGTGTCGCTGACTTTACTAAACCTGATAGCCACAAGTAAATGTTGATGGAAAAGGAATTTCCCAAGATGTTTTGAATTTCATACATCTTTTAATTCCTAGCAGGTAGCCAGACTATATCAGCATTTAAAATACATAGCTAGGATAGAATTTTACCCAAGATTTCAAGGAACCATAGTTTGTAAGTGAACTGTGGAGAAAATTTTAACCTTAGATTTGATTATTGTTTCTCTGTATTATGTATATTATAAGATGACTAAACCTGAATACAAAAAACATAGCTATATATTAATAACAAATCTTTATTTAACCCTCTATTTAGTCTCTCTCTCTCTCTCTCTCTCTCTCTCACTCTCTACTTTCTCTCTTCCCTCTTTCCCTCTCTTTGTGTGTTGGGGGTGTTATTCTTCAAGAAAGAAAGATGATGTTAAATTGATTTACCAGAAAACAAACTAATGCTTTATATGTTGATTGTGAAGGAGGATGCTGAAAGTTTCCTATCAACTCTTTCCATTTCATTTCCATTTTCAATTTAAATTGCCATTCAGTTCACCAGATACTTATTCAGCATTGGTGTCTTGTCTGATTCTTTAATTATTTGCATAACAAAGTAATCAGAAAGCAATATATAATTAAAACTTTCAGTAAATATAAAAATTTACCTAAAACACAGTTGATTATTTTTACAAATACATTACATGGGGGCTCCTAATGAGATCCCGATTGTTTTTTCTGAATGGCATGAAGATGTATATGTTTCAGTTCCATTTTATAGTTTCTGTTTCAGTATTTCAATTCAATTTCTTATTATAATTGAAGAAATACCTTAGTAACCTTAGAGAAATTCACAATTAATTTGATATAATTTATCAATGTGTATTTATATTTAAAGATGAGTATTCTCTAACATTTAGAGTTTTTTCTATAATATATACACAACTAGCATGTTTTCATGTCTTTATTTATACAAGCAACCAGTCATAGAGTTTGCTATTTGTTCATTTATTTATTCTTTCAATCATTTATTTATTCTTTCAATCAATCATTTCAAACACATGTTTAACTGCTTACCCATGTGCCAGACACTTGACTGAGCAACAGGATATCAATAATTTGAAAATAAAAAGAACTGGTCTCTGCACCAGGAATATCACATTCTATAGATATAGGTAGCCACATAAATGGAAATTACAAAACAGTATGGCAAGTGCACACAATAATATGTAAATAATTACTCTAACGTGAAGGGAGGAATCTAGCTGTTTTTACAACAAAGGATTTCTAAACCTGTTGTTTACATCTTTTCCTAAAACTTGAATTCACTGAGGACCTCACTCAGATGTTTTATTCTATCAGATTAGAATGACCATGCATTTGTGCTCCTTTTCTCCACTGCCCCTAGCGCCAGAAGCCCCCAACTAGACCTCTAGTTTCAAATTATAGTGATGCCATTAATTTATTTATTCTGTATTTTATATATGTATTATACATGTAAAATTATTTTTAAAACTAGTCTAAATTATTTTAAATGTTTAGTTACTGTATTTGTCAGGATGTAGATTCAGTGACATATCACAGATCCCTCCTGCAAGTCCCCAAAGCAAAAACAAAACGTAGTTGTTCACTTCTCACATTTCTCTGCAGATTTGAGTATTTCAGGGATGGTGTGCTAGATCTACAACCTTCTGAGGTCCATGCTGTTTCCAGCTTTCTATTCCCCATCTTTAGAGAATGTCATTTTGCATGATCTAAAAGGAAACTGTGGTGATCTCAGATACCCTCCTAGCAGCAGGATGGACACGTTTTAGATGTTGCACATGTCATTTTACCTCACATCCCATTGGCAGAAGCTTAGTCACATAGCTATTTCCTGGAACACAGAAGGCTGGGAATTGAGTTCCTATTATGGGAAATGTGCCCAGCTGAAACATCTCTGGGTCTATTCCTGAGGAAGATATGGTATATGCACATTGAACGACCACTGGTAGTCTCTGTCACAAGCATATGATTAAACATTTCAGAAAAAGCTCTGCAGAGTTTTAAACGTGTGTGTGTGTGTGTGTGTGTGTGTGTGTGTGTGTATGTGTGTGGTTATAAAGTAATGCATTGTAACTTATTTGCAAAACATGAAGTGTGAAAGTAAAAATAAAACCTCCCATAATTACACCATGCAGATATAATCACTGTTAACATTTTGTTTCTATTAATTACTTGTTAAAAATTGAAGCAAATATTTTGGTTGTTTTAAAAAGTATTACATGTTTACTGTAGAAAATAGATAATATATAGAAAATTATCAATAAATATCACCCATTATTTCCCCATAAGTAAGCTTTTGATATCTATCCTTGATCTTACTGTACATGTTTTGTTAATTTTTTCATTTAACCCTTTATTGTGGACATTTTTCTGTCAAGTATTTTTCCATAACAATTTTTAACAGTGTCTGACTCTCTATTATAGAGGTGCTTATAATTTGCTTACCAGTCCCTCTATTGTAGGGTCTTGCTCTTGGGTTTTAGAGTCATATATACCTGAATTTGAAATTGTCTCTCTGGCTTTTGAGCAATATGATTGGAATATGCTGATGGATCTTTCTAAATTTTAGTTTCCTTACCTATAAAATGGGAATGATAGTATTATCTACCCTTTAAAGGTATTCCTTGGAATTAAAATAGATAAAATGCACACAGTACTTAATAATGTGCCTGGCACGTAAGTCCCTAATAACTGTTAGCATAACCAGTTAGTCAATCAATCAATCAATCATCAATCAATAGTTTAATTAATTTTACCTCAGAAAGTACTTGATTTCTGTAATTGGTTCAGCTAATTTAGATCTGATGCCTTCCAGGTCTTATCCTGTCCCCTCAAGGGTGGTTGGACCCCTGTGAAGTGTTTTAGGCCAGTGAGGTGGCCTTTAGGAATACAAAGGGCCAGTTTGTCAACCAGGAGCCTTGTGATCTGTGGAGACAGGAAACAGACCTTTAGATGGGAACTCACAGGATAACATAGGAATATCTGCAGTTCTCTACAATTGTAGGCTAGGTGTGATCCGCGTTAGAGGAGGGAAGAAACAGCTTTTAATTCCTGAATGTGTGCTGAGGTGTGTGGCTTTCTCTCCCTGCTTGCTTCTTGGGATGGCTCCTCAGTGTCAGTACTGATGAGGCTGGGGCATTGGAGGAGCAGCAGCAGTTTTAAAAGCAGACTCCTCTTTGCTTTTTGATTTGCTAAGCAAATTCCAGGTGTCTTATTAGCTAATCACATTATCATCTCTGATGCTTAATTGTTTTCTGTAGGGAAATGAAGTTGTTTCGGGCTTTCAGGAAATTAAATTGAACTTCAAAAGCCACTTCCACATAACAATTAACATTTTAAAATGGATAATTCCTTAGGGTTTGTTGCTAGTTGAGTTTACCCAGTTTTTCCTTTAGGAGGTATTCTTTAAAATAATGGATTTATTTGTTGTTTTAATTATAGATCATATTTTTAAAAATTTGACACATTAAACCTCCATAAGTCCCTAGTAAAATAGTATAAAATGTGTGGCTATTGTCTCTGAGACAGACTAATGTTGTCATCTATGGAGTAGGAAATTGGAGGTGATTATCTCTTGGTCTTTATATTTGGGAGAAGCCTACATCATTGGAAAGAGTTACCTCTTGGCCTGCTCAGAAAAAAAGGAAGTAGTTTTAATGTTAGTGCAGCAGAAATGTCTGACAGTGACTGTATTAGTCTGTTCTCATGCTGCTAATAAAGATATATCCAAGATTGGGTAATTTATTAAAAAAAGAAGTTTAATTGATTCACAGTGGTGGGGACTGGGGGAGCGGGGCTCACAATCATGGCAGAAGGTGAAGGAGTAGCAAAGGAATGTCTTACATGGCGGCAGGCAAGAGATCTTGTGCAAGGGAACTGCCCTTTATAAATCATCAGATCTCATGAGCTTTATTCATTTCATGAGAACTGCATGGGAAAAACGTGACCCCATGATTTAGTCACCTCCCATCAGGTCCCTCCCACAACATGTAGAGATTATGGAAGCTACAATTCAAGATGAGATTTGGATGGGTACACAGCCAAACCATATCAATGACTTACATATATGTGAGAAGGTGAAGTTCCATGTGGCTTGTGGGCATCATTACCATCTTCTAATGGAGTCTATATAACCTCAGCACAGATGTTTTCAGTCCATTTTAATAAGACAGAGATCCTAGAGATTCTAGGTGTTGCTAGTGTGTGCCCTCCTAACATGCCTCCTCTAGTCAATTAGATGAATTCTTAACTCATTTAGGCTGCCTTTAAGTTCAGCATTTTCTGCTTTGCCTGCACACAGCTATAACCACAGTGGACTCCTAAATCTTAATCACTCCACCTCCCCCTAAAAGGGTGTGGGTGTAGAATTATTTAAATATTGCCATATGTTAGCCTTTGAGAGTCTTTTGCAAGTTATGAGAATCCAACCAGTTGCTAATAACATACTATTGCCAGAAGCCATCAGACTGATCTGGAAAAGACATGGAAAATGTAGTCACAAAGACTGGAATTCTATGAGAAATTCCACCACTTACTAAGTGTATAACCTTAGACAAGTTACTCACCCTTTGAATCTTGAATCTCAGTTTTCTTTCCTTGTTTCTTTCTTTCTTTTTCTCTTTCTTTCTTTCTTCTTTCTTTCTCTCTCTCTCTCTTTCTTTCTTATTACACTTTAAGTTCTGGGGTACATGTGCAGATCTTGCAGGATTATTACATAGGTATACACATGTCATGGTGGTTTGCTGTATCCATCGCCCCCATCACCCACATTAGGTATTTCTCCTAATGTTATCCCTCCCCCAACCTCCCCCACCCACTGCTGTCACTCCCCTAGCCCCCCACCCCCCCAACAGACTCCAGTGTGTGATGTTCCCCTCCCTGTGTCCATGTGTTCTCATTGTTCAACACCCACTTATGAGTGAGAACATGCAGTGTTTGGTTTTCTGTTCTTGAGTCAGTTTGCTGAGAATCATGGTTTCCAGATTCATCCATGTTCCTGCAAACGACATGAACTCATCCTTTTTTATGGCTGCATAATATTCCATGGCATATATGTGCCACATTTTCTTTATCCAGTCTACCCTTGATGGGCATTTGGGTTGGTTCCAAGTCTTTGCTGTTGTAAACAGTGCCACAATGAACATATGTGTACATATGTCTTTATAATAGAATGATTTATAATCCTTTGGATATATACCCAATAGTGGGATTGCTGGGTCAAATGGAATTTCTATTTCTAGATCCTTGAGAAATCGCCACACTGTCTTCCACAATGGTTGCACTAATTCACACTCTCACCAACAGTATAAAAGTGTTCCTATTTCTCCACATCCTCTCCAGCATCTGTTGTCTCCAGATTTTTTAATGATCGCCATTCTAACTGGCGTGAGATGGTATCTCAATGTGGTTTTGATTTGCATTTCAAAACAAGACATTTATGCAGCCAAAAAACATATGAAAAAATCCTCGTCATCATGAATTTCAGTTTTCTTATTTGAGAAATAAGGTCCTTGCATGTCGAAAACATCCAAAAACTTCCCTTTCTTTTTTTGTTATCCTGAAAATCTGGGTGTGGAAGAACTGTTGATCAATAGGTTAGCTCTATATTCTACAACTGCCTGTCTCTCAAATGCAGAGTTCTGTGTGTTTGTTGACTACTAGCATCAGCTTCTGTGCAGCTGAGATACAAATTCAGCCCTAGGCTTTTATCCACAGATCTGAGAGGAGGAAGGCAGGCAGGCACCTGTAATTACAGCAGCAGTGACGAATTGCAGCTGAATTGCATAATGTGTTAAAGCTTTTCTGTGCTGGTTGGCTTGGATATTAGTATAATGATTCCGGGAGTAACAGACAATATTTTAGCAAGCGTTTGTCTTTGTATTATCCACCTAACAATCCTAGAATCTCCACAGACATACGTGAGTTCTTTTGTTGCTTTCTGGCAGTGGATAAAAGTGTCCATTTTTATTAAGTGCTCAGTTCAGAGTTTAACAGCTCTTTTATGGACTGGTACATATCGAGGGGTGGGGTGAAGATAGTTTTTCTATTGTCATTTGTAAAATATTAGATTCAGGGTTCCATGAACCAGCATATTACTCTACAGATGTCAAAGACTCTAAATGTTGCGAATGATTGTCTTTTGTTTCTTCATTTACTTTTTCCAGGTTGGTTGGTCACAAAAAGCGTCTGTCCACCTGATCTTTCCAAAGGAGTATGGTGGGGGTGGTTGGAGCTTTCTCTGAGGGTGATAGTTGGGTAGGGGAAGGAAGGTGGGAGAGGAGACCACTTTGCTCCTTCTGCAAAACCTTTCATTAATTATTTGTTCCTCTTTCCCTAAACTCTCCTAAAAGAAGGGTTAATTCTCTCAATATCGATTGAACGAAAAATAGCAATTTGAACAGCATCTGCAAAGTGACATGTATAAAATCTAAAAGAAAACGAGTCCTCAAATTCATGTAGTTTTCCAATTTTCTCTCATTTATTTGGAAGTGCCAGTGGCAGGGTCACCATGACATGGCAGGGGGATTTAAAATCTTTATCAAAATTTATTGAGTCGGCTGTTAATATTTTTAATATCATGTCTACATGATTTCCCTGGCCTTTAAGAGTGGAGGTGTATCTTAACTATGCCAAAATAGGAGAGAAGAAAGACATATATATCCTTCACTAATATTCCTCTTACTTACCTTTATCTGACTCATTCCTTTTCTGAGGTAGACAGCCATGATGCCTTTTTGTTTTTCTTAGCCGAGGCACCAGCAGATTTTATTCACTTTTCTTACCTTTTTATCACATGATCTATTCTCCCCATGGAGGAGGTAGGACCTATTTCTGACACCTTTCACCCTTTCCATGACCCGTTTCTGCTTCTCTCTACCTAAAACCACCCTTTTCTCAGTGTAGCTCTTTCCTTGTATAGCCAGTAGCTTCATTCGATAACTAAAAGCTCATTCAGGCCTGGCAAAGAGGCAAGGGAGGGGTGGAGGTATTTGGGCCTCTTGAGAACTTACAAAAATGGCTGAGGTCCTGAGAGAAAGATTCTCTACAGCTACAGTGGACATATTTTGTAGACCATATATTAGCACACAATTCTGACATGTGAGGGTGGATTTAGAAGGCCAGAGGAATAGTGTGACTGAAACTGAGACTGTCTCACTACACAAGTAAATAATGTTGTGTAGAGCTTTGCATTTTATATGCATTTACACACACAGTATTTATTAGTCTCTATAATAAGCCTAGAAAGTGGGTGCTATTAATTCCCTTTCACAGAGGAAGAAATAGGCTGAGAAAGGTTAAGTAATTTGTTCTAAATGTCCTAAATATTGAGGAATTTGAAGTTGATTTAGGCTTCTGATACTGTCTTATGTTCCTTTCACTTCAACAACTTGAATGTATTGGATTTCACTACTATTTGATTCGGATGTGAGATTCTCCAATCACACTGTCAGAACCAAAGCAGGTGTTGCATGCTGTAACAAAAACGTTTTCCTTAGCAGAGTGAGACATTGCCCTTCTGAGACAACCCTCAACCAGCCTTTCCTAATTCTGGTTCACTTCCCCAAATAAAACACGTAAAAGAATATGCTGTATTCTAACCTCTAGAGTGTAGCCCAATGTGAAGATAATAATAATGGTGAAATTAATAATGATGATGGTTACTCTTTGTTGAATATCTGCCACATGCCAGGTATAGTGCAAATGTTTTTCAAACATTATCCAATCCTCAGGGCAAGTTCATCATCTTCAGTTCAGAGATCAGAAAACTAGGGATACAGAAAGATAAATTAATTACCTGGGGCTTCCCACCTAGTACATTTCAGAGTAATAATTCAAATGTAGGTCAGTCTGGCTCCTGAGCCCATGCTCTAGTTTTCCATATGCACTTACGCTTGCTTGTGAATAGGAGTAACCTCAAGAAAGAATATAAATGCCTAATTTATATTTAACCATTCATTCATAAATATTAACTCATAAACATCTGAGGGTGAACCACATGAAATTGCTAATATTTGGACATTTTGGACCAAGAAAAATGGTCATTTCATGTGGCTTAATACAAAAGTTTTTAAAATGTGGTCTCTGGACCAGCATCATCAGTACCACCAGGGAAGTTGGTGCTGATTATGCAAATTCTTAGATCCCATCCTAGATCTCATACAAAAGAAACTAGGGGTGGGCTCAGCAATCTGTGGCTTAACAAGATCTGTAGATGAATCTCATGCCCACCAAAGTTTGAGAACCATCAGTTATCCTAATGTATTTATTAAACAGTTACTCTGTGCAAGGTGTTGTGTTAGCCACTGGGTTTTCAGTAGGAGCAGAAATGGACATTCTTACCCTCAGACAGCTTACTCTTTACTGGCAAAGTTCTGTGACATGCAAGTATGATTTTTTAAAGAGGTATTTATATTGTATTAGAGTTTCTAGGTCTCTGCCAAAAGAATTCAATGTTTAGAGGCACAATTGGAGTGGAAAACGGGTTAACGTTTTATCACAGGGATGGATACTAACCAAAGGATCCCCCACAGATCCAGGGCATGTAGGAAAAGAGGTGGGGCAATGCTCAGGACTCAGCGCTGTCAAACCCGACATCTTGGACTCCTTTTCTTCCCCTTCTCTCACCTTATCTCCAAGGATGGGTCTGTTCACTTTGAGGTCATGTTGGGATGGGAAGAGTACACTAAGTCCACTTCTCAGCACTGGACAACTTGGGATATTCAAAGTAGGGCTTGGTCAGCCTCCACTAGCTGGTCAAGTAGCTACTGATCTGCTGCTACCTACTGCTCCAAGGAGCTTCATTTTATGTGCAGATGATAAGGTCTCGGTAAAGGCTTTATTCCAGAACTTTGTCTTTGTCTCTTCAATAAGCTATGCAGCATGACATAGAGGATGGCACAGCTTTTAACAGCTTAGAGATTGGCTTAGGGTTTACTCACATAGAAGAAAGAGGAGGAAGCAGGGATCAGTGGGAATGAAGGCATTGTGGGGTCTTCCAGTTGTCTGTGTCTCCCCGAGCCTGAGAAATGGTGCTCTTTAATATATGTTCATTAATCCTTTGTCATTCCAAGGGGAGAAAGGGAGACATTCCTAATACTCTTCCATTTACCAAGACAGTTGAGTCCTGAGGGGTTTAAGAACATTACTTTATTGAGTAATGTTTTAAAGTTAGATCATCTTGGGTTCATATTTTCTCAATTTTTCACAGAGAAACCTTTTTCCAAAATAATACTTAAGTACAAATAATTCAGGTTGAATAAATCCCTGCTTTTATGAAAGCATCACAGGGTTATTTGTTTCAAGAAGTTTTAAAAGGGAATAAACATCTGTTGTATGATCTCTTAGAAAAACAACAATAGGATTTTTAAGCAATCTCAAGTACATGAGCATCAAATCTCACTTGAATTTCATGCCTTCCATTGGTAACATATTAGAAAATAATCTGATGGAAGGCCAGGCGTGCTGGCTCACGCCTGTAATCCCAGCACTTTGGGAGGCAGAGGTGGGCGGATCACCTGAGGTCGGGAGTTCGAGACCAGCCTGACCAACATGGAAAAACCCTGACCAACATAAAGAAACTCATCTCTACTAAAAATACAAAATTATCTGGGAGTGGTGGCACAAGCCTGTAATCCAAGCTACTACGGAGGCTGAGGCAGGAGAATGACTTGAACCCGGGAAGCAGAGGTTGCCGTGAACTGAGATTGAGCCATTGCACTCCAACCTGGGCAACAAGAGCAAAACTCTGTCTCAAAAAAATAAAAAAAAAAAATAAAGAAAAAATAGAAAATAATTTGATGGAAAATTTAATGATGAGATTAGAATTTGAAGGTATTTAGGGAGAGGGAGAATGCTTTGTGACAATTTACCTTTTAAGTTACCAATGATACTTTTGTATGACATTAAAAATATTATTACTACTTATATTATTAATACTTAATTTGAATTAAATTCCCAAATCTAATTCTGGCCTTGTTATAGGAGAAATAATTCGCATACACAAATAGCAGCAATTGTGTACTTAAAGGCAAGCCAAATGCATATCATGCATCAGAAATGGAAGTACCACCTCTGAGAATTCAGGAGTGTTCACATAATGAGCACAGGTTTTTACCCAATTGATTAAATTACATGTCCTCTGCTTTAACTGAGGGAGAGAAATTCTAAAGGTTATGAAATCAATGCAAACTGCTCTTGGATTGTATTATTTCCTTGAATTTAGGTTCCAGATTCTTCTCATCACCTGAAAGACAAATTATATTTTTCTCCTTCAGAAATTCCCAGAGTAGGCTCAAGTATTACATGAATAATTCATTTTACTCACTACACATTACAACACTTAACAAAGGCTGCGGCCAGAGTCTCCTCCTTGAGGAAGCTAATTTGGAGTCTAATTATGGCTCTGATTCCCAGTGTTTAGCAGTTGTGTGACCTACCTGATGAAGTCCTCTTTGTTCAGACTTGTTAGAGAAAAACTTCAAGTTTAAGTTTCATTGAGAATATTCTCAGAAGGAAATACTCCTAGGCTTTCACATTTACTCCACCCCTGCCTTTGAGTAAAAAGATTAAAAAAAAAAAAAAAAGAGAGAGAAGAAGAGGAAACAAAGAGGCACTTTTGCATATAATTCAATCTGCTGCCCCCAAATATTTTCTTACCATTGAAAATTTAAATGACATGATTTAAATGTCATACCTATGTTTCCCCCTGATTTATTCAACATTGGAACTCAACCAGAAAAAAACAATTATGTGAAATATATGTGGACATCACTTAGAACTTTGTATGACGTCTATGTATTTTCCTTGATTTACAGTGCATTTTTTCTTATGGCTCTTATGGGAATTCATCTGAACCTTCATGTTGTCATAATACTTGTGTTCTCTCAGTTATAATTCATTATCACATGGGATGTGTCCCACCACAGAGCAGATGGGCTTATGCACTTTAGCACATGCTGAAATATAAAAGTCTGAAGGCACTGCTGACTATTCACAGCTGACTCTACCAATGACCAAAACAAAGACTTTTTTCTATCAGTCCACACTCATTAAGACAAATCCTTGGAAAAATTGAACACTCTTAGATACCCAAAGTTTACAAATAGTGAATTCTTCCATGACTCTAATTAGCTCACTGCTGAGTATATTTTTCAAACTAACTTGGTTTTTAATATCCAGAGAGACCCCCATTTTATTCATGTGAGTGGAAAATAAAAGCTTGTTCTTAGGTATACTTTAAAAAGCTCTATTTTTAATTTTTTGATAGACCTCCCTAGTGTTTTCCATAGCAACAGCACCATTTTACAGTCCCAACAAAAGTATAAAAGGGTTCCAATTTTCCACATTCTCAACAGCTCTTGTTTTCTTATGTTTTTGTTTTTGAAAGTAGACTAATTGGCATGAAGTGATATCTTATGGTAGTCTTGATTTGCAATTTCCTGATGAGTTGTTTTTTGAGCATCTTTTTATTTACCAGTTGCCCATTTGTATATCTTCTTTGGTGAAATGTCTATTCGTGTCCTTTGTCCACTTTAAAATTGGGTTATTTGTTTTTGTTATTTTTGCTATTGAGTTGTAGGAACTTCATATATGGTTTTGAAATTAATCCCTTATAGAACTATGTTATGATTAGTCAATCCAACTTCTGAGCATTTATCCAGAAGTATTGAAGTCAGAATCATGAAGAGATAGCTGCACCCTCCTGTTCATTGCAGCATTATTCACAATAGCCAAGATATGGAGACAACCTAAATGTTCATGAATAGATGAATAAAGAAGTTATATAGTATATACATAAAATGGAATATTATTTAACAAAGAAGGAAATCCTGCCATATGTGATAATATGGATGAAACTTGAGGAAATTATGCTAAGTGAAATAAGAGTCACAGGAAGACAAATACTGCATGATTACACTTACATGTGGAATCTAAACTAGTGACACTCATAGAAGCAGAGAGTGGAATGGTGGTTTCCAAGGGACTAGGGGATGGGGAAATGTGGAGTGGCTGTTCAACAAGTGTAAGGTTTCAGTTATGCAAAGCTGTTTTGTTCTAGACATCTCTTGTACAACATTGTGCCTATAGTTAATGATACTGTATTGTGTACTTAAACATTTACTGAGAGGGTAGAC
Source organism: Ateles fusciceps (assembly GCA_036589455.1). Classification (NCBI taxonomy): domain Eukaryota; kingdom Metazoa; phylum Chordata; class Mammalia; order Primates; family Atelidae; genus Ateles; species Ateles fusciceps. The sequence goes on along the minus strand of JAZHEH010000065.1, from coordinate 30,419,769 downwards.
CTCATGTTAAATGTTCTGATTACCACCATAAAAAAAAAAGAAAAAAAGTGCCTAGCCCATAGAAATAAAAACACTATATATAAAGGTATAAGTAAATAGATGTGTATTTCAGTGTTGTTCATTGTGGCAAAAAATGAAATACATTAAATGTACTTTAAGAGAAGAATCACTGAATAAATTATGATATATTCATACCAAGTAATATTATATCACTATTCAAAGGAACAAGTTAGGACTGTGCTTAGATGAGTTTAAAAATATTTTTGAATGAAAAAAGCAAGAAGTAAAATATATATAATTTTTTTTAGCAATAACTAAAAAAATAAACACCTTTGTGTAAATATATATGCATATGTTATGTCTGTGTCAGTATACTGTGTGAATTTATGTGTGCATGTGTGTCCATGCTGTGGTCAATATATATCCATATGAGATTATATGAATACAGAGAAGAAACCAAGGATTGTTAACATGAATATGTTTATGAGAAGGGACGTGGATAAATGTAGGTAATGTAGATATAAATAAAAAAACCCAAATTGAGGAATAAAATAAAAAAGGAAAAAGGAGAGAGGGAGAAGACTCCATGTGAACATACTTATACATCCATATAGTCATTTATATGTATCATTACCTGCATAGAGAAGTTAAGTGAAAAATACAAAGGGAGATATAAATGAGAATAATGTATTCCTGCAAGGGATCCCTATCATTCAGAGCTTAGTACTAATTAGTTTAATCTCTTGATTTTGATAGAGGATAGAGGAGAATGGGAGGTAATTTTTGTGCATGGGGCATTGGGAGAAAGAAAGAGCAGGTTAAATGGAATGTGGAAACACATGGGTTTGTGAAGCCTACACAGACTATGAGGCTCTCAAGTTTACCCCTTTAGGAACATAGATGGCTGAGCAAATTCTGATATATATAGCTCATTATCCCCATTTTTGTAGAGCAGATCACAAGTTAGAACTACCCTTGACATTTATAAGGAATTGAGTAACTCTTTATATTACTCAGTAAAGCCTTGACTTCTTGAGTAGTCTGGGGCCCTTACCACTCAAAGTTTCATCAAATTTGGAATTTAAGGTAGCTGTGAGAGGGGTAAATGTCTACAACCAGAGTAAATATTATAATGATTACTCATGAAGATTTGATTTCTCTTATGGAATATATATATATTTGGGGGGTTGTTACTATTTTCTGTAAAGAAGTGGGAGATTAAACTTGCAATAAAGTATCTAGAATTCATAACAACTGTGAATATTGCTATATCCAAATTTTTATAGACAAGGCTAAAAATTAGTAGAGATGTTAGATTTAATAAATACGGTAGAACAATTAGTCATATTAATGTTAACTAGTACTGTGTTGCACCAGTTTAATTATATTTTAACAAGTGCATTTTATTATATAATTTCTGTAATTATGTTGCATAAACATGGAAAATTGAGACAGCAAGACATCACTCACAAGAGCAACTTTGCACAACTGCTGGTAGTATTTCAGCATATTCCATTTCATTTTTTTCCAAAATGCATCTTTTTTCCCGAATTTTTACCATAACTGTATACAATGTTATCCTATATTTTTCACTTTGTATTATAGTTTTAAAGACAGCAATACTTATTTATTTTTGAATAATTGAATTTTCTTGCAATCAATCTCATGTATCACAGGCCAATTCAAATTTAAGATAGATTGATTTTCACTGGCTTTGTTCACTCTTTTCCTAGATCGTTAAAATCTAACTTTCTCCCAGAATTGTCCTCTCTGCTCCCTGCATGCCCAGCATTCCCCTGGCTTCTACTAACACTCCTTTTGTGATATTCCTGAGGAGAGTTCTGTCTTGTTTTCTGAACATCAGTTTTCCTCTCCAGGATTTGACAGACATACTGATTGGCAAGTCTCACTAGCACTGAGGCCAATTATTATTTAAGTTAGCTTTTCCTTGTGAATTTCCTTTTTGTTGTTGTTGATGGACTTTTCATTCTTTCAGACTTGAAAGCCTGGAGACATCTTCGATTTCTCTTTTTCTTCTTTACCCACATCTATTGAGAGGTGGCCATATTGTGATCATTAAATCTTTTCACTAAGCATTCAAATTCTCAATTCCAGTATTTATTATCTTCCACTTTGTGCATTGAGGCAGTACAGCACTGTGCTTAAGGTGATGGGCTCTGGAGCTAGATCACTGGGGGTAGAACCTCAGCTTTGCTATGTATATATTAGCTGTGTGAACTGTGGCAGGATTCGTAATGTCTCTCCTTGTCTCTGTTGTGTATGATGAGTAATACTGTAGTACTTAGCCAAGAAGGTTATGGTGAAGATTACAGAGTGTCTTCTAGCTACTTTGAAATATACTATAAATTCTTAACTATAGTCACCCTGCCGTGCTATTGAATGCTAGAACTTATTTCTTCTATCTCACTGTATTTTTGTACCAATTAAACAACCTTTCTTGATCCCCCTACTCCCTATACTTCCCGGCCTTTGCTATCCACCATTTTATTCATTACTCCAAAAATATCACATGTACTCCACAAACACGTACAACTATGATGTATCAATACAAAAATATTAATAGTATCAGGAAAAATAAAAATATCACATCTTAACAAGATTACAGAGGATCTGCTGTATACTAGGCACTCAAAGAGTATAGCCCCTGTCATGTTTGTGCTTGCCTCTCTCTTTCTAATCTAACCTATGCATTATGGCCAGATTGATTTTCCTAAAACATAGTTTTGCTCCTACTGATTCCTTTCCTTTTTTTCCCTTTCACCCTTCAACTTCAGTGATACTACTTGCCAAATGAAATTCAAACTGCTTGGCCTGGCATTGAAAGTCCTACATAATCAGATTTTAAGACCCCTTTCCAGCAGTCCCCTGTGCTCTAGACAATCCAAACAATATGCTTTGTTTTCTTAAAAGGCCTAGTTTAAGGGTGACACATAATATGCTTAATATCCTGTAAAGCACAGGCACATATCCCAATCTTAAGGTGGGTCTTAGGGAGCCATGCCTTAAAATGTTAGTTGTTTGATTGTGAGAGGCCCCATGAGAGGGGCCTGTACAGCTTGGGTGGCAGGAAGGCCCTGGGGAAGGTTGGGGCAGAAGCCAGTTACCTCCTGGTATGGAAGTATCTCAATACATTAACAACTTCTACAGCTGAACCAAGGCATACCAACTGAATGTCAACATTGGCTAGGTGCCTACTTCCTGACACCCCCACCTCCCACTTTTCCTCCACATTCAATAAAACCTTTATAAAGTGCCACCCCCATTCTCACTGCTTTGCTTTTCTGAAATCCTATGGTTCATCTAAATAATCCTGTTTTGGAAGTTACATATTTGTCTTCCCTTTTCATAGTTAACTTTGTACATGAATATATTTAGTTACATATGGTTACCTAAGTAGTTGGAAAATCTGCTTGAAGGCAGGGTTTATATACTTTTCATCTCTGCATCCATACCCTGGTGCTGTTATCCTAAAGTGCAGCTGGTCAATATTTGCTGAATGAACAACTAAGCTAGCACAATTCAAAATTTTATTTTTTTCCAACAAAGAAAGTACCTGTGCTCCCCAGTACTTTTGGATATGGATTACAAATGACCAGATTTGAATTATGGCAATAATTTGAATCTATAAATTTTTTGCACATGAAAATATAAATTTTTTGGTAGAATTAAATGATTCATTTGGGTGAATTGATCATTCAGTCAGTCAGTGAGGTCATTCAGTGGTTAGTCAGTCTGTTGGTTATTTATCCATTCATTTAATAAATGCTAGCAATTCACAGCTAAAAGATATAGGTGGTCTCTGTGATGTAAAATTTCTGGGATTATCCAGTGGATCACAGAGGCAACACATAATATTTCTGAGAGTTTTAAATGCTTTGCTAATTTCTGACCTTCAGATTTATGTACTCAGAAAGTAGTTCTGTAGTCATCTTTTACTTAACACATCCTGCTATGAGATTTTCTTTAATTAGCTCATTAGGAATTAATATCTGTGTTTGAATTACAAATCCACATTTTATCATCTATGAACAAAAATGTCAGCGATTTTGTTTCATGTGATGCAGACTAACACACAATAATTATTTCTGAATATGAAACACTGATGTTAAAAATAAAACAAAAATATGGGTTTTCTCGTGCTTGACAATTACCTTGTTGTCTACTCTGTTTGCTAGTTAAGCACTGAAAATTCTTACAGCTTTGATTTGTTAACATGCAGTTTTTAAAAATGCTGCCTTCCATATTGAAGTGAGGAAATGCTTTTCTACTAATTACAGATATTTTTACAGAATTAAATGAGAGGAACAAAAATGAGAATGGATTTTGTCAATCAGTTGCCAACACAGAAGATAAAGCTTAAGGCTCTGGTCATTTAAAAAAATTTTAACATTTGTGACATAATTTTAAAAATCTTAGTAGAATGAAAGAGTATCACATTCTATTATTTCTAATTTGATTTTTAAAAGATCCATGGAAATGTTTAAAAAACTACATTGAAAGCAAAAAGAGTTCTGTAGTTACATAATGAAATTGTTAACATTATTAAGCAACGTAGAAGCTTTAACTTTGGCAAAGAACCAAGCTTGAATGAAAGCTCATATATTAGTTTAAAAAATATGTAATGAGAATCTATAAAATCATTGAGTTTAAAAGCAAGGGACATCTTAAACATAAATATGTTCAGTAGCCTCATTTCCTCTCCTAAGGAACATAGGTGTTGAAGTAGTTAGTGTTAGTCTTCAGGTGGGTGGCAGGGATTAGACTTCTACTCACATCTCCATCTCCCTGCTCTCTGCTTAGAATTAGAATTCCAAGACAAAGACTTTGAAAAATTGAATGACTTTTTAATTAACCACAACTTTAAAATGCTGATATTTGCACCTCAACCTGAGTCCAAATTACTAAATTTTGTGTGTTTTGCAATTTAATTTTACGATTTCTTGGGAATAGCAAAGTCATCGTGACTTTGGTGTCTCCAACATATCTATTGGGAATGACACATGTGAACCAAGCCAAATCTTCAATCAAAATACTTTTCAAGCAGCTGTTTACTTGTTTTTCCTAATTCAAGCACCACAAGGTCCTCAATTTTGTAAGTGGCACATTCAGAGGGGAATCAAATTGCAGATGAATGAGAGAATTTACACAGGACCAGGAGACATGATACTCTTGTCACTCCTTAATGTTTCATTAACACTTAACTGGAGAGAGATGTAGTGCACACCCTAACTACATATGCACTGTCCTTCTTCCCTTATATTTTGAGCAGGGTAATTCACAGCTGTGACTCAGAATGATAGCATAAGGGCTTCAGAGCTCTGATCACAGACCAAGAATTATCTTGGCAGAGAAATGAGGAGCAGTTAGTACCAAGAGCCTAAAAAGAAAGTGCTAAGTAGATAATTAACATCTTTTCTGTCAGTGGCAACCTGGAAAAGTTCTTGGTCGGGAGCCATAAAGAGGTCTCTGGCCTATAAGAAGGAAGAAAAAATGTAACAGACTTCCTGAAAAAAAAATGAAGAGGGTTTCTTTTTTTTTTTTCTGTTTTATTTTTTTTCTAGTTCTGGCAGCACTTTATTTTTCCTTACACAATGACGTGTTGCTGGGGCCTAACGTTCTCACCTAACAGTAGAAAGCCAAAATTTGTTGTCATTTCTTAAAGAATTGAAAATAATGTGCAAAAATAACTTACATAAATTAAAAGGATAAATAAGTTTATAAGTATTAATGCAAACCACTTTAAACTCCAGGCAAGTAACAGCCCACGGTGTCCTGGCAGGAAAACACCAGGTAAGAAAGGAAACTGGGTCCTAATGCTTGGACTTCTCCAACCCTTATAGACCAGCAAGACGGAAACAGCTGGTTCAGGAGCTCTTGCCAGCCTCTAGAGAAATCCTGGAACACTGCACTCCAACACATTAATACCTGCATAGATCAACACACTGCTGGTCACACAGACTTACCAAACCACAGACTTTTCTTCCACAAGCATGTTCTTACCTCAGCCACTGAGTGACTGAGCTACATGTACTAAGGGTTTAAATCCAAGATACATACAAGGTATTAAACAAATACCAAGAGAACAGTTAACTTCAATACAAAGTCAAAATCAGCAGCAAGTTCTATAATCCAGTGCTGACAATCCGATACAAGATTCTGGGACAAACTTCTTTTCAAAGGCTTGCTCTAGTTTCATGAGGCTATCATGAGATACCCTGAATTAACCCATGCAGCAAATGCTACACATCTTCTCGAGGTTTATCCTGCTGACTGATCCACATCTGGGGAAGGTGGAAAGGGAGGCCAGCGTGGAGCTGCCGACTTATACCAAGTGCTGGGTGTCAGGGCAGTGATTTCCTTCTGTATTCTGTCAGTGATGCCTGGGTATGTAGTCCTGCCTCAAGACAGCACAGCGTCAGCATACAGGTCCTTGTGAATGTGCATGCCACACTTCGTGACAGAGTTGAAGGTGGTCCTGAGGATGCTGCAAGATTTCATGCTCAGGAAAAAGGAACAGCACCTCCAGACACCAGGACCTCTCGTTGTTGATGGTGATGACCTAGCCATTGGGCAGCTCCTGGCTCCTTTCCAGGGAGAAAGAGGATGCCATGGTGGCCATCAACAGCTCAAAGTCCAGGGCAATGTAGTAGCACAGCTTCTCCTTGATGTTGTGCACTGTCTCCTGCTAGGCAGTGGTGGTGAAGCTGTAGCCATGCTCTGTGAGGATCTTCATGAGGTCCAGGTACAGGATGGCCTAGGGAAAGGCATAGCCCTCAAAGATGTCACTGTGTAAGTGACCCCCGTCTCCAAAGTCCATGACAATAGCAGTGGTACTACGGGAGGCTTACAGGGGCAGCATGGCCATGGGTGGCCACGTACATGGCAGGGGCATTGAAGGTCTCAGACATGATCTGAGTCAACTTCCTCTCTATTGGTTTTGGAGTTTAGAGGAGCCTTGGGCAGCAGCATTGGGTGCTCCTTGGGAACCACATGCAGCTCATTGCAGAGGGTGAGATGCTAGATCTCCTCATCGTACCAGTTGGAAACAATGCTGTGCTTGATGAACAACTTCAGTGTCAGGATGCCACACTTGCTGTGGGCCCCTTAGCCCATTTGGGAGTTCTTCTGGCTCAGTTCCAGTAATATTTATTGGAAACTTATGCTGTCTCTGATGCTGTCCTGTGTGCTTGCTAGAAAGACAAGTCATTACTCTGACAGAGTTTATGTTCTGGTGCTGGGGGCGCCAACAATGGAGGGGGAACATGGCTCGGGGAGTCGTCCCCAGCAAAGCCAGCTTGGCACATGTGGCACCATTGTCAACTACGAGTGTCATGAGGCTGTTCTTTCATTGCGATCCATGGAGAGTGGGCTGGCTGTGTCAAGTGAACAAAAAGGAGGGCTTTACCTGATGTGTGTGTGCTTGGTGTATTTGTGTATGTATGGAAGAGAATGTGTGACCAAAACAAAGTTAACTATTGTATTACTTATTACTTGTTTTTAGCATCAGTTTGGCCATTTGAACAATGGAATACTGGTTATCATTTTGTTACTTGGCTTGCATGGATACTTTATAACTACCGATTTAATACTCTTAGTAAAGGGGAGACATTTCCAACACTTAAGTGGGTCAAGGAAGCTTCCTGCTCACCATGATAACACTTCCCATTTAGTGTAGTCCCATGTGTACTTTTCTTTCAGGCATGGATAGCTGGCATGGGGGAATCATATAACACTCCATGAGACATGTTCCCCATAAAATATAATGCCTCATTAGAAAGCAGAGGCTCCATTGTTTTCTACTGTCCACATACAAGAAGCTAATAATCCACTTTGAACAATTTTTAAAGAAATTAATACTGTTATACATAATTAAGAATCCTGTGGCTATTGAATTGTTGTTCTTCTCATTAGACCCTGTCCTGCTCCTCTGAAGATACCCCATGCTCTTATATTTATTTCCTCTTGCCAGGACCTTCTCCTGGGGCTGTCTGCCTATAATTTAATCAAGTCCCTCTTCCATATTTTATATTTTTTCTGCTACCCCTAGAAAGAGTTGCTTCCTGAATCATTCATTGAACTAATATTTACTGTAACCTTATGCTGTCTCTGACTCTGTCTTACGTGCTTACTAGAAAGTTGAGTCTTTGCTCTTACGGAGTTTATATTCTAGTGTCTTAATCCTTTGGACTATTCTCAAGTTATTCTGATAAACTAATTTATACTATAATATCAGTTGCAAACACTGGATTAAGTAATGTTTACTGCCCAGATAGTACCCAATGACAATCCACTAAGTAAAAATTTATTGAACACCTAACATGGTGTAGGAATACAAAGATGAATAGAGTTCCATCCCATATTCTCGTAGTCTACAGGAGGAGATTGATACCTACATATTGAAGGTGATATTTAAATACAAATATGCACTTCTCTTTGCCTTTTTGGGAGCAAAATTTCATTTTAGTCTCTCTAGGCTTTTATGTGCTTAGGGTGAGAGGAGGGTATGATGATTAGAATTTGTTATGAAAAAGATCATAATATTGTTTCTGTCACACAAAAATAGGATTAAAGGGCACAATAGTGACCATATAAGCTAGGCTATTTTCTAAAAGGGATCATCTAAATATTTTTTTCTTTTTGTTTGGCAAATCAACAAAGAACAAATAAGTGTGGAGGAGAGTACATTCTCTAGTATTATTATAGATATAAGACAAAGGAAGAAAAATTCACCCCTTTTCCAGACTCTGTAATTTTAAGGAGGAGGAGGAAGAAAAAGGAATGAAAATGACACAATGTGGTCAGGCCAAAAGACACTCAGAGGTTGCCTGTTTGAGACACAGACACTAAGATGAGAGCTGTTGGTCTCTCGTGGCACCTCACCCTGAGGCTTTAGAACTGGCAGAAAATCCTAAGGAATTTTTTTTTTTCTGTAAAATGAAGGTAGTAATAACTACTCTTTTTTTATTGTTGTTGTTGAGAATCATACACACAAAAAGGTATGTAACGTATCCAATAAAGTGCTCGGCATCTAGAAAACACTTGATAAATGCAAGTTACCTCCATTTCTTTTTAATTTACCTTCCGGCAGGACTGAATCTAACTTCTTCAAGGTTGAAAAGCCCAGAACAAAGACTGGCCTGACTTGCTGCTTTAATACCTGTGTGACCTGCAGCAAATTGCCTAACCTCTTTAAGCCTCAATTTCTTCATCTATAAAATAAGGAAAATATTAGTAACTACATTTTAGGATGGTTATGAATATTAAAAGAGATAGCAGATGTAATGACCTCAGCCCAGTGCATTGCAAGTGGTATAAGTGCAGTAAATATTTATTATTGTTCATATTTTTGTTCCTTTTATGTTGTCTGATGTGTCTAAAAATTAGACAACATAATTTTGTTGTCTAATTTGAAAAACTCCTACCTCAGGTACTATTCTTTTTTTTTCTTATTGTTTTAATCCTATTTTCTGTATGCTGAAGAGAAAGACATATAGCTTCATATTTAAAAGACAGAGCAATGTCCCATGGAGATGAGAACTTCTTTACTCCGAATCTAGAAGGGAATGGTGTGATTAAAAGAGAAAACTCTACATTTATTTGTCCCCTTTTGCCTACATTTGCAGTCACCCAATTAATGATCACCAGTTGCTTATGCAAATTAGTCTCAAGAGTATCTTAAGGAACATTTTATGAGTCTTATAGGCCAGGAATAGATCTTAAAATAGTGACTAGAGAGTTGAAGTCCCCCTTTACTATGCTAGAATTAATAGTGCATGACCTGTTACAGCTACGAGGCAGCCCCAAATTTTACTGTAGCCCACTGACAACAGGGGTATAGATGTGACTTAAACGTCACCCTTAAATATAGAAAAGAATCTGGCCATGGGGCGTTTTGGATGCTAACAGGTAAATAACACAAAAGTGGGTTTCCTGCTTGTTACTTATTCCTGTGCTTGAGGTGGAACCATTGGTAGCAGAATTCTAGAGGCCTTCAGCAGAAGCTCCAATTGGAGGTGAGGAGGAGATAATGCAATGGGATACATATCCCAGGACCATTTGTGAGGAAGGTCTCTGTAATCAAGCCTAAAGGGTGACATGGCCCAACTCACTGCCTTAGAGATGAGTTCTCATACAAGTCTCTCTCTTCTCAGGCAAAGTCGAAATAGTAGAATCTCAGAGCTAGATAGGCTCTTCAATGGCAAAGTACTAGTCCAAATGTTCACATACTTTGTAGGTGTCTGATTCAGTGAACAGAATTTCTGACATACAGACTTTCCTCACTAATTTGAACATTTTTTTGTTAGAAGAAGAAAAATATGTCATTTATGTGTTTTTCCCTCAGAGAAGTTTGTGAATCTTGGATAAAATTTTATAGCTCTATTGAGTTTAATTTAACAGTTTGAATATTAACCTTCTGGATGTGAAGATATAAAATATTTTCCTTTCCTACTACTTTCTGGAATGAGACCAAGCCTTTTACACATTAGGGGGATTTTCCTAGCCTTTCTGTGGTTATCTAATATGTCACACACCCGGTCCCTCATGGTGGGCTGCCCTTTCTTCTTGAGGTCAGACATGTCAGTGGTGGTACCACTGTAAATAGGGCACTTCTTCCCCCAGCTGGTCACCGTAATTTCTGAAAGGGAAACAAAAATCATGGGAAATAAATAATGTTTTTCTTATTTCTCTGCAGCTGCCCTGGGAGGACCCTGGGTACTTGGCAAATCTGTTTTTGCTCCTGAGGAAGAGCCTAAGGAGAAAAGAAAATTCTGTCCAGAGAGATTTAGGTTGCACAAACTGAGCCTGCACTTTCAAAGAAAATAATAGATCACATCCCAATTTTACAGTTTTTTTTTTTTCAAGTTTTCATTGACTCCATTTTTCCTTGCTATATAACAGTTTTTAAATCAGAGTTTTTGAGTGCTTTCATTCAGAACCAATGAGTATACTTTTCTATTCTTCTTCTTTTTTTAATATAGTGTGACTGAGCAGTGGTAACAATGTCTGTACTTAATTCATCAGAAGCTGTTGTGAACCATGGAATAATCCTTACCTTTGTCTGATGTGGCACTTTCTGTTATTCAGAGCTGACATCACTCCTTTCAAGACTCAATCTCTGTCCTGCTTAAACCATGCCAAGAATTAGATAATTCTCCCAATTAACTACATTGTGAAGGCACACAGTGATTTTTCTGGCAATAAAAGAAAGTTTAAAGCAGACATTTACAATTGGGGAATAGCAATCCCCTTCCCCTCAGAACCTGCCCCCCCCTCCACTTCCAAATAAGCCACTTGTCCAGTTTTCTCACTGTGGTCCAGAAGCCATTTTTCTGCCAGTTTGTTGGTGACACCTCCAGGCATCTCCTTTTCCATGATCTCCATGCCAGTGTCTCAGTAAATTTCCTTTGCACACATGATTTCTAAATCTCTGTCTCTAGTTCTATCTTCTTTCCATGCCATTAAAACTTCCTTTTAAATCTCAAGATCCATTTGGCCAAAGATCACTCTTTTGTTCTTTTCAGAACCCAGCTTCTATTCTTATCAACGCCACTGACATTCTCCATCTGACACTTGGACTCAGAAACTTAGATTTGTCTTCTACTTTTTTCTTGCCTTACTTCTCATGTTTAATCATTTTTCCAAGACTTGGAGACTCTCAATCTCAAAGTCTCCCGGATCTAGCTTATCTTTATGTGCATAGACAGGTACTCATTTCTTTCACATGAATAATTGCAGTAGCCTCCTAATTTGTTTCTTTAGCTTCATTCTTCACTTCTTTTATTTCATATAGAAATATTAAAATGTACATGTATATATTTTTTAAAAGTTATATTGTTTATCCTTTTCAAGATTCAAGCTAAGATTCTCTGTTAGTGTAATCTTGCCTATAGCATTTCAAATTAGATTTGGTTAATAAACTTCCTATCTATTATGAGTACAGGTTTTCAGGATTAAAACATTTGAATAAGATGATGTACATATGTATATACTTAAACACTAATATAACTACATTTTACTAATTATTCATTTTTATAAGATAAACAGGCCGTAAGTTCAAGTTATTTTTTGAACTCTGTTTTCAAAGGTTCACGTATATTTTATTCCTACAATGTTTTGTGAGTATGTCAGAATATTGCACAAAACAGAAAGCTTCACTAAGAAGAAGATGAATTTTTTTTTTTGTACTGAACTCTTAGTGACACTGTTAAAATTTTTTTTTAGCTGCAAGGCTATGTACTGAGACATTTAGCATTTGCCTTGTAAGAAAAATGTTCTGTAGCAAAACTTGAATAGAGTGGGGGGTGTGGTAGATAATTAGGTTTCTTCCATATTTAGATCCTATGATTTATGTTACCCCTGCTCTTACTGGAGCAAGATTCTTATGTAGGAGCAAGAACTAGTCTGGATAGAGAATATGCAATTTGGGGGAGTTGGTATCTTCTGCAAATTTTCAGATTCTTCTCAGTTCATTTTATGTATAAATTTTTCCTAGAGCAAAATCACCATATTGAAGATCTTTTAATTTTCCTTTCTTATTTTATGGAGTTTTGGGGAGGGTTTGGTAAAAATCAATAATTATTTAAAGTTTTTGAAAGTCCTAGATGATTTAAAATTATATTGTAAATTTCCTCTAAATTAAGATTAAAAGTGGCTCAAATCATCATATTTAGAGATTTTGATCTAGTTTGCAATTATATATTACATACAATTTAAAAATAATTTTAGATTCTAATGCATATATGGAGATATATGTAAAAATATATATATACTATTTTGTAAACAAATTTCAAATATTTTAAAACTCACAGTGTCCTTACTATAGCCAATGATTGGCAAAGAAATTGCCTAAATTTACTAAGGACTGAAGGAGAGGCATCCTGTCACTTGATGCAAGCAAGCAGCAACAGATCACATGGCTGAATTATTTCTATATTGAGAAAAAAATCCTCTGTTTTCCGTTCTCACAAACAGAACGAAAGGCATTAGCAAAAATGTCCTCCTGCATTCCTTCACGAGGCCTGTTTACTTAATGGAAATCTTAGCAAATATGTTTTTTCCCCTTTATTGATATTGGTCTAGCTACATAATAGAAACATAATGTGGTAAACATCTAATGTACCTCACAACTACCAACAACGGTGTGAATTAGGACAGAAAGAATTGCTCCATTTCCATTTACTTCAAAGACCTTTTTTAACAGTTTTTTTATTTTTTTAAATTGAGATGGAATCTGTGTTGCCGAGACTGGAGTACAGTGGCATGATCTCAGCTCACTGCAACCTCTGCCACCTGGGTTCAAGCAATTCTCTGCTTCAGCCTCCCCAACAGCTGGGATTACAGGCATGTGTCACCACGCCCGGCTAATTTTTGTATTTTTAGTAGAAATACAAAAATTTCACCATCTTGGCCAGGCTGGTCTTGAACTCCTGACATCGTGATCCACGCTCCTCAGCCTCTCTAAGTGCTAGGCTTACAGGCGTGAGCCACCGCACCTGGCACCCTTTTAATATTCTTTGGTGCTGTAAATATTGTGATTAAAATTTTCTTCTCTATTTCTTTATTATTATGTTTTTTAACAACTTATAATTTCACAGGACATATCTTAAGAATAAGAAGGTATTATAAATGAATAGGGATAGATTATTAATATCTTAGGGAGTGGGGGAAATAGTAGCATATTGATTCACTTACAGTACATACAGTATAATACTACTTATTTTCCCAAAGTGACCATCTGTCCAGCTTGCTATCTATGTGGCCTTGGGCAGCTAACATCATCCCTTTGAGCCTCAGATCCTAACTTGTTAAGTAGGGAGAGATACAAGGTTATTGTAACAAGTAGAATAAATGACACATAAACATTCTAGTAGAGTGCCTGGTACCTCCCTTCTATAGCCTCCCAAGCTCACTCCACACTCCACCCTTCTTCCTTCAATGATCTTAAGATTTAATTGTGAAATACAAAAACAAATATACAAGGAAATAAAATACGAAGCAGTGGGCAGAGATTGTAGAGTGTAGTGGAAATAAACTTGACAGAAACTTCCTAAATTTTAGTAGTCCTAGTTCTGCTACCAAACAGCTATGATACCTTGCTTGGATCACAAAGTCTTTCTATATCTATATATTATCTATCAAATGAATGTTTAACAGGGTGTTTATTGATTAAGTGCCACATTTGTTATATAGACCGTAAGGCTTATTGTAATTCTAATAAGTTAGTAGTCCTTGTGGGTTAAAGTAAGTGATTAGGGAAGATGTGGAAGAAGTGGGACATGAAATGGGCTTTAGAAGTTGATTAGGATTTGGTTAGCTCAAGGGAAGACATTTATTTGTTGTTGTTTTTGTTGTCTTGATCTTAGCCAACTGAAATGTTTTAATTTTTCAGACTGACGTAATTGACCAGAACTGTGTTCTAAAGTGACACTGGCCGTTAATTTAATTGCTTTAATTCCTTAGATAAATTTTATTTGAGAGATTTAAAATCACAAAAGGTAATGCCTCCTGTAAATAGCTCCACTATCATACTTATCAATAAATATTTATGTGGAACTCCCAAATGGAATATATTTTGGAAATTCTTTTCAATACAGAGTCCTCTAGAAAGACCAAAATAGTGTAGCCACATTGTGAGATTGCCAGCAAGAAATGTACTCAACCTCGTTCTGGCACACTCTTTCAATGAATTCATATTCGTGATTAATAAATTTGTGAAATAATTACTTTCCAGTAAATGTATTTAAAGTAAGATTTCAAAGTGACATGTCAAGTATGATTAGTATTTCTTCACATTAAACTGATAAGGAACAATATGCTATAAAATCAAAGTCACAAACAAGGGAAATTTAAGAGCCATTGCCACACAGATGACAATGGAATTCCTGAGAGTAGATTCGATGTCCTAGAAAGGACAAATCTGTTATAAAGCATCATGCACTTTTGTAAACTGTATTGATTTTTGTGCTAATAATAACAATGGTTATTGAGGTTGTTGATAAGTGTATAGAACTAATGAGTTTTGGTATATTTTAGGTCATCTTGGTTTGAGTTACTGTCAGTCCCAATTTTATCTCAGAACTTCTAAGCCTAAGATATAAAATAGGCTACATAGATATCTTAAACAATTGCTCAGCTGCTTGCAATGTACAGCTGGAGCTCAGTGACCATCTGTCTGGTGCACTGAGCATTCTAAATCCTAAAAGTGCATCTCATTGGGTCTATATATGTTTATATCATATGGATTATTCCGACTGTTCATTGTTCCATTGGACTGTAGTTTGGACACTAATCCCTTACCCAATTTATTTTGTCCTAGGAAGCAGAGATGATTTCACTGGATGCACATGGCTCAAAGTAACAGCTTTATGCATAAAGAGCATCTTGAGACCTCTAGACTCAGAAAGCAGGCATAGTTGTGATAGCCATGTAGTGCTTTAAAGGCTTCATTACACATGTATTATCTAATCTAATCCTCACAACAACCCTATGAGAAAATTATCCCCAGCCTTATCTTTTAGATAGGCTACATTTTACAGCTAATTAAGTTACCCAAATTCACAAAATTAGGGACTTAAACCCATGATTTTCTGATTCCAAAGACATGGTACTTTTCCATTATACAATACTGACTTCAATAAATATTCCTCTCCTTTTCCACTTCCTTAATGAAAGCCATCATTATACATGTAAATATGTATATTGATAATTATTTTAAAAATTGAAATGCATTGTAGTTGAGATAACAAAAACCAGAAAAATGTCTATATAAGATGTAGGTATTATAAGTAGCTATCTCTCCTATTATGTAATTATTTTAAAATGGACTTCTGGTTTAGAATTTTGAATTATATAGGCATATCTAATTATCTTGAACTTAAATACAATTTATGAAAAAGAAACAATGTTTTATCTTTGAGAGAGTCTTGTGAAAAAAAGACTCCTGAAAGATTCCTGATAAAATATTCATTCGTTATTGTTAGTGAGAATCTGGGTTTAAAAACTGCAACTATAGCAATAGTGTTCTTACTGGCAGATGACCACTTCGGTGAGGTTATGACAAGTCTTATGAGATTAAAAAAAAAAGTTAGTACATGCCAATGGAAGACATAACACAATTTCCAAGAAATATATGTAAGATCGTAATATGCAGTTGTATAAAAAATGATGGGGTATCAAAGAAAAATATTTTCATGGAAAAGTGCTTGAAAAAGAATCTACTAAAACAATAGAATACTAGGATATAATCAAGGCAAAATTAGATGGAGAAAAAATTCAACAGAATTAGGTATAAGACACAGCATGGGCCAATCTAATTTGAAAAGGGTCAATTGACATTAACAAAAACTGGACAGAAAAAACAGATTTTGTGCAGAAATGAACAAAGTCATAATTTAGCTCAGTGCATTAAGTTAATCAGTTATTAAGATAATCCTGTGGAGGCACTTGAATATTTCTTTACCCAGTGGTTTGGAGCCACAAAAACCCTAGGACAAATGCTTGTGCAGTCGATCTGGTTAATCGGCTAATTCTAAGACTGATCAACTTTGAAGGAAAATCATTTGAGGAAGATTGTTATGCCCAGTTGTAAGAAACTGGACTAAGGAACTAAAAGCTGTACGTCTTTCTGTCTGTGTGATAGAACCTATACCCATGCAGTTCTCTGACAACTATACTTTCTAGTTCTTTTCAGTTAAAAAATTATAATAAAATTGATGAATGGATTCTAACAGAGGGCTTTTCTCTGCTCTAAAACATATTAACACATTTACTCATATTTCTGTTTCAGGGTTTAGAGCAGCTCAAAGTTTGTAACTTCCTGTGTTTGTCTGTGCCCCTCCTTCTAAATGCACAAGGGCCTTTAGGACGAAAATCTCCTCAACCTGCTTGTCAGATTCCACAGGAAAGAAATGCTTTTCTGTTTGTTTGTTTTACTGAAGATTACAGAGAGGAGAGCGTTAGATTGCTATCTTCTATCTTGTAGGCCTTAAGACTTTTTTTTTTTTTTGAGACAGGTTCTTATTTTGTCTTGCTGCTCATGACAGAGTGCAGTAGTGCAACCATAGCTCACTGCAGCCTTCAGCTTCTGGGCTTAAGTGATCTTCCTGCCTCAAGCCTCCCAGAAGCTTGGGATTACAGGCATGAGCCACTACACCCAGCCCAAGCCTTAAGATTTTGTGTTCTCTTCCAGCTCAGCTCTTTCCCAAAACCAGTAACCCCATGCAGATTGGTCGTTACTGTGTAATTCTTTCTGAGTAGTCTACTATCTGTCCCTTGTCATCACAGTATTCTTGCTTTTGAGGAATAGGCCCTGCCAGACCAGTCTGAATCTCCTGAAATGTTGGTGAATAAAATTTCATTTTGAAACCACAGTGTTAATAAACAAACAAAAAGCAGTCATGATTTCCAATTTTTCTAGAAGATCTCAAGTTGTTTTTCATGCCTATAGTGAGGAAACAGGTTTTTTGTTGGTTTGTTTGTTAATCTTAAAACTGGATAGGCTTGTGCTACCCAGAACATGGTGTTACGCAGTTTAAAAGATTATTTACCTGCTTGAGGCAGTCAAACATCAGTAGTTCTACCTTGATAGACTTTCGGGTCTAGAAAAAGCTTAATGAAGTAAGAAGTCTTTATGGCCTTATTTTCTTCTTTCCAACTTTTAGTTTAGATTCTAGGGGTATGTGTGCAAAGTTTGTTACATAAGTAAACTGCTTGTTCTGGGGTTTGGTGCACAGATAATTTTGTCATCCAGAAATCAGCATTATACCTGATAGTTTTTCAGTTCTCACCTTCCTCAACCCTTTACCCTCAAATAGGCCCTGGTGTCTGTCTATTGTTCACTTCTTTGTGTCCATGGGTGCTCGATTTTTAGGTTCCACTTTATTTTATTTTGCCGGAGCTACAGAATATAAGAAAGTAGTCTAGGAAACTTCTTCTTTTTTTTTTTTTTTTTTTGAGACAGTATCTCACTCTGTCGCCAGATGCCAGGCTGGAGTGCAGTGGCACAATCTCGGCTCAACCTCCACCTTCCGGGTTCAAGCAATTCTCCTACCTCAGCCTCCCGAGTAGCTGGGACTGGGAAACTTCTTATAGTGAAAGGATGATATGTATACTTGATTTTTGGGAGATACAAAAGAAAAAAAGGTGAACAGGGCAGGATTTTTCCAATTATTGGGAGAGAGCAAACTTCAAGAGATAAGAGTGGGTCAAGGTAATTTTAAAGAGAGAAGAAACATTGAGATTTGAAGGTTTGCTGGATGGCACAAGAGGATAGCATGAAACTCTTGGCTTTGGCCACAGATGTGTCTGAAAATGTTGTAGGACTGTCTCCTTAGTTCAGCTAAAAACTGGGTTCTTAGGATGGAAAAGATTAGGCTCACAGATACTTTGAAGGGTGAGTATCTGGAATTTGTTGGGGAGAAAAGGAAAAAGGAAAAACAACACAGCAAAGTGAGATAGGGTCCTGCTAACAGGATTTCCACCTCACCGACTGAATCCCAGGTTACCACCCAGGTACAGGAGAGGCCAGGCTCCTTCCCCCTGCAAACAGCGGGGAACTTCCCAAGGCTAAATCCCATCCTCCCAGTGTGCGGGCTGGTTGGAGATTCTCCGGGGGAGCCCTTTTACTTGGCTGTCTCAGAATCTTGATACTTGCCTGACATGCTGCTAGATTTATTGAAAGACACACTAGAAACTTATGTTTTCTATATGTTGACATATGGTTTAGAAGAAAGTATAAAACACAAAGAGTGACGGAGGGGACAGATCAATGGAGAACCACTTTGCACCTAAACCTAGAGTTGGCAAACTTTTTCTGTGAAGGACCAGCTAGTAAATATTTTCAGATGTGTAAACATGATTTCTGTAGCAACTACTCAACTCTACCTTTATAGCGTGAAAGTAGCCATAACCAATACATAAATGATTGATCACTGCTGAGATTCAGTATAACTATTCACAAAAGTAGGTAGTAGGCAGAATTGGCCTAAGGGTGGTAATTTTTGCCCCTGTCTGAACTGTCTTCCCAGATTTCTTTGCATTACCGTATTTACTATTTGTCCTGTTAGCAAGTCTAGAGTGAATCAGCAAGGAAACAACACAAGATTCTTTTCCAGTTTTACTCTTTCTTTTCCTATAATGTTTACAGTAGAATTATATGTGAATAATTTTGATTTTATAGCTACCTTCATGTGCATCACACTATTTCATTTTTCTAATTATTCTCAGTGTAATAGAATGCATCACAGATTGATCAGCTTGAGATTGTCGAGGTGTCACTATTTCTAAAAATTCAAAGTATGAAAGGCGTCTTTAAGGAAAGGTACCTGGGATAAGAGGCACATAGTTGCTTAAGGAACAAGGGGGAGCTAATAAACATCCTATGCACGGGTAAATAAAGTGAGTAAAGTACAGTATTGCTTTTATATTTTAAGAATTAAACAGCTTACTTGATATAAAATAAAGGGCAAAAGGTCTCTAAATGTGGAAAATAAGTATCTCAAAACTAAATAATTTAATTCCAATTTACATAAAGAAATACTGTGATATGGAAAATCACTAAAAATATCTAGTGATTGATAGAAAAAGCAGAATACATTAAACATCAAAATAAATTATGTGACAGTATTGTGATGATTCTTCAGGGCAAACAAGTGGATACAGGTTTCTAAGTTTTAATTAAGGAATCCAATTTCATTCAACCATGTCTTCTGAGGCAACAATAAAGCTAAAGTGGGGCAAGTTCATTTTAGATGCAAGAAAATATTTTAAATAAATCATTTAAAATGTGATTAATATTATTATGTATCAATTAAAATTATTTCTGAAGCTTTTGAATATGTGCATATATTTGGAAGATTCTGAACTGAAGCAAGGTAATAGTTTTCCCTTTTCCTTGATTACTTACTCCGAGAAATAAGATTACTACCTGAAAACATTTGCCCTATATTTAATGTAAGCTGCCATATCTCAATTTTAAATTGTATTTATTCTTTTAAAAATTTTACTTTATTCTTATTTTAAAATTTATTTTATTTTATTATTATTTTTTTCAAGATGGGATCTTACTATGTCTTCCAGGTTGGAGTGCAGTGGCCCAGTCGTGGCTTACTATAGCCTCTACCTCCTCGGGCTAGAGGGTGTACCACTTCAGCCTCCCAATTAGCTCAGACTACAGGTGTGCCCCACCATGCCCAGCTAGTTTCCGTTGTTTTTTGTAGAGACAAAGTCTCGCTCTGTTGCCTAGGCTGGTCTTGAACTCCTGGGCTCAACTGATTCTTCTGCCTCAGCCTCCCAAAATGCTGGGATGTGACAGGCATGTGTCACCACATCCAGCTCATCTTATATTTGTGTTTATTCTTAAATTATTTTCTTTTTTCTCGAGGTAGAACTTTTCCTCTATGCTGAGATAAAGTCTGAGTGGAAGATACTCTTGTATTATTCATATCGCTATCACTTTAATACTTTAAAAATATTTTAGATTTATATTAAGTAATATATTCAATTTGGTCAACATGTTTTATTTTAAGCCTTGGCAATGTAGCAATATGTTTTTAAAAATACTATTTGTAAAATGTATTAAGGTTTCAAAATTAAGAATGAAAACATTGTTTTATAATAGGCTTTGGTGACTTTTGGCTTCTAGTTTTCTTTTAAAGATATAATGATTCAAGTTCACAAAATTCCTTCAGTTTATATGCAAAGTTCCCCTTAATTGCATTTCTTATAGGAATATACTATTTGTTTATTCAGTAAAACTTTTCAATTTGGGAATTGTGGTCCTTCTGTCTTATTGAAAATCTGTACTTTTTTCAGGTTAAGAAAAAGACCCACATGCTTGATGATACTAAATGCTTCTTCATTAACTACCCTCTGTCTACTCACTACTCCCTGCCTCATTACAGAACCTATGATCATTTCTCTCCCCTTAGATAAAAGCTTCTCTGTTTTATCTAAAAGCATATCCCTCTGTTTTCTTATCTTTGTCAGTTCTTCCCTACAGGTTCCTGGGGTTAGTCCACCCCATCTGCTAAATATTAATTTCCTCTAATTTGCTGCTTTATGTCTCATCCTATTGGGAACAAACTAATCTTAGATTTAAACTTTTTCTAAGACATTTCTTCTTCCTTTTTATATACTTAGTATGTGACAGCATCCCTGGCATTTCTTTACTTTTCAGGCTGCTTCTCTATCAATTCCCTGAGAATCTTGGAACTGAGAGGCAGGCTCAGAATACCCCTTGATCTGCACTATCTTACTCTCCTTTTCCTCAATAACTTAAGGACTTGGTTTAGTCTTTCTCAATGGCTTTCTCTTGCCATTGTATTTAGAGACTTGGTACTCCCATTGATGACTATTAACCCTGCTCTCTCGTTGTTTCCACCTCCTAAAAACTGGAGGTGATTGTTTCTATTAAGTCTCAGCCAATCTAAGCTTCCTGTCATTGTGATTACGCTCTCATTACTTGAACATATTCCATATACAAGAATTGTAACTCAGCATACTTTCTGTGAACACAACATCTTACCCCAGCTTCTATAATGAAATTCTCATTTATCTTCTCCCCCGAGTCCTTCTGTCCTTCTCATATGCCTTCTTACATCTTATTCATTCTGGTTTGTCTGCTTAAATGTTCAGCTTGTACTCCAGGGACAGCTATTTCAGAAAGTGCATTTGTAACCACTTTAGAATCTATTGTCCCTTTGATCTTCTACCAATTTTCTTTCATCTTTCCATTACCCTGGTTATTCTCCTGTGTGTTTTGTAATGAGCAAACAAATTCTGTTATTGTGGGCTATGGACCCAAATGAGTGCTGCCTTACTAACTCTGCAGCAAATTCTTGCAGTTCTATAGCAGCTGGGGATCTAGCCACTTTTCCCATCTGTAGTTGACTCATTCACTAATGTGGTCCAGGATTTTTCCTTTCGTGGCACACATAGAAACTATTTTTATGTGACTTTCTACCTATGAATGGGGCCAAAATACTTGCCTTGTTTACATTAATGGGCATTGCAAGAACTTAGTGATATAATGTGTGTGAAGATATGGTTTTACTTCTATAAGGCCCTAATATTGTAATCATTACACGGGCACATCTCGTGCTTTACCACCTCTGTGTCTTATTCATTCTGATCTCTGCCTGTGATATCCCTCCTCAACCTTTAAGACTTAGCTTAAATACTATTTTCTTGTATGTTACCTCTATCCAATTAGCATCTGGCAAGTTTCTGTTGGTCTTGATGACTAGAAATCTTTATTTTTAATAATTCTGACTATATAAGATTCTATGGTCCTGGTATCCTAGGTAGTACTTCATCTAACACTCTGTATTTAGTTGAGTAGAATAAATTTGTCATGGACCAAATTAAACTGAATGATAAATTTTGCAAATTTAGAAGTATGCTCCTGATAGTAAAGGTTTAAGTGAGTTTACGGGTTATTCATAGGACTTTTATGAATTTTTCATTCTTTTTATCTATGCATTTCATCAGTTCGTCATTATACTTCATTATAAAGAATACACTCCTTATTACACAGGGTAATAAAATGATATTTTTTGTTACGAAAAATAAAGTGACATTGATTCCTCTCCTCTTCAGTGATAATATTTTTTTATACACTAAGAACCTTATGGTTTTAGTAGCATAAGATTGTCATCTTGTAAAAGACATTGATTATATCAGATAATCAAGCTCTTGCTAGTAAGACATATTTCTGAACAAGCCCTGGAAAAGAAAAACATATTGATAAGTCACTTTTACCATCACCTGTTTGAAAAAATAACTTCATTCAAATTAACTATATATTTTCAATATTGCTCTTAAAAATCCTGTACCCTGAGGACAATTGGATCAAATGTTAAAACAACTTTCAAAACTCTCTTTACACATGGCTTTATTGTATTTTTTTGTGAGGGATTTATGGAAATATCACCTATGCCTTAGTAGAGCCACTTCTATCACCCTTTCTTTTTGCTTTTGACTATGACATATTGAGTGTGGAAAATACTTGATATATATCTATACTACAGTGGCCCTTTACTTTTTTTTTCTTTCCTCAACACAGTTGAAGGACATAAACCTTTATTATAAGAATAGCTTTCTAAAGTATTGATATTTCATTGCAGTGGGAAAAGGCCAAGAGAGAAGCAGAATCTTAGAGACTTGGAGGGAAATTTTTGGAAAAAGGTATCTAAGGTTTATAAATATGTTCTCCTAGGAAGTTTTGCTCCTCTCCACAAATTTCCATGGGGACCTTAAGTTATAAATTTGATTTCTTCTCAGTATTTGATAGAATCTGACCCAGTAATTCTATGTCTACCTATTTGCCCTTTAGATAATATTGGTTTAAAAAATAGAGAGCTCTATGTTTACTTTCTTGATATATTTAGAACAATAGTTCTCTTAGGAATTTTGATTATAAATACTTTAAACAGATAATTGGGGAGCTGTAATCAGCCAGTTATTGGTTACCTATTATATTAGAATATTGATGACATATGTATAAATGTATGTTTTACTGATTTCTGGAAATCTGTAGGTTTCTATGTATGTCAGGGAACATTAGAAGGAATTTAGCTGCCATGTAGTTCAGTTCTGACATCGCTACAATATCTCTCACAGATTGAATTTAATTTATGACCATCTTGAACTACTGATGAGACATTATGTACTTCAAAGTCCATATCGTTAGAAAATCCTTTCCTAATTCCCTAAATTGACATTTGGCCAAATAGAACTAATGTCAATTTCATGTGAACAGCTATACTTAAGATTTTTTAACTTAAGCCATTCTATAGTGTAGTTACCAGACCTTTTCTCATCCTGTCTCCTTCCCTGACTCTCTTGTCATTGTCCCAATTAAAAATGTCCTCCTAGAAGTGAACTCAATCATCTAGCATAGAGTATGAGCATGACCATAATGTGGGCATTACTTTATATGCTATACTTCAGGCTTAAATTAACATGTAGGCAGCCAGATCAAGCATTGGCTCACTGAATTTGTGATTTATTAGAGGTATGGATCCTTTCATAATATGTACTGTTTTAGTATTAGTCTATCTAATATGGCATATTGTATTGTTTTTTATGTTTTTCATGGGTTTTCCTCAAATTTCTTAACAAGAATTTGGATAGTGATCTCTTTATTTCCAAAATCCACATACTATACATATGTTAAGATATTTGTCAAATATACTTTTGATTTCAAACATTAAACTGGGCATATATCTGAGCACCAAAATAAGTTGATAAATATATTTTGCAAGTACATTTAAATCTGAGATCTGGAGCACAGTGTAAGAAGTTATTTGTGGAAAAAAAAAACTAAATATCACCCATATTTAGTCAATCAAACTGTGTAACAAATTATTTTCCCAAATTTGTACTAACCATAAGTTAGTGGGCAGTAAAGTGATTGTAGAAAAATCAGTTCCTTTTTGTGGGCCTCAATTTCTTTATTTATATAATCATATGATTGGAGACAAAATTTATGTATTAAAGAAATACTTGCAACACATAATTTAGTCATATAGATGCAGTTCTAACAAAAATGATATTTCTTGTTGATGAACCATTTTGAAGCCTGAGAAAGGAAAGGAAAGAAGTGGGTTCTATAGAGAGCAACAGAAAGATTGGATAGAAGTCACAGATATAGCCTGAGAGAAGGGAGCAGACACACTGTGTTTCCTCCAAACACAGAAACACACCAATTTAAAAAACAAGCATTAGAACTAAAATCCATAGCTTGGACTTGGGAGGAAGTATATGGCCAGAAAGTCTTTTATAATCTTAGGGGGCCCTAAGTTTTAGGAAAAAAATTAACATGTAAGAAAGATTACATCAGCCATTTAGTAATGAAAAGAAGACTAGCTCATTAAATTATTGTTCATGAGATATTTGAACACCATTAAAAGATAAAAAGAAAGCCGAGAATATATTGGAAAGAAATAGATTCATTATGATTATGTTTAGTTTTCACATGACTTTATAAGGAAAATCTTTAAATATTAGTAAAGAAAACTGACAAAAGACATGAAGAGAAATAATTCACATATGAAGAAATTCAAATTCTCTTAGGAAATAAAAATGGTATTGATTTACCATAATATTAACCTCATTTGTAATCAAATAAATGTCAATAACTAAAATAAAATAGTTATTTGATTGCCAAAATATTAACAAGTATCTCTCTCATTTGTAAAAAAAAAAAAAAAAAAAAGAATATAAAGTGATTTTATCTCTTTATTTCATATTATTCTGATTTTTTTATTTTTAAAAAAGCAAATGTATTACTTTATAATTGAAATCAACACAAAACGTCATTTAGCTCTAGGCTTCCTGAAATCCAGATCAATGTGAAACACTCAGCAGTATGGATAACATAGGATGAGGCACTGTAACAAAAGACAGATTAAGACGAGAAAAGCATGCTAATCTATTTAATATAAATTCCACACGACAAGGAATGCTTTGGAAATGAAGACCCAAGGAAACAAGCAAACTCATGTGCTTTCATGCTTAGGTTTGATGAAGAAGTGAGTAGTTGTGAATTATGATTGGACAAAGGGAGTATGATCTAATGATAATAAACTGGTGGAATTTAGCAAGTCCTGTTTATTCAGATTCTCCCTTGTGTCTCTGTGTCCTCAGAGTATTCTGCATAGTATTATTTGAAACTGTATTAAAAAATCTATATAACTTGGTTTTAATGGCAGAATGCTTTGAATCTATTTGTTAATCAAATAATATCTTCCAAATATTTCAGATGCCTTCAATATCTCAACACATAAATATTTGATAGGGAGACTTTGTACTTGATTTTCTTGGAGTACAGAGACTATTAATTCAAAGATAAAACATAGGGAAAAAGCTGGAAAATGGGAAAATTCCCCAATTTGGAAAAAGCTAAAGAAAATTAGAGATCATCATGACTTGTTCACTCTTTGTTCATTTTTTGTTCCTTATAAATTTTTCTAGTAAGTTTATTAATCAATATGTTGACTAGTCGACTCTAAAATATTACTGAGTCTGTTGAAAGTCATTCTGCAATTCAGGAAAATTAGATAACTGCCCTCAAGGTTAATAAGTCTTAGCCTTCTATCATAGGTAGCAAGAGAAATCAAGGAAATCAGTCACGAATCACGTATCACATCCAGATGGCTTGAAATTTTGTTCTCGTAATAATAGATTTAATAATAGAGAGTAATATAAACAAGACAAGAGCCATCACAGAGTCTTTAAATGAATCCACAACAAGTTGAGGAATGAATGTTATTACAATATTCTACTATGTTATCATAACATTGATCTCTTTGTTGCTAAGTTATTTAATCCCTGGAGTTCAAGAAATATGGCAGATAGAAAGTCACTGAACATGCCAGAAATTTTGAAACTTCAAGATCTCCTCAAGCATGTGATTCTGTGCTAGGGACAATTTTAGTATCAGCTTTAGAACTTCTGGTCCAGACCCCAACTGGCTTTTAATAGCTGATGTACACCAGAGAACATGTATTTTGCAAGTAAGTGATCCCTTTGAGTGGGGCAGCAACTACTTGGTGTTTCCTGTTGCCTACCTAATTTAGTCTAAATTTTTAATCATGCTATTTGATGTACTTTGATATGGTATGGCAAAATACCCTTCCAATCCCCCCAAAGAAAGAAAAATGAAATTAAAGAAAAAGGAAATAAAACAGAGAAGTAAAGAAAAGAAGGAAGAAATGATAGGGGAAGGAACTGAGGGAGGAGAGTAAGAGATTTATTTTGTGTATGTGTTTAGCTCTGCCAGTTATTACTGGTGTGATATTGGTGAAACATTAAACATCCCTAGGCTTCAGTTTCCTCAGAGTAAAACTGGAGGATCCTATTTGATAAACTTTAACATAGCTTTCAGGTCTTTTGATTTTGATCCCATGACAATGTTTGAATCTACTTTCCCACTCTATTTTTTCTTTTTCTTTTTTTTTTTTTTTTATCTTGCTCTATTGCCCAGGCTAGAATGCAGTCTAGAAATGCATATTAAAAAGCTCTTTTATACTAATAAGTGTGTTATACAACGGAGACAGGAAAAGAATAAGGGAGGAAAATAAACAAACAGCCAACCAATATTTCATTTAAACCTATGAAATGCTATGCAGTTGCTGGGGGAGTGATTTACTCCCAACCATGTGGTCACTGTGGTCTGTGATACTCTTTGTTATGATTTCTGTTTTTTTCCATTTGCTGAGGAGTGATTTACTTCCATTTATGTGGTCAATTTTTTATTTTATTTTATTTTATTTTATTTTATTTATTTTTTTTTTTATTGCATTTTTAGGTTTGGGGGTACATGTGAAGAACATGCAAGATTGTTGCATAGGTACACACATGGCAGTGTGATTTGCTGCCTTCCTCCCCCATCACCTATATCTGGCATTTCTCCCCATGCTATCCCTCCCCCAACTCCCCCACCCCCCACTATCCCTCCCCTTTTTCCCCCGACAGACCCCAGTGTGTGATACTCCCCTCCCTGTGTCCATGTGTTCCCATTATTCAACACCCCGCCTATGAGTGAGAACATGCGGTGTTTGATTTTCTGTTCTTGTGTCAGTTTGCTGAGAATGATGGTTTCCAGGTTCATCCATGTCCCTACAAAGGACACGAACTCATCGTTTTTGATGGCTGCATAATATTCCATGGTGTATATGTGCCACATTTTCCCTGTCCAGTCTATCATCGATGGGCATTTGGGTTGGTTCCAGGTCTTTGCTATTGTAAACTGTGCTGCAATGAACATTCGTGGTCAATTTTAGAGTAGGTGTGATGTGGTGCCGAGAAGAATGTATATTCTGTGGATTTAGGGTGGAGGGTTCTGTAAATATCTATTAGGTTTGCTTGGTCCAGATCTGAGTTCAAGTCCTGGATATCCTTGTTAATTTTCTGTGTCGTTGATCTGTCTAATATTGACAGTGGAGTGTTAAAGTTTCCCACTATTATTGTGTGGGAGTCTAAGTCTCTTTGTAGGTCATTAAGAACTTGCTTTATGTATCTGGGTGCTCCTGTATTGGGTGCATAAATATTTAGGATCATTAGCTCTTCTTGTTGCATTGATCCTTTTACCATTATGTAATGCCGTTCTTTGTCTCTTTTGATCTTTGTTGGTTTAAAGTCTATTTTATCAGAGTCTAGGATTGCAACTCCCGCTTTTTTTTTGCTCTCCATTTGCTTGGTAAATCTTCCTCCATCCCTTTATTTTGAGCCTATGTGTATCCTTGCACATGAGATGGGTTTCCTGGATACAGCACACCAATGGGTTTTTTGACTTTTTATCCAACTTGCCAGTCTGTGTCTTTTGATTGGATCATTTAGCCCATTTACATTTAAGGTTGATATTGTTATGTATGAATTTGATCCCTCCATTTTGATGCTAGCTGGTTGTTTAGCCCATTAGTTGGTGCAGTTTCTTCATTGTGTCTATGCTCTTTACCATTTGGTATGTTTTTGGAGTGGCTGATACTGGTTGTTCCTTTCTATGTTTAGTGCTTCTTTCAGGAGCTCTTGTAAGGAGGCCTGGTGGTGATGAAATCTCTGAGCAATTGCTTGTTTGAAAGGATTTTATTTCTCCTTCACTTATGAAGCTTAGTTTGGCTTTATATGAAATTCTAGGTTGAAAGTTATTTTCTTTAAGGATGTTGAATATTGGCCCCCACTCTCTTCTGGCTTGTAGGGTTTCTGCTGAGAGATCTGCTGTGAGTCTGATGGGCTTCCCTTTGTGGGTAACCCAGCCTTTCTCTCTGGCTGCCTTCAGCATTTTTTCCTTCATTTCAATCCTGATGAATCTGATTATTATGTGCCTTAAGGTTGCTCTTCTTGAGGAATATTTTTGTGGTGGTCTCTGTATTTCCTGGACTTGTATGGTGGCCTGCCTTGCTAGGTTGGGGACATTCTTCTGGATAATATCCTGAAGAGTGTTTTCTGCTTGCTTTCATTCTCTCTGTCACATTCGGTAATTCTACTTAATCTTTTTGTTTGAGCTCAATTCTTATCCTGTAGTCTCCTTGATTTCTGATGTGGAAATTAGTTTCTCTTCCCTCTGAACTACTATATAGTACTCCTTGCTTAATCAAATGTAGATTATGTCTTTTCACATAATCCCATATTTCTTGGAGGCTTTGTTCATTTCT
This sequence comes from Ateles fusciceps, assembly GCA_036589455.1. Lineage (NCBI taxonomy): Eukaryota > Metazoa > Chordata > Mammalia > Primates > Atelidae > Ateles > Ateles fusciceps. The sequence goes on along the minus strand of JAZHEH010000065.1, from coordinate 30,390,592 downwards.
TTTTACTCTTTTTTCTCTAATCTTGCCTTCTCATTTTATTTCATTGAGTTGATCTTCAATCTCTGATATCCTTTCTTCTGCTTGGTCGATTCGGCTATGGAAACTTGTGTATGCTTCATGAAGTTCTCCTATTGTGTTATTCAGCTCCATCAATTCATTTATGTTCTTCTCTAAGCTATTTATTCTCGTTAGCATTTCATCAAACCTTTTTTCAAGGTTCTTAGTTTCTTTGCATTGGGTTAGAACATGTTCTTTTAGCTCAGAGAAGTTTGTTATTACCCACTTTCTGAATCCTTTTTCTTTCAATTCATCAGATTCATTATCCATCCAGCCTTGTTCCCTTTCTGGTGAGGAGTTGTGATCTCTTGGAGGAGGAGATGCATTCTGGTTTTGGGTATTTTCATCCTTTTTGCACTCATTTCTTTCCATCTTTGTGGATTTATCTACCTGTGGTCCTTGTAGTTGGTGACTTTCAGATGGGGTCTCTGAGTGGATGTCCTTCTTGTTGATGATGAAGTTATTTCTTTCTGTTTTTTCAGTTTTCCATCTAACAGTCAGGCCTCTCGCTGTAGGACTGCTGGAGGTCCACTCCAGACCCTGCTTGCCTGGGGGATCACCCACGGGGGCTGCAGAATAGTAAGGGTTGCTGCCAGTTTTTTTCTTCTGTTATATTTGTCCCAGAAGGATACCCACCAGATGTCAGCCTGAGCTGTCCTTTGAGGTGTCTCTTTGGATGTATGGGGGTCAGGGAACTATTTGAGGAGACAGTCTGTCCCTTATAGGAGCTCAAGTGCTGAGCTGTGAGCTCCATTCTGTTCAGATCCTTCTGGGCAGGTACGTTTAAGTCTGCTGTAGCGTAACTCATAACCACCTTTTTTCTCCCCGGTGCTCTGTTCTGGGAAGGTGGGGCTTTATTTATAAGTTCCTGACATGCTGCTGCCTGTTTTCAGAGATGTCCTGCCCAGCAAGGAGGTAGCCTAGTCACAGTCTGCCAGCAGAAGCATTGCTGAGCTGCTGTGGGCTCTGCCCAGTTGTTGTGTGAACTTCCTTGTGGTTTTGTTTATAGAGGTATAGTTAGAACTGCCTCAGTAATGACAGTCTGCCTCAGTAATGGCAGACTGCCTCTGTAATGGCGGACTGCCTCGGGAATGGTGGATTGCCTCGGTAATGGTGAACTGCCTTGGTAATGATGGACTGCCTCAGTAATGGCGGACCGCCTGGGTAGTGGTGGACTGCCTCACTAATGGTGGATGCCCTTCCCCCTACAGAGCTGAAGCATCCTGGGTTCAGCTGTGCTTGCTGTGAAACTCTCAATCCAGACCATTTCAGATTGTTGGTCTTTGTGGGGGTGGGACCCACCGAGCTAAATCACCTGGCTCTCTGTTTCAGCCCCCATTCTGTCAGTTGCAAGGGTGACTCTGTCTCCCAGGCGTTCCAGGTGCCAGTTCAAACAGCTGCCCAGGTTTGTGTGAGTTTTTGTGCGGAGACCTGCTGTGCCAGCTGAAACAGCCATGCTGGAGACTCATGGTGCTTTTTTGCCTGGGAATCTCCTGGTCTGTGGGCACTAAAAACTCATTTGGAAATGAGGTGATCACTCACCCTCTGCGTTCTTGCTGGGAACAGCACTCCAGAGCTGTTCCTATTCTGCCATCTTGGATCTATCTCTTCCTCCTTTTTAAACATTGTACTGTCTTCTCAAACCCCTTATCCTGTGGAAATTCTACTTAATCTTTTTGTTTGAGCTCAATTCTTATCCTGTAGTCTCCTTGATTTCTGATGTGGAAATTAGTTTCTCTTCCCTCTGAACTACTATATAGTACTCCTTGCTTAATACCTCTCTTATAGCTCTTAACATTCTATTAGCAATTATAATTTGTATTTAATATCTTCAAAGGCAGGGACTGTATGATGATTATTCTTATGTCTTTCATAGCTACTAGCAGCAGTCATTGATTATATTAGGCAGTCAATTAATTGGTTGAATAAAACTAGACTAATTATGTGGAATTTCTTTCAAGATATTTGTTTCTGTTGTCTTATGGAAATTAACCATATCAAAGCCATCTTTCATGAAGACAGCATGGAATGGTAGAAAAAAGTAAAAGGTAAAATCTGGATTTGCACCCCATTTTTAAATTTAATTATTGTGTAAACCTGAACACATTATTAACTTTTCTGAGAGCCCATTATTTATCTCTGAGGGGCGTGCCAAGTACCTCTCAGTTTTGTTTTGTTTTTTAAGAAAGGTGAAATAATATATTTAATGTGACTGGCCAGAGGATGTGCCTGCCAAAGTCAGTTTCCTTTTCATCACTATTGTAGTGAAAGTTAGAGACTTGATTTTTTACTACTTATTTTATGTTATTTTACCTTCCTGTGGAGACACTTCGGATATCCAACATTAAGGTATATTCACACCTATTCAAGTGTAAAACAGTATTCACTAGTACTCAAACTAACAGCCAATACTTTATCCCAGTAAATTCCTTTCATTATGGCTTGAAATATTTTTATTAATTTAAAATCCTGCTATATATATTTAATACCTTTCTATTAATCAATTCACAAAGCATGGAGGACATGTTTCTTATGAATGTGACACAAAGGCTAAAATAGTATTTTCAATAACATACATAGAAGCAGAGCATATGGGTATCCAAGAGAAGCATACGGATCTCCATATGTTAAACACTTTCTTCAAGAAACATGGCTATAGTATTGATAATCAGCATAGTATGGTGCCCTGATTTAATTAAAGACTAGAGTCCTTTATGTAGCAATAGTAAAAACCCTAATAACATTTTAAGAATAACTTACCCAATGGTTCTCAAGCTTGGCTGCATATTAATATCATGGAGAAACTTTAAAAATAATAATAGTGCCTGAATTTTCACCCCAATACATTGCTGTTTAATTGCTCTGTGCTTGCAGTGTGAAATTTTTTTCTTCATTTTTTTTAAAAAAAGTTCTCCAGTGTGTAGCCAGGTTTGAGAACTATTGCTTTCAAAATACCAAATAAGACATTGCTTTCAAGTTCCTCCAGAACTACTTGACACTATGATATTTTCTTTTCCTAAAAAGGTGGCAATGATACATACAAAGGTATGTTTGCTCAATGCTTAAGTCAGTTTTAGGCATCAAAAATTGAAGTGCCTTTAAGCAAAAACTCAATAATGCAAAGTCTGTTTTTAGTGGAGAGTAAGTTGGGAGGATTCCATCTCAATGTGTTTCTTTATTGCTATCTCATGTTTTAAAAAAGCTCCAACAACGACAGTATTGCATTTCTAAAGTATACCAAAATAGGTTAAAGAGAGGGTAGTGAAACATTGAGAATACTATTTGAATGTTGTCCGTAGAAATATTCCACTGTTTAATAGTCTCAGCCTCTACAAGTCATCAAAATTCAAACCATGTGATTAATGGCAATAAAAGCAAATGGCAGTTTTATTTGTTTCAATAAGTTTGCGTCTTTCAGTTACTATAAAAATGCAGTTTTCTGTAGCATGATAGTTCTAAAAAATCTTTTCTGCTAAGAATATTGCTTGTGAAAATCATGTACTGGCTTTCTACATATTAAAGTTTTCAAAATGGAATGCCCTCCTTACATTTCAGTGACCTCCAATAGATAATGTTATTATTCAATTGTAACTTGCTATTAAGATCAGAATAAGAAATAGCAGCTTTAGACTTCCCATCCTTTTTTTGTTTCTGTTCCCTTCCCAGTAATTTCTTTTTTCATTCATCTTCAGATTTATCCATCCCTGGCAATTTCAAGCTAGAAGAAACAAATTAAGAAAAAAATTAATTGACTTTATTTGCTTTAATGCTGCCAGCCCATATTATCTGCTTTCTTAAATGAGTTTGGAATTGCCAGCTTTGAGGGTATTACACTACATTTTGGGTTGCTGCCAGCATATCCCGAACAAATATATTTAAATCAAAGCTAAGCTGCTTAAATATTCATGTTATGCTCTTATTACAGTTTAGAGGAATGTGAAACCATTTAAGATTTGCAAACGTGTTACATGGCCAAAGAATGTGCTTGAACTGTCAGAAATATACTTTAAATTGATAGCGGTAACCTAGTTTAATAAGGAAAAGTTTCCACAGCCTTATTAGTAGTGATACATTAAAATGTTTAACTTATTTGTGATTTTTCAGTCACTAGGGCAATGTGAATCCTTTTCTTGAAATGTCAGTTGGAAATCACCCCCTCAGTATGTATTGTTATGAAGTATGTAGACTAACTGATTCCATGTGCTTTATGTCTGTACTTTGATTATATAAGCACCCTTTTATCACATGTACGGTATATTTTATTATATTATTTTTACCGCTTGCTTCATTGTCATGTTTCTTCAAAATGTACAGTTGTTAAATGTTATATGAAATTATTAATTTCCAATAACAGACTTTGAGGATTCCCAATTGTTTGAACAAAGCATAGGATATAAAAAAGGGAATAACCAAGAAAAGGTAAACATCAATAATCATTACATGAAACAAAGGAAGTAAAGAAGGAGAAGCTGAATTCACACCTTTTGAAGAAGGGAGACAATTGAGTTATTCCTACCATAGACCCAAGGAAGAAGACAGATGTTTCTGCCTCCTGCCTTTCCTCTTTTCTTTCTTCCTCCTCATTTTCTTTGATTGGTAGCATTACCAACTGACAATTTGGAGCATTTGATTTTGTGTAAAACAAGTTTGTTCTTTTTACTTTCCTTCAAGACAAAGAAACTATTCAGAATTTTTAAATTCCAGAATTCCAAAAGGTATTTGTTTGTAATAATAGATTCTAGTGATAGTACAACGACCTGTGATTTATGGCATGGACGATTTTAAAAGCAGTCTGAGCAATTCAATATAAATTTATGAGACACCAGTGAGGATTGCCACTGTTTCACTACTACTCCTCACATGAGTATAGACAAACATTCCCTCCTACTCCTCACATGAGTATAGGCAAACCTTCCCATCAAGGGAATAACCCAGAAAGCCAGCTTAGTGATCTTAAATCACTGGTGCTGTTTTATACCCTTTAGTTAAATGTTCAGATTTCAACATAGGAGATCAACTGGTTATAGCAATAGGTCCAGCCATGAGACTGCTTGTCCTATTCTGAGATTTTTTTTTTTTATTTCTAAAACTAAATCTTTGGTCAGTTCGATCCATTGCCTTACTGAATTCTGCTCTATATGTTGTAGTGTTAGAGAAAAGTTCCAATAGCTTTCTCTGTGGGAAACCATAAAGTTGTTTTTTGCTTCATTGAGGCATAAATCTTACTGGGGCAGAGCCTGCGAAGATTACATGAGCATTGGTTTCAGTGCTTGGCTAAGAGAACGAACTTAAGTTTATTGATATAAGTCTGCTAGACTTTCAAGACTTTCAGACATTTTCCATGAACATTTACAAAATTCACAAACTCAAACATTCACAAATTTTGCATGCAGCAATGTATTACCTTTAGCAGTGTTGTTTCTTTAATGTTTTAAAAAACAAAATCCTATATTTTAACTGCAGTTTGAAAGAATTTTTAAGATTTGGGGCCGGGCGCGGTGGCTCACGCCTGTAATCCTAGCGCTTTGGGAGGCCGAGGTAGGTGGATCACCTGAGGTCAGGAGTTCAAGATCAGCTTGGCCATCATGGTGAAACCCCATCTTAAAAAAAAAAAAAAAAGATTTGATAATTCATAAATGTCTTCTACATTTTATCTACTGGATGTGGTTATAACAGGAATAAAACTATTGTTTTAGGGAGTCTGTATGTATAGGGGTAGTGGGGCATGGGGATTGGTGAGGCGTGGCAGGCTGAGGCAGGGGAAGGAAACAGTGACTTTCTGGCAAAGTGGGACTAATTTGTTTTTGCTATCAGCATTTTGTGTATGTAAAAGATAAGAAATTAAAAATGGGTAAAGTGTTTTGAAATGTTGGTTCTATTTTTTTCTTATGAGTTTAGCAATATGTTACATGTTGAGTCTTCTCTCTCCAAGCAAGCACCATAATTCAAAACAATGCTTCTTAAGTGACTAGAGTGGGAAGAGGGAAAAATTCTTCTGAGGATATTGGGGTTGGGAGTGGGCAGATAACCTTTTTAAACTTATTTTCTAATTGTCTCAATTCTTTACTGAATTGTTCCTATCACTCTGCTTCTAGAATGCCATGGACCAGGCTACATTATTATAATGGTGTTATAGGAGCCATGCCATAAAATAATTAGACCTAGGTTAGATTTATACTTTCCAAGTTAATTTTAATAAAATGTGGCTATTTGGGGAAGTCCTTATAAACTGACTGTTCAGTAATTTTTCTGTATTTTTATTTAGTGGTCCATTTACTTGGGCAATACAGGTAGATAACAGTTTGATTTGGGAAGCATCATGTGAACATGACATAAAACCAAATTAATGTTGGGCCTATAAATATGTTACAGATTTAGTAATCAGGTTGAGTAGGAGAGAAAAGAATGGTATTTATGGTTCAATGAGATAACTTGTCTTATGGCTGGATGTGATCTGATTGTACTATACTATCTCTGATGGTAGATGTCATCAGAACCAGAATTACAGTTCCATAAGCACAAGTTCTGCTCCATATATAATTGAATTAAACAGTTAGTGGTTTGTCCAGAATTGAGAGGTAAAAACTCAAAAGGCTATGGTACAAGAAAATTGGAACTTAAATACTGGTTTTTCAAGGAACCAGATGTAAGATTTTAGAGAGATCGCCTAATATGTTTGGGTTTCAATTTTCATATCTGTAAATTAATTTCTACAGGTAAATGCACTTGCTCCGAAAAGCTCCTGTTAACATTTAATCTATTGCTGTGAAAAGTAATCCATTATCCCAGTAGGATCCAGTAACACATTAATGTGGCTTATCAAATAAGCTGGCTGCTGTTCATCAGAGAAAAGGTCCCATAAGGGAGTTGGTGCTGGGCCTGACACAGAACAGTTTCTGACACAGAGCAGGCCCTTAATATGCTCATGTTATTTCAAAGAGGAAATAACATGGCATGTATGATTCATGAACTTGATCTGGAACATGAAAAGCTTCTAATATAGGGCAAGTCCTGGGGGTCTTGGATACCTTTAGGTTGTTGAACATTAGCAGGAATTGGGACATTTTTTTTTTAAGAGAGAAGGATGCTAAAAGGAATATGTGCATGTAAGAAGACACTAATGGAAAACTTCACTAACATTATAATCTTGATGACACATGGCCCTGACATAATAAGAAAAAATATTATGAAGTCCTAGGACCCAGAAATGCTTAAGTAGAATCCAGAACTAGGTAATGACACATTTTCAATTTAAGGGGGAATATTTTCCTTTGGATAATTTATGTTCAAACTTGCTTAGCTGAATATTGTATGTCCAGGAAGCTACTTGGAGGTAGGGAGTGAGGAGAGGAGGGCCGTTGAGTCCACTAGTGAGAGCTGTTCTGAAAATCAGATTCTAAAAAGCAGAGCAGTAATTTAGTTGAACAACCAGTAATTATCTGAAATAAATATTTTTTTAAATATCAATTGTACCAACAAAATAATACATGGCACATAGTAAATGCTCAAAAATTTTTGTTGAAAAAAGTAAAATAACATTATTCAACTCAACTTCACATGTGTATTTGGTATATGTGCAAGTATATATTTGTGTGTGAATACAAGCTTAACTTAGAAAAAAACATGTTCTGTAGTTCCTATTTTATATATCTTGGATTATTGCATTAAGACTTTTCATTTGTAACTCTACATTTTTATCTAAATATTAAGAGTTTTAAATCTTTTCAAATTTTTTAAATTAGGCAAGAAAAAATATTATTTTCCTAGATAAAGACGTATCAGGACAAATAATACTAAAGGACAAATCCAGAGTACAGTTATTAGTTCTGGGTTCTTTGGGAGGCTTTCTAAACAGAGTGAAGTTAGTTGCGTAACTTAAGTACACCACAGCAAAAGGTCTCATTTTGTTTAGTTGAATCATTGGATTACTTGCTAAACAATTCTAAAAGGAATGCCACGGCCTTATGCTTAGGCAAAGCTGAGAATATAAGTAAAAATGGCAAGCTTATTAAGCTGCAGATATGTAACTGTCAGTAATCAAGCCATTGCATAGGAATTTATGAACAAATTCTGTATGTCTGTTTTTTCCTTGTGTACATAAGTTTAATATCATCATCAATATTACAAACTAGGTAATTGTGAGAGGATATGATAAACTTGATGAGGCATCAGCATATGTTAATAAATTTGCACCTCTCTTGAGGTCACTTATTGATTACAAAACTTGTTATCTCTCATGCATTTAATGGTATAACTGCTTTTGAAAATTATGGACAGATGATACCAAATGCAAATTAATAGTATGGCACTTGACATACCTGAGATTTCAGCAGTTTCTTTCACGTCTGTATATAATCTTTATTGGCCAAGATAGTCTATCCACATTTTGCTCTTATGGAACATTTAATTTTTTTTCATAGCTAAACCTGCCTTAATTAACATTTTGACTTTTCCACTTCTGAAAACAAATGTCCATTTTTGCTCTCTAAATATAATCTATAGCCCATTGGAATTATACTCACTTGCCAAAAGCTCTAGTGGGTGCTTTCATCTTCTTTTATTGAATTTAGAATCTTAACTACATTAACATTTAGGGTTTTGGTGCTTCTTTGAATTTTCTTTTAAACAAGGTTGACCTGGAATTACAGATTACAAGTAGCCATGCTTGATTAAACAATCACTCCCTAGATGCCACAGAATCCTGTGGCTACGATTCTGAAAGCAAAGGTAAGGAGCATTCAATGTGTCGGGAAACTATTTTACAGTAAATTTAAACCCATTAAATCTTTCTATAAAACTTTTATTTAAAGTGATGAAGTATTATATTTAGACCTGGAAAGTAAATTAATTTGAAAAGCAGAAAGCAAAAGCACTTAAACCATCATTTTTAAAGATTCTTGTTGAAAAATAAGTATTCTCACAAAAACACACTGTGCATATTTGAAAAACATTGTGAGATAGATTTGTGTTCTGTAAGTAGATAGTATTGTTATTGCTATGATGCTGGATTAAAATATTTTTGTTGCATAAGATATATATTTCCTCATGAAAGGGGATTTATTGTTTAGAAAGGAGGTCTCCAGAAAAATCTTAACAATAAAAAAGTATTGTCCACATTATTATTTTAAGAATTTTATGCAACTGACTTATTTCATCACAATATGCTTGTGAAAAGTCATGAACCAATCTCTTTTTGACTAGCTTGTTAGATATTTCTTTGACGGGAATATACATTCTTTTAATTTAGTGCTCTAAATATTTTTTACATTTTGGTATACAGAAAATGATCAGATTCTCGTGGGATAAACTGGGAGAAACTGAAGGATGCTGGCAGCTGGAAGCTGCTGGCCAAGGGCTGGGGCTGTCCCAGCCTCCTGCAATGTACCCTCCAATGGTGCACTGGTTGAGAAGCTCTGATGTAACTGACACACACTAACTCAGTTTCTGTTCTAAGCACTGCAGATACAAAACTCCATGAGAATGGGGTCAGGATCTTTTCCATATCATCTACCTGGCACAAAACTGTGCCAGCAAACCCAATACATCTCTGCTAGACAGTCCCATCTGGTTCTAGGATGGCAGCCTTTTTGGCAAGAAGGGGGTACATTGGTCAATTCCTATGAATTGGACTCCTCGTGAAGAACTCATTTATCCACATGGAGTATGTATTAGCATGTCAAATTTTTCTCGAAACGTAGACCCTCTCATTTCATGAGGCCAAAATTTCTTGATTTTAAACTGACTTTTATCCATGAGAATATGGCTCATATTAATTTAGTTTGATCACAAATTCATGTGACTTTAATATTTTCAGAAATAACAAAAATTTAATGCATTGAAATTTTTATTTTTTAAAAAGTTAGAGTCCCAATATTGGGGAAAACAATTTCTCTGCTACTTTCTGGTTCTGTGTTATTCAGGGGCTAAAGCTAAGAGGCTAAAGTCCCCAGCACACCTTTTTTTTTTTTTTTTTTAAGGAATGTGGTTTTCTTGACCAGAAGCAGAAACTGTCCATGCATGATTTCTAGCCTAATTTGGCAGATTCCAAAGGTCCTTTGAAAGGCAGCTGACATTTCTGATGGTTTCTTAAATTGAATTGAACCTTTGAGTGCCGTCATTTTAAAACACGTTAGACTCAGTCCAGAGAGGAAAAAGAGTAATAGCCATACATAACTTCTGATGTGAAGAAACCATTTACTCTTCCATTTATAAGGTACAAGTATATTTGCCATACATCTTAAGGAAACCCATCATAATATACTCTTGCTGAAATTGCTTTCCCAGTCTTTGTTGGAATATTCACAGTATAGTTCTAGTCATAGACAAAGAGAGGCTAAGCATTTTTTGGAAGGTACAGCTTACTTGAACATGGTAGTAATGATTCTTCCTAAAGGTTGACCTTAACTATGCAAACAAACAATCAAAAAAACCCCTCAACTTTATAGGAAGTTCTAGACTAACATTTTTTCAACAATATTGGACTATTCATGGTGGCGAATGAATAAGTACCAAAATGTAAAGGCTCATTCTAGAATGTCCTCATGCATGCCTCTTATTATTTTGTTGTACTCTGTGGGACTGTTCTGCTTGGGACCAAAGAAATTGCACATCTGTTTCTGTTTTTCTTTCTTTTTTTTGAGTCACAGCTTCACTCTGGTTGCTCAGGCTGGAGTGCAATGGCACGATCTTGACCTACTGCAACCTCCACCTCCCAGGTTCAAGCAATTCTCTTGCCTTGGCCTCCTGAGTAGCTGGGATTATAGGTGCCACCATGCCCGGCTACTTTTTTGTATTTTTAGTAGAGACGGGGTTTCACCATGTTGGTCAGGCTGGTCTTGAACTCCTGACCTCAGATGATCCACCTGCCTTGGCCTCCCAAAGTGCTGGGATAACAGGCATGAACCACCACACCCAGACACATATCTCTTATCCACAACCTCCAAATTCTGCCTCTGCTTCTCCTGTTACTCCCCTCTTTGTCTCCCAGGTGTCTAGTTGTGCCATGACAATGTCAAAACTACAGTTGAGTATCACCTTTTATGTGAAACCTTTCCTGGCTTTTCACCAGCTTTCACCCCTCAAATCCCTCAAGCAGTGTGTCACTGTTTTTTCTCTGGAGCCTTTTAGGTCTGTTTATACAAGGACAAATATCCAAAAGAGAAAACATATTCTTCTAGAGTAACTATTTTATAAATCTAAGAGTCAGTGTACCACATTCTGATGAAATTATGTGGACACTAGGTGTTATTTCTCAATTGGGAAGTTTGTTTCTTTTTAAATAGAAGAGTAGATCTTAAAATAAACTTGGTAATGTAACACAAGTTTAAAATCTAATTTGTAGCAACATGCATTTTTAGCATTGACAGGAACTGTTGCAAATAAGCTAGAATAGTCCTTTGCAGTTTGGATTACTTTTCTAATATAGTAAGAGTGATACAGCACATTAACACTTTGGCTTAGTTTGAATAGATAGGATATGTGCAACCTCATCCTGGAAAAATTTGCATTTAATCTTTGAACAGCAGGAGTTATCTCCATATAGAGAATCTTCCATTTTCACTATGCAGTTTCTTAATTTTCTCTGAAGGACACCTGCAAGAATTATACATGGACTCTCTAACATCAAATTTTGTGTCCTTAGAAGTCTGAGGGAAAGCAAAAGGACATTTTCATTCAGTCAATTTTTTTTCCTTTGATGAAAAGTCATCTGTTTTTAAATTTTGGTTTAATAACAAATTGACTTCTTATAATGAAATTTGTGTAGGTAGTCATTTTGTGATGACAGTCAGAGGTAAAATATAACTATTTTAACAGCATACTTTTAGTGCCAATGTGTGTGTGTCGTTATCGTAGGCATCACCAATTAGAAAGAAAGATAATAGGATGATACACTGTGGAGATAAAGTGATAACTCTTTTAATATTCTTTAATTAAGGCAGAAGAGTTAAGTAATTTCCTAGTTGCTAAATACTGGAGATGAAACCATGTGGACATTACAAATGTTGCTTCTGGGTGCATATATTAGTTTTCTTTTGCTGATGTAACAATTACTACAACTTAATGGTTTAAAACAATACAAATTTATCTTACAGTTCTATAGGTCAGAAGTTGGATACAGGTCTCACAGGAGTAAAATTAAGGTATAATCAGGACTGCGTTCCTTTGAGAGACTCTAGGGGAGATAACTGTTTTCTGCTTATTCTGGTTGTTAGTGGCATTCTATTCATTGTGGTTGTAGGATTGATCCTGTTTACTTGTTAGTTGCAGCTTAAGGTTGTTTCCAGGTTCTAAATGCCACCACATTCCTTACCTTATGGCTCACTTCCCCCATTTTCAAAGCCAATAATGGCTAGTCTAGTTCTCACATTGCATTTCTCTTATTCAGCCAGGAAAAGTTCCCCCACTCTTAAGAATTCATTTGATTAGATTGAACCATCCAGATAATTAATCCATGACAGTCTCCACATTTCAAGGTTTTACTCTTAATCACATCTGCAATAGTCCCTTTATATGTAAGGTAACATGTTCACAGTTTTCAGGGATTAAGACATGGAAATTTTTGGAGGCCATTTTTCTGCCTACCTCAGGCTGAAGAAAGTGAGTTTAATAGTTTTCCGTTGCCAACACTCATTAGGGGTTTTCAGGAAATTATCTGTTAGGTTAAACTGGGCTAAAGAAAAGAACTGAGGAAAAACTTTGTTTTATAAGTTCTGAAGCCCAATTCTTGCCACTTCTAATAGTTATACTACAAAACCAGCATGTTGGAGTTATATTCCCTGACATTCTTAGCTATTCTTAAGACACATGAAGCTGAGAATTGATTCACAAGACTACCTGGTTTTGAATCTCAGTTCTGATTTACCTAGTTTTGGATACTTTAATGTGATCTTGGGGAAGTTATGTAACCTATCTGTGCTTAACTTTGCTCAAGCAAAATAAAGATATTACAACTCTTTCAGGGTGTTAAATGTTAATATGTTAATGTGTTGCTTGGTTAGAATTATTAGGGTCTAACACTGTATACTGTATGAGAGTTATGTATGATTATTGTAGAACTGTACATTGCTATTGACTGCGCCAGTGCTGCTCACTTAATACATACTTTTCTGATATAGCAAAGTGCTCCATCTGAAAGTGGACCCAGAGCATTTTTAAAAAATTGATGACTGACTGTGGGGGAGTGTTATAAGAAATGGTTGTTTTAAAGTTGACAGCATATTTTCTATTTCTCAGGAGAAGTTTGAATTTACTTAATAGGGCAGAATGTCCCTTTGGTTTTGGAGAAAATGTCACTGAGCTTTTCCTTTCAGCAAAAATAGAGTCAAGATATTATTCTAAAAAAGACCAGAAAGATCTTGGGGGACACAATGTCTCTGTTTTATAGTATCAAATGTTATTTTTTTAAAAAAATTATAGGTACCAGGGCATCTTAGAAATTATATTTCCTATTAGGATCACTATACACACTGATGTGCTTTTATCTGTGATCCTGGGATTTAAAGTCAGGCCTGTGCCAGTATTTGTAACACAGTTTTAAAAAGAAAGCATAGCCTAAGTAAAGAGAGAATGAGGAAATGAGAGTTAGTATGCAGAAAAGCAGGGCTGCTGTCCAAGGGTAATGGTAACATTCAGCCCTGATTTCTCATCCAGGTAAACATTCCACATGGAATCCTGAAACTGGGGGAGTGGGGGCTAATGAAAGGAGGGAATGGGTTTGGATGACTGCTGAGTAGGTCTAGTAGGAAAGAATGCTTCCATCAAATTGGAACATCTGAGTTATACTGAGAAAAGTCTTTCTTATATAAGCAAGAGTTTATAATATTGAAGATTGTGTTTAAAAAGCTTATATTTTTTTAATTGATCCATTTAAATACCATAAATCAATGGTTAACCATCTTAAACATTTCAGACACATATTTTTGATAAATTATCTATCAAAGTGTTTTGTTTGACATTTGAATGAAGTGGAGCAATATGACAAATTATTTCAAACAATATTCTGCTAACATTATATAATAGCATAGAGACATTTTACAGGCAGTTTTAGAGGCAGTATCCATAGACTGTAAGACACACAAAATGTATGAGTTTAAAAAAGAAACTGTAGTCTATACCTAAATATCTTCGAATGATATTTGTTTAGCACAATATTACTTAATAAATGCCTTCTTAGTATTGCAATGTTTGTTTCTATTTCTTTAAATGAATCCATGGTGGAAAAAGTAATTTTGGTTTTCTAATCAAGAGAGTCATTGACTGTCTTGATGCTAGGCATAATGGTTGGAGTGGAACTGAAATAGGAAGAATATAAATTGTATTTCATGTTCTACTAATATATTGCTTATCTTTACATTGAGCTAGAAAACTCAGTTGGCTTGTGGCAATATGCTGTCTGGATTTTTAGGGAAGTTCTTAAAATCAAATTTAAGAAAATGATTTCAAATGCCGTAACTCTTTCTCAGGAAGCCACTCTATGTATACCTGTTTCCTAGCAGACATCTCCAGGACTTTGCCTTTATCCAAGGATGACTCCAGGGGTCTAATATCTATCACACAGGTAGAATCAGATCAGCGACACAAGGCAAAGAGACTCCAACACGTATAGAGAGTAGTACTTCCCAAGATCAGTTCTGAGGAGCACTAGTGAACATGATTTTGGTAATTAAAAAAAAAAAAAGAGAGTCACTTTGTGTGATGGTTAATATTGAGTGTCAACTTGATTTCATTAAAGGATGGAAATATTGTTCCTGGGTGTGTCTATGAGGGTGGGTTATAATATATTAGAGACTTTTTTTTTTACTGCAAGAATTTCCTTGCCCTTCAATGCATAGTGTGAATAGTAAATCTCCAAAAGAAGGAAATATATAAGATACTTCGCCTTTCCCCAAATTGCTTGATTACAACACCCTTTCTTTTTGCTGCACATTTTTTTATTACTTGGAATTCTTGGGAAGTGTCTATGAATAAGAATAACCGAAAAACACATGTGGAACAGAGCATCAGCACAGGTTTTGAAGCTAGCAATTAAGGCAATTAGCAAAATGCAGACTACCTGGAAGATTAGATTATCCTACACAAGCTCAGCGTAAGGAGAGGGTCCATGGCTTTGGCAATGATAGCATTCAGTTAGTGATGTACAGCAGAGGTGCATGAAGCAGGTTGATGAAAATGTGATTAATAAAACCACTTTCTACCTCATAGTTTAGGCATTTTTAAATAGTTCCTCTTGAGCAGGAGCCAATTGCAGTGGAATGGGCATAAACTTTACTTGTCATTATAGGTCACTGCATTGTACTTCATTATAATTTTTACCAAACATTCTTAAAAAAAGGCTTTGTGCTGAATTCTTCAAGGTAGAACAGCATAGGCCTTTTAAAGGGCTTATGCCTGGCAGAGACTAATTATATGAGGGGAATTGAATTAGATTAATAGTTCTTTCTACGTCAGCTTGATAACAAGACTTCTGAGCTCTTCCTTCACTATTTCATTATCTGCAGCACTCCCTTTAATAGTTCAAAAAAATGCAATATGGCTAAGAGGATAACATCTGAAAGCAATGGATCTTGACTTTCCTTGGATAATGTTTTTTTTGCCTGCTGCCTCTTTTAATTTTTTATTTATCTTTTTATTTATTTTAATTGTATACACATAATGGGCACAAATTTAGTTGTATTACATGGATATATCATGTAGCAGTGAAGTCTGAGCTTTTAGTCTAACCATCACCCAAATAATGTACATTGTACCAATTAAGTAATTTCACATCTCTTCCCACTCACACCTTGCCATCCTTCCAAGTTTCCAGTTTCTATTATTTTGCACTTGATGTCCACGTATATACATCATTTAGCTCCCAGTTATAAGTGAGAACATGCAGGATTTGACTTTCTGTTTCTGAGTTTTTTCACTTAAGATAATGGCCTCCAGTCCCATACATGTTATTGCAAAAAAACCAAAAAACCAAAAAAACATGTTTTCACTTTTTAAAAAATGACTATATAGTATTCTGTTGTATGCATGTTCCATTTTCTTTATGCAACTCCCCACTGATAGACATTTAGGTTGATTCCATATCTTTGCTATTGTGGAGAACTTATGGAAGTGTGCTTTCAGACCCCAGATTTAGAGAGTCTCACCCAGTAGATGTGCAGTGAGATCCAGGGCTCTCCATTTTTGTTGAGCTGTCTAGATGATCTGAAGTAAAAAGGCCCAGGTAACACTCTGAAGAGACTCTCCTAAAACCTTTGCAGTTGCAAAAATATTCCTCTTCTATCTTAAACAGTGCTGCAATGACCATACGTGGGCACGTGTCTTTATAATAGAACAATTTATAATCTTTTGGGTATATACTCAGTAATGGGATTGCTGGGTCAAATGGTATTTCTATTTCTAGATCCTTGAGGAGTTGCCACACTGTCTTCCACAATGGTTGAACTAATTTACACTCCCACCGACAGTGTAAAAGTGTTCCTATTTCTTCATATCCTCTCCAGCATCTGTTGTCTCCAGATTTTTTAATGATTGTCATTCTAACATTCTAACTGGCATGAGATGGTTTCTCAATGTGGATTTGATTTGCATTTCTCATTACAGCGCTGTTTACAATAGCAAAGACTTGGAAGTAACCTATATGCCCATCAATGATAGACTGGATAAAGAAAGTGTGGCACATATACACCATGGAATACCATGCAGCCATACAAAAGATGCGTTCATGTCCTTTGCAGGGACATGGATGAAGCTGGAAACCATCATTCTCAGCAAACTGACACATGAACAGAAAACCAAACACTGCATGTTCTCACTCATAAGTGGGCGTTCAACAATGAGAACACATGGACACAGGGAGAGGAACATCACACACCAGGGCCTGTTGTGGGGTGGGGGGAGCTAGGGAAGGGATAGCAGGTGGGGGATGTGGGGATTACATTAGGAGAAATACCTACTGTAGATGACTGGGGGGTGGTTGCAGCAAACCACCATGGCATGTATATACCTATGTAACAATCCTACACAAGGTACACATGTACCCCAGAACTTAAAGTATAATAATAATAATAATAAAATACATGGATTGCAAAAAAAATTCCTCTTCTAGCTGAGACATATCAAGTAGGACACTCATGTTATTTATTTAAATCAAGGCAATCCACATATAATAAGATTCCAGTCAGGTCAAGTATTTAGCAGCATTTCTGAGAAAGAAAATTATCCTTAATTTGTGAAACAAGATTAAATTAATTCAAGTCTTATGGGGATAGAGTGCTGTTTTGACTAGAGGGAGGCAATGTCCAAAAGCATGACGTAAGATTGTCTTCCCACATGAGCTGAAAAACAAGAACAACAATAAATCAAAGACAGGCTTTATTTAAGTCTTGGCCTCCAGTCAATGTTGTTGTCATTGAGACTCTATCTGATATGGTTCACACTTATTCAGTTGTTTCCAAAATATTTCCTTCTGTCATTGCCAGTGTTGTGGCAATGTCAAAGCGTTTTCTTTCTGGGTCATGGTCTCATCACCTTGAAACACTTTAAACTTCATTCTTCCACTGAAACTAAACTTACATGTTAATTTCATTCACCTCCAAGAAGCACAGTTGTAGTTTATGAATGCATGAGATTTGATACAATATTCATTAATATAATTCTATTTTTTAATATAAATTAAATGCTAATGTGCAGTTTGTGACATTTTTATAACTTGATTAATATTGTTACATTACTATTGTCAGGAACATTTCAATGAGTTGAACAGCCCTAAAAATGACCAATACTCAATAGGAGATTTCTTGCAGCACACATTTACTTCACAATTAGTAGACTGTTGCTATGTAAATAAAACCATTATGCATTAGTAAAAACATATTTGTTAGCTACTTTGAAATATTAAAAACAAAGCTAGCATTCTTTAAAAAGCTGCCTTTTTTCCCAAAAGAAAAAAAAAAGCCTTTTCTGTGTTCACATTTGTCATATAGTATATATCGTCTTTTATTCATTCTTTTTTCAGGATATAAATAACTTTCTCCAGATGTCAACATTTATGGAGGGAAAAGAGGCATTGGAATTTCAGGCAATTACAAAAACTATGGGATATTTTGAAGGCATCTGTGTGCTTTCAAGAGTTTAGGCAGAAAACTCTTGTAGATGATGAAGGCAGAAATCTAGAAATGTTTGTTGTTGTCTATATAAAGTATGGAATTACAAACATTTACTTTGTTACTGATGGGATTTCAAAGGATGGATGAATTTTAAAGGTGTTCATTTATTGCTTTTAAATAACTTGTACAAATAATTTTCTTCTGAGATTTGATCTAAGACCCGCTAATATACATGAATAAATAGCTATGTTAGATGACACAAAAAAATGAAATGTCTATTCATTCATTTTTGGTTTGGCAAATCTCATACCACAAGACATATTTTATACCCTTTTCCAACAACAGAAATATGCTTTTATTGTACAATTTAAAGCCATTTTCTTTGTAAAATTTTAAACAAATTGGAAATTTGTTGAAATTGAATTGTTTCTGGACCAGAGAAAGCACTATGAATGGGGAATACATATAAGTAATTTAAAAGTGAATAAGAGAAAAAGCCAAGAATTCATTTGCATTTTTGAATAAAACCAAACTTTCATTTAATTATACAGTAGTAGGCTTTAAGACATATATTTTTAGTCAAGTCTGTAAAACTGCCAAATGCTAAAGTAACATAGATAGGCCAATTATGGATTGTGTTTCATGAACATAATCAGAGATTTTATAAAAGACACAAAGCCTTCAAGGTTTGGATCCGAAACAGAGTTTTCAGGGCCTCGATGTAGCCTGGTAAAAATGCACAATGATTCAAATACAAGCATAGGGTAAGCTAAAGTCTTTCATTGTCATTTTTAGTAGCAAACCCAGAGCTCTACCTTCCATTATTCAATATTTCCGTTACCTGCTATGTTGAGAAGAAAAGAGGGCAAAAATTCTTGTTAGAACACTTAGAGGGAAATATTTTTTTACACTGTGAGTGATTATATTTTAAGATGTCTATCTACTCTATTCCCACCTTCTTATATTATCCAAGTTCAGCAATACAGTGAAACATCTACATATAAACCTTATGCTACACTTTAGTTCACATTATGAATATACATATAAAACTTTTATAGCAAAAAGCAGTCTAGATTATATTTCATATATAAACACCCAGTGTGTGCTGCTTTCATAGTCCTTCCTGATTTTTGTTGAGGTTTCACTTTTTGCACGCCCGCGAATTGCCATGGCAAGGTTGTAAGATGTCTCTCAGGGCACGAGCCACTTCAAGTCTGCTAGCACTCTACCCAGCAGAACTATTCATCATTAAGGAGATCTGAGAAATAGGAGCTATGGAACTGCCTGAGGCAGAGCTAATGTGAGATAGAGGAAGAAGAAATCACATCCAGCCAGATGTCTTTTCCCAAGGGACTGCTCAGTGGGAAGGCCACACAGAGCCTCTTATGAACTTGTATGTGTCTTACATCAGCTACATGGAGGGCATCAGCTCCCAGGTAGTGGTAGCCAAAAAATAATTGGCCATCAGCAGAAAGAACTATAACAACAATGAGGAAAGTGGAGAGGGCTCATTAGTTCAGGTTTACTTTTCATTTTTTCACTAATGCTTATCTTCACATGAAAACATTCAGTTTTTGAAAGAGTTTATACTAGGGGACTAGAGCAAATAGAAATTTATGTTTCAATTCCAGTTAGCTGGCATGTCTTTGTATAGTATGTTTCACTTTGTCATGGACCAAAGATTTTAGCAGTTATCCATGGGAATTACAATGGAAATTCTAGGGCAGATTTTAGTTAGGTTAAAAAAAGTTGAAAATGTTGTTCTAGGCCAAGGACTTGTAAAATGTGGGTGGTTACCTCTTGTAGGTTTTAGTTTGCTTTTGAAATTCTTTTGAAATATTTACAAGAACCATTCCTTTCTGAAACAGGTAGCATATAGGTTGCATTTTCCTGTACAACTGGCCTTACTGGATCCTGGTATAATTTAACAAGATATAGGAGTTTTTCTTGAGCTGTGATAATCTAGTAAGCCACAGACTTAAGTAATAGTTTCCTTCAAATTCAGTCAAGAGAGAAAACTTCAATATGTGTTATAAGGTTTCTTATGATAATAACACCTTGTCTTCCTATGTACTCCTTCCTTCTACCTGCCCCCTCTCACCTGCCACACCAACAGATATCACTTACATTTATTTTGTTGGACAACAGTGAATGCAGACTCAAAGGTTGAAAAACTGAGTATCCCAAAACACTGCTTCAGTTCTAGTGAAGACATTGGGACACCATTCACTGGAAATGTTAAACAAGAGTTTGGGGGGTCATCTTTCAGAAAGGTTGAAGGAAGATTCTCAGCCTGAGTGAGGAGTTCACTATGTATTCTCTAATATCCACTAACTAGAAAATTGTGTGGTTGCAAACCCATAATAGAGAAAACAAGGTGGTTTTTAAAAAAATATTAGAGCTAATATTTTTAGAGTAACTGATCTCGATCAATGATCTAAATTATTTTAACACATAAGATACATTTTTTGTAAGATTAAAGCATCATGCAAATGAAAAAAGGGAAAACTGTTACTGGCATGGAAGATAAGACAGCTACCTTTCCCACACTCCTTAATACAAGACCCATGTTGGTGAAAAGAAATTATTTAAAATAGACAATATTATTTCTTTTCTTCTTTATTCTAGAAAATGTTAATCCACTGGACCCATTAAAATTAATAGACTGTCCAAATAGAATTTCTGTTATTACTGAGGCTGAAATGATATCATTGATAGCTAATATTTTACTTGTTTTCTAATGTTTAAAACCAATGAGTTAAACATTTGTAAAGATGCTTCAATTTACTTCTCTAAAGTTAGGTGGTGGGATGTAAAACTCTAAGTGGTTTCATTCTTCTCCAGTCAATGTTTTAACCATTGCTGTATTGAGTATTTCCTTTTCTTCCTTTAATAACGTCCTGAACAGATTCTGTAACTTTACAGTTTAATTCCTAAAAGCCAGTCCTGTGTAATATCTCACCTCTATTTTATCTTGTGCCAACCTCGAATTACAGGGCTGGAGGAAGGAGGCATGATTTCCTGGAGTGATAACAGATATTGGGGATATAATCTTCATCTAAATAGTCCTGTTTCCTTCTCTTCAAGACTTGGCTCCCCCATGTTGTGGAAAAGCAAGAGGTGAGGGCAGGAGCCCTCTACACTTATGTCATAGCTGTTGTAGTTCCTTCTCTTGTTATGAGTTTTTAGCTTCCACTATCTGGGAGCTGATGCCCTCTGTGTATCTGGTGTGGGGCACATGCACATTCTTAAGAGGCTCTGTTGGGCCTTCCCACTGGTCAGTCTACAAAAGACATCTGGCTGGATGTGAAACTTCTCTTCAACCTTTCTGAAAGATGACCACCCAAACTCTTTTTAAAGATTTCTAATGAATTCTGTCCCAATGGCTTCACTGTAACTGAAGCAGTACTCTGGACTACCCACTTTAGCCCTGCCTCAGGCAGCTCCACAATCCCTAGTTTCTGGTATCTCCTTAATGGTGGATAGCTTTTGGTGGAGTTCTAGCCAACTTGAAGTGGCTCTCTTCACTTGCCCTGAGAGACACCCTTATATTCTTGCCATGGCAATTGGTGGGAATACAGGCTGCTGTATTGTGGCCTCTTTTGCTTCACTATGCCATCTCTTTCCAATTTCTTTGCTCAGTTACATAGTTGGAGAATCGGGAAGTTTGTTGCCAAAGCAGATCTCCAAATGAGGAGCAAAATGCCTGTCTCCCCCTTTCGAGATAATCCTCCAAGGCGGTAATTTTTCTTTCTTTTCTAAGAAGCCTTCTCACTAAGCTGACTCTGAAAACTCTCTCTCTTCCTTCCTGGCCCTCTCCTTTTATATCTTGGGGGGTGGGAGAAGAGTAGGGTGATGGTTCAAGCCCTGAAGGAGGATCATTATCCTCAGAGTTTGTGAATCTTTGTCCTCAGTCTGTAAGCTGTCACCAATTTCTGAGAAACAGAAAATGCCCTGTTCATCATCCTCTGACACATTGATATTAGACTGTGCAAGGAAAATGTGAAAAAAAAAATCCATCAATTTTTTAGCTAACTTTTTACAATGAAATAACAAATATTCTACATCTAATTTATATGTTTGAAAACATTTAGTGGGCGGCATGATCTGTAGTACAACCATGATGTTATAAATAGCAATATGCATTTGAGGACAAGTATTAAGTTGAATATAATAACTCAAATGTAAATAGTATTAACTTTGGATATTCTTTTTGTGTCATCATACATAGTAATAACTATGGTCTTATCAGTTCCACATTTTCACTTCTTTCTCTTAATGTATAACTAACATTTTTTATTTGCACATACATTAGAAGAGTCCTGGACTTGACATCAGAAAATCCACATTCAAGTCTTGGCTCTTTTCAGGAACTACACTGCTAGGTGACTTTGGACAATTCCCTTACCTTCTCTGAACTTTATTTAGTAGCCCTATCTATAACACTTTGGTAGATTACATGATTTCTCATATTATACCTAATACTAATCCTAAATTTTAATAAAATGCTATTGAGTCAATGATTTAATGTGTTTGAACGATGTTTGTCAAGTGCCACCTGATTTCACTATATCCCCAATAGTCTATTATTTCCCTATGATTGGTGTCTATAACTGTTATGCAGCTCTGTTAAAGCAGACTTTTACATGTTTTTGAGTTAATTGTTTTGATTACTGGCATCTAATTATTTAGAGAAACAGTGATAAACATAGCTAAACACCAGAGTCATGAAAATGACTTTAAACACTTTTATAAATAGTAGTTAACATGAAACTGAGATGCTTTAAGGTTGACATTGGTGTTTCACTTTCATAGTTATTATTTGAGAAGTCTTTAAAATGTGATAGATTTATTTAAAGTGTTTAGTTTCTTGATCCATTAACTGGATGGCTTAAAAAAATCATTAAATCTTTAAGCTTGTATATGTTAACAAATCATAAACATGTCTACAAGTTGGTAATAATTTTGAGAGAATTCTTTCCCTTTAATATACTTCTTTCATTAATACCACAAGTTCACTTTACTATGCATATACATGAACAGAAAAGAGGTCAATATTTTAAGCATTCAAGATGAGCTGTATGTCCCATAAAAGTCATGGTATCCATAATTTCTTTTTCTTCATTAAAGAATTTTTTTTTGTCATACCACTTTTGAAATACTGTATTTCTCACAAGAACTTGGGTGTTTCATTTGTATTGCTAAGGATTTTTATGGTTATTTAACCTGAATTATTCAGTTATAGCATTCCTTTTCCATAGAACAATAATTTATCTAAAAGTGTGTCATTACAGGTTATCTTTTCTTTTTTTCAGATGGCATGCTTGTGGTTGAAGGTATCTGGATTTCTTGTAAAGCTTCTTTTTTCAGATAGCTTTCTTTTTTTGAAATTCTAATGCCAAAAATACTGCATTTTCAAAGATGTCCTTTTCTTTGTGCCTTATTTTTTGTTAGAATTTGTTTTCCCTGTATAGATATAATGCTGTTTGGAAAAAGTGCTACAGATTACCTTTTGTTCTGGTATTTTTCAAAATATCCAGAATTATTTATTTTGACTTAAATATTTAATATGGAGTCCTAAGAGACACATCATAGATCCCATACTGAATATATGCATTTAAAATATATATATTCAAAACATATTTACAGAAATACAAATGTACTGTGTGATGATTTCCTTTTTTTCTTTAAAATCAGGAAAACTTCCCATGGCTTGAAAGATATTATATATAGCCTAAATAAATACTATTCAAAATTCATGAAGTTTGTGAAGACCAAAATTTATTTTTAAGTGTGTGAATAAACAATTTCCATTTCAGGTTCCTTTTGAGTAGGCACAGTACGTAATTACAATTAGCTGATTGGCAGCTATTCCTTCTAGTGATTTAAAATCATTATGCAGTTTGTTGCACTGTCCGCTTTCAAAGTTCTTTGATTGCTAATTTTAAAGACTGATATTCATTTCAAAATAAGAAATGTTATGTATTCAGAATTTGGAAAGCAACAAATTGTATTCAGTTTCAATTTTTTGGTTTAATAGAAACTTCAGAATAGACATGAGAAGGAAAGGAAGAGAGGTTTGATAACTAAAGTTGAGTTTCTGTATGTTCATGTCTTATGTTTACTTAGTCCATTTGAAGGAAATTCTCTCATTTCTGTGTGATTTCTTATGTTTTAAGAAATAATATATACATTGTTATACCTCTAATAGAGGTTCAGGCAGAAAAACAATGAATGCCATGTCTTCCTTTCCTTTCCTTCCCTTCCTTCCCCTCTCTTCCCGCCCTCCCTCTCTTTCCTCCCTCCCTCACTTCCCTTCCCTTCCTTACCTTCCTTCCCTCCCTCCCTCCTCCCCTCCCTCCCCTCCTCCCCTCCCTCCTTCCCCTCCTTCCCTGCTTCCTTCTTCCCTTCCTTCCTTCCTTTTTTTGTTTTTGTTTTAAAAAGCTTCTTTTTAATTTAGAATCTGGTACACTACTTTAAAAAGGTAGATTAAATTATTTATTTATTTTAGATTTCAGCTTATATTTACTCATTGCTTAAAAATTATAGTAATTTTTAGATTTTTAGGATAAATGATCCCTGAGTTTTTCTTGTATATGTTTCCCTATTCACTCCATGGATTTTGTAAACAATTAGAATGTCATTCTTTATTATTGAACAACATAAATAATAGTCACGTAAAAAATTCTGTTGGATTTAATTTACCATGCTAGTCTAATATGCTTTGTTTGGTTTGACACTGTCTATTAGGAAACACATATTTTCTTCCAGCAACTAAAAATAAATTTTAAATTGAACTAAATATTCCAATGACTAATTCTGATGTATTATTTTTCCCACCTTTGAGATAGCTTGTGCTTTTTGTTTCAGGGCCAAATAATAACTGAATCAGTTGGTTCTGCTGCCAGATGTGGGTCTGTTTTTGCCTATACTTTCAACATACTGGATGCCTTAGGTTTGTAACACATTTTATTTATCTGCTCTGTCATAAAGTATAACACATTCATAGCTTTGAGGAATAGATGTGGTGATTGATCACTAAATGGAAGGCACAAAAAATGAGCAGCAGATGTTGCTTTTTTGTATTTTGCACTGTTTTACACATTGCAAATTAAATTCATGTAAAATTTTGTAGCAATATTGGATAGTGCATACTCCCACTGCTATATGATTTTTTTAAATCTGCTGCCTAATTCTTTCTAACTCATCAGTCACTGGCTTATTACCTAGTACTTTCATGGCTCCTTTCCCCTACATTGACCTACCAATGAATCCTGTATTAATGCTCTCAGAGAAGGTGGTTGTAAAATGGATTTGGAGTGAAGAGACAGAAAAGCAGAAGCAAAACTCTTCTCTGCTAGGTCAGTGCCTTCCCCACCCCAAAGAACTTTGATAATTTAGTGCCATATCAGATGTTACTATTATTCTATCATTTAAAATCATTGAACTGACTGAGTAAAGTTTAATAAAATATTATTGGGATACATATCTTTAAATTTCTTCACAATTAGAAAGAAATGCCCTATTTATTTGGAATTGAAGATTTAAAACAGCCAGGGCATTATTTCTTAAACTGCACAGAGTATTTAATGGTACACTTGTTTGAGGAGGATGAAGATGGCCAAAATATGGGGAAAAGCTTTAACATATATTTCTTACTTAGTATTGTATTGTTCATTTTAATTATAATAAATGCTCTGAATATTTTTCTGACCAATTAAGATATTTGATTTATTATGAAATGTTCAGGCTTGAATATTATACTTTGCATTTTTGCTTTAGATATTTCTAGTAATATACACTAAAGGCACTAGTCTTCTAAAGTCTTATTTCTATGATAATCATATTCCAAGGCCCTTATCCTTTATTTTGTATTCATAATAAGCTCTGTCACTGTTATATCTAAGTCAGTGAAATCAGATTCCACAGGAGAAAAATGGAATAATGGCAGGGTGTTTTTTTTTTTTACTTTGTTCACTGCCCAAATTACATAGTGTAAATTAGATATTAGATATCTTTTTTAAGCAATGTAATAATTTGATTATATATCATAGACCTCATTTAAAAGACGCTCACACACAATACCTATACTGTTAATTACAATATCTAGAATTATACACTTAAACTCTAAAGTGTAAATCTTTACATCAGTGAGTTTTCTTACTCATGCAACTGACAGATATTTCTTCTTCCCATAGTCCCATCCAACCAAACACTTGAGTGCTTCATTACATGGATCATTTGTGCTCCTGAGATAACCAGAAGGTGTAACTTTTGTGTTGATCAATTATAGGAGACTCCCCTTGAGGCCTTAGAAAAGAGTTCTTGAAAGAAATAGTTATCTGCTTTTCCTTATTCTCATTGATGACTGATAACACATCTAAAGGCTAATATGTGTTTGAAACTGACACACGTTTAGAGAAGGTGTATTGTGCCCTAGAGATCTGATGCTTTCCTTCACTGACTAGAATTGTATCATCCTCTTGTGTCTAGTAAATTTAAAAAAGTCAACTTGGTGAACAAGCACATCACTGAATTTATTTTTGACATTGCAAATATTGTATTTGTCAGAGTCCATCAAAATGATGGATAAAAATATATATTAACATTGTACATGAAATGTATTGTAGAGGATGTAGTTAAAAGGAATTAGGCTAATAAAAAGTTGTTTAGTAGACTCTAATTTTCAGTCAGTTTAAAAGTTGGATTAAATGTAAGGAATATATCTATTATAAAGAACTTTTTTTCCCATTTTCTTGTCTTTCTCTTTATTGCAAACTAGTTTCTGTTTTTTGTGTGTTTGTTTTGTTTCTGTATCTTAGACTTTGTGTTGTACTTTTGAAGAGCTCAGTGTAAACTTCAACTCTTCTCTCTTTTCATAAGCAAAAGGAAGAAAAATGAATTATTCAATACTCTCATGTTTATATATAGTACTATTGGGTAGCATATGATATGTCTTAATGTCATAAAGTTTATACAGCCTCAGAATTTAAATCTAAAAAAGGCAATATTTATGTGGCTGAGTGTAATGTAAGAAGATATATTACTGATACCTACTAAAATATACTAAAATTTTATTGCTTTACAGCTTAAGAGTAGAAGAGTAGTTGAATGTTGGAGGAGCATTGTAAAGGATAAATACTTTTAGATGCTAGGTAAATATATACAAAAGAGTCAAGGTAATACCACATTTGATATGCTTAATCTGGGAAAATTTCAATTTTTTTTGGTGAGGCATTGACAAATTTTAATTCAGAATGTTGTGCCATCTTTTTCTTTCGTTTATCAAATGCACAAATAACCTCAGGAATACCATATGATTAATTTAGTACATAACTGTAAATGGATTTGGCTATTGTGTGTTCTCTAGTACAAACAGATTGAACTATTTGGAGAGCAGTTGGTTATCTATGTGGCTATATTGTCTTTACACATCTTCCCTATGAAACGTTTCACTACTAGGGAATTATTTCTTTCCCCCACCAATCTTCTATTATTTTTATTCATTTTGGAAGAATAACGTGAAAAAATGCAAATACTCTCAAGATAAGAAGCCAGCTCTTTAAAGAGAGTTCATTGGTAGGAACCTTGCAAATGGACAGCTACCTGAGAACAAGTTGGTAGACAGTGTACTGGAGTAATTAAAGGGAAATGCTTCGGAGTTTATGAGCATCACAACTGTATGATCTTAGGATTTTCCCATTTATAAAATGTGAATGATTATATACCTAGCTTATAGGATTGTTGGGACATAACTCATGTAAAAAGCTTTGCACATAGAAAGATTTCACTGAATTTTACTTATGTGATAATTATAATTTTGTTGGGTAAAGAAGGAATAAAATGTCTAATTTTTCATGTTCATTTTGGTGGTCTATTAAAAATAGTATATTCTGCCTCATCTGGTTAACTCACTGACATGACCAGATGTTAAGCATGTACTATTCCATCCACGCTATGTTCCACCAAGTGATGTCAAGCTAAGTACTATGAATTCATGTCTTGCAATAGTCCAGGAAGAGAAAGCAGTGGGATCTTGGGGTAGCATCCAAGGTGCAGTAGTATCGCCAACTTAAAAGAATCTATAGTATTAAAATATTCACGTTTTAAGCAATGGTTTACCATATGAGAGTAGCAAACTATGGTTAATTTAAACATTAATTGTAGAGGTTTTTTAAATGTTACTTTGTGCATTTTTAAACTCTCTGGTCAAAAGTACACTAAGATTCTACTTAGTTTATGTTTTTATATATTTAAGAAAATGTATAAAATAAATAAAATTAAAACTAGAGGGTCTGTGAAACTGTATGTTCTTTAAGGGGGTTGCATATAGTCCTTAAGTTTTAAAACACACCTCAAGATATGGTACATACACTTACAGGGGCAGTTTTAGGTAGTATGCCCAGAACAATGTTTAAGTATCAGTCATTCCTGGGCTCAGAGTTAAGGAAAAGGGGTCAGTATGTTGGTGTCAGGAAGAAGAGAAACAAGCCATTATCAGATGGTAAGGGACGTTGACAGGTCAATGTTTCATTTTTCAGAATTTACCCATAATGGCTCTCCTTGAGGGCTTAGCCCACCAAACAATTTGTCAAATTATGCTTCTTATCCACTATGATCTCCCTTCCTCTGTAGCTGTTCTTTGATTGGGTGGCTATGATGAAACATGGGACTCAGGGCAGAATTCAAGCAAGTTGGCTACTTTTCAATCCACTCTGTTGGCAAGATGTGGATCTTAACCATATGGTGAGGCAGGGTACTTACACTCATTCTGGAGTTTTATTCATATCTGCCTGCTGCAGGAAATTAGCACTGTTCACACTTGTTTAGCCTTAATAAAAATCTTTTTAGTTGAAGCACTGGGATAAGGTCACCATCTGCCTCGTAGAAATGCCAGTATCAAATGAGCAACAGAAGGGAGGTGTGTTTCATTCTTAGGGACTTTTAGAAAGAACTTCAAATAGATTAAGCATTAATTGCCCTCTTTACTAGTTTAGACTGTAATTTACATTTTATATTGTGAATTGTATTATAATAGCGGTGAAATCTGTCAGTGTGTCCTGCTTGCCATTCTTAGAAATAGCACTAGAGGTAGCTTTTAAAAATATGAATGCCTTTAAGTGCAAACATATATTGTCTGTGCCAGACACTGCATGAAACTTGAGATGGCTCAGTGAGCATCTTTAAGTTTTTATGAAAAGGCTGAGGTAGATTATGGACTACCAATTACCTTTACCAAAAAGTACATTTTTGAATAAGAGTGTATAATGTTAATGGAATTTATGATTAATAAATTTATTATCACTTTGTTGTTAGACCTTTGAGTCCTGTGTATTATAGTGAAGATTTACTTTCCTTTGTTTCTAAGTTCTATAAACAAATCACAATTAATGATTACTAAATGAAAAATTTTAAAGATTTTAAAATGGTTATAAATATAACCATATGTGGAAACTTTTTAAAAGTTACATTATATACAAAGGAACAAGCTTCATCTTTTACTTTTGTTTTTTATAACATCTGTGTTTAAGAGTAGTGTTAAAAATTGAGGCCTGAGACAAATTTTAATGAATTTAATATCCATTTTGCCTCATTTCACCATCTTTGCATTCTTTGGTCATAGTTAGCCTTTTGTATGTTATTTGTAGCAGCATACCCTTAATTTTCAGACATATGTTGATGTTTTTATTGAAATAGATTTTCATACTGATTGTAACTACAAAACCAGCAGACCTTTTTAATTGAGAAAATGAGACACAACTGGCATATGGAAAATAAACCCAAAGAATGTGAAGTCATGAACCAGAAAGTTGACGGCTTGTCCTCATTTTATTTTGATTTTAAAAACTTGGTTTTTCAAAATTATACAAATTAGAGAGGAAATGTCTAGACATGTCCAAGCTCTCATTTCTATTGCTACAGTCACTAATCTCATTTCTTTGACCAAATTTTTCTCCGTAACCTTTTCTTCTTAGCAGTCTGTACCATTTAGTCTAACTTTATTAGCATTGATCATGAGAATACCTTATTTTAACAGGGCTGTAAGTGTATTTGTTAGATGATTATATCATATAAATATTCCCTTCTCAGTGAGGGAGAATTTTTTTTACTCATATTTTAAGATTAATATGACTGACTGTGGCATGTTGAAAAACCAGCCTAGTCATTTATTACCATGGCTATTTACTATATATGTTTGTAAATAGTCCTACATGCCAATTAGGTGACAAAAACTTTAATTTGAGGTCTATAAAACCGTAATTTGCTTTAATATTAGTAAATTAATATAATAATTTAATATTAGCATTTTTGAGTTTTCTAAAAGCTCTTATTGATTAAATTATTATTTGTAATTTCAGCATGGTTTTTCATGGGCTAAGTTCAACTCTTTCTTTACTAGAACAATAAGTAGGTTATTGATATGAATGTACAACTTATCTATTTAATGAACTAGGTTTTGTTATTGGTGATTTGTACATACATTTGTTAAAGGCTGGTGCTTAAATGTCTTTTTAACCTTTACCTGTAAAAACTGAAAAATACTTCACTCTTGTGAATTAAATGTAAATATTTATTGTTTTGAATATTTCTTGATCCTTTGAATTATTTTATTATAGCAATACTTTTAATTTCCTGTTCTAAAGTTTTTTATTTGAAAAGACTCTCATTTTGATAGGCAAAAATCATATTATATTTAATAAGGAGAAGAGTGGGACTTATCAACTCCCATGAATCTATAAAGCAACTCATTTATCAGCAGAAAATTCAGATAACCTTGGCTTAGCCTCCCCTATCGTGCTGCATGCAAGTCCAATTCCTTCCTTAAGTTTTCTGCAAATTTACAAAGGAACATGGTGGGTGGGGAAAGGTTGTATGCTTAAGGTCATTCTATCAAAGCATTTCTGCTTATCCTGGAGAGGTTTCTGTTATGGATCACTTCAGCTCAGAGAGGAAATCAAGTCTCTTCATCAATACTCACAAAACAACCATTTACAACAATTATTTTCAAGAGCAGTTAACTTTCCTAATGATGGTAGGAGAGAAAGAGGGGAGGGTTATATCACATCAATTCAAATGACTGAAATTGGAAGTTAGTCAATCCTGCTATTAAAATATCTGTCAGGATTTCAGTTGGCCTAAGCTTCACAGCATTCCATTGGCTTCTCTTCCTTCTTCCTATCTTACTATCCTATCTTTCCCTTTTGTCAGGAGAAAAAAAAACCTCATTTTTCTACTACAAAGGAAATTTTGTTTTTCTGCTTTCTACAAAGCCTCACTGTTGCTTTGTTGCTTTGGCTTTCACCTCTGTGAAAATATTGCTTTCTATAGGTTTGTAAAGCAAGTTCCCAGATCAGGAAAATTTCCTCCCAAATGGAAATTACTGTGTCAGCTCTTAAGTATTAAGATAGAACTTTTATTTAAGTTGGTTACCAAGATGTTTCTTTGTGGATTGCCAACTCAAGGTTGTACTAGACACAAAATAGAAAAAATAAATAAAACCCTGATAAACCTGGAATCCTGGAATATATGCCAGTGCCCTGTTCAGTGGTTTAACCTTTCCTTCAATCTTTTTTCTGTTGGTCCTTGAAATATTAACCTACTAATAAAAGGCATATCTGTGTTATAATGACAAATATTGGTAAAGAAACATGTGATCAATTTTTGAGAAATTGAAAGCAGTAAAAAACCTGAGCATGAAGTAGCCATGTAAGCAAAATGGGGAGTCATGAATAGTTGACAAACAAGGATAATATTGGCAAACATGAAATTAAAATGTAGTTTGGACAAGCTATCTCTAAACCTAAGAATACTTTTGATGTAAAAACAACTGTGCTCCTGATTGATTTTACTCTAAAGTTCATGTAATTAAAAAACATCCTTGGTGACACATTGACATTGATTTCCTTTAATGTAACTGAGGCAATATACTGTTCTGATATTTTTCAGAAACTCTTTTTAGTTGTGATTAGAAGCTAATAGTATTATTTTTGAAACCTTGCCTTTTGTTTTAAATGGAATATATAGGCTGTTTTTAGTATATGGCATCAATGCAGAAGGCTATTCTACTTCAGCCAGTGCACTCTAAGCAAATCCAATAGGAACCCTCATATTTTGCTATACTTAAAGTATCCATGGAAATATAGAAATAATACTCTAGCTATTGATAATACTGTATTTAGAAGACATTACTTCTAAGACATCATTAATAAAACTATGCTTTATTATAATTTATTTTTTAAAATTTCCTTTTCGGTTAGAGTTTGTATTTATTTGTACCAATTGAAATAGTAATTTCAGATTTTTTTGAGTATT
Organism: Ateles fusciceps; assembly: GCA_036589455.1. Classification (NCBI taxonomy): domain Eukaryota; kingdom Metazoa; phylum Chordata; class Mammalia; order Primates; family Atelidae; genus Ateles; species Ateles fusciceps. The sequence goes on along the minus strand of JAZHEH010000065.1, from coordinate 30,358,124 downwards.
AAATACCTAATATTTTCTGACAAATACAATTTTATTTATTGAATTACAGTAACCAAGATACCTAAGAAGTATTTTGAATACATTTTGCCATGTAGAAATGCTTGGCATTTTATTTAATCAGTGAATGATATGATTTAGCTGTGTCCTCACCCAAACTCTCATCTCAAATTGAATCCTCATTATTGCCACCTGTCAAAGGGGAAGCCAGATGGAGGTCATTGAATCATAGAGGCAGTTTCCCCTGTGCTGTTCTCATGAGAGTAAGTGAGTTCTCACGAGATCTGAGATCTCGTTTTATTTGTGTTTGGTAGTTCCTCCTGCATTCATTTTCCTTCCTGCTGCCCTGTGAAGAAGATGCCTTGCTTTCCCTTCACCTTGCACCATGATTGTAAGTTTTCTGAGGTGTCCCCAGCTATGGGGAACTGTGAGTCAATTAAACTCCTTTCCTTTATAAATTATCCAGTCTCTTTATAGCAGTGTGAAAACTAACTGATACAGTGAAGAAATTTGTCATTGATTATTATACAACTAGTCAAGTCAAAGTCTAATAATTTTATTCCTCTCAGTTAAGTTAAACTTTCTGAGATTTATAAAGGCAACAAATATTTATTAAGCACCTACTATTGTCAGGTGTATTCTTAGCACTGGAAATGTAAAATGAATCGTGCTCCGTCTTCTTAATGGATTTACCTGCTTTATTGAGAGGCAAAACAGGCATTTTTCAATGATATATCCTTGATAGCAGTCTGCTGCCTTGAGTGAAATGGGGATCCACAACATGCTGGGCAGTTCAGCCTTTCCAGAGAAGGTTCTATTAGCTTGGTGTTAAATAATACGTTCTTGTGAGTGAGACAAAAAGGGAATATTACTTTTTATGCAGAGAAAACACCGTGAGCAGAGGACTGGAGATGGGACACAGCCCCGTGTAATCAGAGCACATCAAGTGGGAAAGTTACTCTGGAAGCAATGGAAATGTGAAATGTGTGTGTAGAGTAGGAGAGTTTAAGTAGATTTGAGGCACAGAGAAAAAAGGAGAGACATGTTAGGAGACTATATAATATAGATAAGAAATAGGAGGACTGAATTGAGGTAGTGAAAATGGGAAAGAGGAAGAAGCAATGAATGAGATTGTTGACTCAGTATGACTTAGGATCTAGTGGAAGTGAGAAGTGGTGGGAAAGCAGAACTCTAAAATGGTCTTTCATTTTCCACAACTTGTATACAGCTACTTTTCACTGTGCATGGGAGGGTGTTGCTTCTTGTTATCTTAACAAATTGTACGGGTTGAAACCAAGATTTATTTTGTATTTGGTAATATAATAAACAATTATTTGCATTCAATGTGTAATTATTGGTATTCCATGTGTACTTCTATATATTAGCTGTGTGATTTAAAGATGTTTAAGTAAATACTTTGCAAATACATTGTAGCAGCTTTACAAATGCATTGTGGCAGTCTTACATTATTCTTTATTAGATACCTTTCAAAAGCAGTGGTCGCCATTTCTAAATTTTATTTCATTTCTTCATAGATTTAAAACAATACAGAGCTTACAGTGGGGCATTCAATAATTTATGCAGTTCTGTTCTCTGAAACCTATCTTCAGAATTTTCACTGTGACAGAGGAAGTGCAAGGCAAGGGACAATATCATCTCTTATAGTGATTTTTACTATCAAAGAACATTAAATAAGCAACTTCCATTCCTTTGGATTATTTGTAGTATGATCAGTAGTGGGTTCAGAAATGCTGCTTCTGAAGCTCTTGAGTTGCCAGCCTAGATGTTTTCTGAACCATATCCTTGCTTATTTATATGTCTTTTGAACAGAATGTGTATTGTTAATTATAATCCCCTTTAACAAACTTACCTAACTGGAAAACTTTCGTAACTGTTTCTTCTATTTGCCTGTGTTAGTTTTATTATTATTGTTGTTGTTATTATTTATTTATTTATATTTACTTTTTGAGATAGAGTCTTACTCTGTCACCCAGGCTGGAGTGCAGTGGCTTGATCTGGGCTTACTGCAATCTCTGCCTCCCGAGTTCAAGTAATTCTCCCTGCCTCAATCTCCTGAGTAGCTGGGATTACAGGTGCCCACCACGGTGCTTGGCTAATTTTTTGTATTTTTAGTAGAGACAGGGTTTCGCCATGTTGGCCAGGCTGGTCTTGACCTCCTGACCTCAGGTGATCTGCCACCCTCGGCCTCCCAAAGTGCTGGGATTACAGGCGTGAGCCACCATGCCCAGACCCTGTGTTAGTTTTCATTGATTCACTTTCCCTTTCTCCTCAACAAGAGTTATTTAAAACAGAAAATTAATATGAATATTTTGCCAACATAAGATTATAATGAAAGATATTGGGCAGCAAGTTAGAGTGTCACATAGGCTTTTCTAAGCATAGGTAAATAAGTCAGCACTGGTTTATAACCTGAATTTAATTTCTTATTTTTTTCTTTTTGTAACTTTGTAGTCAACCTTATTTTCATTTACAACAGAGAGTTTTGTGAGTCTACTGATTGCAAAAGACAACGAAGAACAAAATGAGAATTTTAGTAGAGTAGATAATAGTCCCAGTTGCTTGGCTGTTTTAATAGCACATATGAATAATTCACCATCCATATTTAATAGCATATGTTATACTCCTTAATACATCTATAACCATCTACTTCCAAAGGGAAAACTATCCTGCTGTTTGTGGTTTGTTTAGCTTTTCAAGGAAAGCTGAAGAGAACATTGAATATTTCCCCAAGACCTACCACAGCCTGAATATTACTTTAGCATATTATCCTCCATTGTGTTTTCTGAAAAGATTTCCTTGGGAATGCTATCAAGAGTTTATAAAAATGATTATAAATACATTTTATTTTTAAATATTGCTAATTGATACTAATGCTATATTTTTATAACATTTGAAATGTGTATATGTAATTACACATATGTAAACATATGGGATATGCTAAGTTGGTATTTATGTCTGATATGAGGAAATGTCTAGGTAGGTAATGTTAAGATGATATTTAAGCAACTGTCTCAAAGGGCAGTGAAAGCTTCATGCATTATCCTTATTGTGAGTTATTGGGATTTTCCTCAGGCATTAGAAAAATTTGAGGTAAAGTATATTTTTTTTAACCTAGAAAGCCTACTAGATTTTTTTCAATGATTCCTGTTTTATTTCAATGCATATGTAGATTATATGTTTTAGACAAGTATGAAATTGTAGGTGCAGAATTTATAAGTTCAAAATGCTTCTATTATTGACAAATAACTTAATCATTGGAAATATGTATCACTTTTATTGGCATACCTGACAGACAGCAGACTGCTGCTTTCTTGAAGGAATAAGGCTTCAGAAGCATTTAATTCAATTGAAACACATTTCTCCTATCAGGAAAACTAAATAGCATCAAACACCCTTGACTTTACATAGTACAATGACAACAACCTTGACTAAACACAGATCATTTGCTTCAGCAAAAGGAATAGGTCTAAGTATTAGTATACTAGATCCTGTATCTTACTCCACATGGTGGAAACTAGCTGTAGATCTAGAATAATATATTGTGCCGGGAATTCAGCAAAGAGATAACTCAGTTTCTTTACTTTATAGATGAGAATATTTACGTCCCATAGAGGTTAAATTATTTTCCTCAGATGAAGCAGCTGGCTAGTGGCTGAGTGGGGCTATGGTGCAAGACCTGTGATTCCAGTCCAGTCCAGCATTTTTTTTTTGCATTGCATTATAATTATTTTTTAGACATAATTAATTAACTTTAGTAACTAGTAATTTTTCTTTAACCTTCCAAATGTAACTATTTTTCTTTATAGGAACTTTGTTTCACTTTTAAGAACTGCTACGGTAAGTACAATACTTGTGACAATTTGGGGAAACTTGCTCTGTGATGTTTATATAAAATATGTTGATAACCTAGTATGTTAATCATTTGTTTCAATAGTTAATTCTGGAAAGCAAACTCTTAGAGAATTTAGAAAAGGATTTGCACCATAAATATTAGTAGAGTTGATTACAACAGTCAGGGAGGTTTTGTAGGGATAGAGTAATTATATTGAAATATATTTGGATGATAAAACATGAATATAAAATGAAAGTCTTTAATATGAATATTTGCTTTAGAAAAATACAATTATAGCAACATTTCTGCATAATAGGCAAAGAAAAGTGATAGTTCTTTTGAACTATGATACATGATCCAAAAGAGCTTTATATTTTCAATTTATGGTGCAATTTTTCTGGTTGGCAGAAAATGTAATTAGCAGGCACCATTGTGCTATTTTTTTAATTTAGTAAAACAGCTTTACTTTTTTAAGGGACAGCTGGCAGTATGTCTATAAAGCATTATGATATGAAACTTATGGTTTTCTAGTTATGCTGTTTTGTAATTATATCAAGTTCAGTCAATCAACCTTTTAGTGATGGAATTGGTGAGTATTAGTGAGCCTTAATCTCATGTCAAGATTTTCCTTGGGAGAAGAATTGACGAATACCATGCCTTGGTGTTTTTCGTCTCTTCTTCCTAGAATATTTAACAAGTACAACTTAGGTAAAATAAAAGCCCTCAAGTGGCGAGAGAAGTGATGTCACCAAGGGAAATTTGCAGTTTGAGAGGATGTGGAGGAAAGAAGTCTATGAATCAGTGGTAACTGTGTATTTGTGAGGCTAGATTTCCATGGGATTATTGTCAGATCAGCATGTCTGGAGCCAAACTTTGAAAAGTGGCAGATAAGGTTAACAACAAAAAAAAAGCAAGCAGATGATAGAAAGTCTGCCAAAGTAAGGGATTTTCCTTCTGAGCTACATATGAGAAGAAGCCACTAAGGCATTTGAGCAAGGAGCTATTGTAAAGTGGAGCACCTACAAGATATATTTGTGTTTATTTTAAGCATTAGAACCACCTTAACCAATCCTTTGGTGGGTGGAGGAAGATCAAATTGGGGGGGGGGAAATATCCTTAATGATCTTTTAAATCTTTAGTTTTACTTTTGTTTATTGAACCTAAAGGTAGTCTTCAAAAATCCATTTTTTCAAATTTATTTCCACTTTTCAACAGCAATGAATCAGTGGAGCTGTCTGTATTAGATATACAGTAATCAAGAATAGTTTAGGCTTAGGCAATCTACTTGTAGTACTTGTACATGTTAGATTCTCTGCAACAAGTGTGAGGTATTTTCTCTCTCAGTAACCAAGTATATGAAATAGCACCAAATCCTGACAAGAACATAGTTATGTGGAACAAGATTAAGTCTCTAAATACCCCGTGCAAATATTTGGTTCTAGCATACTAGGCTTCAAAATCAGGAACCATGGACAGTGCTATTGATAAAGCAGTATTTGTCTTTAACTCATGCCTTTACCCCTTTTCAGGCAGTTTCGTAGATCTGGGGGAGTTTGAGGGCAATAAGGGCTGGTACTGTCCCTCAGTTCATACCACACAGTTAACTACTTACCATGCCTTTGTGTAGAGTCGGTCTTACATTCTGACAAGGTGATATTTTGTCCTAAATGTTTAGTAATAAGTAATAAGTTTAGGCTTTAGTATATCGTAGTAGCATGTATTGTTTAATAATGTTTTTGCTAGTATGGGATTAAAATATCCCAGGCTATTTTTCTTATGAAGCATGAGGAAACCAGTGTTTCATGGAAATAAACACTGGTCTAAAAGTTCATAGACAGTGACCATTCTAGGACTGACTGCTTCTGACCAGCCTTCCAAATGTGTGCCAATTTCTTCACCTCCTGAGCATACTACATTTTAAAACTGGAGGTAGTATTAGTCTCACCTCCATCACACTGCTACTGTAAAGATTAATGAGATCATATGCATGAATGGGAGTCATTATTTTTCACTTTTATGAGAACACTTGTTTTCCATTCTTTTGGCAAAGAACCTTGGATATCCATCTTATAAGATATGAAAATCACCAACATGTTTAACAAAAACTACTGGAAAAATACAATGTGACTTACATATGCAGTAATATACAAAATATAATATGGCTTACACATAGTAACACACATAATGTGACTTATACATAGTAGCCCCTCTGTTTTTGTATCATTCATTTGTTCACTCAACAAATATTTATCAATACTGTGTAGTAATTATACCTTATTGTGTTCTAGTGTTACGGATACAGCATTAAATTTAAAAAGACAAAAATATTGGTAGTCATGGAGCTTGTCTTTTTGTAGGGGAAAAACAGACAGAATATAAATATTTTTAAGAATCAGATAGAAAGTCATACATTAACGTTGAATAAATGTTATCATTTTATTTTATTAGCATAATAAATACTATCCATTAAGGAAAAAAATGTGTATTTTTACCTTCTTAATTACCAAGGTTGTATAATGAGTCTAAGTTCACTAAAGCTAAAAAATGAAAACTCTTTTTCTTTTGATTTTTGGCTAAAAATTATGTTCAGATGGATGTCAACTATAAAGGTATGAGTCTTCATGTTTTTCCTTCTATTTAGATTGGATTTGAAAAATGAATATAAAGATACTCTAAGTAGACATAATCAAGACTTAAAATATTTTAGGCATCATTAGTGCTTCGAATAATAATTTTATAGTAACTTCTGGTCTCCTTATAACCATCCTGCCTTGTATTTAACCAAATTATTCTGACTTTAATCGTTACTACAGAATATAAATAATGCTTATAAAAAGCGTTAAAAGTCTTCTCTAGTAGTAGAAGTATAACTTGCATAGTTTATGACTCACAAAGTCAATGCAATTTTTTGATAGGTTACATAGGCAGAGAATGTGAAAGATGTCATGAGTTGTGGTTTTTACAACAATTTTGTTTCATTGTATAGGAAAATATATTTATCAGAGGAAGAAAACAGTATTGTTATAATATAAACTTAAGATTTTCATGCAGAAAGTGAAGATGAATTTGGTGTGAGGTTTATCTGAGAGATCATCAAGAGAATTATTTTCACTTTTGGGGCTTGTTATAGTTAATATATTGATTGATAGATGGATAGGTTTATTAGTTTTGCAGGAACCTGATTTCCAATTTTGGTTTTGCCATAAGTGACTTAGGCCACTTTTCCTCTTTGGGCTTGTGTTTCCTCATCTAAAACAAACTGGTCAGCCCAAATTGTGGCTAAATTATTTTATTTAGGTTCTCAGATTCACAAATACATACTTTCTATAATGTTTCTATTTAATTTTCAATTTTTTTAATGTTATTGCATTTCTGATATAGATGTAAAAAGATAGTAGGTGAAGTTGAAAAAAGCCTACAGGGGATGAATGTACAAAAAGCATACAAATGAAATTATTGGTGTTTTCTTTATAATGCTGAAGGTCTAAGGAGGATCTGGCAAGTTATAAGCAAGAGAAGCTGCATAGTGTTTTCAGAGATTATTAACATTTAGAAAAATTCAATTCTTATTAGAATAGATTTCTCTAAAATAACCATAGTTGACTATATTTTAATGGAAAATATAAAAAGGTTACTCTTTTGAATAAATGACCACTAGAATTAATTTTTTAACATAAACCTACTTCTAGAATACCCCCATTTTGCTGTTTTTCAAATGTCAAGTGCCAAAATGTCATAAATATTCAGGGAAGAGGGTTTCCTCCTTGAACAAGGAGATGATACACAATTAGCATTATTTTGTGAGTAAAAATTGTCATGACAGTCATCCGAGACAGATACTGTTTTCCAAGTGACCATAGCTACAGAACCTTGAAAAGTGGAAGGAAGGCACTTTATTTTGCATGAGAATTCTCTAAGAAGATTTGAAGAAGTGGCGTAGATCAATTAATTATTCTACTGTGAAAATCCATTCATTTAAAACACAGAGAGCATCCAAATAGGCACTTTTAATTCCCTCACACTGATTCATTCATTTTATTCTTGAGAATATGGTAGTGTTTTGAAGCACTTGTGTAGAAGCTGGATCCACGAAAGTACCATTTTGCCAACTATGACAACATAGTGTTAGAATTTTCTTGGTGAACTTACTGATTTACTGTGTTTTGTAATCCAGTTGTTGAAGAGTCAAAGAAATTTTCTTAGGGGATGTTGAAATGACTACTAGAATTCTCCAGGCAAGTAGTATTCCTCTGTAAATGTCTCATTATCTAAGTATGTGGTATGATTTTAAAGACTTCAGATAAGCTGAAATATCCAGCAATACTTCTCTGATAACCATTGTGGATTATGAAATCCTACCATTAGACAGGATATTTTCTAAGATTAGGCAAGTACTTTCTTAGCAACCTGATACAAAATAAAGGTGCTATAGATTATCAGTTTTGAAAATATGACATTTCTTGCTTCTGAAAGAGAAGCATCCAGGTCCGGCATCTTAGTAGAGTTATCAGAGAAAGAAAAACGTTAAAGTGCTAGTGATGTTTTTAAATGACTGTAACTGTTATTTGAATATTAATAAGAATCTAATTAAGAGTATGTTCAGCAATATGCTAGTCTCATAAAAAGACATGGAGCAGGATGCAACATGGTCTTTATAAGTAATTTTTACTCTTTACAGAAGATTGAAACATAGACATAGAGAGATATGTCAAAAATAAGCACTGAATAATTAAGTATTTAGAACTTACTACATATTATGCAACATACTGTGGTATGCTAAACATCTTTCTTGAGCCATCTCATTCAGTTATCAACAGGGTCCTATAAGTGGGATTACTAATACCTCCAGTTTGCATATGAAAAAACAAAGATACAGAAAATTTAAGAAACTTCTCTAAAGACATGGAGCCCACAGATATTAGTGAAAGAGTCAAACTGTAGGCAGTTTGCCTACAGTCTGTTCTCTTAACCTCTTTATGAGGCTGAATCCATGAAGGTGTATAGTCCAGACAACAATTGTCATAGGGGTTCAAAGGAGGTAGAGGGGTTAAGAAAGGCATACTAAAAAGTGGGATGGGGGACTTTAGCTCCACTCAGAAATGTGTGTACAGTAGACAAATGAAGAAGTACATGGTGGGGGGTGTTAATAGGAAAGAATTGTCTTGAAGAGAGGCATTATTGTAAGATAAATGTTGATAAAAGATACCATGGTCATACTGATTTTAATAGTTTTTTAATTAGGTTACTAGAAGTACTTCTCCCTATTGATATTGGCCTGCTCCTGGGTTTGACTTATATAACAAAGAGACCAGTAGCACAACTATAGCACAGTAGCCTTAGGAAAGTGATGACAATAACAACAACAACAAAATCCTCATGCTAATGCAGGTATTGTACTAGGTCCTTTACATGAAATTCTTTTTGAATATTTATTTTCATTTCTGGTAATAAGGCAAACGGGGTGATGGAGGGAATAACAGACATGCATGTGTGTATGTGTGCACGCACGCACGCATACCCCCACACCCCTTTCCAAAACATAATTGATCTTGTTAGAAAGTAAGAAAAATCTTCAGAGATAAGGAACAGTGAGAAAGTTGGCATTCAGACAGGTGTCTACCACTCCTTGATGACCTGAAGACATCCATGAGTCACACATGTGAAAGTTAGGAACAGAACTTGGGCCTTAGCAAGGCAAAAGTTAGATGGAATATATTATCCATAAAGCTGTAACCTCAAGAGGCTAAAATGAATGAATGAAAAAGAGAAGATGAAATAAAATGCCTGTCTGTCCAAATAAGAAATGTGCTCGTTTGTCATTCTAGACCTTGTTTCTGGATTAGGAGAAAAAAGACAAACAACAACAACAACAACAACAAAAAAAAACCTCACATTCATTTGGAATTGAGATTTATACAGTCAATGTGGATGGCCTGAAAAACTCCAAGTCAAAAATATAGTTGGATCCTCTTGGATTGATCTCTAGAAATGTGGCAGAATCAAACACAAACTCGTTCTGGAAAAATGCACTTTAACTTTTTAAATGTTTCCAAGATGTTTTAAATATGGACAATTCAAACATGTAAATATCAAAGGAATAGTACAGTGAATACCTAATACTTACCACTTAGATTCAATAAATTGTCAGCACTTTGCCAAATTTGCTTCCTGTCTCTGTCTCTATCTTCCCATTTTCTATGTCGTTATTGAAGCATTTGAATGTAAGCTGTTGACTGATGCTTTACCCAAAAGTATTTCAGCATTCATCTCCAAAAAAAGTACTTTCTTACATACTACGCTATTATCTTTATCACAGCTATCATAGTTAATAATAATCCTTTAGTATTATCTCATGCCTAGTCTACATTCAGATTTCCATGGGTGATGCTAAATCATGTATTATAGTCATTGTTTTCACTACCTGGGGTTCTATCACAGTTTGCATATATGTGTGTATGTATGAATATATATATATGTGTGTGTATATCAATACATACATATATATGTATATATGTATTAGGTATAGCTTACATACATATATATCTATAAAACATGTATATATGCGTTAGGTATAGCTTAAACTTTTTGTGCAAGAATCGTTTCTGTTATGTACTTCATATTCCATCTCATCGGGAGGTACAAGAAGTTAGGATGTAGCATTCTTAGTGAGGCTAAGATTGATCACTTAGTTAAAGTGGTAATTACTAGATTTCCTTGTAAGTAAATTTACTTATTTTTGCCTTTGCCAGTAGCCAATTTTTATTAGGGTGATACTTTGCCCCCAGTTGAATGTCTTATTTCTAGATAACCTTTCACTTATTAGTTTAAACATCTTATAATGATACTAGCTGAATCAGTTATTTTATTGAGAATTTATATTCATTAGCTGATAGTTAACATTTATTAGCTGATATTATTTTGTAATGATTGGGAATAAACCACAGTTCCTCCTGAAATGTAAATGCTTATTGTTTTCCTCTAATTACCAACTTCAGAGAAGGTTGTTGGCATACCAGTCATCTCTAGTAAGGGCAAATTAATGAACCTCTTTCCTCTCACCCATTTCTCTCTCTCAAGAATGACTATGGACTCATTTTTAAAAAGTTATTCTATGAGTTATAATACATTAATGTTATTCTTTTGAAGGCCACATTATCCTAAGTTATCTCCTGTATCTTTTTGACATGGCTTCATTTGATCTGGAAGATTTTCTTTCTGTATAGCACAAGGTGTCCTAGGATAAACTTGTACTTTTCCTTTCCCAGACCTGGAATTAGACATTTCTCTAGGAGGCCGTAGGGTACTATACTATGAGTTCACAATAAAAACAAACAAAATCACAAAATATGTGGTATAACAAGTATCACCAGAGATAGCACAGAAAACAAATTTTAGAATCAGACCTTTGCAGACTATTACAATTATATTCAGAAAAATAAATATCTTTATGATATTCATAAGAATAAAGAGGATATTGGTGGTTTAGCAAAGGAATAAGAAAAAAATACTACCAGAAATAAACAGGCAAGTTTGAAAAAGAATTAAGTAGAACTTTTTGAAATAAAATATATATAAATTTTGAGGTTAACAGTACAATAGATGGCTTCAAAAGCAGATTTGACACAGCCAGCAGAATTAGTAAACTAAAAGATCTAAGGAATCAAAAGACATGAATTCCGAAATTCAGTAAACCTAACAAATTAAAAAAGAAATTCCCTAAACACATTACAGTGAAACTGCACAATACCAAGAACAGACAAAAAAAAAAACAAGAAGAGACCAAAAAAAAAAAAAAAAAGCAACCAGAAAAAACAGAATGCCTACAAAGAAACAAAGTTTGACTGACAGCTAATTTCCGGATAGAAACAATGGAAGCCAGAAGTTAATAAAATGATATCTTCAGATTTCTTAGAGACAATGACTGTCAACATAGAACCAAATAATAACCAATATTTTCTAAAAACTGGGAAAATAGAAGCATTCTCAAGCAACGAAGTTTGGAAAATGTTTACTAATCAATGAATCATCACTAAATAAGCTTTTAATAAATGTAATTTAGAAGGGAAAAAGAGCCTTCAAACGAGGTCAGACATAGAGAAAAGGTGGACAGAGTGAGTCTACAGAGACAAGCAGAAGTCCAATCCGGTAACTTCAGCAGTTTGTAGTTTTTGCCTGTATTAAAAAAAAATATATATATATATATATATATATAGATAGATAGATAGATAGATATAAAATGTTTACATTAAAAACATAGTTAAAACATATATAAATATTTTATATGTTAGTTAAAACATTTATATATTAAAACATATATAAATATTTTATATATAAAACATATATAATGTTTAAAACATGTTTTTACAAGACATGTATAATGTTTTCCTACAAGCAAATTATAAATAAGTGCACAGCAGAAACAGTTACATTAGTATATTACATTTTTTTTTTTTTTTTTTTTGAGATGAAGTCTCCCTCTGTTAGCAGGCTGGAGTGCAGTGGTATGAGCTTGGCTCACTGCAACCTCCACCTCTCTGGTTCAAGTGATTCTCCTGCTTCAGACTCCTGAGTAGCTTGGACTACAGGCTCATGCCACCGTGCCCAGATAAATTTTGTATTTTCAGTAGAGATGAGGTTTTACCATGTTGGTCAGGATGGTCTTGAACTCTTGACCTCGTGATCCACCTGCCTTGGACTCCCAAAGTGCTGTGATTACAGGCATGAGCTACCATACCTGGCTTTAGTATATTACATTCTAAAGCAACAATTTTAAAGAAAATAATACTCATTTAGACATAAATCTTGAATTTATAAAAAACTTTCCAGTTCATTTTAGTCACAGTGCATAAATTTCTGTCACTGTCACCTTAAGTCTTCAATAAATATGAATTTTGTTTGAAGTCTACTGCTGCTTGAACTGTTAAATGCCCCACTTTGAAAAATTATACTTAAAGACCCATGCTGAATCAGTCTAGAGTGATTGTAGGTGACAGTTTCAAAGAAATTAAAGAGTTGTAATTTTAGCTAAACTACTCAGTTATTTCTTTACCGTATTATATTACATTATTTTAAAAACGTACTTTTAAAAAGTATATTGGAACCCTTGAGGTGGATCATGCCTGTAACCCCAGTACTTTGGGAGGCCGAGGTAAGCAGATCGACGGAGCTCGGGAGTTCGAGACCAGCCTGGGCAACATGGTGAAACCCTGTTGCTACCAAAAATACAGAAAAATTAGCTAGGCATGGTAGCATGCATCTGTGGTCCCAGATACCAGTAGCCTGAGATGGTAGGATCCTCTTGAGACTGGGAAGTGAAGGTTGCAGTGAGCTGAGTCAATGCACTCCAATCTGGGAGACAGAGTAAGACTCTATTGAAAATAAATAAATAATGGACAGACAGACAGACAGATAGATAGATAGATAGAAATAAAAAGTAATACCTATATTTTTGTATATATGTAACAAGGAAAATCATTTGTAGTTTCTTCATTAGAAATTGTTAATATTTTGATATATGCTGTTCAGAATTTTTCTGTTATATCAATTATGTTGTCTATAACATAAACTAATACATATATTTTATGTTCTCTATAATATATAAACTAACATATATTAGTTTATATTATAATATATAAACTGATAAATATATTTTCATATATTCTATATTATGTGTATATCTATCATCTACCCACTTACCTAGCTACATGGCTATTTATCTAAATTCCCAGGTATCAATTCTATTATTTAACCTTTAAGATGCAGATAAAATTGGATTGGTTTCTATATATTATGCAAAATTCATTGACTTCCCCAAGATGGTTATTAATTCTTGGTCATGTCAATTTCTGATAATCTTCTTATGACAACTATCTTAATGTGGAATTACTGAATAAATGTTATAAATGTTTTTAAGGCTTCTGATTCATGTTAAATTGTCATAAAGGTTGTTATCAGTTCATACCTCAAACAGGGTGTATTGGAGGTGTGCATTTTACTTACCAATGTTGCATTCTGTTGTACAAATATACTTTTTTTTACATAAAATTTTTCTAAGTAAATATTAAACTGATTTTATTTCCTAAATCATATATTGACTACAAAAGAACATAAGAGGAGAAAGGAACTGTGCTGGTATTTTACATATCTGAACTTTTTTTTTGAGATGGAGTCTCTGTCACCCAGGCTGGAGTGCAGTGACACGATCTTGGCTCACTGTAACCTCTGCCTCCCAGGTTCAAGTGATTCTCATGCCTTATCTCTCGAGTAGCTGGGACTACAGGTGCATGCCACCACACCTGGCTAGGTTTTTGGATTTTTAGTAGAGACGAGGTTTCACCATGTTGCCCAGACCTGTCTCGAACTCCTGACCTCAAGTGATCTGCTCACCTTGGCCTTCCAAAGTGCTGGGGTTATAGGCATGAGCCACTACACTTGGCCCTTGTCTTTTCCTAAAGAAAAAAAAATAACAGTGTGCCTACATGACCCAAAATGTCCAACCTGTAAATAAAGCATTTTTAGGAGCAGTGATATGACACTATGCCTGTGATTTACTTTGGAAGTATGCCTATAACTGTCATTAGTAATAAAGAAAGTTACTGACATGCCTTATGGGATCAGACAATGGTCTTCAATGTTTGTAACTACTTGCTGTGGTAGAAACTATTCTGTATTGTCAGTGGGTGTCAGTTTGTAATTACAGATTGCACAAACACTATGGATGGTATATATTTTGCCAACAAGGATTAACTTGGCATTTAGAAAAATGCTTCATTTTTGGTGCCCAAGAGAAAAAAAATCTGTACCTTTTAAAGTAATAAATTTGGAGAGTAACTAGGCACCCATGAAATATAACTTATAGTTTTCAAATTGAATGGACAAATGTGTTTTTGGATTTTGTAATGTTTAAGTGATCATTTACTAATATTAGAGTGAGTTTTCAAATTTTAAAAAGGTCTGTAGTTATCCTGAGCTTGAAAGTCACTTATGTTTCTGGTCCAAATATAACTCATTCAATTTTGCTGATTACCTAAGGATTTAGACTGATCAAGTAAGCCTTTGAAATAGTTTTTATCATGGTTTGAAAAACAATGTTGTTGCTTGCTGACCTCTGGTTTTATATTTGGTAAAAGGGGCTAAGTAGGCTGAAAAATCATTAAAGTAAAAGATATGCAACTTTTAAGAGCTAAATAGATCTAATTCACCTTCATCTCCTCTACTGTTCTGCTCACTCACTCTGCTCCAGTCACTCTGGTCTTCCCAAGCATATGAAATTCCTTTCCACACCCCAAGATACTCTCTTTCATTCTCCAATAATCTGCTTCCTTAAGCAAGCCAATTTAAGGACACTACCCCATCTACTTTTTTTCCTCCCACCTTTCATTTTGCTTCCTTCATAGATTTTACGACAGCATGGAATTCTGTACTCATCCTTCCATTTGCCTGTTCAATTTGTACCTTGGCATTGGATGATGAACTCTGTAGTATCAGAGATAATGTCTAGCTTTCTAACTTTCTGTTCTTAATACCAGCCATAGTACTGGGCACACATAGAATGTGCTCAATAAATATTTTGTTGATTTAATGCAAAAATGAATGACCAAATGAATGAGTCAGAAGTATATACAAGTGTAGGTCTTGAGGTTGATCTATTCACTCTTGTTGAGTTTTGTTGAAATACAACATTTTGCAGTTTTGATTGTCACATTTTAAATGAGGTGATAACATTTTTTTTTCCCACCAGATGGGAGAAGAAAGCTAAAAGAAGTGCTGAACCTACTATACATCTTATTGCTTATTCTTTTTGTTTATATACTTAAGATATTAAAATGTCATACTTAGTACTAGAGATGTATTTCTTATTTAGAAAATGTCATATGCTCACATTCATAGCTAATTTAAGGTTAACTTTACGTTTGCATTTTTATGAAATTTTACTTTAAACTAGGAAGTAGAAATGTATGGCTAAAAGTCATAAATATGCTTATTGAATGTTCCAAATTAATGTTAAGCATTCACTATTTTACAACCTTATTTTTTATTAATACTGTTATAAATAGTGTAAGATATGATGTATTTACAGAAGACTTTGTTATATGATGATGAGATTTTATTTAGGAAAAGTTGATAATATTTAAAATAGCAGTGCTATTTTCTTTCAATTACCAAATACAAATGTTTTGGTGAATCTAAAATATATTATTGAAAGAAAAAGTACTCTTTTCTCTAGGGAACTTTATGCTTTTTATTGATATGTTAGTATATTTTATAGCTGTCATATCACAAGGCTTTATTTGTTTTAGAACACTGAATTAGTTCTTCAGCAAGTAAAGCTTAGGCATATATTGGTTTATAAAAGTGGCAATGATATTTAAGTACTTTTAATGTGCTTTGATTTTATGATTCTTATGTCTTTATCTTTTTATTTTATCCTATTTGTTTCCTTTTGGAGAAAATTAGTTGATTTTGTAGAAATCATTGGTAATTTGTAATACTGAACATTTTTTTCTTATTTCTGCCATTAAATTTGTTGTTTTCAAGTTAGAGTATTTTATTAGTGTTAGATTTAAGTCATAGTACATGCTATGACTTATATAGTATAACTTATATACCATGTTAGGTTTATAAGCTTCATATAGACATATACTCTGTTGTAAGATCCATTAAGGTGGGGATTGTGCTGCAAAACCTACGATAGTGCCTGGTGCTCAGTTGGTTCCCAATGAATATTTGTTTACTTTCTTAGTCAGTTAATGAATGACAGGACAAAAGTGAATTGATATTTTAAGCAGAAGAAAGGGCCAGATGCTATCCTTGTTTTTTATGATATTATAGGTATCATTTGTATTATGGGTAATACAACATTTATATAATGTATACTTTTTGGTTCTTGGATTCTCTGTAATTTTCTCCTCACATATGGATATAAGAACTTGAAACACCGTAAAATGAAATGGTTTGACCCAGGAGTTAATCGAAGTAATGGTAGATATTGGATTAAAGGCCATAAAGTAAGTTCTATCTTCTATCAAAATGTCAGTATTGATTATGTATACATAGAAAGGTTGTGTTTTTACCCGAAGAAAACCAATTGTTGTGTGTTAAATTTTTAAAAACCAAATGAGTTTAGGGATTCAAGATTCTTAGGAAAGTATAAGTCTGTAATCATAATGATAAGTTAGAATTTATGACTCACAGATATGTGGGATTTATGTAAATAGGAGATATTTTAAAATTCTTATTTGTATTGCTGAGATTTAAAGTGATCTGTAGGTTTTCTGGATAACTATGCAGTTCTATAGAACTAAATTTAATGGAGTAGAAAGTTAACTAACTTTTAAGTTAAGGTGACTTTTCAGAAAACTACTTTTGGTGAATGATTTTCAACATGATCATGATGAGTTTTAATATACTCAATGAAGTTTTATCTCTATTAGTAAACTTAAATAGGTCAACTACATATTAGAAGAAAAAGTGTGAACTTTTTTTTCTTGGTAGTACCTTTGTCCTCCATAATTGATGGAAAGAAAGTACATACTAAAAAAGCAACTATATAAAAGACTACAATTATTGTTGAGAAATTACTATCCTTCAAAGACTTGTATTTATGTTTATTGACTTCATGTTATTAACATTTCACAACCAGGGTTTAGATTCCAACTTAGCTGTATGCCTTGATCAGGTTGAATATATCTCTAAATTCAGTTTACCAATATGTACTTTGCAGAGTTTTGATGTAAAGGAACAGAAGATATTCCAAATGTTTAGTTCACTGTCTGGCTTGATAAATGTTACTTATTATTATATATTAGTCTTATTACTATTCATTATTAACAGTACTTTAAAAATTCTGATAACTTTCTTCAAATTGTTCTTTTCTCAAAAATGGGGGATTACCACATATTTTGAGATAATTATAATGCTGAGTTACTTTTGAATATTAATGACAGAGATTTTTTCTCAGCTTGAGAACCAAATTACTAGACTATCATATCAGTACAGATAGAGAAATTATAGAGCTCATAAGAACCATCTTGAACAAAATAAGTATCTGAGGAAACCTCTCAGCTACTTCAATCTGTATTTCAGCATTAATGTGTGATTCTACTCAAATTTGGGAGCAGATTTTAAAAATTCCACTAAATATGGAGAACTTTTCTAAACATCTGATTTTAGGCAATTTTCGAAACTACCAAGGGAGTTTGAGGACTGGAACCAATTTTTCTAGACTATGTCATTAATTAAAAATTAAAAGATTAATTAATATTATGCATATTATATGACCTTTTAAATCATTATAGTAAGCTTTTTTTGTTAAATTACCTATGCCAGTTATCTTGCTTATGACTGCAGATTGCATAATTTGCTGCACAGATACTTAAATGGCAACATATGCCACATTTATCCACTCAATGGCCACACTTCATTGTGTATAGACATATTCCGATGGGCTTTACATTCAATTTGACAAGTGAGGCAATTACCAGTCAACATGTCCTATAGGTTCTGCATCTGGCTTACCCATTGCACTAATTTTTTTTAAGCAGCAAGAGCTGTAGAAAGAACTAGGGTAACCTGATTTGAAACCTGGCTCTAATGCTTATTACTTGTGTGACTATGGGAAAGTTTCTTAGCATGTTTTGTTTTTTTTTCCGTGCAAGGGTCTCACTTTATCACCCAGGCTGGAGTGCAGTGAGGTGATTTCTGCTCACTGCAACTTCCGTCTCCTAGGTTCGAGCGATCCTCCCACCTCAGCATCCTGAGTAGCTGGGACTACAGATATGCGCCACCATGCCCAGCTAATTTTTTTGTATTTTTAGTAGAGATGAGGTTTCACTGTATTGGTTTCACCACAAGTGATCTGCCCACTTTGACCTTCCAAAGTGCAGGGATTACAAGCCTGAGCCGCATGTAATGAGATGATAAGATCTTTGAATTTTAGTTTTCTCATCTGTAATATTGTGATAATGACTGATATAAGGAAATATTATGTGCTTATAATTTTGTAAAATTAATGAAATTGATATAGGGAAACAGGTACTCTCCTACACTGTTGGTAAAAATATTCATTATTAAAACATATCTGTGAGGCAATTTGGTGCCACCTAATACATGTGGAAAGGTACATTCCCATTGAGTCAGCAGTATCATGTCTGGAAATATATGCCGCAGAAATGCATTGGTACAAAAAGATACACACATACATACACACACACACATACACAGGAATGTTCGAGCACTATTTATAATAGTTAACTTTAGACACACTTTAATATCCATAATTAGGGAGAAGTTAAATGAATCTTGTTGTAGTCATGCAATATTAATGTAAATGTACTGAAATAAAGATTTCTGAGACATAGGAAATAAAAAATGGAAATAAATGAAAGTGATTTAGACAAGATATGAAAAGTATAACATGTAAAAGTATAACAATATACATGTAATTAATATGTAATTGCATATTATGTATCATTAATGCATTTTATAATTCCTGTGCATTGTTATAATTACTTTGAAGAGCACTACAGTGATACATACAAACTTATTAAAAGTGGTTCCTTCTGGGAAGAGACTGATAGGTTGTCTAGCTGTCAGGGACTGTGAATGCATTCAAATTCAATGTGTGAACTGAAACACTAAAGACAAAATAAACAATTATAGTTTTTCAGTGGTGATAAACTTTTTTTTCTACTAGTATTAATCCCCTTGCCATCATTCTAGTTCAGGGTTTTCACTATCTCACTCAAAGTGGAAGATGGCAGGATATTCTAGAGCATAAATAAATTCTATGGAGGACTTCAGGACTTTTTCAAGCTACATTTGCCATCTCCCTTGCCAGCTCCTATTCTCATTTCTCTTCCCCAACAGAGGATAGCTACTCTAGTAAGGAATAACAGATGGAGGTGGAGGTTGTGTGCTGTAGGTGATAAGAAGTAAGAAGGAGTTAACCAAATAGGGGAAAGCCAGGAGGCTCTGGCATTATCATGTCGAACTCTGTGGAGAAGTCAAATACCTTAGGTTTTTTTTTGTGTGTGTGTTTGTTTTGTTTAGCACAGAGAGCAATACTTATTGATCTTGCTGACAACAGTTACAATGGTAGCGGGAGGAAAGGGTATAAAAAAACTGATGAGCAGGAGGTGAGAGTGCAGATATTGTAGACCACTCCTTTCCAAGACATTTGGCTATGAATGGAGAGGAAGATGTGGGGGAAGAGGCGCTGCCCTACATTTTGTTGCATCTTACTGATTTTTGAAGACAATTTTAAATAGTGTGTCAACCTATCCAAAGTCATTATTTTTGGTAGACATCCTAGCTTCAAGTGATTAACCAAAAAAGCAAATCAATTCCATTCCTTAGGCATACATTTTGTAATTAGTTTTTCCTGACAGGCTTCCAAAAAATCTATGTTACTCTAGTTTTGACATTCTTTTGAATATTTTGCTGAGATTTTTGATGGTCATAGGTAACTTCATAAATTTCACAGTATACATTTATTGCATTCATGATTTATGTAAATTTTTGAGTGTTTCTCTCTTCTCTTTTTATGACTTGAACAAAATTCCTCATGTTCTTTTAACATTTTCCTGTTTCTTAATTAGTAAAAGTTTGACCTTGCCTAAGACCTTTTTTTCCTACCAAACTCTATGCCTTCTTCCATGCCACAATACTAGGATAGATTGTAGAAGCAAACAAGATGGTGCAGGAGGAGCCTGTGGGAAGACAAGTGAGGCTTATGTAGAAATGCCAGATATAGGTGATGGGGAGGAAGGCAGCAAATCACACTGCCATGTGTGTACCTATGCAACAATCTTGCATGTTCTTCACATGTACCCCAAAACCTAAAATGCAATAAAAAATATATGTATATAAAAAAAGAAATACTATGTAAGAATATCTTGGAGGTTCAAACTATGGAGAAAGCAACTTGTAGCATTGTTTTTTAATTCAGAGACTTATCCCATAAATTATATAAAATTGAGAACCAAATATTTCTAAATGCTACTCCATTTATTTTATAGGTGAGTAAACTAACACTAAATATCAATATAATATATATATAAAGTGGAAAATGGGTCATATTCTCAATTGCATATTTATCTTTGGTCCTACTTAAGTTATTGCACTGATCCATGAAACAACTGAAATACTGCATTGTATTTAACATACTTTCCTGAGACAAACACAACACATATTTAAAGCTTATGTTAGAGTCAGATATTTTCTTTTCCATGGATTTTGAAAAATTTATAACTGATTTGACTATTTTAGGAATCTTGAAATCATAAACTGCCTCATAGAACCTCCTTCAGAAAAATCACTTTACATATACTATTGCTATTATTTTGGAAAATCTGTTATTTAAAAATGTGTTTATATTAACCAAAGATATAGCTGCTTTAATTTGGGGTACTTGATTTTAATATATGTGCTAATCCATAGAACAGAAGAGTTAACCGATTTCAGAGACATAATTTGGGTGTTGCCTTAGAGATATATCTGTTTATTGTATGTATGCTTAAAAATTCCCATGATGTTATTCTATTCATACATTAGAAGTAATTCCTGTTATTCTATTCACACATTAAAAATGTTTATTGAGTTCCCATACTACCTGTCAGATAGTATATTGGGTACTGCTAAGATATCACAGTATTTTTCTCAGAATTTTCCTATAAGTACTCAGGCTACGTTTCTTTTGGAATGTCAAAGATTGAGAACTTAGGTTTAAAAAACATTCTGCAAAACTTTAAAGTTAAAAAAGATGTTCATACATTGAACCATTATTGAGTGGACATACATTTGAATAGATTGTAGCTAAACTGAAGATGAATTACAGGATTATAACATGGAGAAAAAAGTGCAAGTTGTAGAAGACAGCATAGAGTATGTTTCCATTTTTGTAAAGCTCAAATAGAATAAAAACTAAGCTATATTTCATTTAGCAACATACAAATAGGTTGGAAAGCTATTTTTAAAGAGGCAAGAAGAATGGTAAACATAAAAATCAAGATAATGCCCTCAGAGGGGTGGCAGGGGGCTGATGCTGGGGAGAAAGTAGGTAATATTCTAGGATTCAAATTGGATCGCAAGTTAGTGTTACCATTCCGTTTCATAGCTTATTTAACATTTATTATTTTGGATGCATTAAATACTATATAATAGAAAAAAAAGTAGAAGACAATATTTAGTTTTCTGCCTGTTTGTAATTGTATGTGCTTTAAAAGAAAGTGATAAAGTAGGAAATTTAGATAATTAAGTGGTTGTTATGTCTACATGAGACCAAATAATAGCCTTACTGACTGTTTTTTTTTGGAAGGACTAAGAAATCCTTTTTTAAAGAGTCATGTTTTAAGTTTCGCTACTTAATTTTTATTTCAGTAACAGGACCACTTCAGGCCAGTTTAAAGTTTGTAAGAGAAAAATAAATTTAACAAACGTTTATTGAGTTTCCACACTACCTGTCAGGTAGTATATTTGGTGTTCCTAAGCTATCACAGTAAATAAGATAAATTTCTGCTCCTTGAAATCTTCACGTTCAGTGGAGACAACAGGATAAATGTGTCTATTAATCTAATTAGTACAAATTCTGAAAGCACAGAATGTTAAATAAATTTAAATTAAGGATATTCCTAAGTCATCCCTTAATATTATAAGAAATGTGAATAAAGCAAAGCTTAATATAACAGCTTATATAGAAAAGATTGACTTTTTATTAATTTTGTCTAATTTCTCTTTGCTTTGATTATTTCATAGGCTTATATATTACCCCACATTTAGGAGTTTTCTTGTCAAGATACTAAGATGTTAAGGCAAATGCATCAATTCCATGAAGTAACTGTGACATAGCTTACTACAGATAAATCTTTATGCTTACTCAGATATCCTTGGCCTGGATGACATTGTAATTTATTTTTCTTTAATAAATGTCCTTCTCTAGGAATCAGTTTGGTATATTGAAGATTATCTTAGAGAAACTTTGTTTGAATTTCATTTCTGACAAGTTTTTATTCCATCTTTATGACTTTAGATAAATTAGCTACCTTTGACAAGGGTTAATTTTCCATCTATAAAATGGAGTTGGTAATATTGTCCAGATAGAGCTGTGAGGATTAAATTTTATAATGTATACAAACACCTAACCAACTAGACCACAGTGACTATTATGTGTTTAAATCCAGGATAGCGCTAAATAGGATTTAAGACCACTTAAAGATAAGGCCTTCAGTGTTTGCAAATTGGATTTGTTTTACTGAACGATTAATTTCCTAGTCCTAGAACATTTTGTGTGCTGAGTTACTGAAGTTTTAAATGAATTAACTATTAAAAGCTGAAAGTCAAAAGTGTTTCAAGACAGCTCTCTAATTCAACTCACAGAAAATATCTTTTGAAACAAAATGTGCTGCTATCTTCTTTTCCTGAATTGAAAGATTAGGAAGAAATTGTGGAGACACTCAGATATCTACCTTGTTTCTCTAGTCTGGGATGGAATGGGTACAGAAAGGAAATTTTCCAGGTAGAAGATGAAGAATTTGGGAAATTTTCCATCTGTGTCTGAGTTAGACATTAATGTTGGCTTTGTTATTTAGTTCAAAGTCCTGCATGTAAATTCCAAAACATCCAGGGTATTCATAATCGAATAGAAAGCAACACATGCATTCCAAATGATATTTGGATTATTCGCAAATTGGTATTTTCTGCTCTCTTACTTTGCTCTCTTAGTATGAATCACTGGAATTGACTGTGAGAAATGTCACCATTGTATGCAGAACATAGTGTAAAGAAAATAATTTACATTTCGATCTCTTCCTCATCTATTCTGTTCAATTTTTTCAAAAAACCAAATATTCATAAAGTATTTTAAATTTGTATAGTTCGATTTCTTCCTACTTAAGAAATAAATGTGAATTTCTTTGAAATATGTATTTATTTAATTTTAATTAACTGGCTAAATTTTTCTGTAATTAAAAACAAATTTAGAAGTATACTTTAAATTCTACCTAAAAGAATATTTCAATGTTTAAAGAGGTATAGATAAACATTTCAGTGACATTAAAGTGGTTTACAGTTTATTATTTCTTAAGCAAAGGACTGGAATGTTTTAGTTCTATCAAACATCTCCATAAAAAGTGGGTTTTGTTTTTGGTAGGAGAGTGTGGGCTCTTCCACAGGTTTAACAGAATAAGTATTGTCAAGGAGTCAGCTATAGGAAGAGATGGGAGGCTTATCATGCAAGGATGCACTAGAGTGGGTATGATGGTGATGTTCTCAGGCTTCTGGTGGTCATGGTTGAAATGTTGCTGTAGCACTTGCAATCCCATCATCTTCTCAAGGTTTTCTGAAACTGCCTTCATTCCCACTTTCTCAGCAAAAGTAATTGCGTTGTATTGGCTCACAGTCATTTTATTTGGCTAGGTCAGATCATAATCTCAGGTGGGGGAGAAGTGTTGTTGTCTGTTGTTGTCTGTATTTGAGACAGAGTCTCACTTTGTTGCCCAGGCTGGTGTGCAGTGGTGTGATCTCGGCTCACTGCAAACTCAGCCTCCTGTGTTCAAGCGATTCTCTTGCCTCAGCCTCCTAAGTAGCTGGAACTACAGGTGCCTTCCACTACACCCAGCTAACTTTTTGTATTTTTAGTAGAAATTGGGTTTCACCATGTTGACCAGGCTGGTCTCAGACTCTTGACCTTGTAATTTGCCCGCCGTGGCCTCCCAAAGTGCTGGGATTACAGGTGTGAGCCACTGCCCTCACCTGGGAGGAGATCTTTAAACAAAAAAATAGGGCTGCTATTACTAAAAAAAAGTGCAATGTATACCAGGCAGGCAATAAACAATAAATATCCAATGGAGTAGGGTTTATAAAACAGAACAAAATTATTGACCAAAAGATGAGATGTTATGCTTTTTATAACACAAATCATGGGGAGACTTTATCAAATCACATATTGTATTGAGTGGTAACAGTACAGGAAACTTGTAGGACTTTTTTTTTTTTTAGGTTTATAATTGTTTTTTTTTTTTTTTAATTATTTATTTTACTTTAGGTGCATACTATATCTGGCATTTCTCCCCATGGTATCCCTCCTCACCCTCCCCTCCCTCCCCACCCCCCCATTATCTCTCCCCTACCCACACCCAACTGTCCCCTGTGTGTGATGCTCCTCTCCCCTGACTCCACGTGTTCTCGTTGTTCAACACCCCACCTATGAGTGAGAACATACGGTGCTTGGCTTTCTGTTCTTGGGTCAGTTTGCTGAGAATGATGGTTTCCAGATTCATCCAAGTCCCTACAAAGGACACAAACTCATCGTTTTTTATGGCTGCGTAGTATTCCATGGTGTATATGTACCACATTTTCTTTGTCCAGTCTATCATTGATGGGCGTTTGGGTTGGTTCCACGTCTTTGCTATTGTACACACGGCTGCAATGAACATACATGTGCATGTGTCTTTATAGTAGAACAATTTATAGTTCTTTGGGTATATACCCAATAGTGGGATTGCTGGGTCAAATGGAATTTCTATTTCTAGATCCTTGAGAAATCGCCATACTGTCTTCCACAATGATTGAACTAATTTACACTCCCACCAACTGTGTAAGAGTGTTCCTATTTCTCCACATCCCCTCCAGCATCTGTTGTCTCCCGATTTTTTAATGATCGCCATTCTAACTGGCATGAGATGATATCTCCGTGTGGTTTTGATTTGCATTTCTCTAATGACCAGTGATGATGAGCATTTTTTCATATGTTTGTTGGCCTCATATATGTCCTCTTTTGAAAAGTGTTTGTTCATGTCCTTCACCCACTTTCGAATGGGGTTGTTTGTTTTTTTCTTGTATATCTGTTTTAGTTCTTTGTAGATTCTGGATATTAGCCCTTTGTCAAATGGGTAGATTGCAAAAATTTTTTTGCCAGTCTGTGTCTTTTGATTGGGGTGTTTAGGCCATTTACATTCAACATTAATATTGTTATGTGTGAATTTGATCCAGCCATTTTGTTACTGGCTGGTTTTCTTTCTCATTAGTTGACTCATTTTCTTCATTGCATTTTTGGTCTTTGCCAACTGGTTTGCTTTTGCAGTGACTGGTACTTGTTCCTTTCCATGCTTGGTGTTTCTTTCAGGAGCTCTTGTAGGGCAGGTCTGGTGGTGACAAAATCTCTCAATAATTGCTTGTCCATAAAGGATTTTATTTCTCCTTCACTTATGAAGCTTAGTTTGCCTGGATACGAGATTCTGGGTTGAAAGTTCTTTTCTTTAAGGATGTTGAATATTGGCCCCCACTCTCTTCTGGCTTGTAGGGTTTCTGCCAAGAGATCTGCTGTGGGTCTGATTGGCTTCTCTCTGTGGGTGACCTGACCTTTCTCTCTGGCTGCCCTTAGCATTTTTTTCTTCATTTCGATCCTGGTGAATCTGACAATTATGTGCCTTGGGGTTGCTCTTCTTGAGGAATATCTTTGTGGAGTTCTCTGTATTTCTTGAATTTGAAATTTGGACTGCCTTACTAGGCTTGGGAAGTTCTCCTGGATAATATCCTGGAGTGTGTTTTCCAGCTTGGATTCATTCTCCCGGTCATATTCAGGTACACCGATCAAGTGTAGATTAGGTTTTTTCACATAATCCTATATTTCTTGGAGGCTTTGTTCATTTCTTTTCACTCTTTTTTCTCTTGTATTGCCTTCTCTTTTTATTTCATTGAGTTGATCTTCAATCTCTGATATCCTTTCTTCTGCTTGATCGATTCGACTATTAAAACTTGTGTTTGCTTTTATAAACATCCAGTTATCCAGGCTTTAGAGAAGTTGCTTTAGCATCAGTTAAATATCTTTGGAACTGGGTCTGATTGTAAGTACTTTACAACAAAATAAATACTTTGGGAATTTATGATTGGAAATTCTCTATTCCAATAAACAAATCATTACACTTTAATTTGACCGTAGATCTCATCCATTTATGCATTTTAATGGGAAAGTACTGGATAAGATTTACATGACTTGGCTTCTTGACATTTAACTAGCAAGTTTCTCCATCTTGACTTCCTTGTTTGTTAAGTGAGGCTGTCAAGAAAGATCTTTAAGATGACTTACAGTTCTGTAAAATATTATAATTAGATTGCTCTGACTGTCACAAATAAAATCAGTGTTTAGCATAGTAAAATCTATTATAGAGAGAAGTAAAGTTTATTTAATCTTTATTTAAAATGTATATATACATCTCATAGCTCAATATATTAAGCATTTTGGACACCCAAGTTTTTAAAATATATGAATAATAAATTTACATTATTAGAAAAACAAATACAAAAAGTAGATTATTGTCTTAAGATTTCTCTGTAAGAAAATTAACAGAACACAAGTAGAAAATGATAGTTTTATCGCTTCTCACCCTGTTGGCTAGGGTCAATTGAAAATGGTAGTTCTTATTTCTAAGACCATTTTTAATTATAGTTATATGAGAAAACATCCTTCAAGATAATTTAAATAATCTATGATTTGTTTTTATGTTTGTTAAAATGATTAATTTGGAAAATGGTTCAGATTAATATTGAGTTTTTTATTAACTCACCTATGATCAATGATTGAATTTATAGCACAATTATTGATATTTTGAACTATTGGTTGTGCAGTAAAGTAGAGCTAGTAAAATATCAATGGAAACAGCATCTAAAATGTTGGTCTCCAGAAGTATCCTTTATTACAGGTATTCTTCTAAAAATATTTTTATTAAATACCTCAATCTGTAAAAAATACGTACATACATACATGCATATGTGAATACTTAAAATAGCTTTAAGGATATTGCCATTATATTCATTTATGGATTCTAACCTGTCCTATGTTATATATATTATAAAATATGTAAGATATAAAATTAAAAGAATAAGATAAAGATTAAATAATTGATATTTAAAAAATTTAGTTTCATGGTATCCTTGTATGGTATGGTATATCTATATACAGTATGGTATTTTTGTTTTGGCTAAAACAGAAAAAAAATCAGAGGTAATACAATTGAATGTAAATCATTTTTTTTAAAAAACTTGTTGAACATTTTGAATTGTAGGAAATCTGATGCTATTGTTTGGTTTATTGA
This sequence comes from Ateles fusciceps, assembly GCA_036589455.1. NCBI lineage: Eukaryota > Metazoa > Chordata > Mammalia > Primates > Atelidae > Ateles > Ateles fusciceps. The sequence continues at coordinate 30,330,185 of JAZHEH010000065.1, read as the reverse complement.
TTTTAATGGCTGTATGACTGAAAAATGCTTCCTTACAAAAATAGATAGATCTACGTGGAAAATAAATTGTTGGCTAAAAATTATGCCAACATTTTTACTGAAATCAAACTGATGCATTTCCATCTCACTCGAAGTTAATCAGTTATTCTTATGAAGTAGGCACATAATGTTAAACTTAAACATTTCTAGCAAATGTATTCAAAATCCTGTGAAATATGTCAATAATTAAAATATTTCTAAGCTTCCACTTTCACCACAGTCTTTTCATAGTATTAACTTTTTCTCAATAGCAACTGTTTTTTTTCATTTTGCCATGAGTTAATCAGCAAAACTGTGTGTGGCATAAATGGTATTTATGGTCTCCTACATGTCAGTACAAAGCATTATAAAGATTCACTATATTTTAAATGTCTTGTTTTCAAGAAATTCACTGCTTTAACAACATTCTGTCACACTTAAGAAAATTTCTAGCTTCATGTCTTATCATAATACCTTGCCTATGATTAATGTAAATAATTACTTTCATGTGCATAGGACTATTACTGTTTTCTTGCTTTGCTATTATTTTTTTCTGTCTAACTGACACCCTGTCACTTGTTATACAGTCTTTCCATTAAATATTATTGTTTTGTTTATTTATCTTTAATATTTGAAGAGATTTATTCACAGCCTTCAGGAAGTCTTGAGAACATGTGCCCAAGGTGGTTGGGGTGCAGGTATACACATTAGAGAGACATGAGACATGAATCAAATACATTTAAGAAATACATTGGTTTGGTCCAGAAAGGTGGAACAACTCAAAGGTGTGGGGGGAGGTTCCAGGCTATGGTGAATTTAAATATTTTCTGGTTGACAATTTGTTGAGTTTGTCTAAAGATTGATAGAAAGGTAATGTTCTGGTTGAAATAAAGATTCTGCAGCCCAAAGTTCTTTTGAAGTCTTATAGTGGCTGTCCTTAGAGACAATAGGATGACAAATGTTTTCTATTCATATTTTAGGTTATCTCTTTAGGATTGGGAGGGTCTGGAAGAAAAAGATCTACCTATTTTAGTAGAGATTCTTTACAGATGCAAATTTTTCCCCACAAAGAACAGCTTTGCAAGGCCGTTTCAAAATATGGCAAAGAAGCATGTTTTTGGGTAAAATATTTTGATTTTCTTCTTTGCCTTGTAATATTATACCAGAGTCAGGTTTGAAAGTAAATCATGATATATAGGGTTAAATAAAACCCAATCTTTATAATGAGAATTTATGATTTGTAGGACATGACTCCTCAGACTTCTTAGATAGGAATTTGGGCAAAGTAAAAAAAAAAAAATAATTGGAGTTTAGTCCTTAATTATATACCAGAATTTGTGAGATATGATTAAAGTGGTGCTGTGAGAGAAATGTACATCCTTAATTACTTATATTAGCAATAAAACTATGAACATTACTCAGATAAGTATTTATCTTAAAACATTATTAATTGAACAGGAGAGTAAATCCAATAAAAGAAAAAGGAAGAAATAATAAAAATGAAAGTGAAAATTGGTACAATAGGGAAAAAATGATAAGGTAGAGATCAGCAAATCCAAAAATTTGTTCTTTGGAAACAAACAAAATAGATAAATTACCAGCAAGACTGATCAAGAGAAGAAAGGAGAACACAAAAATAGACAATTTTATGAACGAAAAGTTGGGCATCGATATACAGTAGAGATTACAAGATAACCAAAGGTAATTATAAGATGCATAGGTAGCTCAATGGAGGAAAGATAATCTTTTCAACAACTGGTGCTGAAACAACTGAATATCTGTATTTTTTTTTTTAAAAAAAAACACAAAACCTTGATTCTTACTTCACACCCTGCATAAAAATGAACTCCGGATGAATCATAGACATAAGTGATACTGCTTGAATGAGTGGAGCAACACCAGGGTTCTTGGTCCTCATGCTGGTTTAGATAAAACGAGATGGACACGTGGGGTGATTTTAAGAGTCAGATTTTAATAGACAAGAAGGAAGGAGAAGGCAGAAGGAAGAGGCTCCCCCGTACAGAGACACGGTGGTGGTGGGGCTCCAAAGCCAAAGAGGAGGTTCCCCTTAAATATTATTTATTAAATAACTCATTTAGTGTTAAACTTACAATTTCTCTAATATAGTTTTCCTTTAATGGTTAATAATAAAAAGCAAAATACTATATATTTCCTTATTTAAAAATTTAACTGATATTCCAATCTGAACTATATGGAAACATTGGTGTTTTGAGCTAGCTGTGTAGCAATTCTACCACTTATGAGAGAATGAAAGAGGAATAGAACAAGATCATAATGTTAAATTACCCCTTCATCAAAGTTACATACTGTGGAAATGTATAAAATGATGCTATGTCTTTTTAAGTTCTTCTGAGAATGAAGTAAGGTAGCTCTTTTATGTAGATTCATAGAAATGTTGAAATTCGAATATTGCATGTCTAATTTTTGAAGTCATTTTTAAATCTTCAGTTCCTCATAAATGGTGGAACAGAGAATGTTTTTATTTATTTTGTTTTATTTTTTAGTAAGTTATTGGGGTACAGGTGGTATTTGATTACATAAGTAAATTTTTTAATGGTAACTTGTGAGATTTTGGTGCAGCCTTCACCCAAACAGTATACATTACACCATATTTGTAGTCTTTTATCTCTTGCCTTTCTCCCACTCTTCCCTCCAAGTCCCCAAAGTCCACTGTATTATTCTTATGCCTTTGCGTCCCATAGCTTAGCTCCCACATATCAGTGAGAACATACAGTGTTTGGTTTTTCCATTCCTGAGGTACATCACTTAGAATAATAGTCTCCAATCTCATCCAGGTCACTGCAAATGCTGTTAATTCATTCCTTTTTATGGCTGTGCAGGATTACATTATTTATGATATATTATGTATGTGTATATATATATTATATATATATACATTTAAGAAATATATATGATATATACACACATATATATCATATATATTTAATATATATACACATTTAAGAAATACATATGATACATTTAAGAAATATATCATTTTACAAAATATATATATTAAATGTATATATCATATATACACACATATATATCATATATAATGTAATATATATCTGTGTGTGGGATATCATATATCTCATATATATGTGTGTGTTTATATATATATATATACACACCCACACACATGTATATATGAGATATATGATACCCCCCACCCTGCCACACACACGGTTTCTTTATCCACTCGTTGATTGATGAGCATTTGGGTTGGTCCCACAATTTTGCAATTGTGAATTGTGCTGCTATAAACATGTGAGTACAAGTATCTTTTTAGAAAAATGACATCTTTTCCTCTGGTTAGATACCCAATAGTGGGATTGCTGTATCAAATGGTAGTTCTAGATCAAAAGGCAGGCCTGGTGGTGATGAAATCTCTCAGCAATTGCTTGTTCGTAAAGGATTTTATTTCTCCTTCGCTTATGAAGCTTAGTTTGGCTTTATATGAAATTCTAGGTTGAAAGTTATTTTCTTTAAGGATGTTTGGCCCCCACTCTCTTCTGGCTTGTAGGGTTTCTGCCGAGAGATCCACTGTGAGTCTGATGGGCTTTCCTTTGTGGGTAATCCAACCTTTCTCTCTGGCTGCCCTTACCATTTTTTCCTTCATTTCAACCGTGGTGAACCTGACGATTATGTGCCTTGGGGTTGCTCTTCTTGAGGACTTCATGACTAAAACACCAAAAGCATTGGCAACAAAAGCCAAAATAGACAAATGGGATCTAATTAAACTCTAGAGCTTCTGTACAGCAAAAGAAACAACCATTAGAGTGAACCAGCAACCAACAGAATGGGAAAAAAATTTTGCAATCTACCCATCTGACAAAGGGCTAATATCCAGAATCTACAAAGAACTAAAACAGATTTACAAAAAGAAAACAAGCAAACTCATTCAAAAGTAGGTGAAGGACATGACGGACACTTTTCAAAAGAAGACATATATGAGGCCAACAAACATGAAAAAATGCTGTCATCACTGGTCATTAGAGAAATGCAAATCAAAATCACATTGAGATACCATCTCACTCTAGTTAGAATGTCAGTCATTATAAAATCTGGAGACAACAGATGCTGGAGAGGATGTGGAGAAATAGGAACACTTCTATACTGTTGGTGGGAGTGTAAATTAGTTCAACCATTGTGGAAGACAGTGTGGAGATTCTGCAAGAACCTAGAAATAGAAATTCCATTTGACCCAGCAATCCCATTACTGGGTATATATCCAAAGGATTATATATTGTTCTATTATAAAGACACATGCACGTGTATGTTCATTGTGGCACTGTTTACAATAGCAAAGACCTAGAACCAACCCAAATGCCCACTGATGATAGACTGAACAAGGAAAATGTGGCACATCTACACCATGGAATACTATGCAGCCATAAAAAATGATGAGTTTGTGTCCTTTGTAGGGACATAGATGAATCTGGAAACCATCATTCTCAGCAAACTGACACAAAAACAGAAAATCAAACACTGGATGTTCTCACTTATAGGTGGGTGTTGAACAATGAGAACACATGGACACAGGGAGGGGAGCATCACACACTGGGGTCTGTTGGGGGGGATATGGGGAGGGACGGCGAGGAGTATGGAGGTTAGGTAAGGATAATATGGGGAGAAATGCCAGATATAGATGATGGGGGGCATGAAGGCATCAAACCACCTTGCTATGTATGTACCTATGTAGCAATCCTGCATATTCTGCACATGTACCCCAGAACCTAAAGTGCAATAAAAATATACATATATTAAAAAAAATAGTAGTTCTACTTTTAGTTCCTTAAGAAATCTCCACACTGTTTTCCATAGTGGCTATACTAGTTTACATTTCCACCAGAAGTGGAATTTCCCTGTTCATAGCATCCACACCGACATCTACTGTTTGTTGATTTTTTTATTATGGCCATTCTTGCAGGAATAAGGTGGTATCACATTGTGGTTTTGATTTACATTAGTGATTTGAGCATTTTTTTTCATATGTTTGTTGGCCCTTTGTGTATCTTCTTTTGAGAATTGTCTATTCCTGTCCTTAGCCCACTTTTTGATGGGATTGTTTTTTTCTTACTGATTTGTTTGAGTTAATTGTAGATTCTGGATATTAGTACTTCATCAGGTTTGCAAATTGTGAAGATTTTTCTCCCACTCTGTGGGTTGTCTGTATACTCTGTTGACTGTTCCTTTTGCCCTGCAAATTCTTTAGTTTAATTAGATCATAGCTATTTATCTTTGTTTTCATTGCATTTGCTTTTGGGCCCTTGGTCATGAAATCCTTGCCTAAGCCAACGTCTATAAGGGATTTTCCACTGTTATCTTCAGAATTTTTATAGTTTCAGGTCTTAGGTTTAAGTCCTTAATCCATCTTGAGTTGAGGTGATACGAACAAATGGAAACACATCCTATGCTCATGGATGGATAGAATCAATATCGTACGGCCAAAAGCAGTCTACAAATGCAATGCAATCCCCATCAGAATACCATCATCATTCTTTACAGAATTAGAAAAAAAAAAATTATAAAATTCATATGGAACCAAAAAGGAGCCCACATAGCCAAAGCAAGAGTAAGCAAAAACAACAAATCTGTAGGCATCACACTACCAGATTTCAAACAATACTATAAGGCTATAGTCACCAAAACAGTGTGGTACTGGCATAAAAGTAGCTACTTAGACCAATGGAACAGAATAGAGAACCTAGAAATTAACTCAAATACTTACAGCCAACTAATCTTTGATAAAGCAAACAAAAACATAAAGTAGGGAAAGGACACCCTTTTCAACAAATGGTACTGGGATAATTGGCTAGCTATATATAGGAGAATGAAACGGGCTCCTCATCTCTCACCTTATACAAAAATCAACTCAAGATGGATTAAGGACTTAAACCTAAGACCTGAGAATGTTTTCTTAATGGTACAGTGATCCTTTACAGTTTAAATAACCTAAAAGGAAACTGCCTATATTTTATACACTGTTCATTTTTATGCATATAGCTATAGTAAAATACAGACTTTCTTAGATTCAGTTAGAAATTTGGCTGCCTTTCCAGCAAAATGCAAGTATATAAAAACTGAATTTCCTCATCTGTTTAACAAGTTGGCCTTGTCAACCCTTAATATATATATATATTCAGTGATAACACATCTTTTTACTGTGTTTGAAAAATTCATATGCTGAAACATGATCTATGTTTTGACACTGATAACTAACAGTATGAATTTTTTTTTATCCCTGCCTAGACTTCTTGCATGGAGCAAATTGGGCAAATTCTCAGGTCACTGCATAAGCAATAGTCTATTTCTTTTTTTTCCGGAGTACATTTTTTTGTTCTCTGCTCTTTCTAATTGAATACATTAGATTAAGGTACATAGATTCGTCATTTTTAATTTTTTATTTGACAGATCTTCATATTTAACAGGAAATGTCATAAAATTAAACGGCAGATTTTGTGGGAGGACATAAAAATGTGAAGGACAGCCAGCATGTTATAGAGGAAGAAAAAAGGCTTAAAACCAGGCCACCTCTGAACCTGAAACCCAAACTTGTCACTTACTTGCTGCAAAACTTTAGGAAAGTCACTTATCTTGCATAAGTCTCTGTTTTCACATCTGAGAAAGGAGGTTAAGTGTTAAGCAAATTAAGTTGTAGTGTTTGAAATTGGGCCTCCTGCACTCTTCCATAGCTCAGCTGGTAGAGCAGAGGAATGTAGACTGTAGAAACATCTGTGAAATGGGGTCCTCAAAGTAGACGATCAGGAATTTATATCTGTATCTTATACAAGAAGAAGATTAGAGATAACTGATTTTGTTTAACTTTTACTAAAATATTAAATACGGTATTTATCTTGTGTGGGGAATTTAAGGATTGTACAAAACCAGCTATAAATATATTGTACTTTAAAACAAGCAGCATGATGTGCTTCCATCAGACAAGTGGACAAAAACACATTTGACTTTTAGGCCTTTGCTTTGATTACTGAAAATGTGTTGTCTTCTAAGCAGATATTCAGGTAATACTTGTTTCTTCTAAAGCGGTGTGCAGCAACAGTTGTGATTTGATTCATTGCCTTTCAGTTTCTCAAGTAGAATTTGGCTATGTAATACAGAATCGTGTTAATAGGCTAAAGGTATTTTAAAGATACATGTAGGGAGAGAGTCAACCTGGTCTTGATAGTCATAGCACATGCCAACCCTATTGTCTTTTACAGCTCTCATAGTTATGAATTGACTCCCTGGGGTCTGTTATCTGCCATACAGTTATGTGAATGTTTTCATTGCAGCCTTTCCAACTTAAAGCTAATCTTCCTTAAACATGAAAAATAAATTTTATCCCTCACAAAGAAAAGCCATTATAAATGTTTTGAGACCCCAAGTGTTTTTGAGTTATTAAAATTATAAGATGAAGCATTTATTGGAATGTGTCTTGTTGTTTAAGACTAATATGTTGGCAATAAAGTTTAAAAAAAGTGCTATGGCAAGTGTTTGCTTAATTGTAGTTAGAGAAACAGTCACTGTTAATGTACTACAGCATTTAATGACAATTCTGTGTGTGACAAATGCAAAAAGTATTTTCATTAGTTAAACAGAAAAAATGGCTTACTTTCTCATGTACTCTCTTTGAACTTCTTGCATATATAATTTTCTTTTGTTAAACATGGAATCTGTCAACTAATCAGCAAAGATTTGTTGTACACCTTTTCTGCAGTGTATGTTGTGCTAGTTATGCAAAATAAGACAAGGTAAGTGGCTTCCCATCACATTGGAGAGATAATCAACTCTCTAAATGAAACAACTAGTAATATTAGCTGATGTACGAGTAAGCGACAATATTAGAGGTACCAAATAGCATGTCCCAATGTATTCTATGAAACATTACATCTTTAAAATGGTCTGGGAAAAAGATTCTACAGCCAAATGTGTTTGGGAAATGTGGCCCAATATATAGCTCTTTTAAAGATTTGTAGTATACTCTAGCATATTAAGGGGTCTGAGGAGACCTGCAGTAAAGAAGCCTGTAAAAATCACTTGACTAAACAATTTTCCAAGCTTATTTTTCCATGTGCTGAGTATCTCCTACAGAAACCCACATTAGGAAATGCTCCTTGATTTAGAATCTTTAGAATCTAATCCAACAGAGTGTCCCCTTAAAGGGTGTAAAGCCTGCTTTTTAAGACTTAAATGTTGGTTTTAAAACAGTGTAACATTTATAGATGTGTTATTGGGGCCAGTGGAGACTGCTACAACTTTTCAGGAGGAAAACTTGGCAAGACATATAAAAGTATAAAATGTAAATGCTCTTTGGCTTAGGAATTATACTTCTAGAATTTACTCTTGTTCTAAAGATCTTAATGGCTAAGCATTGCCTCTGAAGAATAATCTCATCAGCCTGCCATTTAATATCATCCATAACATTTCCTTAATACAATTTGGGATATAACAGCATGCACAAATATGTGTTATATAAATGAAGAATAGAGACATTTTTATAGAGGCTAGAAAGTTTGGGAAAAGATTCATGGTACAGGTGGAAGTTAGAGCAGCCCTACTGTATGAATGGTATTTTGATAGAAGATCATTATGCACTTGATACTCCAAATTCTAAGTTCAAAATGAGCAATTGGCACATTGTGGAGTTAGTTAAAGATTTGTGTGTATGTGTGTGTGCTGGTGATGCTACCATATGTCAGGCAGGGTTCTAAGAACTTCATTATATCATTTTACAAAATCAACCCATTATATGAATACTATTATTTTCTTATTTTATTGACACGAAGAGACAGATTTCACAGTTTTCCTTGGGTCACGCTGCCAGTGAAAGTTTGAGATTGGTAAACCCATCTCAGAGCTTGAATTTTAGTCACTTTGGTTCATTGTGATAAGAATGTTGTCTATCCCGTTCTCTCTCCCTTTTTTTTTTCCCCTTCTTCTTTTTCTCTTTATTTCATTCTTTTTTTTTCTTCCTTCTTTCTCTTTAAAAAAAAAATGCATGAAATTTGTTTGCCCTTAAGTTTGTAGGGAAAGAGGGGTAAACAAGCAGAGAAGAGTCCAAAAGAGGAGATATAAAAATAAATGCTACAATTATAGATGTGTATAAATTTATAACAAGTTTTAGCCATTGTTTAAGAAAATTTAAAATAATGACAATCCATACTAAAAATATAAGATCAGCATTTCTCTTCTAAAAAAAAAAAGAAAGAAAGTAGAAAAGTAAGGTTAATAGTATATTTTATTTCATTAAGCAATTTAATGCATATATGCCATAGGCATTAATATTTAGAGTGTTTAAATAGTATTACTTTTGTTTTGTTTATTTTGACTTGTGAATTTCCTTTTACTTATTATCACAAAAATTAAACATTTATTAAGCCTTAAGAGAGTGAAGATCAAAGTTATTACTTAAGATGCTTTTAAAGGGAAAATAAAATTCCAGCATTTAAAAAAAAAAAAAAAAAAAGAATGTTGTCTAATTAAGCCCCAGAATACAAAATACCTTATAAATCTTGAGAGAGTGAGATTTTTTTCCCCATCATACTGAAATTTACATTATTTGATGGAGTTTTTGATGGATATAAAACCAGGAGAAATTATGAACTATTGCCGTTACTTAAATTGTAATCGTACATATGCATACGAAAAATTCAGACTATGTAAATTCTGAACTTCTCTTGGTTGGAAGTGAAACCAGTCAAATTGAGTATCTACACTTTCACATTTGACTCTCTGTTAAAGAATTTAATGGTTTCCAACATAGGTAGGATACATACAGAACAGTTATGATGACTTGCCTATTTGTTTTCTTTTACCATATAATCAGTAAGACTTGAGATTGAGGCATTTGTGATGCAAGCTAATCTATCCACTCTCACAGCAGAATACATGAGAAGGACATCTATTTTTTTTTTTTTTCTCCCCCGAGACGGAGTTTCGTTGTTGTTACCCAGGCTGGAGTACAATGGCGCGATCTCGGCTCACTGCAACCTCCGCCTCCTGGGTTTAAGCAATTCTCCTGCCTCAGCCTCCCAAGTAGCTGGGACTACAGGTGCGTGCCACCATGCCCAGCTAATTTTTGTATTTTTAGTATAGATGGGGTTTCACCATGTTGACCAGGATGATCTCGATCTCTTGACCTCGTGATCCACCCGCCCCGGCCTCCCAAAGTGCTGGGATTATAGGCGTGAGCCACCGCGCCCAGCCGAGAAGAACATCTATCTTAAGACATTGACTGGAAGACATAGATTGTCTCAAGATCACAAAGACCCTAAGGGCATTCCTTAATTGTTAATGTTAATAAGGATAATGTATAGAATACATTATCTATATCTGTTAGTATTAATAAGGATAATGTATAGAATACTCAATTATAGGAGAAATCTTATTTTTATTACAAATGAAAGAGAAATATTTTTCATTGCACAAAATTCTAAAGAAGTATCATTTAAAAAAAAACTTTTTCTTAAATGTATTAGTTAATTGCTATTAGGAAAGTTTCTTCTCAAATATTGAGTGTCGTCTTCTTTTTTTTTTGCAAGCACTGTCATGGGAGAGTGTCTTCTTTATTATTTGTTTTTTCTTTCATGCATTAGGCTAATACCTCAAGTATTTAATAAAGTTCAGTAAGCACCAGAAATAATATATACAGAGGACAGAGAAGCTATTAATAAACAGCTATTATACATTCAGTATTATAGGTATTGGATATCCAAATGAGAACAGGAAATAAAAGACACATAAGAAATAGAGCACAATCAAAACATTGGTTGTTTTACGTTTTTAAAGCGCTCAGATCTCACTGAATGCTGTAAACAGGCCGGGAACTTCTTGTTTATCTGGTATCCAATTTCATTTGGCATTGTGTCTACAACTTCTTTTTGAGAAAATAGTAGACAATCTGAAGAATTTTAAAAATCAAAACAAAAGCCAAGTGATGACATAGATTTAGTAGAATATAACACAACCTCCTAAATATTCTCTATAATATAATACTACGCAATGGCAAATAACATTATTGCAGTGCTATATTTTGTCCATGCACTAAGTAGCTCCTACAGGAACCCACTTTAGGAAGTCCTCCTTGATTTAGAATCTTTAGAATCTAATCCAACAGAGTGTCCCCTTAACGGGTGGGAAAGCTTGCTTTTTAAGACTAAGTATTGGTTTTAAAACAGTGTTACATTTATAGATGCATTATTGAGGCCAGTGGAGAATGTTACAACTTTAACAGAGTTGAGTAAGCAGAGCAATGTCTTATGGTCTCAGAGAAAAACTCAATTTTACGTATGATTGTTTTCATGGAAAATATATTCAATTATGTTCAAAATTTTCAAACTGATTTATGTATGCGTTAGCATATTGTATTTTTTATACATAGGAAGTTTGATTTCCAGAAAAAAAAAACGTAACATTTAAAAGAATTAGTTGATCAAGTAAAAGAAGCAAATGTGTAATATTTAACCATGGCAGTTTTTCATTATTCACATAATTACGTATATGAAGTTTCAAAAATGAGAACTTCCAGATTAAAAAGCTTGCAACCATTTTCTATAGTTTCTCTAAAGAAATAAAAGCATAAAAAATACAGTTTCAAAGATAAATGTCAATCTTAATTTTTAGTATCTAGAATTTCCACATTTATTTTTGCTGGGAAAAGAAAACTATTATATATAGTAAACCATAACCAGCTTTAATAGACTTTGTATTGTGTTTTAATAGCTGGTCTACTTATTGAGATTTATTAAAAATAAAACTATTAAGACATATAATTAACTTTATTAGCAAATTCATACTTACCATATTTTTTCTGTGTTTCAAAAAGTATTATTTTTGAAACTATTTCTTCCAGAAATTAGCCATTTAAAGCATATTCATGCAGATATTTATTTGTGGTCTTTTGTTATGTCTATTCTCAAATATTGTGCTATATTGGCAACATTAATCTGTTTCCATAATAATTACAGTTTTTAAACTTCTTTTGTACAAGATTTAAAAATTTGTAAAACACATTGCTATTATCAGAATTTGAATAGCATAGAATTGTTTTATTTTAAAATAATATGAAATAAAGTAAAATAAGAAAATACTTTTTACTTTAAAGCAATTATTATACAGGGGATAATTGCTGACTAGTTTTTTACATTAATAAATACTAATAGATTTATTCTTAAGTTGTGGTTGTACATCAGTGTAAAATGTCTACTACTTCTCCCTTATTTTTTTCTGGTTTGTGCTCTTCAGAGAGAAGATGGAAAATAACCAAACAGAAAAAGTTCAGCTTTGTTTTAATTCATATATAAAAGAAGAAAGTTTAATCTTCCAGAAAAATGCATTGTTTGGATTTAGTTTATTATCTAAACAGTAAAGTAAGATATTTAAAATAAAGTGTTTCTATTTAAAGAAACCTAATAATTATTTTAGGCATTTGTTTTTAATGACTATTTTCAAGGTATTATGGGGATACTTTCTCCTTAAAAGTTGCATAACTGAAGATTTAATATATACCTTGAATCTCCTTAGCAGCTATCACAATTTTAGGACTAAAAAAAACACTTTGAACAAACTTCTAGAAACTCATTACTTAGATGCTTTAGCAGCAATTTAAACCATGAAGTTAAATCTACTCAGCTTCTCAGAAGCTCCTGTTGTCTCTGACCTAAGGCTTTTGTCACAGTTGATCCTTTTGCTTAACACACCAGCTTTCTCCCCTTTCCTGCTCTTTTCATTTAGCTAATCACTGTTTATCCTTTTGAGTCTCTGTGTATTAATCTGGATAGGTAATTTGATGATTCATTAAAACAAGGCTGGGTACGTGTGCTCATACCTGTAATCCCAGCACTTTGGGAGGCCGAGGCGGGTGGATCATGAGGTCAGAAGTTCAAGACCAGTCTGGCCAACATGGGGAAACTCCATCTCTACTGAAAATACAAAACTTAGCTGGGCATGGTGGCAGGCATGAGGCTGAGGCAGGAGAATTGCTTGAACCAGGGAGGTGGAGGTTGCAGTGAGTCAAGATTGCACTCTAGCAGTGAGTGCAGAGCACTGCACTCTAGCCTGGGCAACAGGGCAAGATTCCACCTCAAAAACAAAACAAAACAAAAAACAAAGACCAAATTTTAGTCACTTGGCATAATAAGCTTTTTATTCTCATTCACACAGCCCTATTGTGGATTGACATGACTGTCGGTCATGGACTGCTGTCATTAATGTGGTGTCGCTTTCCATTTGTTCCATCTTGTGATACTTCCATCTTAACATGTAACTCTTCAATAGCTGCACAGAGGATGACAGCATGAAAATCATGCAACACTTTTAAAGTACTTACTTCTGGAAGTATAATTTGCCCAAGTATTCAGGTAGGAGAGGGTTGGTGGGCATTAGTAATGTCTACTAAGCCTTGCATAAATAAAACATTTTATCTTTTCTTGATCCCTGTTCTGCCCCCAACCTTCTCCAGCTGCTCTCGTAACCACGTGTTCTTTTTTTCATAGTCATTATCATAATGAATTGTTTGTCTGTCTTTTTCCTTTCTATATTGTAAGCTCCATGGTTCCTTGACTTCTGTGACTACATCTGTTTTTGCTCACCACTTTGTCCACATTAACTGTGAAACAGCAGCTAAATATATTTATTATATATTAAATATGTATTTGTTATATACTTATTTATTGAATTAATGAACTAATGAGCTTCTATGGCTTGCAGTCTTCCAATTAGAGTGCTAAATGCTTAAGTTGGATTTATGTTGATTTTTTTTGGATCACCCATGGTTTCATGTGTGATTTTCACATAGTATGTAACAAATTATTAATCTATGAATCAAGTATATATTTAGAACATCTTATATGCTTGACACTATTTTGAGGAAATCTGTCTTAGGGAATTATTGTCTCTCAGTACAAGTAAGAGAAAACTTTGAATTTTGGCAGCCAGAAATAAATTTTCCATAAGATATTTTTGTCATCCTCCTCCCTCATCCAATTAACAAAACCCTTGTTATAGACCTACCATGGTAAAGACTGTGCTAGGAATTGCTGGAGGAAAAAATGGGAGAAGGCATTTCAAAGGAATGAGGCATGATCTTTGTCCTCAAAGAGTTGACCATCTATTAGGAATAAGATGTATACAGAATCACAACTGTTGAAGAAAGAAGTACAGCATAAGGTGTAAGAGCTGGGACTATGAATTCTGGATCAACTATCAACTGTAGCTTAAAGCTAGGAATATTAAGGAAACCTTTATGAATGAAGTAACATTTGATCTGGGCCTTAAATACTTGGGCATATTGAAAAGGGCAGAAGGCAATTCCAAGCTGAGGAAAATACAAAGATCTTCTACTATAAGTAGTTGTAGAAACAAAAATAGTGTCCATCAGCATTCTGAGTTCTTTTCCCTTGACTACAAAAATGGAAGATAATGATTCCTAAGTCGTCTTTTTTTTTTTCCCTAGTTTTTTTGAGATGGAGTCTCGCGCTGTCACCCAGGCTGGAGTCTCGCTCTGTCACCCAGGCTGGAGTGCAGAGGCATTATCTGGGCTCACGCCATCTCCGCCTCCCAGGTTGAAGCAATTCTCCTTCCTCAGCCTCCTAAGTAGCTGGGATTACAGGTGCACACCAGCACGTCTGGCTAATTTTTGTAGATTTTTAGTAGAGATGGGGTTTCACCATGTAGACTGGGCTGGCCTCCAACTCCTGACATCAAGTGATCCTTCTACCTTGGCCTCCCAAAGTTCTGGGACTACAGCCATGAGCCACTGCACCCAGCAGATTCCTAGGTCATTTTATGCTAAGTAGGGTCATATGACTAATTCAGATAAATGAGCTCCGTTTGAAAATGGTATTTCTTGTTTCTGGGACAAATTATGAAAGAGGCTTGATTTTTGTACTTGATTTTTCCATACTTCCTTCTTATGTCTTTAATAAACTTGAAGCTTTAGGTTGAGAAAGTGTTTCATAACATGATAGAGAATCCATTATCATAGATCCTTGCCAATATGAATCAGAAGTCTTGCACCAGGAGCAAGAAATTAACAATTTTTGCCTAAAACCAATGACATTTTGGGGTTTTATTGTTACCAAAGCATATTTGAGTGTATCCTGACCAATAGTAGAATATGGTCAATGCTCCATTTTATTTTATATATATATATATATATATATATATATATATACATACACACACACACACACACATACATACATATAAAATGACAATTAGAAATATGGTCAGTAGAAATATGGTCAAGGATCAGTAGAAATATGGTCAACAGTAGAAATATAGTCAATGCTCATATATATATATATATATATATATATATATATATATATATACACACACACACACACACACAAAATGGGAATTGGTATTAAAAAATTAAGATATGACTCAACTTTACTCACTATATGTGTGGCTGACACATTGTGCCTCTAGCTTACTCTCTCCTTTAAATTTAAGACTATGAGATTTAATAGATACTTAGAAGAAACCTAAGGCCCACAGTATGGTACCCAAATAGTAGACAGTAAGTAGACTGCTAATTGTTTGGCTAACATTTGATCACCTTGCTTCACGATATTTTACAAATTAATTCCTCCTCAGATTAGTCAGAAAGAAACTTAAGACTTGCATGTTCTTTTTTTTTTTTTTTTCTTTGAAGTGGAGTTTTACTCTTGTTGCCCAGGCTGGAGGCAATGGTGCTGTCTTGGCTCCCTGCAACCTCCGCTTCCAGGTTCAAACGATTCTCCTGCCTCAGCATCCTGAGTAGCTGGGATTACAGGTGCCTGGCACCACGCCTGGCTACTTTTTTGTATTTTTAGTAGAGACAGGGTTTCCCCATCTTGGCCAGGCTGGTCTCGAACTCCTGACCTCAGGCAATCTGCTCACCTCAGCCTCCCAAAGTGCTGGGATTACAGGCCTGAGCCACCACTCCTAGTCCTGACTTGCATGTTCTTGAAAGCAGTATGAAACATTCAACTCACCCATCTAACTGGAGTTTTTGTGTACATGATGCCAAATTATTGATTTGACAGGCTTTTAGAAACTGAAGTGATATAGTTTGATATAAAGTAGATAACAAGTTAGACTAAAGAAACTTATGCAAACATACATTTAAATGTTAGTCTAAGAAGAACACAATTTAACTGCCCTTTCTCACATATTCGGTTACACAAAAATGATAGTTTAGGAGGGATCTATATTATCAGTAGGATGAATACTCATCTTGGAGGCTAATATTTATGATCAGCTCTATGGGTAAAGATAGCTACAGGAGTTACTGAATCTGAGGTTTCAATGTTCTGATGATTATGGTGGTGTGTAAATTCTTGGTAATGGAAACAAATTAGAACCTTTTAACCTTTTGAAAAATTGAGTCCTATGATACCAGATATGTAGGAAATAGTAAAAATAGGGGGGAAAACCATCTGATGCAACATATAGGATCGTAATTAACAGTTCTCTTCTTATTTTTAAACACCTGAAACATTTAAAAGACCTATTCTTGAATTTCAGATGAGAGCAGACTGCCGAAATCATTCATGTAGTTTTATACTCGGGTTTTAATTTCCTTATGCATTAGGATGAGTCAAACTTCCTTGTTTTACAGCCCCCACTATATAAAAAATAAGTTCATCATGAATTTCAAACATGACCTGAGTGAACAACTTTATGAAAATAATGTGCATGTGTAATTACATGCTGTCAGTTCTGTTATATGAGGGAGGATTATCAAGTTTGCATATTAATCACGCTCACAGTTTCCCACTTTCTCCTCTGAGTACAGTGCTATTGTAAGGACCATAAAGTGTGATGAATAAAATGGAAGGAAACAAACACTACCTGTGCTATTGAAAGTGTGAAAGGGTGAAGAATAAAATAGGAGGAAAGTATAGCAAGATGCATCAGGATCATGGAGATCAGCATGGATAAACCAAAAGATGCTATTGAAATGATGTCTGGAAAAAGCAGCAGAGCAGAATTGATGCCAGGATGAAAACAGAGACCACTACTCTCTATCTGCCCCATCTCACTGCAGATGGCTCACTTGGTGTTATCCTGGACAATCAACCTTGACTTCAATTCAGAAAAGAAAAAGCCTTAATCTCTGTGATCATTATTAATATTCTTAATAGGGTATTGATTTGCTTCTCTTTTTACTCTTGTAATACTATTCATGATTTGGTAACTCTATGTAGGACTTTTAAAAACTGATACTAATTGATAGGATTTTTTTAAAAACAGAAATTGGTTGGGAGAGTTAGGTTAGAATTGCTAATAATTAGAGTATATTTAGAAAACTATATGCAATTGCTTATGTTTAAATGTTAAACTAGAAAAAAGCATAAGTAAGTGAGTTTCAATACCTTTGCTAACTTGTTGAATAATCAAAAATCACAAAATGTAGCTGCTTTATTGTATTCTCGCATCTTAAATATGGCAGATTAAGTAAGGGATGATATATAGATTAGCACTAATTTTCTAACTTCAGTTGTATAGCTGATGAAGGTTCATATTCTCTAAATGGGTGATGCTATAAGGAGGGGTGATAGAGCTTAATGCTGCCAGTCACTTCTCATAACACACAGAGGGAAAGAAAGGATATGATCACCAGGCAAAAAAGAAGGGTTATAATGTCTTACATCTGTACAGAGGTTGTAGCAAAAACTGATACAAAGAAGTAAGTGGAATCAGCCCCCTCAGATCATGGGCCCTGTAGAAAGCTGAATCCTCTCTGGGGGTACAGAGGGGGCAACACTCCTACCAGATTCCAACCACACCATGGGACCTGTAGAAAGCTTAATCGTCTCTGGGAGTTCAGAGGAAGCAACACTTCTAGCAGGTTTCAGTGGGTGCACACCAGACATGGCCTGTCTCCCATACCATTAGGCTATTCTAGAATGAAGGTTTTCATGTCCTTTTATTGTTGCTCCCAGCAAAGTCTGGCCCCTGTTCTTTTAGAGAGTGTACAGATTATAAGCACCAGGCATGTGATCATATTAAAGCTTTCAGGGAGATCTGAGTCTCAAACTCTGCTGCCCCACTGCAGGAAAAACAATCTGCTCATCTTTTAGACAAGTTAACTCTAAATCAGTCACACATTTAAACACAGAGTACTGTCATCCAAATGAAAACTGTTATATTATTATTTTCTTTTTTCCTATAATGGCTGCTAAAAAACAGAAAACTGCTGTATTATAATAAAACTCCACTAACCAAATTTGAGATTAGAAGCTCATAGGCTTTACTTCCTTCAGAAACAAAAGAAAGGAGGTCTCATAATTAAATGATTATGAGATTTAAGGATCCCCCGAAAGCTCAGCAAAAAAGGACAGTCTGAGAGACCTCTTATCAAGGAAAATATATTATGGTGATGAAATATTTGGAACTAAAATGAACTAAAATGTTCATTTTCAGTTACCAGAGGAAATTTTTTTTTAGAACATGTCAACTACTTCTTGACTTTGTGATTTTGATGAATGTCAGCCTTACCTGTTTGTTCCCATCTCTTTGTGGGTTATAGCAAGCCGTGCACAGTGGTATTTCTGGTGTTTTTCAGGTCTCATTAGAAGATGCTGGAAGTGGTCATCTTAAGAACTTGCTCAAGGGCTGTACTTTAGAGGTACAGTCCAATATGCACAAGCCAGTAGTATTCTCTAGAAAATAATAGAAAAATATGTGCTCTTTTCTTATCTATCCACTTTTTTTCTTAAGAAAATGTTGGCAAGAGGAAACTAGCGGAGATTTTGTCTTTGTTTTTCCTTGTAGACCAAGGAAAATAGTTAATTCTTAAATTGTCAATTCTTCCAAAGGACAGGTAAATTCAAAATGTATTCCAACAAAGCATGAAGGGTTGGCATGGATTTGTTAGGTCTGTGGGCTATGGTATAGGACTACTGGGTTCGTATCTCAGGTCTACCAGTTAGTGTACTGTGTGAGTTGCTGTACCTACTCTAACTCAATTTCTTCAACTATAAAATGTATATAATCATAGAGTTCTTGCAAAGAAGAATTAAATCTTAAGTGAGCTAATTAATACCGAGTGTTTAGACTAGTGCTAGCATAGCATGTAGTAAATATTAGCTATTATCATTATAGGTCCACAGTCATTCATACAAAACGTGGGGCCAGATGAGTTTTGGAGTTAAGAATATTTTAGATTTTAGAAGTTACCTATACTCTATATTATATAACACCTGCTGTAGGATTTGGGGTAGAAACTCTTAATCTAACACTTTAATATTTCTGCAGCCAAGTCTGTAAAATAGTTACATTAGGTGGGAAGAATAAAAACTATAAGTAGCTCAGGTCAATTAAGGTTAGGTTTTGCTACTAAATGAGTTAGCAAATTTTTTTGTTGTTGTTCAGGCTTTTTAGACTTTGAAATTTCAGTTAAGGAATTCGAACCTCTATTATATTTGCTGATGTTCATTAGCCAAACCTGACTCTATCATAGAATGACAAGCATCCATGAGGATGGGAACAAACCCACCCTCTGCAGTTTTCAAAGTGTTACTGGCTCAGGCTCACTTCCAGATAAGCTGGCTTATGTCAGGGTCCTAGTGTTCAATTAGAAATGAGCACAGATCACACATAAAATAAAATTATTTCTTACTTAAACTCTTTGTTTTCTTTGATTCTCAAAAAACACATTCTCATTAATCTGGCCTTGCTTCACTATATCAAATATTTTCTTCTATCAAAGATGTATAGGTGTCCATAAATCTGGATCTCATATTAACAAAGGCAGCTTGCCTTGTCTTATACCATTTTCTTTCAGAGAGCTTCAAGGCTGGGCTGATGCCAAGAGGTAGGGGCTCAGCTCTGATTTCCCAGTGCCTAGGTCCTGATCCCATGTTGCTGTGCCATTGCTGTTGGAAGGCAGAGGTAATGCCTATGTAAACAATAAGGTTTAGTTAAATGGTTGACTTGAAATTCTAAACAAGAAAATGACAAACCTGCTTCCTAATTATGATATGTCCAGAAACCATAACTTATTTTGTCCTTTTCCTCCATTTCCTATATGCAGTACATGATGATACTACAAACTCATAGCATTCTTTTGGTTATGAAATTTAAGATAAGATGAGGAAGGGATTTTCTGTGCAATGCAATTGGCACTGAGAAAAGACAACTTGCTAAAGCATGAGGTTGAGTGATCTTATGGCTTAGCCTATGAATATCTTCTCTTAAGGGCAAAATCTGTGCCTTTCACTCTTTCAGATTGATGTTGGAGATGGAGTATTAAGCTAGATTTCTTTCTCATTAAGAAGAAGCAGGAGTGCCTAGGAGCCTCATGCCTGCAGAAATTGAACTTGAATCACTATTCATTTATCTTGTATTTCTTTAAATTTCAAAATTATTTTGGGGTCTGCTGATCATGGCAAAACACAAAATATAGTTTACACAGTTCAATTTACGTATCTCTGGTTTTTCAGCTTTCCTACAGCAGAGCATCATCAGTGAATGAACCTTGTAGACTTTTGCTTGGCATTTAGAGAAATGAATGTATTCTCGCCCAATAATTCCATTATAGTCTCCAAGGCTCACCACTCATTAATTGCTTTTCTAATTGCTTTATGAGAAATTGCTATTTGATAGGTTTTTCTCCTTTTTTCTTTCTAATGTCATTGACAGTTGCTAATTTACTTACTAGATAATTTGGGATAAGTTACATAATTTATTTGAGCATTTACAAATAATTTCAACATGCCAAATTCTGAATTGCCCTTGTGATATAGTGTTCTCTGTTCATCTATTTTTTGACATTCATTAATTCAACCATTTATTTTACCAAAAAGTTTTGAATGTTTATAATGTGCGAGGCATTGATCTAACCACTGCAGAATCTATAAAGAGAGTTGTTGTCCTAAAGGAACTTATATTCTATTAGGGAAAGAAGACTGAAATAATTAGAATCCAAGGTCAAAAGTGATGAATGCAGAGGCCTGGACAAAGTCCTATGGGAATTCAGAAGAAGGATGGTGATCATTTCTGGCTGGGGACTTTGAAAATGGTTTAACAGAAGAAATTGTGTTAGCAGTATATCAAAGCAAAAATGCAATTCATTTTTATTAAAAGTTGATTAAAATACTGCCTTTTGTTGTCTATCAAGAGAAGATTGCTTAGGTAAACAATGGCATGCTTCTAAAGTTAGAATTATACACTTCCAAAATTAGTGTGGCATTAAAAAATATGTAACAGCCAGTATAATGTATACACTGATGATTCACAGTAGATGTTTGACTTTTTAGGATGGACAGATGCCAGCCTGTATCCTCTTCTGGTACATACTGACTACATATTGACTCTATATACAATGGAATATGTGAGAAATAACATGATGATTCAAATAGCATTTTTTTAAAACATGGAAGCATTTTTTTAAACTGCAACATGCTGCTGCATAAAGAGAGCAAGTTAAGCAGCAACAGTTAGAGTATGATCTATTTGTATAAAATTGTATGCATATATTGAAATCTAGAGAATTGTCTGAGTTTGAATTATAAAACTTCAAATGAGTTTTATCTATTCTTTGTATTTTTCTGTTTGAATCATTTACAGTCACTCTGAATCAATTGTATAAAAGAAACACAGTATTTTAAAAGCCATGTCAAAAAATCTTTGTGAACAATATTTTAACCGAAAAATTAGTGAAAGACGTGAAAATTAGAAGGAAATTATAGCTATGTATAGGCTATGTATTCATGAAAATAATCTAGTTTGGTGGAAGTAGAAATGAGATTTAAAAAATAAGGTGGATAAATATGGATTAAATAAAGGTGGAAAACTAGTTGGCAAATCCTGGAAAACCTTGAAGAATACAAATTTGACTTTATCTTATAGGATAAAGTCAAGTATGGATGGAGGCAGTTGCAGTTCTTGAGTGAGTAATGATTACTGAAAAGCCCTTATTTAGAAGTTTTTCTGGAAACAACCTTTAGAAGAAATTTTTTGTGACTGACACTAGAATTATGGATGACATTTAAGAGGTTGCTGCAATAATCTACAGAGTCAAACATGACATGGAATCTGACAGTGACAACAGGAATGAAAGTGCAGCAGAGACACCAAAAGCTTTTTGGAGGGAGGATGAACAGAACTTACAGACTGTGAAAGGATAAGGAAGGCAAAGGGGAGGAAAGCGCTACTGACGAATGCTGGTAGCATTAGCTTAAATAAAGCAATTTCAAAAGAGCAACACATTTGTGAGAAAGATTCAGAGAATGTGAGATCTGAAAGTCATCATTTTTATTTCTCTTATTTCATTGTATGTAGGAAAATAAAACTGAGGTTAAATGATTTATCAAAAGTTACACAGTAAAGCTTGAGTTAATTTTAGACACATCAGTTTGACGTACCATAGAGTATCCTAGGATATCTGATAAACCCATGAGAAATATGTATCAAGAGCTCTGTCAAGCCCCATCTTTTCCTTTAGTCAAAATTAATGACTCCTCCATAGTCCCGTATAATTATACATACTTCTAATATATAATTTACAAAATTATATTTTATTTGCTTTTTTTACTGTTTTCCTCTTAAAGAACCAGGTCGTATCATATATACATATACATAGCCATACATATATATGAGTATGTACATATAGCTGGTAGTGACTATAGGCACTCAAAATTGTTTTAGTTGAATAAATAAAAAAGTGACAAGTAACATATATTTGAGAGTCTTTCTAGAAGTTGTTATAGAAGATAGGATAGTTTAAGTCCTCAAGGGATCAAGGGAGGACTCTATTGTAATTACATAATTACAATAGAGCTACTTACAGTTTTATATATAGTTACTTATAGTTTTACATAATTACAATAGAGCTTCCTTCTCCTGCTTGAGATACCCACCTACATGGATATAGGTATATAGGTTTATAACCTATTACTGGGGACTTCCAAATATATATTTAAATCTCAACTCTTTTCTGTATTGCAGATAAGCCAAATGACATTATGAATAGTTCTCTTTAAATCAAGAATTATAAGATTGAATGTGTCTTGCCTCTCCACCTGCAGTCTGTTTCTGCAGGTAGAGAAACAGGTTAATGGCACCACTATCCGGGCTATCAGAAATCTGGATGTTGAGCTATCCTCATGTCCTAAATTTGATCCTTGCTCTATCACATTTACTTCCTGAACATCTCACAAATGAATATCTCATTCTGCCCCCACAATCTCCTACTGCTACTTATTGATTCCAGTTCTCATAATTGCTCGTGGAACATTACAATAACCTATCAAGTTGTCTTCTTGGCTCCAGTTTTACCTATGTCTCAAAGCCAGTTAGAAAATGAAATTATCTTTATAAAACCCAAGTATTGTTTTAATTTTTCTCTTTAAAAAATGCTGCAAAAGACTATTTATCAGTTTTCAAATCATACTATTTGCTGTGGTGGGTGCCAATTGTGTTTTGGTCTATCTCTCTAATTTCAGTGCTCTTCCACTTACTGCTCCAATTATATTGACCTAATCATACCTCCTGAAACACTATGCTGTTTTGAGCCCGTTTACTTCCTTTCTCTATAATGCCTTCTATTCTGAAGAATTCCCATTCACCTTTAAGAACAGTTCAATTAACACCCTCATCTGAGTAGCATTTTCTAACCTCACCTAATAGGTCTGATCGCTTCTCTTATGTACCTTTTGCCATATGTAGTTTCCATTATACATTATTGCATTTACATTGGTATAAAATAGAAATTTACACTATAAATTCCAATAGAATACTGTCTTAGTTATTTTAGTCCTGCACCAGGTGCAGATAGCAAACATATAATAAATATTTATCAACTTCTGCATAAAATAATTCTGATGTCTGAGGAGACATCTTTGTTTAAAAAAGTTTTTGTGTCCTTAATATAACACTTTTAGGAAAGAGCTAGGAATAGGACAAATTTCAGAAGTTTAAGGAATAAGATAGTAAAGAATCATATTTAGTAAATGTGGTAAAATATATACTATGATGGAATACACACACACACACACACACACACACACACATGTATATATATCATGGGATCTTAAAAGACTCTCAGAGTCCTAAAGAGACCTTGGAAGACCTAAAGGAGTATATGGAAATTGGAAATAAACCAATGCAAAATTGCAGACTTGAGTTTAAAGAAGTGAGAAGACAACCAAGAATGAAGATGAAAACAGAAAGAACTTTGTCTTACATGTTTTTGTATCTTTAGTACTTTGCACATAGAATCATTCAATATATTTACATAGAGCTGGAGAATAAGGGTGAATATGAGGAAAAGAAGAAAGGATGGCAAAGACACAGAAAATGGATGCTAAAGTTAAAGTGAGGATATTTATATTTAAAACAAAATAAACAATTAGGTCCAACTGATCTTCAACTTTTCCATGACATTTTCAACATTGGTTTCTATTCTTCCTTAGCTTTTAGCATGCTTACCATCCACAATCAGATTGTGAAACTACTTTGAGGCCGGTTTATAGAGGTTTTTAAATACCGTGATAAGCACTTTGATTTTTAGATCTCTTATGCAAGGGGATGCTCTTCCTATTTTGTTTAAAATAAATACCCTTTAGGAAGTGATGCTTTAGTTGGATTAAGTTTACCTGACTACAAGAAGTGAGAAAGTCTCTAAGAAGTGCAATTAAGAAGGGATAATACAAGTATACTACCATAAATGACAATATAGGGAGTAATGTATCAGTGAGAACAAGAAAAAAGCATTGATGTGAAGTATATCAGAGAAAAAATAGGCAGAAATGTAAAATCAGTTACCTTTTGGGCTAGAAAAGAGACACGAGTCAAGTTCGGGAGAATGATTTCTTTCATACCTTGTTGTACCCTCCCTCTGATGCCCTTTATAATGTATCATAGTGCCTATGAAAGGATTTTTGGTCTACAAAACCATTCAGAGAAGGCAGGCCTGTTTAGAAATTTTAAATGGTCTTTTGACATAGCTGAGATCTCATGGGAGGCTATCACACCTTCCATGCTGACAATGCTTTAGGCAAGTCATGCTGATAGGGCAGTGTAGAGACAATATGAATTGTGCTCTAGTTTTGAATGTGAGTGCCTAGGTACAAGAGTTCAGTGATTTTACTATGCAACGGCCATTGAACCACTTACTTTAATTATGAAGGAAATTAAATATCTGCCCTCAGAGTAAAACATACTCTATGACTATGCAGTTGTTGCTGTTACTGGAATTTATTGAATATAGCTTTATAATATTTCTGCATTTATTTTGCATTTGTCCTTTTCTAGCTATTAATTTCTAATTTTGAATATCATACACCCTCTTTCCTTTCATACCTTTATGCCTCATTGACGTTAAGGGAAAGAAAACCACATATCTGAGAAGCAATCATCAGAAAAACAGTTCATGCAGGCCAAGATAATACAGACATTTTTCTCAATCATTAAAGTTATGGATTAAGTTAATCAGAAGTAGCAGTTGTGATATACTTTGTTTTATTTTTTCAAATATAACTTATACAATTTAGTAGTATTTCTAGCCTTAGTCTACTTTCAATAGAAAGACAGATCCTTGCAACTATGTGTCTCCTACTATGAATGACTGACATGAGATTTGTTTGAAGTTGTTGACTAGACACTGGTGTTAAAAAGCAGTATTCATTGTTTTCATTTTATGCTTTAATACAGAAAAGCTTCAGCCAATTTGTGGTGTTTAGATATCTGAAAAAGGAAATAACTTTTTAATTCGTGCTGTTTCTAAATACACTACTTTTGTTTTCTTACCCACAAAATACTAAGTCTACATCCGATTACTGTGATAAATGGTTTCAAAGTCAGCCCAAATGATCTCAAGCATGTGTAAAAGGAATCTGGTTGTTTTGCTGGTCTTACTTTTACGTGGAATGCACCCCTAATGCAATCTGTGGAAACTCTTGTGAACATTGGCACAGATAGATGACTTTATGTACAAAATTCCACTTATTGGTTTTAGCTATAAGGGTTATTTTTAATGAAGTTTGAGGAAGATAGCCTATGTATAATTCCTTTGAAGCATATTATCCTGCAAACTCTGAAAACTGGTAGCATATCTTAGAGCTACTAAATCAATCATCCTAACTGCACTAAACCATAACAAAACAGCTCACCAATTAAAATGCCATCAACGAAATCTTAATATTTTTCTCTGACAGAGAATAAAAGTTCAACATCATAGTGACTTTTTTTCAAGGCTTTTGATTTTTCTTTCCTCTTTTTTTTCTTACTCTAAACCAGTAGGTTTATAAGCTGTGTACTTGAACAGCAAAGCCATTTGCCATTTGGTAGAACTGGCTGACATTTCATTTTTTCTGGGCAGATTGCAGATTAGTTTGACATTATTTTGCTGAGATCTGTGCTACATCATTAACATATTGCTTGTGACTAAAAGCAAAGTAGTTTCATTTTGTGGCATAATACCCCACATTCTCTATAAGTAGCAAAATGTATGATTTTTCTCTGAAAATGACTAGGTATTGCTTCAGTCTTGTAAAAAAAAAAATAAAAACCCAGAATTCTATTAATGTAACAAAATGTAACACTAAAATGGTGTGTCAGAGGGGAAGGAAAACCTCCATAAAGGCATGATGTGTTTACTGTTGATATCTCTAAATCTTGGCTAGAAATGAGAAACATTCATGAAATATTGGACTTAAACTGAGATTACATCAGTATGGTAGTAATATCGTACTTGTCAACTAACAGAATATAACTGCCTGGTTGTACCACATGAAAATGAAAATCCACTTTTTGATCTAAGGCATAATTCTTTCCCTGTCCGTGTTGGATAACTTTTTGTTTTCAATGTAAATCAAGTAAGGGCTAGGAAACAGAATCACAAGATGGCTTTGTTTAGGAAATCAGGGGAATAACAAGCTGCTGATCATTTTTTAATTAAAGTGGTAATCAAACAATTACCAATGCTCTTATTTCAGTTGTTAGTATATCTGCTCACATACTCTTTCCCCCACTGAATTAACTCTAGTATGAAAAATTTAAAAAGCTACATTGTACAATTGTTGGTTTCTCTTTTACTCAAGGAGCCACTGTAGTATTATAATTCTATATGATTTGGATGAGTTATGTTGAACAATTTACTTGCTGTGAATTTTCCCTTTTTTTCATTATGTTAACATATTTTATGAAGACAGAACATCTCATTGCTGCAAAATGCTGCTTTTACTGACAGCACCTAAACGACGTATTAGGCAAATGTTTTGGTCACATACACCTTAATGTTTAAGCAAAACATCAAACCAATTAACAAGCCATTGTTCAGAGATAAAGTATATAGCCTGCTAGCAGGTTCTAATGTTTTTTTTAATCTCATTAAGCTGATGAATTTAATTCTTCTTAGTTTTATAGCAGCAGATAGAAAATCGAGGGACAAACAATAATTTCATGCTCATCTGAGATTATTATACTAATTACCTATTATTCCATTTCTCATTCATTTTGTTGACATTTTGAAAGTGTGAAAAAGGTTTGTGTGTGTGTGTGTGTGAACTTGGTTTTAAACTCCCACTATTTTTTAATAATAAATGTTCAGAGATGGTGTACATTGCTTCAACATACTCTATTCATGTTGTACATCAGAGATGACCTTGTTTCTACAATGTCTTAGATAGAATGCTATTAAGCCAGAAAAAAAAAAAAAAGTATCCAGTTTTCAAGAATGATTTTAGGCATATCTCTTTTTTTGTTCCAGCATGCCCATCTTCTTCTGATTCACCTTATATGTTAGGTTTTATCTGAATGAAGTCTACACATTCAGTTTTCTCCAGGTACAAAATCTAGGAGTTGGGGTATAAGGGATAGGACCACACAAAAAGCAAAAGACTTAGAAAGACATTAACAAGAATTACATTTCTTTGATTCTAATTATCTTATGGTATTAGATTTGTTCTGCTTTATTTTATGTTGTAAGACATAAAAAATATACCCAGGCTAAACTTTCAAAAACTTAAATAGAGAGATAAACAATAAAATATGTAAATAGTATTTGGAAAAAAATTTGATTTTACTTCTGGTTGCAAAATTCCCTTTTGTATTTTTCGATAAATATTTAGCAATTTATTTTGTATTATAATCAGATTATTGATACAGTTATCAAAATTTTCATTCAGTGAATTTGTTCATACACATTCAGCTAGATTCTTCCAATGGATAATAATTATTAGTTAAAAGATCAAATTTATTTTAATGTCTCATTATTACAATCTAAATGAGCTTAACATTACCCATGAATATTGTGTTTATAATGTTTATCTTCATCATAAGGAATAAAAGATAAAAATTCTAAATGTATGGCTTTTGAAATGAGTGGTATGTTGTTTCTTGTAGAAATTGTCAAAATACTTTGAG
The DNA here is from genome assembly GCA_036589455.1 of Ateles fusciceps. Taxonomy (NCBI): domain Eukaryota; kingdom Metazoa; phylum Chordata; class Mammalia; order Primates; family Atelidae; genus Ateles; species Ateles fusciceps. The sequence continues at coordinate 30,301,784 of JAZHEH010000065.1, read as the reverse complement.
GCATGCTAGCTGTTTTAGTTTTCTGGAGTGATGTTTAGTATCTTATTCTGATAGACCTAGAAGCAATATCCAAAGAGGCCAGAGAAGTTAAAGTGCTTCTGAAACTGATCTACTTATTCCAATGGAGCACTATTGGATCTCCATGTTGGCTCCTTGTAATTTGAAGTTCATAACAAATATTAATTCATAATAAATACTATTCATTCAATAAAGACTAAATAGGAAATTGGATTTTCCCCATATTGTTGACAAATCAACTGAAATAACTTTGTTTTGCTTAATGAATATATTGGTTTCAGCCAAATGGGCTCATTGATATTTCCTCAAAAGCCAGTAGATGAAAACTAATCAGCATTTTAATAAATTGTTTGATGTCCCCAAAATAAGAGTAGTATATGTTTGTGTGTGTGTGCTTAAGAAAATCAGGGAGACAATATTTCAGGGGGAGACAGAGGCTAAAGCAATAGCTTTTTAAAGTTATTTATTTATGTTCCAGTGTTTGTGGCCAGATGGGTATCTGTGCTACAGAGAGAAGGTAATATTCTTGGCAAAATGAAATGATCTCAGAGGATTTCAAATTGTTCTATGAACTTAAGAGAACTATCAATAGTTTCTCTAGCTTTCTATTTAACTGAAGAAATAAGACTAGAGTCGTTAAATGACCTCTACAAACCATTAATGATGCAGTTGGAGAGGAATTCTAAGACTCCTATTTTCAAGTGGACTGTTTTACATATGCCACTGCCATTAAACAAAGCAATTCAACAATGCTAGAGGTAACACCTTGCTGTGAGCAGATATTTCTTAGCACATGCCTATCATACTAAAATTTTTCTAAAACCATCTACATAGTATTATTTGCAAGAAATATTCTGAAATACGATAGAGATGAACTATTCAGGTTTAGAATGACTACAATAAAGGGAACTACTCATTGCCATAGAAACAAGAGAGTTTGCACAACAATCACATTTGAAACCAACAAGATTCTTCATAAAAGCATATCATAAGTTAGCATCTTTTGCTTGCAGCATGATTTTGGTTTTGTGTTATTACTGTAAAGTACACCAGTGGCTTATATAAGCAGGACTAAAACTGTCTCAAGATACTTTGATGCTCCATTACATCATCCAGAATTTAGAATCAATTAATCTAATCTTAATGATGACAACTGAATTTCCAGGAACACATATAAATTTTACAGTGGTGTGTATTTCTGAAAACCTGTGCAGATCTCTGTGTTTATCTGTGGCATTGTGCATTATTTGATAATGCCAGAGAACATGCTAATTTCTCAGCCTAATTTTTCTTATAATTAAAATTACCATTTTAAGCATCTGTAATTTTTTTACAAGTAAGTAAAGTTTTAATTGCTCATAATAAAGTTTTATGATAGACATTATATTCTTACTTGACTTTCTTATACATAGTACATTAAACACATTTAAAATTTTTCTTGACAGCCTGAGCTCATAATTAAGACTATCAATGATAATATTTTGCCATGACCCACAAATGCCCTCAGCAACTTTTTTTAAATTTAGCCCTGCTTGTATTTGCTCTGAAGGATTCCTGCCTGCTATAGTGTGTCCTTCCTGTCAACTGTAGCTTCACTAGGGTTAGTGCTCGTTCTTCATTTTATTCATGTAATTACTATTTGTGAATATGTGACTGTTAGAAACATCTGTAAAACAAGGACAAATGGATTCTGAATAAATATCTGAGATTTTTCTGATAATTAAATTGTACATGCCTTGATGAATGTTTTGTGAAATTTTTCCGGTGACCTCCTTTGTCAGCTTCTGATTCCAACCAAATTTTATGTGGTAGTGAATGCTGCATTGCTAACTTGTTGATAAATGTGTTATTATTATAATTTGAAAGTATCAGATATAGTATCCCACAAAGGAAAAATCTGGCATGTCGAATAAAAAGACAGTTTTAGCATTCATCTAGCAAATCAATTAAATAATATTGAGTCAATCAACAAATAATCATTACTTAGAGGCAAAGGAATTGAACTGTCACTTCATACCATTAGTTAGATAATGATTAACACAGACTCTTGAAATAAAAAATAAAAGCTTCTGAAGGTCCTTGCACTTCTGTTAAAGATAGTGAATTTAACCATTTAGTTTTATTTAGTTGTTTGCAAAAATTATAATTACCAGATTGTAATAGTAACCGTGCATAGTAGAAACATAAATATTTCGTGAAAAGCCATCTCCAATAGGTACACGCAACAAATATAAAGTACTGTAATCTAAACTCCAAATTCCAAAATGCGAATAAAGCCATCATGGGAAAGGAAGAAAGGAAGTAATCTGAATACTTGAAGGCTTTTATTTTAAAGTGTTACATGATAAAATCAGAACATTGAGTATTTATAACAACTATAATGTATCATCTCAGATCAATTGCCTTAAGTTTTAAAGTTAACTGTTTGGATCTTTGCAACAAAGTCATCTGCCTAGGAAGGATCGTAGTAAGTGACAGAAAGTCTACATTTTTTCATGTGGGTTTCTAGTGAACATCCTTTTATTTTCTTTGCTAACATGAAATCTGTAAGTACATTATTATTTTTGTGTTTCATACTTTGCATTCTACATGGCTGAATCATAAACACAATTCTCAAGGTCCTAAGTCATGTTCGTACAATAAAAACTTATTTTTTGGTTGTGGATTTTTTTTTTTAATCTTAACACACCAGAAATTTTACCTTCGAGCTCTGAATTTTCAAAAAGTGGTAGGAACTTTATTTAGAAGATGTTCCTTCTCTAATGAGGTAGACATCCTCAGTTTTGTTGCAGTACATTGATAGGGTTTTAGCTACATTATCTCACAAGTTCTCTACTCTAAGATTCATTGAATCATATTAAAAATTGGAGAATAAGTGTGTATCCATTGATATTTGGGCTTTGAATCTGTTCAACCTGCCAAGAAATATTACTTTCTTGGCAGCTTGCGATGAAAGTTCAGCACTTCTTGGCATTTTTTTTTCACCTGATTTAAAAATATTCATTCAAAAATAGTGACTTTTCTCTGTGGTCAAAATTGTGGTTTATGAAGATGTGCATTTTTTTGCAACTCCGTCTTATAGAATTTTGAGTTTATTCTGAAAATTTACTTTGATGCATGTAAAAAGACTGACGGGCTAGGTATGGTGGCTCACGCCTGTAATCCCAGCACTTTGGGAGGCTGACGTGGGTGCATCACCTGAAGTCAGAAGTTCAACACCAGCCTGACCAACTGGTGAAACCCCATCTCTACTAAAAAATACAAAATTTAGCGGGGCATGGTGGCAGGCACCTATAATCCCAGCTACTCAGGAGGAGGAGACAGGAGAATCAGTTGAACCTGGGAGGTAGAGGTTGCAGTGGGCTAAGACTGCACCATTGCACTTCAGCCTGAGTGGCAGAGCAAGACTCTGTCTCAAAAAAAAAAAAAAAAAAAAAAGACTGGTTGATAGTGCCAGTGTCAAATTAAGTTTAGATCTTTGTTGGACACGGCAAAGAAGATAATTTTCATTGAAAAACTAGATAAACATGATAAGACCTAGTATTTGAAAACACAGCAGGATTATCATAGTCAATAATAATTTAACTATACATTTAAAAATAAAATAGTATATTTGGACTGTTTATAACACAAAGAATAAATGATTGAGGAAATGGATACCCCATTCTCCATGATGTGATTATTATACTTCACATGTCTGTATCAAAACATCTCATGTACCACATTTATATACCTGTGTATCTACAAAAATGAAAAAGAAAAGTTAGATAAAAATGTATGAGGAAGCAAACTTTAAATGGAAGGTCTTTCCACAACTAGAAGCATGAAGCATACAAATATGAAATTACTTGTCTTGTGCAGTTAAAGTTTCCCACTAGTGAGTACATTCAAGGAGCTGTTCTAGTTATAAGATGTCTTCGAAAACAGTGAATGAGAGACTGGATGACTTAGCCTGAAACTTCTTTCTAATTTAAATTTCTATGATTTCCAGATAAAATATAATTATATTGACCTTGGATTTTTGCTTAAGTAAGGTTTCCATAAAGAATTAGGCTCAGAACATCTGTCTTTCTGCAGCAATGCATGGAAAAGTAGTCTTGATACTTTACATGATATATTAGAGCCATTAATATGCCATAATTTTAAGACCAATTTAAGTAGTGTAAGCAATAAAAATAGATCTGAGGGAAGGATATCTATAGTTTGCAAAATTTAATGAAAAATGGAAATCAAGTCTTGAGGAAAGATGGGAATCATGGCAGCCCTGAATCTCAATAGTAGAATTTGCAGACTATTTATAGATGACCCACTTTTAAAACACTTCTATTGCTATGTGTCTGTGTTTAGTATTCAAAATTTCATGGAAACACCAATTGATTTAAATTAAGTCATAATACTTCTGTGGCCAAAGCAGTCAGTTGGAAACAAGGTTGGTAGGAGAGGAGAACCTAGGCACTATGATTTTCAGACCCACCAGAAGCAAAGTTCAGTAAGAATATTGGGTAAGACTGGTATATTGAAGATAGAATAGGCTAGAAATTAGGAGTTGCCCAAAGGAAAGGGTAAAGATCCTACACCCCACCCCACAGTAAACAAAACATACACACACACAACACCCAAAAACAAACAAAAACCCAACCAACCAACCAAACAAACAAACTGGGATGGAGGTGAGAAAGGATGCTGGACAGATAAAAGTTTGTAATTTTATGATCTATTTTTTTTCTCCCCCAGTGACCTCTAAGATCCTTGAAGTCAAAATTATGTCTTGTTCACTATTATGTTTCCAGCTTCTACTGTGTTCCATGACACATAGATTTTGTGTAGTTAGTATTTTGTTAAAAAACAAATGAATAAATGAGTAAATGTACTTAAGTAATACAGTTTAGAAGCTTATTGGGCCCCCTTTCATAGATATAAGGGATACAGTTTAGCAAGTTACTGACCCCTTGATCTTCCAAAGCTATTAAAATACATGCCAGCCACTGGATAGTGATGGAAATGGCAAGCTTCATCTTTTCCTTCTTCCCCTCTTTTTTTGTTTACTTTCCTTTATTTTATTCTTCCATTCTCCCTCCCTCCATCTTTCCTTTGTTCTCTTCCTGCTTTCCTCTAATATGTACTATTTAGTTACAGATCATAAAGACAATATAAATTATTTTTACTTATTAGCAAAATGTAATTATACACAATGATATTTAAATGATAGTTATTCTGTTTGTATTCTCATAATAGTTGAACACAGCAGATGGACTGTAAAATACTGCCAAAAAGTCTTGGATTCTAAGGTGTTTTTACTGTTTCCCGTGTTTCTAGGGAAACTGTAATAATCAAGTTTTTCATCTGATTCCTTTAAAACTTTGATGAAATCCAGTTCAAAAGTAGATCTAATCATAGTTTATAATGAGCTTTGAGAGATTTTTCTTGTATATTCAAAGGAAAAAGAATCATAAGAGAATTTCAAATGCTGCTAACAAGGCTGAAATTTTTATAAAACTCAGAAAATAACTCTTAAAAACAAATTGCATATATATATATATATATATATTCAGTGTATCCATATTTGAATAATTATCACCAGCAACTCAGGGTTCTTTGCATTTTATGGTCACCTAATCTCTATAAATTCTTCTGTTTCAATAACAAACATACCTAAAACATGGTCACTATAGCAAGAAGATTGTTTTGATGCACAGAATTTAGAATAAATTGTAATATCTTCCTTTAAAATACATTTTAAAACTTGGGTCAGTAATTATGCAAAAAATATAATATTGGAGTTTGTAGTATTTCAAGTACTGTGCATCAGTTCAAAACATTAACAAGTTAGCAATTTTTAGACCCTACTTACAAATAGATGGTTGGGAAGAACATGAGCCATTTGGAGCTTTTTGAAATAGTTTTATTATTATATAATAACTGTGAGAGTCTAAGTGATCTTACAGCTCAAGCAGAAAATTAACTAAATTTTGAAAAATTAATGTCTCCATATAAAATAAAAATTCAAGAACGTTACATCAATAACTATGCTTTTTTATGTTTTGAATGTCATCAAATGCTATTTAAAGATTGTTAAATATTTAAATTCCAAGCCCATTGTGTCAAGAAGGGTAAGAAAATATAAATAACCACTAGAATGATACCTTCTCTTAATGGATTATTACATATATGTTAACCACACAATGAAAAATATTGTGTCATATAGAAAATTGAATTATTTCCTGTGTGTGATTTTGTAATATATGCTTAGGTACACGTAAGCTTAATGCCATTTAAAAAACAAGCAGACAAAAAAGGACAAACCCAGAAAATAATAGATTTTCTGCTCAACTGGAATAAATCAATGTTGTAAGCACCTGAAGAACATCTAATGCAGGCAAAAATCAATGTGACTCCATGAACAACATTTCTTGTTGGATTAATCTAATTTTCTTCTGTGCCAGAATGACAAACTGAGATCCATCAGAAGTCAAAATCTCAATGTACCTTCACTTAGTGAGGCTTTTCTTCTATTCTAAACCCTATCCCAGTTAACAGCCTGGAAAATGTAAACCTTTCTAAAAATAAGCAAAATGTGGGCAGTAGTTTTGGCCAATGGGGAAATTTTAAATAAACCCTACAAGTACCAAATATATTCATACATGATCTGAACAATACCATCATAAAAACGAAGAATATCTAACAATTGTTTATGCCTTCCCATATGCTGGATATTATTCCATGGTATTTACATGTATTAACTCATTTAATCCTATTTGAAGGGCGACATATGGTACTGTTTAAAGGCCAGACCTCCTGATCCTGGGTTTAAACTCCAGCTCTGCCATGTGGCTGTGTGGCCTTAGGCAAGTTATTCAGTCTCTCTGTGACTGGGTATTTTCCTGTGTAACATGGGGACAATAGCTCTTAGTTTTTAGAGTTAGGAAGATTGGATGAGTTATTTTAAAGTGCTTAAACAGTGTCTGGCCCACAGCCAATACTACATACATTTTGTTAAATTAATGAAAATATAATCCAAACAATAAATTGTCAATTACAGAGAAATGCCAAAATTGGAGATGGCCAAAATACTGCTTTTAGTGATGAGCTCCAAACAATATCCAGTGATAGAAAATGATTGAGTAAGCAGAGTATAATATAGCAGAAGAAATGCTGTGATCTCAGTGGGACACTAGTTGAGCATATGTCAAGAACACAGGGCTGTAATTACTTAAAATAAATAGACACTAGGTTTCCTTGATGGAAGAGTGTCAAAACAACACTAACCCTGATTCTGGTAATTTCACCCCTTTTTACTCCATTGTAACCAATTTAGTTTTATCTCTTTTAATATTTCTCCATCACCTTTTCCCTTTCTTCCTTTCACCTTTTATTTTTTCAATAATAATTTGGAGAAAGAGAGATCACTCAGTGGCAATGTTTTTATTATTGAAAAATATGCTGGAGAAAATAGAGTTTGAATTAATAGATCATCTGTATAAGATATTGTATATTCTAAACGTAAGTTTAAGGCATTCTTGTCACATGTCGTTATTTAACACAAAGCAGAATGAACCTTCATGAGGATTATATTCCCCTACTGAACTAGGCCTTCTATGTACCCTGGGGGGGAATGAAAACCAGGTTTTGGTCCTGACTGGGAAGTATGTGCATGACTCAATTTGTTGCTTCTACAAGACTTTTAACATTGCTGTAGATCCTGTATGAAGTACCACTGATGTGCTTCACTTTATTGCCTCTTCTTTCAATTATTATTTTATTTTGGTTCTATTGCTGTAATATACCTTCTTCTTTATGCTATGTCTAAGTTTTTGTTCAAATTCAGCTAACCTTTGAGTGCCTCTCTATGCTATGCTCTATGTTCTTATGCATTTTAAATCGCTTAGTCCTCATAATAGCACTTTGATATTGTTATTCTGCTCACTATGCAGTTTGGAAAGCTGAGATTTAGAAAAGTTAGTTTGCTCAAGGCCATCCAATGAGGTTGTGGTAGAGGTGAAATTAAAACTCTGGTCTTCTTACCGTTACGATCTGCCAATTTCTTCTAAACCTTTTGTTGAGCGTGCTCATGAAATAAATATAGAGTAATGCCTTTAAATATAAAGGAGTTTTTCTGCTCCTTTGTAAACTAATAAAGACCACCCTAGCATGGATTCTCACATATATTTTCCATTTCTCAAAGTAGTATGTTGAAAGCTGAACATTTATTTCTTCATCTTTGCCGTTCTTTCCTTCTTTTCCCCTGAAGTTTCTCCTCTCTTGAACATTTTAAGACATTCCCTAAAATTGTTTCTTAATTTTAGACTATGTTCGTAATTTTAAAATTTTTTTTCTGGGAATATTTAGTTATGCCACTGGGGAGATGCTCATGGAGAGTTTGCCTGTTTCTGACTGCTTAAGTAGATGAGTGCCTCTGTAATCTACCTCCAAAGTGTACAGAAAGCTCTAGCGCACCGTCTCACTAATATTTCCTCTCACAAAACAAAGTCAAACAGTGCTTATTAAACTTTGTCTTCTAAGATCCTCTAAAAGCTGTAGGCCATGTATGTATTTACAGTTTAAGTCATCTAAAGTAGCTTATTTTAAGAGAAAATTTCTTGGAAGTCTACCGTGTTCTCTTTTCAAGTTGTATGCACATTTTGCATTTTACTGTGTAATACAGAAAGTTTTGTTGAAAGGTGGAAGTAAAATGTTACTCAAATCTTCAAGAAAATGTGCCTAGTTAGATTTGTGTATATCTTTATCCTGCAGTGTTAGGTATCCCAGCACAAGGATGTGGAAAAAATATGCCACTCTAAAAACACAGAACTCAAAAAGAGCTATGTTTCATCTGGGAACCTGCATAATGAGATGATTATGGAAGCCCTTCTGAGAACATATGACACTCTGTAATTATAAAGTGTATGAGTAGGCTTATTTGTGTTTCATAGACACTTGGCTTGATTTTAGAGAATGTGGAAAATATACTGTGAATTTGTTAAGGGATAAACAATAGTGCCAACATGTATACTATTCTTTCATACAAGCAACTTTTTACTTGGCTAAGATTTTGAGTTAACTTGAAAGACTAGAACTAAAATTATATTACACAATCCTTAGGTCACAAACCTTAAAGTTGTTCTCATAGCAATATGATAGATTTGAATATATTATATATATATTTGAATCTTATAATTAGCTTTCCCTTTATAATTAGCTGTATTATATATCTGATTTTTGACTCCTTACTTTAACTCCTTTCTCCTATTTCCAAGAGTTTAGAATTCTTGCTTATCTCTGCTGCCATTTAGTTCTCAACATTTTTTTTCTGAGCTGATCCCTCCAGCAGTTTCATTTTCCTGCACCCAGTGCCCCATTCATCTCTCCCATGCAGCTGGATTTAGTTAAATGTCTACCTTACTTACTTAAATGTATCTCATGAACTTTTCATGGTTATTCACTTTTAGATTTTAAGCTCTCAAAAGGGCCTGGATTATTTCTGTTCACGCTGAATTATTTCTGCCAATCATTCTACGCTATAAGCAAGAGTAATACTGAGCTGGAATGACAAATAATAGACACAAGAAAACTCTTTTCTAGACTAAACATCTTTATTATTAAAATGAGAACATAAGATGTTGCAGTTCTCTCAAAAATTATTTCAGAAAAGATGATACATTTTTCTGTCTTGGTACAGAATCTACTCACTTTAAGCACTGTGTAATAACCACCCTTAATGATTAACCGATGCCTTTATGTTGGCCTTTTATTTGAGAATTTTCTATATCTCCACCCATAATTTGTTTTAACTTTTAAGTGTTAAAGATCTCAAAAGGTATTTTCTTTCATATATCAAGGGCATTGTAGCAAAGCAGTTAAGAGCAAAGATTAGAGACAAACTGAAGGTATTAAATCCCGGTTTCACCACTTATCACCTAAGAGACATTGAACAAATTACTTAATCTTTCTATGCCCTAGTTTCAGAGGATAACAATAGTTCTTAACACACAAGAGTGTTGCAGGGATTAAATTAGTTCTGTATCTTAAAGAATATAGAACAATGCCTGACACATTCCAAGTGCTGCCTATGTATTAGTTAATATTGTTCTACATTATCTCCTTAATTAAATTGATAATTCCATAGTTCTAGTGCCTCTTAAAATAGCCAGTTTTATACACTGGCCTTTCTGTTTTCCTCCAACTCGAATATGTTTTTGTTTCTTTAGTTCATGCATCCATTCTGCTCTAAACTCCTGCCATCTACATTATTGTAGTTCCCCTCTTCTCTTACAACATGTGAAATTAGTGAAAACAAAGGATGAGTGTAATACTCTAATTATCCTACCCAAATTACAAACATATAATAGTCTGTGCATTGTTTGTTAGCAGGTTCTTTTATCACCATTGTCATCATCATTATCACTGTATCATGATCATGATCATGATCATCCTCTCATTATGTATAGCATTTATCGAGTGCTTAGGATCTGCCAGGAACTAATCTAAGCACTTTACATTTATTGAATCACTTAATATGCACAAAATCATATGAAGTAGGTAATATTACTACTTTATTAATACTACATATTCTACAATAATACTACTACATATCCTCATTTATAGGTATGAATATATAGAAGTATATTCTCTGCTCTTGTTTTTTTTTCTTACTCTCTGCATTACCTCAGAGAATGCTTATAGTTTGAACATCTCCTTATAGATAGTCCATGTTCCTTTCCCTATTTTGAGAGGCCAGATGATCATTGAGTGGATGATGCTACATTTATCATTTACCTCAGGAAACATTTGAATTCCTGATCATCTCTGAGGATATGAAAAAAATTGAGGATTAATTTAGGGGATATTAAAAGTATTCAATTCTTGAACATATGGATCAATGTGATTGGTTTTGTCAGTCACTGAATTAGAAGAAGCAGCACATACAGCATACATTGTGGCATGAAAGAGAATGAGTTTCTGTGTGGGATGTCACATAATGCCTCTGTGGATAATCAAATAAAGGAGGGTTAGTAGTGATGAACTGAGGAAAAAGATGGGATGTAGTATTGCTCTGTGGTAGATGGGACCAGCCTGGTAGGGTGAGAGGAGAAGGCTTGGCATTTCACAGAGACAGATGCTTGAATGTATTTTGCAGGTGGTTTTATGTTAGTTCATGGTGGGCTTATTGGCAGATCTTTCCCTTGGCTCTTTTAGTTCAATCCTGGCTCGAGATGACACTATGTGTCTCTGCTGGCAATATACATACAATGACCTTGCTCACCTTTCCAGTATTTTTCCAGTACACATTAGGATATATATATATATATATTTAAATTTTATCTCATTTTAATGCAGCATTTTTTTTTTGTTTTAGTTTGAATTTTTAGAGAGCCACTTTATGGATGAAATTTCCTTGATGCTATTATGAATCAGCCATCAAAATGCTAGAGTAAGAATAGAAATTTAGTTATCTGCTCTTTTTTGACTTAAAACATCATATGTAGTACCAAACTAATAAAAGCTAACACTTATTTGAATGGTCATGGAGTGTCAATGTCATGAGTGTTTTATATAGTTTGGTGTTTTAATTCTCACAACAATCTAATGGAGAGAGAACTATTATTGTCCCCATTTTACCAATGAAGAAAAGAATGTAAGGAGTTGTTAATAACTTTCCTGAGGCTACTCAGGAGGTAGCCAAGGTAGGATTTGCACCCATGCCTCTGCCTCCAGAACTCATGCTCTTAACCATCACACCACTTCCTTTTGTACAGTTTTCTCTAGGCTGAATGCTTCATTGCAAAAACTATTTTCTGTTGCTATCAAGCACAAACTGAGCCAAAAGCTCTTTGGCAAGATGTATAAAATTATAACTTGAAACTGTTTTTCTGCATTCTCTGCTTTTTACTAGCAGGAGAATAGGAGACCTTAGTTTTTATTTTAATTAGTAACATTGAAATACATTAAATAGAATCTGTGGTGGCAGCTGTGTATTCTCACTTTGACTTGAAAACTACATTCATTTATATCCTTTTAGTCTTTGGAAAGAAATTTATTGTCCATTATAGCTGCTACTGCTCTGAACCCTTTTGATAATTGTCCATGCAAGAGTCTGTTCTCTCTCCTTTGAGAAAATAACAATGGCATACTGTACTTCACAGGTGCAAAAATGAAATGATTTGCTCCATCATTTAGTTTGCTTAATTTACAGCTTTTTATGTTTAATTATGTCTATTGTTCATAGATTGGATATTGAGGATCCAACAAAGATGATATTTGAATCAGCTTTGTAATGTCATTGAGTAGGTCTTAACACTGCAGGATACTTAAGTCTTTTCTCCAATTGTGGCAGTTTGGATATCCTCAGGGGTTCCGAGCTGTCTTCAATTATGCCAGCTGTCTGAATGTGGAATGTAAAACTACTATTACAGTGGGGAATTAAATATTATTTGGCCCAATTTTACCTTTCTAGTCAACAGTGAATAGCATGTGCCTGTATATACACTGAAAGTAGACTGTGGTGTGATGTGCTAACGTGCTGTGGATACAGTTTTTCTTTAAAAGCGTATATGATTTAGAGAGAATACCCATCTGTCACTAATAAGTTGAGTAACCTTGAGTATGCTTCTTTATCTCTCTGATTTCTATTTCTTCGCCTATAAAATGAAAGCGTTATTTTAAATCTTTTGGAATAGAATCATGTAGATCTATTTGACATAGAATCATGTAGATCTTATTATTCGGGAAATTTTATTGTTCTCTTCTTCACTTCCCTGCTCTGATGACCTAAGGGAGCCTCAGCCTCACATAAAGCTCACCTCATGACTACAGTTTCTTCAAAGATGAGTAGCTATGGCAAGATCACTGTAATCTCAAACTTCTCCCTACTCCGTTATCCTCAGAAATGCATGTTTCCTGAGAGCTTTTTTAGAAACCAGTCAGAATGAAATTTGCAAGAATATCAGATTTTTCTTTTGGGAACTGGTGTGCAGCCAGATTTCAGCTGACTGTTTAAGGTATGGTTCTCATTTGGGAGAGCTTCATATAGTACTTGCAAATAGGAGTTTCAGGTGATATCCTGACTCTAAAGGATGGGATGGTGGTGACTTTCTTGAGCCCATAAATCCTTCTAAGTTATATATGAATGCCATTCTAGGTATGCATATTTTATTATATAATTTCCTTTATCACTATCCACAGACATGGGAGAACTAGAAATTGGTGGTGGGATAAAATTTTAGAGGAGTAAGAAGACACTGTGGAAATTTATTGTCTAGGAGCCTAAATATTTTTCTAGTTAGTCTTTGGACATGGCCATATTTGGAACTGGATGAATATCAGTTATTTTTATTGATTTATTTAATAAACAAAAATTTGTTGTGCACTCAGCATGTGTCAGGCCCTGTTCTGGGCTCTTGGAACATAGATGCAAACAAGGAAGACAAAGCCTCTGTCCCTATAAGACTTAAACCAAAAAGAGTTTAGCACTGAGAATTTGAGCTTACTTTCACCTGAGCATTATCTTTATGCCTATTTATGTAATTCTGTCCTTCACTTTGCACTTTTTGATTCTTGGAATTCTATCTTATCACAAAAGCCAAATAGTGCAAAGTTTCAGTATACTGGACAAAACATTATTATGTTATGGCCTCTTGCTTCCTGATATGGTGGTAATAATTATGATTGGGGAAGATTAGTGTAAAGCTTCTGCACCAAGCCTCGTGCTGACCTAAGGCAGTGAGGTAATAAATAAGTTAATAAATGAAAAATATTGGCTGAACCTAAATTTCGTCTGTCTTCAGCCTCGGTTGTAGTGGAGAGTAATTGGGAATGAGTGGATGCATGTGTAGTTCTTTCTAGTATCATGACTAGAATGTAGTAGAGGATTATCTACTGTGTTTTAAGAAAGAGGAGACCTTGGAAGTAGGAGTAAATTCAAGAATACAGCACAAATCAACTCAGAAATTCCTGTTATTTGGCAGTTGAGGAAATTTGAGCCAAAAGGTTTTCAAATAACTTGTCAGAATTATACAGAAATTCACTGGGCAGTTTTTGGTGCTGGAGGGTTGAAGTGGTGGTATTTAGCTTCCTCAACTTTCTAGCTTTAGGAAGTCCTCAACTTTAACCCGAAGAATCTCTGTTCCTTGCTTATTTCTCTCTGGTAATATCTTATGGGACTCCTGTGGCATATTTTTCTGCTTATGCTTTGGGTGAGTTTCTTTAGGGCAAATCCTGTGGATACCCTCCCAGCCCTGCATTATTTCTAGAGAAAAAAATAAAAGGGAAAGAGATGATAATCACTGGAAATTCTCAAGGATAATCCTCCCCATTCAAGATTTGGCCTTACTCCTTCTTGGCATCATGTATGGGTGGGAAATACGGATGTGTGCGTTTAGCTTTGTTGGCCTTTGAGATGTTTCACTGCGCATAATGTGGCACTAATCACGATGCTCTGCCCAGCACAGATGTGTCTAACCTGCTATCTGTGCACCTGAGAATTGGAAAGGTGATGCACTCAGCATTCTATTACAAGCTTATTTCTCTAGGCATTTCAAAAGTCACTAATGAAAAAGTCTCTTGTGCCACCTGAGGCATCCTTTTACTGTTTCATTGGTTTTTAAAGATAATCAGTAGGAAATACTCTCAAAACACTCTATGTCTGAAGTTCAGACTACTAGATTTTCATAAGTTTAGGCAGCTCTGCCCAACTGTAATGCTCTTTAACTTCCACTTGTAATCATATTGAAAATGTACATGACCACATTACTTATGCCTCAAAGCTATCTCAGTGAATATTTTATCCTCATTCATTTAACAGTCAAGGTTAATTCTCTGTCAGACATTGGGAGGAAAAATAAAATGTCTTTAAGAAGCACACATTTTTGGAAAGGATGCAGAAAAAGAAAATAATTGAAGTACAATGTCATTAACAGTATCATAGAGTTATATACTGAATATTATAGGTTTAACATGGCACAGCAGATGTTCATAATGATTGTCTTATTTCATTAGAATATGGTTAAATATTTTCAAGATTCTTGATTAGAAGGTTAGGGTGTATCAAATGCATTTAGAAGGAATTACTTTAAAATGTGTTAATTAAAGGGATATGTTTGAATTCTTGGAACTGTCATATTTCAAATATTTTCTTTTGTAAAAATTTCTTATTCATGAAGAATTTTGTTTATACACTGCTATAACCTATACAAATTTACATTTTCTGGTAGATAGTATATGTTCAGTAGATACCTAATGAATGATTGAATAGTTCTTTATATGAAAAAAATACCACTGTCAGAGTTTGTTTATAAAATTATAGCGTAAATGATCACAGGGAGTTTAAACCCAACTGTAATTTGGTTACTAGATAGAGACATTGACTTAGGTGGTCTGTGCACAGAACTAATAAGGCCAAGATCAAATTTTCCTTCTTTGTATGAGCAAGTGAAATTTGTATTATGAAAGACAGTGGGGCAAAGATGTTTGGGGATTTACCTAAAACAATATTGTTCTGCAGAACACTAGATAAAATTTTAGAAAATTGTAAAGAGTGAGAACTCTAAAAGTTAAAGTAATAGGAACAAAGGCAAAAACAGGAGAAAACAGGCCTTTCCTCCCGGCTGTCTAAGGATAGGCAGCCATCATGAATGACACAGTAAGTATCCGCACTAGAAAGTTCATGACCAGCCGACTACTTCAGAGGAAACAGATGGTTGTTGATGTCCTTCACCCCGGGAAGGCAACAGTGCCTAAGACAGAAATTCGGGAAAAACTAGCTAAAATGTACAAGACCACACCGGAAGTCATCTTTGTATTTGGATTCAGAACTCATTTTGGTAGTGGCAAGACAACTGGCTTTGGCATGATTTATGATTCCCTGGATTATGCAAAGAAAAATGAACCCAAACATAGACTTGCAAGACATGGCCTGTATGAGAAGAAAAAGACCTCAAGAAAGCAACGAAAGGAATGCAAGAATAGAATGAAGAAAGTCAGGAGGACTGCAAAGGCCAATGTTGGTGCTGGCAAAAAGCTGAAGGAGTAAAGGTGCTGCAATGATGTTATCTATGGCTGTTGTGGATTTTTCACAAGAAGCTTAATAAACTAAAAACTTTCCTGTGTCAAAAAAAAAAAAAAACAGGAAAAAACAGAATGTACCTTTTTCCTTATCAGGAGAAGCCTTGAATTACAGTACTCACTTTGTACTTGCCTGCCCATACCACCTTCCAGAGGAACTGTCTACCTACAGGCACAGCCACCTCAATGGACGGGTGTTATTTGGGCCACTTCCCTGTCCATAGTTGACTAGATCTGGGTGGAATTTTGACCCAAGAACAGCTAAGCCATTCTTCTATATGTGACCTGGCCCCAGAATTTGAGCTGAGTGTATCTGTGTAAACCTAGAGTAAAACCGTAAGGAGTAGGAACAGAATCAGCAGTTATAGTTGAAATTACAAAGGAGAAATTACAAGAAAAAGAACCCAGTTCTACAGGAAGAACAGAGACCCAATGTGAGACCCAAACAGCCCCTGAGACACATAAAGGGACAGAGTTACCAAAGCTCCTGAAGGTGTGTGTCTGTGTCCTTCAGATTGTGACCACCCCAACACGCACTCACAGACACAAGATTTTTGTTGTTGTTAGAGGTGACTTAAGTGACTTTTTGTTCTTTGCAACACACCCAAAGAGCCAATTAAAATATTTACAAATGTTAATTTGTTGCTGTTAGGATACTAGGTGGAATTAATTAAAAAGATGTGTAGGTTAGAGCATCACTAGTAGAATATATAAAGGAAAAAGAAAAGTATTCAAATCCCTTCTAATTGCCCTCTGCCTTTATATCTACTCCTGCCTAGGTCAGGTGACCTCTGAAAACTATCCATCAAACTCTGGATATATCACTATGATAGCAATCAATATAGCTTTGAAATTCTCTCTGAATGGGACTTTATGTCAGTATTCTCCACTAGACTGTAGGCTTTTAGGGTTAAGGTTGTGAATAATTTATTCTTCCTATTTTGGTGTCTATAGTACCACCAAAATATCTGGTTCCGAGTATGTTCTTGAAGCATGCTTGCTGAAAAAAATCATGCCTGCACATAGGAAGGATGCTCTTTGTTATTAAATAAACTGATTTAAATACTTTTTTTTTTTTCAAAATCAACCATAGGTATATGTAACCACTCACAAGTGAAAAGCTAATATGTGTTAGAGCTGTGGTATACCTCACTGATCTTACAGCTACATAGAAAATATTTTAAAATAGTGAATTGAAATTACATTTAATTTCCACATAATTCCTGATCAACTTTTATACTGTCAGCTGAAAAACATTAGAGAAAAATGTCAATAAAGTTGAAAGTAAGTATGCTGTTGAGACTCCTTTTACCATTTACAAATTAGTGTTTAGATTTCCTTCTCTGTACCAGAGTTTGATATTTGGATTTTACTGCTTCTGTTGTGGTAACCTCTATTACTTTTATGCTAGTGCCTCAAACAAAAGTCCTGTTAGGTCTTCAGAGTAAATGAGCTTTTCACACAGTAATTGGGCTATACAGAGGTGTGCTGTGCCAGGAAGTGGCTACTGCCCAGCCACTTCTCTGTTGTAATTATAAGGTCCTTGGGAGGGTTAGTGGAGCTTATCCCCTTATGGCAAGCAGCAGGCATGTGAAGGCTCTCTTGATTTTCAGAAAAACATCTGGCTCAGCAGTTCTTGGCTCTTCCTTTCAATGTCAAGTTTGACATATTTGCATATGAAACATGTAGATATTTTAGAACAAATCCTGCTTCTAGAAAATTATGCACTTTAAGGATAGGAGCAAGGCACATCTAGAATTTTAAAATTTCATCTAAAATGTTATGTAATAGTCTTTCTATTGGGTACATTGTTTCCTTCTACAAAGAGAATTTATAAAGCATATTTATTTAATCCAGAATTACAATATTTGTAAAACCTTTAAATGTGAATTGTTCCATTAATTGTTACTTTTTCAAGTACATTTTCATGAGTCAATGATCCATAAAGTGGAAAAAACATTATGCGCTTGATCTTTTTGACTGCATTATTCCGTTTTATTTTTTATCTGTTTCTATTGAGGTAAATGTAGGTAAAGACATTGATTATCAGTGGAGAATTTTGACAAAAATGTCTTATGATGGGGTAACAAATTCCAAACTAACCACTAGGACACTGTGTATTAATATGAGAAAGAAAACCAAAATAAATTGTTTAGTAATGAAGGAGAAAGAGGACAATCAGAACAATGTTATGAATGGAACTTTAGACACTGAAGTTTTCAGTAATTTATTACAATATTTAATGTTAGCATTTTGTCAGTAGGCTCTCTTGAATTAGTACATTTTTATTTTTAGTGATATGTATACCACAGATGTGCCTCTAAATTGCAAATACCTTTATATCTCCATAAATGCTCATCATAAAAGCATGACATTGTCAAAATTATCCAAAGATATTTTTCTATGTTTTAATAATAAACATGTAATCTTACTCAGTTTTCCTACCGTTATTAACAGATTTAGCTAACACTATAAATATTTTTAAGTTGATGTGTCAAGAATACTACTATTGCACTATGTAATGTATTGGTCATATTTTTAAAAATTGTTTCACAAAATGAACAGCTGTTTTTCATTTGTATTTTATCTTTGAGAGTTCAATTACAGAAGAAACATGTCAAAGGAAAATTATTGAACTATAAGAAGTTATTATTGATAATAACAGCTGCCATTTACTGAGAGTTTACCCTATGCCACATTTCTTATTAATGCTTTACATGCAGCAGATTGTTTTATCCTCATAACAAACCGGTGAGATTGCTGCTATTATTCCCATTGCACAAAAGAGGTAACAGGTGTGGGATATTGTAAGCATCTGGCCAAGATCACTTAGCTTGTAAATAGTGGCTTGAGTATTAAAACAGTTTGGTTTAATGCCAAACCTTAAGCTCTTAACCACTCTACTGTATTTTAGAAACTTCTTAATGGTGATACTTTTAAAAAGATAAATGATTTGATGAATTTGTGGTACTTTACAATGGATTAGAATAAGTAAAAAAATATGTCATTGAAGTTTGAATAAATATTTATAAACAATATCTAAATTAGATTTTACTTCACATCACTGTTTTTTAAAAAACTCTCTTTTAGTTGTTTCGTTCTCTATATATTTAACCCACATTTTTCTACAGAAGGTAGTTTGAAATGCTTAAAAAGTTGGCTTTGGAATGAATATAGTCTAATATTTTAAAAGAATAAAATTGATTATAATAAACACATTTATATCATTCACTGTTTTTTTCCGGATTTCTACTAACTTTTAATTTTTTGGCTTGTATTGTTAGACCATTCAAGTACCATGAAAATTAAAGATGATAATTATGACTCTTAATCAGAGTAAGATCCTGAAGTTTTATTACAAAGATAAAGTGAAGATTTATGTGCTTTTGTTGTTAAGGGCAATTAAAAAAAATCTCAAATAGTTATTAAACTAGTTTATGGTTTATACAACTCTCTATTAACTCAGATTTTTGTTAACTAAACTCCTATTAGGTATGAAAGAGACGTAAGGCTTATTGTTTTGCTACATAGCCACAGAACTTTCAAATATTTGTGTTTTAGTTTAATGAAGTGGCTTTTTCTTTTATTTCTAGACAACATAATCATGTAGCCTTCTTTTCATATCCATCCCATTTTTTAATATTTGCTTTTCTAGCTCCTACCTCATGTTTGGCAGCATACAACCCCTTATTCACAGAAGCTGCTCTATAAGGATAGAAGTCTCTTAATTTTTCCCATCTGTGAGGGAAAATTTCTATGGAGACACCTCCTTTCCTTTTACCTTCTAATCTGAGGAGGAATTATTCCTGTTTTCCTTCAGTTTCCTGTTCATTTAGTACCAAAGCCTTCTTTATCTCTCCCCTAACATTACACAATTATGTCTATTATTTAACTTTTTATGTATATTCTCTCAGCTTATAAATTTGCTCAAGATTTCCCTATCTTTAAATTCCTTCCCTTATGCTTTGGCTGAAAGGAAACTTTTGGTTTCCTTAAAGCTACTCTCTCACATCTCAACTGCCCTTCTTCAGTAGCAAGTTGTAGACACAGTGATCTTCAGTTTTTCTTCTGTAATTACCACCCACTCCTTCCTTAGTCTTTTATTATCTGGCTCTACCCTGGCACTACTGTGCAATCGTTCCTCTAAAAGTCACTGCTTCCCTCTAAATAGCCAAATCCAGCTTCTTAATCTCTGCTCTCATTCTACATAACCATACAGAAGCCTGTGTCATTACTATCCACCTGAGAGTCTTCCACATTCAATAAGCATTCTTTTTTTTTTTTTTTTTTGAGAGGGAGTCTCTATCTGTTGCCCCATCTTGGAGTGCAGTGGTGTGATCTCGGCTCACTGGAACCTCCGCCTCCCAGATTCCAGCAATTCCCTGCCTCAGCTTCCCAAGTAGCTGGGATTGCAGGCACCTGTGAACCACACTTGGCTATTTTTTTTTTTTTTTTTAATTTTTAGTAGAAATGGGGTTTCACCATCTTGGCCAGGCTGGTCTTGAACTCCTGACCTCATGATCCACCCACCTTGGCCTCCCAAAGTGCTGGGAATACAGGCATAAGCCACAGCACCCTGCCTCAATAAGCATTCTTTAGGTGTTTATTAGGTGGCAGGCCTTAGGGTTTAGAAGATGGCTAATGCCTGCATATGTCAACCTGGAGTTTCTATTTAAATGGAGGAGACAGTTACAAAACCAATTACCGTACCAGGAGCTGAGTGCTCTAACACAACTGTGTACCAAGTAAGACATTGTGAGGCAAAGAGTGGAGAAAATTTCACAGAGGAAGTGATATTTGAAAGAATTAGTGGAGAGTGAGAATTCCAGGCATGTTAAGGTCCCTTGTGCAAGTTCCCTTGTACTACACAAGGGAACAGAGAATTGAGAACAAGTACAGCATGTTTGGAAATAGTGAGTGAGGTTATAACACTTGGGGGAAGTGTTTAGGATCAAATTGTCCAGATTTAAAACTTCTTTCCATTGCCTTTGTTCCTCCCTGTTGTTGCTACTGCTTTTTTTTTCTATGTTTACTCCTATTTTTCAGACAATTTTCTTCAAAAATAGTTATTCTATTATATGAAGTCATTCTATGTTCTGTGCCAGGTGATATTATCTATTTTGTGTCTTCAAACATTGTATTTTTCACATGGCAGTTTTCTAAAATCTTCCTGTCCCTGATGACCTGTCTTCTGAGTACCAAATATGAATTTTTTTCCTTTTCTGTGTGTCACTTCACCTCAAACCAGATATGGTAAAAATAAAACAGAGCACTGTATATTTATGACTTTGCTATTTCTATATTCTTTATTTCATTCCATAATCTCCACCTTCCTTTTGATTACCAAGGGGAGGTATTATATTAATTTTTACTTCCTCTGCCTGGATGACTCCTAACATCCAATCAGTCATTCTCTTAAAATACTCGCTGTGTCTTCTCATCCCTATTTTCATTCTCATTTAGTTTATGCCATCACGTTTTTGCCAGCACTAGTATTTAAGTATTTTAATGATAATTTAATCACCTGCAGCCTCTTCTCCAGTCTATTTATTATAGCAGAGTTAAAATATCGTTTAAGTAAATATAGCTAAATGTATTTAATAAGTTATAGTCTAAGTTTTTTTTTTTTTTTAATCTTCCATATTATTCAATTGTCTACAGAATAAAACCCAACTTTGACATGGTCCAGGCCTGAAGCTCTTTATAATCTTGTTATAAATCTTTCCAGTCCTAAAATTCCCCACATAAGTAATCTTACTCTATGTGCCATCAATTCATTGATTGCTAAATGCAACTTTCCACTAAAATTTTAATGCTCCTTGGGTTGACCATAGGTATCTCTGTTATTTGGAGATTACAATTACATGAGATAGATTTATTTGACTGTAAGTACCTAAAAGACAGAGACTTGAATATATTTACAATTAACTACTTTCAAGACAGTTGGGAACATAATGTGGTTCAAATATTTATTATTTAGTACCTCCATCCTTAACTGCCTTATAATTTTAATAGCAATGAAAGAGAGATGTTGGCCGGGTGTGGGGACTCACGCCTATAATCCCAGCATTTTGGGAGGCTGAGGCAGGCGGATCACGAGGTCAGGAGATGAAGACAATCCTGACTAACACAGTGAAACCACGTCTCTACTAAAAATACAAATAAAAATAACCAGACATAGTTGCATGTGCCTGTAGTCCCAGCTACTCGGGAGGCTGAGGCACGAGAATCATTTGAACTCAGGAGGTAGAGGTTGCAGTGAACCAAGATCGTGCCACTGCACTCCAGCCTGGACAACAGAGCAAGACTCCATTTTATTATTTTTATTTATATATTTTATTATACTTTAAGTTCTGGGGTACATATGTAGAACGTGCTGGTTTGTTACATAGGTATATATGTGCCATGGTAGTTTGCTGCATCCATCACCCCGTCATCTACATTAGGTATTTCTCCTAATGCTATGCTTCCCCCTATCCCCTACCCCCCAGGCTATCCTTCTCCTAGCTCCCCCACCCCCTGACAGGCCCCAGTGAATGATGTTCCCCTCCCTATGTTCATGTGTTCTAATTGTTCAACACCCACTTATGAGTGAGAACATGTGGTGTTTGGTTTTCTGTTCTTGTGTCGGTTTACTGAGAATAATGGTTTCCAGCTTCATCCACATCCCTGTAAAGGACATGAACTCATCCTTTTTTGTGGCTGCATAGTATTCCATGGTGTATATGTGCCACATTTTCTTTATCTAGTCTATCATTGATGGGCATTTGGGTTGGTTCCGAGTCTTTCCTATTGTGAATAGTGCTGCAATAAACGTATGTGTGCATATGTCTTTATAATAGAATGATTTATAATATTTTGGATATATACTCGGTAATGGGATTGCTTGGTCAAATGGTATTTCTGGGTCTAGATCCTTGAGGAGTCACCACACTGTCTTCCACAATGGTTGAACTAATTTACATTCCCACCAACAGTGTAAAAGTGTTCTGTTTCTCCACATTAAATAAAAAAAAGAGATGCCTTGCTTGTAAATCATGCATATTTATGGTTTCCTTGACTGTCTTTCCCTTTCCCCTTTCCACCAAATCTGATTTAGCTGACACCTGCACCCCCGCAACACATACATATGCTTTGAATACAACTACTGGTTTTACTGACTTCACAGTCCAGTGTGAAAGACTCTGCAGTAGACAGATAAATACAAATACAAGCTGTGGGATAATGTGATGATAGAAGAAAGTCGGGAGTTTTTGAGAGCCTATAGCAGAGTGAGCTAAATCATATTGATTATTTGGTAATAGGCAAAGGGGATATAGACAAAGCAAAATTCTAGAAGGTTTTTCCAACTTGATAAAGCTTCGTAGCAGAGACATAGGTCAGCTTATTTGATGTGATATTAGAGAAAATGATTAAGAATTATTCTTTAGGGTAGAACCGTAGTCCTTAGAACCCAGCACCCCTCTCCAATATTGCCAAAAATAAGCAATTTGTGGAATAACATCACTCACCTCCATCAGATGAATGTCAAGAGACTGTGATATGTTGTTCTAATATTCTAAGTTTATTTTATTTGATTAGTCCACAGTGGATTTTATCTTGAAAATTGTTTTTATAATTTTATAATATATGTGAATAATTGGATTTTATAAATTAACCAATTAATGGACAATTTTGTAGTTACTTTTATTTGTAGTAAAAATATATTTTAGGTTTTTCTCTGTTTTTGCAAAGAGTTTTATTTATTGATTAAGAGTTACAATAGAATATTTGCAAGTTAAAGGGGGAAGCCCATTTTATATATATTTGTTTCTTAAGCATGTGCATACTTTTATCTTTTTAAATATAAAGTATATTTTAAAAATTATTTAATTTTTCAATTATACTTTATATCTAGTATTTAATTTGTGTTATATAGATTAATACTGCCTAAATTCAAGCCTATCTAACTTAAAATGATCAATATGGTAATTATATATACAGTTATGCTTGTGTCCTAATGAGAGACATATTAATAGCTTATTACCAAGTGTCTGCATAAGATACCTCCATAGAATGCACAAAGTGTAAAAATATATGTGTACTTCTCTGGAATTCAAATACAGAATCTCCTATTATCCAGACAGATGGATAGCATTCTTTGATCCTTATACCTGTTGGATAACTATGAAATAAATCGGAAGCACAGGCAGAGAAACCTTAGGAGAAGCAACTTCCAGATGTTTCAATGTGTTCTCCAGATCCACAGTTCTTTCAGTGTACACATGTAATTAATTTATGTGTTTTGTACAACCTATTCTTGCCAATATTTATTTTATACTGTAAACCTAAAATAGAATAGGGTTTATAGTATTTAACCTGTTGTACATATCAAATGAGTAGTCAGAACATTTTTGTGTATGTGAAATTCTGAAATATTTTAGGTTTTTAGGGTTAGTCATTTGAGAATGCCTATTAACTATTTTCAGTCTTAAAAAATTTAAAGATTGCATATTATTTTTTCCAATGCAAATATAGCATTTTCACCATCTTGACAATATTTATTCCAGTCTTGCCAGCTTAAAACTTGGTTGGTTATCATTTGGAAGCACATCGTAGATAATTAGAAACTGGACATTTACAAAAACCTGGATAATTAAACAATTATATGTACTATTAAAACTGAACACTAATTACTGGCAAATAATTCAGAAGACATAATTTAATATAAATAATTTAACTATCTCTAAATTCTTTAAGGTAACTTGATGCCTTTGTAGCATTAAAATATATTTTTTTTTCCTCTCAAAGCAAAGAAAAAACAGAAATTCATAAATGGAAAAAGTACCTCAAGAAATCTATTTGTAAACTTCATTTTAAATCACATTATTGCTAGCAGTCCAAAACTTGTCATTTCTATTCATTTCTCACCATCACTGTGCTAGCAATTTAAAGATAGGATTTATGTGATAAGAAAACAGACCAAATTACTGTTTGGATATTGCTTAGCAATTTTTTTTTTAAAAAGAAAGCACTGTCTTAAGGTATTAAGGATGTATTATTTCATTCTTTTTATAAAAATGATAGAGATATTGGAAAAATCCTACCAGAGTTAACATTCTGAAGAATATAGACTTGGGAAAATAAATGTTAAAGGCTAATATCTATGCTAGAGGGAATGAGAGATAAATGTACGCTTGGCTATACATGCCTTTATTGATTATTCTTTGAGGACCTCAGCTATGGGCCAGGCACTGGGCTAAGTAATGAGAGAAAATATAGCAAACATGGACCCTGGCAACAGATTTTTCATATGAAGATTCAGTAAATTTAGTGTATTCTTTTGTCAAAGAATACAAAAGGCTCTTAGGAAGCTATGTGTTAGATAGTTAAAATAACTTGTCCAAACATGAAAGTCAAGGAAGCTCATTTGTGAAAGGCAACAATTCAACTCGTCTTAGAGCATGTATAGAGTACAGTTTGTAATGGGCTTAAACTGATTCCAGTCCAAGGAAATTTACAGAATTGGGAGCTATAAAAAGTAGATCTCATGGAGGTAGAGAATATACTAGTGGCTTGGAGAGGAAGAGAGAAGGGGGAATGAAGAGAAGTTGGTTTAGGGATATAAAAATAAAATGAGAAGGAGTATGTTCCAGTGTTTGATTGTACAGTAGAGAAATTATAATTAACAATAATTTATTATAGATTTAAAAATAACTGGAAGAGAAGAATTATAACTTGATGGATATCCCAATTACTTTTATTTGGTCATTATACATTGTATATGTGTATCAAAATATTGCATGCATTCCCAGAATATATGTAACTATTATGTATCAATAAAAATATACAAAAAAGAGAATATACTGGGGAAAATTTGCTGAACTTGAGGACTAGAAGGGAAATCATTAGGCATGCAGGAGGGAGTAATTGGATTTGGATGTTTGGAATTTGGGAGAGGGTCATAGAAATATTTTGCAATATAAGGAATTTAAAATAAAAATATTTTGGACAAAGATTAGCATTCAATTTTGGAGTCATGTAGTTTCCAGCATGCCTAGGGTATCAAGTGGAGGTCTCTAGTTGGCAGGTAGATATTAAAAATCAGAGAACATTAGATTTATCTGAGCTAGAAAAAATATTTGGGAGTCATCATTGTAAAGGGACAGTCAGTCTAATGTTTTAAATTAGTTGTAGTATAGATAGAGGTCAAGAAACATTACCTGGAATTTGTGGTTTTTATCCCCCACTAGTCTGGCAGAACTACAGAAAACAATAGCATAGCTTTATTCCTGTCCTTATTTTAATATTGGTTCAGTGCATGTCTGTTGAAAGGGGGAAAATCTATTGTATTTTCTCATACCTCTTCCAAGTTAGCTCTCGAAATACTCACAAAATAAAATAATTTAGATCTGCTATCATTCTCCAAAAAACATTTAGGGGAGCTATGTATCCTGATTTTTATTTGACTCATAGTGGCTTATTCTCCAGAATGACAGATGACAGTTCTAATGTAATGGACACGGGATCGCACAGTTTGAGTTTTTGTTTGTTTGTTTTTTGAGACGGAGTCACATCCTGTTGCCAAAGCTGGAATGCAGTGGCCTGATCTCAGGTCAATGCAACCTCTGCCTCCCGAGTTCAAGCAATTATCCTTCCTCAGCCTCCTGAATAGCTGGGATTACAGGCATGCATCACCAGGCCTGGCTAATTTTTGTAGTTTTTTAGTAGAGACAGGGTTTCACCATTGGCCCAGCTGGTGTTGAATTTCTGACCTCAAGTGATCTGACCGCCTTGGCCTTCCAAAGTGCTGGGATTGCAGGCGTGGGCCACTGTGCCTGGCCAGTATGAGGTTTTAGCAGCTGTTTGGGAGCAAGTTTCTTCTCTGAGCCCATTTTCTCATCTGTTAACTGGGAATTGTATTGATCCTTCAATGTTGTTCTGATGATTGACATAATATATGTAAAAGTCAGGTTGAGTGCCCTATATTCAACAATAATATTTTCCAACTCCTTTTCAAGACAACATTTTTAGTAGCACTCTGATAATTTCCTTTTCATGTAATTGAATTAAAATATCTGTCTGTGGTCTCTGTAATTTTCTTTTTTTGTTCTGTGTAATAATTTTAAAATAAAACTAGCAGAAATGAGAAAAGGGATAATGACGCTTTATAAGCTGCTATGCATGCAGTGGGGCTGCCTAACAGATCAAATTCACTAAAATGCATGTTTGATAGGACAGCTGCTCCTACCAGGTTTTTGAGAATTCCATCAATTTTCATCCTTGATCATTTTCTCTTCTCCTGATGAAATAATATTCCTTTTTCCATCTGCTTATATGCAATATATATTTTTAAGCACAATGAACTAGACAAGTGAAAACTGAAGCATGAAGAATGAGATAGTGAAACATCAGGCAGGATACCTTTCCTTTAATTGTGCTTTTTGATTCTATTAAGTATCTTATAATGTCAATAGCAAATTATTGATGAATTTAAATGATCAAAACACATGTTCTGAGAGCAGGAAATATGTTTTTTCACTGAAAACATAGTTTTCATTAAATGAAAGGAAGCAAATATTTCCAACAAACATCTTAATAATTCTATTTAGATTTGTTGAAATATTGTGTTGTCCTATATTGTAAAATGTAGAGCATTCGTTTTAATAATTTAACTTCAGCTGGATGCTTTCCAATGATGTACTTAGGTACTTACATAATTAGAAAAATAAGAGGGTTTTGCAAATGTTTTTACCCCTTTCTCTCACACAATTTTTCCATTTAAAAACTATTTTTAAAGGCTGACGATCTAAATTTTTAAAGTTAAGAGAGATTTGATAAATTATAAATGTCACAGGAAAAATATAAGTCATCATACTATAGATTTTTTTGTAAAACATTTTAAAATTTGAATTTGAATAATAGGACTATCTAATATTTGTATGATGTTTTAAAGTTTAAAGTACCTTTTTATCTACATTATCTAAACAGTCTTCCCGTAAACCCTACAAGGTTGATTTAGAGAGCCATTATCCTTGTCTTTCTGATTTTAGCACATTTTAATCTTCCGTTATTTTCTTTTATGGGAAGCACAAAAAGCGTAAGCTTTAATACTTTAAAAACTGCAACATTAGTCTATGTCTCTGTTTTGGTACCAGTACCATGCTTTTTTGATTACCGTGGCCTTGTAGTATAGTTTGAAGTCAGGCAGCCTGATGTCCCTGGCTTTATTCTTTTTCCTTAGGATTGTTTTGGCTATGCGGGCTCTCATTTGGTTCCATATGAAGTTCGAAGTGGTTTTTTCCAGTTCTGTGAAGAAGGTCATTGGTAGGTTGATGGGGATAGCATTGAATCTATAAATTACTTTGGGCAGTATGGCCATTTTCATGATGTTGATTCTTCCTAATCATGAGCATGGGATGTTTTTCCATCTGTTTGTGTCCTCTTTTATTTCCTTGAGCAGTGGTTTGTAGTTCTCCTTGAAAAGGTCCTTTACATCCTTTGTTAGTTGTATTCCTAGGTATTTTATTCTCTTTGTAGCAATTGTGAATTGGAGTTTACTTTTGATTTGGCTGTTTGTCTGTTATTGGTGTATAGAAATGCTTGTGATTTCTGCACATTGACTGATCTACAATCATCTTTGACAAACCTGAGAAAAAGAAGCAATGGGGAAAGGATTCCCCTGTTTAATAAACGTTGGGAAAACTGGCTAGCCATGTGCAGAAAGCAGAAACTGGACCCCTTCCTGACACCTTGCACTAAAATTAACTCCAGATGGATTAAAGATCTAAATGTAAGACCTAACACGGTAAAAGCCCTAGAAGAAAGCCTAGGCAAAACCATTCAGGACATAGGCATAGGCAAGGACTTCATGGCTAAAACACCAAAAGCAATGGCAACAAAAGCCAAAATAGACAAATGTGATCTAATTAAACTCCAGAGCTTCTGTACAGCAAAGGAAACAATTAGAGCGAACCAACAACCAACAGAATGGGAAAAAATTTTGCAATCTACCCATCTGACAAAGGGCTAATATCCAGAATCTACAAAGAACTAAAACAGATTTACAAGAAAAAAACAAACCCATTCAAAAGTGGGCAAAGGATATGAACAGACACTTTACAAAAAGACATAGATGAGACCAACAAACATATGAAAAAATGCTCATCATCACTGGTCATTAGAGAAATGCAAATCAAAACCACATTGAGATACCATCTCACACCAGTTAGAATGATGATCATTAAAAAATCTAGAGACAACAGATGCTGGAGAGGATGTGGAGAAATAGAAACACTTTTACACTGTTGGTGGGAGTGTAAATTAGTTCAACCATCGTGGAAGACAGTGTGGCAATTCCTCAAGGACCTAGAAATAGAAATACCATTTGACCCAGCAATTCCATTACTGGGTATATACCCAAAGAATTATAAATTGTTCTATTATAAAGACACATGCACACGTATGTTCATTGTGGCACTGTTTACAATAGCAAAGACCTGGAATCAACCCAAATGTCTGTCATCAATAGACTGGATAAGAAAACGTGGCACATATACACCATGGAATACTACGCAGCCATAAAAAACGATGAGTTCGTGTCCTTCATAGGGGCATGGATGAATCTGGAAACCATGATTCTCAGCAAACTGACACAAGAACAGAAAACCAAACACCATATGTTATCACTCATAGGCAGGTGTTGAACAATTAGAACACGTGGACATAGGGAGGGGAGCATCAGACACTGTGGTCAGTAGAGGGAGGCTGGGGGAGGGAGAGCTGAGTGGGGAGGGTGGGGAGGGATGATAAGGAGAGAAATACCAGATATAGGTGATGGGGGGATGAAGGCAGCAAACCACCTTGCCATGTATGTATGTATGAAACAATCCTGCATGATCTGCACATGTACTCCAGAATCTAAATTACAATAAAAAAGCAACAAACAATATAAAAATCCAATAGAAGTGATGTAATATTCAGTATTTCTATTTTACTATGGTATTTATGAATATTACAGTAAACTACTTCATTATTTGCTTAACACATGCATCTTGGATCCCCCCCGCCAAGGCTGAATACAAAATATAACACACTTATTTTTTACCTTTAAATTATCATTGGGCTAATTGCTAATCTCTTAAAGTCACCTTTAAATTGGTTTTAAAATGTTTCTACTGTTCTGCTTCATGTGTGTTAAAACAAGCACTTACATTTCTTTCTTATTTTGTTACAACAATACCACCTCCACTAACAACGACCTGCAAGAAGAATACTCTTCTGTTGTGCACATGTGTGGCATGGGGACAGAATGGGTGAGGCTCTCTCTTTGAACACTTCCTTATAAACTTGGCACAGGCTTTCGTACTTCTTCACAGCAAACTTCAGATCAGGTCACAGACTGAAGTGAGACTGTATCAAAGCCTTTTTGAAAATGTAAGAAAGAATAACATCAACTGAAACTGACAAAGGCTCATCTCAAGAGCCAGATGCCCAACCTGAATTAAAGTTCCTCACTGTGCCTCTATGTCCAGCACAGACATCAGACAGGAGTCATCTTTCTCCCTAATGTAAGTGTTTCAAATGTCTACTTGCTTCAGAGAGTTGACCAAACTGTCACCTCACTTTCTAGCAGACACTAGGAAGAAGTTAAGGCAACTCTTTGCCCTATATAAACTGCGCTACACTTCACCAGATTAACTTCATCATCACATTATTCCTTTAGGAATAATCTAGCCCACAGCTCCTTCAGCATACGATCTTGTACCATGGCTCCAATGTGATCCTCTTGGTCCAAAGTAACATTTCCCAAACTCTTGATTTGTTCGAGTTAAAGGAACATGTGTATGGGACAATAGCACTCTGATGTATGTTACAGTCTGCCAATACGACACTGCTAATTTCATTCATTCTTTAGGGTGAGGGGAATGGAGCCTCATGATTCTACTCTGTCTCCCCTCCTGCAATTGTCTCATCTCTATTCCCCAATATGTTACAAAAAATTATGTCTCAGGAATGAGGCTACTTAAATCTAGAGTTTTAAGATTTAGGAGGAATATATTTAACAATGTACAGGGGCTGGATTGTCCTGAATGATGTGCCAATTACATTACCAAACAGAACACTTTCCATTTCATTTTGAAACATCTGCACTTGATTTACCTCACTGTATTCAGACCTTCCCCAAAAGAAGTATATATAGAGATCTAAGAGAAAAATAGGCCCTTCTAGAGTGGTTCCTCAAACAACAAAGGATAAGTTGGTTACCAATATAATTCTGCCAATCTTTATCCTCGAAGCAGAAAATATTGATGGCTCTTAACACACACTTTTCCCAACCTTTGTAAAGAAAATATTTCGTTCAGTATTTACCAGTCAGCACAATATATTTATTTTAAAATTCTCTAATTTTTTCTACTCTGAAGAGTTTCTAAATGAATATAATTCTAAAGATAATGTGTATTTTTATATGTTCTTTGAATTGTTCAGTTCACCTGAGTGTAAAATATGATGTAAATTTATTCACTTGACTTCCTTTTTCAGTGTGCAAATTATTTAATATAGAAGATTACATTGAAGGTATAAACTGTAAGGAAATAAACTTCTAAAAGAAATTTCTTCTCAATTAATGAAATTAACATGTATTACTTTATTTTAGGAATTAGATTTAATCAAATTCTATCTGTGTCAGAAATCCAGGTGCAGTTGACTTTTGAACAATGCAGTAGATAGGAGTGCTGACCCCCACACAGTTTAAAATTCATGTATAAAAATGGACTTCTCTAAAATGTAACTACTATTCACCTATTGTTGACCAGAGCCTTACCAATAACATAAACAGTAGATTGACACATATTTGCATGTTATATGTATTATATACCTATTCTAATATAAAAGCAAGCTAGACTAAAGAAAATGTTATTAAAATTATAAGAAAGAGAAAATATTATTCATTAAGTGGAAGTGGATCATCATAAAGGTTCTCATCCTTGTTTTCATAATGAGTAAGCTGAAAAGAAGGAGAAAGAGGAGGCGTTGGTCATGCTGTGTCAGAGGTGACAGAGCTGGAAGAAAGTCCACATGTAAGTGAATCTGTGCAGGCAAATATTTAGATGTAAAGCATAGCTTTAAAAATATTCTTGTTTCTTACAAGTATGAACTTTATTGATCTTATTAATCTTATAGATCATTATCTTGGAAGAATTTTACAGACTACATTGTTTATCTTAGTAAATTAAAAAAAGAAGTACTTTTGTGTCTAAGTAGCCTTCTTTCAAATTTACTACACATATATGTTAATCTTTTTAAAACTATTTCATATTATTTTTTCATTTGATTTCCTCAGTGTTCTGTACTGTACTATAGGGCATGTTTCTGCTCAACATTCTACATTAAGCATAAATAAGAACTAATATCAAGGTAACCTAAATCCTTTGTGCTTCTCTGGGCACTAGACATTCTCAGAACCATGGGTGCCATTTCTATTAAATGCAATTACCCAATTGGAAAAGTTGCAAATAATCTAATGAGTGAGAAATGCAGATTTTATCAACTCTTTGCTTACTACTACTCATTATAATATAAATCCTGGTTTGATCCTAACCCTTTTACATGACTATCCCTTCTTCTGTTTGTCTACTTTACTAAA
Organism: Ateles fusciceps; assembly: GCA_036589455.1. Classification (NCBI taxonomy): domain Eukaryota; kingdom Metazoa; phylum Chordata; class Mammalia; order Primates; family Atelidae; genus Ateles; species Ateles fusciceps. The sequence goes on along the minus strand of JAZHEH010000065.1, from coordinate 30,269,083 downwards.
CAGTGTCCTCTAGGATATACACTGTATTTGTTTTCGTATTATATGGAAATCTTAGAATTGTATCTGGTTATAAGAAGATGAATAATAAATGTAATTTGAAGATGTAAATGATGCTACTAAGGATTTTAAACTTTTGGCAATCTTACCGTGCAATGCAGATGCCAGCCATAAAATTTATTTTTATAGCCTTGTGACCCACTTCTATCAATCTTAAAAATTATTAAAATTTTCCTTCAACACATTTTTATTTAGGTGATTTTTTTCAGTTACTTAAAAATTTATTTATTTATTTATTTATTTATTGTTTTTAATTGCATTTTAGGTTTGGGGGTACATGTGAAGAACATGGAAGATTGTTGCATAGGTACACACATGGCAGTGTGATTTGCTGCCTTCCTCCCCCATCACCTATATCTGGCATTTCTCCCCATGCTATCCCTCCCCAACTCCCCATCCCCCCACTATCCCTCCCCTTTTCCCCCCGACAGACCCCAGTGTGTGATACTCCCCTCCCTGTGTCCATGTGTTCCCATTGTTCAACACCCGCCTATGAGTGAGAACATGCGGTGTTTGATTTTCTGTTCTTGTGTCAGTTTGCTGAGAATGATGGTTTCCAGGTTCATCCATGTCCCTACAAAAGAAGACATACATGAAGCCAACAAACATATGAAAAAATGCTCATCATCACTGGTCATTAGAGAAATGCAAATCAAAACTACATTGAGATACCATCTCACGCCAGTTAGAATGGCGATCATTAAAAAATCTGGAGACAACAGATGCTGGAGAGGATGTGGAGAAATAGGAACGCTTTTACACTGTTGGTGGGAGCGTAAATTAGTTCAACCATTGTGGAAGACGGTGTGGCAATTCCTAGAGGACCTAGAAAAATTTATTTTTAAACTTTTTAAAAAAAAATTCTGATAAGTCTATGTAGTCACATACGAAAGTCTACAGAAAATAGTGCAGCATGCAACTATATTATTCTACAGCGATGAAAGCTGTCATATAACTATGTTCCTTCTCACAATGAAAATAAATTTGCCTGGAATCCTGTGTTTCAACAGACTAGTACAGAGCTGGAGTAGGAGGTAATTACAGACAAGGACCCTCAATGAAAAACCCTTGCTTTAAGGGCCATGATACCCACATTTGTCAGTAACTATGAGTGTGTACCAATGGAGGAGAAACTTCTGAAATTTCAAAGAAACATACATTCTGTATAAAATCATAGCTTTGTTATTTCTGAGTCTTTCATAACAGATATAGCTTACATAAACTTTAGCCTCCCAAATAGTTTTAATTTTACTCCAAAAACCCTACTTTTTGATACTGAAAAGTATAAATAATAAACATGTAATCACATAAATTACATAAGGGAAAAATAAAATTAAGCAAAAATGCTAACAGTCTCAAAAGGTGTTTTTAAAATTACAATGTTATAAATAAAGCTTTTAAAAGTAATTAAGTAGATGTTAAACTTTATGATCCAAATGAAATTACATTCCCAGTAAAATTTCTTTTATGGATGATACCTTGAAATATATACAGGGAGTAAATAATTTGCTTAGTAAATTCATAAATATAAATACTGTAAATCTGAGTGGCTTAATGTTATTGCTGAATTATTGAAAATATATTTAGTGTGTTTGTGAATGATATACAGTGATTTACATGTACAAGGATCTAATGTTTATACGTTTTTACTAAATCTCATATATGTTACCCAAATAACAGAATAGTCCAGTGAATTCTTTATATTCATGTTTATGTTGATATTTCTATCCGAAGAATCACCAAATAAACAAATAAAACACTAATTGCTTATTCAAGCAAAACACTAATTGCTTATGAAAAATAAATATTAACTAGAGTAAATCTTTAGCCACCTAAATCCTTTCAGAAGGAATGATTGTAGAAACGTGAGTAAATTTTTTGATAACTCAAGGTTAGCCTGTTATGCCTGGATATATTTATTTTAAATACTATTGCTAGAAATCCTTTCGAATTACTTTCTTTCTTGCCTTCTTAAACAAATAGTACATTGAGTTTAACGCAAACATTTTTTATTGAATCAGATTAATCTTTAAACTTCGTTTATTGTGAAGCACTAAAGCTTCAGCTACATGTAGTAATATAGATAGAATGAAAAATGGAGCCAAATGGCTACGGTGCTTGAAACATGCAAAAACAGCCCAAGGCTGTCTTCCTCAGTATTTGATATTATTAGTGCAGTGGTTGAGAGAACAGCCTTTGAAAACATACAGGCTCAAATTTGAATCTCAGACCTTCCACTTGCATGCTCTCTATGTAGTTTGGGAAAGATCATTTCACCTCTACAAAATTTACTTTTTAATCTGGCAAACTTGGGGTAATATTAATCTTGTAGGGTAGGTATAAGGAATAAATATTATAATCTGTGTAAATCACTTAAGCCCACTGGCATTTAATAAATGCTCAAGAAATGGTGATGATATTCTACAAGCAACAGATAGAACACTGTGAAAACTAGGGAAGGACAAATCAGGATAAATAGTTTCCTTCCTCTTTTGTCACTCCTCCTGTCTGTCTTTCTTTTTTTCTGCCCAGCCTTCCCTTTCTCACTCTACCAGCTCCCTCTCTGAAGGGACAATATGACCTCCAGTGAGGGATGTCCCAAGTGAAGGATACACCTTTGAGTACCTTATTGAAAAATTAAATGGCAGTTCACCTAAGAAGTTCTTCCATGTACCTAAACTTGGAGGATCATCAATAGAACCACTAATTTGAGTTACTCCTCAGTGCTGGACATGATTTGCCCTGACTTGAACAGCAACACTTTAGCAGACATTTGCACATGTTTGATCAGGGTCAAACCTTTCACTGTGGTCTCAGAAGAGTGAACTTGGCTGACCTCCAGGGCCTTGGTTGGGAGTCTTGACTTTACTGACAGTTTAGTAACCTTCTCAATTAGGCTAATGGAGGGAAGACTTGTTTGGAAAAGTGATTACTTCTTACGAACTTTTCAGTGAAAATCACATGAAAAGATAAATTAAATGCCAAATTTATTTTATCTGTGGTGAGTTTTGAAGAGAGCTTTTATTTAATCTTGTTTTCTTCTTCTAGCATTATTTAATTTAATTTAATTTAAAGGATAGTTCTTGTGATTTTTCTGTAGATTTTGATTAAATATTCTAGGCTGCTATGTACAGTATTTTTGTGCATTGTGAGATTTAGATATTTTGGAGTATCTTAGAAAATTATCATCTTAGAATTAAGTTGCCATTTAAAAAGAAACAATTTGTGAAAATGAAAGCAATGTCCTTTAACTTGCATGTTTAGTCACAGTGATCAGTACTGAGATGTTGGTTAAAAACGGTTGATCTGTTTACGTGCCCTGGTGGTTTGCTGCACCCATCAACCCATCATCTACATTAGGTATTTCTGTCACTGCTATTTCAGAATTTAAAGTATGTATGTGTATGCAGGTATATAAATATATATATATATATACACACATATATAGTGTGTGTGTGTGTGTGTGTGTATACTACATATATCCTTCTAAAAGTAGAAGGATGTGTATGGTACACACACACACACACACACACACATACACATGCATATATTCTCTTAATGTTATCCCAGAATTTAAAGTATGTATGTGTATGTAGGTATATATATATATGTGTGTGTGTGTGTGTGTGCGCGCGCGCGTATACCACATACATCCTTCTAAAAGTAGAAGGATGTATGTGGTATATATACCACATACATCCTTCTAAAAATAGAAGGATGTATATATACATATACACACACACACACACACACATATATATATATCTACATACACATACATACTTTAAATTCTGGGATAGCATTAAGAGAATATATATATATATATATATACACACACACACCTACCAGTGTGTGTGTATATATGTGTGTATATACCATATATATACACACACATATATATATACATATAACCATTTAAATATATGTAGGTGTATATGTATATATATAGACAAGGGTCATTTTCTTCTTTTTTTTGTATATATATATATTTTTATTGCATTTTAGGTTTGGGGGTACATGTGAAGAACATGCAAGATTGTTGCATAGGTACTCACATGGCAGTGTGATTTGCTGCCTTCCTCCCCCATCACCTATATCTGGCATTTCTCCCCATGCTATCTCTCCCCCAACTCCCCCACCCCCCGCTGTCCCTCCCCCTGTTTCCCCTCGACAGACTCCAGTGTGTGATGCTCCCCCTCCCTGTGCCCATGTGTTCTCATTGTTCAACACCCGCCTATGAGTGAGAACATGCAGTGTTTGATTTTCTGTTCTTGTGTCAGTTTGCTGAGAATGATGGTTTCCAGGTTGATCCATGGTCATTTTCTTAGTGCCATATGTTTTAAATTCGCATTTATTTTATCTTTTCACTGATGAGCTTGCATTAATTTTGCAAAGGGAACAGCTAAATTGATTCTGTACAAGAAAGATATTTTATTTCCCTTTACTTCTCCAAAATATCTAGTGATTCTGGCCTGGAAATGCTTTAACCCAAATTTTATAACTTAATAAATTAAAAGAGCATATATGATTATGATGTTTTTAAAATTGAGTATAAATATTTTCTGCAGATAATTTATAGAACTATGCCTACTTGAAGATGGCCTATATTTCCAAAATTCAGGAAATCAGTAGGGAACTACTTCAAGTGATCCACCCACCTCAGACTCCCAAAGTACTGGGATTACAGGAGTGAGCCCCACACCCGGCCACTTTAAGTTTGATAATTCACACGTGGTGACGGTGGTGGTATCTGTTGGTGGTTAGTGAAGGTATTACCTACTAAAAGTCTTTGGCATAAAGGAAGACCTAAAAATTTTCTGTAATCATCTTTTATTGTATATGTTTGTCTTTTGTAGTTTATTCAGACATCCTTGGGGTTGCTTAGACTGCTAGTCATAGATTGCTCAGGAGCAGATTTCACCTTGAGCAGCCAGGAGGCAGCATGTTGATGGGGACAAAAGCAGTCTGAAAGAAGCAAAGCTAATGGTTGAAAGAAGCCACAGGTCTTGAGATACACATTCCTCTATAATTATTTTGCTGAGAATCATCTCTAGTACTCACGTTGTTCCATAATCCAGTTCTTTTCCTTCTAGAGGATTTCTCCTAATCATTTTCACTCATCTGTGAACAAATTCTAAAATTCGTTTTATTCATTTACAAATCTCTGGGGCTCAGCAAAGTGCTGGATACACTGTGACAAAAATATTTGTGATAGATCTATTTCTGCTAAATCTTACTCTTTCATTTTATGTGCATATTTTTTTCAAGGGTGTTCATTTTTACAGACCACTTGAATTCTTTCATGGGGCAACATGGTGGCTCAAATAACATGTAAATACAAATAAGCCTGCAGTATTTATCCAATATAATTTGGGAATTAGGGACAACAAAAGTGGAGGAGTGTTTTTTTTTCTTTCTGGTAGAATTTAAAGGCTTAGTCGAGAGAAATTTTCTTTTAATTTATTGAAAACTTTTGTCAATAATATTAAACTCTAATGACACTTGATTTTTTTTCTCCCTAAGAAATCATGTAACTTGCATGCAGTTACCATCATGTCACTCTTTTTTCTTCTCTTTAATGCCCTCAAAATTTTAATTTATATTGTGAATAGAATTTTAGGTCTTGATTGTATTTGATATTGAGATTATATATAAAAATATTTCATAGTACATAAGATGGAAATATTTTGGAGAATAAATTATGGGTGTTTATATATACTATTTATTAAAAATAGAAGGATAATAAAAAGCACCTGAAAATTTTAAAAGAGCAAAGGTGAGCTTGAATTCCAGCTGTGGTAACTGTTGTATAAATAAGCTGTTAAAGTATATGTGTGTGTGTATTATCTATAGATATATATATCTATCTATTATATATCTATATAATTATATATCTATATATAGATATATATCATAGATATATAAATAAATATATATCTATATATAGATGTATATAATTATAATATATAATTATAGATATAAATATATAATCTATAATTATATATAATTATAGATATATAGATAATTATATAGATATATAACAATAATTATATAACATAATTATGTAGTACCTATTTTTTTTATTTTGACTATTAAGTTAGCTATCATTAGGCTATATAATTTAGAACAATGTTTATTTTTAATACACAATTTTTATATTTATTGAAAATGCTCCTCTTTATGCTGGGGAAATTATATTGAAATAAATATCTCTAACAACATTATCAATAATTCTTTCAAACACAAATATGTTGTACCTGATATTATTTATTTGTCATATGATTTATTTATATTTTAGAATAATTTTATTGCCTTCTACATGTAATTTATGCCACTTTATTTTCATTATTTTCAAAGATAAGTGATAGAACACAATGAAATTCTCTTCAACTCTCAAAAAATTAAGTTCCTCTGTGATAGATGTTGATATTGTAATAAGAGAGTACTAAATAATATTATATTAATTCAGTGTATACAATTTGTAGATATAATACTTTTCAAATAATTTACAAATGTAATAGTTTTCTAATTTTTTTTGTAGCAGATCAAGTTTTTAATTAACATGGGCAGAAAAATTAGACATTATTTTCTGAATAAAAAGGTTTAATTAAACAAAATCTAATAAATATATGTAGGCAATGGCATAAAGTCCATAACATTTATATTGTCTCCATTTAGCAGTTTTTGAGACATTTTTGTGGAGTAACCATTCTACATTAGTAAATATACCTATTTTGTTGTTAATCTGAAACTAAACATATCTGAATATGGCTTTCTTGCATATCGGGTGGTTTGTTTTTGTTGAATCATGATTTCACCTAGAAAACATAGATACTATTATGTTGCTTGATTCTATTAGTTGAATATATTTCTGGGACCCTCTCAAAGACATGGTAATTTTGTTTTTATATTTTTTAAAACCATTAGGCCCTAGCTTTATAATCTTTACACGCTAAAACATAAGATTAATTTATGGGCTTCATGGCTGGTCTAACTTTTCATTATTGTCTGAAATTAACATCTGCAGCCTGGTCTCCATGTCCTGTCATCATCATTTCTGTTTCCATTCATGCTTGCACCTGGAATTTAAAGGTTCCTTCTTTTGTGTAACCTATGTAAGAATTGATGTTTCTACCCCATCACCCCATGTTCTTTCAATTTAGAAATTTTTCTGGAAAGCCTAGTAGGTAAATAATTATCAGGCAGCTAACAACCAAGAAGTTTGAGTCTAAAATTTGTGTATTTAATAGGGCATATGATATAAAAAACATGTTTGAAATTATATCATAATCATATTATGACATAATATGGCATGATATGATGTTATATTACAATAAACAGGTATATTGGGGTGTTTCTTTTAGGATATCAAATTTCCACACATGTTGTACAGATGGTCAGCTACCACTGATAAGGAAGGAAAAACATATCCCTAAGCACTTTCACTGTCAGCAGGTATTGGCAGTGGTCACAAGGAAGTCACTCTTTCTAAGGGACATTTCAAACCAAGACCCTTGCTCTAAATTTTTGAGCCTGAAACAATTTTGGGAATCTACATGAAAGCCTCAGTCAATGCTATTATGGTGGCATTTATGATGTTTTTGAGGCGATAATTGTTAAGACATTAAAACCTAATATTCTTCTGAGTACAAATTAAAAAATTAATAAAGCCACTATTCTTTTTTTCCTTTTGCCCAGAGGGAATTTTGACTTATAATTTGTAAGTATGCTTTACCCTGGCAATTGTATGCATGAAATTGACATGTTTACCAAGATTTTTAAAAAAATATATAAGGCGATACACATTGGACAAATATCTGTCACATTATGCATAGAAACAAATTTTTATATTGGTTTTCAAATGTTAAGCTCTTTCATTATTTTCCTACCAGAATCAAACATATTTAGGTATCTATTTAAGAAAAATGGCATTTATGTATTACTTTTCTGTGTAACTGAGGAGAATTTCTGACAAACATAAGGTACCTGAACCTACAAAATTTTTACTATTGGTTTGCTGATTTTTTTAAAATGTACGCTTTTATCTAAGTGTTTTGTTGTGGCAAGTACTAGAGAGACACAAACAAGATCCATTTCAAGAAAAAAAAAAAGTCCTTGTGATACATAGCAGAAGCCACATTGAATAAATATATAATGAACACATCATATTTTTATATTTACTAATCTAATCAGAGCATCCTTAGAAGCAAACGATGAGGATTTCAACCTTGCTTAAGGAAGGTCTTCATAGTGGTCCTTAGCCAATAAATGCTTGATGTCTTAAAGATGTCATTTGATATCAAGTAATAGACTAATAATTAGATTGTGTTTGCTTTCTTTGATTACAGTTAGTTCCATATGGGTACCAAAAAATAACATCAGGCTAAATGTAACTTTGTATCTGACATAGGGAGTTCTTAAGACTAATTACTTGACCATTTTTTCACTATAAAGAATTTTAATTAAAGTGACTTATTTTTTAGGTCAGCAGTATGTCATAAAAGACTATATAAGTGGTGGTAAATAACATAATAACAGCATTCCCTGAATGCTTTTAAATGGCTCAACGTTTTTATGAAAACATTCTCCAAATCATGAAAATTATTTAAAAAGTATTTAGAGTAATTCACATATTCTCAGAAATCATATTTTTTCTTCTAAATAAGAAAATAATCTATAATTTGACCTATAATTAGAACACATATAATAATTTAATGAGTCTTCAACCCAAATATTAAAGTTTTAGTATAAAGTCAATTATTTTATAAAAATAGTCAACAAAACAAGAGGGTTGACTATTTAGAGTATACATAGTGGATCTGTTTATCTTAAACAGCATTATAAATCAACATAGGTCAATACAACTAACCAGAAGAATGCATGACTTGTTAAATTTATTTTCCTTGATATGATAAAGTACTTATTAAAATACTACTCAGGTCTCTCATTACATTGGCTGAGTTTTAGGCTAAGATAACACAATATACATTTCTTTCCTTCTATTCAGATAGCCTTGAGAGAGAGGGACCAAAGGAAAGATGCCATTAATCTAATGAATATTCTAATGCCCCATTAATCTAATGAAGAGCTCCTGTGTTCCTGGAGAATGGGGAATGGATGGGAACAAGGTAGAAAGTGAGATGGGAATGCCTGTGAAAATTTTGAGTTTAGATCACAAACTTGGCTTCCGGCATACACTGGCAGCGCATCCATGCATGTGATGAATGATACCTCCAAAACCAATTCTTCACCTCAGGTTCTCCCTTAGAAAAGACTAGGACTTGTGAGTTTTGATCCAGGACAAGACACTGTACCCCAGAAGCCACTGGCTATATTTATTGTCAATAGTGCATTTCACTACAGCCAGGGATGCACAGGTTTATTTATTCATAACACTAAATGCTCTCCATTCCTTCTTTTCCTGGCTAATATGAAAATATGCCCAATTTAGAAGAAATGAACTGAGCAAGAGAGAACTGAAATATGCTCTGTGTAATACTGAAGGGATCCCAGGAACCCTCCAGCAGTACCAGGTTAAATCTGAAGTCTGTCTATGTATTTTCTATAATGTTGAATCAAATTAGAAGATCAGAATAGTCTTGGCATTGAACTGACATTTCATTTTGTTTGAGTCTCAGTTCCACTTTATAAAAGAGAACCACAAGCCAGAAAGCAACCAGCTTAGATTAGTATGTGTACTGGTGCCAAGAGAGGTAATCACAGTCTAGCATATGGGGCATTTCAACAAGGAAATGGATGCTAACTATCTGGTTGTGCATTTGGACTGCTTCAGAATCATTTGGGTTTTGCTTGGTAATCTGAGACGTAGCCAGGCGGGGGATAGAACAGCTGTGGCCACTCTACCTATAAGTGTCTAAATCATACCCTTCGGCCTTCCCACCTTCCCCACCTGAATATCCCTCTTTGGCTTCATGGGATGCTTTTCTGAACTGCGTAAGAGCTATTTGATGAAGCTTCATTTCTAAATTCAGGAATAAAATTGTTGTTGATGTACTACATTCAAATTCAGTGAACATTTATTGAATATCTACTATGCATCCAGCAACATACACATTGCATCCATTTAGATGCAAAATAAAACAGTGTTTAAAAGCAATTCTGAAGCCTCATCATACTGGTTTGAATCACAACTCCTACCATTTCCTAGGGTGTGACTGCAAGCATCTAACTTTTTTAGATATGTTTCATTTTCCTCATCTATAAAATATAGCAGAAGTTAGCAAAATATTGTTAAATGAAGTAAATGTGGGGTGCATGTGTGTACTGAGACCAACACCAGGCACATTAAGAAGACATAGTAAATGTCTGATGTTACACACACACACATACACACACACACCCTTAATCATTTTAATATCCCTTGTTATACAGATAGTGTTATTCTCCTTTTGCTGATAGAGAACCGAGAGTCAAAGAAATTAAGTGTATATTCCCATGGTCATGAATTTAGAAAGGGGCAGTTAAGATTCAAAACAAAGGTTGGGTATTTCATGATTTGTTTTCTTTTCATAATACCATAGTAACCTTAAGGTATTTCCATCTCTAGTCAGGGAGATTGCTTCCAAAATGCTCTGTAGGCAGCTTCATCATGCTCTCTTCTTTCCTTTTTTTCTTCCCTTCCTTTCCCCTTTCCCTTTTTTCTTCTTTCTCTCTCTCTCTTTCTCTCCTTTTTTTCTCTTTTTATTTATCTTTCTCTTTCTTTCCTCTCTCTTTCTTTTTCTTTTCTCTTTCTTTCTCTCTCTCTTTCTTTCTCTTTTTCATTTTTTTTCCTGCGATGGCTGTCCCACTTAGCCTATCATTCTAACAATTTAAGGTGCATTTGACACTCTTTCTTCTGGAAACGTCTTCTCTGGGCTTCTATGGCCTTGCTCTTTTTTTACTTCCTTTCCAACTTTATGACTGTTTCTTCTCATCCTTCTCTGTGAGTCTTCCTTAAGTTATCCCTATATTTTGGAAATCCCCAAGGCTTGAAGTCTTTGGACTTCTTCATATATTATTCTACATTTTTTTTTCCTAAAATGATTATATCTAATTCTTGTGACTTTACTGTCACAATATGATGACTTCCAAATTAGTATCTTATCTCTGGCTCCTGCCCTATAAGCTAGATTCTTACAGCCAACTTTCTATATGACACCTCAAACTAAACTGTTTTATTCCTTATCAACGTGGAGTTTTTTGTTTGTTTGTCTGGTTGGTTGTTTTCTTTTTCTTTTCTTTCTTTTTTTTTTTTTTTTGAATCTTCCCTGATTTAACAAATGGCTTTTGTTAAATTTAACAAACCACACCTTTCAGTTGTACAGGCCCAAGACATTAAATTGTCTTTTCCCCTACACCCAATGTGTGATCCGTTAGTCAAATCTGTCAGCTCTGCCTTCCAGTTACATCCAAAATCTGACCACTTTTCACCACCTCTACTACTACCTTCCTACTCTAAGCCACTATTAGTTCACACCTCCATTGTTACAGGAGCCTCCCATTAGTCCACCTACATCTATCCATTGTTTCTTCTGAGCACAGCAGTCAAAGTGATTCTTGTAAAGTGTGAATGGCACAGCAGCATTCTTCTAGAAAAAGCCAAAATCCTAATAACCACCTCTAAGGCCCTAACTAACCCCCCCACTTCCCACCCGAACCTCTCTGCCCTCAGTTTCTACTATTCTTTCTCTCCCTTTCTAAGCCTGTGTGATCTCCTTGCTCTTTTCTGGACATGCCAGGCATGCTCCTGCCTCTGGGCATTTACACTTTTCTGTTCTTCCTACCTGTAGTGCTCTTTCTTCAGTTACCTGCATAGTTCCCTCTCAATTCCCCTCATTCCTGTCTATTCTCAAATGTTATCTTCTCAGTGATGATTTTCATGTCTACTCTACTTAAATTACTACCCAACTTGTAGCACTCCTGTTTCTTCTGTGCCTTATTTTTCTTCATAACAATAATTGCCCTCTCTCATACTGTATATCTTACTTATCTATCTTATTTTTTCCCTCGATAGAATTAAGTTCCAAGAGAGTAGGAATTTTGGCCTTTTCAGTCACTACTGTATCTCTAGAACCTACAATTAATGACTTCCAAATTAGTATCTCATCTGCCTCCAGCACATATTAGGCATGTATTAGTCAGGGTTCTACAGAGGGACAGAATTCATATCTATCTATCTGTCTATCTATACACACACACACAAACATACATATCTGAGTTTATTAAGGAGTATTGACTCACATGATCACAAGTTGAGGTCCAACAATAGGCCAGTTGCAAGCTGAGGAGCAAGGAAGCCAGTCTAAGTCCCAAAGCTGAAGAACTTGGTGTCCAATGTTTATGGGCAGGAAGCATCCAGCACAGGAGAAAGATGAAGGTTGGGGAGGTTGGGAGACTAAGCCAATCTAGTCTTTTTATTGTATCCTTCAATCCAGTCAAGGTGACACTCAATATTAGCCATCACAAGGCACTCAGTGAATGTTTGTTGAATTGTTTAATTAATATATTCTGTGACAGTTTACTGAGCATTAACTATACAACACTAGCCTAGGTGCTGCTTAAGATAGAGATGAAATAAAAATACTCCATGCCTTCCAGAAAATTAGAATCTGGTTTAGGAGATGAAACACACAGATATCTGTAGTGTAAGACAGAACATGATAATGGCATAAAATGCTAGAAGTAAAATACTAAGGGGAAATAAGGTTGGTGTCATTGAGAAATTGACACTTAAAAATGGGCCCTGAATGTGTGGTTGGATTTCAAACAAAAGAGAGAAGATGGTGACATGACTTGGCTCCGCATCACCACCCAAGTCTCACCTTGAACAGTAATAATCCCCACATGTCAAGGGCAGGACCAGGTGTAGATAATTGAATCATGGTGATGCTTTCTCCATACTGTTCTTATGATAGTGATTGAGTTCTCATGAGATATGATGGTTTTATAAGGGGTTTCCCCATTTGCTCAGCTCTCATTCTCTCTCCTGCCGCCCTGTGAAGAGGTGCTTCCTGCCATGATTGTAAGTTTCCTGAGGTCTCCCCAGTCATGTCGAACTGTGAGTCAATTAGATGTCCTTTCTTTATAAATTACCCAGTCTCAGGTATTTCTTCAAAGCAGCATGAGAACAGACTAATACAATGGGAATTGAAAGATTTATAAGACAAAAGGTACAACATAAAGAAATCTACATAGAAATGAAAACAGATTGGTCATGTACACAGAATAGTCTGCATTTCAAATTGTGACAAGCATGAAATACATAAAGCCTAGGTGCTGCTTAAGATAGAGATGATAGAGAAGGAACTGGCATTACGGGTAAGTACAATAGATTATATCTATCTTAAGCAGCTCGTAGGCTTTATGTGTGTATTTCATACATAAATTTGAGATAATGTATAATGGAACTGTATATTTCACATACAGTTTCTGACAAATGGAAGCTTCTGTGTTCCTATTCCTTGAGCAGGGTAAACTATGTGGTTTTCATGTTATTTGCCCATTTTTCTAACCTCTTTCTTGTCCATAGCCAATATAATCCATAGTGGGCACAGTCCTGTAAATAGACTGTTGTGGAAAGTCCTGTTCCCTCAAACAGTACAGATTATTCAGGTGAATGAGGTTTTGTCTCATGGAAAATTGAACAATGAAATAAGGAGACAATCAGGCAAGGCCAAGGGAAGCATAACAGAGAAAGGTCAGGGGGCAGAGAAAGCCCATGAGGGAGCATTAAAAGCGGAAGTTACAGGTATTTTCAAGTACAGAGAAACTGTGATTAAGCAAATATTTAGTGAATGTTTGAGAAAAGATTGATTGAGATGAGAAGATAATATAGACAATAAAGGGGAGCCTGCTGGTAGAGAGATAATTAGTCAAAAAACACACTGAGAGAAGCTGACACTTAGTGAATACCTAAGCCATGTTAATGAAGGTGTCCTAAAGTTAGGAAGATGCACCAACTCCAGCTCTTAGGGCTTTTAGAGCAAAAAGTTGAGAGAGAGCTATGTGGATCCTGAACAATGTAAAACTTCTCTTCTTTGATTCCTATGAGAATTTTTCCTGCCTTATTGTCCTGTGTAGCTACGATATAAATCTCTGTTATTAAAGATTGCCTGAGTGAATTGCTGACACTTGCCACTCAAAGAGCCTTGTACAATTTGCCCTCTAGTCCTTAGCTTCCTCAACTGTGATGCATCAGATGAAGTGGACTTGCTACATGTTTCCTAAGATCCTATATAGTGATGAAAAAAATTATGATTTTTTATACTGGATGATTACTTGCATATTTTACATATAGAAAGTATTATTGCAAAGTAGCCCGTTGTTATATTTTGACAGCTGGGGACAGAAAAAACTTGATTAGTGAAAACTAATGCAACTGGCTTTTTTTCCCTTTCATTTTATTTGGTGCTTTTGTTTGATGTTGTATGTCTTGTCCATGAAAGATGCTACCATCCTGGAAAGATGGGAATTTAATTGCTCTCATCAAACATGTTGCCTAATAAATTGCTTACTTTGGCAGAGAAAATTAGAAGCAGCTTTAATGTGAGCAAAAGCTTTTTTAATATGGCAGATTTTATATGATGTAGATGTATATAACTAGATTTCTTTATATCATATACCATCTGTCATTGAGTATTGGAGTGATGGCTGCAGTTGATGTTGTATGCCTAAATACAAAGATAAATGGATCTTGTTTTGCATGTATGTACCATTTTAATTTTTTTCTGTTAAAATATGATTATAATATTTTGAAATGAATTTGTATTTATAAGATAGAGAAAGGTTTTAATTCAACTTCATTTGTAATACTTAGTTTTGCTTTCCTGGATTTAGTGATGCAAAGCAGGTCAGTTAAAAGCAATATTAACATAGATCAAACTTTTTTCCTCTCAGTTGTTCCCATCTACTCAAATGTATTTCAAATTATTTTCTGCATTAGTAGAATTTGTTTCTTTCACTCTGAAGGAAGACTTTTCTTCAAGGCATCCAATTATTCTCATGTTTTCAAATAAAAATGGTCTAGTGTAATTCAATTTCACATAATTTTTTTTCCTCATAAGAAGACTAAAAAGGTCTACTGCTTTGTACATCAGGAAGCATTTCCTTAGCATTAGGAGACAGTAGCAAAACTAACATTTTAAAAATGCTGTAAGAAATATGAATATAGGACTATTTAAAGAACAAACTCTGGAAGAATAAAGTCAAAAGAGTGAATCATATCTTCTGTCAAGTGAATTAGCATCAAAGTTATTAGCTGCTTCTGTACTGTACAGCAGTTTTAAATTTGTATATATTTAGAGAATATAACAGTAAAATATTCTAAATTAGCATAGCTACCTAAAGTTATAATATGATACCTAGAAAACACAAAGAGAAAGAGAAGGAATCAGCATTATGAATAAGTGCAACGAGGCATTCACAACTAGTTAGAGTTGTGATTTATTTACAACTATGTATACATATATGTCAAAAGTTGCAAAAATGCAACATTATAGAAGCTTTTAGTTACATAGTCTTTTATGTAGTTACAGCTCCGCTTACTAAAATGTTGAAATTTCAGTAACTGGAGCTGTAACTACATAAAAGAATTCTCATTAGTAAGTCAGCATTTCTCATTTCCTAAGCTCTGAGTAAGTACTTTTTCATTTGAAAAGTGAAGTAGAAAAATCCACCAACTCAAATATTTACTTATCAGCTATATAAATAATTGATCAAGTTTATAATAATATCCTTATAACCCTTTGACATAATCATAGGATAAAGAATTGAGATTTCCCCCAAAATAATCAACATTAATAAATTAGAGACATTTACTCCAAAGTCATTATTGAATTTTCAAAATCATTTGTTGCTATGTGTTTTTGGTAAACTCTAAAACAGTTTTTTAAATAAGACTGATATAAAAATGTCTAAAATTGTGTATGTGTGTTTATGTGATTATGAGTATATGTATATTCAATGTATGAGAATGTTAGTCCACTGTTCCACTATGATAAAACAAATTCATGTCTTTATTCAGTAATTCACTCATTCAACAAATAGAGGCTACAGAGTCTTATGTACTATGCTATCTTGTAGTGATGAGTAATTTATATACTATAATCTCAAGCAGTTCATAGCCTAAAGGGGATACAATACAAATAAAGAGGTAGCACAACACAATGAGGTAAATATGATATAGGGTATTCATAGGATTGTTTCCACTTGCAGAAATAACACATGCAAATGATGTTTGGTATGAAGGCCCCAGTGAATATGGTGCTGTAGGCAAAGAGTATAAGTGAGCATGAATTAACTTCTAAAGAATGCAATGAAAGAAGAAATTGAAACCACGTAGGAAAAGGTAACATATTATGAGAGATGGTGAACAAAGAATTGGCAAACAAATAGGCAAATGTAAATAATAGATGGTTTAGAAAATAAAGACAATAATAAAATATAAGACAGAATAAGTGTATCATTAGAGGTAAGAGCTGTGCAATTATGTGGTGGAGCAAGCTAACATAAAATTTTGCCTCCTGGAAACAACAAATGATGAATAACTTTTAAATAAGGGGGAAGTATATTTTAAAATTACTACTATTAAACTATAAAATCAAAGGAAAGAAACAAAAGAGGGAGCTTAAAGCCAAAGCATTAACACTGCAAGTTACTATAACAGTGGGATGCTGGGTTTTAGGGTTGAGGTTTGGGAGATTAGTCCTGACATTGGGCCCCTATTCCTAGCCATGTGTGCTTTTATTCTCATCTAGGAATAAGAAGCAATAGGTCAGTATAAGGCATAAATTTGAAACTGAAACCCCTGCAGAAAGCCAAAACCTGAAATAGATGAGCCTTCCATGGAGCAGGGACAAAAAATTCTCTACTTACAGAATAAGAGAAAGAAAAGTTTGACTCTGCCCAAGAGTGTGAATGGAAAAAAAAAATAAGAAATAAAAATTCAAAGCTTGTTTTCACACAGCATATCATGAATACATTTTGCTCTTCTCATGGTACAGAGATCTCCAAATAGACATTGTAACATAAAAAGTGACCTTGGGGCAATGAAACACCTTGGACATCTGGCAGAGTCAAATCCAAAACTGCTCTGAAGAAACATTTCCAACCTACCTGTACATACAGACCCACAGGGGGGAAAAAAATCCCTTCTCATATGAGTACAGCTCCCTGTCCACCCTGTACCATGACAAAAGTCATTGACCCTGAGAGTTAGAAATTCCAAGTAGATGCCTGTAATCCTAGCACTTTGGGATGCTGAGGCAGATGGATTGCCTGAGCTCAGAAGTTTGAGACCAGCCTGGCCAATATGACAAAACCCCATCTCCACTAAAAATAAAAAATTAAAACAAATCTAAAAAGTTAGCCAGCCATGGTGGCTCATAGCTGTAGTCCTAGCTACTCAGGAGGCAGAGGCATGAGAATTGCTTAAACCCGCGAGGCAGAGTTTGCAGTGAGCCAAGATCCTGCCACTGCACTCCAGCCTGGGTGACAGAATGAGTCTCTTGTCTCAAAAAAAAAAAAAAGAAAAAAAAAAGAAAAAGAAAAAGAAAAAATCACAAATAGAAGAGTCAACAACCATGTCTGAGAAACTGAACTAATGGGACAGCCTGAGAAAGACCATAAAATATGAATTTAAACTCAATGGCAGCAAGAATCTTTTTGTCCATTTTATTCACAGTGTTGAGAATAATTCTAGAATTTGTTGAATGGATTGATATGTTTAAAACTAAGAAATGTAAAGGAAAGTAGGGTTTTAAAAATGAATGTTAAAGAGAAAATGAACAGGCAAAATTGAAAAAGAACAAAATAAACTGCTGGAATTGAAAACTATAGATATTTAAATTTCAAAACATAAGGGATGGTTTAAAGGAACAAAGGGACAAAACTATGCCCAAGAAGCAAAACCTGGGAGTGACAGAAGTGAAAAAGAGGTAGAAAGTATGATAGCATAATTAAGAGATATGAAGAATAGACTGAATCTGTCTACCTACTTACCTCCCTCCCCCCCCGTCCCTTCCTATCTATTTGAAATAGGATTTCCAGAAGGAGCTGAGAGAGCATGATGAAGCAGTTATATTAAGGAGCTAATGATAGAGAAATTTTCAGTGTTAATAAAATATATGAATTCTCAGATTGGAAACCACAGTTATGAGCAGATTATATAAATGCAAATTTAAGTAGATATGAACAAATAAGTTAAACAGCAGAGGTTTTCTAAACCAGTATTGGAGGCTAGAAAACAATAGAATGGTATCTTCAAAGTGCCAAGAAGAATAATTGTCAAACTAGAACTCTAAATCAGAGTTGCTAAATTGGTGATGAAAATTGAGGCTACAGTACAGTTATTTTCAAGCAATCAAAGACTGCAGAAGTTTCTATGCACAGACACTCTTTGAACTACTACTAAAGAACGCACTTCAAGAAGAAATTGAAACCAGGTGGAAAAAGGTGACATGAGCAATGGTGAACAAAGAATTGGTAAACAAATAGGCAAATATAAATAATGGCTCAAAAGTAATTTTGGGGCAGCTAAAATAAGGAAGAAAATAAAATACCAGACAGGAATAAGAGAGTATTATTATGGGCAAGATCAGTACAAGCATTCTCAGTTCTTTGTGTTAGGGAGGAAAGTAGATATTTCCATTAGTCTTTTTTATTTTGTTAGAGTAAAATATGAATACAACTTAAAATGTAAGAATCATCAGAATGTAAATAGATGCAACTATGAAGCTAATAGATAGAAAGTGGGGGAATTAAACAATTGATCAAGTCATTGGTAAGAAAAATAGAAAAAAGCATGAACTAAAAACAACCAAATCTGAGGAAAGATGTATATGTAAAAGCCTGAAAGCCAGAAAAAGCAGTCACATGTGAGAGCTGCAAATAGTTCAGAATGACTGGAGAGGAGTCAGGTTGGGGTGTGCAGGGGCGGGGTAGATCAGGGTACAATTCAGGATAAATGTAGAAAGGTGATCAAGAGCCATAAATATCTTTATATTCGTATCAAAAGCCGCAAACTTGTTTTAAGATAAGTGGAGTAGCCAGGCCTGGTGGCACATATGTGTAGTCCCAGCTAGTTGGAAGGCTGGAGTAGAAGGGTCACTTGAGCTCAGGAGTTTGAAGCTGTAGTGCACAGTGATTGCAGCTGTGAATAGCACTGCACTCCAGGCTGGGCAACACAGGGAGACTGCATCACACACACACATGAAAGAAAAGAAAAAAGTTAAGTGCCCCATATTTGTGTGCATTGAAATATCATTGTCTTAAGTGAAAAATACATGGAAAAGACAGACTGAAGGCAAGAATACCAGTGAATCCAGTGAAACACAAAAATGCCACAATGTAAGGTGATGGCAGTGTTATAAAGGCAAGTGACAGATTAGGGAAAATAAACAAAACTTAAGAATTAATATAATGATTATGTCATTTATAATTAATAAAGAGTGATTTGGGTGGTGAAGGGGCAGAAGAATGCAAAATGAAACCTACCTTTCTGGCTTGGGTAGTACAGTGGAGGGGGCTATGATTCACTAAGGCACTGAACAGGTAATTAGGAACAGTTTTGTTTGTTGTGGTTTTTATTTAAAATCGACAGATAACATTGTGTGGATTTATCATGTACAACATGATGTTTTGAAGTATGTATACAATGTGGAATGACGAAATCTAGCTAATTATGCATTATCTCATAGTTATTTTTGTGGTGGCAACAGTTTATATCCCTCTTTTAGCATTTTTCAAAACACAATATATTATTGGCTTTAGCCACCATGTTGCACAATAGAGCTCTTGACCTTTTTTCACCTAACTGAAGTTTTGTAACATTTGAGCAACATCTCTCCAGCACCCACCTGCCACCCCAGCTATTGTAGCTGCCAGTAACCACCATTCTACTTTATACTTTGATGAGATCAACTCTTTTTGATTCCATATCTGAAGGGGGATCATGCCATATTTGTTTTTCTGTGCCTGGCTTATTTCACTTAACATGATGTCCTCCAGGTTAATCCATGAGGATTAGCTTTAATGGTTATTAAATTTTCATAGCTTGAAAGAGGCCATGTTGAGAACATTTACACCTCAGAAAATACACTCAGTGTTTTAATTTTTTGGAGAACAGGTTTACGAGCTCATGACTGAGATTTGGGCATTGAAACTGGAGGTAATAAGTGGACATAAAAATAGCGATGCTCAGTAGCTGATAGATTAAATATATCTGGAGCCATGGAGAGAAGTAGTTTGGAAATAAAGATTTGGGACTCAAGCACTTTGGGTAACATTTATTTACTAATTCAACTTTTTTACATATTTGAAGAGAATTCTTATAATCTGGATAAGGTAACATTTTAATATTTGATGGTACTGCAAAAAGTAGAGTGATTTTTGCCTCTGCTTTATACTGTATATTGTATATATAACTGAATGTATTTTTCTGTCTATAGAATATACTCAGGATACATTTAGGCATATTTCTTTATTTTAAAAACATAGTATGTTTGAAGAAACTCAGGTTTATTTTTCCTTAATGTGTTATTCTTTTGTTTATAATCTCATTTACCAAAGTTAATTTTGTGATTGACTGTACCAGTTATCTGCTTATGGCATCTCAGCTCTAAATCTACCTACTCTTCTTTTTTCCTTCTTTATGATACTAGACAGACATTTCTAGACATGATACCTACAGACATTTCTCCTTTGTCAGGTAACTCAAAGTTAGGTTTTATCGATAAAGAGCATTGGAGAGCAATGTACTGTATAGCAGAGGAAAAGTCTTCTCTTCCAAGTTCTGGTATGACTCCCTTTTCCCTCATAGAATGCACGTGGGAACGGGCATATGAGGAGCCTGTGGTGCTTGGCCTTCACTGTGTTCTCCAACCCCTGGAAAATTTCTCTAGCACCCAGCAGTGATTGGCTCACTCCATCCCATGGGATCCAGAAGGCAGGTTCCTATATACCTGCTCCAGCCCGCAGTGCTTCAGTGAACATTGTAGGCAACTTGCAAGGCAGCTTTCAGCACCCAGGATACCCTCACACACATTTTTGCCATCCCGTGTGCTGTAGTCATACTCTTCCTAACAAGATCTTAATATCATCTTTCTGGAAGAGGAATGGGAGAGCTTACAATTTGGCTCCTCCTTTGGGTTTTCTCACCTAACTCTAACGTAGAATTTTCTCCCTAAATTTGCAATGCCTGTATTTTTTAGATTTTTAAACATTCCTTTTAGACATTAACTACCTTTTACTAGTTAATAATTCTTCACATGAAATTTTTCCTGTTTAAATTATTGGTGTGGTTTCGCTGGACCCTGACTGACATATGGACCATGTAAGAAGTTGGTTGGAAGGCAGAAACCTCCCTGTGCAGAAAAACAAAATACCCTTTTCTATGAAATAAAGAGGATGCTTTTGGACACCTGTTAAAATAATAATGAAGGACGTACATATAATGTCTATTATATATGTTGCATTTTTCTGACTTGCATTTTTAAATTAATGTGCTTTTCAGAATCCTGTGAGAGGTTCTGACTTTCTGGAGGCAGCAATGATTTCAGAAGCAATGGTGACTCTTTTTTGTTCTAGTTTTACTTTTTTTTAAATTTTTCCATGTAAGTCTAAATAATGGTCATTTCTACCTTTGTAACTTGGATTTATTATAATTTCCACTTAGTATTTCTCTCCTTTTTTTGCTCTTCCAATGCTTAACATCCATTACGGTCTAGCTCAGGCCATCATTCTTTCCAAGCTTACTACCCTCCCCTCATGCAGATTACTACTCCTTTATCTCTATCTGCCAAGTCCTATCTCAAGATCCATCTCAAATCAACTTATTGAAGTATTTTCTCATGTTTCCAACTAAATATTAAACCATGAGTCTTTGTGGAATTTTATACTTCTTTAGGGGGAAGTTATTTTTTTCTCTCCTTTTCTTCTGTCGAGACTATTCTTCCTTTTTATATATTTTACAAAATGTTTTAAGACTGATTTTGATAAGAATGGTACATAATATTCACATATTAAAATATAAGAAGTGGATTAACAGTGATATTAACAATAATAAATTTACTGTTAACATGCTAACAGTGAAATCAATAATGAAGTATGGTGGGGAAATGACTTTAAAGCAAACAAACAATTAACCTTAAATGAGTTTAAGGTTTAGCTAAGAGTTTCTGGGAGTCAAGTGATAAAAGGAAATACAATGGACTTTCAGAGATTATATTAATTGGTGATATGTTTTGGACATGTGTCCCATCCAAATCTCGTGTTGAAATGTAATCCCCAATGTTGGAGGTGGAGCCTGGTGAGAGGTATTGGATCATGGGGGGGCAGATTCCTCATGAGTGGCTTAGTGCCATCTCCTTGCTGGTGAATGAATTGTTGCTCAGTTAGTTCATGTGAAATGTTGTTTAAAAGTCTGGTGTCTCCCCTTAATCTCTTTCTTGCTCCCTCTTTGCCATCTGCCATGATTATAAGACTCCTGAGGCCCTCACCAGGAGCAGATGCCAGCACCATGCTTTCTGTACAGGCTGAAGAACGATGAGCCAAAATTAAACTTTATAAATTACCAAGCCTCAGGTATTTCTTAGTAATGGAAGAAAGGACTAATACAATTGGAAAGCAGACTGTGAAGTGATATTAGTGTGCAGGAATTTCTGTAGGGAAAAGGAAAGAGGGCAGGATTGGACAAAGGGAATGCTCCAAAACTTTGATGACCCCTTCACAGTTGTCACAAGTAGGGGTGATGGATCTGTGTCTTTATGGCCTAGCATCCTGGCATTGATCAGTTATTAGATGTGAGTTGCCTAGGAAGGAGGTGTGCTTTGGGTAAAAAACTTCAGCTGAGGCAATTCCTGGGAGGACCAGCTGACAACATTTTCACCAACTGAAGGAATATATCCTTCAGTGTTCAAAGGGGATCTGGAAGACATAGGATAGAATTGCTAATATCGTATACACACACACACACACACACACATGGCTTTTCACAAACAAGCACTATGTCTATTGTCTCTCTTTAGCAGGAAGGACTTGGCTTTGCAGAATTGTTCAACAATAAATTTCTAGGATTGAACTGAAGCAAAATTATGTGCATGACTCTGGGGAGTTGGCTGTGGAAAGAAGTGGAAGATTAAAACATAGTGTTAATTTGTAACGGCCATTGATATCTCATTGAGAGATTAGAAAATGGAAACTGTATAAAGGAAAAGAAAATTTAAGTAACAGTTTGATGGAACAGCATAACAGATGCTATAAGGAATTACATTACATGATTAATTGCCAAATGAGCCACATTAATTCTTTGCTGGAACAAATAAAAATAAATTACCAAATTAATGATTTAGGCAATTGTTGCTACAGGAGTTTAGCTGGAGTGGAGAGTCAGAGAAACTAAAAAGTTGGAGATAAGGCTGAAATACTTCCATATAAGGAATTTAGACTGCTTCTGGGGTCCTATGGGTGTTTGAAGGTGTTTAATACAATGATTGTGAAGATCTAAGTAAGAATTTGGTTTGGTGTTGGCATAATAGATTTAGAATAGGAAGTAACTGGGGGCAAGTAGATCACTGATAGGTAATTTCCAGTCTGGATATAAAGTGATGGAGGTGATGATGGGAATAGGAGCAACTTCCTTCATAAAGATTTCCCTAACTCTCTGCTCTAAGCTGATTTTTCCCAAAGATCTCACTATGTTTCATATATTCTGGTCTTTAATAATTTGCTATCATGTAATGAACATAATCATCACAATAATTAAGATTTCTATAGTTATTTATATTTTACAGAGTGCTTTCACTGTTCCTCTGACTCTTTCAAACATACCATGAGCTAGGCAGGACAGGAATTTTTATCTCCATATTTATATGTGAAAACTAAAGTCCAGCTGCTTAATGCTATTATTCCTCTCTCACAATATTATAAACTTCTTCAAGTCACAGAGTTTATTTCTGTTTTTACAGAGCCTAAAATGGAAAGGCAGTCAATAGATTTTAGTGGGATGTGTGGGAGCTCATATTTGAGGCAATACAATCTCATAAAATTAGGTGTTTTAGATTATGCTGCCAAAAGATAACTCCAAGTAATATTAAAGTTGACTTTTTCATTTTTTACTTCCCAATGAGCAAGGTTTAGTTTCTGAGCAGATGACAGTTTCATATTTTAGGTGTAATATCACATCTGGGAGATACTTCTTTTTTCTCATGCTATTGGAAAATTTTACAGAATTTTCAGCTCGATTGTGCTGTAAGTATTTCTTTAAAATGAATGAAAAATGTATGTATTTCGAGGGATACCTACATCACATGAACAAAATCTTCTAAGAAATAAAAGCATATGTAAAAAACAAAAAGTATATTATGAAATGTGGGGTGTTGAGATAAAACATTAAATTCACAATTCCTGATAATCCACAATAAGTGAATTTCCTAATTTAATGAGTCATTACTTTATTAAGATACCTTGAAAAGGAAAACATTCCATAGCAATTTAGTAATATAATAGAGGTAGCATTAAAAGGTTGAACCAAACACTAGAATAAGCTTGAGTGTGCCAGCTTTATCAGTAATTTATTCCCTCAACATGGGAAAGTCAATGGGATTGGAACAGATGATCTCTGAATTTTCTTTCAGATAGTAAATATATGTTTCATTGTTATTTAGTATGTAACGTGTAACTGATGCTGGAGACACAACAGTGAATAAAAAAGACATTTTCGTGTCCTCCTGAAGTTATAGTTGATGGATGTATTGTATTACAACTTGGAGTAGAAAGTGCTTGTGCCACACAAAAAACAGTTTTTCAAAGAAAGCACAACTATAAAATGGGTTTAGGACAAGGAAATATATAGCAAATGTTTGAGGAAAAGTTGTATTTTACTTAGTGGAATTTTAATCTCAGAAAAAAAATGGGAATAGAGTTTCAATAAAGATATAACAAAATCTCTTACCAAAATTAACTTAATGAGGAACAAAGAAAATTGGTGATGAGTTGGCTTTTGGTAGCTTCTAAGTAAAATTCAGTGGAGTAGCAAGGCAAAGGAAGGTTAAAGGAATTTATGGTGTAAGTGGGTGGTAACAAAGTGGAGGCAGTGACATATGAGTTATGTTTAAAGAAATATTTGTAGTTTAAAAGCATGGTTGAAGGCAGATAGGGTGGTGAATTATAGGAAGTCAGAATTGGAGGGGACGTCTTTATGTGTGTTTTTCTCTTTTTTTCTTATGTTTTATGCTTTTATGTTTTTAAGGGAGAATAGAGAAAAATTTTAGACAAATAAGCATATGGGCAAAATAACAATATCTGGAAACTCTTATATCAGGGAAAATGTGGGTGACTAAGCTTGGGAACATACAAATGAAAGAAAGGAGGCAAAGATACAGAGTAACCTCAAGTAGGCATTCATAGATTTTTCAATACATTTTAAAATTCTAAAAAGTTTAGAAGAGCCACTTTTGACAATGTGATGACCAGTCAAAAACATAAAAAAAAAGGAATAAAAAGGAAAAATGGAAGTAATGAAAGGAGAAATGTAGGAAAACAGGGAGAGAAGAAAGGTAGGAGAGACTGACAGAGGAGGGGAATGATGTACAGATCAGTTAGCAAACTGTGAAGGACCAGGACTAGTTACAGACTTTTAGAATTTGGGGGTATATGGTTTGTTGCAACTATTCTACTCTGCTTTGTAAAAGCACAAAAGTAGCCTTAGACAATATATAAGCCAATGAGTGTAGTTGTGTTTCAATAAATCTTTATTTATAAAAACAGATAGCTGCTGTGCTTTGGCCTAAAGGCCATAAATTGCTGACATCCCATCCAGATGATGTCAGATTCTATGTAGCTAGAAACAAGCCATATTAGCATTGTCTTATGACTTTCCTGAATGTAAGAATAGGGATTATGTATATATACACAGACAAACACACGTGTATATATATACATATAGACATATATATAAACACACATATCTATATGCATACATATTTACAAATGTGCATGTATATACATTTTCATAAACATATACACATGCTAGAAGTCATCTGCAGTCTCCAACTCCTTGAATCTGAATATGATCAGTCTGTCACAGACCCAGTTTTTATGGGCCTTATATTTTCTCCATCACCTATGGTTCTGATTTTCTTCTATACCAGTTTTTTCTTCCTATGTGTTTTATACCCTTTTCTTTACCTCTGCCCTGGTGTTAAGCTAAATATAATTCATTTCTAAAAAGTTTTTGCTTTTTAAAACCTCAGCTGCAAATCCATGAAGGCAAGCATATTGTGTGGAAAAATTCTTTTACTAAAAGTGTGAGGGTCTCTGGGAGTTCTAGCCCCATGAATCACATAGCAAACAACTTCAAATTTTAAACTGATTTTAGATATTAATATTTTCACAAGGCCTTTGGGGTATCATGCCTCCAAGACATTCTCAGTGGTCAACTGACTCTTGCAAACTTGCTTTTACACTAATTCTTTTTTTTTCTTGCTGTGTCCCTCTTTTTTTTTTTTTTTGGTCTCAGGAAAAATAAATGAATGGATGGCATCACAGAGAATTCAGCTAACTTTTTCATTATTTATATATTTGCTAACAACCATCACCTAAAAATTTACCTTTTTACCTGAGAGTGTTAACATCTAAGAAATATTGATATTTTTTTTTCTTTTTCTTTTTTTAACTAGAGTCTAGTATTGCTAGGTTATTTATGTTATCCTGTGAGGTCACAACTCTGTATTATATGATACAATAAACTCTTTCTTAAGGGGTGAGTGAGTGAAATTTAGAATTTGGTGTTTATGGGAATTGAGCTTGATGATATTCTAGATTTAGATGAGAGATAATCAATAGTACCTGATTTACTTTTGGCTGCTTTCTCAGAAAAGTAATCATAAAAACCCCTAAAAAGAGGCAATGTTTTAACTGTGTGGAGAAAGAAATGCAAGCAGTAATTAAAGCTCTTCTAGAGCCCAGAAGGACTTTTCTTCAATAAAAATGCAGGTGATCCCTGGAACAGTGCAGTATAGCCAACGTAGATAACTCCTTTTAAAAATGTCTTGATGTAGAACTAAAAATAGAACTACCATTTGAATAACCAATTGCATTATGGGCTATATACCCAAAGGAAAGTAAATTAATCTGCCAAAAAGACACATGCACTTATATGTTCATCACTGCACTATTCACAATAGCAAAGGCATGGAATCAACCTAGGTGCCCAATCATGGTAGATCAGATAAAGAAAATATAGTACTTATACAACACAGAATACTATGCAACCATAGAAAAGAACAAAATTATGTCCTTTGCAGCAACATAGATACAGCTGGAGGCCATTATCCTAAGTAAATTGACACACAAAACCAAATACCACATATTCTCACTTATAAGTAGATGTTAAATATTGGGTACACACAAACACAAATTTAGGAACAATAGACACTAATAGAGGGGAGGAGAGAGGGGAACAAAGGTTGAAAAACTGTTAGGTACTATGCTTACTACTTAGGTGATAGGATCATTTGTACCCCAGACCTCAAAATCGCACAATATACCCTTGTAACAAGCCTGCAAATGTACCTCCTGAATCTAAATAAAAGGTGAACAAATGTCTAAAGTATGTAAACTTAAACAAATCCCTGTCTGAACTTAAGTTTTGTGTTGATTTTAGTGTATACTGAAAAGTCAGCACTTGGTTCACCATTATTTAAGATTGTTCGTGGTTAGTACTGACTCAGAATTTAAGCCCATTGAAATGTAAAACCTCATGAGCACAGGAATTTTTGTCTGTTTTGTTCAATTCTCTATACTCTGACACTAAGAAGATTCTGAATACTAATTTGTTGAATGAATTAATTTAGAATTTCTTCAGTTTTAAACAAAGTTAATGTGAAGTCTTCGAGCCCATTGGGTTTCCTGCAGGGTTCCTGCGCATGCCTTGTGCCCCTGGCATCACCCTTTCTTCCTTTTCAGAGCAAGGATGTTCTCTGCTTTTAGTAGAAGAGTTGTTAAAAAAGATAGCATTGAAGTATAACCAAGATGTCATCAGGACCACTCAGTCCTTTTCAATATCTTTGAGGATTCTGTCCTGGGGGTGGGGCTGGTATTTTACCGAGTCACCTCTGGCTATAGTTGCTTTCTCTGAATTCTCCCATTTCAATCTGGTCGGGCAGCTGTTATGACATCACCCCAAATGTGAACAAAATCTCTATTTCTTGATTATCCCAAAAACCACCCACACAAAGACATCAGTTATGGCAGAATGTGCTGAGTGACTGTATGGCTAGAAAATGTTTTGTAACTTTTCAACTGAACTGAATATTAAGCCTTTCTATTTTTTTTTTTTTATTGCATTTTAGGTTTTGGATATTGCTCTCTCTCTTTCCTCCTGCATTTTCACTTGTATTCTCTCTTGCTTGTATATAAACCCGGCTTGTTGCTGAGCTAGCTAATCACACCAATACCCCCTTTTCAGTCTTCTTCCTGGTTCATTTGCCTTTGTATACAACCTCCTTTAATACTTTATGAGCAGAGCAGTTTGTCTTTCCTCTGTCTCAACTCATCCTGTGGGCAACACCAGTTCAATATTTAAAGATATGTGCTCCAGACTGAGCCTTAATTGGCACAAGTCCTCCCCTACTTTATTAGCTTTGTAGTACTAGAAAACTTACTTAACTTTTCTCTTCTCAGTTACATTTTTACTTGTTTTTTGCAAGCTTGTAATGAATTGGTGAATGTAAAGGATTTAGAAAAGCATGGTGTGGTAGAAAGCTCTCGCCAAATATTATTTTCCATTATTGTCTTGCTCTAGAGCCCTCTTCTTTAATAATAAAAGAAAGGAAAAGGAAAACCAAAGGAAAACAAGTGTTCTACAATGACTTTCACTAAACAGAGACAAATGGGACCACCACAAGGAATTCAGTGGTCAGCAATTGAAGTAAAATTATTTCTTCCCTGCTAAAGAAAGCAAGTAGCAGTTTTTTACACCAGAGGCTATTATATCATCATTTTGGTCAGTTAGTTTTCTTGTTCCTGTGAAAAGTGATCATCACAATTTTATTTTTTAGGGGTCAATTCACCATTATTCAACATTAAATTCTATAATTAAAAAATAGTTTTAACTTTTATTTTACATTCAGGGATACATGTGTAGGTTTGTACGTGAATATATTGTGTGATGCTGAGGTTCGGAATATTAATAATCCTTTCACCCAGATAGTGAGCATAGTATCCAACAGTTAGTTTTTCAACCCTTGTCCCCTTACCTCCCTCCATCCCCCACCATAGTAGTCCCCAAGTACCCAATATTTAGCACCCACTTATAAGCGAGAACAAGTGGTATTTGGTTTTTGGTTTCAACATTATCATGATAGTGGTCTCTAGCTGCATTCATGTCACTGCAATGGACACCATTTTGTTATTTTTTATGGCTACAGAGTATTCCATGGTGTATATGTATTATATTTTCTTTATCCAATCCCCTATCGATGGGCACCTTCGTTGATTTCCTGTCTTTGTTGTTGTGAATAGTACCAAAATGAACATACAAGTGCATGTGTCTTCATGGTAGAACTATGTAGTTTCTTTTGGATATACCCCCAGTGATGGGATTGCTGGGTCAAATGATAGTTGTGTTTTAGGTTTTTCAAGAAATCTCCAAACTGCTTTCCACAATGCCTGAACTAATTTCTATTCCCACCAACAGCGTATAAGCATTCCCTTTTCTCTGCAGCCTTGCTAGCATCTATAGTTTTTTTGACTTTTTAATAATAGCTATTCTGACAGGTGTGAGATAGTATCTCATTGTGGTTTTAATTTGTATTTATTTAATGATCAGTGATACTGAGCTTTTTTTCATATGTTTGTTGGCTGCATGTATGTCTCCTTTTGAAAACTGTTCATGTTTTTGGCTCACTTTTTAATGGGGTTGTTTTTTGCTTGTTCAATTGTTTAGGCTTCTTATAGATTTTGGAATTATACCTTTGTAAAATGCATGTTTTGTGATTATTTTCTCCTATTCTGTAGGTTTTCTGTTCACTCTGTTGATAGTTCCTTGTGCTGTGCAGAAACTCCTTAATTTAATTAAGTCCCACTTGTCAATTTTTGTTTTTGTTGAAATTGTTTTTGAGGTCATAGTCATAAGTTCTTTCTCAAGACCAATGTCGAGAATGATGTTTCCTAGGTTTCCTACCAGGATTCTTACCATTTAAGGTCTTACATTTAAATCTTTAATCTGTCTTGAGTTAATTTTTGTGTAAGGTGAAAGGTAGGAATCCAGTTTTATTCTTCATATAGCTAGTCAGCTATCCCAACACCACTTATTGAATAGAGACTACTTTCTTCTTTGCTTATTTTGGTCAACTTTGTTGAAGATAAGATGGCTGTAGGTATGCAGCTTCATTTCTGGGTTCACCATTCTTTTCCACTGGTCTATGTGGTTGGTTTTCTTCCAGTACCATACTCTTTTGGTTATTGTAGTGTTATAGTATAGATTGAAGTCAGATAATGTAATGCCTCTGGCTTTGTTCTTTTTCTTAGGATTGCTTTGGATTTTTGGGCTAATTATTGGTTCTGTAATTAGCCCCAAAATGTAATGTCATTGGTAGTTTGAAAGGAATAGCACTTAATCTGTAGCTTGCTTTGGGCAGTATGACCATTTTAGCAATACTGATTCTTTCAATCCATGGGCATGGAATGTTTTTCTATTTGTTTGTATCACCTGTGGTTTCTTTACACAGTGTTTTGTAGTTCTCCTTGTAGAGAATGTTAACCCCGTTGGTTAGATGTATTGTATTGTTTTTTTTTTTTTTTTTTTTGTGGTGGGGGGCTATTGTAAATGGGATTGCATTCTTGACTTGGCTCTCAGCTTGAGCATTATTGGTATATAAAATGTTACTGATTTTTGTAATTGATTTTGTATCCTGATAGTTTACTGATGTTCTTTGTTAGTTACAGGAGCCCTTTGGTGAAGTCTTCAGGATATTCTAGGCATAAAATTATATCATCAGTGAAGAGAGATAGTTTGATTTCTTCTTTTCTGATTTGAATGCCTTTTATTTATTTCTCTTGCCTAATTGCTTTGGCTAGGACTTCCAGTACTGGCCTAGCCGCAGGCAGCACTGTGCTGAATAGAAGTGGTGAGAGTAAGCATCCTTGTCTTCCAGTTCTCATGGGGAATTGTTCAAACTTTTGCCCATTCGGTATGATGTTGGCTATGTGTTTGTCATAGATGGCTCTTACTATTTTGAAGTATGTTACTCTGATGCCTAGTTTGTTGAGGTTTTATGTCATGAAGGATGTTGGATTTTAACAAATGCTTTTTTTGTGCCTGTGAGATGATTACATGATTTTTATTTTTAGTTCTTTTTATATGGTGAATCATATTTACTGATTTGCATGTGTTGAACTAACCTTGAATTTCAGGAATGAACCTTACTTGATCGTGGTAAATTAACTGTTTGATGTGCTAATGGATTTAGTTTGCTAGTAGTTTGCTGAAGATTCTTGTGTCTGTGTTCACCAGGGATATTGGGCTGTAGTTTTGCTCCTTTTGTTGTGTCTCTGCTAGGTTTTGGTAGCAGAGTGATACTGGCTTCATGGAATAAGTTAGGTAGGAAACCCTCCTTCTTGATTTTTTGGAATAGTTTTGGTAGAATTGGTATCAGCTCTTCTTTTTACAACTGGTAGAATTTGGCTGTGAAGTTGTCTAGTCTGCAATGTTTTTCAATTTGTAGGTTTTTATTACTGCTTCAATTTCAGAACTCAATATTGATCTGTTCAGGGTTTCAGTTTCTTCCTTATTAAATCTTGGGAGGTTGTGTCAGGAATTTCCATTTCCTATAGATTTTCTAGTTTGTAGGCATAGAGGTGTTCATAATAGTCTCTGAGGATCTTTTGTATTTCTGTGGGGTTCGTTGTGATGCCGCTTTTGACATTTCTGATTGTGCTTATTTGAAGCTTCTCTTTTTTCTTGGATAATCTAGCTGGAATCTATTGATCATGTGTATTCTTTCAAGGGACCAATTTTTGGTTTTATTGATTTTTTGTGTGGACTTTGGGTCTTAATTTTATTCGTTTCCTATCTAATTATAGTTATTTCTTTTCTTCTGCTGGCTTAGGTTAGTCTGTTCTTGTTTTTTTTTATTTTCCCTAGGTATGATGTTAGATTGTTTATTTGAGATCTTTCTAACATTTTTGGATAGGCATTTAGCACCATAAACTTTACTCTTAACTCTGCTTTTTCTGCATCCCAGAGATTTTGGTGTATGTTGTGTATCTCTTTTCATTTATTTCGCATATTATTTTGGTCTCTGCCTTAATTTTATTGTTTACCGAAAAGTAATTCAGGAGCAAGCTGTAGTTGTTTAATTGCTATGTAATTGTGTGGTTTCAGGAGATCTTCTTGGTGTTGATTTCTATTTTTATTCCACTATGGTCTGAGAGTATGATTGGTATAATTTTAATTTTTTCAAATTGATGGAGACTTGCTTTATGGCCAAGCATGTGGTTAATCTTAGAGTATCTTCTGCACTTTCATTGTATATACACAGTAAATAGGGTTTTACCTTCCTGAACAGAAAAACAATTCTTCTTTTTATAATAGTCTAAGACACAAGGTAATACCTCTTAAGCAGAAATTATTTCATTATTTCTTACGTTTTAAAAATTTGAATTATACTGATTCAGAGGGAGAGAATAAATGAACGTTTAGTTTTTTTTTAAGAGATGGAGGGCAGTTTATTGATTATATAGTGTATCTCCCTACATTGTACAAAGGAAGACTTTGAGTCCATTGGTTAGATGACTTGCAGAAGGTCTATGTTTCAGTGCCTGGATTGGAGCCAAGCAACTCAGAATATTTTTGTGTCTGCACCCTTCCTTGTTATGTTATGTAAGTCTAGAATAAAATAAAAAGCCAGTAAGTAGTGTTTAACTAGAATCATATAGAAAGAAACAATCCTGCTTTCACACTTCTCCCAAGGGACAATGTTCAATATAATATGGAATCATCTTCTATTTGAATTGTTGAGTGATTTGCATCTCATTAGTCATAACTCTAATCAAAGAAAATTATTTTTCAGAGCAAGATTGTTACCTCTGTCTTCTCCGTATCTTCTACTTTCTTATAGCAGGGTCTTACAGAACTGCTCAACCTACTTCTTGTTGAATACATTCCATTGTTGCCTTAGTTTGCCTTGTTGGTGTGCAAATTATTATTTTAGTATATAATGTTCCTTTGAGTAGACATAAGTCAAATCAATGACATAATCCCTAATCTTAAAGATCTTATCATATACCTGAAAACACTGGATGTAAAATAGACCTAAAATAGTAAATAATCAACATATACACCCACAGTATCAACTGAATACAATAGAATTTCACAAATTCCCATATATTCACATCAAGCCAAAGGGATAAGTAGTTAATTTACCTGACTTAATCACAACTACCTTAGAAGGAAGTGAGAATTTTGTTAGAGGACTGAAGAAAGAGGATAGAAGTATCAGTTAGTGGATAAGACAGGGTCTTGTAGATCATTGGAGGAGAGAGGAATGCATAACTGTGATTTGGAGAGCAAGAATTTTGGTTGGGATACTGAAGTTCATGTGATAAGAAAGAGGAGTTACTTAATTTTAAGGATGGAGTGAGATTGGGGTTAAAGTGATTTGTGAAAAAACTTAAAGGCCACTCTCCACAAAGTCTGAACATAATTTTATGATTTAACATGCTTTTGCTTTTTACTCTCTTTTGGCAAGCCTTTTCTTCATAAACTGAAAATAACTCATGAATGAATTATAACCAGTATCTTTTCATGTTTTAGAAGCTCCATGAATTTATAATGAATTCTATTCTTTGTATTCTCTGTTTGAGTGATGAAAGGGTCAGAAGCACAATTTATAGGTTAAATGATATTAGAGAACTATGTATTGTATGACATATTTCATTAAAGCAGAGGCTATGAGCTGGGGCTTTAACAACCAGGAATTTCACGCATCTGACCAACAATCTTGTTCATAATTACTTTTATAGTTGCTAAAAATAAGAAAAAAGAATTGTGTGCATGCATTTTTTTTAAGTTTCACAACTGCACTTTCTATTCAGAGTGGATTTTAGTGATTAGGGGATACTGTGCCCACATAACATGTAAATATAAAGTACAATAATTACTTTGATAATAATCATACAAAGTAAAAAAATTGTCTTTATAATTTTTCTGAAAATATATAGTAGCATACTAGTACTGCACTAAAATTAAAATTCTTTCAAGGATTTATCTTTGTTAGGAATAGAAAACGTTAGTTACAAATTATCCCAGAAAATTAAAAAGCATATTGAAACCCTCTGTTTCTCATTAAAAGGTTAATACCATTTGAAAACTCTGCTTAAACTCTCTCATAAAATTAAAGTATTTAAAAATAGAAAATATAATATATAATTGTAATATAACAGCTGCATGTATATGGATATGTCTAATAGATGATATTGACAGCCAACAGTAAATCAATTTTAAAAATTTTAGGCATCTTCCATTTGCCCTTCTGGAGTTATGAGATTTCTTGGGAACCTAATTTAATACACATGAAACTATGACAGAAATAAAGAACAAGGCAAGACAATGTATAATTAAGTGATAAATGGTGTAGCTTTAAGTGCTGTTGGAATTTAGCAGAAGTAAATATTGCCTTTAAGAATAATAGACATTTTCCAAATTTTGTAACACTCATTTTACTCATTTTAATCAATGGCCACAGGGAAGTTTCGGAGCTGAGGATGATAAACTATGCTATTTCAAGGGCTGTTAGAAGACAAGAAGATTGGTTAATTATCCACATAATGATAGTTTAAAAAGCCAATAATTTATTTAGATATGTAATGACCTATTTGATGATAAACACTTTTTTCTGCTCTTTGCTAAGCAAGATATGATACCTTAATTTCTTTATAGTAATAAGTAACATTTAAAACATAGTATTGACTAGCTTTCTTTTTTCGGTAAAATTAAATATAAGTCCTCAAACCAGCAAGTAGCTTGAACATTCAAATTTAAAACAGGCCTAGAAATTAGGACAAGTGACAAGAACAATGTAGTAAAATGGGAAGGATTTACCCTTGGTAATGATTTTTGGAGTCTTACATAATTAGGGGATGAAAAAATTTCATTAATTTTGGCACCTCCCCTTTTGGCTGGATATCATTCTATGACAGATGAATTGTTACCATTTTTGTTCTTTAACTCTATTTCTATTTTGTGCTACCTCTCAACACAACACATATGCTGTGGCTAAAATGCAAAGGAAAGGCTTGATGCTTATGTTCAGAAGACCGGAGTTTAAGTCCCAGCTATATTGCATCCCTGCTGTGTGATCTTAAACAAGTCACTTAATTTCTCTGAGTGAGACTTGATTACTCATCGGAAAAATGGATCAGTACTAATACTTTCCTTACCCAGTGGTAAATCCATGCATGCTTATGGAAACAGTGTTAATTACCAAGTGCTTTGGATTCATTAGTTCCTTCTGTGTTATTTTCTCTTTCTTCTTTTCCTCCTTCTCTTCCTTTTACTTTCTTTTTTTCTTCTCCTCCTTTCCAATATCTATCCATATTAAAGCAGGTATTTAAAATAAAAATAAAGCTTAAATAATTATATTTTAAATTGCTAGATGTTGAATGTGATTTTAAAAATCTTTAACTACCCTGGACCCGGGAGGCGGAGGTTGTGGTGAGCCTGGATTGTGCCATTGCACTCCAGCCTGGGCGACAAGAGCAAAACTGTCTCAAAAAAAAAAAAAAAAATCTTTAACTACATTTTTTGCTTTTTATGTAGATATTTAGATGCCATGTTAGTACAAGGTGACTATATGCCTTCAGTGATTGCCTTGGTGGAGGCTCAAATCAGTGTTATTTCTTTTTAATTGTTTTTTTCTAAGCCTGAATAAAAGCCATAGAGAATGACTTTGTAGAGAGCAACTGATTAACATAATAATATCACAGGGTAGAAATATAATTACTGGATTATTTCAAATACACTTTCTGTTTCTAGAAAGTAGTGCTCACTTCCTATTCTTGGATAAGATGTGGAAATAACAAAAAGGCTGACAGAAATCAGCCTTCAGTAGGCTGACAGAAATCCGTAGTTATAGTTTCTGCTGTTCAGTACAAGGTCAATGGTTAATTAAGTCACTACCAGTGGAAATTTGATCACAGATGAGGTCTGCAACTTTGCCCATATTACTGGGCTCTCACTGGATGACTCAGCTAAGTCATTATATTAACTTTGCTTTCTCCAGACAGGTCCATAACTCAAACTGCAATGACAGGGGACTTAGGTTGTGGCACTGTAAATATTACTTTCTAGACACTATGATTATCCATTTCAGAAAATACACATTCTTCTTAGAAATAGGATTTAATTTTAAACATGTTGTTTGTTATGAAAATTAGTCACCTAATGTCATAGATAAATTAGATTGGCAAGGGTCTTATGTACCTTTATTCACTGATCTGTTAAATAATGACCTCATTCATTTCCATGAATATTGGAATCATTGAATATCCTTTATGTGCTCAGCATTGTTCTGGGCACTGGAGTTAGGCAAATAAAATAGAACAGCATGAGCCTTTTTTCCCTGGAGTCCTTCAAGCTCCTCAGATCACAGCTAGGTAAACTAAGGCCAAAAACATTTAACTGAGTTGCTTAAAGTTCATTTGGCTAATAACAGCAGAACTAGAACTAGAACCCCAGACTCTGAGCCACCTCCTTGTTAAGCACTTATTAT
Source organism: Ateles fusciceps (assembly GCA_036589455.1). Taxonomy (NCBI): domain Eukaryota; kingdom Metazoa; phylum Chordata; class Mammalia; order Primates; family Atelidae; genus Ateles; species Ateles fusciceps. Next base: position 30,232,259 of record JAZHEH010000065.1, on the reverse strand, counting down.
AACTAAGATGGCTTTTTTGTTGTTCTTGTGAATTAAGTATGGTATACTATGCTTAGACACCTTATATTTGTATCAGCACTTAAATATATAAAATTCGAACAAGAGGTACCAGAGAAAACTCAGGTGGATTTAGATGCAGTCAGTGTACATAACATCCCAAGCCTTTTCCTGAATTAGAGGAAAAATGGCTTTGTTTAAGTTTGTACCATTTTCTCAGTATCTTTATTCCATGAATCTGTCCACAAATAACCTTTTCTCAGCTTTTCTCCGAGGTGTACTTTGTGTCACGTTTTCTGTGTCACAAACAGGTATATGTGAGAAGAAAAACAAATGGTGCTTTTACTCAAATTAGGTATATGGGATATTTGTTGTCCTCTGATAAAATCTAAATACATATTCATGGCATCCAACAAATGTAGTAGAAATTCCATCTCTGCCTCTAGGCTGCCTTCAACTAGGTCACAGTAGGCAGATAAGGATATATGTTGGCTCTTATATGTCTATTGGGAAAAATCCATTTTTGAAAGTTGGGTTGAGAAATAGTTTCGGTTGTGGCTTATGTATATTTATAGTGCTTGCGTTTACTCTTTTGCTGTTCCCCTGTGTGAAGCATTGTATGGGTTCATTTTGACAGTATTAGATGAGGCACAATGTTTTAACCTGTTTTCTCTTGTAATTATATAAACATGTACACTGTACATGGTGACCTGGGAATGATGAACAGAACATCTGTTTTATAATAACTGAAATGGTGAATGAGAGTCGATTTTTGAATTGTAAAGCAATAAAAGTAACTCTTCTGATCTGTGGCTTTATGCAAATGCAAATGTTTGAAAATGCTGCTGAAACGTGTTATTCTTTAACTTACCAGAGGTAGAAAGAGAGCTTGCTTTTTATTGTTCTTACATGGGTGCTCCCAGCTAGGGAGTTATTTGTCTTTCTTGGAATCAATTAAATTAACCTTTACAGCAATTTGTTTAGTAGTTTAAGCATTCTAGAGGCTACAGAAAAGTGTCTATTTAAAGTAGCTGATAATGTCAGGATAACCTTATGCTGGAAAGACATCTTTCACAGTAGTTCTTCAGTATGCAATCAGCATCACCTACATAGGCCCTTGGTAAATTTTGGATTAAGGAGCCAAGAGCCTTTGGGTAAAAATTAATAAAATGTTACTTTCATCATTCTTTTCCCAAAATGAATGATTAGTTGAAGACTCTACCCAGGGGCAGATCATGAACTTACTTTGCAGAGGAACCTCTGCCCATTCTTCTGATTCCATGCAAACCTTGTTTACCACACCATGATTACCTTTCTCAGATGAATTATTGCCTTGTCCAGTACCAGCTTGGCTGCAAGCAGAAGACATTTTTTAAGATTATTTTACAAATTTATAGCTACTTCAAACCACTGGTTTGTACTTGGTTATACAAATAATGTGGCAATTTTTTCAATAGAAACTGAAGTATAAAAAATTGATTTGCCTAAGGCCACTTAGCAGAAAGGCTGAACTGGACTGTGAACCGAAGCCAAATGACTCTAAGAGCCCTTATCTTTAATCACTACACAATATTTCCTATTTTATTGTCAATATATTCTGAATGTTTTCCCATGTTACTAAATAGAAGTTTAACCATGCATTTTAATGATTGCACACTATTCCTCTGGTGGTTTGCAATGCTATTCTAGAACTGCCTCCCAGGTGAGGTACGTTCAGATTGTTTTGATTGTATTTCATAATTTAAGATAATTATTCTATGAATATATTTGAGCATGTGTAATTTCTAGTAAAATTTGTCTAATTCAATAGCTATGGTAGTTTGCCTTTCTTACTAATAGAAATATACATTATTCCTTGACTCTGCATATCAATATAATTATATTAATGCAAAAAAAAAAACTTATTGAGCACCTACTGTGTTACAAACGCTCATCTAAGAGCTGCACATCCAACATAGAGTAAATGCACAAGAGGTCATAGACTAATAATTCTCATTAATTTTAGAACAAATGCTTTAAAAACTTTGCTTGTGCAGCAAACCACCATGGCATGTGTATACCTATGTAACAACCTGCACAATCTGCACAGGGACCCCAGAACTTAAAGTATAATAATAAAAAAAAAAGATTTAAAAGCAAACAAACAAAAATAAATAAAAATTTTAAAAAAGATATAAAGATATTTAAAAAGGAAATAAACCTTTGCTTGATTACAGATACACAGTTCACTTCTCAGGGAATGTTTAGGAGTATTATCATTTTTAATGGAAATCTCTCAGGGGTGCGTGTGTGTATGTGTGTATGTGTGTGTGTGTGTGTATGAACTCACTCTCCACCCTGAACACACAAAGCCCCATAGTCTACAGTTGGGTCATTTCATTTGATCTTGAGACATTTGCTTAAGCTATGTCTACACAAAGTTAGCTTAAACATTTTGGTCAGTGACCAACTGCTTTGTTTAACAGTGTCAGACTGCTGTATTTTTTTTTTCTTGACTACTTTCACTTTGGATTAACTAGCAGGTTTTTAAAGCTTTTTTCAGACTTGCTTTTGTATGAATCCTTGTGGGTATGCATCAGTTTGCATGCATACTCATATATATGTACATTTCTCCTGCATTAGTTTTCTACTGGATTAGCCACATTATCTACAATTCAAATTTCCACAATCCATTTTTAAGTTAGATATTTGGAAAAGAGTTACTAAACTTTAATTCTTTACTTACACATTTATATTCCTTGGACAGTTTTCTACAACATTTTTTTCCCACATCTGCTTTGGATTCTTTCAGTTTTTCAATTTCACAGGAAAAGATAAATATTATTGTATGCTGAAACTGGTTCTGAAGAGTAAGAAGTTTTTAAATAAATTCTAATTAGCATTACATATGTAATCCTCTATTCCACAGACCATTCTAATTATAAAAATAACTCATGTCATTTTGTAATTGACAAAAGGCTTCAGCAAATACCCGAGGCTTTCTGGATTTCTGGAAGGAACACAATGTGATCCACATGATTCTCTTAGTTGCCTGCAAAAGAAAAATAATGGGCATTTGATAATTTCTACAACATTTTTGTATTATGTTGCTATAAAAATATGGCTTTAAAACTTCTTTCATTTTGTTTTAATACATGCAACACTCTCATATTCCTTCTCCATATTAGTGACATTCTCCAAACATTTATTAAAAACATGCACTACATGGGAGGCACCAAGTTAAGTCCAGTAAGTCAAAGAAGACTAAGCCATCAAGGAGCTTTCAGAGGAACCATGTATGGTAATAGAAGGTTATATCCTTAGTGCTGTCAGAAGTACTAGAAAAAGGAACAAAAAAGATGTTGTGAGATGGAGCTTGATATGTGTCTGAGAAATAGATATTTGTGGAGAACTAGGCTTCTTGAAGGAGATGGTGAGATATTATTAATGTAATATGAATGTTAATCTCAAGATATTTTAGTTCTGATTAATATTATAGGTTTAAAAAGGGGAAAACAAAAGTAATTTTAAGAATTTTAAGAAACTTGTCAAAAATTGTAGAAGTAAACAGTTGTTTTGCTCTTCTTTGCTCCTTCATTTAAAACAAAATGAAATAATAAACACACAAAAATATGTTTACACATAATAGTAAATATTCTACCTAAGAGAATTAAAATATTATTTAAAGAAACTACAAAGTAAATAGATAAGAAGAAATGAAGGACCTATCTTAAAGTTATAGTCCATATAAATATAGATTATTTTGTAAGTAATATGAAATTACATATGTAGATTGCTTTATGAATTATACTATTACTATTAAATTAATTTGCATTTTTATAAAATATTAACTTGCTAGCCATCTTTTAAATTACTATTTCTGGATTAAAACTCTAGAATGTTTGATACTTTAATTTTAACCTTATGATATCTAAATCCTCTTTCTAAACTCAAAACATATTTGCATCTACATTTTTATTGATTCAATTTCATAATATTTTGACACATAATTTCTCAAATCAATGTATTTTTTGCAAAAGGGAGTGTTAAGTTTCCCATATTTGAAAGAGATTGGCATTAAACCAGATCTTCTGAAATTTGCAATCAGAATTCCTCCACAATTTACTGTGCAGTTCTTAAGCAGTTTTAGAATCATTAAAGTGTCATAAATCTCTGATATTCAGATCATTTCACCTGATCCCTTCATTTTTCAGAAGACGTAATGTAGGTCTGGGGAGTGAAGAGTCTTGCTCATCCAATCACTTGTTGCCTTTTCTTTTCATTTAGTTGACCTATTTTTTTAAAAAAATAGTAAGTTTGATTAAAGCACATGCTTTTTACCTTCAAATAGTTGGTATTATTTATACTGCTTATATGATGATTATGTGACTGCCTTTCCTGTTATTTCAGTTTGATCAGTTCTATTTATATCTTGATACTATTCAAGCTTCTGCCTTCCCAGTCAGTATGCATTCCTTCTAGGTCGTAAATTGCTAACGTTTAAATAGCCATTTCCCAATTTTCTTCTCAGTGTGTAGTGCCCCTACTTAAAAATTAATATTATTTGCCTGTGTATTTTGAGGTCTTCCCTTGGATTTTAATGGTCGGTTATAGAAAGAAAAATCAACACCTCTTTCGATCCACTACTGAAAAATATGTTGGAAACAGTAAGAGCTTTGTAAAGTTAAAAGCTTATTTATTTTTTAAAATAGGAAAGCACATTTACATGCCAGAAAACAACCAATCTTTGTCTAATAGGGCTCTTACACTAATTCCTGCAACTTGATTTCAGTGTATATACTTACTTCTAACTCATATTCTTCATTCTGGACTGTATCAGCAACTTCACAACTTCCTTTTTTCAAATGCCCGGGACAAGTCTGAATTGAATTGAATGTGATAGATGTAGGAAGATGTATGCAAGTGGACCTTTAACATCTTCTATAATTGAACAGCAAAGAGTGCAAAAACTTCAAAAATTCCAGGACATTCTGCAGACAAAATTTTCATTGGTTACCTATTTGTATAGTTTTTATTTTACCTGAAATATTGACAAAGTGCTAAATTGTATGCTTTGATGAGATAACTTAGCAATAATGAAGAAGGTTATTGTCACTAGAAATAAGGATGAAAATACTGGAGTCAGTCTTTATATTAAATTAGAAATACCGGTTGTTTCATGGCTCAAATGAATCAAAAGCAAGTGGGAAGTGTGCGAGATATTTCTCAGCGTGGAGACCAGTCACTGCTCCTCCCCTGGAAAATTAGTACATTATGCTAGTACTTTTTACATAATCATCTTTTGGGAAGCTGTGACCTACTTATTTATTTTTCCATGGTGTGTCCACAGGTCACATGTATATGTTTTTTGTTTTTCTTATTTATTTGTTTATTTTTGAGATGGGGTCTTGCTCTGTCACCAGGCTGGAGCACAGTGGCGCAGTGTCGGCTCACTGCAACCTCTGCCTCCCGGGTTAAAGCGATTCTTCTGCCTCAGCCTCCCGAGTAGCAGAGACCACAGGCGGGTGCCAACGCCTGGCTAATTTTTGTATTTTCAGTAGAGATGGGGTTTCACCATGTTGGCCAGAATGGTCTCGATCTCTTGACCTCGTGATCCACTTGCCTTGGCCTCCCAAAGTGCTGGGATTACAGGCGTGAGCCACTGCACCCGGCTTGTTTTTATTTTTAACCAGCATGCATTTAGGCACTCGCCAACTTCACACAAAATTAATTTCAAATTATTATAGTCATAGTTTACATGGACATAAAACTTTTAGAATTTGTTCAAAGAAAGAAACTGAAAGTATTTACCGCTTAGAAAGAGAAAAATTATTGAGAAAGTAGAAAGAAGTTGAGGATAAAGAGTGGCAATATTACCCAGCAAGAAGCAATACAGAATAGCAATTAAAAGGTGGGGACTGGATTGAGGTCCTTCATGTCCTAATCCAGCATCTCTCCCTTGCCAACTGTATAACTTTCCTTAGGAAGATACTGAGGATGCTAGACCTGTTTCATGGTCTTGCTAAAGCAGAAAACAATAAGCTCAGTTAATCAGGTTCTTTGGCCCAAGAATAAATTTGTCTAATAGGGCTCACAGGACTGAAGCATAAAGGAGGAAAGCAAATCTTAGACTCAGTAACTTGGACAACTTAAATATCATGATTATATTCAGACTTAAAATACAAATTTTATTTGATAGGAAATAAAGACAGAAAATGTGAGTCAAATAAACTTCTTGATGACTTTTTATTGTTTGTAAAATATTTTACACAGTGTCTGATGTAATGTATGATCTCAGTGAGTGTTGACTCTCAGGAACTTTCATTCTTCAATGAGATTGAGTTTAGGTTTAAACATATTTCATACTTATTTAAATTTCTTTACCTTCAAATTGCAGGAGTTTGCATTATCGTGTTTCATGATAATGCAACACAGTTCCATGATAATGGAACTGTGAGCACTTAAAGCAGAGACACAATTAGTCCAGTGCAGTTGGGACCAGTGAGGAATGTTTTCCCACAAAAGGTGACTGTTTCAAAAGCTCACAACGAGAGAGAAATTTACACATGTATGTGTTAGTGTGTGTGTGTGGTGTGTGTGTGTGTGTGTGTGTGTGTGTGTGTGCAGGTAGGTAGGTAGGTAGATCGATCAGTCAGTAAGAAGGGTCTGGGCTCCTGGGCAGATGAACCCCGTTTGGAAAGCAATAGAGGCATTTGATTTTGGTTCATTCAGGGGAAACATAAATGGTCTAATATAGCTGTAGGACTGGGGAAGTAGGAGTGGTAAGAAAAGAGGTTGGAAAGGAAAGTAGAAGACAAATTATGAAAACATTTGTAAATAGCATTAAGCTTAAATATTAGTCATTGAAAAATTTTAGGAAGTTGAATGATAAGATTAATGTTTTATGTAATAAAAATGACTTTGGTTGTAGTAGATACAAGCTACTGAAAAAAGCTAGAGTAGGGGCAAGTATCTGTGAAAAATCCAGTGGAGATTTATTGTGGTGTGGAAGACATAGCGCCTCTGGACTTAGTAAAGCATATGACAAGTTGACAGTGACATTCCCGTAGAAATGATGGGAATTTATTAACTGTTTGCTAGAATAATTAAGAATACCATTATCTAGTTTAACTATAGGGACAGACTCAGTGGGGTATCTATGAAGTTATGGTCTAAGACTTTGCTTTGTCTTTAACTCTCTCTGGCTAATCATTTGTATCACTGACTTTGACATAAAAGCAAAACTGAGTATGACCTAAAGGCAGAAGGTAAAGAAACACATTTCACATAGCTTTGTAATATTAGTAAATTGTCTTGATACATTAGATGTTGAATAAGTTAATAATAATAGTTGTTGAGAGAATTATTCCCCAAGTGATTTTAGTTAGAACATTGGACCAACAGTAAGTAGATGGTATTAATTAGGGATACTTATAAAAAAATTAAAAGAAAAATAGCGCATCACAAACATAAACTTTTTAAACAATAAGCTTAAGATGAATGAGCAGTATGATACTGTACTATTAAAAATCCCACTATTCATTTTATCTATATTAGCTTATGGAGCTGACCACTCTATCATAATTTGCTTTGCTTGGATACACTTGGAGTATAACATTGAGCTGTGGGTACACTGACCTGTGATCAGGAAAAAAAATGCTAGAAAAATGAAAGTATCAGAATAGTCATGTTGCAAACAGTTAAACAATGTGAAAGTGTTAGGTTAGATAAAAGAAACATAGTAGGAAGATGAAACCTGTTTTCAAATTCTGGAAGATGATTATGTGAAAGTTGGGCTTAAATGTATCTCAACAAGAAAAAATGATTAAAAACTTTAGGAAAACAGATGATGGATTAATATATGGGACAACTTTGTGCTGCAGCTCTTCAGAGAGTTGAGGAACTGCTTCAGATGATAAGTTTGTCATTCTTGGAGACCAAAATATAGTAATATAGGCAATCTAATTATCTGAATGATGGGTAGATGAGATGATTTATTGATTGTGTGATTCTTAGACTCCTCCATCTTTTACATTCATGATAATAGTGCAATTTTAGTGCATAGTACATGTAAATATTTGGAGGTTAATTTAATGGTCATTTTGAGAGACCTGTTTAAAATATGCATTAAGAACAAAATGTCTATTGGGGTTTTATTTCTTCTTGTCCATTTTCTTTTCCCCAAAAATTTTTATTTTGAATTTTTAAATGTACAGAAATATTCAAACAATAGTATAATAAGTACTCATATATTCAGCACTTTGATTAAACAATTGGTAATATTTTTCCAGTTTTGTGTTTATGATACTTCTTTCATAACTAAAGATTTGATCTCCTAAGAATCAGTATATTTTCTTATTCAACTGCTATATCATTATTTTGCCTAAGGAGAAAAAATAATTCCCTGATGTCATTTAATATCCAAAGGCCAATTTAATATTGTCCTTTGGCATTATATAAAAATTAAAGAAGCTTGATAATTTAATCCTTTGGATAATGATTTGTACAAAATTAAAATGGAGAGGATACCTTTTGCAATTGTTTAGATAGAAAAGATTAGTATAACGATTGAGAAAATCAGCATATCTTTTGGAAAGATAACAGATGATGTGTCATTTAGAACATCATTTTTTTTTACTAAGTTAAAGTCTGTGAAACACAGATTGTACCCACTTTAAGGTAAAAGTCTCAGAGGTTAATGTGACGGTTGGTACATCCATCATAGGTTTATGAGACATGCACTCCTCAGTAGTAGTTAAAATTTATTTAAAAGAGAAAAGCATTACTAGGCTTTAGCAATTGACTAATAAATCTTTTATTTCAAGCCTTGAGTAGTGATATTCTTTTGTGAATCAGAGACTGTGATGGGAAAAGTTTCAGCACTGAGTGTTCTATGTAAACTAGGGATCCCTTGACATTTGGTTTCCTATACCTACAAAACAGAGGGCAGTTATACCCATGGAAAATGAAGGTATTTTACTCTCCTTTTTTCTTCCTTTAACAAGCCTTTTATAGTGATGAGAACTGTTAACTTTTAATATAAGCTTGGAAAAAGAATTATGGGCATTTTATGGTTTGATATAGAGATTATTTGAGATACGATGGCCCTTCCTGAATTAACAAACAAAACAATGATAAAGCTGTGAGAATGATTATCTTAGATAATTTTTTGAATCTGAAAAGTTCAAGGTAAGTATGAGAAAGTGGTACATTTTGCTTGTGTTATATGGAGAATAAGGAATTCGATGATAACTACATTGGAGTCTCTAGATTATTGAAAATGTGAAACTGGGTGAATTTGAGTGTAAGTCTAGGGAAAGCACATAGTTATAGATTACTAACATGCTTCTTTAAGATCATGTAGGTCTTTTATGTTCTTTATTCTGAGATGTATTTTACCCATCAAACATGATTTATGAACTCTTAGGAGAGCAATTTTCTCTTCATGGATCACAGGCTTATGAAATGCTACATACAATCCTGACACTTCATAATAAAAAGAATAATTCCAGAGGCAAACAGTTTTTTAAAAGATCCCCAGTGCAAAATGGATATTGTTTTTGCAAGTCATAGGAAGGAAAAATGTCTTGTTTAAAATCATGTGAACAATTATCCTTTTGCACGTTCATGAACAGGTGGAAAAAAATGCTTTGCCGTTTAATTTTATAATAGCAATTTTAAAATCAAAGGCATTCTTTTAAAATTATAAAAAACAGCTGATTTCTTCCTCAGAGAATCAAATATATATAGCCTTATATTTCACTTCACAAAGAAAATATATAAGATACATATGCCCTCGATTTCCTGCCCATCTCCACATCTACAGATTGTAGATAATTGCTTCTTGCTGGAGTAAGATGTCCTCTTTCCCTACTTGCCATTTTTTGGATTTGATCCTCTCTTGCTCTTGAGACATCTGGCTCCATCACTAATTCCTTCTCTTTTCTACCTTTTAGCTTTCTCTTCCTATTGGTTCTTTCCCTCTGCATATAAATGTGTTGTCTTTCTCATTATAAATGAAACAAAGGCACAAACACCCTGAGAATGTATCTTCTCCTTTAACTGTCCTGTTTTCTGCTATTCTCTAATATTCTAGCTTCATTTTGAAGAATAGTTTATTCATTTTTTTAAATAACAAGATTAACATATGTCCATTATTAGCTATTTAAAATATACAAATAAGCAAAAATCAGAAAATCAAAATTAAATGCCTATCATCTAAAATGAACCAGAGTTAATATTTTGCTATGCGTAAGGGCATATAACTACTTGTAAACTATTTTGTCATCAAATATCTTCTATAGAATAATTTTAAATGGCTAAATATATAGTATTATATCAACCATAGTTTCTGTAAAAAGTCTTTTACCATCGTATACTTAGAAAATTTCAAATCATTGTGTTCTTATAAATAAAGAAGGGAACATCCTTGCAGCTAAATCAGTGACATGTTCCTTAAAGTTGTATCCTATAAGTAGAATTAGTATATTCAAGTGTGTGATATTTTTAAAGCTTGATTAATTTAAAAACAGATTTCTATAAAGTTTGTTTCAATTTATTCTTCTATTCAACTGTGCTTTTTCTTACTCCTCAATACGTTTGATTCATAAAGATTCTATCTCATTGCTTTACTTCACATTTCTTTTTTCCTATTTTTGGCCATTTTCTTACATTCAGTGATTATTTGCATTTACTATTTATGAATATTTTCTACTTATGTGTTTTTGCCAATTTTTCTACTGGAGTTGTGTTTTTAGTAGCAGTTCTTTTATTTATTGAATATATTAATTATTTTATTTTTAAATGTGTTATGATAATATACTTTCATATATTTTCATATTCTTTAGTTATATTTGTGTTTGATGCATAGATGTTTTTCAAATACTGAAGCTACATTTAGTAATGTTATCTTTATTTTTACTGCTTGTGTTATCAAATTTAGAAAGTCCTTAGTACTTTTATACAATTGTTTTTTAAAGTAAAATTTTATTAAAGAATGATCTATGTAAAGTGCACATGATATGAGTGAAGTTCTGGTAATATGTATCCAAGCACTCAGTTTAAATAACAGACCATCACTCACATCCCAAAAACACATCATGCTCTCTTCTTACCACTATTCCCACCAGAATCATTTTTTGAACTTTTTGAAAAATGAAATTATATAGCAATATTCTTTTGTGTTTGGCTTCTTTCAATCATTTGTTTGTGAGATTCATCTCATATAGTTCTTTATTGATGCAGGTCTTCTTTGCTGTTATGAATATTCTTGCATGTGTGTTTTGATGAACATATGTACAGATTTCTGTTTATCAGATATTCCAGAGTGAGGTTTTTTTGGTCACAGAATTTATGTATTTTCAGTGTAGAAAATTCAGACACTAAATTTTCAGTTTGGATTGAGCCAATTTGTCTTTTTCATTTTTGCCATGCTGGTATATGTAAAATTGTTTCAAATTGTGGTTTTTCATTTTCCAGAATGCCATGAAATTGATCACTTTTCATATGTACATTGTCCATTTCAGTTTATATTTTGGGGAAACAGATTTTCTACCTATTTTTCTATTGGTTTGACTGCCATTTTCTTTTATTGTAGACTGTTAAGAGATGAGTCTTTCTCTCTCTCTCCCTCACACACACACACACATACACATTTAGTAGATATATGTGAATATATCTACTAAATGTGTGTATATATGTGTGAATCCACTAATTCTGCTTATAGGATGTATCGTTAAGGAAAATGACATATATACATATATATGTGTGTGTGTGTGTGTGTGTGTGTATGTGTGTGCGTTTTTTCTTTTCATTTGTTTATGATGCAAATATACACGTGTGTCTGTGTTGAGTGTGTGTGTGTGTCTTTGATGAGGACGTTCTTAATTTTAAGGAAGTCTAGTATGTCACATTTTTGCCTTTATAAGCATCACTTTTTGTTTTCTTTTAAAAAATATTTTCTTACCTGAGCTTTCTTTGAACAACTTTGTTTTAATGTCACGTTTCAATGTATGATTAAAATGATTTTTATATAATTATCTACTTGATCCAGAAACATTTATTGAAAATATAATCCTTTTTTATTAGAATGTAGCATTTTCACTTCAATATCAGTGTCTATATAGATGGAAAACTGTTTATGGATTTTGTGTTTTATTCTACTTATCTGTTTTTCTCTATTAATTTTTTATCAGATACTATTTCACTATTTGTTTAGTCTTTGTCCTAGAATTCAAAATGCATTCTTGAATTACTAGTTCAAGCAATTATTATGTTACCTTTCTTCAAATACTGCTAAAACATTTTAATCTTTTAATTCTATTTATGCATTTTTTTCCTTTTTTTCATTATGCTTACCATGCACTTTAATTCTAAATATAAACTTCATCAGTCATTCCTGTTCTTTCTTTTCATAGTCCAAATTTATTGACAGTCACCCATGTATTTGTATTTTCTCTGATACGTCACATGTTTAAGCATTGTAGTGGCTTCCTCTGTGATCAATAATCTGCCAATAGAACTTAATTTTGTATTTGTTTTAGTGGAGGCTTGTTGGTGATAAATTCCTTTGATTTTTGTATTTTCATTGATATAGTCAAACATATTTGGCAAAATACATTTGTATCTCTTCTCCATATATTATGAAATGAAAAAAATATTAAAGAAGAGTGGATATTGTAGACATTTTATCTTTTTCCTGAATTTAATGGGAACTTCCTTTTCTTATATATAACATTTACTGTTCATTTGTGATTTTTCAACTTAATAAAGTGTAATTTTATTGTTTTCTAAAAAGTATTTTTAAATAAAAATAATTATCAATTGCATTTATACTATATAGTATGATGATTATACTTTTCTCTTCTTGGAACAATTACTAAGTTGGATGATAGTAAAAAATTCCAAATTGTTAAATAGAATCAAAAAGTTTCTTTCTCATCAACAGTTTGTGACATCAATCCAACTTTATTTGGAAACCAATTCTTTACTAGATTTTTTTTTTCACCTCCTTGCACATATCAAGGGCAATAAGCTATTCAGACTTTCTTTCATTTCTTGAGTTAATATCGTTGGGTGGTTATATTTTGTCTTAAAATGTTGCGTTATCTGGATGCTTTCGTTTATTACATATAAAATTTTAAACTCTGGCTTTAGATTAATAAAATTTAATTATTTATTTTTATATTTAAGATAGAAAATGGGTTATCCTAAGAAATTAAAAAGATTTATTTAAACATTCAAACTAGTAATAAATATGTAAACTTAAAGTGAAATTTGAATTATTTATTTTAAAGATTGATAAAGAATAAGAAAGTTTTAATTTGCTGTTATCAAATATTGATTCAATATTATAATTGGGTAAAATATTGGCCCAAATATTACTAGATATAATCTTTATTGCATACTTTTATCACATAGAAACTACCATTTTGAACTGAAAAAAGTAGAAAATTCAATTTTTTATTTTATTTGCTAAAAAGAATCCACTTATGACTTGCATTTTTGTAATTGCCTCTTTATTCCTAATTAACTTCACAAGTACCTTACAATTAGTTATTTTTCTGCTTCACATATAAGATCTTACATTTTTAGTTACATCTTATTAAGTCATCGCACATTTTAGGAAGTTTTGTATGTTTTGCCTGAATGAAACTTTGCAGAAAACTACTAGTTTGTAGCGACATAGACAAGGGCTTTGAAATCAGCCATGAGCAGATTCTACTAGTGGCTCTATCACTTGATAGCTATGTGATCTTTGACCAAAGGGGTAACTCCTGTAAAATAATACTATGTTGGATGGCTTTGAAGATTCACTGTGACTTCAAACACTTGTTGAGTGCTTACTCTGTGACAGCTACTCTTCTAAGTGTTTTGTACTTGCTAACATTTATTCTCTATTACAATTCTATGCAGTAACCTCCCTTATCATTCCTTTTTCAGAGATGAGGCAGCTCAGACTGAGGTTTTAAGCAACTACCCAAAATTATACAGATAGCAATTGGCAAGCCAGAATGTAAACCCAGTCTAGCTCCAAATAAATGTATATGTAAGAGTAAAGAGTAAAGAAGAATATCACTGTTCTACTCCACATACACAGAAGGAATCTAGCTCATAAGGAATCATAAGTCACCAAATATTTGAAATATATTGAGTGCTATTTCACAAGTTGATTGTTTTAATAACGATACCATCAAATTGGTTAAAATCCAGAATAAGAGAAATATTTCAAACTTATATGGCATCAAATAACATTTTCTCTTCTTCCTGAATATAAATTTCCCTCACCCCTCTAGTCTCTTCTGAGTTCTAATTCCTCATAGTTAGAGGAATTGTTACAACACTATGACTTCTTACTAATTTATAATAGATAGTTTGCTAATAGTATAGTCACCTGATATACATGTGTCAAAATATCTTTGATGAGATATGAATTGCTAGATGTGGAACAGGCTTATTCAAGAAAGTTTAATTTGTGAATGACTGTACTGGGAGTACATGGTGTGAAATTTGAAAGGAAGAAAAATAAATGTTCTGCATTTTTAAAGTACTAGTTTCCTAAGGACAGAGGTTGGAGGGGTTTAGAGATCGGGTGCTCCACCTTTTATTTCTTTCTCCAAACCAACCATGATTCTTGTGGAGGCAAAGGTCTCAATTAGGTCCCTCCCAGCTAATGAGAGAGTAATGATTGAAGAGAGAAGGAAGGCTGTGTCAAGAGTGAGGGAACTGGAATGAGACATAGCTGGTGGAAGTTCACAAATTGAAGGGACATGTTTAAAAAATATACTCCTAACATTTTATGGCCAAAATTGTATACTACAGGTTTATTCATTGATTAAAAGAATTGGTTTGTTTTGGAGAGACATCCTTCATAGGTGTCAAGTGTCTTCTTAAAAGGGACTTAGAATAAAACAACTAGCAAAATGCTCTCTTTCTTTTCCCAAGTAAGACACTGAAATTTGCAAATAATTCAGGCTTTTAACACAGTAAGTGCCATAAAAATTTTGCCACTGGGCACAGTGGCTCACTCCTGTAATCCTAACAGTTTGGGAGGCCAAGACAGGCAGATCCCTTGAGCCCAGGAGTTTGAGACTAGCCTGGCCAACATAGTGAAACCCCCAACTCTACAAAAAATACAAAAATTAGGTGGGCATGATGGTGCATGCTTGTAGTCTCAACAACTTGGGAGATTGAGGTGAGAGGATCACCTGAACCCATGGAGGTCAAGGCTGCAGTGGACTGTGATAGTGCCTCTGCACTCCAGCCTGGGCAACTGAGTGGCTTTGTCTCAAAAAGGAAAAAAAGAAAAAAAAATGTGCAAAAGAATTTTGATTTCTGAATGGATACAACATTTAATATAATTTTTTCAGTGCTTAATTTTATAATGTATATCAATGCAGAGGATTAATTGTTCTGGAACTGTTTACAAATTTTGGGGGGGATAATTTTCAGTACTTAAGGCAAGACCTCTATATACCTAGGCCCAAAAATAAGTAATAAGTAAAGAAAAAATGTCAAAATCATATTTGTATCATATTAAATCTTGGCAGCAATACTAAGGCAATTTTACCAGTATAGCTGTGCCTACAAGAGAATATCCCAAAGTTCATAAAGCAAGCACAAACCCCATGTACTTAAATCTCTCTCTCTTTCTCTCTTTTCTCTCTCCCTCACTCTCCCTCTCTCTCTCTCTCTCTCACACACACACATACACAAATACACATGCACATATATAAAAGTACAGAAAACTTCTGATATTTTCTTTATCCTGTAAAAATTATGTGATTATTCTCTTTCTTTTTGCTAGGTGGTATTTTTGAATATGTGGAATCTGGCCCAATGGGAGCTGAGGAACTTGCATTCAGATTTGCCGTGAACACAATTAACAGAAACAGAACGTTACTACCCAATACTACCCTTACCTATGACACCCAGAAGATAAACCTTTATGATAGTTTTGAAGCATCCAAGAAAGGTAATTGATAGATTTTTTAACATCTTTTCTTCTGGAATTTAAATTTCTAGGTACTCTTAAAGTATTTCTGATTTTCAACATATAGTTAGTAAGTTGTTAGGAATATTTGCATGCAAAGATTTATTTTCAAAGTGCACATAAATTTAATCAGAGAAGATAAAGTGGTATAATTACCTATTGCAAAAATCTGCTTATAACATGAAATACAATTACATCCATGATAGTGAAATTGGTTTTTATTTTTCTATTGATCCTTCTGTCTGATTATTGAAGCACTCCTATTTTCAAGAACCCACAAAAATCAAATACGTATCAGTGGATTTTACCAAGTTTTGCAATCCATTCTTACATCTTTATTTGTATTATCTGTCAATCCTGCTATATTATTACTGTGGTCTCAATTTATTGGCTACCTTGCAAGATATGTGTTTCTAAGTGACTTCAAAATGCCAGTGTGATATTGAAACTTAATTGGAAAATTTTAAGCAACCATTAGTTTATGTATATTTCATGTTCATATTTTAACCAACTAATATTTCTTTTTGTAATGAAAATAAATAGCTGACAATGTAAAAACTGGCTTATATAAGGAAATAATTAGAATATGAATTTTATTTCTGTGTTTTAACTGTCAAAAATACAGAAAAATAATGTTTTAAAAAGAAGAATAATTTTCTAGAATAAAAATTTAACATTTATATATGAAGAAAGGCAATAGAAAAAACTGTTATTACAGCATTTATTTTAACCAAACAGCATTCAGTAGTAAATGTGTTTGAGAGGTGTTTCTATAGTCTTATGTTGGTGATCTTTTCTTATATATGTAGATGATCTTATAGTAGGTGATCTTTCCTTTTGCATAGTTAGCATTTACATAGCAGGAATTAAATTTTATAATAAAGATTTTTCTCAAAAGAGAAGGCTTACAAAATGTTTATTATAACATTATATTTTTAAACAATGTTTGCCTTTCTGTAATGCTAACATGGTTTTACTCTAGCTACCTTATACTGATGGAAATGTATATACAATTATTTATAATTCCAGGTTAGTGCAGTTTTTTTTCTAAGCTCATTAATATCAATTGTAGCTGACAAGGCACAATATTTCTCAAGATGAAAGTATCCTTCTTCTCCCCCCAGCAGCTAACTAGTGTTTATCAAAGCCATATTCTGCATGCCCTTTGAATTCATTCATATCTTTATGAATACAAATAAGTTTCCACATTTCAGAAACACGTCAGGTGTTAAAAGATTTTGAAGACTGAGAAAAAGGTTAAAGGTAACAGTGAAATATTACATTTGTCATCATAATTGCAAAATAAATCATTAACTCAAGACTATTACATTTGATTAGTGGCATAGTTCATGATTGTTTCCATTAGTAAGAAGAAGCTCTGACTCTAATGAAAGCATTTTGATCAAAGAATATGGTATATAAGTGCAGTATAGATAAAATATTTCTAGATTTCTTAATGGTGATTTCAAATGATCAGCATGAAAAAATACAGGTTTGAATGTTCTCACAACAAACGGTACTATCCTGGGAATGCCCTAGCAAAATTATAAAGTGATAAAGTCATGTAGTTTGACCAAAATATTATAAGGAATTTACAAGCTTTGTTAATAAAAACTCACTGTGAATCAAATCCATCAGTTCACTTTGGCTTGAAGCTAGGAAAAGCTCAAATAACTGTATGAGTAACTTTCTTTGTGAATGTCATGGTTTGAATTTTATCTTCTGAAGCCCTTTTTGTTGAGTTATTATTGCTTGGAGGATAGAGCAATACGTAAAAACAATATAACAGAGAGAGCCAATATGGGTTTTTAGCTTTATCAAAAAATGTATATATTGATAATATTGCTAATAACTAATTATGAAATAAAATAATTAAGTTAGACATTAAAACATTTTAATTATTTATCCAATGCAAGAAAAATAAGAAATGAAAGGTTACATTTTGACATTTTAGCCAATTTTTTTCTGTTATAGTTTTAATAGATAATAATGTTCTGCTCAATTAATAAATACTTTGATGTATTAGAGCTTGACTTTTCATTTGAATCATACATTATTTTTAAGTAACTCTTCTGATAACTGAAAGCTCTAATCTTGTTTGAAACACACTTAGAGACATTCTAAATAACCTAAAACAATGTTTTTAGCTTTTCTTGGTTTGTGATTTGTCACAAACCTGGTAAAAGAAGATCATTTATCTTCAGTATACAAGAATTAAAATCCCATGTTGAGTGAAAAATTCTAAAGTCTATTCAGCATTTATACTAATTTAGAATTCCAGTTATTATTTAAAAAGTAAGAATCCGTGTACTTAAAAACAGTTTATTTAGATTATATTGAATTTTTAAGAATGATTAAACAAATGTTTTTTTCAGACAATAATTTGCTTAATTATTAAATATTGGCATGCTTAATTCACCTATAATATTATATTTTATGAAGAAAACTGGGAGAAAATGACAGAAATTTTCTGAACACCTAATTTATACCGAAAGTTCAACAACAATCCTTCTCTGTCCTTTAAATATTTGCAGTAATGAGCAAACCATTGCCTCTTGAGGAAGACTGTTTCATTTTTGAACATGTTTTACTTTAGTTTTTTGTTTGTTTGTTTGTTTTTGATACACAGGTTTGGTCTGTCACCCAGGCAAGACAGCAGTGGCACCATCATGGCTCACTGCAACCTCAATGTCCCAGGCTCAAGTGACTCTCCCACCTCAGCCTCCCAAGTAGCTAGGACTATGGGCACATGGCACCATGCCCAGCTGATTTTTTATGTGTGGTTTTTTTTAGTTTTATTAGAGAGGAGGTGTCACTATGTTGCCCAGGCAGGTCTCAAATTCCTGTTCTCAAGCAATCTTTCTGCATTGGCCTTCCAAAGTGCTGGGATTACAGGTGTGAGCCATGGCATCTGGCCATTTTTAGAATTAAAAATAGTAACAATCGTCCAGGCGTGGTGGCTCACGTCTGTAATCACAGCACTTTGGGAGACTGAGGCGGGCCAATCACAAGGTGAGGAAATCGAGACCTTCCTGACCAACGTGGTGAAACCCTGTCTCTACTAAAAATACAAAAAATTAGTAGGGTGTGGTGGCAGATAGCTGTAGTCCCAGCTACTAGGGAGCCTGAGGCAGGAGAATTACTTGAACTCGGGAGGGAGCGGTTGTAGTTGGCCAAGATCACGCCACTGTACTGCAGCCTGGGTGACAGAGTGAGACTCTGTCTCAAAATTATTAATAATAATCTGGGTAAAAAATCATGAGAAGCTTCTATTTTTTTCTAATTCCCCTTTGCCCATCAAGTGAAACAAACTTAAGC
This sequence comes from Ateles fusciceps, assembly GCA_036589455.1. Lineage (NCBI taxonomy): Eukaryota > Metazoa > Chordata > Mammalia > Primates > Atelidae > Ateles > Ateles fusciceps. The sequence goes on along the minus strand of JAZHEH010000065.1, from coordinate 30,212,974 downwards.
TTCTTTCACGTTAGGTCTTCAAATATTTAACGATAATTTTCTTGTACCCACTAATTATTCACTTTCTAGGCTGTAGCTCACTCTTTGTGTCAGTGTGCCTTATAGAAAGTTCAAGTCATGGCAGTCTATTTTAATCTGAGTACCCTCTAGTTTATTCATGCCTTTCTTAATTACTATGGTTATTATTGATATGAATAAAATTTTCTGTGAGGAAATACAAACTTTAAAAAATAGTTTAGAATAATAGGAAACACAGCCTCCAAAAGCCAAATATATAAAGATAACTGAGTACTTGTCTAATGATTTTGAGGTTTTCCTACTCAATGAGACTGATCCATGTGAAATCACCCTCTAAGAGCCATTGCAGGTTTCATGTGGCTGAGTGCATGCAGAACCTGACCTGTTTCATCAGATATGTGGAAATATTCAGCTGTGTGTGACCACAGCTAATTGCAGGATAAAGGGGGAAATACATGGCTTTTGATTAAGAAATGGAAAAGGTAAAAGCTATTCAATGAATTTCAGAAGCTGCACTATTCCCTCATCCCCCCTCACATAAACTTGTCTTCCAAAACAAGCACTGCCCCATTAACTTAAAAAATACTCATCTTCTCTCTCCTTCCCTCTCTCCCTCCCCTGACATTATTTATAGAATTATTTGAACATTGAGCTGCAGGCATCTGAGTGAATTAATTCCCTTGTAACAAACGGAAAATGTTCAGTCAGACAAAATTTTAAATTAGTGAAAAGCAGATATATTTAAAAATAATCTTTCTTCAGGCTGATACCTTTGGGTTTAAAATAATAATGTGGTATCTGTTGGCACACTGGCATCTGTCCTCTCATTATTGACAGACCTTTATCTCCTCTTCAGCCTGTGATCAGCTGTCTCTTGGGGTGGCTGCCATCTTCGGGCCTTCACACAGCTCATCAGCAAATGCAGTGCAGTCCATTTGCAATGCTCTGGGAGTTCCCCACATACAGACCCGCTGGAAGCACCAGGTGTCAGACAACAAAGATTCCTTCTATGTCAGTCTCTACCCAGACTTCTCTTCACTCAGCCGTGCCATTTTAGACCTGGTGCAGTTTTTCAAGTGGAAAACCGTTACGGTTGTATATGATGACAGCACTGGTAAGAAAAATTAGTAGCCTTTGGGGCTATGCTTTAAATATAGATGATTTTCTGAAGCCCATTCCAGGTTCTTACTGTATTCTTATAGGTTTTTTTTTTTTTTCTGTGGTTGTTGTTTTTAAATTAAACTAAGGGGTGGAAAGACAGAATCAAACACCAACTCTAATTTCACATATCCGAACAAAGAATACCTATATTGCATACTTTTTCTCTGTATTTGAAAAATAAGCTTTTTTTTAATTATTATTCTTGTGAAAGATCAGCTAGTTAGGTAGGTTGGATGAAGGATAGAGATAATATGCAATTTTATGTGTAAATATATGTGTGGGGTGTGTGTGTGTGTGTGTGTGTGTGTGTGTGTGTTAGAATTTCAGTCATTATTTAAAAAGTAAGAATGCATGTATTCAAAAAATATATACTCTAACAATTTAGATCATATTGAATCTCATATATATATGGACAGACTACCTGTAATCCCAGCCCTTTGGGAGGCCAAGGCAGGTGGATCATTTCAAATGATCATTTGAGGAGTTCGAGACCAGCCTGGCCAATATGGTGAAACCCTGTCTCCACCAAAAATACAAAAATTAGCCAGAAGTGGTGGTGCATGCCTGTAATCCCAGCTACTTGGGAAGCTAAGGCAGGAGAATCACTCGAACCTGGGAGGCGGAGGTTGCAGTGAGCCACGATCATGCTATTGCATGCCAGCCTGGGTGACAGAGTGAGACTGTCTCAAAAAAAAAAAAAAAAAAAAAAAAAAAAAAAGAGAAAAGTAACAATAAAAATGAAATTTTAATTTTAATTTCATTGGAAGCTATACTGGTGAAGCAGCTGCATACTATTTTGCTTACTATAGAGTGATAATTTTACTTTAAGATCTTTATAAAAAATATAAACAGTGCTCTTTAAATTTGAACATAAAAACATTTTATATCAGGACACTTCACTATACTTTCATAATTACATTGTGATTGAATTTCACTTGAATTTAAATTCTCTCAAAGTATGCCAGGAGCACATTTTGTTCATGCATGCAGTATATAGAACTCTGAAGAAATTTGTCCATTTGCCAATAAAATTGATCATCTGCAAATTGATAGATAAGAACTCTTTCAGGGAACAGGAAACTGGGAGCTATAGGATTAAAAAAAGTGAAAATAATTTCAAAAGCATTTTTGTTTAGATAAGAAAGGTGAAATGCATCTAGATAGAATTTAGTAGAGTAATTTTGTTTTCTTATTTAAAAATGTGAAATATTTATAAATAATTAAAAATTAGAAATACATCATTAAGAGTCCTTAAAAATAAGTATGTTTGATGTGTCTTTTAGCTCAGATTAAACCTATTAAATTTATTATATTGTTTTCTTCCTAAATAATTACTGCTTTGTCATTGGTAACATTCTGTGTGCCAAATTTTGAATGCCAGTTTCTACATGAATGATTTCTCTGGGTATGTATAATAAAATGATCTAGGGCATTCTCAGTTGCAAATTGGTCCACTTATGTTTATGGATGGTCATCTACAAAAATACATGAGTCTAGATGCATGTGCATTGTTAATCTGTGGACTGTTTCCTTCTCCATTCCTTCCTGATATGATTCAGGTATATGAGGCCCAAACATCATATATCCTTATAATGTATATATTATATACCTATATTTATGCACACAGATTTGTACATCATACATGTGATATTTTGTATTTATTAATTATCCTTGAACTTCTTATAGGAGGAAAAAAATTAACAAGTGTTCAAAATGTCTATAGACCTATTACCTTTATTCACTATCCTGTGTGTGTATATGTGTGTGTGTGTGCACATGCACGTGTGTGGCATTTTAATTTAATACATGTGGTTCTTAAGTGATTGACCAAATAGTAATAGGATTTGCAATCAGGTCCTATAATAATTTGGTAAAATACAGCCTCATGTAATTGATCTATCCTTGCTTTAAATTATATTCTAAATTATATCACTGAGGCAAATATAAATAGGGAAATATGTATAGCTAGTTGATTATATACATTTAACAGAGTCCTGACCTCAAATTAAATTTATTAAAATGCTTACTATTTAGTTACTAGTTACTGTTTAAAGGAAACTTTGCCATTCCCTTGGCTTTGAAGGTGACATAGATACTTGGAAATTTGAAAGGTCTGATTATTTAAGCAGTAATGCTAACTTAGAGTTGTTACAGAATTATTCATAGAATAAGTATGTATTGAAATTCTCTGAAGAATAAAACTTATTACTGTTACATTTTATGAAACATTTAATTCAATGAATTTTGATTGATCACCTGATACATGCCAGGGAGAATTATATGCCACTAAAGGAATTATATGCCACTAATGCTAACAAAGGCCCAGCCCTTGTTGAGCTTCTAATCCCTATTGAGGGACATGCAATTACTCATATTTTTAATACTATTGAATGGGATAATTATACTTGTAACTGACCAATTGTTGCCTCTTACTTTACAGCATTTTTGAGAATTTGAGTGTTTTTGATTATTTAATGTGGTAGAACTGACTCTAAGATAGGCAGAAGAGTCCCTTTGAAATGTATTTATAAATACTTAATAGACTTTTTGTCTTTTTGTTTATGTTTAAAAGTCTCAAGGTGGAATTTTTTTCAACTTTTATTTTAAAGTCAGGGAGTACATGTGCAGATTTGTTACAAGGGTGTGTTTTACATGATGCTGAGGAGTAGGGTACAACTGAACCCATCACCCAATCAGCATGGTACCCAATAGGTAATTTTGCAACCCTTCTCCTCCTCTCTCTCTGCCACTCTCATAGTCTCCAGTGTCTATTTTTCCCAAATTTATGTACAGATTTGCCAAATGTTTAGTTCCCACTTGTAAGTAAGAAAATGCAGTATTTGATTTTCTGTTCCTGTATAATTCACTTAGAATACTGGCCTCCAGCTGCATCCAGGTTGCTGCAAAGAACAAAATTTTGTTATTTTTTATGGCTGCATAGTGTTCCATGGTATATATGTACCACATTTCACATTTTCTTTATCCAGTCCACCACTGATGGGCATCCTGGTTGATTCCATGTCTTTACTATTGTGAATAGTGCTGCGATGAACATATGCGTGCATGTGTCTTTTTAATAGAATCATCTATTTTCCTTTGTGTATATACCCAGTAATGTTATTGCTGTGTCAAATGGTAGTTCTATTTTTCGTTCTTTGAAAAATCTACAAACTGCTTTCTACAATGGCTGAACTAGTTTACATTCCCATCAAACTGTACAAGCATTCCTTTTTCTCTGCAACCTTGCCAATATTTAATTTTTGACTTCTTAATAATAAACATTCAGACTATTGTGAAATGATATCTTATTGAGGTTTTGATTTGCATTTCTCTGATGATTAGTGCTTTTGAACATTTTTTCATATTTTTTGGCTGCATGTACATCTTCCTTTGAGAAGTATCTGTTCATATTCTTTGCTCATTTTTTAATGGGGTTATTTATATTTTGCTTGTTGATTTATTTCAGATTCTTATAGGTTCTGGATGTTAGACCTTTGCTTGATGCATAATTTGTGAATATTTGCAAGGTATAGTTTTAATGACAGAATTCAGCAAAGAGTATTTGTAAACTTCTCAAGAGAGCAAGATGACTATTTGATGATGTGATAGGATATCTGATTATAGCTAGGACTGTGAACAGAAATGGGAAAAACCTCACCTCATATGCAATAAGATAAACATCACAGTCTTCATAATGGACTTATGTATCTGCAGTTTACTGAAGGGCACACATGTGCCGTTTTGTTTACATGTTTCCTTTTTTCCTTTCCATATTTATTATGTGTGCTATTCCTCCCATTTATATTCATTTCTATTTTGTTGTATTGTCCAGTTTGATACATGATAATTATACTTCAATCCAGTCTTTGTTCCCACCCCCAAAACAGATGGGATGATAAATGAAATATAGTGCTGGAGTAGGAGAAATTCTTAAAATGATGTTAACAGGAGCTATTTATTTTTTATGATAATTAGCATTTGTTGTTGTCATGGATGAATGCTTTTAAACACCCTGAAAGTCTGTTATAGCTCTGAATTATGTCCAAAAATGATGGAAAAGAATTGGCTTCAGAAACAAAGCTGTGTTTCTGTCAGTCATTTTGGAACATATGATTCATTTTAAATATAAACTAAAAATAAGTTGGATAGCTGACAGCTTGTAAGCAATTCCAGGATAAGTTGTGCATATTTGCTTTAAAATCCCTGTGTTTCATCTTTGTTTATAGATCAGCAGTCCATTAACAAAAAAACTCTGGACTGGTAAACAGAAGCCTGAGATTTTAGTCCCAGTTTTGATACTAAATTACTTGTAGAACTTCAGAAAAGACAAGAAGGGACTGGAAATGACTGCAGAAATGAGCTATAACGCACTACGAACTGACATTGTGGTAGTTGCTGTCACATAAACTGTTTCACTTAACCTTTAAAACAATTCTATGAGTCCCAAAGGAAACAGGTTATCACGACATCATGACTGTTACCTCCAGTGACTGGCTCCCTGCCCATGAAGCCTAAGCCAGAAACATGAATGTCTTCCTTGATTCTTTTCTTTTTCAACTCCACAATCGGTTGTCAATTCTATACTTCTATGATCTCTAAAATATTTTATTTTTTCCTACCTCCTACCACTTTTTAGGTGGAAATCACCTTCCTCTGTCATCTGGATTATTACTAACAGCCTTCTAACTGGTCTCCAGTTTTGTAGTCTCTCCACTACAGTTTGTAATTTTTAAAAAATGCAATTCTGATCCATTCCCCCTCTCAATAGCTTCTCATTCCTCTAAGGCATTTTTGAGAAGACTTATGATGTTTGATGTGATCGAGTCCCTGTACTTCTCCAGTGATATTTGAGTCTAAATCCCCCACTGATTTATTTCAAGTTGAGCCATTAGATACCTTTTAGTTCTAGAAAATAATATTTTGTTCACCTTTAAAGCCCTCATTCTGATCCTATTCCTCCTAGTCACCAAGTGCACACATGTACATATGCACATTTGCACAAACACACTCATGCATACCATCTGGCTTGGATATTACAAAGCAGGGCTTCCCTGATCCCTGCTTTCAAGTCTGGAATAGGTCTCTCCAAACACATCCCAAAGCACTGTAGAAACTTCCATGATCATCCCCCACACCCCTGAGAACTCTCATCACACTCTGAATGGCTTATCTTGGGTGCATCTCTCTACTGGATCAACCACACATCTGAGCAGGGTGAACCCTAAGGCTGCTCACTGTTTTATCACCAGCATCTAGAATGTTGCCTGGTTGTGGAAGTACCTTAATACTTCTTAAAAATAGGAAGATGTTTATATCCATTTTTAAACAAGATAATTCCCAAGAGTTAAGTATTCTGCCCAAGGTCAAATTTGGTTAGGTAGCCTTTAAGTGCTTGCCGTTTAAGAAATAGATTCACCCATAATTTTCAGATATATGGACAAGATTTTGTTATAATTTCAAAAATGTTGTAAGAAAGAGTGAATTGTGTTTATGTTTGATTACAACTGCAATTAAACATATATGTATATACTTATTTGAGCAATCATTCATTAAATTTCCATATACAAGCTGCTATCTCAGGCAGAGGGAACAAGAACTGTAAATAAAACTTGACCCTCTCCATGGGCTCAGAGTAGAGTAAGTTGGTAGAGAATAACGCTATGCTCTAGTGTAACAAGTGCTCAGAGAGGCGAGAAAACAATATCATGCAGCTCAGGAGAAGAAGCTGGCTGTAAAGGATGGAGGAGAGTTTTAGAGAAAGTGACATTACTGTGAAATCATCATGAAGGATAAGTAAAAATGCTGCAACTGGAGGAAAGTCTGCAGGGTGCAACATGTGTAAATGTGAGAATGCCTGAGGGAGCCAGTTTGTCAGGAAATTGAAAGCACTTCATTATGACTAACAGAAACAAGGAAGATGAAGAATGATCAGTGGATTTTATAAAAAGCTAGCATGAGAGAGATCACAAAGAGATTTGTACTACCAAGTCCAGCTTTTCTTGGCTACCCTGCCCTGGAATCTGCATGGTTATAGCACTATCGGTGACGTTTGTGTGATGTGAGGCTGCTTTTCAAATCACCATTGAATGCCTCAAAAATGTGCATATATCCATTCATTGTTTTCCTGGATACTCAGAAAAAGACGTAGAGAGAGTAAGGTCTGTCAGCCTAGACTATTGTGGTTACTATGGTCTTTGGTGTAAGAACATTCTAGATTGAAATCTTGCCCTGTTGTGTAATTTTTAGCAAGGGATTTGACTGCTAAAAGTCTGAGAGGTGATGCATGTGTAAGGTGATAATACATATCATACTTCTCAGGATTGTTGTCATGTAAAGTGCCTTATAGAGCAAACATAACAGGAATTTAAAACTTTCAACAATATAAATGTTATGGGCCATGTGCCATTTTTCCTTCATGAAACTCTATGCTAAATAAATTATTATTAATCTCCCAATTTTTGAAATTGAAACATGTTTACTGTAGCAAATTCAGGAATTACAATAAAGTATAATAAAAATAAGATGATAGTAAAAATCTTGATTATTTTAAGTTAATGATTTTAGATTTCTTTCCAGTCTATTTCTCTACAAATACATACACACACATACACACGTACACACAAAGAGCCTATCACTTAGAGTTCTGGGCAAGAAACAGAAAAAACACATAGCTTGTAATCCCCACATTTTTAATATGAAAGGACTTAGATGAAGTGAGTTGAAGTAATTTGCCCAAGGTTACATAGCACATAAGTGATAGATCTGGGTTTTGAAACTAGGCAGTCAACTCTAGAATCCACTCTGTTAAATACTGTGACATGATAGTAGTTGTTTTATTTAGTGGGGCTTTTTTTTTTTTTTTTTGCTCTTTTTAAAAATTATTATTTTTAGCAAGAGAGTGGCATGATTAGAACTATTTTTGTTAATGGCTTTCTGACTGCAATGTGGAAAATATGTTGGGGTTATGAAATATGGAGAGCATTAGGGCAACACCAGAAGCAGGAGAATTTCTGAATTAGCCAAGTTGAAAACAGATGACAGTTTCAATTAAGAAGGTTTTGATGAAATTATGTTAAGTTGAAGAATCCTAAGAGGACTTGGGAGATACAGATTGCAGAATTTAGTAAGTGGATCCTGGGAAGGAGTGATGAAGACAGGATACAAGAATGATTCTATGTTTCTAGTCCGGGATACTGATCAGTGGCACATTTACCTAGAAGGGGAAAACAAGAAAAAGAGCTTTGAGAGAGAAGATGGTGGCTGCTTCTTAACATACTAAGTTTAAAGCAGCTATGAAATTTTCACTTGGTATTATTCAGTGGTATTGGAGATATCATAAACACATCTTTAAAATAGTAATTTAATATGGGCAGGCATATAATGCATCCATTGGTATTTTGCTGTGCCCTTCATTTGAAGTTCTTTGTAGTATTAGAAAATGGAAAATTGGACACAGTAACTCATGCCTGTAATCCCAGAACTTTGGGAGGCCAAGGCAGGTAGATGACGAGGTCAGGAGATCAAGACCATCCTGGCCAATATGGTAAAACCCTGTGTCTACTAACAACACAAAAATTAGCCAGGTGTGGTGGCATGTGCCTATAGTCCCAGCTACTCAGGAGGCTGAGGCAGGAGAATCACTTGAACATAGGGGTGGAGGTTGAAGTGAGCCGAGATCACACCACTGCACTCCAGCCTGGATGACAGAGCAAGACTCCATCTCAAAAAAAAAAAAAAAAAAAAAGAAAAGAAAATCAACAAAAACAATGAAACAAAAATAGGGTGATAGTACAAAAGGATTGAGTTAATGGGTGGGCAGTCATGGAGATATAAATAGACATGAGAAGATTTTAGGGGACAGAATGTACATTCTTTTAATTCATGATGGAAAAGCAGTAATCTTCTTAGGAATTGTAATATTTGCCAACTTGAGCCTTGATTAATTTCTGTAATATGATTATTTAAAAAAAGCCAAAGCTTTCACCTTAAGCAAAAGCAAAAACACTTTCTTTAAATGCTAACTTTATTCATTTGGATGAAGTATATATATAGACTGCTTTAGATGCATCTCTGTTTATGGAGTTTAATAAAATGAAAAGTCAATTAATAGTGAAAACTCATTTTAACTTACACATATATTTAAAAGAATAAAATAAAATTAAAGTTAATGTAAAATATATATTCCTGGAAGACACTAATTTTTGAATAATATAACAATTTTTGTTTTAAAAATTATACAACCAAATAATTTCAATTTTATTTCAGGGAGTGGGCTAATTTGGATCTAAGATGATTATAGGTTGTACATTTTAAATACAAGCTTCAAGTGCTGTGTTCTCTAATTCCAAGTGCAAATACAATAAGCAATTATTAGTTAAACTTAATTATTTGGATATAGTTGATTACATAGCTTGGTTAGTAGTATTTCCACATGGTTATGCTTGAACTTATTTTTTATTCCTATTTAAGCAATCATAAAAATGTTTTAGAAAAAATAATAACTCAAGATGGATTAAAGACTTAAACGTAAGACCTAAAACCGTACAAACCCTAGAAGAAAACCTAGGCAATACCATTCAGGACATAGGCATAGGTAAAGACTCCATAACTAAAACACCAAAAGCAATGGAAACAAAAGCCAAAATTGGCAAATGAGATATAATTAAACTAAAGAGCTTCTGCACAGCAAAAGAAACTATCAGAGGATAAATTCTGCAATCTATCCATCTGACAAAGGGCTAATACCCAGAATCTACAAGGAACTTAAATTTACAAGAAAAAAAAATCCCATCAAAAAGTGGGCAAAGGATATGAACAGACACTTCTCAAAAGAAGACATTTATGCGGCCAACAAACATATGAAAAAAAGCTCATTATCACTGGTTATTAGAGAAATGCAAATCAAAACCACATCTCACAGCAGTTAGAATGATGATCTTTAAAAAGTCAGGAAACAACAAATGCTGGAGAGGATGTGGAGAAATAGGAATGCTTTTACACTGTTGTTGGGAGTGTAAATTAGTTCAACCATTGTGGAAGACAGTGTGGCGACTCCTCAAGGATCTAGACCCAGAAATACGATTTGACCCAGCAATCCCATTACTGGATATATACCCAAAGGATTATAAATCATTTTGCTATAAAGACATATGCACACATATGTTTATGGCAGCACTATTCACAATAGTAAAGCCTTAGAACCAACCCAAATGCCCATCAATGATAGACTGGATAAAGAAAATCTGCCACATATACACCATGGAATACTACTAAACCACAAAAAAAGGTTGAGTTTATGTTCTTTGCAGGGACATGGATGAAGCTGGAAACCATCATTCTCAGCAAACTAACACAGGAACAGAAAACCAAACACCCCATGTTCTCGCTCATAAGTGAGATTTGAAAAATGAGAACAAATGGACACAGAGAGGGGGAATATCACACACCAGGACCCGTCAGGGTGTAGGGGAGCTAGGAGAGGGATAGCATTAGGAGAAATACCTAATGTAGATGATGGGTTGATGGGCACAGCAAACCACCATGGCATATGTATATCTATGTAACAAACCTGCAAGTTCTGCACATGTATCCCAGAACTTAAAGTATAAAAAAAAAAGAAAGAAAGAAAGAAAATTATTCCTTGGGTTCTGATTAAATGATAGTGAATATTTCTAAATATGTTCATAGGACTAACTCTCTAAGTTTTAAAACCTTTAAAATATAGGGCAACACTAAAAGCCAAAAATATAGTTTCAAATGCTTAACAATCACACAATTCATGCTTCTGCAGATAGTGAAATAAATACTAGATCTAAAAATATAGAAGTAGCATGTCTTGTACCAAACCTCAATAATATTTGCCTTTTTGATGGGAAAAACATGAAGGAAAAGTAATTCACCTGGTGATGGTCAAACACTGCCTTTTTTAATTAACAATTTTCTAAATTTAAGCATACTGGCATGCACATTTTTGGTAGATACTGCCTCACGCCCCCCACAGACTTTCTTTGTTCTTGGCTATTTTCCTTTCTATGGGGGGAAGTGAGAAGGATAGTTCTTGTATCATCTCTCTGAAACACTTGACGATTTTGACTACTCCTTTTTTCAGGGCAAAAATAAAATTCTTTTCTTTGGCTTCTGCACTGTCATTCTATCTGTGTTATCTCTTTTTTGATCATCTAGTCCCATTCTCATACTCTTAAATTCCTTTTTCTTTTCCTATTTCTTAACTGATGATGATGTTCATGATTTTATTCCCAGTTGTAGAGTCATCCTTCTGCATCTTCAATTGTTTGTACTGACCTCTGTACTCAGTTCCAGCCACCACTAACCATCTTTATTTGGATATCTCAGGTACATCTAACCCAACATAAAAAGCCAAACTCAGTATCTTTGCTCCAAATTTGCTTTTTTCTCCTGAATTTCCCTCTTTATTGGGTTGCCCTCATCAGATCTCTAGTGATCATTCTAGAGTCTTTCCTCTCTCTCACCCTCTATCTTCAATTGATCACTTAGACTTCTCATTTTTATTTCACATTTCTCAAATTTACTCCTAGCCTCTATCCCTTAGTTAATATCCTTATCATTTAGTACCCAAACCATGTCCTGCCTGCTGCTCTATTTCACTGCATCTACCTGTCATACAGAAAAGAGTCTTTTTTGAAATGATAGTCTCTTGATGTCATACCCAAGCTTAAAGATGTTCATTGTCTCCCCAGTCATAGAAAAATGAATTGTTCCTCAGCATGACACATACAGTGCCTATCATTGACACTGTCATACCTCTGTGATTTTAAATTTCTGGTATTCCTTCTCTTAACATTGTTCTACAGCTTTCCTTGAATAATTATAGTTCTCTCTTACCAAGCATGCTCTGCTTTCTCAGTCTCTTTGCTCTACAAAAGTTGACCTCTCTGCCTGATGTGCCTTTCCCATTTGGTGACCTATTCATCGCCTTTAAGATGTACCTTAAAACAGTCTTGTGAAGTAACCTTCCTTGACTCCTGTCCATGTGTGAATGGATAACTCTGTTCCTTTGTGTGTTACCTACTAAAGTAACTCTTGCATCATGGAAGAATATTATAATATTATTTCTAAATATTTGTAAATTATTTCTAAATATTAGAATATATCTAATTTAGAATAATAATTTAGAATATTATTTCTTGATGCAAGAGTTACTTTAATAGATAAAATAGTTAATCTTCATTTCTATAGTAAATCTTATTTTCAGCATCCTCACATAACTAATTTAGCAAGGGTGATGCTGTCCTGGGCATGGAAACTCTAAATATCTTACAATTTATTTTTTTATTTATTCATTTATTCATTTGTTGTTTGTGTATTTATTTATTACTTTATTTACTCCACAAATAATTATCAATGTCTAGTATTTGCCAACACTGTTTTAGGTACTGGAGATATATAAATAAACAAAACAGTCAAAAATTCTTTGCTTTATGAAGCTTACATTCTAATGTAGTGTGACAAACAATAATAAAATACGTATGTGTATGCTATAATATCAAATGTGATACGTATTATGAAGAGAAATAAAGCAGGAGAGATGTGTAGGGAGTACATGGGAGGGAATATTGCAGTATTAAGTAGGATTGTCAGAAGATACCTTTCTTAGAAAGTGACATTTGAACTAAGACTTGAGTAAACTAAGGAATTATGCCTTAGAACTATCCAAAATAAAAGTGTCTCAGAAAAAAAGCAAGGAGGAAAATTATAACCAAGGGGAAAAGAGACTAAGAATTTTGAGGCAAAGGAGCCATATTTTAGCTTTGATGATGAGGTTTTGGAAAATCTAAAAACCAAAGGAGACTGTTGTGACACCTGTCACTTGTTTTATATGTGTACATATGTATGTATGTGTAGATGATATATGATTGCATATGTATATGTTTCATTACTGTTTTAGTGACAATAAAGTCATTTCTTTAAAAATCACTTTGTGTAAGCCTGGGCAACATTGTGAAACCTTGTCTCTACAGAAAAAAGAAAAAATTAATTAGCTAGGTGTGGTGGCACTCACCTGTAACTCCAGCTACTCAGGAGGCTGAAGTGAGATGGTTGCTTGAGCCCAGGAAGTTGAGGCTACAAAGAACCATGACTGCACCACCCTACTCCAGCCTGAGCAACAAAGTAAGATTCTGTCTCAAACAAATACACAAACAAAAAATAGTTCAGTGTAAAGACTTGTCCACATAAAATTTTATTTTTATATATTAGTTGAATAGTAATGATTGTGGTCCGTAACACTGGCCCCTAAAAAGTTGACGGCATTGATTTTAAATTGCAATAAGATTTCAGTTAAAGAAGAGATATGTCTGACATTTATTCATTTCTGCAAGATGTAATAGATCATTTATTGAATACTTAATTAAAAATAAGTGATTCTGTATCAGAAATACCTCTAAAAAAATCTATATCCTATCTGCATTAAATTTAAATCTAGGTTTGATACTTGTGATACACTAGGTTTTAAAACTAGTTTTCTGACTGGGAACGGTGGCTTACGCCGGTAATCCCAGCACTTTGGGAGGCAAAATCGGATGAATCACTTGAGGGCAGGAATTCGAGACATGACCAACATGGTGAAACCCTATATCTTCTAAAAAATACTAAAATTGGGCAGGCATGATGGTGTGTGCCTGTAATCCCAGCTACTCGGGAGGCTGAGGCACAGGAATCACTTGAACCTGGGAGGCGGAGGTTGCAGTGAGTCTAGATTGTGCTACTGCACTCCAGCCTGGGCAACAAAGCAAGACTCTGTATCAAAAAATAAACAAACAAACTAATAGTTAAGTAAAAACAGTTTTCTAATTCCTGGGACCTAATGTTTACTACTCAACATTCTATAAACGTTTACCTTGTTTTAAATATATTGCATATAAGGTATATTCAGATACAATATTATCGAAGAATCTAACTTTTTCAGAATGCAAGAAAATAATTAAAACTCAAATTCTAGACAGGCTAATTGTCCATTCCAGAATTCTTCCAAGTTAGAGGTAGAACAGTGTCCACTAGGATAGTATTTCAGTGAATCAAAAAGGAACCAATAAAATAAATTTTTTTGCATGAATGCATTAAATGTGTACTAATAATGTCTTGTTACAAACAGGATTCTAACAAACCCTAACAAAAATACAAAGCCTAATACACACTTATTCTTATTCTTAAAGGAATTATTTTACTATCACAAATTCTTGTATTTTTGTAAGCCCAATAGTCTTTCTTTTGAGGAAACAAAACTTATTATGTACCATATATTACAGTTATAACTCAAAGCACTGGTATTTAAATTTAATTCATAACAGAAAATAAAATTACTACCTGAGCTATTGTTAAAACTAAACATTCCTAGGCAAATCTCTGTGACTCAGTAACAAGTTATATTCAGGAGCTTGCATTTGGCAACACAGTTAATTGTAGTAGGCATTGCTCACATTTACTAATATCTCTGGTTATCTTCACTTCTAAACCTCAAAGAGTTGCAGTTTTCCAATCCTTGGTGTGACCAAGTGAATTGCTTTAGCTGGTGAAATGTTCACTTCCAGGTGGACACATTTAATTGCCTTGCTCTTCCTCCCAAACTCGTTCATTCCCTGATATAGCAATTGTGCTACAAGTTCAAAGCATCCTAAAATACTACCAAAATATCAAAGAATGCTACCCTGGAGAATTACCTGGATCTACAGCAAACCTGGCTTTTATGAGACATAAATTTTATTCTGTTAAATCACTATAATTTGGGTTGGGGGGTGATTATTTTTTCAACAATGAACTTTTATTTGTGAAGCTTCCCCCAAAATAATAATCCCATTGGGCTGTGTTCAGGTTGCCTTAGGGGATTGAACAATCTTTCTATTTCCATCATTTGAATTTACTAAGTATCTCCCTTGTAAATGAAGAGTGATAGAAATTACTACATGTATTAGATATGGAGACTGGTTTCTAGCTGATTTCTATTCTTCAATACTTACATTTTTAAATTATAATTTTTTAAAAAACATGTTTAGGCCATTTTCTTTCTTTTTTTTTTTTTTTTTTTTTTTAATTGTACTTTAGGTTCTGGGTTACATGTGCAGCTCATGCAGGGTTGTTGCATAGGTACTTACATGGCAAGGTGGTTTGCTGCCTCCATCCCCCCGTCACCTATAGCTGGCATTTCTCACCATGTTATCCCTCCCCAACCGCCCCACCCCTCCACTGTCCCTCCCCTAGGCCACCCCAACAGACCCCAGTGTGTGATTCAACCCTCCCTGTCTCCATGTGTTCTCATTGTTCAACACCTGCCTATGAGTGAGAACAGGTGGTGTTTGATTTTCTGTTCTTGTGTCAGTTTGCTGAGAGTGATGGTTTCCAGATTCATTTATGTCCCTACAAAGGACACAAACTCATTGTTTTTAATGGCTGCATAGTATCCCGTGGTGTATATGTGCGACATTTTCCTTGGTCAGTCTATCATTGATGGGCATTTGGGTTGGTTCCAGGTCTTTGCTATTGTAAACAGTTCCACAGTGAACATATGTGTGCATCTGTCTTTATAATAGAACGATTTATAAATTCAAAAGTGGTCAAAGGATATGAACAGATACTTTTCAAAAGAAGACATATGTGAGGCCAACAAACATATGAAAAAATGCTCATCATCACTCATCATTAGAGAAATGCAAATCAAAACCACATTGAGATACCATCTTACGCCAGTTAGAATGGCTATCGTTAAAAAATCTGGAGATAACAGATTCTGGAGAAGATGTGGAGAAATAGGAACACTTTTACACTGTTGGTGGGAGTGTAAATTAGTTCCAACTATTGTGGAAGACAGTGTGGTGATTCCTCAAGGACCTAGAAATAGAAATTCCATTTGACCCAGCAATCCAATTACTGGGTATATACCCAAAGGGGGAGAGTGATTTTTACTATAGTATAAGCTATTCTAGTGGTTGTTGAACTTCAATGTGTATTAAAAACATTGGGAAGGCTTGATAAAGCACTGCTTGCTAGACTGACTCCCAGTTTCTGATTTTATAGGTATAATAATTGTGGCCTAATGATTGTTATTTTTTTCTACTAAGTTCCCAGGTAATCATGATGCCATTAGTTTAGCAACCCCATTTGAGAACGACTGATCTATCCAATCTTGACTAATATGCAAATTTTCACATTTTGAAAGAAATTGACATTAAGTCAAACTTGTCAATATGATAAACATAGGTCTCATTTTGTATGTAAAAATAAATTTAAAATGTTCAAGCAAGCATAATTTTTTTAGTTATTAAACAATAACAAAATTATTAATACTTCTTAAAATCACTTAGTTGTCTGAACTTAAACACTGAGTAGCAATTATTCTAAATATCCTTGTCCTTAAGAGTATTTGAAATAGTTTTGAATTAGCTTTAATATGGAGGAAGAACATTCCCCTGTAAATACAATAAAAATTGTGAAGCATAATTGAGATTTAAAACAATCTGGTATTACTATAATGTTTTATCATAGCCACTTCATATAAATTTATAATTTTACTTTTTAATTTAACTTTTAAAGAATTTGCAAAAAGTACTAATTAATTATATGTGTAATGATTCTGACTTGTCATTTAAGAATTTTTAAAAAATCTCCCATTCCACTTTCACAATGAACTTCATATCCAATTGAAATAATTGAGTTGGCACTAAAGAAAGAAAATTAAGTCAGCCCTTGAAATCTTAACACTAACTTGTTAATTACCCTATTGATAACACAATGAAAAATGACAAGCTATAATTCCTTTTCTAAAAATATGACTGAAGGTCAGAGAGCTTTCTTGATGGCATATTGAGAGACCAAAAAGTACAAATGATGAGTTTTTTTTCTTTTAAATAACATCAGATGCCATTAGAAATTCAATGAAGAGATTAGATCAATATTTTAAATATAATTTTAAACATAATTGTTTTCTAGTATTAAAACTACTATATATTAGGAAATAAGCTAGCAAAGATATTTGTATTTGTTTGTTAAGAAGACAAAGCTAAAGGGTTTCCAAACATTGTCCAGGTCTGAGCTTTTACACTATTGAAAAAGGATTCCATATGCTTTTAACCTACAGCAAAGATGAAAGAGCATTCACAGAGCCTATTGGCAAACCAGAGATAAATAGAATGGTTTTCTCTGCTATTGAACAATAATTCTTGAAAATCACTTTTTTTTTCCTTTTTTTTGTGGAGTAGAGTAAATCCAAATTATGCAGGGCAAAGTTTACATGCACAGTGAGTGACCTATTGTGGTATTGTTTACATATTTATATATGCATTTTTCTCAGAATGGTTTAATTTATTGGTGTAACTGCTTCATTATTTAGGAGAATAGAATTGGTTCCCAAGGACTTTGTAAAACTGACAACAGTTCTATAATACCCATTTCATATAGATATATAAATAGTTTTACTTTTTAATTTAACTTTTAAAGAATTTTGCAAAAAGTACTAATTGAATGATTAATGATTCTGACTTGTCACTTGCATTTAAAAAAATCTAGTTCATTTTCACAATGAACTTTTTATCCAATTGAAATAATTGGGTTGGCATTAAAGAAAATTAAGTCAGCCAAATGTGTAAGTCTGTTTTAGAGTAAAGACAGACTTGAACATTAGTGCAAAATGTAGTTTTCTTAGAACATGTGTAACAATACCATAACCTTGTATTCAGATTTTTAAAGTTTATAATTGTGGTAAAATACAAACACAATTTGCCATCTTAACAATTTTTAAATATACAATTCAGTTGTGTTAAAAATATTCACACTGTAGTGCAACCAATCTCCAGAACTTTTTCATCTTACAAAACTAAAATTCTGTATGCACTAAAAAACTATTCTCCATTTCTCCTTCGATAGCCTCTAGAAACCACCATTCTGCTTTGTTTCTATGAAATTAATTACTGTAGATACCTTATATAAATTGAATTATACAGTGTTTGCCTTTTTGCACTGTCTTATTTCAGTTAAAATAGTGTTCTCAAGGTTCACCGATGTTGCTGTGTTGTAACGTGTCAAAATTTCCTTCCTTTTTTAAGGCTGAATAATATTCCATCATATGTATGTGTCACATACTCTTTACCATTCATTCATTAAGTAGTTGGGTTGCTTCCACCTTTGGCTGTTGTAAATAATGCTGCCATGAACATGGACAAACAAATATCTCCTTGAGATCCTGTTCTTAGTTCTTTTCAATATATACCCTGATGTGGAATTGCTGGATCATATAGTAATTATATGTTTAATTTTTTGAGGAACCATCATGCCGTTTCCCATAATGGATATAACATCATTCTTACCAACAGTGCACAAGAGTTCTAATTTATCCAGATCCTCACCAACATATATTTTTTTAATTGTAGTCATGTTGATGGGTGTGAGGTGATATCTAACTGTGGTTTTGGTTTGCATTTCCCTAATGATTAATAATGTTAAACACATTTCCATATGCTTGTTGATCATATGAACACTTTCTTTGAGGAAATGTTTATTTAAGTTGTATGCTGATTTTTTTTATTTTAGCTATTTGATTCATTTGTTGTTGAGTTTCAGTAATTCTTTGTATATTCTGGATATTAGCCTACTATCAGATATGTGATTTGCAAATATTTTCTTTCATTCCATGGGTTGCCTTTTCACTATGTTGATTGTGTCTTTTGATGCAAATTTTTAGATTTTGTAATCCAGTTTATTTTTACTTTTTTTTTTACCTATACTTTTGCTGTCATATCCAAGAAATCATTGCCAAATCCAATGTCATGAAGATTTTTCCCCTATTTTTTTTAAAGCTGTATCGTTTTAGATCTTACGTTTAGATTTGATGTTTTTTGAATTAATTTTTTCTATCAAGAAGGGTAAGAGTCCAACTTTATTATTTTGTATGTGGATATCCAGTTTCTCTATGTATCGAAAAGACTATTCTTTTCTCATTTATTGACCACATATGTTAGAGTTTATTGTTGAAAATTATTTGTTGAAAATGAAAATTAATTTACCACATATGTGAGAGTTTATTTCTGAGCTGTCTGTTTATTCCATTGGTTTATATGTCTGTCTTTGTGCCAGTACCATACTGTTTTAACTAGCTTTGAAATATGTTTTGAAATCAGAAACTATGAGATCTCCAACTTTGTTCTTTTTCAAGATTGTTTTGGCTAGTCAGGATTTCTTGAGATTCTGTGTGAATTTTTAGATGAATTTTTCTGTTTCTGCAAAAAATTTTATTGGGATTTTAATAGTACATTAAATCTATAGATCACTTTGAGTAATGTACTCATATTTTTTAAATTCAGGCAAATTTGAGTTACATTAAAATATGCTTTGTAGATAAAACAACATTTATTTGTCAGTTTATTAGTCTATTTAGTAGCCAATCAACTAACATGGATTCTTTCTATAGAAGTAACTTTGCTGCTTCAGTTAGGTTCCACCACATTCTTTAATTTGAGCTTACTTCCTTATTAGTTTGAAAATTATTTTTTTCTTTATAAAATTTACATAATGATGACATATACAACTATATAAAGTAATATCTTATCAAGCACTTTCTTGGCCAAAGAAGAACCAAACATGAATAAGATGTTTCGATTCTCCAAATACTTAAACACTAGTGTTGCAAGTAAATTGCAATACAGTATGATAAATGCTAAAAGAGAATTACATTAAAGTATTATGGCAAACTGGAAGTTGAAATCAAGGAGATCCAGTTGGTTGGAGAACGTAAACAGAGATGACATTTAAATCGGGTCTCAAGTAATGTTAAGAGTAGGTAAGATAGGAAATGCAAATGTACAGAACTGTGAAATGGTGTGGTGAACTGGTAGCATGATGAAATGTCTACTGTGATTGATACACAAGACATCAGCTAGAGATGCCCAAGAATAAAGAAAAGGGGATCAAAAGATATCATGCAGGGACCGGCAAGACTGAAAATCAGAGCATATAACTATGTAAGACTAAGGTAGATTAGTCACCAGCAACCCTGTAGAAAAGGCTGTGGCTGGAATTTGAAATTATTAAATATCACTGGACAGGTTGGAGGCATAAATAGGTTCCAAAGAACAATCTTGGTTTTGGCTTCATAATGTTGCTTACCAAGAAGCAATTAACTTTTTAGGAAACAGTGATATAATCAATTTTTAAGTTCAGAATTTTCAATTCATATAATGTATTTAGAACATCAAAAGGTTATTACATTTTATAGTTATTGGTTCTATTTACCAAATATATCTGGCTTTGGTCTCACGCATGGAACAGAATTACATTTTCTCACCCTCTTTGAGGTTAGGCAAACCATGCGATTTTCTTTTGCCAGTGAAATGTAAGCAAAAGTACTGAAATATTTCTTGGTGAATGTTTTAAAAGCCAGTCATCAGTTTGTCATATTTTCTTTCCCATGCTATAATAATGATGAGAACATGACTCTAGATGGAGGTCCTGGAGAAACTGCAAGGTGAAAAGCCACCATACCAATCCATGCTAGACAAGCAATAGGAACGGCAATACACTTGCCTGTTGTTTAGCCCCTGAAACATGGAGCTATATTTATGTAAACATACCTTATCCTGACTGTATACAAGTAAGACACAATGACTGTAGAAAGCCTTGATAACGAAAGGAATAAGAAAAAAAAAAAAAACAAACTAAAATCAACCATAATCTTACCAAAATGAGCCATTGTAACTACTTTGATATTTACCTCTTAACCTATATTTAATGTTACATAGAAGCTTAATTCATCATGTCAATTATTTACTTAATTGTGACAGATATTTACTCTGCTAAAGGAATATGCTGTTCTATCTCTCTCAGGAGATTAGCTTTCCTGTCAGCAGCTATTGTGTTATAACTGGCCATCATCAATTTTTCTCTTAAATGGGGAACTATGATACATAACAAAGTTGTTTTGAATCTCATATGAGACAAAGGTGTATAAAATATGTGGCACATAGTATGCTAAACAATAAAGGTTGGAGGGGCTGTTTGTCTTTCCAAAGGTTTGCTTATCAAAATTTTAAAATACTTGATACCCTTAAAATATAAACCATTTTTGTTCAACAAAACTAGAGCATAATGTAATAATACTCCATGTCCCTTAAGTATTCCACTTGTCATTTTGTTCTTTTAAAGTAAATGAACTTGTTCAATTAGTTGAAAATTTTCTTTTATAGATCTGATTTTACAAGTTGATGGGTTTTATTGCACTATTACATAAAAAAGCTTGAACTTTATTGCTCTTGATTAGTCCTTATCATCCTTCTAAGAATTTTGATGATAACAGAATATTTTAAGATGTGTCAGTGCACATTTATGTAGAATGTGAGTATCCCTTCTGCTCCTCACTGTTTAACACTATAGCTAATAGTAAAAATTTAGCTTTATTATTGAAGCCTTATTATGCATATATGATATTTATACAATTTTGGTGATAAATTCTATCACTACTTAGTGCTTTGGACAATATTTTATATTTCTGCCATTTCGTTTTACATTACATTAAGAAATGTAAACTGTGACTCCTCACTCTTCTCATAAGATTTTTAGTTTATTTCTTCTCTCCCCAGTAAGTTATTCTACAAGGGCAGAGAATTTATCTTCTTTAGAACTGTCCTCACCTCCTGGAACAGAACATGGCTTATAGTAGATGCTTAATGCACATATTGAGTTAACTAATAGATAAAAACTACGTAGTTCTCAGTCCAAAAACTCATACCCTGACACAACTATATCCCCCCACATGGATTTTAAAAGAAAAAGATTTTGTATCTTCTTGATGATCTAATTATAATGCTGCATATCTAGTTAAGCCAGAACAGGATTTACTTATATTGATCTAAATCTAGTTAATTCTTACTTCCTGGACTTCAGATAAGGTAAATGTAAGCATAATTACAAAGGGCAGGAGTAAATCTTAGCTATGAAAGTATGTATTATCTTGAGTGTGGTAATTTTATTGTGATGTCTAAATTAATCAACTTTTCCACTTTAAATACATACATTTTAGTTTACTTCAATTAGAATAAAATTGAACTCAAAAACCAAAAGTAAGAATAACATATCAAATTGCTTTATAATACAACAGCAATATTTCTGTAAATATTCTTCCTCTACATTTCAAAATTTGCAAAACATATCACCACAGAAAATTGAGGATTAGTTTTGAGATTCTTTGTCAGTGGAATATATTAAATCTCCTGCCTGGTAGAGAAATTAAAACTGCCACATTTCTGTCTCTGCTCATCTCAAAGTGTTCATCCCTCAAACAGGAATAGATGGCAAGGAGAGATGAACAGAGACATTTGGAGAGGAAATTATCCCATTACTATGAACACAGAGAAGAGAGACAAGAAAGAGATGTAAAACATGAGAGGTAAACATTAATAATAATCTTCATGACAATAACAGCTATTGAAGGCTTGCTGCATGCCAGTGACAGTCTAAACACTTAGCATGCATTCCTCATTTTTCTGTTTTCATGACAACTCTGTTTAGTGTCCCTATATATGAAAATGTAAAATCTGAGACTTCAAGACATTATGAAACTTTTCTCAGGGAAAGTACAAGTGTCAGAATAAGGATTTAAACCCAAAATGTTGAATCTAACAGTCATTTTATTCACTAAACTCTATACCTCTTCATAACACACACATTTTTTTTAAAGAGGTAAAACAAAAACAAACAAGCCTCTGTGTGTATTGATGGATGAGGAAAGACTTTGCAACTGATGCTAAACAAGAGGCGAGGGTCCACAGCTATCTACACATCTCCTCAAGACACAGCTCTAATGTAGACAGTTAACTCCAGGTAGAGAGAAGTTAAGACATGTGGGAAGCATTAAATAGAAGCAATCATTTGCTATAATCTTTACCACTTTTGCGCTGTATGCATTTTTGAGGATCCAAAGCTTTCTCTCAGGCTATAGAAGTGCACTTTAAGCCAAATTTTGTTTTATGAGATATAAGAAATTACAGCCATATAAAAATAAGGCACAAGCAGAGACGAGTAAATAGTATATAGTATCTCCAATTTTAGAAAGGATACGATTATATCTGAACCAGCATAATGTCACTACAAGGAGGATGTATAATGTCGTAAAAATGTACTTCATATGACTCAGTCATTTGGATTTTTTATTTATTTGTTTGTTTTTAACTAAAGATGAATAGCGTCTGCCATATTTTAAAAGGGCAGGCAATATATAGTTCAATCATAGAAAATGTACCTAAATGACTGGAATGCACATCTTATGAACTAGTACATCAGTCATTCAGTATAGGAAGCAGAAGACAACATTACATATCACTGTGATGTGCTAAGTACTAGTCTCAAATATCCATGGCTTAGCAAGAGTTTATCAACCTTGGTGCTGTTTAGTTGAAGTCATGGGATGCTATTTTTTGTAGACTGTTTATTAGCATTCCTAACCTCTACCCAGTAGATGTTAGTAGTAGTTCTCATCCCCAGTTGTGAAAATTAAAAATAACTCCAGGCTTTTTGCCAAATGTCCCCTGATCAAGAATCACTGGCTTTATTTGAGTGTATTTCTAATCATTGTTTTTCATTAAATAAGTATATTTCAGACTTGCAATAAAGATAGGCTATAACTTTAGATATGGTTTAGAAGTCTATCTATATCTTAGAAGCTGCTATAAATATACTCAGTACAATTGGAATTGGACTACCAGTGATTATATTCATTGGTCACATAAACATTTGTTAAATACCCACTAAATGCCTGTCACTGTTCCAGGTTCTGGGGATACAAAAATAAAGGACACGTTTGAGATCTGCATTACACCAAAAGTCATATAAACTGTTTAGTCATCCAGATTTTTATATTAAGATCTACTTTTATATTAATTTCACCTCAGAAACCACAAATTGTTAGGCCGTGTTACCTTACATCTACATAGAAATATTTTTCCTAAGTTATCGTGGTTTCTCTGGGAAATGAATATAAAAATTTCCTTTGAAATATTTTCTAGTTTTTTTTAAATGACGAGCCAAGATACCATGTACCATGCTTTTCATTGTCTTCAATGCCAAGAAAGATTTACATGATAGACTAAAGCTTGAGTTCAAAGCTATAAAGATTGTTTATCAATCCATGATTTTATGTATTACTGTTTGAGATAATATTTCTATTTTTAAAATTATTTATATTGCTAGAGAATTAGAGAAAAAACTGTATTATTCTGTTCTCACACTGCTAATAAAGACATACCTGAGACTAGGTAATTTATAAAGAAAAGAAGTTTAATGGACTCACAGTTTCACTTGGCTGAAGAGACCTCACAAATATGGTGGAAGGCAAAGGAGAAGCAGAGACATGTCTTATTTGGTGGCAGGCAAGAAAGCTTGTGCAGGGGAACTCCCATCTATAAAACCATCAGTTCTTGTAAGACTTACTCACTACCACAAGAACAGTATGGGGGAAACCTCTCCCATGACTCAATTATTCTTCACCTGGCCCCACCCTTGACATATGGAGATTATTACAAGTCAAGGTGAGATCTGGGTGGGGACACAACCAAACCGTATCAGTAAATTTTCTTAATACTTACCAGAATCATTATTTCCAGAAGCTTTCTTCTAACTGTGCTCTCTTTTCTCCTCCTTTCTGGAAAGGGAGGGCCACTGCCAAGGTCCAGGCTGAGTTCATGTGCAGACAGAGCCCTGCAGCCCACACCTCTATGGCCAGGTGTGCTGTGCAGGACGCTCCGAGGGGACAAGGGCAGCAGCCCAGGGCGCAGGAAGGAAATGCAGCCCCTCAGAGCTGGGGTGAGAGGTCAGAGGGGCAGGTGGGGGATGATGGTCACCAGCAGGAGGCAGCCTCACAGGCCATCCTTTGCCAGCCTGTATACCCGCTTCACCCTGGCATAGGGCCCCAAGGAGTCCTGAAACACAAAATCCCAGAGCACCCTCACCCACGAGTAGTGCTGCAGCAGGTGGTCGTAGTACATGGGCGTGATCTTCCGCACCAGGGGCAGGTTGCAGCCCGGGATGCTGGGGAAGTCGTGGTGCTCCATGTGGTAGCCCACACTGAAGGTGACAAACAAGTGACATTATACTAGCTCCAGAAACTTTAATAACATATTTTATTTCTGCCACCTCAATCCTCTCAGGAAGTACAGAGAAATCAAAAGAGCATTGAAGAAGTAAAGAAGTTATGCAACATGCACAAGGTCACACAATGCTTGGTATCCATGTTTCATTCAGGTTTAAGTCCATGCTTTTGTCATGCCACTACTTTGCCTCTGGATCACAGCAGACTGGAATAATACTAAGAATGTTTAACAACTGATCTTGCAGGCAGCAACCAACAGCTAGCACACCATAGAAATGTTTACTAACTGATAATCAGCTTTCACCCTCATACATGATCTAGTCTACATTCAAGTACAAGCTACATTCTGTTTCCTACCTATATTCTCATAAATTAGTAGAACTGAATCTCCTTTCTAAACTCTGGATACCCTCCTTGTAATAATCTTGGATATTTAAGACTTATAGCAAACAGGCAAATGATTTTACAAAATGTTCAAGGCACCAGCAGGGTTACTGTGCTTCAGGGTAGAGTCAGGGAAATTAGACCAAGTGCCAGCTAAGAGTGAAGGGAGGAAGCCCAGAGTATGAGTCCTGGATCACTGACAGCTGATGCTGTGGGCTAAGGAAGGGAAAGAAGGAAAAGGGTGAAGGGTGAAAGTGGGTGGAGTTGTGTGCCAAGTCTGAGCAGAAACTACACATTAGGAATGCAGAGGAGAGTAGTAAAAGTCAGAAGACTCTTTTGCCGTCTCTAGATCATCCAGAAATAAATTTCACACAGTTAAGGCTCATTCAGTGCTCCTAGACAAGCTCTTTGAAACAGGGGATTCCTGGGAAGTCCAGACAAATTACTTTTTCCTTTGACCAAAACAGCCTGAAAACAGGTTGGAGCTCTTTCTTAGAATGAACATGGGTACTTAAATTCTCCTTTCCCTTCCAGAGCAAATAGGATTTTTCTGACCACAACTAAAGAGCAAAAGTTTAAATACTAATAATCCCAAGAAAGGAAACATATTAGAAACCATTTAGTAAGGATATTCATCTAAATGACCAGAAAGATATTTTTCACTGTTTGGCTAGAAGGAGAGGAAAAAGGCATGCTGATCTCTTGGTTTCTGAAGCACCAGAGGGGTCACCAATGTGAGGAAAAGGATAAGGGAGGGGAATCTTAGAGCAAAGATTAATTTTATCCACCTCCTTTTCAGTTTAAGTCCCCAGATCTCCCTGTCAAAGAATGCTCAGTCGACAAAGAGAAGCTGAACCAAAAACTGTTTCATTTCATAATTAGCTATGCCCATCTGCTAATGCACCTCGCCTGCTGATGCAGGGGGTAAGGTGCATTAGCAGAAAGTCAGATCAAGCCCCAACGGAAAGTGATGGTTGGTGAGCCTAGGGTCTCTTTGAGGAGACTCCCAGCACCTGCCCTCCCTCTTCGCTCCATTAGAAATAATCACTCCTAAGTGGCCCATTATCAGTGCCAGCATGATTTTTTTTTTTCACATTTGCTAAAAGCTTTTCCCTTTTAGTTTTTCTTTTGTTTCTAAGGAACTATTTTAATTCCCTCTCCCCTTTATTTTGCAGTTAACTGACTTGAAAAAAATCTGATTTGAAATGGGGCTTACAGACCAATTTCTTCTTTCCTTGGGTTTATCCCACCACCGATTCCCCACCCCCTAGCACCTAGTAACAGCCATCACATATGCATTAACCAAAAGATCCCATTAGTGGAGCATTGTTTTGCACTTCTGCAGACAAAGAAGAAAGAGACCTCCAGTTGGAATGAACTCTTTTTGTGTTTCTTTCTTTCTTTTTTTTTTTTTTTGGCAACAAATAGCTTTCTTTTAAATTCAGAAATGAAATGGCATTGAGGTCCTAAATTGCTCTCATCTAAAATGTTTCACTCTCATCTTCACTTTCCTAGATTATGATCAATTTTCCCCCCAGAATGAATAATTCAAATTGAGCCCAGTCTTCTGAATCCTTAGAAAAAACAATGCCTTCGCATTTTCAGTCTATTCTACTCACTTATCACTTGGCACATTTTGTTTGGTACTGGCAGATATTCTTTTTGCAACATATAATTTATTTTTCCAAATGAACTGCAAGCTTCTCAAGATTAAAGATCTTTTCATTCATTTATTTAGTCATTCATTCATTCATTCATTCAACAAATGTATTTGAACTTCTACCATGTGTTAAACATGTGCTAATCACTTGTAATACAGCCAAGAACTAGTCAGAAAAAATCCCTGCCTCCCTGGAGTTTATATTCTAGTGTAGGGAGAAAGAGAATAAGAAATCAGTGTCATAAATATGTAAATTATAGAGTATGTTAGAAGATGGTAAGTACAACAGAAAAAAAAATAGAGCAATGGAAAAGGAATCTGAAGCTTAAGACAGGGCTACAATTTTAAATAGGATAAATAGAGCATTCCAGGCAAATGACATATGCTAAAGTGAGGACTTAAAAAAATGGAGTTGCCGTCAGCTGACTGGGAAGGCTGTGTTTGGATATGTTAAGTTTTGGGTGCCTGCTAACATCTCACTGGAGATCTGATGGAGCAGGAAGTTGGATATAGGAGTCTGAAGATCCAGTAGGGTCTGGGATGAAATATTCATTTGAGAGTAGCAACATGAAATTGGATGCAATTGTATGAGAAATTGGATGAGATCATCACAGAAGTGAGTATAAACAAAGACTGGGAGATGACAGGAAATGATCTCTAGGATAAGAATAAAACTAAGAATATGGAGTATCCTGAAAGTCAAGTGAAGAAATCATGTCAAAGAAGCAGGGAATAATATTGCTGACATGTCAAGTAAATGAAGGCTGAAACTAGGCTATAGAATTTAGCAATCTGGAGGTCATTGATAATCTTGACAAGAACAGTTTCCATGGAGTGATGGAGGAAAAACCTTGATTAGAGTGAGTTTAAATACGAATGGTCATTAGAGAAATGGAAATCAAAACTACATTGAGATACCATCTCACACCAGTTAGAATGACTATCATTAAAAAATCTGGCGACAACAGATCCTGGAGAGGATGTGGAGAAATAGGAACACTTTTGCACTGTTGGTGGGAGTGTAAACTAGTTCAACCATTGTGGATGACAGTGTGGCAATTCCTCAAGGACCTAGAAATAGAAATTCCATTTGACCCAGCAATCCCATTACTGGGTATATAGCCAAAGGAGTATAAATCATTCTACTATAAGGACACATGCACAAGAATGTTCATTGCAGCACTGTTTACAATAGCAAAGACCTGGAACCAACCCAAATGCCCATCAATGATAGACTGGACAGGGAAAATGTGGCACATATACACCATGGAATATTATGCATCCATCAAAAACGATGAGTTCGTGTCCTTTGTAGGGTCATGGATGAACCTGGAAACCATCATTCTCAGCAAACTGATACAAGAACAGAAAATCAAACACTGCATGTTCTCACTCATAGGTGGGTGTTGAACAATGAGAACACATGGACACAGGGAGGGGGAGCATCACACACTGGGGTCTATCGGGGGGAAATAGGGGAAGGACAGCAGGGAGTGGGGGAGTTGGGGGAGAGATAGCATGGGGAGAAATGCCAGATATAGGTGATGGGGAGGAAGGCAGCAAATCACACTGCCATGTGTGTACCTATGTAACAATCTTGCATGTTCTTCACATGTACCCTAAAACCTAAAATGCAATAAAAAAATAAATAAGAATGCAAAGTGCAATAGATCAAATGTTTCTGTTTCCCCCAAATTCGGATTGAAACTTTCATCTCAATGTTATTGCACTTAGAGATGGGGCCTTTGGGAAATAATTAGGTCATAAAAGTGGAGCCCTCATGAATGGAATTAGTACCCTTACCATAAGAGGCCAGAGAGCTAGCTCAACCTCCTTCTATCTTGTGAGGATACAAAAAATGTGGCCCTCTACAACTTAGAGGAAGTTCTACTAGAACCTGATGATACTGGCACCCTGACTTCAAATTTTCAGCCTCTAGAACTGTGGGAAATACATATCTGTTGTGTATAAGCCATTTGGTCTACGGCACTTTGTTTTACCAGCCTGAACTAATGAAAGCAGGGGACAGGGATTTGATGATTATAAATATAGACAATTTTTAGAATATTTTCTAAAAGTTTAAGCCTGAATTATTTTTTAACTAATTGCAACTATGCACTTTCCAAGAGAATGAATATCAATCTAACATGATGCCCTTCATAAGTGGTTTTTATCAACTGCTAGTCCAGCCTTGCTTCCTACTATGTTACAGCTTCTACTTGATTCCCCAGCTATCCACCAAACACCACACAAACCTTTTTCAACTTTCTATATTCTCATACAATGGTATTTTGTATGTACTTTTACTTGTCCACTTGCTAACTGGTTGCCCATCCTTGTCCACTTGCTAAATGTTTACCCATTCTTAGGCATTTTATTCTGAACACTTCTGTTGTGCTTTGAAGATTCTTACATTACTGTGCATAAGTCATTGAAGAAAAGTGATTTGCATATCTGTCTCACCTATAATCTCGCAGGTGGTGAACACATACTGTTTATATTTTTGTATTTAACTTCTGTATTCTCAATTGCTCTCTTGTATTCCTGATATATTTACATTTTTAATCATTCATAAGATGTATGTTCAATAAGCACAATTACTGAAGACCTAACCTGAGATTCTAAAGAGTTACATTCTATTTGGCGTTCCCACCAGGACATAGAAGTTCTGATAATTATTGTTAGTCATGAGCCCAGCAACATAAAGCATCATAAGCTGTTTCATCAATGTCAACTTTAAATCATATTTGATGTATTAAGTGCCAGTATAAAACCAATAACAGCAGCATCCTGGGACAGAGCCAAAATAAGAGCTGTGAAGGATCATTTGCTGTTCATAATGGCATTGACTTGAGCACAAGTGGGGATTAAAGAACAGCAGGCTACCTAATCAGCCACTGTCTGGAGAGCTGAAGTTGGGTTATCACAAGCTGAGAGGGCAGCGAGAGTGACAGAAAGACAGGTGTACAACTGAACAGGTTGTCAGGAGACAAAGTTACCTGCGAAGTGGCCGTCAGAATTGAACAATGAGGTATGTCGGCCCCACTGAGGGTGAACCAGTCACACCGACAAGATAGCAGGTGATGAAGTATGTATGATGAAGTATGAAGTGTGCTGTGAAGTAGGAGGAGAAATACACAGAACTCCCAGTTTGCCCAGAATGTTCCTCGATTATGCTTGTTGTCTTCGTCTAATTATGAAGCAACTACCTCTATGTCTTCTGCTCTTAAAAAGATGCCAGTTTGGTGAAAAATAAGAGTGACTGACTATAAACAACCATTGAATCAAAATATTACCAAATTCTGGACACAGACCAAAGTTACAGTAATCCTGTTTAAAGAGTTTCTAAAACATTGCTGTGATGCATTTCTGGATTGTGTTTGTGTGGGTGTCTGTGTGCCCAGAATCCTTTCGAGGGAATCTTCTTAGTCCACATGGTTCAGGCAAAGCTGATTTTCTTCTTTAGTCACCCACTCATGCCATTCAGTAGACAGCTAACCTAACTACAACTCTCTACTCCCACCAAATCATACCAGTCTGGGACAGAGGCCTTCCTAGAATACTGACAGAACTTTTGAGGAAAATATCTTTTTATGCCTATGAAATTCTGTTGGTCATTTGTGTTATCAAATGGGAAAAAGGGAAGGAGTAATTAAGGTAACAGAGGAAAAGAGAACAGAGAAACAAATAAATAATTCCTTGTTTCAGCCATGCCTGGAGTTTATTCTCAATTATGGGAGACAGTGAGTTTTGCTCAGTGTAGTATGAATTGGACCTGCACATTTTCCCAAGAGAGTCCTGACAAATACAAATGCTTTTTCATTAAACTATCCAACTTTTTTCCTGCCCCATCTCATTATATCAAATATAAGCCCACATGAAGCAGCTGTACAAATAGGACAAAAAAGAAGCAGATAATTTCTTTTCTGAGTCCAGGCTTTAGTCAACAAAGAACTAAGCCACTGTCCATGACTGGTGCTGCAGCAAGCACAGCTCTTACATCAGTCACTAATGTGCTTATTTCTGTCATGATCGAGATGCAAGCAAATTTTAATAGCAATAAACAAAGAGACAGAATTAAAATGCAACATTAATTTTACTGGTTTCTCACAAACTGAAATATTCTGAACAGAAAATTGACCTTAGCACATACTGAGCTTAGACTAAAGCTTGAGAAGCTAAAGGCTTTTAGCATTGGCATGACCAAAAGCACTGTTTACTTTTTAAAAATGGCATAATTGCTTTTTTCATATCAGTGAAAGTAGAAACAGAAACAGCATATTTTTGTATTGACTTTATAAGTAATAATCAGGCTGGTGGCCTGTATTAGTCTGTTCCCATGCTGCTAAGAAAGACATATCCAAGACTGAGTCATTTATAAAGAGAAAGAGGCTTAAGGAACTCACAGATGAATGGGGAGGTCTCACAAGCATGGAAGAAGGTTAAGGAGGAGCAAAAGCACATCTTACATGGTGGCAGGCAAGAGAGTGTGTTCAATAGAACAGCCCTTTTATAAAACCAATTCTTGTGAGACTTACTATCATGATAACAGTATAGAAAAATCATCCCCCATGATTCAGTTACCTTCCACGGGGCCCCTCCCATGA
Organism: Ateles fusciceps; assembly: GCA_036589455.1. Classification (NCBI taxonomy): domain Eukaryota; kingdom Metazoa; phylum Chordata; class Mammalia; order Primates; family Atelidae; genus Ateles; species Ateles fusciceps. Next base: position 30,181,044 of record JAZHEH010000065.1, on the reverse strand, counting down.
CATGCGGGGATTATGGGAGCTACAATTCTGGATTAGACTTGCATGGGGACACAGCTAAACAATATCATAGCCCTTGCCTTCCTTAACATTTCTCTGCTGGAATCAGATACACTCCATGTAACACCTTAGTTTAGTCCTGGCCATGATCATGGGGTTGGTGTAGAGCTAGTCTTGCATATTGGACCCAGCCTCAAGCATGTGATGGGAGTTCTGGCACTCTCTGTCCATCTTATTTTCCTTAATCCTACTGCTTTCCCCATCCAGAACCAGAGACTTCTGGTTGTATCACTAAGACACCACCTAGTAGGATTGCATTCTGTTCTCCATGCTGTTTTCTGTACAATTGTCTATGAAAAGACTGGTTGTCTGGAATCACAGTAACTCCCTCCACTTGGTGAAGAGAAGCACAGCCACTGTCATACTGTATCTCTGCTTTGGAGTTCATTGTATATTGAGTCAAATCTAAAATTTTATACCAGAAGACACTCAATATGGTTTCACCTAGCTACTTTCATGTATTTAATACTACATCAAAACCTCCTTGGCAAGTTCCTGCCTTCTTTATTCCCACATTTCTATCACTAAATTCACCATATTTAAAAAATAAACTTTAAAGGTTGTGAATTGCTACTGGGTATACAAATATATAGGAGCAATACTAGTTAGGAGGCTTTTGTTAGAATCCATTCGAGAGATTGTGGTAGCTTATAGTCCAGTGTGCTAGAAGAGGTAACAGTTGGTTATTTTGTAGGTATTTTTGAAGATAGATCAGATAAGATTTTCTAAAATGCTGGATGTGGCTTGTGCCAGAAAGAATGCCATCAAAGGTGTCATCTATGTTTTTGACTTGAGTAACTGGAAAGGTAAGTTTCCATTATCCTGCTTAGAGATGACTGAGGGAGGAGCAGCTTTGGAGAGTACAGAGATGGAGAACTAGTTTTGGAATACTGTTTGTAGTATCTACTAACCATCAAAACAAAGATGTCACATTACTTAGGCACCCTCATTTTAATACTAACTGCAAAGTTCAAGGGCTTCTAAGGTCACCTTCACTTCTGACACAAGTTGCAATTTCAGGGGTCTCAAAGATCACTCTCAAGTTTGATAATTTGCAAGAATGAGTCACAGAATGAACTGAAAGCTGTTATACTCATGGATACCATTTATAACAGCCAAACAATATAGGTTAAAATTGGCCAGTGGAAGAAGTGGATAGGGCAGAGTCTAGGAGAGGTCCATGCTCAGACCTTTCAGTTGTTCTTTCCCAATGGATTTGTGGACAGTGCTCACTTTTCCAGGCAATGACCTGTGACAATGTGCGTGTAGTATTGCCAACCAGGCAAGCTCACTAGAGCTTGAGTGTCCAAAGTGTTTATTAAGAATTGATCATGTAGACATGACTAGCCACCCACTTGCCTGACCTGTAGTCTCCAGCCCCTCCATAGGTTGAGCTGATGCCTTGAATGAATCACATTGCTGGACAAATCACATTGTTAGCCCAAGGTACCCAGGTAAACAAAAGCACTCTTATTCGATAGGACATGCCAAAGGCTTAGAGATTATCTCCCAGGAGCTAATGGCAAAGGCCAGATCTTTCTTTAGGTAAAATTAATTCTTTATTACACAGATGTCAAATAGAAAAGTGAACTTAGGCATTTCTAGAGTTCAAGAAAGTGGACTAGTAAGAGGTATACCAATGTATAGACAGTGTATTAGTTAGAGTACTAGCAGAAAGTAAAATTTACTTAGATGGTTTTAATGAAAACATTTTGATAAAGACACCCCTTACAGGACTGCAGGCAAGACTTTGAGATCAAATAGGGCCTGTTGAGGCATATCTATACCAGCATATCCTGGGATCCAAGGGAAAAGCAGTTAACAGAACCATTGAAAAGCGTTAACAAGTGCCAAGCACAGTGCTAAGTGATTTATATGCATTAGCTCATTTGATTTTTCCTATATGATAATAATTATTATTATCAAATGCTTATGAAGGAGAAAACTAAAGTTTAGAACATTTAAATACCTTTGTCTGTATTTGTTCAGGAGAGAGTTAATGAACTGGGATTCAGCCCGAATCTGCCTGCCACAGGCTGTCATGCCACTGACATGATTCCAAAATGTGACATTGCTATGCCACATATAAGATCATCCCGTGGGTTTCAGCCTCTCTCCAGGACTTACCTAGAAAAGGCTGTCTAGTTAGTGACTCTCCCACTTAGGCTTTCCTGAGAGGCTTCTGCTTTGTCAGATCAGGGTTGTGAGCATTTCTGGTACGGAAGTTTACAAATGGGAGCAGAGTAGAAAAAAACAAAAACATCATGGCCTAATTTTCCTGTGGAAGGAAGTTAGGGCAGAGGTAAATTAGACTTCCTAGGAATATAGAGGCAAAGGAAGCATGTGTGTGTATGTTTCCAAGTGTATACACACATGTACATGTATTAAGTGTCAAAGTGTGTTTTAGGATTTGGGTGTGTTTGAGAAGAGAAAAAAATACAGGATTTTAGTTGCATCTGACTATAAATTTGTATGCTTTAAAAATGTTTTCATGAGATTTTAAAGGTCAGAATTCCTATTGAGATGCCATTTATTTGAATGTATCATGGTTCAAAGTTACCATGTGTGTCCTGGCTTCAAAGAGAACATAGTGCCTAGACTGTATCGCCTATACTGTATTATTATTATTTTTTATTACAAATCATGGAAGAACTTTGCCATCAATAAAACAGTATGATTTAATATTATTAGAAATGAGCAAGAGATTTTAATATGGAGATAACCATTATATAATGCCACCATGCCTATCTCACCACCTGGGGTCAGATTCCATACTGAAACATGCCCCTAGATACAGAACTGGACTCAAAACATTCTTGGCACAGTGCTTCATTTAGCTACAAATAATCAATTGACCCTGACATGCATATTAAAACTCATTTGCCACTTCATTTATAATGTATCAAGCTAGAATGTTTTAACATGTTCTGAGTCTTCAGTGTACTAGGTTATATCATAATTTTAAAATAAAGAAAATTTCAAAGAAAGAAGGCAATATCTCTGTAAAATTAGGGTTAAGATTTGAGTATGTCCCAAGGAGACTAGTCCTTCAATTCTATTTTGCATAGCTTTCTTTTCCTCCTCTGAGAAGTTAAAAAACTCTTTGAAGGTTTCCTTTCATTTCTCTTTCTCTTCTCTTCTTTCTCTAAGCTTCAATTATCTCTGTTTTCAGTGTTCTCTGTACTGAACAAATGCACCTCACTCTCCCAAGGAATTTGAATGGCTGTTAAAAATTTGTAGACTGGATTTTGTTTCAGTGACAATCTACTTCTCATGTCAAAACCATTTAAAATTTTCTCATTATACTTAGTGCTTATCTCTATTTTTACAGTATTACCATACATTACAAAGTCCATAGCTGGTACATATACGCTATTTAGTTTGCCTTAGAATATTTCTGTAGCCCACATACATTCTAATAAAATTAACTCTTTGAAATACCATACTTTGTCCTCTCAATAAATTATTTTTTCTCAACTGAAAAAAAAGATGATGAGTAAACATGAAATATACATGAGTCATTTTTGTATAGTTTATAATACAATGCATTTTTGTCGAGTCTGAGCTTGCACAAAGACTGACTGAAATGATAAATAGGCCTGATGATTAAGCCAGGTGGCAAATCACTAGTTTGTGTAGCTGCCGAAATGGATACCTGGGTATGGGAGGAAACCTGGGACTCCCTTCCTGCGGATAGGGTAGACGAGGCCTGCCGTAGAGGTGGTGAGATTAATCTCTTTAGAAGACAGTGCCAGCTGCAGTGTGCACAAATGGCTCCTTATGGATTCTCCTTAAAAGCTAAATTGATGGCAATCTCTGAAAAGAGCAGCTCAGATCTCTGTTCCTGTAAGATAAAGACAAACCTTGATTTCAGCTACTACTGAAATAAGTGAAAGTAGAAAAATGTTAAAAAAAAAATAACAGTACTGTACTCTTAGTGAAGGAATTAGAGATAATAGAATGTTACTCATCTAACAAAGTATAGGGATAATTGCAATGTGGTGCCTTTTTTTTGTTGTTAGATTTTGTGGAGCCCATCTGTGCAGATTATTATTGTTATTTTTTACTATCACTACATCAATTAATTACATTAGGGAAGAAGGGAACGCTTTAATTAAAAGGCTGTTTTAAGGATTCTCCTCTGTCATTAAATAATTTAACAATTTAACTAGGCACCAAATTTGTTAGTAAAGAATAATTCTGAAAATGTTTGTTTGGAAATTATTAACCACATTTTCAGCAAAGTTAATTTTGCCTTTATATCTCATCAAATCAATATGTCCATTAATTTCTTCATTTTGACCAATGGACTGTAGGGCAGCAAGACATGTAAACCATCTCAATTATTTTGAGAGACTTATTTTTTTCCTAAAAAAAGAAAAGAAAACCTCTCATTTTACAAAGTATGCATATTTACTTGGGTATGATGCGTCTGATTAGGGAAATCTTTTCTGAAATTGGCATTTTTAGAACATGATGAGTTGCAAAGAGAAGACATGGGCAGATGAAAACATGGATAGAGACCCACAGAAATAAGTATGCAGCCAATCATGTAATTTAAAAACATTGCTGCTACTTAAGTCCATACTTCTTTGGATGAAAAACTTCATCCACACAAGTTATACTACAGGAATACCTTCAAATATTTCACATAAACTGGGTGGGTAAACATCTATTCTTCGGATGTCTGCAGTGCATCTTTCATTTTGTCAGTCATCTTCCATTCTCCCAGAGTGTGCTAAATAATAGAATTCAAAGACTTGTATCTAAACATCAGGGAATAAGGAAAGCAAAGGATCAAGAATGAAAATAAATATGGTATATGAGCAATAATATCATGGGACAGAACGAGGGAGACTTAGAAGCTAAGAGAAGATTCTAAGCAACTCCTGGTGCAGGAGTTGAAGGAAAGTGATAATTTAAAAATCATGATTCTACTTTCTGTATTTAAACAGTTCTCTAGACTGTTTCTGTCTGATTGAAATAGTGAATAATTTTTATTTAAAACATTGAATGTGAAAAGTATTATAGAAATTACTTTTGTATTTAAAAAAAATGCCAGAGTCAAACTGTATCTCATGCAGTTGAAGACTGAATAAATACTATTATTCCAGTCATTATATTTATCTAGAATCAGTGTCTTACACATAGTGGATGTACAAAAAATATATGTGGAATGAATGAATTAAGACAACATTTCACTCAAATTTTCAAGTAGGAGATGGCAGGTCCTACCAGTAGTGAGGTTTTTATTATTTTTTTCACTCTTCAATGTTATTCCCCAGGGAAGCTGGCAAACTGAAATCTGTTACATTAATGCCAGCAGAGATGTGTAAGTGTGAAGAGAATAAGTAAACATTTATTGTACCTGATGGCTCAATGGACTATCCACATGAGCTCTTAAGAGACTTGAAAATATTTGACAGTATTTATCCTTAGGATGAACTCTACAAAAACTGTGGCTATTATTTTCAGAAAATTTCTATTTTAGGGTCAGTTGAGATTTTTTGTTTCAAAAGTGATGAGCTAATATGTAACTGTATAGCTCCTTTTCTTTGGTAGTGAGTTAATTTCTTAAAATATTTTTAAAAATTCTAATGTTAGGTTTTCTGTCTAAATTAGTGTCAAATTATCATCCAAAAATAGATATAATAGCTAGTACATTTTTAATACACTATTTTCCCATGTTAGCTAATAAAATGATAAGGACAAACTGCCATTTACCGAAGGTCTAATATATACCAGTTTATTTTTCAGTGTTTTACATGTTAAACCACAGATGATTCTACATTCTTATAGAGAAAAATACATCAAAACTAAGAGTAATATCGTGTCTTGCACAAAGTTACACAGATTGTAAAGTTTTGAACTGAAATTCAAACCCAACATCCCAGCTATAATAGACTAAATCCCCCAAATTTACATTTGACTCACAAAATCTTATGAAGTAAATAGGACAAAAGCATTTTTATTTTCTTTATTCAGCTAGGGTTGCTGTTTGATTATTCCGCATTTATTGAAATAATTTTGGAGAATGAAAGAAATTTAAAATAGAAGAATTTTAGAGGTAATCTAAATTAGCAACTCTTAGACATTTTAGTTTTAGTACCGCTTTATATCCTTAATAGTTATTGAAAATCTCTAAAAGCATTTGAAATATATGCTATATTTCTTGATACCACATTAGCAATACAAAATAGAACATTACATTTATTATTATTTAATAACAATAAACTGTTCACATAAATATTATATTTTTATGATAAGTATCTAGATGTTCCCAAACAAAAAAAAAATAGTGAGAGGGGTAACATTATTTTATATATATGTATCTTTAATATTTAATTTAATGAGAGGCAGCTAGATTTTCATATCTGCTTGCTCATTCAATTTGTTGTAACATCACATATCCTTAATGTCTGAAACACTCCACTGCACATGTGTGAGAGAATGAAAGTTAAAGAAAAGAACTACTTAGTATTATTATTAAAAAATAGCTAGACCACAAGGACCCTCCTGAAGGGTACAGGTGTCTTTGGAGCCACTTCGAGAGCTGCTGATCTGGATAAAACTTTCATTTAGAAGACATGAAAATTAAGGTGTCTCATGGATCTCTTACTGATGATCAATTAGAGAGGGACTGATACTTTCCTACAAGTGTGTTAGCTATGGCTAGGATGGATGCTAAAACTGTTTTATGGAAGTATAGATGATTTTGAGTGGAGGTTTGTATTTCACCTCCCTCCCACTGATGGCACAACAACCTACCCACAACCTACTGAAAACTACCTACAACCCTACTGAAACTACCCTTCTCTGGAACAGCAATGATCTTATTTAATTTAATAAACATTTTCTAAAAAGTGCTTACTGAGATTTCTTTGTTTGTTAGCAACCCTTGATATGACTGATCACTCTCTTCATTTTGACCCGATTGTTTGATCCTCCCGTGATCATACAATCAGTGAAAGCACTCTCTGTCTCCAGATGCCCAACCAGCAGTCAGAAACTTCCCAGACTCTGATCTCTTCCTCACCAAGTGCTCTCAATCATCATTTCTTATAAATATCTCGCTGTTCCTGCCACGTTTCTTCTGCCTGCTATTCTGCCCTGAATATACATCTTATCTTTCTTGCATTATCACAACTATCTTTTAACTATTTCATCTTATTCCTTATTTTTATATGTTTTTTTCTTTCCAAATTTTATTTTAGTTTCCAGGTGTACATGTGCAGGTTTGTTACATGGATAAATTTTGTGTTGTGGGGATTTGGTGATAATTTTGTCACCCACGTAATCAGCATAATACCAATAGGCAGTTTTTCAGTCATTAATTCACTTAGAATAATGAATTCCAGCTCTATCTATGCAGTTACAAAAGCCAAGATCTCATTTTTTATGGCTCTGTGGCATTCCATGGTGTATATGGTATGTACCACATTTTCTTTATCCGTTCCACCACTGTTGAGTATCTAGGTTGATTCCACATCTTTGCTATCATGAGTAGTGCTGCAATAAACATACACATTCATGTTTTTTAATGGTAGAATGATTTCTGTTCCTTTGGGTATATACCTATTAATGGGATTGCTGAGTTGAATGGTTGCTCTATTTTAAGTTCTTTGAGAAATCTCCAGACTGCTTTTCAGAATGGCTGAACTAATTTACATTCCCACATTTTCTCCACAACCTCACCAGCATGTTACTTTTTGACTTTTTAATAATAGCCATTCTGACTGGAAAATGTTTGTATACTATGCATCTGATGAAGGTCTAATATCCAGAATCTACAAGGAACTCAAGTCCACAAGCGAAACATAAACAATCCTATTTAAAAATGGGCAAAGAACATGAAAAGGCACTTCTCAAAAGAAAACATATATATACCTAACAAATATATGAACCGATGCTGAATTTCACTAATCATTGGGGGAAAAGCAAATCAAAACCACAGTGAGATACCCTCTCACACTAGCCAGAATGGCTTTTATTAAAAAGCCAGCTATTTCTTTCCCAGGTTCTTCTCATCAGTCCTCCATAATCTGAGCTATTCTTTTGAATTGCAGATTCCAAGTGGGCACTTTTCACAGCTCTTAGGTTAAAGCCCCAATTCTTTAAGGTATTTTACAAAAGCTTCTGAAGCAGCCACATGCTCACATCTACAGCTGGGCTTGTCACTGATTCTTCTTTGCTTCATAAGATTCTCTGCCCTGCTCTCTCCCTTCCATGGCAGAATATAAAACTGTTTCTTCTTCTATGCATTCCTTCTACTCTTTCTCTTTTTATTAATGTATTAACTTAGATGTCACCTCCTTTGGGATAATTTCCCTCAGTCCTCCCAATCTGAGTTAGATCATCCTGCTATGTGATTCCTCAATGATGTGTTCTTTCCAACCAAAATATTAGTTGTCACTCTTCATTTGTAATTACTTCCTTAATATCATTTTCCCCTGTATACTTTTAGTATTGTGTGCACAGAAACCTCATCTAATTTTATCTTTCAATAATGAAAAAATAACGCCATTAACAAATGGGCAAAAGACATGGAAAGACACTTCTCAAAATTGTTCTACCCAGTGTCAGGAACAATGCTGGAACTAGAGTAAGAAGATTTTAAGTCATACACATTTGTTAGATGCATGATTAAATGAATATTGTGAGTTTTTTCTCCTTTTTCTACAGTTAGCTGTATTTATGGTTTTCTGGCTCACTTTTCTTTATGAGTTGAGAATTCATTATTTTATTGTCCTGTTAGTATAATATAGTTACTGTCCTGTATGACTGCTATGCCAAAGTGCCAAAGTGGTTGAAAGACTGGCTCTCATATGACACTTACCTGAAACTGAGTGAAACCAGGCCTATATTTGGAAATTGGCCTTATTCTTTTATGACCAAGAAGGTCACCTGGGAAGATTAGTTAGAATATGCATGCATGAGTGATATCCCCTGCAGATTATGAATTGGTTGTTTAGATTGTAAGCAGCTCCACAGATTGCTGCTATACCTTCCGAAGTTTGGGAACCATTCTCTTACTGCAAGAAAACTCTGGTTTATTTATAAAAAGTAGTTAAAGAGTTACCTTGTAAAATGTATTATAATTTAGTAGCAGAGCACTCCCATGTGCAAAGAAATATTTAGTTTTCTGAATGTATAGGTTTTTGTACATACGTGTTTGGAAGGATGTCAGCCCAATGTTAAACTCTAGCAGGTGTTACAAGTTCAAATATCTATTTTTGTTTTTGTACAACTCAGTGTTAACATCTGTGCTAATTAAACACATGTTAATTCTCTAGAACTTATTGCGGTATATTTAATGGACACATTTAATATCAGTTTTTTTATGTAGTATTTAACTATCATTAGTAAATATTTAAATTTGCAAAACAAAATCTGATAGTACTATTTTGCCATGCAATTTTTGTAGCTGTTATTTGTAGAAGCTGTTTATGTGGAATTTTCCATGGCAAAATTCTAAAGTAACTTACAGTGAAGCAATGTTATGGGACCATGCATTTTTAAAACAAAATATACTAAGTATATTTGTGACTGTAAATTTTTTCATTGTTAATTGATATGTAATAATTTCACATATTTATGGGGTATAATGTAATGTTTTGATAGATGTATATATGTACTGATAAAATTAGAGTAATTACCATATCCATTACCTAGAACATTTATCATTTATTTGTGGTGAGAACAGACAAAATCTTCTTTTCCAGCTATTTTGAGGTAAATAAAACCCTATTGTTGACTATATTAATCCTTCTAAGCAATAGGACACCAGCATTTATTATTCCTTTCTAATTGTAACTTTGTACCCACTGACCATCCTCTCTCTATCCCTCTCATCCCTCTACCCTCCTGAGTCTCTGGTAACCGCAGTTCTATTTGCTACTTCTGTAAGATCAGATTTTAGATTCCACATAGGAGTGAGAACATGTGGTATTTGTGTTTCTGTATCTGGCTTATTCACTTAATATAATGACCTCAGTTTCATCTATATTGTTACAAATAACAAGATTTCATTCTTTGTGGCTGAATAGCATTCTAGTGTGTGTGTATGTGTGTGTGTGTGTGTGTGTGTGTGTGAGTGAGTGAGTGTATGCCACATTTTTTTTTATCCATTTATTCATTGTTAGACACCACTTAGGTTGATTTTATATCTTGGCTATTGTGAATACTACCACAATAAACATGGGAGTACATATGTCTCTTTGACATACTGATTTTATTTCTATTGGATATATGCCCAGTAGTGGGGTTGCTTTATCATATAGTAGTTCTATTTTTAATTTTGTTAATAACCTCCATGCCATTTTCATAGTGGCTGTGCTAATTGCTAATTTACATTCCAACCAACAGTATGTGAGAGTTACTTTTTCTCCACATCCTCACCAACATTGTTATTTTTTGTCATTTTGAGAATAGCCATTCTAACTGGAGTTAGATAATACCTCATTGTGATTTTAATTTGCATTTCCCTGATGATTAGGGATGTCGAGCATTTTTTCCAAAACTGTTGGCCATTTTTATGTCTTCTTTTAGGAAATATCTGTTAAAGCCTTTTGCTCGTATTTTAATCAGGTATTTGTTTTTGGATATTGAGTTGAGTTTCTTATATATTCTGGATATTAACTCCTTTTCAGATCTATAGTTTGCAAATACTTTACCCATTCTGTAGGTTGCCTTTTCACTCTATTGATGAATTCACATGTTTTTAAAACGTGTGTCTTATTTGAGGATAAAAATAGTAAAAACTTACTGTTGTTAATTTTATTAATATTATTAAATATGTTACATATATGCACATGACATTACATATGTGAATCTATTTATTTAAAATTGAATTAAAAATTCCCAGAATTAGATTTTTATTTTCAAGATTTTATGTTATTTTGATACACAGTAGATTTTTAGTCCTATAGATGTATATTTATTTCTGTTTCCAAATAAAGCTAAATAACAGGTATGTATACATACATACAGACAACATGTGCACACACACATACACACACACACTTATTAGAGAGAAAGAGAAAGAAAAAGAGACATTTCTTGATTATTTACAAATATTTTGCTTTTCTTTTTTTCTCATTCTATATTGGTGAAGGTAGTTTTTCAGGGAAAATAGAAATAGATAATAATATAGAGATGATATTTTAAAAAAGATAAGAGTCAAAAGTGAAAAGAAAATTGTTTAATTTGATTCAAGCTACAATATAATTGGGTGATCTTTTTTCTTTTCATACTGTTATATAGTGGCTCTGTTGTGTCAGCTCTTAAACGTGTTTCATTACTTAAAGATTGTATAAAGGAATACATTCAATAATTTGTATCTTATTTTAAAATTCATTACAGTTATATGACTTATTGGAAAAATATCCATTAATGTGATATGTTTTATTTACCTTAATTAGCAGCTATTTATCTAGGAGAATGCTTACTTCATAAATGTGTGCAAGTATATTTACTTTTGAATTTAATGTTATTAACTAGAAAACAATACAAAAATTGTTAGCTTCATTTCTTAAAATAATTACGGTTCAGGCTATTTAAAATCTATTTTATAAGGAAATTATTTCACTGTTACATATATACCAGCTTGTGCTTTCAGGTTATTCACCAGAGCATTGCTTGTTACTTAAGATGGAAAAAAGTAACCTGAGTTTCTAATAATAGGGAATCGTTACATAAATTAGGTACATGATAAAACACAGTGTTCATTAAAGGCAAACTAGAATAATAATAACAGACTTGCAATGCCCTCTAAGGCATTATCACAAAACAACTATTAATGTAAAATACAGTACCAAACAAAGCTATGTGTGTACATGTGTAAATGCACAGAAAGTGTTATGGAAGAACAGTATTTCAAGCCATTGATAGTGATAACCTGCAAGGGAGTAGAACTGGGGTATAAAGGGAGACTGTTTTACTCTATGTCTTTTTATGCATTTAAGTTATTTATATTAACTTTTACTCATGTGTTTCTTTCATAACTTGAAAAATACCTTAAAGAATTTAAGGAATGTTTATTTTAACAAAACCAACAAAGGATATGGAATTCTGTTGAAATAGGAATTTCAACAGTTGCACCATTAAATACACATAATGGTCAAAAAATTATGCATTCTTGGCCATATCAAACTATCTCATGTTATTTATACTATACATACCTACTATATACCCACAAAAATTAAAATTAAAGAAGAAAATCATGCATTGTAATGAGTGTTTTCTGATTCTTTGGCCTATTCTATTTTTTATCTCTAATATTCTTTTTTTCCCGTTTTAATTAAAGGTCTCATTCGTTTGCAAGAGCTCATCAAAGCTCCATCAAGATACAATCTTCGACTCAAAATTCGTCAGCTACCTGCTGATACAAAGGATGCAAAACCCTTACTAAAAGAAATGAAAAGAGGCAAGGAGTTTCATGTAATCTTTGATTGTAGCCATGAAATGGCAGCAGGCATTTTAAAACAGGTAACCTTTAAATTACTTCAATTATTGCTTTCTTTATAAACTTGCACTTAAAATATGATCTTCTAAATAAAAATGTTATTGTTATACAATCAATTATAATAACATTAATGTAATTTTATGATAGAAAGTCTGACAATTGCTTTTAATTGTCTTCAAAGAAAAGTAATATAAATATTGATGATCTTCACAACACGTTCGAAGTTTTGAAGTTATTTTCAAATGACCGCAATGCTGTTGGTTAATGAGATAGTTGATTAATAAGATAGTTATTTCTCTTCTGAAATGAGGGGAAGGAACTAAGAGTCAACCACTGAGCAGCTCACTCATTGCAATCAACCAATAGGAAAAAGATGTAATAGATTTACCATTTACCTAGTATCAATTGTAAGAGACTTTACATATTTGATCTTATTTTATCATCACTACAACAAAAAGAAGTAGGGACTATCTACTTTACCGGCAAAAATTCTGAGTCCTAAAATGAAGAAGTAACTTGACTACATCAAGTAGCCAGAACATAGCAGAGGGATTGATATCCAGCCTAGTGATGTTAACAAGTATTCATTCCAGAATAGAATATTGCCTGCAAAAAAAAAAAATAAAAATCTATCAAACAAAACAATTTGTAGCTATGAAATCCCTTAGCATTGTGTCAGCATTATTCAGACCTAACAACAAACTGGAAAACAGAAATTGTTATCAGTCCATATCTTACAGATGAAGAAACTGAAATTGGGAGTTAAATGGCCAGAACAAGGTCATACACTTACTAAGTAGTAGAGCATAGATTTGAACACAACGTTTTAGATTTTATTTCTTAAACTCTGTTATTCACATTGAGCTGACACGTTCGTAGCTTGGAACTAGTCAGCTGTTTAGAAACCTTTCATGTATAGGATAAAATATTTCTACTGGAGAGTTATGCATATTCAGATGTCAAATTATATCCTATTGAATATAACTGCCAATAGTAAATCCTTGTTATAGCATGGTTAATTTATTGAGCAGATGTTTTTCCAATATTTCAATATAAATGTTGATTTTAACAGTGAAATATTTAATTAGATTTAAAAAATTACTATAGTTTTATCTTTGGATAATAAAGCATATGAGGGTTTTCGGTTTTTTGGCAACAAAACGATGCACTAAAACAACGACTGGTAGAGTTAAGATTTATTTTTACATAATTTCCAAACAATTCTTGATCATGTTTAGAATACACAGACTTGGAAAGGAGACCTTTCCTTTACTCCTAGAGTGAGTTAGCACTATGCTATTTCAGTGACAGAGCTTTGGTCTGCTTTCTCTAGGCTTCTAATAAGAATGTAAATGATCAGTTGTCTTTTCTCTAAAGAAATAACTCTATTTTGCTATCTGGAAGGTGAGAATCACGTCATCTTTAAAAATAGAATTTACATTCTGCCTTCTACTAGATATATTTATTATTTTATACTTGTTTTCTTATGTGTTCTTTGCAAACATGCTTTGTTTGCAAAACAAAAACAGAAATAATAGAATGTTGAAATATGTATGAGAAAAATGTAATTTTAACAGTCAATAGATGAAAAATTAGAAAATAGGTAAAATGAGAATATGAAAGTTAAGATGAAGCCAGAATGACATTATTATACAGAATGCATCCTCTGAGGTCCTAAACTGGAAGGCCACAAATGTGGTGATATTATTTTTAGCTTTGTCTCACATATGAATTTTCCTGTTATTTTAGAAACCAAGAAGAAAGCAAATAGCTTCTAGGAAATACAGTAGTGCATTTAATAGGGAACTATTTTGTGATTTATGAAAATTTTCTGAGATTTCTGAACATTCACTGATGTTGAAACTCCCAAGATATGGTATAAGAGTTGAGCAAAAATAGATGAGCTATTCTGGCTTCATTCAAGAATGAATATTTGGACTCTCTATAAAAAGAAATGGCCTTAATCAGTTTACTCTTGTGTGTTTGTTTGTGTAATTTATTTAACTTATTTATTTAAACTGATTGAGCTTTTACTAAATATTGAACAACAGTGAATTTGAAGTTTTCCTGCTAGAAAGCTTTAAAAGTGAGTGGAGCTTAGGGTTGACTAAATTTCCTCTGAGGCAAGTTGAATACACTAATTGGCATGCATGCCTCCATAGCAGATGATTCTACCTCCATCCAGATTTATCAAAGAAAATACCCTAGGGCAGAGCCAAGATGCTCTGAAGTAAAACCTCACAAGGACATTCTATCACAGGGAAAAAATAGTAATCAAGAACTTCAAAGTTTAGATCAGAGTGTGAAATAAAAACTTTTAGCCGAGAAAGCAATGTAAAAGAAAATGCTAATAAAATCCTACAGCAGAAAGAAGTAAAATAAAATAAAAAATGAAGAAGTGCTTATAGGTCCCTTACTATTGTTGACCTTGAGCAATATAATTTCTGGATCTTACCTGAAAAATAAACTGGCTGCAAATTTCCTGCCTAGATAACTGTGTCTGTTAATTTGTCATATCACATTGTTAACAGGACACCAGCTTAATGCTGGGATCTCTAATAATATTTTGATTTTAGAAAAATTAATCTGTAGTAATTCTTTTAGGAGAGATGATATCACACCTACTTTTATATTGAGGCAATTATTATTTATGCATAAAAATATACTGATTTTATTTCCTCTGATGTGTTTGAAGTGTGTGTACAATTCATTCAAAAGTAGCAGAAAGACATGCAATAATTAAAAGCAGGTCCAGAGCAAGTTCTTTTTTTTAATCCTACTGGAAATTATTAACTAATCCTTTAAGAGAATATTCCTGTTGTGCATTTTTTTTTTTTTTTGAGTAAGGTTACAGTGTAGGTACTTAAAAATAGCTACTATTTCTACGTCTAGCTTTTTCTACGTCATATATCATGGTGCATTACTGATCCTTGTTTTCAAAATCAAAAACTGAGAGAAGATAAATGAAAGCCACAAACAGACTCCAAACACCCTTGAGATTTCTTCTCAAGGTGATGAAGAAAAAACCTGTAGCCACTGGAAATATATATGTCAGAACTAATTATCTTTTCGCCACCATCTCCTCAACTCCTTCTCCTACACCAAAGCAGAATTTGATGTACTTGCCTGAGATGTCCATGTTTTCAGATTATCAAGGAAGAAACAGGCAAAAATTTTAGAATACATAGAGTTAAAAATTGTTCCACATCTGTGGGAATATGAAATATACACTTTAGAAAATGACATAGATTCCAAACTCCACATTAAAGAACTGGAGTGCATGTTTACTCACTATCTCACTTTGTTGGACAGTTTATTCATTCTTTTCATGTCCTGGTTTTCTCACCTGTAAAATGAACATAATAGTAGGACTGACTTCCAGGGTTTTTATGAAGCATAAATATGTAATGTGCTTAGAATAGTATCTGACACATTTTAAACATTATATAAGTATTATTTTTAGTTATACTTCTGAATCATTATTTCTTTCAATTACCTTTATCTCTATTTCTATACCTACAGAGTTGATAAAGTAAAAAAAAAAATGCCAAGGATAATACTGAGCTGTCATTGAATGGTATTGGAGATAGGGAACCATCCAAACATGTCCATCAAGAGCAATGAATGCCTTCTACAAAGATAATTTTGTAAATTTGTATTTAATAAAGGAAATTCTGTCTTATTTTACTTTAGATGAAAATTTAATCAGAATATTATTGGTTTATATAATTATTACCCATTCAAGAAATATTATTTGGTAATTTGATACCTAAATTTCCTGTGCTCGATTCTTTGATGCCACCTTTTGTTAACCGATGTTTCTCCCTTTTAAAATATATTTTATATATTCCAAACTTTTTCACAAATATTTATTCCTTCTTAAACAGCTCATGTTGAAGAACTGCAAATTTTATCCTACCTAACTGGTTAATGCCAACGTAGGAGCATAATGCTTTTCTTATTTTTTTTCAAATTTTTAATTGTTGTGGGTACATAGTAAGTGTACATATTTATAAAGTATATGGGATATGTTGATGCAGGCATGCAATGTGTAATAATCACATCAGGGTAAATGGGATATCTACCGCCTCAAGCATTTATCCCTGTTTTTGTTTGTCTGTTTGTTTGTCCTGAGATGGGTGTTGCTCTGTCCCTGCAGCTTCAACTTCAGGAGCTCACATGACCCTCTCAACCTCAGCCTCTTGAGTAGCTGGGACTAAAGGCATGTGCCACCATGCCTGGCTAATTTTTTTCATTTTTTTTGTAGAGATGGGGTCTAGTTATGTTACTGAGGCTGGTCTTGGGCTCAAACCGTTCTCCTGCCTTGGTTTCCTGAAGTCCAGGGATTATAGATGTGAGACACTGCACCCAGCGAGCATTTATCCTTTATGTTACAATCCATTTACACTCTTTTAGTTATTTTAAAATAAACAATTACATTATTATTGACTATAGTCAACCTGTAGGGTTATCAAATACTAGATCTTTTTCCTTCTATTTTTTGTACCCATTAATTTCCATAGACAGAATGTAGCTGAGGCAGCTACTTCCTGAGTTTTTGTAGTGAGTGGCTTGTGGAAGACTATTAGATGAACCTGAGAATAGTTTCCTACTAAGAAGTCTTCATTCAACTAAAAATATGTTGTTTTTTAATTGTCCTTGCCAACTGCTGTTCATTGATAAGCAGTTGTTTCAAAAGTATTCTCTTATTTTCAGAGAGAAAATGACATGGACATTTGTATCACTGAAAGTTCTAACCCAAAAGTCCTTGTTTTAAAATTGACAGTCTAAAACTGATGAGGACTGTAGAAGAGTGAAATAAAACATTGTAATTTGGGACTAGTTTATTAATAAAAACAAAAACATTTCTTTATATATACTTTTTAAAAAAGTGGTGATTTACATTTCCTCCATTAATGCTATGGAAATATCTCTAAAGTGCTACAATAAATGCTTGTTGGCATTGTGTTTTGCAGCACTTTTCCCCTAATTCAGTAATATTATTCATTAAAATAAAATGGTGTTTCTCATTAGGGTATTTGTAGTGAAGACATTACGAATGTTACAAATTAAGATGTGCTAATTTCAGGTTTTGTGTCAAATTTAATGCCTTCTTTAATGTGTTAAGCCATAGCTTTACAATTGCAAACATTCAACTAATAGCTTTTCTATCTAGAGAATTGCTTCAGAAATTCCTTCAGAAACCACTAATCTTTAACTACTGGGAAAAGATTTAGTTTAACCTAATTGTATGTAATATGAATATTGTAGATTGATTCTTTATCACATCCTACTATATTTTGTTCTCACTTGTATTGTTGACATACTGTCTTTCCTATAATATGTACCTTCAGTAATTTTTTTTAATTTATTTCTTAGGCATTAGCTATGGGAATGATGACAGAATACTATCATTATATCTTTACCACTCTGGTAAGTACTATATTGAAACCATAATATTCTAGATTTTATTATTATGACTTTTTCAAATGAAAAATATGTTGTTTAGTAAGAAGTATTATGACTTATTCCTTTGTAGTTATATTTTAATTTGATAAGACCTCCCAAAATTATCAGAGAAAATAACTCTTAATAGAAGCTGATGATTTTGAAATAATGTCATTTCAGATGTCAATTCAAAATATTTCATGTCTTATTTTTATGTTGCTTTAGAGAACTTTCAGAACATAATGGATCTTAAAATTAGTTTGCTGAGAAAGCAATGCTTTAGAAAAGCATAAATTCAGCCAGGAGCGGTGGTGACTCATACCTGTAATCCCAGCACTTTGGGAGGCCGAGGCAGGTGGACCACCTGAGGTCAGGAGTTCGAGACCAGCCTGACCAATATGGGGAAACCCTGTCTCTACTAAAGCCGGGCGTGGTGGCTGGTGCTTGTAGTCCCAGTTACTCAGGAAACTGAGACAGGAGAATTGCTTGAA
This sequence comes from Ateles fusciceps, assembly GCA_036589455.1. Lineage (NCBI taxonomy): Eukaryota > Metazoa > Chordata > Mammalia > Primates > Atelidae > Ateles > Ateles fusciceps. Next base: position 30,162,585 of record JAZHEH010000065.1, on the reverse strand, counting down.
CCTGGGAGGTGGAGGTTGCAGTGAGCTGAGATCATGCCATTGCTCTCCAGCCTTGGTGAAAGAGCTAGACTCCATCTCAATGAAGAAAAAAAGTACTAATTCTTATGTTATCTCAGCTCTATTCACGTTTTGAAAATCTGATTTATTTTCTTCAGAACTGGTTTGTATTTAGAGCTTCAGTTACCACCTTTGTTCAAATGAGGTCTAAATATTCCATGTAATATTCATGAATTACTGTATACTGCAGAACAATTTTAATTGTTGCGGCATTAGACAATTTCAAAATATTTAAACTTTAATGTCCTCTGAATTGACCACCTTCTGATTATCTTAAAAGTTCCTGCTGCTTTTGTTGACTCCTATATCACCATCAAAATTTTACTGATTTTTCCTTAATAGTGTCTCTAGCATCTATCTTCTCCATTCCCATCACAACCAGTCTAACCAATGTTTTCTCTGTTAACTTGAAATTCTTCTAGTTAGTCTCCTTGCTTCTAGGAGTCTTGAAGCTACCAGATCAAATTACTGATATGTAATTGATTACAATAGCTTCCTGTGATGACAACTCTTACCTCCAAAAGAGATTATTCATGCAGTAAGATATATTTTACTTATAAATACAAAAGCTGGCTCTGCTATATCTCTATGGTATTTCCTAGCAGACAACCTTTTGCAGCTTGTAAGAAACTTAGTGGTGGGCAGGTAGAGAGGGAGTGACAGCATTTCCTTATCAGCAAATTATATTTCAATGCTGTTACAACTCAGCTCCAGCATAAGCATAAGATTTTGAGGAAATCAAAACTATCTCTCAATACGAAAAGAAATGAAACCACTAGATTAAGATACATAGAACTCATAGGCCTATATTTAAAGGCCTTTATACTTTGATCCTAACCAAAATTCCCATTTCCTTTTGCTACTATTCTCCTTTATGAATTCTCTTTTATAGCTGAACTAATGTGGATCAGTCTCCTGATTAAGTTTTATGTCTTCTAATTTTTGTGTCTCCACTCACACTTTGAATTCTCTTTTTGCCAATCAATAGCCCAGTCATTATTAATGGCAGCTATAGGGGAGCAAAGATTTCTTTTCCTCACGCATCATGACGTTCAGGCCTGAGATCTCTATAACAAAAGGCAGGTTAACAAGAGAAACACGTAAAAATTTAATATAAATTTTATGTGACACAGAAGCCATCAGAAATGAAGATTCAAAGAAATTGGAAAATCTGGCTATTTTTATGCTTTGGTTTGAAAAAGAGTAGATCATTACGTAGGAAAAAGATTGAACAAAGGGAAGTTATGATCTAATGGCAATAAATCGAGAAAACTTAGCAAGGCCAAGTTGTTCAGATTCTTCTTGACCTCCAGGTATAGGGTAGGATCCCTCTGGAATGAGAGTCTTATAAGCTCCTTTCTCTCGAGGTAGGTCAGAGAATTCTTTTATGTTCCACCTCAGGGGAGAAAGGTGGGATAAGGTCACAGTGATCTTTCTGCTTCTATGTCTTCTCAATTTCCTATAGCCAAGTACCATATTTGGGGGTGGCATGTTCTGAGCCCCATCACAGCTAAGATCCCATCTGCTCTGTGAAGTTTTTCTCGACCATGAAAATTCAAAGTGACCTGCTTTGCTTCTGACTTCTTTTGAACTTATGATTTCTACTCTTTTACCACATACATTACCGTGCATTATTTATTTACTCCTTGAATATATCCTATCTCCTTGGATAGATTGTAAACATTAAAAAAAAAAAACCCTAAAGATTTCTTATGTTTTTCATAGCAGAGACCACAGCTCAGGCCAATGCCAGCTGCTTTCCACTAAATTGTATTTCTATTATCTCGCTTGTGTAGCTTTATAAGTCTGAGGCAAGTTGTTCATAGAACCAATGGCATTAATCTTGCCTTGATTCTCAATATTGTCCATAATATCTGAGAGTTAGCTATGTCAACTAGAAAGAGGGCAAAACTCCCACATGCTGCATGTCTTCATGGTGGCATCCATTCCCGTGATAGCTTTGGCCTCATGTCTCCTGGGAAGGCTAAAGGGCAGAGCAAGAACATTCACTGTATGCAGACTAGAAAGGGCAACAGAAAGAAAGTGTTTATTAGGAACTTATGGTGAAGTTCCTAGGTGAGACGTGAGATAAAAGAACTGCATTGTTTCTGCAACCAAAACGACTACTCTTCTTAACATTTTTTCCGCACCTTTCATATAGTTTCATTAGGTAGAAGCCATATTTTGTGACTTGCTTTCCAAAACAACGATCAAACAAAGGAACAAACACTGACAAAACAAAATTTTAAAAATAACAATAACCAGGCAAGGAAATGAAGGAGGGCAAAGAAAAAATTAAAGTAAAATATGAATATATAAAATAAGAGTGAATACATAAAATAAGGGCAAACTATCCTAACAGAGAAGAAAGCTTTTACAAATCTTAGATGTAAGTTATGGAATAGCCCATTGTTTCACTGGTGTTTTTAGAATAAAATATATACATGAATTTTTACATACAGAGGATATATCTCTGCAATGCCAAAGCATGAGAACAGTCTCTTTGAATCTTGGTGATTTGTGATGTTTAACGTCACTTGACACAATGATGTTAAGTGACCTAAGGGAGGCAAGAATAAGTGACTATTTCAATAATACATGCTGTGAAGATACTTTGTCGATAATAACACAATAACATTTGTCTTTCAGGACCTCTTTGCTCTTGATGTTGAGCCCTACAGATACAGTGGTGTTAATATGACAGGGTTCAGAATATTAAATACAGAAAATACCCAAGTCTCCTCCATCATTGAAAAATGGTCAATGGAACGATTGCAGGCACCTCCGAAACCTGATTCAGGTTTGCTGGATGGATTTATGACGGTATGAATACCATTTAAAGATCAGTTTGTGTGTTTCTAAATAGTATTGTATACACATTAACTTCTGGGTCCACACTTTAGTTTAATTGTTTGACATTAAAAGCATAATATCAGAACTACAATGCAAATAATTCTATTAACAATTTTTTAAATCAGTTTTTTATGAAAAACTTGTGCTTCCATCCAAGTATCTTAAAAGGCATTACAACTATCAGTAGGATACTACAACACAGGAATTTCTGTAAAGTTAATTAGTGCCCTACATGGGAAATGAGAGACTGAAAAGAGGACATTAATCTGATAGCTCTCCTTCTGATCTCACCTACCAATTATAAACACTCTTCAACATGATGCTTTCTGATATCAGATGTTATGCAAATGACTTATGTCAAACAAAATTCTCCCCTGAGCTTACTCATTCTTTAAGGCTGAAGACTAATCAATAATCACGTTTTTCATTTTTAAGTCCCAGCTTAAACCTAGAAATTGTACTAATGCATAAGCTGTAAAAGAAGGATATATTCTTATATAACTTTGTTGTTTATGCTAAACAACTTTAGTTGTTTTTACCAATGAATGCTTACATTGAAAATCTAATGGCAAGGCATACATAATTTTAAGTTTTCTTATACTGTGTAAAAAACATACCCTCCAAAAGGTAAAAATCAATGTTATTAGTTTAATTTAAGCTACTATGTAAAAATACTATTTTTAAAATAAGCAATACATTTAAAAACTGTGACTGAGACATTTTATATTCTTTTTTCCTAAGTCTTTGAAAGATGGTATGTATTTGACATCATGCATATTAATTCAGAGTAGTCACTATTTCAGTCGTATTTGCTCAGTAGTAGCCAAATGTGGCTAGTGGCTACCTTATCAGACCAGGTAAGTATATATCATATTATTTTTTAAAATGCCTGATGTTTTCTCATTAAATCAATTTTCTACAGACCAAAGTATCGCTATAGTTAAGGTAATAGCTTAGCAGTTGGGTAATATTTACATTTCATAGGTAATTATCACTTGCTTTTGGTATTAGTCTAAATGGATAATTTATTAACAAAAATGTCCTCTATCCTTATATGTAGATAAGCTTTTTCTATTATGATTGTAATTTTCCCATTTGTTGTTTCAATGGGCTTCAAAGCATATTTTTGATATTGCAGGGATAAAAGGAAAATTTGATTTTTTTTCCCTTAGAAGATTTAGTAATATAAATTGAGTGCCTTTCGTAGAGATTATGAAGAAGAAATGGTTAGCCTAAAGGCATCAACTTTCTGATGGAAAGAAAAGTACGCTTTCTGTTTGAGAGAAAAATAACCTACTAGAATTAGAAAATATATCCATATCAATTTTTTTAAAAGAAACAGTATAAGGGAAATTTTACTCCTTTGCATATAGAAATAGTTGACCAGTTCTTGTAGTTCAGTTTTAACTTACGATATGTTTGAGAATTTTTATTGGGAGGAAAATACCTAAATAATTTTAAAATGAAAATATTTTCCTTCAAAGTGGAGCCAGATTAAAAGTGAAATGCAACCTAGAAAAAATTATACATGCTATATTTTATTACCAATTTAAATATGGTGAATCAAACTTTTGAAACTTAAGACAATGTGATTTTTAATATTACAATGCATACTATCCTTTAAATTGTTGTTATGATCATGGAATATTTTTTCTATACTTTTTCTTTAATATCTTTCTTTACAGTTCTTTGATTTCAGCATAAATATTTATTTTTAATACTATTATTAAATGGTTTTATAAAAGTAAATCAGTAGCTATTAGGACAATTTTACATTTTTATATATTGACTTCCACAGATAAATAAGTCCAAGGATTAGTGTGCTGCTTTATGTATCAGAATCATAAAAATTATCCAGTTTCACTTGGGTACTCTGTGTGTAGCTGAGTCCCTATAGGACTTTACACGTCATCTCCTGAAATGAAGTTTATTTCTGGTAACTTATGTAAACTATTGAAAGACAGAAAAGTAAAGGAATAATGTACTAATTTTCAAGGTAGAAGCTCTTAGAAGGAATTAACTTCTACAACATGGAAAAGGAGACAGAATATTAGGATAATTACAGATTTGGGTTCTATCTTTCTAGCCACGAGTCTATTCCTCTTCTGTCCTGCCCTGTTGAACTGGCAGATGATTTCTTGGGAGGGGGGAAAAATGTTAAAATAAAAATGGAGTGATGAAAAAATGTGTCTATTAAAAATCCTGGGCATTGTATATAAACCATGGATTTTGAATGATTTAGAAGAATTTTCAATGCAATACTCTTCCCTTTGGTATAGTCTTTAAATCTAAAGTGGATATGAGGTTTTTCATTAAAATAAAAGTTTCTTTCAAAATATTGATTTTGTTTTCACAATTCCCTTTTGGAAAATTAATAAATTTTTAAATTTTTTCATCATTTAACATGATGCAAAAATACAAAAATGACAAAATATTTTCATTATATAACATTAATTCTTAATTATAAAACAGTACATAATTATTAAAATAAAAACAATTGAGTTCTATATTAAAATATTACCATATTTATGTCTTATATAAGTATTCTTTTTTCTATTTAAAAGTGTATTGTAAGCATTTTCACAAGTAATTAAATGTTTAGGAAAAGAAATTAATAGGCTATTTCCACCATGAATATAGTCAGTAAATTAAGAGGATTCTAGTTAGACAAAAAAGAATAAAGAATTATAGCCTGGCATTGTAGCATTGGCAACATACCCTTCAGTCAATGCATGAGATCTCAGTGTTTATGCACCCCTTGTTCTTTTTTCCCCTATGGTCCCATAAAGAAATGGGATTATCAGCAAAGTCTCTAGTTCTTGGAGCAAGACCTATTATTATCAGTATCGTAATCATTTGCCATTGTGTAAGATCATAGTGCTTAGACTTTGACATCCTTTCTTCATGTTTGAGCTATAAAAGGAAACAGTAAATTGGATTCATGAGAGTTTTTCTAGTTGAGTTAGGATTTTAATTGGCCCTTGACATAACTGTTTATCATTTAAATGACTACTGAATACAAAACCACTTCTCCTGCAATTGTAGTTTCTTTCTCTACAGTCTTGGGTCATCATATTAAAGATGTTAATGTTAGTAACTCAGTAAAATTTTTAGTTTCACTTGGTATAAACCCAACCAAGAAACCAACTCACACAATGCTTCCAAGCCTGATCTAGTTAAGGAGGAAGAAATAAAGCTCAACACTCTTCCTTTACACATGAGGATTTTCTTTTAACACGTGATATCCCACTTTTTCCCATTCCTACACAATGCCATCAAGTTAGTGCTCTGTATTGTGTTCCCATCTTTTCATGCTCCTGAAGGTGTGCAAGTATCTTTCAGTGAGCATTATTGCTGTTCTTTACTGCACAATCAGATAACATCTTCCCCAGTCCTCTGCCCAGATATTGTCTGTCTTTATACTTACTAAAAGATGAGAATTCACTTTTGAACCAGGGTCAATCAGAGCCTGACGACGGTGATACTTATAATTGATTTATTGAGTTTACAGCAATTTCAAGTCAAGACAATCAAATCAGATACAGACACCTCAGGGTACATTTTAAACAGTCTAGCTATATATCCCAGGAATCCTTCTCAGTGATTCCAATATACATATACATATTAATACCAGCATACCTGTAATCCATCCGGTAGCTTAATAATTATCGGTACCATTTTTCTTGTGCTGATATAATATCACTTATTTCTTTGGTAATATAAATTTATTACACAAATCAATAATAACCATACTGGCTGACTATATCATTTGGATTTCTATAGGGATATTACTGTTTTAGAAGTTTAAACCCTGAAAACCAACTGCTCTCTCCATTTTCTTTCTCCTCAAAAATCATTAAGCATTGTCAATTTTACTGTATCAGTATTTTTCTTAACTACATTCATCTTTTCAACCCGGAACTTTATCTTAGTTATGATCTTTTCCCTGGTTGTTGTAATAGTTTCGTCATTGAAATCCTTCTCCTAACGTCTCTCTCCTGCATTCACCTTCTTTTTAGTATAATTTTTTTCAGAACTTTACTTATGGCTTCTCATCATTTATTTGGGGTAATTTTAGCTCAGTTGCCAAACCTAAAAGACTTCTATGATCTGGCTCTTTCCAACTTGTCCTGTCTCATATTTGTTTAATCTCTGTTCCTCCAAACTACCCCCTTATCTCACCTTTGATGTGTTGTTACTCATCATGTATCATCTATTCCAGCAGAGGATACTACCGTTGTTTGAACCACCTATCTTTTTTTGAATGTTTGGCATAGTCCTACTCATACTCTAATTTTCAAGTCTTCTGTTACCTTTTATACTGAATGTACCCTGAGTCTTCCAGATATTTTATGTGTGGTCCTTTATTTATGCACTTTATGTATAGTTCCATGGTTAACTGTAGTGCTTTAGTTTGTTTTTACATCACTTTCTCATAGACTGTTAGCTCTTATGAAGCAAGAACTAGATATTGTCATCTCTGAAGTCCCTATACCTAGTTTATTGTCTGAAGGAGCTCATACTGAGGGAGTGACTGCCTGATTGAATAATGTATTAATCAATTTTAATCATATTACATCTATGTTCTAATCACTAGTTCCTCTCATTTTCCCAAATACATGTTGGAGAACATTTTATTTATCCTCTTGTACTTTATTATTAAGATATCTAATCATTTGGAAGATGCAATGAGGCTAGTCTCAACTATTTTTCAGATGGAGCCTTGCTCTGTCGCCCAGGCTGGAGTGCAGTGACACAATCTCTGCTCACTGTAACCTCCGCTTCCCCTGGTTGCAGTGATTCTTGTGCCTCAGCCTCTCAAGTAGCTGGGATTACAGGCATGTGCCACCATGCCTAGCTAATTTTTGTATTTTTAGTAAAGATGGGTTTTCACCATGTTGGCCAGGCTGGTCTCCAACTCTTAACCTTAGGTGATCTTCCCATCTTGGCCTCCCAAAGTGCTGGGATTACAGGCATGAGCCATCATGCCTGACCATTGGAAATCCTTTTGATTAAATAGTGAAAGTATAGTAAATTAGAAGAGTAGTTCTCATTCTTTTTGCAAAGGAAGGGAGAATGTTTATGAGAGGGTTGTGTGTGTGTGTGTGTGTGTGTTTTATTATTATACTTTAAGTTCTGGGGTACATGTGCAGAATATGCAGGTTGGTTACATAGGTATACACGTGCCATGGTGGTTTGTGGCACCCATCAACCCATCATCTGCATTAGTTATTTCTCCTAATGTTCTCTCTCCCCTAGTCCCCCCATCCCCCCAACAGGTCCCAGTGTGTGATGTTCCCCGCTGTGTCCATGTGTTCTCATTGTTCAACTCCCACTTATGAGTGAGAACATGCAGTGTTGGGTATTCTGTTCCTGTGTTAGTTTGCTGACAATAATGGTTTCCAGCTTCATCCATGTCCCTGCAAAGGACATTAACTAATCCTTTTTTATGACTTCATAGTATTCCATGGTGTATACGTGGCAGATTTTCTTTATCCAGTCTATCATTGATTGGCATTTGGGTTGGTTCCAAGTCTTTACTATTGTGAATAGTGCTGCAATAAACATATGTGTTCATGTGTCTTTATAGTAGAATAATTTATAATCCTTTGAGTATATACACATGGGATTGCTGGGTCAAGTGGTATTTCTGATTCTAGATCCTTGAGGAATCACCACACTGTCTTCCACAATAGTTGAACTAATTTACACTCCCACCAACAGTGTAAAAGGGTTCCTATTTCTCCACATCCTCTCTAGCATCTTTTGTTTCCTGACTTTTTAATGATCACCCTTCTAACTACTGTAAGATAGTATCTCAATGTGGCTTTGATTTGCATTTCTCTAATGACCAATGTTTATGAGCTTTCTTCGTATGATTGCTGGCTGCATAAATGTCTTTTTTTGAGAAGTGTCTGTTCATATATTCACCCACTTTTTTTGATGGGGTTGTTTGTTTTGATCTTGTAAATTTGTTTGAGTTTTTTGTAGATTCTGGACATTAGCTCTTTGTCAGATGGATAGATTGCAAAAATTCTCTCCCATTCTGTAGGTCACCTGCTCACTCTGATGATAGTTTCCTTTGCTGTGCAGAAGCTCTCTAATTTAAAGCCCTCCTAACAATTATTTCTTTATAACATCAGACCACAGCCGTTAGACTTTATAATTTCCTTTTTTATTGAAGTATCTTAAATTAAAGATTGACATCTTGTATATACGTCTTACAGCAGGAAGTTAGCTCATTCACTAAGGGGACACAAGTAATCATTTGTTACTGTATAAATATTTACTTTTATAGCTGGGTGTGGTGGGGCAGGCCTACAGTCAGCTATTTGGGAGGCTGAGGTAGGAGTATCACTTAAGCCTGGGAAGTTGAGGCTGCAGTGAGCAGTGTTCATCTAACTACAGCCTGGGTGACTAAACCCCAGCCTGGGTGACAAAGCAAGACCCCATCTCAAAAAGAAATACGCTTATAGCTTAGTGCGTCTTAGAAGATTAATAGGTACATAAGTAAAAAGTAAAAAAAGTTTTCTAAAAAACTTTTAGAAAAGGCAATAGAAATAATACCATAGGGAAATAAAGTACAAACAGGCAAGCTTTCATTTACTGCTAGAACTGCAAGCCCACCTTTGCTGCTATTTGCTTGTCTTAATTAATTGTAGCTGTTTTTCTTTATTTGATTTGAAATGAATATAAATATAAGGTTTTGGCAAGTAATGGATCAAAACAATTTGACATTTTTTAAATTGCTGAACCATTTTGAAAAACTTGGCTTCATCTTATATTGCACTAAATCACGTAAATAAAAGAATAAAGAAGTTGGATGTGGTGTTTCATGCCTGTAATCCCAGTACTTTGGGAGGCTGAAGTGGGCAGATCACGAAGTCAGAAGTTCGAGACAAGCCTGACCAACATGGTAAAACCCCATCTCTACTCAAAATACAAAAATTACCTGGACGTAGTGGTGCACACCTGTAATCCCAGCTACTCAGGAGGCTGAGGCAGGAGTATCACTTAAACCTGGGAGGTAGAGGTTACAGTGACCTGAGATCCCTGCACTCCAGCCTGGTGACAAAGCAAGACTGTCTTAACAAATAAACAAACAAACAAAAACAATAGCAACATAATGAATTAACTACTGTTTTAAAATCAGTTTTAATACTGTGTGTATTGTATGCAACACACAAGATTTGATAATAGGCACTCAGGATTTGCTGATGAAGACAATATCTCTATTTTGTCAACGTACTAAGGGAATTGACAAAATCAGAATTTAGTAATTATTTTTCTGACCACATCTCAATCTTTGTTGGTACAAAAATTATGTTTAAAATGTGATGTTGATTACTTCTTAATTTTGTATTTTTTATCTTCTTTCCTGTCTTCCTGAAAATTCTTGTTAAAATTCCTTGTTTTCTGTGATCATTTAAGGTAGCAAGAGACACATACATTTACCAGGAGTTGTACATAACTTCTTAGTATTTTGTCAAAAAATGTGTAACATTTCACAGGATTTATTAATATAAATGTTATAACTACTAACCTTATTTTTGTTGTTACCAGAGAAGAAACATTTTGGGGTCCATAATATAATAAAATATGGCTGAAATATGTAAATATTTCAGAGTATGTAACGAACTCATAAGTACAACATTTTGTTACATTTATATGTACTTGATTTAATGAATGGTAAAAGGACATGGTGCATGGAGCATGAATAACAGAGTGGCACTATATTTCTTTACTTTATGTACCTATTAATCTTCTAAGATGCACTAAGCTACAAGTTAAATCTAAATACAAATAATTGAGATGACCTAAAAACCTCCATTGTTTTATTAACAGAACATTTCATCTAATTGCCTTTTCTCATTGACAGATTAAATAAGCAGCATTTATCTAAAGTTGATAAAAAGATGGAATTTCTATTTTAAGTAATTGTATTTTACATGAAAAATGGCAGTTACAGTGAAGCATTATCTTAATGGTCATGTTATTTGTATACGTCAATTTTCAAATTTTCCATTAGGAAAAAGTAAGGCCAAATCAAGAGAATTTTTCCCCTTCACCCTGAAGAGCAAAATATATCTTCAAAGCATTGATACAAGATTATGCAACACAAAATTGTAAAGGATAAATACATTTCTGCAGACAATTTTCTTAAGTCTCAAAGTAGGGGAGAAAAATAAACCAAAACTCTTTCCTCTACCTGTCAGGTTTGTCCATTATCTGGAGCCTCTGACAGAAGACAGACTAAAATGAAAAAAATAACAGGAGTTTATTGCAGTATGCAGTACCCACCCACAATGAAGAACTCAGATGTGAATAACTCAAGGGGTGGTTAGAACTTGGGCTTATATAGCATCTTAATAAAGAACAATATATTTTTAGAAAAATGACAAGACAAAGGAAAAGTGATTTAGGCTTTTAGGAGTGGCAAATTATGAGCAGGTAGATATATAAATATAATATTATATAAAAATGTAAAATTATATATACATAATATGCCACTTGTAGGATTATATATATGTGATATAATCACATGTATCATATATACTAATCATATATAGTATCATATATACTAATCTCTCTCTCACACACACACACACACACACACACACACACACACACATATGATCCTACACGTGGCATATTTTGGGGTGGCATATCCTGAACTCTCCTTCAACAGCTATATAGTTTTATGTGGATATGACCAATCACCAATGATATGAGGAAGTCTAGCTAGACAGAAATTTGTAGTGTTCATGGAGGAGGGCCCCTCAAGAGATAGTCAATGTCAGGGACACCCAGAAGAGGTGATGCCCAATGCCCAGGCAAGAGTACAAAGTCTAACTTTGTAGAGTCTGAGAACTGGCAACATTCTGAGATTTAAGACTCTACATCTGGATCTGGACTGTGGCATCAAGGTAGAGTTGTTAAAAGCAATGAATGTGACCTTGAAAAACAAAAATACCAAGAGAGTTATTGAGGTAACAAGGCATTGAACTCCAGAAAGCAAATACAGGGCACAAAGTAAAGGAAATACAACATGGTCAAGAAAATAAGCGATGGATTATTTCACTGGAGTACACACTCAGGTTAGAATGAAGTTAACAGCAAGTTTGACGTAATGTTCAATGTCATAGGTTAAAGGAGTGGATTGGGAAACAGTGGGATCTAAATCTAGGATAACATATTTTCATGCTAATGAAAATTAATAAATAATTATAAATAGCCTACATTTAACATAGAAAATCAAAGAGCATAAAATACTGGTTGAAATTATTAGAAAGGAATAGATAGAATTAAGGCCTAAAAATAAGAAATCTTATTTAAATATTCATAATATACTACAGCAAAGTTCTAGCTAAGGAAGTTTAACTATTACTGTAACTAAAATACATTCTTATCATAGAAGGAAGAGTGGATCTATTTTTAAAATGCATAAAATATGTTTTCTGGCTACTTGTTTGCATTCAGGGTAAAATATACCAAATTAAGCTATCTGTTGTATTTGGGATGAACTGAGATAGGGTAGACCAGTGGCAATTATTAAAACTATAGATTTTTCCATATTCAATTTTATGAATAATTTTTGGAATTTGTTTTTGGCTTTCCCCCCAAAAAATTTAAAATCAATACCAGATAAAAAATACCTTGGCCCCACCAGTCTTTAAATTTTGCATTTAATTGAATACTCACATATGATTTTATGTTAATATAAATAATATAAAATAAGAGGAAAATAAATATATAAAACATATAATTCTTATCTATATATAAATTCATATTATCTTAGGTAATATCTTAGTATGTTTGTGCTGTTATGACAGAATACCTGACACTAGCAAAATTAGTAAGAAACAAAAATTTATCTGACAGTACTGGTAGCCAAGAAGTCCAGATCAAGATATTAGCAGGATTGCTTTCTGGTGAAAACAACAGTCTGCTTTCAAGATGGCAATCTGTTATATTATCTGGAGGGGAGAAACTCCCTGTCCTCACATGGTGGGAGAAACCAAAGGGCAAGAGAGTGTAACTTTCAGCCTGGAGTTCTTTTAGAAGGATGCTAATCTCTTTCATGGGTGCTTAATGCAGTGATGACGACTTAAACACCTCTCAAAAGCCTCAACTTTTAATTCTGTTTTATTGGAGATTAAGTTTTAACATGAATTTTAGAAGGGGCACACTTAAACCATAGCAGGTACTTTTGTGAATAGTAAGCAATGTTCATATTTATCTGTTTAATCATATTCATACTCATTTTATCTATTTACTAAACTATACTATCTATACATATCTATGCTCATATTTGCTTACTAGAAAGGCAGTGTCACTGATCACAATATTAATAGGATAAGCATTTATAAAATATAGCCTCAGTACACTCAATATATGCAAATACTTTTTTACTTATGACAGGGTTGCATGTTTATAAACCCATCATAAGTTGAAAATATCACAAGTCAAAAATGCACTTAATACACCTAATGTACCTAACATCAGAGCTTAGCCTTGCTTATTTTAAACATGCTCAGAATACTTACATTAACCTACATTTGGGCAAAATCATTTAACACAAAGCCTATTCTACAACAAATTGTTGAATATTTAATGGAATTTATTGAATGCTTTATGGAAAGTGAAACAGAATGGTTGTATGGGTACTTGAAGTACAATTTCTACTTTTCGCATATGGCTTTTGCAACAACATAAAGTCAAACAATCACAAGTTTAACAATCCTTAAGTAGGGTATTAGATTTTGACATTTTTTGTTACCAAATATTAGCTATACACTGTAAAAATATTTATTAAAAACATATAGCACACTTAACTGTAGATTGCATTAATTTTAGACTCAATATGTCTATAAGAAATTTAACAATTTTCTCTACTGTGCTTTATAATAAACACGCTGCAGCTTTTTTGGTCATGCTCAATTTTAGAAAATTTTTATTTAAAAATAGAGATGCCAAAAGCTATCATAAAGAAAGAACTTAGCATACAATATAATTTATATTACATATAGTGCACAATAATTCTACCTCTGATGTTTTAATATAAATATATACCTTAGTAGATATATCCATTCTTTTTGTTTTAAATTATCTACCTCTGGATCCCACCAATGTAGAATATCTCCTCCCTAATTGATCCAAAAAAGTACTCAACTCTGTTATTAGAAATAACAGCATATGCATATATAAATAATATGAATTTTAAGGATGTTAGGATGTGTACAGTAGCCCTAGGAATAGTGACCGAAGCCATGACTTTATACAAATTTTGAGTCTAGCTACCAGCGCATGTTACTATTTGTATTTGACATCCAATATAAATAACCTAATTGTGAATTGTATTTAATGCTTACTACATTTTACTGTTGTCTCCCCGTTATTAACTCATGACATCATGGGGCAGTTATCATCCTCATTTTATAGATGCAGATATGTAGAATAGGCAGATTATATATAAAGTAAGATACCTAAACTATTGTCAGAATTAAATATAAAAGAATCCTTAAGCATCTAAAGTAAAAAAGTTGAGCATGATGAATTGGAAACCAGAAAAAAAAAATACTTTCGATGTGTTGTCAGATTTTGTGCTTCTTTTTTGACCTTATAGAATTTCACGCCAGTTTTGGGTAAGTTGGTAGCTAGTTGGTCTATTAAACCTTCTTATTTCTTTTCCTTACAGACTAAATTCATAAATAGAGGTCAGAAGCCACATCTGAATCTCATTCCCAAACCTTTCTGATGCTGTTACTTTAGGCAAGTTACCTAACCTCTTTGAGCCTCCCTTGTCAAATAGAAGTGATACATTTTAGTGGGTTGTCCTAAGGATCAAAAGAGATAATGAATTCACATATAAAACGTTGAAAACCTACTTGGCTTTTTATAATTATATTAGTGCCATATCTTAAAGGCCCCTGGACTTATGGCATGGAATTTGACAGAGTGCTTGTAGTTTAATTAATCCATTCATTATTTCAGCATTATTTATCATCTGTTGTATGCAAAATCACTGTAGTAGATACTTAGGGCATACGTGTGTGTGTGTGTGTGTGTGTGTGTGTGTGTGTTTAGATGCAATCATAATAAGCTTTCATATAGAATCTGTTTAAACTTGAATCTAGTAGTCTTCTAGATTCAAGCTTAAAAATGAGCCATATTACAATGATTTGAAATGTGCTATTAGAATAATATATTCTTATTTAACAGATATTTAAGTTGAGTTAGAAGTTTATGAAAATGGTATGTGTCATTTATTTTTTTTCTCAATGGCAGATCATTTTGTTTATAGGTTAAGAAGATGGCTTGTTGGACACAGAATTAAATGATGGATATTTCTTAGGTTTTTTGTGTATGCCATGAAAAACTATTCTATTTCCATCTTAGAGCAAAAGCTTGGTAATCAGAATCACTTAACTCTTGAAAACAGTCTGTTTATTACTTCCTTTGTAAACTTCTGCTAACAGTTTAACATCTCTGAGCCTCAGTTGCCTTAGCTATTCAATGAAACCAGCCTGTAAAGATTAAATATATAATTTTGACACCACTTGAAGACAATGTCTGTCCAGTAGTGGATCCTCCATAAATGATATCCATTTGTTTCAAGATAAACGCCATTTCTGCACTTTAGTGCAAGTGCTATTATGTTCTGAGTACAGTTCATCATTCTCAAAGGATCTTTTGATCCCTGTTTGTACAAATGTGACAATTGAATAAGAATGCAACTGTGTAAATATTAATTTATTTACTTTTAAATCCAAGAGTAGGTAGTTGCTTATTTTAATGGTCTGGGTGAGATTGAATGAATGAACATGACTCATAGTTAGTTTTAATATCAAATTGTTGATGCTTTTTTATGATGACACTGTTATTTAGGTAATTATATTTATATTAGAAAGACAAATTTTAAAAAGTGTAGCCTATGTAATTTTGTGATCTAAAGGCCTAAGCAATGGTCAATAATCTAATCTGTTGCACTAATTTCCAAGATATGCTTGGCCAATACTTTTTAAATCCACATTAATAAATCAGAAGAATGTTTCAGACAAAAATGAAATGAAGAGTTTTTAGGTGAATTCGCCTAAAGGATATTAGGAATCTCTAGCTTTATTATGCAGAGAGGAAATATTATGTTGATCTTTCATTTGCCTTTCTAAAAGAACTCATACATATTTTATTCATTAATCTTCAGAATACCCTGTGACCAAATTGAACCAGAAGAGGACAGTCAAATTATTAAACAGACACAGATGTTGAAGTGGTACCAAATCGATCCTCCATAAAAAGTTCCTATGTATTGCTATTCATTCATTCATTCTCCAAATATTTACTGAACATTTAATCTATGCAGTGTATGGTATTATATCATGTGAAGGATAAAAAATATAAACAGATAGATTACATGATGTTTGCACTTGAAGAATTACCAGTTTAATAAGAAAAGTGAAACATAGCCTTAAATCATTGGAAAAAAAATGCTAACATGTAGTGAGAAATGCATATAGAAAACAATGCATTTAGATGAGCATTTATCTACTTTTTGTTTAGGCTATAATTATAATTTTACATAAAGACAAAACATGAGAATGTTATGTGCCCAATTAACAAGAAGAATGGTTCACTTCCTTTGTAGTTACCTCATTGGACTTGGAAAAAATTCTGTATTCCAAGTCAAAGAAACTCAGAAACATGATCATGTCGAGCAAGCTGGTTGATGGAACCACAGGTTTCGTTGTAAGATGCTCAGCGCATATGTACTCTATTCAAGCTAGAGAATTTCATAGCTGCCACCAGTTTGAAGTACTCCAAAATGTGCTACCTCAATCCTAGAGTTACTGCCAGACCTGGGGTCCTGGTATTTCTGCTGAAAACATGGCAGTCAAATGGTTCTCTCTGTTCCTTCTTTCTTCCATTGCCTTGAGTGTTGAAGGCCATTTTTGCAAATTGTCTCCCCCACATCCTGTCTGGTCACTCATCACTAGAATCAGGGCTCAAATTTACTCTCAAATTGACCTGGACTCCCACTATTCCAGCTTTTCAGTTATCCGGATTTTTAGTTTATGCAACAAAAGGCACCTCTGAGTCTGCCCATAGTGGCTGAGTTAAGAGCCCCGTATCAGTCAAAAGCTATTTCCAGATCTTGCTCTTCTGTGAAACTCTCAGGCCTTGTCTACACTGTACTCACTTTCAGCTGAGAATTGTGTTCTCTTACCTAACTCCACTTGAGCATCCTCAGTCCCTCAAAGGTATTCTGGATTGTGGTCTTGACTGTCTTTCTCCTAGGAGTTTCTTTGGTTGTTGGTAAATTTATCCACTTTCTTCCTAGCAACTTTCAAGTCCTGGGTACTGCTAAGGAGTGAAGGACAGAGCAGTGTCTGTAAATCCATGTATACAGTTGCACTGTAAAAAACAGAGGAGAGAGCAGTCTCGGTAAAAACCAAATATATGTGGCCAGCAGAGAGAAGGTGCAGAGTTGGCTTTAATATACTTAAAAAAAAAGTGACTAGATGGATCTACTCACAATATGAAAACCTACCCCAAGGGGGCTTGGAGGCTCATGCCTGTAATCCCAGCACTTTGGGGATGCCAAGGTGAGAGGATTGCTTGATTTTAGGAGTTCAAAACCAACATAGGAAACATAGTTTGTAGACTCCTTGTCTATAAACAAAATGGAAAAAATTAGCCTGACATGGTGGCACATGCATGTAGTCCAGTTCTTTGGCAGTCTGAGGTGGGAAGATCATTTGATCCTAGGAGGTTGAGGCTGCAGGGAGCCATGATCATGCAATTGCACTCTAGCCTCAGTGACAGAGAGAGACTCTGTCTCACAGAACAAACAAACCAACCCTATACAATGAGAATTTGATGTTTCTATCTTTTGACATAGAGCTAAATTAATAATAATAATAATTAATTTTTATTGTTATTATTGTAGCATCATCAAGTACAAGGCACCCCTGCTATGAATGCTATAAAAATTTGACAGTTTGGTGTCATTGGGAAAGAAATTTCGGGGGAGATAGGGCCCAAACTGGATCTTGACTATAAATATGAACATAAAGTAGCATTTTGATAAAAATAGATGAGAGTAGGAAGGCCATCTAGGAAGACGATCATGGAAATCCATTAAAGATATTAGAACAGGAGAGTGCAATAAAAGTAATATCATTTACCATTCATTGCTAAATATCATGCAATTTGTGTTGATTATATAATGATGTTTGCCTTACACTAATTCTAAGTCTCACACAAATGCTATAAAATGAGCATTATTTCTCACTTTACAGATGATGGAATTGAGGTGCCAATATATTTAGAATGTTGCCCAAGGACATTTAATTAGTAAGGTTGAGGCTGAGCATTTAAGATCCTTCCTTCTAACTTGCTAACTAGTGCTTTTCCTGCTCTGTCCTGCTTCTAGGAAGACACATCTGGTGGCTCTGTGCAAATGCATCAGACACATTCCAGCAGGTAGCAGGAGAGCAGCAATTTAATCCTGCATTAATAAGGACTGGTATAGAGCACAGGGGGCTCAAAGGAATGATGGAATGGAAAGATATTTTTGAGATAGGGAAGGATAATATAGAGACAACAGAGGCCTTAGAGCTTCGAAGCTCATGTGACTGGGAGGACTTTAATGCTTTTCACAGAAACAGGGCTATTGGAAAAGCAGGTGGCTTGAAAGGGAGATGATACTGATTGCAAACATGAAGTATTTAAGATGATGGTAATACCTTAAAAGAAGAAAAGTCCAACAAAAAAACTGGAAGCTGAAAAATTGTTTGTATAATTTTATAAGCCATTTCTATAATGGCTCAGTTTTCTGTTTGTCTCAGAAATGGGGAAAAACATTTCAGACTTTTGGGAGCATAGGTTTACAATCCTTCAGAGAAAAAGACTTAGTCAACCTCTTTGGCCACCTAGACTAAATGACTCCAGAAGCTGAGAGAATTTAAGTAGTGTTGAATGTCAAAGAATTACTGCATACTTTAGTGCCCTTGTTTCTCAGCAGTCATGCCAGAACAGCCTGTGGCTCCATAGCACATGTCTCGGGGATCTTAGGAATAATGCCTTGGGAGAAGAGATGTTAATTTGAATTCTGGTTCTTGCTTTCAAGCAAAATATTACTCTTGCTAAATGTTGTCTATAAAATAAACTTCTTGGGTTTCATTTGCAGCCTTCAAATATTTATTCCTATTTCCAATTTTTTTTTACTAAATCAAAAGGAAAAGGGAAATGAATAAGTGATAAATGAAAGACTGTGAGATATCTTTAAAATATGAACTTCTCTAGCCCCTAAGGCAGGTGCACATAAATTTAACTGACAAAAATTTGCATAGTTTTTTTGATTTTAAAATCTTACTTAAGTGTTATTTTAACTAAAATTTGAAATAGTGAAAATCTCAATAAGGTAAATATAGATGTTACTTATTCACTTTTAAAAACATCATAATTTGATTATTTACTATTTATATTTTATTACAGATGATACTGTAGAAAATTTTTAAGCTATAAAAATATGTGGAAGAAAATTAAATTTTCCATTAATTGACATATCAAGCAAAGAAAATGATAATTATCATTTTAAATACGAGTAGAAATGCTCTTAACCTACCTTCCCTTAACTTTGGTAAGAGTAACCAAAGCTCTGTATCCACTGGTTAAAATATACTGATTGACATCCACAGAAAGCAGAAAACTCACCATCAGTAGGCTACTGTCATGTTTCTGTATTTTGACTCCATGGTTTGGTATTCTTAAAAAAGATCAGTATTATGCCCATCAATGATAGACTGGACAAAGAAAATGTGGCAAATATGCACCATGGAATACTATGCAGCCATAAAACACAATGAGTTCGTGTCCTTTGTAGGGCCATGGATGAATCTGGAAACCATCATTCTCAGCAAATTGTCACAAGAACAGAAAATCAAACAACACATGTTCTCACTCATAGGCAGATGTTGAACAATGAGAACACACAGACACAGGGAGGGGGAGCATCACACACTGGGGTCTGTTGTGGGACGGATGGGGGAGGGACTGCAGGGGGTGGGGAGGTTGGAGAGGGATAACATGGGGAGAAATGACAGATGTAGGTGACAGGGATGGAGACAGCAAACCACTTTGCCATGTGTGTACCTATGCAACAATCCTGCATGATCTGCACAAATACCTCAGAACCTAAACTACAATTAAAAAAAAAGTCAGTATTATTTTTTCTGTAACCAGTTATGCTTGTTGTACCTACTAATTTATAATTCAATTAAACATCACATAAAATAGTTAAATTCAAGTGCAGGTATAACATTGTTTCTATGAAAACTCAAATGACTGCATGAAAAAAATGACAGAGGTACTTTGTAACTACCTCTTTATTCTTGTTTCACTTAAAAGAAACAAGCTGAAAATCATGGATAATCCGTCACATTTGGAACTTATGCAAAACAAGAGGAATTCCAATCAGCAGACCCATGAAAAGGGTCTTGGCTCTACATTAATACATTTAGTAATATATTTACAGTTAGAAGTTTCACATTAACATATAAATTTTAAGTATATGTGCTTTAATTGTTTAAATTAACTGGTCAAATGTTAGCTTTGATTACTTTGGAAAATTATTTATAATAAATTTTCTGTGCCCTTGTACGTATTTTATTATAACTAGGATCTTATGTATACACAACTTGCTTAATGTTTTCTTGCATTAATTTATCATTTATTTAAAGTTTGCTATGTCTCAGGCACTGTTTTGGAATAGAGCTATAGTGGTGAAAGAGATAGAGTTCACCTTCTATGTGGTATATAGAATATATAAACAATGAAAGAAAACAAATTAGGATAAGAAGTTGGAGAGTGATGTAGGAGCGTGGAGGGCCCATTAGATAGCATTGTGGGAGAAAATTGTATGTGGAGTAAGTCCTTAAAGGATAAGAAATAGGTAGCTATGCAGAGATTTATCAGAAAAGCATCTCAGGTAGAAGGAATAAGTGCAAACTTCTTAAGATGGAAAAAGCAAGATGCATCTGAGGGGAAAGAAAGAACTCAGCACGTTGATAGGTTATCTTTCTTTCATAATTTGGGATGAAAAAAATCATGGGTATCCTTCTGATGCATTATATTTTAATTGCCTGTTAGATATCCAATTGGAAATATTCGAGTTTTAGATACCCAATTGGAAATATTCAAGTTTGTTCACTATTGTATTCTTTGAGCTTTTAACAGTATTTGGCACATTAATAGGCACTCAATCAATATTTGTTGAATGAAGGAAGGAATTATTTTGCGAAGGAAGAATTTTGAGATGGGTAATGTTTTATGCACTTGAAACTCAGGTGAAAGGATTGTAGAATAAATTTGTGAGTTGTTAGCACATAGATAATATTTACAGCTAAGAAACTGGATAAGATCATCCAAGGACATAGTGTACATAGAGGAAGTCCAAAGAGTGAGCTTAAAAATTAAGAAAAAGAGAAGCAAAGGTGATTGAAGGTGTGAAGTAAGATAGAAGGAAAACAAAAAGAATCTGATTTCAGCAAGCTTAGAGAAGAAAGTGTTTTGAGAAGGACAGTGGTCAGTTTTGTCAAATCAAGCTATGATCACTGCTTGATTATGGTAACGTTGGAGAACTAATCATTTTGATTTGACCCGTAAGCATTCTTAAGTGACCTTAATATAATTGTCTGCCTGGAGTGGTGGGGACAAAAGCTAAGCTGGCCTGTATTGAGGGAATGTGAGGTGAGAGAGAAGAGGCATCAGGTCTAACCAGCTATTTTGATGGGGTTTCAATTTAGGATACCATAGAAATGAACCTGAAGAGACACATAAAGTCATGGAATTTTTTTTAATGTTGAGTTTTTAAGGCATGTTTATATACAGGTATAAATATTCCAGTAATGAGGGAAAAATTAATATTTGCAGAAAAGAGTGGACATACTTGCAAAGCTGAAATCTAAGGAAAGGACACTTAGAGGGAGTTAGTCTTGGTTAGAAACAGGGATTGGTTTTTCCCTTATAAGAAAAGAAAAGGCAAAGTATGAAAATTCAGATGCAGGTAGGTGGGTACATTTGGGCAGGGCAGCAGAGTAGATCTTGACTCATTTTCTCCATTTTGTTAGTGAAAACTGAAGTGAGTATACCAGCAGAAATGATGTAGAATTGGGAGAAAAATTTAGGAGGTTTGAGAAGGGGCAATAAAAGCAAAATTATCATTTTGGAAAGTGGGAAAGTGAATATTCTAGGGAAATATAGAACATTTTCCGGGTTTATAGCCCATTTGTGATTAGGGACCATAAATATTAAGTGAGTTCAGTTAACAGTATCCTGCTAAACCCAGAATGACAGTTAAGTCAGCAAATACTTAAGTTTAATGAGTTTAATTTCTCTGAGAGACCATGATGGAGAATAAGAGGGAAAAGAGTTGCAGGTATTTATAAACAAATAATTATAATACCAAACCACAAAAATTAGATAGGAAGTGAGGGAATGTGTGAGGTGTTGGACAGTGAAAATATGGATTGAATTTCTCCCTGGGGGTGAAAAATAAGTGGAATAGGGTCATTTGAGTCATTGGGCTGGGATAATAGGGGATGGGTTAAAAATGCAGAATAATTGCTGGGTGAAAATATAGATGCAATTAAATTTTATTAGATAATTTTAAATTGTCTTCTAAAATTTCTGGACCAATTTATACACTCTCCAGTGTGTGCCATGCTATTACTTACTATGTTTTTAAATCAATAATAATTATCAGAAAGTTATTTGTACTTATTTGTTTAACAATTGAAGTAGAATTGAATCTCACTATTGATTGATACACTAGTCTTTCTTCAGAATATATAGCCTCCTCCTTTCTACCCATCCCCTGAAAAAATTCCATCTAGTGAAAACAGTAATGCTAAAGGAGGTTCTATCCATGAAACAAATGTAGAATTTTTAAATATGAACCTCTAATATTTTATCAGCCATAATTTATTCACACTTCAAAGATATCAAGCATTTTATTGTAACTAAACAAGGAAACATTGAGTTCTATCATATTAACTTTTAAACTAGTAAGATTATCTCAACAGCTAAAATTAATAAATATGAATTGGCCTTTATTTTGTTTTTATACATAAAATGTATCTAAATCCACATTCTAACTTTCATATATATTTATATAATATATATTATATTTATATATATTCATATATTTATGAATGTTAAAATGTAATATAGATTTTTGCAGAATTTTATCTCCTTCTGAGCAACCATGTCATAGATTTTTAAACATAGACTACTTTTCTTCTAACTTGGCTTTTAGTCTGGAAGCAGTAACTTGGCATTAATGTGTATAACATAACCTGAACTATTTTTCCTTTCCTTAAGAAATGTAACCTTGTCTTGCTTGCTTAGTAAAGCAGTTCACCTCAATTCAGCTTTGTTAGTCTTCCTTAAAAAAAAAAAAAACTGTAGCCTATTTGGTAATTCCTTTTTACTGTGAAACATGTATAAAGTCCTACAAAAATGCCAAAAATTTTACTATATTTATTGCTAATATTTACTATATTTATTTTACTATATTTATTGTTAAGCAGCCTTTTAGAAGTGCAGCCCACTGAACACAGTGGTGTATGCCAAGGTGCAGACCCTGGAGGCTGTCCTTCATTTACATTCCCAGTAGCAGTTTGAACAAGGCATCTGCATAGTCATCAAATATATGTATTTTGGGCCTTTCCGTGAAGTTATTGTTAAGAGGATATATATTTCCTTTCTTAATTTTCTCTGTATACTATGTTACTTATCCTCACATCATTAGATGAAATGCAAATAAACTCTCCTTACAACTGGGTATTGAACTTGACTGGTCATTGCTTATTAGAACTTTTTCTTTAAATGACAGTCTCTTTTTATAAGACATAAGTGTTACTTTGGAGGGGGGTAGGAATAGCTCCTTGGAAAATGTATGTGTACAAGTGATGGAATTTTTCCTGAAGTTAAAGGAAACATGGAGTTTGGTCAATGCATCAAATAAATTAAAATAGTGATGGTTAAAGCAACCGAATCTGCTGTCTTCTTATGCTATCAATGTAAAACAGCAATCATTTATAATTCTCATCAAATGACTAAGCTAAGTGTGATAAAAATATTTTGCATACCAATTAATTTCTCAGTTTTGATACTTTAAAATGTTGATATACCATTCTTTAAACTGCATTGTTTCTGTTTATTTAATGTGCTGTTTAAAATAAATTCTTTAAGAAGTGCAGTAATAAAAAAATAAATCAGCAATGCTAAAAAGTATGTGAGGAGACATGCAGATTTTTGCTGTTGTATTTAATATTTTGTTGTTATCAAAATGTACCCACAAGAACACAGCTGGCCAGAATATGCTTCTGTGGTCTATAGTAGTTCTGTATTGCCCGGTAAATGACTCAGCTACAAATTAGTGAATGTGCTTCAAGTTTTGATTTTTGTTATTAGTTCAAAGATGAACATCATGAGGACATCACCCAGAGACAGATTTATCATGTTTTGTTTCAGATCTCATAGTGAAAGCTAAATTTCCTCGTTATTGTTCTACCAAATGCATTGCTATGTACATAATAGTTTTAAAAAATTAAATGTTTTTGAATGTGCTAGATAATATTAACCAATGCATAATAAAATTAAATCAAGTAGGTGTGTGCCATCACACTCTCTAAATATATACCACCTGAGACATGTCTGTTGGGATATTTGTTATTCAAATATTCGCTCTCATATTGTTGTATTTACAAATCTGTATCTGTACTACGCAAACATTGATTGCTTTTAAAATTTTATTTTATTTTATATTATTATGAGGACATAATAGGTCATCAAATATATATCATCAAATATTATTAAATGTATCATCAAATAGTGTCTGTTTTGCTCCTTCGAGAAACAAATGACAAGATGAGATTAAATGCACAACAGATTTATTGACAGATATGCCTGTGAAAGATAAACAGGCAGGAGGTTAAAAAGAGAGAGTTTTCAGACAGTGATATAGGTCTGAAACCTGTAAAATGAGACAGGGAAGACAGGATTGGATAGAAAGAGTCTCAGACCACAGTGCCAAAATTCATAGCCAGGCCAATGGGGATTGCTAGAGCCACAGCTTTTCATTAGAGGAATTTTGTACAGGAATTGTCTTGCTCTAGCAAGGCTGCCAAGCTCAATCACTGGCTGGAAGCAGCCTATTGAAGTGTGGCCCGCTGAACACAGTGGTGTATGCAAAGGTGCAGATGCTGGAGGCTGTCTTTCAGTTATGTTCCCAGGAGCAGTTTGAGCAGGGCATCTGCATAGTCATCAAACATATGTATTTTGGGCCTTTCGGTGAAGTTATTGTTAAGAGGATATATATTTTCTTTCTTAATTTTCTTAGTTAATATGTTCACCCTGATGGGCCATGTCCTATAAGTGTTTTAAGTGTTAATGCATAAGAGAATGATGATGGATTCTGTAGCTGCAGCATAGGCTCTGAATTTAAAAAACAACAACAAAAACCTTACTAAATCAAATCTCAAAATATATGTCTCGATTATGGGGCAGTATGGGCTTATATATATTTGCAATTGAATTAAGAACATATTTTAATTTGACTTATAATGCTATTAAGAAACACATGTGTAATTGTAAGTGAGTTATTGCATTTCAATGAGTAATGCTGGCAATGTTCAATGAAATAGAAAAACTTGTAAGGAAGTCTGGCAAATAGTACAATCAGACAGCAAGGTACATAGATTTAATAATTGAGTTAAGAATAGCCATATTACTTATGTGTGCAATGTGTGTATATATATATATACACACACACACACACACACACACACACACATACAAGAATTGTGATAATATAGTCCCCAGAAGGTAAAACTCTACAAGTGGGAAAAGACTGAATAGGAACTCATATTCAGTGAGCTCTGGAAAGGTGCTCAACTGACTTGATGTTAACTAATCGATCACAATTTAGCCTTTGATTTGTAAAGTCTTTGATTCTCAGCAAAAAAAAAAAAAAAAATCAGAAAGATTGCAAGATCTCCCAGTATATCTAGATGAGAATTTACTATTGTTATTTTTGAACTAGTTATCATTGATCAGTAACATAGATGAAAGCTCAGTAACAGGTTATATGAATGCTCATTGCATACCAAGCATTGTGCTGGGTAATGTTGACACAAAGGCAAACAAATCAAGTGTTACCCTTCCCTTGTTAATTATTTAAAATTTCATTCATTCACTCCTTCAACAAAAATAATATATGTTTCCCAGTTGCTTTTCTGGGCACTGGGGGATACAATAATAAGTAAATGAAACAAACAAAATAAATGAATGAAAAAATAAACAAGTACCAAAATGCAACTGGCTAGCAGCTGTGTAATCTTTCTTAGTAAATGGAATCTTTTATTCCACATTTAATACTGTTGAATTCCTTAATAGATTACACTACAAACTCTGCAATATAGACCTCAACTTGAGATACAGTTTGTTTAAAAGACAATAAAAATATCTCTGAAGAATTTCGTTGTTTAAAAAAAGGAAATCAGCATTATTCAACATTTCTTACTTTATATCTTTAAAATTATCTTAATCAGTTGCTTCTTGGGATACTACATTATTATTTTAATAAAAAGACATATAAAATTGTATAACTCTTCAAAGATACTTCTGTTAGTGGTTTGATAAGTTTCAGTGAGCAAATCCATCCACACATATATTTTTACATAAATTTAATTTCATGCCCATTGTCATTCTTTAAAATACACCTTGTAAAATTACTACAGTATATGGGCATATGCTAATTTACTGATAAATATGTAGATTGTCTTCTATTACTTAATAAACAATTCTAAGAAAAATATATTTTTATATTTACGAATCTCTGAGTTTTTTTTTTCTTAGGAGAAATTTTTAGCAAGAGTACACTTGATCAAAATTTCTACATATTTTAATTTTTTGACATATTTTCAAATGGCTATTCAAACTTTGTCTAATAGTTTTCCAGTTTTTCCTCTGTTATAGGTTGAATTATGTCACCAACAAAGATATGTTAAAATCCTGACCCCCAGGTACCTATGAATGTGACTGCATTTGGAAACAGGGTCTTTGAAGATGTTATCCAGTTAAGATCAGCTCGTTAGGGTGGGCCCTAATCCAATATAATTGATTTTTCCTTATATTAATTATTACATTACTATATACCCCATAAATACATTCAACTATAATTTGTCAATTTATAACTTAAAAATAAATATTAAAAATAATTTGAAAATAATTGTTATAACAGAAGAGGGGGAATTAGAACACAGGCATGCACACAAGGAGAGCACTGTGTGAAGACACAGGCAAACAGGGAGAACACGAGATGAAAAAGGAAGCAGGGGTTGGAATTATGTCACTGCAAGCCAGTAAGTAGTAGTTGGCAAACACCGGAAACTACAAGAAAGACATGAAACAAATCCTTCTCTAGATCCTTCAGAAAAATCATGGCCCTGCAGAAACCTTAGTTTGGACTTCTGGCCTCCAGACCTGAGAAAAAAAATGTCGGTGTTTTAAGCCATCCTAGTTTGTGGTAACTTGTTAAGGCAGTCCAGGAAAACTAAAAACCACCTCTAGCATTTGAGAGTGCTTCTTTATCCTCATAGTCACCATTGAGCATTCTCACTACTTTATTACTCTGTCCATTAGAAAAGTAAAATGACAAAGATACCTAATACATTTAAAACTAAATGAAGATCATTATATAAAAGGCAGAGAAGTATCACATTATTTGTATATATGCATGTTTGTCTATTTACCAACATACTTACCTGTTAATCCTTTACTTTGTTTTATAAAAGAATTTAAGCAGCTATTCTCTAGTTAATAAAGAAAAAAATGCTTTAAAAAGAAAGGAAATAATCTTCCATAGATAGCTAAGCTCAGGTTTCATCCTCCCAGCCAAATAACCAGGCTTTTCGCAGAGTAGGTATTTAAGTTTATAGCTATAGCAGTAACTGGATTGCAGGGTTCAAACCGTATGTTTCTATTTTCTGGCTAGCCTCTTATCTCTCTGCTTCAGGGTTTGGCACAGACCTAGGATGGCACAGACTCATCTGCCATTTCTATGAGATAGAAGTCAGAGAAGCCATTAATGTTCAGCCTTTCTCTCATAGGGGTTTGCCTCGCTGCTAAAATATGTAGTTGGTCTAAATGGGAAATAGCTTTCTGACAGTGTCAATTCAAGGATGTTCTGGGTTTATTATTAACTCTGGGGATTATATCATGAGAGGCAAAAACTCCTACAAAACATTGATCAATGCCTCTGTTAAAGATGGTTGGTCTTAGGTTGATTTGATTGGAATGACATTTACTATGTTTTGAGTACAAGATGAGCCCTCTGATGTTCCTCATTGTGGAGTTATTTTCAAATAGAATGTACTGTAAATGTCATCTCCTGGGATGACAAGGCAGTTGCAGAGTGTAAGGGAGGAAAGGTGAGATGGTGGAACAGGGGATTTGTAGTCAGAAGCCTGCATTCTGGTTGTGGCTTTGCTGCTTACTGGCTGTGGGCATTTGGAATGGTAACTTGAACTTCTGTGTTCTCATCAGTCAAATAGGCTTATAATGTATACCTCAAAAGGTCATTGTGAAGATCAAATGTGACCATGTTTATACAAATATTTTGGAAATAATCTAGTGTTAAATATATGTAAAATGTTTTCAGGTACAAAAATTTTAGTTTGAATCAAGAGTGATGGTCCTTTGAAACTTCTGTTCTCTCTTTTATAAATCTTTTCACCATATTTAATCTAAAGATTAAAAAACAAACTCTTTATAATAACTAAAAGTTTGTTGATTTGGGGCTGGCTTTGGGCAAAAGAGTATTATCACTGAGGGTTGCTCATAGCCACTCATGTAGCTCATCCATTCTTTCAATCCTACAGTTTCCCTCTTTTCCATGTAGGCTCAGTCTTCACCTGGGGTCACAAGACTTCCCTGCCATTCTTTGCACCATGCTTCGTTGAAGCACCAGAGTAGAAACATTATTATATTTTCTGTGAAAAAGATGAGGGAACTTGAGATAAAAAAGGGGAAAGATATTTTTCATTCATTCATTTTGAGATGTAGTCTCACTCTGTCACCCAGGCTGGAGTGCAATGGCGTGATCTCGATTCACAGCAACCTCTGCCTCCTGAGTTCAAGCAGTCCTCTGTCTCAGCCTGCCAAGTAGCTGAGATTACAGGCACCCACCACCACATGGGCTAATTTTTTGTATTTTTAGTAGAGACAGGTTTCACCATCTTGGCCAGGCTGGTCTTGAACGCCTGACCTCATGATACCACCTGCCTCAGCCTCCCAAAGTACTGGGATTACAGGTGTGAAGCACCACGCCCTGCCATGGGAAAAGTTATTTAAATAAGTATGTTCATATCTGGTTTCAAGCCTTTGGATAATTTTTATGAAGAGCTATTTTGTTTTACTCAGACTCTTTTTATTTTGGTTGACTATGACACCTGTCTGCGGTAACATTGAAGTTGTTATTCAGTGGATGAAACCTTGCTGAAGTGGCTCTCTGGACACACTAAAATAGCCACTTACCCCTTGATGAGTGCACATAAGGAAAAAACAGTAGGAATCTTTAGGGCAATGCATGGAAGTTCACAAGAGAAAAACACCTTTTCTATGTTGGCTTTTGTAATTGCACCTATCTATCCCAATTAGCATTTTCTGTTTTTTACATTGGTAGCTTAATTGGCTGCTAAATTTTAGGAGATAAACTCTGAATGTTTATGACTAAAATTAGAAAAACTTAAAAACATTATTTAAAAGAAATTCAATGTGATAATGAAATTCACTGGCTGTACAGCAAATATGTTGCCAAATGTAAATGCCCACAAAATAATATTTTAAAAATATTCAAAACTATTGTTTCGTCCATCTGTATCCCAAACTTCATTCCGTAATTTGAGATACAAAAATTCATTATTTTAATGTAAAATCTAGAAAGTAATATTCATGACCATCTACTTAGATATCTTTGTAAATATGTAGTTGTAATATTATTTATTAATAAACTCTATAATGCAATAATTTGTATTAAATAAGATGATTGAGCTTAAATAGCTTTGTTCTTACTTATACTTTACTTCCTTGGGAAACCAGTGACCTATATCCAAATCCTCTGAAGCAAAGCATTGAAATAAAATGTTTTTAATGCTGTGATGAGAATTTAAATGTCACAGAGTGCTATTGACATATATGTAAGATCAAAAGAGGAAGTGTGTTATGACAGATAAATCAAAATAGTAGAAAATTCTGTTAAGGTCTGAACTCAAAGTATAACTAAAAATATATAGTGGCATTTTCATGTATTCTGGGCACACAAATCAGCTACAATTGGCCAAACTGTTACATGATGAAAGCCAGGAAACAAGGTTTTTTTCCTCAAAAATAGTAGACTGTGGCATTATATATGACATTTAGAAAAGCTTCTTAATTGTAGCTGTTTCTATCAGTATTCCTATAACAATTAATTTAAAAATTGTATTTATTTTGTACCTCAAACTTTCTTCAAGTGGTAAAATAAGAACTACAAAAGATCCCCTGTATAGGTCAAATTACTTGCCCCAAATGATTGAGTAAATTTGCAACCAAGCTGAAATTAGATTTTTTAATCACAAAAGATAATAGAAATTGAATGGAGCCAATCATAGAAAAATGTATGTTTAGCTCCTCAACACATTAAAGTTCCTTTTTGGGCCATAGGATCATAGCCTATTGCTATCTTTTAGAACCTTGCTACCCTGTGTGTGGTCCACTGAGCAGCAGCATCAACGTCAGTGCAGACATACAGAATCTCAGGCTCTAGCCCGTACTTACTGAATCAGTTTGCCTTCTAACAAGATCCTCAGTGATTTATATGCCCACTTAATTTGGAGAAACATTGATTTAAAACATCACTATATACTTTCTCAATTTTGTTTCTTACAGGCAAAAAATGTAATCTACTTACTAAGTAGACTGCAATGAAAGTATTAATTTTGTCATAAAATGTCAAATATTCATTAGGGTATTTATATATGTAAGAGTCTGAGAAAGCCAGACTCCAAAGAGTGAACCATGCAATATGTATTTTATTTTCTACTAATAAGGTATTGATTTTTGTTACTGGCAAAGATTTAAAATTATCCAAATACTGCATTAAAGTGGCAAAGTGTTCGTGAGAAATAAGGCATCAGAGCTGAATTTTTACTTTGATCACCATTGAGGAACACAGCATTCTCAAATGCATTTAATATCATTATCTGACTAGAATATTCTTGCTCAAATCATTGTTCAACAGAATACTGTTTAGATCTTATTTACAGTTTCCAACTGGACTTTAGGTACGAAGCTGTTGTAGACTTTGAATTCCACACAAAGGCACAATCACATATTCATGACTCTTTCTCCTCAAATATTTTGCATGCTATCTCATAAAAAGTAGAGTTCTTCAAAAGATTAGGCCTATCTCCCTACCAGTATTGAATTGGGAGTATAAACAAAAACATATCTTTGAAGATGTTTGGTAAAGATAAGAAAAAAAATCTAATTTTCTGTTTTACAATGTAGACTTGTCACAAAGAATAAAGAATAGGAGAAGAGATGAAAGCAGTACCTCTTTGTAAGTGTAGGTGGGCAGGCTGTCAGGAAAAAGATGGAAATATGACTAAAGGTCAACATCTATTGTCTTTTAGTTTGTGAGAACCATTCATTGTTTAAAAAAATTATACCATTAATAAACTTAGAGACATGGTGACTGTCATCATTACTGATTTGAATGCATGAAGAAAATCTCCCAACCTTTTCTTTTTTAAATTTTATAACTCAGGTGAATTTGTTTTTTTTAAGGACTTGTGAAATGGTACTATGGCTTTCCTGGTAATTCTGAATGCTAATTTTCTTCCTGTGATTTGATTAGTGAAGATCAAAAGTCATTATTTGTTTATAAACACCTAATGTCATTGATTAGTTCTGTTTAATAAAAAATAGATATTACTCAAGAAATAAATTTATCAAAGGAAAGATTCAAGGTGGGCTTTATCATCTTCAAGCATGAAGTCTATTAGGAAAAATAAGATATTCAGTAAAGGATGATGATAAATCAGTTTCTCTTTATTGAAGCTACTTTGACATTTTCATTCCAGCTCAGTCTAAGTCTGCATAACAAACAACTATTTCTTGCTAGCTTCTGTAATAATGTTTAAACTGGTAATCAGGACTTTTAAACATTTTTTATAATGATTTGGATAGAAATAAACAAACTTATAATTACATTTGTGACAGAAAGGTGAACCCTCTAATACTGGTATTTTAAAATACATCTCTATCCTGAACCAGTAAGAACAACCTAGCCATCCTTTGTCTCCTCATCTTCTATTCTCTAAAATATGAACATAAGATAAAAATGAAGTATATGCTATGTTTTTACCCTAAGCTTGAATTAGGAATTACTTTCTTTCTTTCATATTAGAATAAGTTAAAATTAGAACACTCTTTTTATTTAAATTGTCAGGTAAAATGTGCTACTTTCAAAATATGCTTTCTTTTCAGTAAAATAAAGATCCACCCTTTCTTATATGAAAATGCAAATAAATATATATTTTAAAGTAAAATGTGCATTTGTTACTTGCAGTGGTCATATAGAATAGAGGTAGGTTACCAGAGTGCCTCTCCAGAGCTGATAAAGCACGTTAGCATTTGTAAAGTTCTTTTTTAGTATCAGGAGAACCAAAAGAACATACTTCCAAAATTAAAATGTAAATCATATGTCCAAAACTAAAATGAATTCATGAGTTAAGTTTTACAATACCTTTTGGAAATACTTCCCACGAGACTTTTGTAATCTTTATTTGGTGGGCAATGAGCAATCAGAAATGAATATGTTTTTGGATTCCCAGACTCCCATGCTTCAAATAAATTGATGTTATCTTATTTTACATCTCTTTCTCTAAGAAGTGTTTAACACTTTTGAGCTTAAAAAAAAATAGACTTTAATGTTGTATTTTAGATAAATTCTTTTAAAATTCTAATATCAACTTTTAAAATACTATCTTCTGAATTATCCATTGGATTTTTTTTCCCTGGAGGCTCACTTTAGAGATGATCACACACAACTGCTTGTTTGCCTTAGATAAAGCACTTGTTCTCATGTTCGCACATAAGTTTTATCATGTGCAATGTCTAACTTAACTTTTATTATTTCACTTCTTAATTCCTTTTTCTTTGTCACAAGTCCTATGCTTTGTGGCTGTTTTGCTTATTTTTGCCTTTAATGTGGCTTACCTTTGCAGTTAAAATTCTTAGAAATTATTGTTACTTTGAATTTCAAATTAGAGGAATTAATTTTAAAATAACCTATAATGCAAACAAATTACACTGAATACATTAAAAATCTGAAGCCTTTCTCAAGTTTAAATGGCAATTATAATATAAACAAATACACTAATATAAAATATATAAAATGTGAGTAAAACTGATATTAAGAGAACATTTGAATAGCTTCAATGTTGACTCTAATATTAGTTCATATAAAAACTTATTACAATTTACTTCCAGAATCAGGAAGGGAACCATATAAAATACCACAAAAATATATATAGGCTTTGCTGAAGTGTTATAAGTGATATTTGGAAATGTTCATGAAGATTACAAAGTTTCTTCTCAGTTTGTTTAAGTTCAGAAATGTCATTAAAATTTTTATATTTGCTCACCTTTTTGGTAGGCACAGACTAAATGAAGACGAAATAATGTAATATTTTTTCCAGGTGTTATGACACTGCATAAACAGTCTGAAGACAAATAAATGTCATTCAGGATGCTGAGTGCTTATTTAGATACAGGTCATGATAGGGAGAAGCAATCTAGAGATCCCCCAGCTGAACTGAAGGAAATCCTCAAAGAGGACTTGAGACTAACCTGAGACTTGGAAGATGAAGAGTTCCCTGGCAGACAGGAACAAAGAAAGGCATGATTAATGGGGAGTGTTGTAGGCAGAGAAACTGGCTTATCCAAAGTCATGGGGACACAAAACAGCACAGAATACTTAGGAAACTGCCAGTAGTTTAGTTTGGTCTACATCTAGGGACTTAAAGATCAAACCAACATCTTTAAATATATGAAGAATAAAATACAGTCTAAACAACTGCCCATAAATGTTCTAGATATGTGGGAGTTTTTGTGGTAATCTTCATTAATCCCATGTTTTGAAAATAATTCTTTGAAAAATAATTATTTCTTATGTTGCTGCCAAATCAGCATATTTGCAAGTGAAGGAAGGAAGGTGGAAGAGGACTGGAAATAACTACCATGATTTAATATGGAAGAACCACAGCAAGGGAACCCTGATATTTTGGTTCTGACTCCAGTTTAGTTTATAAGCCTGCTTCGTGTTCTAAACAAGTCATCATTGACCCTATATTTTCTAAATATAGGATACTGTTTGGCCTAAATATGTAGATTGTGTTTTAACAAAACTGTGTTAGTCAAGAGAGAAAAATACAGTGTCATTGTTGGAAATGCTTAAAGAAATATTGAAATTCGAAGATGGCCGATTAGCAGCAGCTCAGGATTGTAGCTCCCACTGAAAGCGCAGAGAGTAAGTGGACGCCACATTTTCAGACGAATTTTCATAGCCCACGGACCAAGAGATTCTTGGCGGAGGAACCCCACAGGGTCGCCAGCGTGACCCTTTTGGAGGGGCGCGGCCGTTTTGCAGGCACTCCAACATGGCGGTTCTCAGTTCGGAGTATACGGGAGTGAGTGCCCTTTGGTTGTCGTTTGGAGCTCCAGGAAAGCAGAGTCTCCCATTCAGCTGATTAAAAAGCGGACTGAAGTGGGGAACCAGACCGGGAGATTCCCGGGCAGAAAAGCGCCATGAATCTTAACACCGCTGTTTCAGCCAGCGTAGTGGGTCGCTGCAGGGGAAGGCTGGTACCCCCCTCCACAAAAAAAATAAAAATAAAAACAGCAGTTGGAACTGCTGAAGATTGAGAGTTTCACAGCAAGTACAGCTGAACCCGGGAAGGTCCAGCTCTGTGGGGGAGGGGCATCTGCCGAAGGAAAATTAAGAAATAGAAAAAACTTTATCACCAACAAGCTGGACGTCCACTCAGAGACCTAATCTGAAAGTCAGCAATTACACAGACGACAGGTGGATAAATCCACAAAGATGGGAAGAAACCAGCACAAAAAGGCTGAAAACACCCGAAATCAGAATGCCTCTCCTCCTACAGAGGATTGCAGTGCCTCATCACCAATTGAACAAGGCCTGATAGAAAATGAATGTGAGGAATCAACAGAATCAGGCTTCAGAAGGTGGATAATGAGAAACTTCTGTGAGCTAAAAGAACATGTTCTAGCCCAATGCAAAGCAACTAAGAACCTTGAAAAAAGGTTTCACAAAATGTTCATGAGAATGGACAATTTAAAGAGGAATATAAGTGAATTAATGGAGCTGAAAAACACAATATGAGAACTTCGAGAAGTATGCACAATTTTTAACAGTCGAATTGATCAAGCAGAAGAAAGGATTTCAGAGGTCGAAGACCAACTTAACGAAATAAAACGAGAAGACAAGATTAGAGAAAAAAGGGTAAAAAGGAATGAGCAGTCTCCAAGAAATATGGGACTATGTGAAAAGACCTAATCTACGTTTGTTAGGTGTACCTGAATGTGACAAAGAGAATGAATCCAAGCTGGAAAATATTTTCAGGATATTATCCAGGAAAACTTTCCTAACCTAGCAAGGCAAGACAATACCCAACTCCAGGTAATACAGAGAAACACCACAAAGATATTCCTCAAAAAGAGCAACCCCAAGGCACATAATCATTAGATTCATCAGGGTTGAAACGAAGGAGAAAATACTACGGGCGGCCAGAGAGAAGGTCAGGTTACCCACAAGGGGGAAGCCTATCAGACTCACAGCTGATCTCTCAGCAGAAACCCTACAAGCCAGAAGAGAGTGGGGGCCAATATTCAACATCCTTAAAGAAAAGAACTTTCAACCCAGAATTTCATATCCAGCCAAACTAAGTTTCATAAGTGAAGGAAAAATAAAATTTTTTGCAAACAAGCAAGTACTCAGAGATTTCATTACCACCAGGCCTGCTTTACAAGAGCTTCTGAAGGAGGCATTATGTATAGAGGGGAACAACCAGTATCAGCCACTTCAAAGGACCCATCAGTAAGCTGCATCCAGATCCATCTTACATGCAAGGATATACAGAGACTCAAAACAAAGGGATGGAGGAAGATTTGCCAACCAAATGGAGAGCAAAAAAAAAAAAAAAAAAAAAGCAGTAGTTGCAATTCTCATCTCTGATAAAACATACTTTAAAGTAATAGAAACCGAAAGAGATAAGAAGGACATTGTATAATGGTAGAGGGATCAATGTAACGGGAAGAGCTAATGACCCTAAGTCTATGCGCACCCAATATAGGAGCACCCACATACATAGGGCAACTTCTTGGTGACTTACAAAGAGACTTGGACTCCCACACAATAATAGTGGGAGACTTTAACATTACATTGTCAATATTGGACAAATTAATGAGACAGAAGGTTAAGAAGGATACCCGGGACTTGAACTTAAACCTCAAACAAGTAAACTTAATAAACATTTACAGAACTCTCTACTCCAAATCCACAAAATATACATTTTTTTTTTTCAGTAACACATCACATTTATTCTAAAAGTGACCACATGGTTGGGAGTAAATCACTCCCTAGCAATTGCATAGCATTTCATAGGTTTAAATGAAATATTGGTTGGCTGTTTGTTTGTTATTTTCTTACCTTATTCCTTCCTGTCTCCATTGTATAACACAATTATTAGTATAAAAAAGCTTTTAATATCCATTTGTAGATTGCATTCTAGCCTGGGCAATAGAGCAAGATTCCCGTTCTCTCTCCCTTTTTTTTTTCTTCTTCTTTTTCTCTTTATTTCATTCTTTTTTTTCTTCCTTCTTTCTCTTTTTCTCTTTTTCTAAAAAAAAAAAAAAAAGAAATATTGAAATTCAACCTCCTTCATCCTATAGCTTCCTCCACTTCCACCTTCTCTACCTGCTTCCCCTTCTATCTTCCTTTTCCTGTGTTTCTACTTTTTCTATCTTCCTATGTCATCTCCTGAGCATCTATGAATAAACCTAAGGCTTCATAAAATATTGTGGAAATTATTGTGCAGATAAATTCTAATGTTCTTTCAGACTATATTTCTCCATATCTGAATGGTGTTTAATTAATAGTCAATTAATAGTAAAAGGGAAAAGGAGGGGAAAAGGAAAGCGGTAAATCTAAGGGACTGCGACAATAAATATAGTTGGGTTCATTGGCAGATATAATGAAGATGAAAGATTATAATGAAAGAAGGCAATATATGAAATCTGGAACTGAAATAGTAATTGTAAATACTCTCTATGAATTCCTTCCTGTGTGTCAGATATTTTAAATATTTGATCTTGTTTAAATTTCCAACCATCCTGAGTATCTAAAGTGTTTCTTGTTAATACAGAAAAGTAAGTGAGCCAAACAGGTTAAAAGAATGGTTTCTTACTGACTCTACTGACAACCTATGGAGAGACAATGCTTTTGTACTGGGCCCTTATGCATGTTGAGTTTAATCCTCAGAGCCTATAAAAGGTTTAAAGTAAGCACATTCCCATTTTATAGCTAAGAAAATGAGATTCCAAAAAGTTAAATTAATTGCTCAACCTGAGGACCTCTGGCTCTAGTGCCCATTCCTATACATACTTTACTGCTTCCTTAATCACCGCAGGAATCATTTTCCCCTTTTCTATTAGCCTTCAAAAGCTTGTTGATTGCTCTCTAATTATAAATACTTGGAGAAAAGTGTGTAAATTGATATGCAAATGATCTTTTCCCCTTAGCAAATTAGCACTTTACTTCCATCTAATTAAGTAGCTTTGTGAAGGAAATGGATTTCTGAAAGAAGAATGGAAAGTGTTTGGATTTCTTCTGGGGGTGTTTGTGGTTTAGCAAGCCTTGTGAATGAGGTATGGAAAAAGGAGTCAAGAGTGGGAGCAAACAATGAAAGCAGAGAAAAAAGGAAGGGGGGTTGGCTGAGGAAATTTAAGTGTAATGACTGACAAACCTTCAGGGGAAAGTAAACTGCTTTTCATCTTTCATTCTTTCTCTAATAACAAGACTTTTTTAAAGTAAAATAAAACTTTAAGAATAAGAAAGTTCTGCTTTCTCTCAGACTTCAGTGTTAACTGAACAATATGTTTATCAAAAAGGGATATATTTAAGCCTAAACTGCTAATTTTTTGGACATGCTCTTACTTGGAAAGAAATTAATTTCTTGAATATATTATAAGAATTTTCCTTAGGAAAGAGTCACTTGTTGCAATTAGAATTAGTAAGATGTGGCTTTGCCATTATATATATTTAGTGGTATTAGGAGCAAAGAGTGTATATGCTAGCTTCCTTCCATGATAGGACTGAAGCAGTTGCCTGAATGTTATCTTTAATAATTGCCAGTGAACAGCAATTCAGTACTTATTATGCACTGAATTGAATATGAAGTACCTGAAGTTAATGGTGTCCATTTAAATTTTTCATTGAAACTATGGCAACTGAGATTCACAATACTACATTAAATCTTTAACAATCCTCTAGTAGTATGTTTTTATGAATTTAACAAAATGTCCATACATAAGTAATTTTGTTGTATGTGTTCAGGGAAAGCCTTTTGTCTTTATTAAATTATACTACCCAGGTTCATAAACAGCTAGTTCATATAAATTATACAATGCCATATTAAGTTATATTAGCCATTATTCTTAATAATGAAAACATATTTAATAATAAAATATTATTTACCCCCCTACCTATGTTTCTTTGCAAGGTATTATATTATTGTCTATACCACCAAATTATTTTTGGGTTTACAATGTTTATTTTTATATTTTATTCATTAAAATATAATAAAATAACTGAAAACTGATGTTAATTGAATACCTTAGGAAGGATCAACTCTGCTATTGGCAAATTCACTTATCTTATTCTGGTTGCCCTTTAAGAAAAATAAAGAGAAGTCATCTTGGCTATTTTCTAGGTGATTATAACACATTGGAGGATGGAGAATCTCTAGAGCATAAAATAACTAGAAAACCATTGAGTGTCAGATATAAATTATATAATTATAGGAACCATTTTGTTATAAACACTTCTATGGAAAAGTTACAAATATCACATATCAGAGAAAAGGTCAGACATTCAGATCTGAATTTGTATACAAAAAATCTTTACTATTACTGAATACTGATATCCCAAGAGTGATTGAAAAAGTATGCAAGTACTATAAATTGCCTCCATGCTATAAGATTTTTTTGAAGTAGAAAAGATTATAAAATCCGTATTCCCAACCATGGTCATCCTTCCCTTACCTAGACTATGTCCCTTCCATTGTATTGTGAAAAATCCTTGAGAAATCATGTTGCCAATGTGTCGAGGATTCTACTTTTTTGCAACAGGCGGGGCCTTTGATATCAAACAGTTCACCACCTTTGCTCTTACAGGAAGACACTGAGGTCTGGAGAGGACACTTGAGTTTGTCCTGTTGTGTTCTTAGAAGTGAAGATTTGATACCAAGTTTGACATGTGATTTTCAACCACGTGAGGGTTTCAGCCCTGACTTGGTATCTTCATGCTCTGAGTAAAGTCATCACTTTGTTATGCAATTTATCTGATAACACAATTGTGTCTGTAAAGAAAATACAAATGGAGGAAAGTTTCTGCAATTATTAAGCAAGCAGAATATAAACTTAAGGATCTAAAAGGCATGTATTTCTCTCAATATTTCCATCTCCTCTTTCTCAAATCCAAGATTTTCTGTGTTCCTCCCAAGAACAATATATATGATGTTTAAAATTTGAATATAAATAAGCCATTTAAGTGTATTTACTGAAATGTGCAACATGCTTCAAGGGCGTTTTTTTTTTTCATGACTACATAATTGTCCGAGGCCTTCTTAATTTGTTGCATGGCAGATTTCCTGAATCAAATAGCAGCTGTTTGGGGAAAGTATTGAGCGCATTTTCTCCAGGCCCATTGGTTGCTGTTTTGCTTTCATGTTCTCTCACCATTAACTATACAGCAGCTAGAGCAGAGGAGTTGTTAACAAAATATACTTTCATTGCTAGCCAAACCATATACACAACTTAGTGGTAATATTTGATTTTATGTCATTTACTTATGTCTGTGTATGTCTTACACCAAGAGACTAATACCCAATGTGTGAAAGAAAAAAAAGGGAAAATTAACTAAGTAATTGTGAACCAACAAATAGGCTCAGAGAAAATAATGAGCCTTCAACAAGCTGGAATATAATAACATTAGGACCATGGAGTTCGGTGGGCAGTTAGATGCACTAATGGCACTGCTGTGCTGGGAAAACATATATTTTATTTGGAATTTTTCTGTGGAGGTGATTGCACATTATGATATGAATAGCTGTGCTAAATGCATGGAAGTTTTTTGCCAGCATAGGAGGCGATTAGGGCTCCCTCTGCCAGTTAACAGCTCACTGGAGGGACGTAATGGTAGCAAACTAAAATCTGAAAACAGATGATTTCCCATTTAATAGTCCATTGACTCTCCTCCTAGGGCCACCGTGGTGATGGTGCTGTTCTTTATTTTCACTTCACAAAGAAGCACAAGTTGTTCCGAGATATTGAGGTCATACATTTTCTTTCAAAAAGAAAGAGAAAAAAGATGAGAGAGAGAAAGGAAAAGAGAACACCAAAATGCAATTGATTCAATTATTCATTTTAAGAAAAAAGGTATTTATTTTTGTTTTTATTGAATGTTCATTGTAGTTCAGGATGATTTCTTTTTCTTTTTCCCATTCTCCTCCCACCCCCTCATTTGTGTCATTCATCTTCTAGGAAACTCTTTCAAACTTACAAAAAAAAAAAAAAGTACTGAATTTTTAATGTATCTGCAATGTGATTATGAGACAGACACAGCCCACACTGTCAGAAAAATAAATAAATAAAAGAGTTTGTCCATTCAGACTGCCATTTGTATATAAAATAGCCAATATACTTTTACCATTTAAAACATTTTCCCATTAATTAATTTTTCTTTTATCTTTTATGTGTTTTATATTCTCATACTATGTAGGTTGAATGCACTCGATTATCTCATTTCACCATTTGTTTAATCATAGCAGTTAATTTGTTTCTTTTTAAATATTCTATTTAGCAAACAGAATTTTGATTTATTTAAATTAAAATTAAAATGTATAAATGTAGTGTTGTCTATTAATAATTCTTAGCATTTCTGCGATAGGTCTTGAAAGTACCTTGGGCCATTGTATTGGTATTTCTCCTACAAAAACATTCTTGACTATTTGTCTTTATTTACTAACATCATTTTCTGTCATACCACATCTATTTTTATGTGCTTTTGAAAATTAGATAAGTAATGATTCAATCATCCAAGATTTGCTTAGGTATAAAAATATTAGTCTTCAAATAGCCTTACAGTAAGATATATTTACAAGATCCTAGTAGGATAAAAAAGTTTTAGTTAAACTCACTTATTTGAACACTGCTAAAAAAAAAAACGCAAAATTGTACTTCACCCACTCTATTTTATTGCTGAATGAAATGGTTTTGTAGTCAGAATTATTTTCAAAGACTATAAATTATTAAGGCCAGAATCTTAGCATTTGTATTTCTTATGTCAGATATGCATTATTTTGAGTCTAGTTTCCTTCATCTTAAAAATACAGTTCATGCCAAGGTTTGGAAGATTGTTCATTATGCAAGCTGGCTATTAAGCATAGCAACACTGAACATATGGATGTAATTATTCAGATAGGTGGTTCTATCTAATATGTCCATTTGCTTTTCAGGATGAGAAATATTTAATAATTTTTAAAATTCCTTTAATCAGGCAGCTTCTTCTAAGAAGAAGCTTCTATAGATACTCAGGACAGTTTAGTTTATTGATTGTTGCTTCACTTTTTGCTGTCAGATGTCTGTTTTCTATCCTAAAAGGCAATTTTTACAGTAACAAATAGCATGCAAGTAAACTATAAAAATGTTTTTAGCTAGGTAGGGTGACTCACGCCTGTAATCCCAGTACTTTGGGAGGCCAATACAGGCAGATCACTTGAGCCCAGGAGTTCAAAACCAGACTGGGCAATATAGGGAGACTCTCTTCTCTACTAAAATAAAAGTAAAAATTAGCTGGGTGTGGTGGTGTATTCCTGTAATTCCAACTATTTGGGAGGCTGAGATGAGAGGATCACCTGATCCCAGGGAGATTAATGCTACAGTGAGCCATGATCATATCTCTGCACTCCAGCCTGGGCAACAGAGTAAGATCCTGTGTCAAAAAGAAATAAATACGTTTTTATTGCATATTCTCTTCTTTAATAAGTTTTCTACATTTCATTTTTCTTTATTACCTCTTTTAAAATTATACCACTTTTTCTGGTCTTTCTGTTATTTGCATTTCATGACATTGACTTTGCTTAACCCTATGGAATTCTGACATACTTACATGCAACACATACATTATTTAATTCACTAAATGTATATATCATTTATTTTACTTGACTTTAAGAAATTACTTCTAAATCTCAATGTGTTTCATTCTTTTCAAGGAACTCAATATTTACACTTAGGCCTTTCTTTTCTGATTTATTTTTGCAAGAAAGTTGAATCTATGTCAACTCTAAAAATACTTTAATACATCTGTGCTTTAATAACCTCATTAAAGGGGGTAGGAGTAATGAAATGGTGTTGCTACTTTATTAAATATGCTAGTAGTAAGAATTACATATAGTGGTTTTATAATTGTTATTATTCTCAACTACATCCTGAATATTTCTGAAAGATTTATAGTGATTAGAAATATTCTTCTTTTCAAGAGAGAAAAATTATGGTATGAAGAGATTAGTAACTGCCTAAAGATTTTATTGTTTACCTATAGCACGAGTAGGCCAGAACTGATATCTACTAAATCTTTCTATTAGATAGTCAATTAAAAAAAAATCACTGCTGTAATTTGACCTTATAGTGCTATATTGAATTGTACTAATTATGACTGCTTTATCTTCCTTTGACTTTCAGATCTAAGTAATATCTGTGCATTTGAATCTACATGATCTAATTGTATTTACACTTATGTCTTTCACAATTTTTACTAATGAGGTTGTTAGTATAAATATAGTAAATAGATCTGATAACAACTCATACCTCTGGAATTTATATGTAGTGTTAATGAGCACAAGACTAGTGATTCCAACTAAATTTTTAGTTCCATTTTATAAGGCTTCACCTCCTTCTCAATCAGACAGTGTATCTGGACTATATCCCAAGAAGGATAGATGCCAACTGTAAAAGCCAGTTTTGGAATGTGTTTTTGTTTGGCAAGATGATGACCAAAGGAATAAAATGCTATGAGATGGTAGAAAGGAGGGAAATGTCTAATTCCTAGTCTAAGGAAATATGTAAGATGATGGAACAGAGTCAGACACCAAGGAAGTCTGGGGCCAAAGCTGAGAGAAGAGAACAAATAAGATGCAAGAGCAAAGGACTTCAGATGTGATCAGTATAGAATCATCTGGGAGAGGATGCTTTCATTTTTACTGCCAGTACTTTTAGGGGTCCAGTCCTTCTTATCAGGGATACATCTGCCCATTTTCAAGGCATCATATTTAGAAATTGCTTTCTGATACTAGACATCTTATAGAAAGTTGTGCTAAGTCATGCCTGAAGTAGGTAAGACTGAAAGAATGAGTAGGTAGTTTGAATCCATGCTCACTTTTGGAAAAAAGAATTCAAAGCATAGGCACTACTTTGAGTGGGTCAGTATTATCAGCTTCAAATACAAAGAATAGCAAATAATTTCTCCAAAGGCCAAGGTTGATAAAGAAGTGACTCATGTCAAAGACTTACGTTTTTCTCTCCCGGTCTAGTGTTTCACAAAAAAATGAATCTATATAAACTGCAAAAGTAAAATTTTCATATATGGACAACTAAAAGACAGTGTTTATCCATTCCATTATTGACATTGTACAACTATGACTCATAGTGGCAAAATGACAAGCTTTTCCACTGTAGCATCTCAGATTTAAAAAAAGTTAGTAATCTCAAAAATAAGAGTAGATTGCAAAATACCTTGCAACAGTTTTTGAGTAGGCCAATTACTAGAAACTGGAAAATATATTTATCTGAGAAATATCTTTCAACTGCCTTCCTCCATGGCTGTAAGATACATTTTGCACTACACTGCAATACCTGTAATTTTAGGACTATAATTCTAGGTTGGAAGGAACCTTATTGATCAGTTGATTAATCCCTTCTTTTCACAACTGGATAATCTAGCAACTAAGCTGGTTAATGAATAAATAGTAAGTGAAGTCTAATAAAACATGTTTGAAAGCTAATAGCATCTATATATTAAAGACTAAATATATACACA
This sequence comes from Ateles fusciceps, assembly GCA_036589455.1. Taxonomy (NCBI): domain Eukaryota; kingdom Metazoa; phylum Chordata; class Mammalia; order Primates; family Atelidae; genus Ateles; species Ateles fusciceps. The sequence goes on along the minus strand of JAZHEH010000065.1, from coordinate 30,118,169 downwards.
TTCTAAATATGACTTTACTGTTAGGCAACTAAGACGGCTAGTGGAGAATTTAGACCTCTCTTGGTAACTGTCATATCTTATGGAGGAAATTCTCAAAGATAATGTTAACATATGTTAATACAAACCCTCTTTACTTCTTCTTGCTATCTTTTTCTTATTTTAGATTGTGTAGCATTACAAATGTATTTGTACAACCACCGATATATTTTAGGTACTTTATGAAATTACTATTCTTTTCTCTCAACAAAGTTTTAGAGTAGCCATATTTATCTTAGATTGAAGAGAATATGTTGTTTTGCCCTGGTATTTCTGGTTGCCTTAGTGTAGTAGTTAATAATGCCTCCTTCCACTTTTCAAAATACTTCAGTTTGGATGTAAGTTATATGGCTACCCTTTTCTAGGTATAATCATTTAAAAAAATAATTTTAACTTTTATTTTAGATTCAGGGGGTACATGTGCGAGGGCATAACATTGGAATATTATGTGATGCTAAGGTTTGGAGAATAAATGATCCTGTCACCCAGATAGTAAACAGAGTACCCAGTAGGTAGGTAGTTTTTTAGCCCTTGTGTTCCTCCCTCTTTTCCTCTTCCAATAGTCACCTGTGTTGATTGTGTTCATCTTTGAGTTTATGTGTACCTAATGCTTAGCTCCCCCTTATAAGTGAGAACATGTGGTATTTGGTTTTCTGTTTTTGAGTTAATTTGCTTTGGATAATAGCCTCCAGCTGCATCCTGTTGCTACAAAGGACATGATTTTGTCCTTTCTTATGGCTATCTAGGATTTCATGGTGTACATGTAACACATTTTGTTTAGCCCATCCACTACTGAAAGAGAGCTAGATATAGTCTTTATTTACCATTTAAAACGGGTTTATGGGATTCATAAACTGTGAATAAGAGCATTTTGGTAGGTGAGGAGGCATTAATGAAAGATGATCCAGGCACAATTCCAGTATTTAGAAATCGGCATCTGGTTGAGGAGAGAATAAATACTTTAAATGATTAAGACAGTACCTAATTAAGTGACAGAATAAGTGATATGGCTCACAAATCTAAGAGTTCTGAGAAGTAGGAGACTTGGGGGCTGAAATGATGAGCATTTTCTATCTTCTCTCCACTCTGTTTAACATTTTCTTACCCCATGGGTATCTCACTGAAGGACTCCTGTGACCTGAAACTGGCTTTTCTGTCTCTTTTTCACTCTATGGCTCTCTGTAAGTGTCTCTGCTATGTTCCCATTGCCTACAGCATTAAACTCTCATAAAAGTTATATTTTCTTTTACTTTGTGAATTCAATAAATCTACTGGCTACTTTGTGACAATGATCCAGGCTTATGGCTTTCCACGGGTAATAATCATTCATATATTAAGTGACTGCCCTTATACTCATCTAATCTGGTCCTTCAAAGTGAACTTTTGCAGCTGTTGATTTCTTTCCTTAGTTCTTGTACCTTTTTACCACAAAGTTCGATTTCCCAAGAGCAACACCATTGGGAAAACATTTTAGTAATTGATTGCAATGAACTTTGAAGGCTATGCGACCTTAGTTCTGTGAGATTCCATAAAAGTTAATTCTAGAGGCCTCTCTATTATAATTTCTGAACTGCCTTCTTTAAACTACCTCTACTGAATATGAACTGACATTGTCTTATAATAGGAGAAGATATTATTCAAATGTTGAGGAGATTTCTCAGGAAATCCTAATTTAGCCATCTGTATTTGCCTTGTATATCTGTGGGACAATAGACATGTTGATTTAGTATTTTTCACTGTTTTTTGTGTAGAAGACATCTTTCTTTTATGTTCATGAGGAAATCAGGAGAAAAGCTGTAATATTTTTATGTTACAGGTAGCATAACTATAAGAATGACTCAGGGATTAGTTTTGACTTAAATACATGTTTATCTTAGCTATGCTAAGATTAAATGTACAGTTTTAATCTTCAATATCTATAGGCTTCCAGGTTTCTGGACATAATTCAAGAGAGTACCATTTTGTACTGGTCACTGACAGTCCAGACTGTCATAACTCTGATGTTTTTCAAGCGACATATTGTGTTCACCTGAATGTTTGACCCAACAAGGAAAATAAATGTTTATTCTATATATCCTTAAATAAGGGAATTTTTATTTTGTCTTTCATAATATAAATTACATGGTGATTGCCTAAAGTTTAATTGAGATTAGTTTATAACAATATTTTGTGTAAATGTAATTAATAAAAACATCTAAATCTTAAAGTCAAACAATTAATTTTAAATACAGTCATTGATTTTTCAGGACTTTAAAACCTCAGAAAGACTAAAAACTGCACATATATATATATATAAAACAATGCTAAGATAGGCCTTAGGTAATTTTTATAATTTTCTCTTCGTAGAAGATTTGAAGAATAATCTTCATGTGTTGGATGACCCCTTGTACAAATAATGTCCAGAGAAAGATATCATCCTCATTAAAAGTGGTTATGCTTGCTTAGCCTCTTTGTTTAATAGAAAATCAAGACTTGCTAGTGCAAAGACAGTGTCTGTTGATTCAGAAGATTATAGCAGTGATTTCCCAGAAGCTCATGAAAAGTACTAAAATGAATTGATAATCTAACTGGTTCATTTTAAAATGCTTAAAGAAAAATCAATACGTAATGTCTTCATGAATTGCTTATAGTTCTGTTTTGATAACACACTTGTAACTCAGATATGCATATAAACAGGAATCAATTGGGACAGCAATGAGCATGAACATTTATAATCACTTGCTTTTATAAAAACTAAACCTATGACAGTTATATAGATGATTAGAGTATCTACACATGAAGACAGGTAGAAATTAGAACATACCTCCAAAGTAACATGCTGTCAAAAATACCCAAAAAATGATTGCATGTTTGAACAATGTACATACAAATATTATAAAATTATGTGAACAGTATGTATTTTTAGCATCTTATGTGCACAGCTATCTTCTTTTTAGTCAAATTGCAAGTGTTTTACATATGCTAAAAACTTAAAACAATAAAGATGATACAAAACAGTAAGTTTATGTTTCTAAATAAAAACTTGTACTTGTTAATCATTTTGTTTTTTATGTCATCTCCACAACATAGGAATCAAGTTATGAAAGCAGACAAAGTAATGTTATATTCTGAAGTTATTATGCTGTTGGCCTGACTGGCTTCTTGAGACATAAACTCTCTACCTGTTTGAAAGTAATACATATATTAATTTTTGACAATATTTGCCCTAAATTGCATTTTTCCCTTAGTTTTTAGTATCAGACATTTTATATTTCTCAGATCAAACATTATTTTGCTGTGATAAAATGTTAACATTTTTATCAATTCATTCATATGTGTGTGTGTGTGTATATATATATACACACACACATATATACACACACACAATCACTGAAATATTTATTGAAAACCAGGAACTAAGCTATATTTGACAAGTGAACACATTAATTTCCCAAGATATGTTTGTTTAACCTTATGAGACTATTAATTCTGATTTATGTGCTCTTTATGTTTGATATACAGAAATAGGCAACCCTTTGGAGAACAAAAAATGAGAGGAAAATAGATGCTATACTTCATATTTCAAGTATACTGTCCCTAGTAAGCAGAGCTAGTAGAAAATAGAGCAGGCTGCTTGATATTGGAATGTACTTTAAGAAATAAATTCTCAGAGGGCATAGAAACCTTATCAGGACAGCAAGTCTTCGAAGATTCCATGTAGGCAATCTGGCCTGGTTCTCCTGTGCTGTGCTGGTCAGCTTCTTACAGCTCAGCTAGCATTGCTCATCAGACAACTACATGATAGGCATATCACTTGTTGTACATTCTCTTTCAGCTTTTTATCTTTTAATAATTGTCTGGCCCGTTTTTACATTTCCTGTGAGCAAAGTAGAGTTACTGGAAAGTTTAGTTTCAGAGGTTTGTAATGAGGGTGCAGTCCACCTCCCATTGAGCTGTGCACAGAACACAAAATAACACAACACTAGAGAATAAGTGATAATGTGAAGTGAGAAGTTAAGGGGAAAAAGGCCATGTGGCTTCTATTATAGAAATGAGGGCTTAAACATGTATAGAGACGTTATAGCCTATAGAAAATTGAGAGTTATCTACATGCATGGGAAGCAGTGTGTGCATATGCAGATATATTGGAGGTGGGAAATGTATACAAGCTAATAATTAGCACAAAAATGATAAAGCAATTATATTTATTAAGTATATCAAAGCCTAATTAAGAAATGACTCCTGCAGATGATTATGAATAAATTGCCAAATGGAACCTGTCCAAATATAGAAAAAATTGATTTTAAAAATAATTCATATATTTTATTGGGTAATAAAAAGTAATTTGAAAGCAAAATGAAGATATTTGAAACTAATTTGGTTAAGTTATCCCAGGTATGGTGTAATTTGAGTCAGATAACTGACATTAACTAAGTAATAATAGTAGATCAAACCATGGAGTATATACTATGTGCTAAATAAAACATGTATCTTTTGTTATTAAGTTATATCAGCAACCCTGCATGGTAGATGCTTGCATTTCCACTTGATTCATGAGAAAACAGAACTTACTCACATCACACAGTAGAATGCCACAGCCAAAATTTGCAGCTGTATCTCTGACATTGTGACATTTATTTTAAAAAGGGAAAATGAAATTAGTTAAGTACTTAATACAGTGGTTGAAAGCATGGGCTCTAAAGAAAAGCAGACAGGTTTGAATTCTGATAAGCACTCATATACTAGCTGTGTAGGCTTGATTACTTAACTCATTGGAGCCTGGGTTATCGCATTTATAACATGGAGATAATAATACACAGAGTAAGCACTCAGTATTGTTATTATTCAGATAGATTTGTTGCCTTACTTGACTGAAATATCTATGACAAATATAACTCTGTTGATATTCATCTGGATATTTTGAGGAATGTTTTATTTGTCTTCCAATCAGGAACATTGTAACTATAACCTGCACAACCTCAAACTAATAACTGAGGCTATAAAAGTTAACAGTCATTTATTTCTATGCAGTTTCCTGCCTTGCAATAGGTGTCTTATGACTTTGGTTGGCAGTATTGTTAATGTAATATAGATGCATTAAAAGCAACTTTTTTTTGACAACCCTTTATTAGCAGTCAGCAACTAAATATATTAAGAAGCCTTGTTTTGCAAACTTTTCTAACCACAGAACACTAAAGATGTATATGTTATAATTACAATTAGCCTTTCCCTTCATTGTCCTGCTGAGAAATGCACTGTAATTCTGGCAGCTAAACTGTAGAGTTGGCTTGCTTTCCTTGGATTGCAGATGTCTAATTGCAGGCAACCATTTCATTTAAAATGACTCATTAAAGTAAAAACCATTTAGCATCAGTAACATGGATCAGTATCCATGATTATGCATTTATTTAGAGAAGTATATTTTCCCTTCTTTTCTAATTTTTCTATCTATAGATCTACCTATCTATGCATCTACCCACACACATACACTTAGACACACACATGCAGATTTATACAAAACTTGTCTTAGATATTAATTTTACTATTTTACCATCATTACAACTCCCTTGCTAATTGTTCCATGAAGTATGTATAGAAACTACTCATTATAAAATTATAGAATATGTTGTTACTCAATATAAGTAAATTGCATATTGCACATATAGGAATTATTTTTCTGTTTTTTAGGCTTTTCTAGATATGTTATATTTTACCTTAATAAATGTCTTTATTTACTAACTGAAATATTACTTGTTTATTATCATTCCAAATAATTGTCGTATCCTGAACTACTTAGTTTACCAATCACTGAAATAAGACTTTGGTGTGGGGAGAGAGAAGGAAAGAAAGACAACTCCAATCTTTCTCATTCCCATGCATAAAAGATTAATCATAGAAGCATAGTTTTGATGTGATGATATGTCCTGTTATTAATATTGTGAAGGTAGGTTTGTCTAACTATATTTGTTCAGAAATAGAACATTTGGAATTTTTAAGCATTATGTTTAATAATGATATTTTTAAAAACAGTTGAAGACAACAGGCATTATCTATATCATAATTCTAATAAACACCAGTGATGAATTTCAATTATTTGTTTATTGAGTCAATATTTACATAATTATTTGTAAGTTATTTATAAATGGTCTTAGGTTTTATAGATCTATAAATTTCAATGAATGAAATGTCATTTAGAGACATTCATAATATTAAATAAGGGTAAACCAGGCTGTCTTTTATTAGCTTGTTTTTCATTTTATTAGAGAAAAACACAATTTACTTTGGCAGAATCTAGATATGTTGATGTACTTCATCATGTTCAAATCAGAGGTAGCGAAGAACTTTCTGTTGAAAGCCCCTAGTCCTTAAAGAGTAGGCTAAATCAACAAAGGATCACCCAGAAGTAAAAGTCACATGCTAAAGTATATTGGTGCATTTATGTGTCAGTAAGAATGAAATTAAGACTGAGGTATAAATTAAAAATATGTAATATAAAACCTGCTCCAGTCTTGTCCTGTAGGATAGCCAGGTGATGGCCTCATGAATTCAAGGTTGATGGATCTCTATGGGAGTTATATACTTTCTCACTGGATTTTTCAATTACATTTTTTTCCCACCAGTACTACTGAATTAAAAAGAGAAACAAATGAACAAAAGCAGTGCTGGCAGATGTACTACTTATTGCCCAATGGAAAAGTTATAATTAAGTTATTACTGCTGTATAATAATTGTTATGTACTACTTGATATGTGCAATTGTTTTATGCTGGTCACCTTTCACCTTGTTCCTTTTTTTTTTTTTTTTTTGGTCACATTCTTGATATAGATCAGAAGTCAGAAAAGAAACAAGTGAAAGTGGAAAGGGATGAAATAGAGAAAAATAAAGAGATAATTGAGAAAAGACAGAGAGAGAGGAACTGCAAGAAAAAGAGAGAAACATACTTCACAGCTGGGCAAGATTCAGATTTTTTTTTAAATGAGCAGGATCAACCAGGATTTGAGAGAATAAGAATACAAAGTTAGTATTTAAAAAGAGTGCAGAGAGAAGAGGAAGAGAGTTATTTTGAGTCTGAAGTGTTAGTAAACTATGCTTCTCACATACTTGCAATTTACTTGAATGTTAGTCTTCAAAGTGATATTAAATATTATCACTGCTTTGAAATGCAAAGTAGATGATTGATTGCTATTCATAGTTCTTCAACTTTCTTTCCAAGCAGCTCTTCCAGTACTTCTATGCAGTTTTAGTCTCAGTAGCTAAGTCTTAAAAATTATATGAGCAGTGAAGAAAGTATTACTCATCTTTAGGAAGGAATGTATTTAAACTAAAAGTGAAATTGTGTCTCTTTGATCAATGGACAATTCCACCCTAACCCAGTTGCTAAAGAAACTGTTCTGATTTATTTATTTATTTTTTATGCCTGCCCTCAGTTACTCTATTGCTTTTCTGCTGAGTGCTACAAAGGGGACGACCATCAAAATCTCTTTGTACTAAGAACTTTAGGAAGGAGTAAAAATAAAATATAAACAGTCTCTGCCCTAGTTCATTATAATTGGGAAAATAAGGTAAATATGATTATACAATTCATGAACAATTTCAAAGACTATATAATGAAATAGAGTGTAAGACTTAGACTAAAACCCTGGAGAGACAAATGACAGAAACATTTGCACACAGGATTTCTTTTAGGGAGTTTGGCGGCAAATAAGCTATACCATATGTATTATATAAGCCACAGAATAGATAATAGTGTTTAAATAAAAAGCTATAAATCACTAGTCTTATGCAGATATAAAAATGAACACATGTTAAACGTTTTTATTTAACTCAGGGGAACCAGGCACAAATGTTACAATCAATTTAAAAAAGAATCTAAGGAACAGACAAATGTGTAGACTAAGAATATGTAAATGGCATCAAAATATTTTCCACAAAAACTCATATGAAAGTCACTTAGAACCTCTAACAGACAAGAAAAAATTTATATGTATGTCAGTTACCTACAGTTTACAGAGTCTTAAACTATATCCCATAGAATCATAATCTTGCCCTGCCAAGACCAAGAGCGCTATGGATAATACATAGTGTTTCTTCGAATTACAAATCTTTTCTCTAAAATAGTAAGGTTAAGAACATAGAGAACCATAATAGTACCCATTTTATCATTTTCAAATGAGTAGTGAAGAGCACATCTTGAACATTATAAAAGATAGAAACCCTAAATACAAACATTATTATATAACATATTTGTCAGTTCCTTGTGTTTATATACACACACACATACACCTACTTTTTCCTAGTATGATAATTGCTTTATGTTTTGGTTATTCCTTTTGCATCAAACTTAATATTTCATATAATCTAATCAATGGATCTAGTCCTTTGGGATGATGTCTTTTCTTTGTTCTACTGAGACAAATTAACCTCCTATTTGGATTTTAAAGAAATATGTAAGGGTTTGATTAATGGTAGAGTTCTGGGTAGAGGAAATGGTATTATTTTAAAATTAATTAGACTCAATTTTTAGGAACCATTACTTTATTGAGATTTTTATATTAAGTGATTACAATCTTTTTTTTTTGTCAGTTTTCAAAAAAGAAAAGACTTGGTTGTTTTCCACTACTATTTTAAGGGTTAGTGTTTTAATCGAAGCAATATATACATATATATCCTTATTTCATGGTTCATTTTTTAAAAACTCTAATGCAAGTAATGCTCTGTGGAATTTTTCCCAACTCAAAAGATCAAATATAGAGTTGGCCAAATATTTATACTTTTCCTTTGTGTTTTCATTAATGGAGTTATTAAAATGTAACATTTGTTTATATTTGCATTTTGGGAAGAAGCATGTCTAAATCCAAACCCTTCTCTTAACATTATCCTTTTAAAAAGTCAAGTAAATTTGAGCATTCGCTTTCCTGTTCAAAACCCTTCAATCACCTTTACGGAAGTCTACCAGGCTCTGCTTGATCTGCCCTCTGCAGACTCGTTCTCCCTGTCTCCTCACCCCGCTCCTTGCTTTCTTCCTGGCTTACAAACAGCTGCCTCTTGCTGGGTTCTCCCATGGTGGAAAGAAAGAGAAAGCAAGATAATAATCCTAACATGAGGGTCCCACTCTCAGGATCATATATAATAAATCTAATGACTTTCTAAAATCCCCAACTCTATGTACTATTACATTGGGGAATTAGGACTTCAACATACGAGTTTTGAGAGGACACAAGTCAGTCAATAGCATTCTGCCCCTGACATCCCAAAATTCATGTCCTCACATACAAAATACATTCATTTCACCCAAATATCCCACAGTATTAACTTGTTCCAGCAGCAACTCTAAAGTTCAGAGTCTTCTAAATATTATCTGAATCAGATATGGGTGAGACTCAAAAGTATGACTCTTTCCTGAGAAAAATTTCCTTTTTTATATGAACCTGTGAAATCAGACAAATTATATGCTTTCAGAATACAATGGTGAAACAGGCATAGGATAAACATCCCTATTTCAAAAGGGAAAAATAGAAAAGAAGAAAGGGATGGGGGAATCCCAAGCAAGCCCGAGACCTAACAAGGCAAATTTAGGCCTCCTTCATTCTGTCCTGGTTTCTCTGTTCCTTTTAGTTCAAACTGGCAGTGTTTTTGCTAAAATAATCCTGTCTTTATTCCTAGACTCTGCTGGAATGGCTGATTAACTTCATCACAAGCATTCGTGATCTCTTTATTAAAGGTTTAACCACATCTTTAGTGTTCTCTTTAGAACAAGCTTTCTCTCTCTCTCTCTCTCATGAGTAGGCTGAGAATTTTCCAAATCTTCAAGGTCTGGTTCGTTTTTGCTTGAAAAATTTCTGATTTAATCTCTCTTTCTTTTTCTGTATTTTACTATAAGCAGACAGGAGGAATGAAACTATCTGCTTCTTCAACACTTTGCTTAGAAATCTCCTCAGCTAATTATCTAGTTTTGTTGTTCATAGTCCTTCCTTACACAAGATGCTAAAACACAGTTCAGCCAAATCCTTTGCTAATATATAACAAGAATCACATTTCCTACCATTTCTGATATGTCCTCATTTCCATCTGACACATCATCAGAATTGCTCTTAACACCCATATTTTTATGTTTCTTTAAAATTTGTTTCAACTTCCTATTATCACCACTGAATTAATGCCCATATTTTTAGTATGCACTTCAAACTCCTACAGCCTCCACCCACTACTGAGTTCCAAAGATGCTTCCATATAGGTAGGTATTTGTTACAGCAGCACCACACTCTTGGTACCAAAATCTGTATTAATCAAAGTTCCCCAGAGAAACAGTACCAACAGATAATATAAGAAATTGGCTCAAGAAATTATGAAGATTAAAAAGTTCCAAGATCTGCCATTGGTATGCTGGAGAGCTAGGAGAGTTGGTGTTAAGTTCCAGTCTAAAAGCCAGCAGACTCAAAACATAAAAAGAGACAATACTGTAGCTTGAGTCAGAAGGAAGGTAAAAAAGTGTCTAAGCTCAAGGCAGTCAGGCAGGAGGAGTTCCCTTTTCAGCACAGGAGGGTCAACCCTTTTGCTCTATCCAGGTCTTCAATTAACTGGGTAAGGCCCACCTGTAATATATTAGGGAGGACAATCTGCTTTACTCAGTCCATTAATTGAAATGTTAATCTCATCCAAAAACACACTCACAGATGACCCAGAATAATGTTTGTCAAAGTATTTGGGCACCTGTGATCCTGTCAAGTTGACGCATATAATTAACCATCACAAGGAGCCTAGAGGTAAAGACCTTGGGTCAGGGGAGGCGGGGGAATTAGAGAAAGAGGATGGAGCAGATCATATAGGGCCTTGAAGGATGCATTAAAGAATTTGGAACTTGTCCTAAGGAAAATGACATGCTATTGGTGAATTTTAAGGAGGCAAATAAGGTAAAGTGATGAATTTTTTTTAAAGGACATGAGATGGGGCTGGGTGTGGTGGCTCATGCCTATAATCCCAGCACTTTGGAAGGCCGAGGCGGGTGGATCACGAGGTCAAGTGATGGAGACCATCATGGTCAACGTGGTGAAACCCCATCTCTACTAAAAATACAAAAATTAGCTGGGCATGGTGGTGCATGCCTGTAGTCCCACCTACTTGGGATGCTGAGGCAGGAGAATTGCTGGAACCCAGGAGGCAGAGGTTGCGGTGAGCCAAGATCACATCATTGCACACCAGCCTGGGTAACAAAAGCAAAACTCCATCTCAAAAATAAAAAAAAAGGACATGAGATGGGTTAGGTTGTTGAGAGGAAAGGCAGAGAGGAAGGTGATATTTTAGTTAGAAATTGTGGTTTGATATCAACTTGTCTTCATGGAGAAGAAAGTGGAGTTCCAGCTTGGTCCAACTTGTCTTCATGGAGGAGGGGAGAGTTTTGAAATATAGTGAAAGATTGACTTGATATGAGGAAAGAATAAAAGGGAGGGGCCAATCATGGTGTCTGGTGGCTAGATTTAGCAAATATCTTTGTAGTGTGTGATTTACCACAAATGAAGAAAGGAGGAAGTTTTGGAGAAAGAGGATGACTTTAGTTTCAGGTTTATGAAGTTTAAGTGGTGCAGGTCTGAGGTCCAGAGGTGTAGTCTCGGGTAGACTTACATGTTGTAACTGGCCAAGATTTCCTAGATAGAGAATGTAAAGAATGTAGAGGTAAAGGATCTGATGAAAAGGCACCCAGTATTTGATGGATAAATGAAGGGAATACCTGGAGGTACCCTCAACTTTTTTTTTTTTGCTCCTATTGTATTCAATATGTCAACATTTGTATGATATCTCAGAAATATCAGTGTTTAGGAAACATAGCATATTAGTCTGTTTTCACTCTGCTGATAAAGACATATCCAAGACTGGGCAATTTACAAAACAAAGAGGCATAATGAACTTACAGCTCCCCATGGCTGGAGAGGCCTCACAGTCATGACAGAAGGCAAAGAGGAGCACGTCACATCTTATGTGGATGACAGCAGGCAAAAAGTGAGAGCTTGTATAGGGAAACTTCCATTTTTAAAACCATCGGGTCTTATGACACTTATTCACTGTCATGAAAACAGCAAGGGAAAGCCCCATCCCTATGACTCAATGATCTCCTACCAGGTTCCTCCCACAACACATGGGAATTATGAGAGCTATAAGATGAGATTTGAGTGGGGACACAGAACCAAAACATTTTATTCCACCCCGGTCCCTCCCAAATCTCATGCCCTCACATTTCAAAACAAATAATGCCTTCCCAATAGTCCCCCAAAGGCTTAACTCATTTCACCATTAACACAAAAGTCCACAGTCCAAAGTCTTATCTGATATAAGGCAACTCCTTTAGGCCTATGAGCCTGTAACATCAAAAGCAAGTTAGTTACTTCCTAGATACAATGGTGGTACAGGCATTGGGTAAATACAGGCATTCCAAAAGGGAGAAACAGGCCCCATGCAGGTCTGAAATCCAGTGGGACAGTCAAATCTTAAAGCTCCAAAATAATCTTCTTGTACTCCATGTCTCACATCCAGATCAGGCTGATGCAAGAGGTAGGTTCCCATAGTCTTAGGCAACTCTGCCACTGTGGCTTTGCAGAGTGTAGATTCCATCCTAGCTGCTTTCATTGAATATCTGCAGTTTTTCCAGGTGCACAGTGCAAGCCATTAGTGGATCTACCATTCTGGGGTCTGGAGGATGGTGGCTCTTTTCTCACAGCTCCACCAGACAGTGCCCCATTAGGGACTTTGTGTGAGGGCTCTGACCCCATATTTCCCTTTTACACTGTGCTAGCAGAGGTTCTCCATGAGGGCCTTACCCCTGCAGCAAACTTCTGCCTGGGCAACCTGGTGTTTCCATACATCTTTTGAAATCTAGGTGGAGGTTTCTAAACCGCAGTTCTTGACCTCTTTGTACTCACAGGCTCAACACCACATGGGAGCTGCCAAGGCTTGGGGTTTGCACCCTCTGAAGCCATGGCCTGAGCTCTACATTGGCCCCTTTCAACCATGGCTGAAGCAGCTAGGATGCAGGGCAAGAAGTCCCTAGACTGCACACAGCATTGGGACCCTGGGCCTGGCCCACGAAACCACTTATTCCTCCTAGGCCTCTGGGCCTGTGATGGAAAAGGCTGCTGCAAAGACCTCTGACATGTCCTGGAGATATTTTCCCCATTGTCTTGGGGATTAACATTCAGCTCCTCATTACTTAGGTAAATTTCTGTAGCCAGCTTGAATTTATCCTCAGAAAATGGAATTTTCTTTTCTATTGCATTGCCAGGCTGGCTGCAAATTTTGTGAACTTTTATGCTCTGCTTCTCTTATAAAACTGAATGCCTTTAACAGCTCAGTCACCTCTAACAACTTTGCTGCTTTGAAATGTCTTCTACAAGATACCCTAAATCATCTCTCTCAAGTTCAAAGTTCCACATGTCTCTAGGGCAGGGGCAAAATGCCATCAGTGTCTTTGCTAAAACCTAACAAGATTCACCTTTCCTCCAGTTCCCAACAAGTTCCTCATCTCCATCTGAGACCACTTCAGCCTGGATTTCATTGTCTATAGCATTATTAGCATTTTGGTCAAGCCATTTAACAAGTCTGTAGGGAGTTCCAAACTTTTTCACATTTTCCTGTCTTATTCTGAGCCCTCTAAACTGTTCCACCCTCTGTTATCCAGTTTCAAAGTCGCTTCCAAATTTTCAATATATTTTCGGCAACACCCCACTCTACTAGTTCCAATTTACAGTATTAGTTTTCATGCTGCTGATAAAGACATACCCAAGACTGGGAAATTTACAAATGAAAGATGTGTAATGGATTTACAATTCCACATGGCTGGGGAGCCTCATAATCATGGCAGAAGGCAAGGAGGAGCAAGTCACATCTTATGTGGATGGCAGCAGGCAAAAGAGAGAGCTTGTGTAGGGAAACTTCCAGATCTCATGAGACCTATTCACTATCACAAGAACAGCAGGGGAAAGACCCACCCCCATGATTCAGTGATCTCTCACCAGGTCCCTCCCATAACACGTGGTAATTCTGGGAGCTACAAGTTGAGATCTGAGTGGGGACACAGATCCAAACCATATCACATGGTATCATGATGAAAAATGTAATGAAACCATGATTACATTTGATCCGTAGATTTGCAATATGTTTTAATGAGAGTTTCAACTTTTATTGCTTTTATGTTGATTTTTACATCTGTCCACAAAATGATTTTTCATAGGCTTTTGGTTTTTCTTGCTTTAGACGTGAAAGAGAATGGTGCACTGTGAAAGAAAAGGTTGAACAAAAATCAATTTATGTCAGAATTGATTAAAGTCAGGAAAAAGTTCCAATGTCAACAGGATATTTAGGATGAGCATAATTAAATGAGCTCTGGAGGCAAGTGAATTATTGATTACTTACAAATATCAGGCCTAAGAAGATAGAGATTGAGACATGTGTCTTCTTTTTTTCTTAGTGAAGAAAAACAGACAAAAGTCTTCTAATGTATAACTTGGTATTAAACTGTTTCAAGGAATAATTAGGAAATTATCTTAACATAGACAAAAATATATATATAATCGACACTTTAAATAGTACCTATATATGTATATATGCTGTTGAAAACCATCTCTCTCTTTAATTCTTTCCAGAAGCAGCTTAAAATTACATGGAGAAATTTCTTAAGTAGTTGCTATTACAATGTCAATTTTTGCCTATTTTCAGACTTTGTACTTAGATGCTCTAGTACAATACAATGTAAAATACAAATTGCAGTTTGTATTTTTCTCCTGAGAATTGTACTAGTGTTCCACCTGCCCTATCCTCACAGCTTTTTTATCCCATTCCTGCTTAACCCTTTGGAACACTGGTCTCATTCATTCACCCACACATTCATTCATTTATATGGTAAATATTAAGTGAAAGAGTCTCTGTTTCATAAATCTTACATTATAGAGGAGAATTTCTCAACCTTGGCACTATTGACAATTTGGCTAGGTAACTCCTTGCTGTTGAGAGGGGGCTGTCCTACGCAATGTAGGGTTTTTAGTGACATCCCTCTTCTCTACCTGGTAGATGCTGCTAGGGCCTGAATGTCTCTTGGGTGGCACAATCACCTCCTGTAAAGAACCACGGTTCTAGAGGGAAGAAATGGTCAGTTAAGAAACATAGCATAACACAATCTTAGTTATGTAAAGTAGAAAATGGGACTGTGATAAGAGACGTAGCAGCAGCAAGGGTTCTAAGCTTTCTCAAGGAGATCAGTCTGCATAGTGCACAGACGTAGAAGCCTTGTTTCTCTTTTTTTAACAGATGTCTGTCATTCACTGAGAACCTGTCCATGAAATTGCCAATTAAGGCAAGAGCCTGATGTATTGTTTGCATGATTAAATTCTTTCTGGTTCTTGACTATTTACAAAATGTCACAGTCACAGTAAGATTTTTTTTGAATATGTCGAGTATCTCAACTGAATAGAATTAATAACTTCAAATGGACTATTGCATTCTATTGATTTTACTGTCTTGCTTCTGCCACTGGAGAACACAAAGATCAATAAGTCACATAGGCCCTCAGTGGATGATTGGAGGGTACATTTATTTAAAACCATTCCATTAATTTTTGTTTATTATATTATTTAATCTATTTTATAGCTGGTCTGCCATTTTTGTGAGTTTCAGAGTTGTGAGGACTCTGAATGGGAGATGCTGTGACACTGTGATAAATGAAAGAGCAGTGGACAGTGAGTAGCACACTTGAGTTCTAGTTCAGGCTGTGTTATTGACTGGCTCGAGG
Source organism: Ateles fusciceps (assembly GCA_036589455.1). Taxonomy (NCBI): domain Eukaryota; kingdom Metazoa; phylum Chordata; class Mammalia; order Primates; family Atelidae; genus Ateles; species Ateles fusciceps. Next base: position 30,102,382 of record JAZHEH010000065.1, on the reverse strand, counting down.
ACCCGGGGGAAAGCACTTCACCTCTGGACATCTCCTCTTAAATGTGGACTATTCTACCTTCGTAATTTATGTCATTGTTTTCAATAAAGAAATGACATAATAAAATGTAAGATCATATTTTTAAATGTTATATTTTTTCTTTAAAATATCAGGTAAACATAAGGAAGATTTATGTGTCTCAAATATTCTTGAAGCCAAGGAGGCACAATTGTCGCTATTTCCATTGCTTGATATTTGTTCTCCTCTAACCTACTCAAAAATGTCTGGCCCCTGAACTATCCTGGTAAATCTCCCTCCAGTTTGCCAGAATGTATCATGTTTCACTGCAAACCTAACACAATTTTCTGTAAGATGTGATCTAACCAGAAAAGTATAAGGAGTCTCTTAAATCTGTGGTTCAGGAGCAGGGATTCTCTTTTCATTATCACCGCCCCCCACGCACCCTCAAGGAGCCTTTATAGACGTTGTTTTTGTAGTTGCTCACCTATGAAATGCTAACATCACAGATTTGTCCCCTGCTCTCCCCCAGAATGAACTTTGCTGTCTGGGAGTGTGGAGAGTAGAAAAGCAGTTGCCCTTTCTCCCACCCCTGCTGAATTGAGAATTCATGTTTGACTCAAAGTTGGAGTCAAATGCATGTCTGGACTCAAAGTTGGAGTCTAAATTCCCAGCAGCTTTTTGGCAGATCCAACCCAGTCCAAATCTGCTGTGGCTTTGTCGTGTGGGACCCTGACTCAGCTGGCAGGATCTGGTGTTAAATCCCTGCTCTCCACACTGGCTTATCCTTCCCAAGTACTTCATGTCTCTGAGTAGTTCTTTGGCTGTAAAATAGCATTATATTCCCTGTTCCTGAGGTGGTTGTGAGGATTAATTGTAATAAACAGAACTGTTCATTTTTGTTGATACCCAATGACAGCAATTTTAAAAAGCAAAGGAAAAGGCGGAGAGGAGAACTAATGCTTTTAAGTCTCATAACTGCATTCTATAATTGTGCAGTAGTTATTTTCACTTTATTTTTAAACTATGTTTAGAACGTAACTTTTGCTCCTGTTTTTTTTTTTTTTTTTTTTTTTCTGTTGAGTTTGACCCCATGTTTCAGCCTGGGTATTAGTCTCTTTGGTGTTTTTAATAAGGGAATACCTGAGGCTGGGTAATTTATAAAGAAAAGAGTCTTCTTTGGTTCACAGTTCTGAAGGTTGTATAAGAAGCTTGGCTCTAGCCAGCATCTGCTTCTTGTGAGGACCTCAGGAAACTTTCAATCATGGCGGAAAAGGAAGGGGAGCTAGCTGGCAAGAGGAAGCCAGAGAGGGTGGTGCCAGGTTCTTTTTAACATCCAGCTCACCTGTTAACTAATAGAGGAAGAACTTACTCTTTGGCACGGGTAAAGCACCAAGCCATTCATGAGGGTTCCGCCCACAGACCCAAACACATCCCACTAGATCCCACCTCCAACATTAGGGATCACATGTCACCATGAGATTTTGAGGGTACAGTTACCCAATCTATATCAGCCTGACATCTGCAAATTTAATTGGTTTTTGTGTTTCTAACTTGAGGTAAAAAACAGAAACAAAAGACAACTACTACTTTGAGGAGGATAGAGTTAGGGAAAGCCAAAAGCATGCAAGTATGCAACTAGAAATTTTCCCTGAGGACACTGGCTGTCAATCTTGACTGTATAATTTGGATTGAGGTACGGCTGAGGTGTTGGAATTTTAAATAATTCACCAAGTGATTTTAATGGTAAATAGGGTCAAGAACTACCACATACTTAAATAATAAGAAATCCACTCAGATAGACCAACAATTACCAGAGTTTTCTCAAATTCTCTGTTAAAATCTAGATACACATGCCTGCAGAATTCATCTGTTAAAAAGGAACATTTCCTCTATGATCTAAGGTTCAAATGGTTGGGGTCCTGAGAATTAACTGAGGACAGATAGGTTAGCAGGAAAAAAGACACTGTTTATGTATATGTACATTGCAAACCCTCAGGAGTACCCAGTAATGAGTTATTCACTGAATTCTCAAAAATAACAGTTTATATACCATTTTAACAAAATGTGTGGATGTGTGTTTTTTTAAAGGGCATCAGTGGAAAGGTATGGAAGGTTTATTGGGCTTTTTGATGCTAATGAGAATAGGAAACCTGTCTCCATGGCAGCTGAATTCACAAGAAACTCCTTGCAGGGGGGTTAATGGCAGCTATATTTTCAGGACATTCTGCTCTAGTCAGATAAGGGGAATTCAGATAAGATTTATTTTTCATTTTCTATAGCTCAAGTGTTTTCACTTTAAAATAATCTTCATGCCAAACTGTGATCCCTTTACATGTGATAACTTAAAATGAGAGAATGACACATAACTGCATCAAAAAAGCAAATAATTTAAGCATGGCATTACTGAGTGCTCATTCTTTCCCAGTTTTGTTCACCAGGGCCAAGCAAAAGTGTCCAAAGTCAACAGCTAATAAATAGCAGAGCTCGGAACACACCCCAGGTTTACCTGACTCCCAGGTCAACACTCTATTATACCACACCGTTCTTAATATGCCCTAGTGGTAACTGCCTCTCTTTAGACTTCCACTGAGGTTAATAAGCTAGCATACAATTCTGCTTGAGAAGATTATCAGAATATGCTTTCTTCTATTTTTAGAAAAAGCAAGTGTATATCTTTTTAATAGTTTTTAGCTTCTTAGCAGTGATACTGAACCAAGCCTGGTGTGCCCGTTGTGCAGTATGCCAAGCACTAAGGCAACAAGTTTGCAGCAGAGAAAGAGTTTATTCATGACGCAACCAAGTGAGGAGGCGAGAGAACAGGTCTCAAATCTGTCTCCTGAAGATGTGGTTTAGGGATATTTGTGGGATAAAAAATCAGGGTGGACTAAGGTGTGGGGTAAGGTGATTGAGGTGTCAACAAAAAGAGTCAAACTGTATAAAATATTAGGAGAGATTTATTCTGAGCCAAGTATGACTGACTATGGCCCATGACACAGCCCTTGAGAGCTCCTGAGAACAGGTGCCCAAGGTGGTCGGTGCAGCTTGGTTGTATACATTTTAAGGAGGCATGAGACATCAATCAAATATATTTAAGAAATGTATTGGTTTGGTCCAGAAAGGCAGGACAATTTGAAGCAGGAGCTTCCAAGCTATAGATAAATTGAAACATTTTTTAGTTGACAATTGGTTGAGTTTGTTTAAAGACTTGGGATCAAATAGAAAGGAATGTCTGGGTTAAGATAAGAGGTTGTAGAGATCAAAGTTTAACCATGCAAATGAAGCTTTTAGCTAGCAGGCTTCAAAGAGAATAGGCTGTAAAATGACTTTTATCAGAATTGAAGTCTGTGTTGAGGTATAATGAGGCATGTTAGACCCCCACTTCCCTTCATGGCCTGAAACAGTCTCTCAGATTAAATAAGAACCCTGGCTGAGGAGGAAGTCTATTTAGATGGTTGGGGGGTGAAGGGAGGCTTAGGATTTTATGTTTGGTTTACAGAGGTTAAGGAAAAGTGAGGTAACTGGTGATCTATACAAGCATAGTCAAGCTTCATGGCTCTTTCCAGGAATCATGTATACAAAATGGCACTGTTAGCATGATTTTAGGGTGGAGTTTTTAGCCCCTGGATATCAAAAGGTCAACTATTGTTGATTTACATGGGCCCAATTGGAGGGTTAGGGTCTTAGCCAGCTTGCATTGAACAAAAGCTGACCCTAAGTTCCTGAAAAACAACTTAAACAACCATTACCATGGTGACCTATACCTCAGAGATGTTGTCTAATAAGAAAGTTAGGAGAAGTTTAGTTTATATCGCTCAGCTATGTGACTTTTAGCTACATAAATTTTAAAATCAACTAGAAGCAAGCAACTAAAAGCCAGCCAGATAGGTTAAGTTTGGTGGACCTCATCAGATCAGCTCTTGTTTTAAGCAGGGCTTAATACGTCTTATCTGAAAACTTTCTTGACACATTGGGATGCGATTTACTTCCACATGGAAACTCATTTAGACCAGCTAATAGCTGTCTTCCTAATGCTTCCTTATCTTGGCCTTTAGAGGCTTCCTTCCATAGTCTTCTCCATTGTCTTTTATCTAAACCGTTTTCTCTTTGCCACAGAGAAAGTAATCAAAATGGAGCAACTTAGATTCCAGTCTTATTAACATCCTCCTACCTCAGTTTTTGTATGTTTATTATTATTATTATTATTGATACAGAGTCTCTCTTTGTTGCCCAGGCTAGAGTGCAGTGGCATGATCTTGACTCACTGCAACCTCCGACTCCTGGGTTCAATCTATTCTCTTGCCTCAGCCCCCCGAGTAGCTGGGATTACAAGCATGTTCCACCATGCCAGGCTAATTTTTGTATTTTGGTAGAGACTGGGTTTCACCATGTTAGCCAGGCTGGTCTCGAACTCCTGGTCTCAAGTGATGAGCTCACCTCAGCCTCCCAAAGTGCTGGGATTATAGGAATGAGCCACGGTGCCCAGCTTACCTTCAAATTTTTGTCTCAGTGGATAAGACAGATTTTGTTAGCCCTTTTCTTCTTCAGACTGACTTGTTTGTTCTATTAAGGTGTACATTTGGACTGCCGCTTTCTAATATTGAATCCTCAATTTCCCTTGATAAATACATATGTGCATGTGTATGCAAACACACATATACTCCCAAACATACCCATATATCCTTTTATTGTAATACCCTGCTTGTTGATATATAGTTGTTGGAGGACAAAGATATTTTCTGTAATATAGTTATGTTCTCCTACGAATGCTTTGGGAAATTCCCTAATGTCTTTATGTGTCATATTTATTATGTTCTTATAACCCTTGTTAATATTTTAATAATATTTTTATTTTGCCATAAATTTTATGTTTAAGTCTTCTGAATTAGATCAGTATTTCACCAGGGATACTGCTAAGTCACAAATCCCTACCAATTTTGGTATTTTAAATCATGATTCTGCCACCGTCTATTTAACAAACTGCTCAGCATTTTTTCCTTACCTACATCACACATTGAATTGGAGGAAAAATTTTAAACAACACGTGGGTCCCAGGAACCCTTTAGCTTTCTGCCTAGGATGTCATGAATTCTAAAAATGGTTTGGATGTTTATTATGATTGCATCATTCATACCCACATGAATCAGCAGGCATGGGGTGTTGTCAACAGGTGTGATAAGGCTCAGCAGTTTTTCCATTATGTCCTGGATACATGCTGCAGAAAGACAGTGCCCTTTCTGTTTGGCCATGTCAATTGCACATAAAATTCATTCTTTCTCGTTGGTGAATGACTAGCTTTGTTCAGTTAGATAGCCTTCATTCTTTTCTGAAAATAAACTGTTATTTCATCCTAAGTAATTAATATCTGAATTTTTGGATCTTTTGGAAGTTCCATGTTTCAAATCTGTAATAAATAAAGTTTAGATATATGTACTGTCATTTATTGAGTCAATATTAATATATTTCAGAAATAATTCAAAGATTAATAGCACTGTTTGATAAGAACAATCTAGACATTAATATTGGTAGATGCACAATTCGCTGTTATTTGGGTGGTTTAAATTACTGAATTACTGAATAAGAATTAAACTTAGATAAAAAATAGAGGGAAAGAGCATCCCATATGGTACCATCTTTGTGGTCACAGCTCATGAAAGAGAGAAAACTGTGAAACAGACTTTATCTTTGGGCATTATTTCACAACAATTTTACTTTACTCTGTTCTGTGGCTGGCAGGCCATGTACTATAGAGGCCAACAGCCAGAGTCTCTGCAGGAGGATTTCAAATAGTGCCAAATCAGAAAGAGGCAGCAGCCAAAGGGAACTGGCATTGCGATTGCTAGAATTTCTCCTGAAAATGTTCATATTTTAGGCAAAAATAAGCAAAATGATGTTACTGAAGTCATTATCATGTAAAACAAGGGGCAATCTTGGTTGGGTTAAGATATAGCCTGATGTTAAAATGGAAAGTGCATATCTGAAAGATATTCATGTAGTCAAATTAATAAAAATATTGGAATAAGCTGTTTCTTATTCTAGAGATTGTTATAAATAAAACAGACTAAGATGTATTCTCTGTTAGGGAAAGTCATAAAATACAGTCATAATTTGGTTCTATAATTCCTTTCATCAGTTTAGCACAAAACAGATAATTAAATAAAAATTATTTGGTAGTGATAAAGTTTGTATTCTGGGAGTTAACCATCCTTGTTAAATTAAAGGACAAATTAATGTTGGGAAATTCTAGGACAGCTAAAAGACATTAAAAATGATATTAAGTATATTAATTAAACCATATCAAATTGCCATTTTTTTAGTAAAAAATGCTTGATATTTATAATTACATATGGTTCAATTTAAGTAGTATTTAATTCATTTTTTACATTATAAATATTGATATAATTTTTTTCTTTTTCCGCCAGACTCTGAGTCCTGCTAGTTCAGGATTATTGATGTATATATTGCCAGTCTGATACCCTGTAGGTGTAGAAAAAATGTTGAATAAGAAACTGAGACTATTTTCCAGGGCAGTTGTTTCCAGCAGTTTGATTGACTATTATTCAAAATGTATATTCATGTATTGACTTACAAGTTGTTCTTTATATGTGTTACATCATAAAACATATATACATATATTAAACATTTTTAAAGATAGTTTTATTTTGTCTAGGAAGAAGACATTGGCTTAGAAAAACTCCAATATTTTAGCCTGACAGTAAATACTAAATTTGCAAGTGCTTGAAAAAAACAAATGTACTAATTTAAATCTGGCTTTTCATCTTTCTTATTTTAAAAGAATTGAATTAGGGCAAAGAAAAGGAACTAACTTTCATTAAGCACCTAGAATAAGAAATATAAATTTATGTATATTATTAAATTTATACTTCATAAAAGAAGTATTATTTTATTTATATATTTATATGTTTTTTGAGACAGAGTCTGCCTCTGTCACCCAGGCTGAAGTGCAGTGGTACAATCTCGGCTCACTACAACCTCCACCTTCTGGGTTCAAGTGATTCTCCAGCCTCAGCCTCCCAAGTAGCTGGTGTTACAGGCACCTACCACTATGCCTGGATACTTTTTGTATTTTTCGTAGAGACAAGATTTCACCATGTTGGCCAGGCTTGTCTTGAACTGCTGACCTCAAGTGATCTGCCTGCATTGGCCCTCCAAATTGCTGGAGTTACAGGCATGAGCCACTGTGCATGACCCAAAGTATTATTTTTGCTAAACAAATTTTAAAACTGAGACTCTGAGAAGTTAGATAAATTGTCCATAGCCATTATCCAGTTCCTAGTTCCAGAGCCTGGCCTAAAACCTGGCCTGAGGTCTGGTAATGAAGCCCAACATGTGAGTTTCCTTCCTAAAAATGATGTAGTAGTCTATCAACGAGGGTTAAAAATTGGGCAGGTTTCATATTTTTATGCATTTTACTGCTATATGATCTGTATAGAGAAAAATGATTTTCTCTTCTTAGCAAATAAACAAGACTCTTAAGTCGAGGCAACTATTCAATGTTTCTAACTTCTTGGTTTCTTTTTCTATATATTTATGTATTTATTTTGAGACAAATGGAGTCTTGCTCTGTTGCCCAGGCTGTAGTGCAGTGGTGCGATCTCGGCTCATTACAACCTCCACCTCCTGGGTTCAAGCAGTTCTCCTGTCTCAGCCTCCCAAGTAGTTGGGGTTACAGACTTGTGCCACCACACACAGCTAATTGTTTTGTATTTTTAGTAGAGATGGGGTTTCACCATGTTGGCCAGTCAGATTTTGAACTCCTAACCTCAAGTGATCTGCCTGCCTTGGCCTCCCAAAGTGCTGGGATTATAGGTGTGAGCCACCGCGCCTGGGCTTGGTTTATTTTAATAGCAATAGCAACACAAGCTGACTATTGCTTATTGAACACTTGTGTGTGCCAGTTTCTTTGTGAGTGTGTGTGTGTGTTTATTTTTCGTTAGACAGGGTTTTACTCTGTCACTGAGATTGGAGTGCAGTGGCTCAATCTTGGCTCACTGGAACCTCTGCCTCCCAGGTTCAAGTGATTCTCCTGCCTCAGCCTCCCAAGTAGCTGGGATTATAGATGCTTGCCACCACACCCAGCTAATTTTTGTATTTTTTTGATAGGGACAGGGTTTCACCATGGTGGCCAGGCTGGTCTTAAATTTCTGACCTCAAGTGATCCTCCCACCTAGGTCTTCCAAAGTGCTGGGATTACATGTGTGAGTCACCACACCCAGTACTGTGTACCAGTTTCTATTATAAATATTTTACCTAAAGTTGCCTCATGTAGCCCTCATAATTACCTGGTTGAGGTATTATTTTTACCATTTTGCTCTTGTATATACTGAGGCTGAGAGGGACCAAGTTGGCCAGGGTTACACAGTAGGTAAGTGGCAGGGCTAGAATTTGAACATAAGTTTCTCAGACTCTAAAGCCCCTTCTTTGCAATCACAATAAGTATTGCTGCCCTTCTGAAGAGCCAGATTTTGTGATGTATCCATGATGCTTCCTTTTTTTACCCTTCTCACAGAGACCCAGATAAACGTGTTTAAAAATCATTCAATCATACTCATTGGAAATTGTATGATAAATGAAAGTATCAAATCTTGTAGAGGAATCCTTTGTCCTCTAGTATTTCTTTCATGGGTGGCTAATGAATGGCAGACAAAGTAGCATGCCTATTGCACATATCCATAGCACAAGTTATAATAACAAGAATCATCAGTGTCTGAATGCTGCATCAAGAAAAAGCATTGAGGGAGAATGATGCAATTATTTTTCTGTAATTACTGGCTTCTTGATTTTGGAAAGTTAGTAGCTGAATGCTCAGGAAGAGAAAGAGAGAGAGAGGTGTTGTAGCTATATATGGTTTGGTTAAGCCTTGTGGATTAGCTGCAGTTGGACAGGAGCTTGGTAAGGGAATGATAGACTTTCCATGTTCTTTCATTCAGGCCCACTGGCTGTTGCATTCACTGCTTTTTAACTTACATTTCATGACTTTTCTAGACTTAACAGGGCAAATGATTCAAGACTATTTCTCCAAAAGGATACTGCCAGTTAATTTCTAGGCAATTTTAAATCCTCTCATCATTGTGAGACATTTTAGTATAGTGAAAAAAGTTCTGTATTTCAAAACAAAACATTGAGACCTTTTACCATGTACTAACTGTAAATTTGTAAGGTCACCTCTATTTTCTAAATTTCTTTTTTCCTATTCCTTTATTTCTTCTAAATTTTTTGTAGAGATAGGGTCCCGCTGTGTTGTCCAGGCTGGTCTCAAACTCCTGGGCTCAAGCGATTCTCCCACTTCAGCTTCCAAAAGTGCTGGGTATACAGACATGAGCTACCGTGCCAAACTATTTTCTAAATTTTTTTTTTTAATTTTAACTTTTTAAAAGTAGACAGAATGGTAATAATAAACCCTCATGTACACTACCCAGTTTCAAAAATTATCGACCCACTATGCCATCTTATTTCTTTGTCCCTTCTCACTTTACTTTTCCATTTTTTATCATAGTAAATCCAAGATATCACATCATTTTATTGATACATATTATATTTTTACTACTAAAAATATGGGTTTTAAAAAACGTATATAACCAATATATGGGTAAAACCATGTGTATACCAGTATACTACCTAAAATTAACTAGTAAGTTTTTAACCTCATCAAATATACAATGTTCTAATTTCCAATTGCCTTACAAATTTCATTTTTTCCTTTTTACCCTAGGGTTTTTAGATTTGGGATTCAAATAAAGTCCATCATTACAATAGGTTGACATTATTTTGCCATCTGGATTTTGCTGATTGCATCCCCATGGAAAGCTTTAACATGTTTATCTGCCCTCTATATTTTCTGTAAATTGGTGGTTGGTTCTAGAGACTTAATCACACTTACATTGGATATGTTTGTTTGTTCTTGTGCAAAATTACTTCATAGATGATATTGTCTTCTTCCAGCAGAAGGTTATTAATGTTTGTGTCTCTTGTGATGTTAGGACCCAGTGATGATCAATGTTTAGATCCATTAATTCATTAGGGGCTAAATGAAGAGATTGTATTTCTTTCACTTTTACCTCACTTATTAGCTGGAATATTTCTAAAAGAAAAACCTTCTCTATCTACTATTTGGTTTCCCATTCATACAATTTCATGTTGGAAAGAAAAAAATAAATGCTCATTTTTTTATTCACTACTTTTCAAAATGATAAATTGGTTCGTTATCATCTTATAATATCTTGTAAGTTTATTTTTATATTATTACAAACTATATTTAAATATGTTTATTGTGCTTTAATCCATTTCTATGATTTTTCTTTTTGATGTTTAATATTTTATTTTGGTCATTGTGAATCTCTTCAAGAGTGCCTCAGAATAATTTTGACTCTGACCTATTTCTAAATGATAGTGTCCTTTGTTCAGAGTATTAACACAATTTTCCAGATTTATCTTGTGTATATTTTTGCCCCAGCCCTAAAATCAGCAATTTATCAAGGTAGCTTGGTTTCTTTTGGTGGGAATTGTTACATAAAAACTATAATAAAGGCACTGTGGTACTCATTGCTATTGAGTTAGTCACAATTGATAGGCTTCTTTGTAGACAAAGCTGGAAAATATTTCATTACATTTCATTTTAAATTATGAAAGCCATTAAGAGTTTATTTTGATAATTCCAATTCAAATTTAGAACTACAAGTTTTTTTTTATCATTTTTTATTTTTTATTTTTCTGTAGGTTCTTAGGGTACAGTATGGTGGCATTTAGTTACATGAATAAGTTCTTTTTTTTTAAATTATACTTTAAGTTCTGGGGTACATGTGCAGAACATTCAGGTCTGTTACACAGGTATACACGTGCAATGGTGATATGCTGCATCCATCAACCCATATCTACATTAGGTATTTCTCCTAATGTTACCCCTCCCCTAGATCCCCACCCCCAACAGACCTCAGTATGTGATGTTCCCCTTCCTGTGTCCATGAATTCTCATTAGAACTGCAACATTTTTGTAATAACGCAAATGACTAGATGATATTCTCATTCTACTACTTCTGTTATCATTGAAAACCTAGGTTTTCACTGTCAGGGTTTTCAATGAAACAGCAATGGTAGAATCAGAATATCATTTAGTCGTTTGCATTATTTTAAAAACAAACATAAGAGTCTCAGAATACCAATACTAACACTAACGTGTTGCAACAGTAATAAATATGACCAAAAATATTGTATATGTAAGAGTACACTGTAAATTCAAAGTTTTGTACAAAGTTAAATAGTTCTAAAATATTATCCTGAAAATACTTTGGATGTATTTCCACAAATCTCCATAAGAGAAAATATTGTTAGACATATGATACAAACTGACACAATAACTTATATTAGAAGGTAAATTTTGAATTGTTGGTCTGCAATATTGTAAAACTGAACATTTTAAATCAAGATAGAAAATAACAAGACTACCACCGTGTCCAACTTCCAAAACACTTTTGTTGCAATAAAGAAGCAAGGGGATTTTAAAGAGAGAAATCATTTTATTCTTTCTTAAGATCTAGAATTTAAATTCACAATATAATCTGATGCATTATAAGTTATGGAGAAATTAAAGTCTTTTGGGGAAAATGAATTAGATGCATAATTATGAATACAGTCCCTGAAAGGTAACTAATTGTTGCCAGATATATTTAAGAACTCTCATTTTACTTCTATGTCTTCACTTTTAATGGACTCTTTGAACATTAATAATTACCAACCAGTTAAGTTTTATATTAATATTAATATGGCAAAGAAAAAGAAACAAAAGGAACAGAAAATTAGTGAAAATTTGTGGTTTATGGTTCTGCTGCATGATAATTGATAGTTTTCTGACATATTAATAAGGTGTTGCTGGGGTTTTTTACTGTGTAGAGTAATATAAAATATTAATAGCATAGAATATATTAAAATAATAGTACAAATAAAATCAATTGAAATATAGTCATGCTACTGGATGCAATAATTTTGTTAATTAAAATTATATTAATTTGTAAGAATGTTCTACATATTTTAAACTTTTAATTAATGTTTTTGAATTAATAAATTGAAGCTACCAAATATTGTAATTTATATAAATTTAGCTATGGAATGAAGTATAAAGATAAATTACCTTTCTTAAATAAAAATAGAAGAAAATATCTAATTAATAGTTGCTGGAGAAGAAATTTCACAATATTTCTTAGATTACTTCTTCTCCTGCAAGTATACAGTATTAATGATATAAGATTCATGTTGGTAAAGTGATTGATTTATCTTCTTTTATTACGTATTTTCAGAATTTAAGACCTAGTTGTAAAAGTATTCATATGATGTAATTAGTCTTTACAAATGTTAAACACAAACTTATCCCAGAAGGTACCTTAATTTGTATCAAAGTAAATCTCTTTTCAAAGGTAATATGTGCCTAAGATATGTTTGTGTATAATTAGATTGTTCTATCTCAAATTTACTGAAGGAAACAAAACTATTACTTTGTAGGAGACAGTAAAATGGATTAGAATACGGGGTCTAGGTCCTAGTTCAGATTTTCTGACCTACATAGCTCTCTGATCTGAGGCATTTCAATATCTACTTAACATTTTGTAAGCGTTTACTTTACAGCAGACCCATGTTGCCCAATCATAATGTAAAGGTAACCAAAAGAGCTTTAACCCTTTTCCTCACAGAATTTCATTTTCTTGAGGGAAATAGACACCTGTACAATTAGTATCCATAAAATGTGATGAGTGCTATGTCAGGAACAGGGCTCTAGGTGAGCACATAGCTGAGCTCCTCACTCACATCCTGGGTGATCAGGGAAGTGCAGCCTATGCTAACTAGGAACTGGACCATGGGGACAAGGGATGAATGATCCAGATAGCAGGAATGATATGTGGGATGGCTCAGAGGTAAGAAAAACCTGGCTCCTGTGAGGAAATGAAATGTTATTCAGTATGGATGGATCATGGAACTCAAAGGACTAAGGGATAGCACAGTGTAAACAGAGACAGATGAAAGAGGCTAGACTTCATATGAAGGGCCTCATAAACCATATGGGAGAATATGGACTTTATCCTTTCAGTGATGAGGCACTCTTGAAGGCTTTTAAAATTAACTCTGCTTGAAGTGTTCCTAATGGTTGACACCAGCAAGTTCGTCCTGAAAGCAAGGAACAATAAGAAAAGATGTGAAAACAAGTCACCTAAATTCACTGTTCCTTATGACAGGACTAGCGTAAATCATTTCTAAAATCACTTCTAGCCATATTATATGAGTTCAAAATCTTTTCTACCTAGTCTAGACTCCAGAGAGTTTTCAAGGAGATTTTTCCTCATTGAGATATAATGGGAGAAAATGAGTTCCATCTTCTAGATACACTAGTGTGTTATCTGCCTTAGCTTGTCAGATATCTGAGAAGTCAGACTACACACTAATAAAAAACTAATTTAAAAGTGTATCTGCTAAGTGGGTATGACAAGTTTTTGTCATTTGGAACAAAACAGTATCAGATGCAGCACTATAGTAACATTAATAAAATATGACAAAGTGGTAACTTAATGTTGTGAAATATATTGTTCTCTTATAGATGTGTCTAGTCTATTGACAAAACTGATTTATATAGTACATTTCATCCTAGGAAACCAATTTTATGAAACATTATTATAATGGAAATTGTGTTTTTTCAATTAGTTGTTGAATGCCAAGACTTTAACTCCTGGGGGAAAATGTTTATAAGGAATATTTTCTGTTAAGAGAGGGGCATGCGACACTTCATTAGGAAGGTTTTATACTAGAGGACTTTTATAGGTGGTATAAAACTCCCTCTGCCCAGGTTTTGTGTTTTTCAATAACATCTGAGGCCAACATGATGCCATTCCTTGTTAGTGCTGCTGCTACACAGTTTCAGACAAGACAAGCGAAAGAGGTAAGTTTCCCTAAGGGAGTAGTTAGAAAATTAATTAAACTGAGGAGGCACAGGGATATTTAGAGAACAAATTAGAGTCAAGACCAAACACACACAAGAACAAAAGGGAGCAATAAGAGCCAAGGGAGAACAAAGTTTAATTCGTGGCCTTCCCGCCACTGTCCTAAACAGAATCTGGACAATATGAGTTAGGAAATTAAGTTTCCTATTCCTGCAATAATCTATGTTTATAAATGGTTACATTTATAGCATTTAAACATTTTATTCCAACACTGTTTAAAAGATATGTTTTCTCCTAACCAAAGCCTTCATCCCAAGCATGAATCTCAGAGGCTCTTCTACTAAACGTCATTTTGAAGGTTGCCACAAACTTTTCACAAAGGACAAGTTTATAAGGGCTTGGTATAAAAATCAACATTCAAGCTCTTTCTGAAAATTATTTGTTCAAATGACCATTTGAAATGAAAAGTAAGTCTTCTTTTTAGTCTTGATTTAACTGCAAATACAAGAGTACTACAACTTCTTAGATAAGTAGGCTTTAGTGTATTAGTTTAAAATAGAGTTACCTTGTCTGCCAGTCAATATTTATGAATTTGCTCAATTTTCATGAAGTCTGATAAAAAGTTGGCTTTTTTTTTTTTTTGCTGTTGCACTCACTAAGAATTAGTTTTCACAATCTCTGAATCAAATGGATATTCTTAAAAGCAAAGACATCTTATTAGATATGCATTTAATTTTGAAAAGTGATATTCTAAAACTTGTAAGTAATTACTTGTTAAAAACTCTAATGGCTGAGATTCACATTCCAGAAAAATGTTGCTTTAAATAGCTGATGGCACATACATGGTTAGCATGGAATGAGAAAAGAAAATATTTGCCCTGTCATTGATATATTGTTGGATTATTATGCTTTGTGGCCTTTGAATTGATAAATATTAGAGCCATTTGTTATATTTTCTATCAAAAGAATATATTTTTAAACATGAGGATTGAGGTTTAGGCAACCATTTTACAAATAAACCAATTAAAATTTATATAGTACCTAATATGTAGTGGAAGAAATTTAAAAGTTCAGGTCTTCATGGAACACACAATGTAGTAAGGAAGAAAAATGAATATGTTAAATTATTAAAATATAAACAAAATTGGACAATGATACATAGTGTTAATAACTACGTTTCCCTGAATGTTTAGTCTAGTGAAGCACTCTACATGCATTATTTCATTTAAAATTTTACAGTGAGAATAAATTTAGCTTATTTTCTAATCCAGGTGAAGTAAATACAATTACCATTCTATTTCGTAGATTGGTATACTGAGGTTTAGACGGGATAAGCAATTCACCTAAGGACACAGAGTCTGGATTCAAACAATAAAGTCAGGATTCCTAGCTGAGTAATTTCACAATATAGGTTACTAAGGCCTCTCTTTCATAAATCCAGGCATGGGTCTGGAGAGCCTGAGTTAATGGAATTGAGATCCTCCCACGCACAGTTTAAAAAGTCTGCTCTAGTGGTCTGCAAATGGAAAACATTTTCTTGATCTCTTTTAAAAGAGCATATTCTCTAATGTTTTGTCTTTTACTTACTTCAGTCTATCTACTTCAGTAATCTTTTCTGTTTAGAATTGGCATCTGAATTATAAATGTTAGATTTATTTTTGGCTTTAAGAAATAACCATGGCTGGGTGCAGTGGCACAAGCACTTTGGGAGGCTGAGGCGTGAAGACTGCTCGAGTCTAGGAGTTTGAGACCAGCATGGACAACATGGTGAAACACCATCTTTACGAAAAATACTAGCCTGGTGTGGTGGTGGGCACATGTAGTCCCAGCTGCTTGGGAGACTGAGGTGGGAAGATTGCTTGAGCCTGGGATGGGGAGGTTGCAGTGAGCTAAGATTCTGCCACTGCACTCTAGCCTAGGCAACAGAATGAGACCCTGCCTAAAAATAAATAAATTAATTAAAATTAAAATTAAAAACAAGTTGCATATAAAGTATAGTACATAAATAATGAGTTAAAGCATTTTAATATGTTTCTTTCAGTGTATTTCAGTACTTAATCTTGCTTTAACTAAGCCAGAACTTATGATGTGGGGATTATTATTCATTTGATATATTATCCTCCTTAAAATAACATTTATGTAATTCAAAGCATATGTGGATTATTAAGTGCACATTGTTTATAGTTAAATGACTTGCTGATGTTCATCTATTGCTCCCTGTTGGAAGATACTCCAAAGGTGAAAGCAAAATCTCTGCTGTATATGTAATTGTGCCCCAGGGTAGAGCTGAGAATGTGTCTAGGAGTGAAAGAACACCAGTTTTAATAAGAATACAGTGCAATTTAACAGTTCATAAAACAGTGAAATTTAATCCTGAAGTGAGAGATTTATTAAATTTCACTCAGTAGAATAGAGTATGGGATATAAGAGCAAGTGAGAATTAAGTGAAATGATTTCAGGGGTAATAGATTTTATTACCTGATAAACTGGAGGAATCATTCTTTTTTTGAAAAGCTATTTATTCTTAATTCATTCTTTGGAAATAATTGTCTTACATAGGAAAGCTTTTTAGAGACAAAATAAATAAATGTGAAACAATTAAAAGCTTTTGTTTAACTTTATTTGTTTAATTTCAAAAGAGTAACACTACTAAAATCTTATCGACATTATGGCTAAAATATTTTAAACTGTAAGTGAAAGTATTTTGCCTTCAGGGAAAGTGGACCAATCTTCTTTTTGTAATATTCATTTAAAGTCTTCCCAAACTAAATGATGCTTGACAACATGCTGTCTCAGAGAGTTTCATTTTTGCATATCAAGTAGCATATTAAAAAATTCTTGAGCATATTCTCTGCATCTACAATGATCGATCCCATTGGAGCTTTACCTGCAATGGGCAATATTTTATTTTATTTTAAAATTTATTTTATTTTTCGCTATCTTTTAAATTATGTAAAGAAGCATTAAACAGTTTGAACATGCTAGTGAAAGTATAATGAGTTACATTTGTAAATTTTTCTCAACTGTAAGACCTACAATTGCAATTTTTTTTCCCTTTTTTTGGTACGGGTTGTACAACAATTTTCTGATTAAAAGAAGGAGGCTTCCCCAAAGCTAGATGTCTCTTTATTTGCATAACAAAACAGCAACAACTATTCAATGTGTAGAGATTTAACTGTGTTTACATACACATTGTATTCATTCAGCTTCATTATACCCTAGTGTGGTAAGTAGGGCAGATATTATTGCACCTATTTTATACCTGAGAAAAATGGGGTTTGGAGAGGTAACTGTTTACCAGAGGACATATGATTGTTAAGTGCAGAACAGATTCAGCAATGGTCATTTGAGTTCAATTCATAAAAACACCATGAAATCCTTTGTTATGTGTTAAGCAGCCAACATGTAATATTAGTTTTTAAGGATATAAAGAATTTTATTATGGTCATAATTTTATTTGTAATTATTAAAAATCCATGGATAATTTCAATAATAATTTGTTGTTTTAAAATAAGATTTTAAAACATAAAAAAGATTTGTCTTTTAGTAATCATTAGCTAGATAAATGTGGCACTTTGTTTTTTAAACAAAAATATGTATATGTAAAAATGTTTAACATTGTTGAATGATGAAATACTTGTGAAAGTTTTTATAAACTACCTAAATATGAATTCAGTGATACTTAATTAAATGCATGTGGGATTATATAATTAATACACACACACACACACACACACACACACAGACATATACATATAATCTCAAGGT
Organism: Ateles fusciceps; assembly: GCA_036589455.1. Taxonomy (NCBI): domain Eukaryota; kingdom Metazoa; phylum Chordata; class Mammalia; order Primates; family Atelidae; genus Ateles; species Ateles fusciceps. The sequence goes on along the minus strand of JAZHEH010000065.1, from coordinate 30,084,677 downwards.
TAACAAAAAATATGTCTCAAGCTATGTACTGTTTTATGTTGAGATTTTTGCTTAGAAAGTACAATCTATGAAAAGTTAACTTTGCCATATAAAATTAATTTTTTGCCTCTTGACTTTGACAGCTGTGTGTTGTCTGTCTCACATGAGATACTTAATACATGTTAAATAGTAATAAGAATGAAATGTCAGTTTTTACTTGATGGACATGACATGAAGTCTCAGTGATACTTTAGAAATGAATCTAACGCAATTGTCCAAAGACAGTTAAATGACCCAAAAAACTCAAATATGGAGTGACTCCATATAGACAGATCTTAGAATTCAGGGAGAAGAGGACTCATGGGTCACACATTAGTCTTTTCAAGCATACCTGTACACAGAAATAAGTCTCTAGGGCCACTGTCATTGAATTCTATGGCTACAAATGGAAACAATGTGAATTGCTGCATAGCCTTTGTGGTATGTCCGGTGCTGAGCACTAATAAAGGAAAATGAAGGCAAGCAAGAGCACTTAAGTCTGTGTGACTAATGATTTCATCTGCCATTTCTTCTTCTTCTTTTTTCCCCCCCAAGCAGCTATTTTAGGTTAATACAGGTTCCCCCTAAAGACAAATATAACTGACTCATTAGGAAATCAGTAGGGGGAAACAATATTTTGCAATTGTGGCCCCACCCCTTCGTTTCTCCAGAGCTCATAATAGCACACATGCTATCTCTGTTGGCTATGTTTTTACAGTTTCCCCCACATTATAACTCCACACTGAAACCACAAATCTGTACCTTATGCAATTATTAACTAGAACAGGACCTTAAGATATTTTGCCTTTCTTCTTCAAACTCAGTCTGAAAGCTTTTCTGGTTATGATATTTCAAGGTTATATTTTTAACAAAACCCGATGCAAAGGTTTTACCTAATCACATTTTACAATAATGCCCCCCTCTCCCTTTCCCTTCCCCCTTCTCCCTTTTCCCCTTTCCCTTTTCCCTTCCCTTCCCTTTCTCAGACAGGGTGTTGCTCTGTTGCCTAGGCTACAGTGCAGTGGTGCTATGATAGCTCATTGCAGCCTCAAACTCCTGTGCTCAAATGATCCTCCTATTTTCAGCCTTTCACGTAGCTGGGACTACAGGTGGGTGCCACCAAACCTGGCTAATTATTTTTATTTTTATTTTTTTAAAGTCAGGGTCTTGCTATGCTGCCCAGGTTGGCGTCGAACAATCCTGCCTGAGCCTCCCAAAGTGCTGGGATTACAGGTGTGAGCCACCATCAGGCCCCCAATTTCTTTTCTTTTTCTTTCTTTCTTTTTAAAATTAGGTCCTTCCTAATTACTTCTGAATGAGAGTGAATGACTTAGCTTCTTATTTGCCTTTGATTCTAGGTATTCAGGGTGACAAGACCAACATTTGTCTGGTCTAGTTTGATAAATGACTCTGTCTAAAATAGTGTCATTAGGTACGTAACTTGACAGGATTTGAAGGTTTTTTTGTTTTTTTTTTTTTTTCTAATTCAAACTGCTAATTACAGCTTTCTTGTCCAGTTAATATTCAGCTAAACAGTACATATGTTAGGCAGGCCAGTTTCAGATACCTATGAGGTTAATCTAGAAGCAAACTAAAGTGACCATCAAAGTGTGATGTTTTCAATACATTTTTTTCATGTATTTGTTTTGCTGAGAAACTTCTTTATGACTGAATCATCAGACTTAAGAGCTAGCTTTTGACTGTGTATCTCCTAGAGTCAGCCAAGACAGTCTCAGCAGCAGGTATAGATCCCAGGGCTGTCTACAAGAGGCCACAGTGCCAGGACAAATCATGCTGGGTGTTCCTTGGAGACAGTCATGTACAAATGAAATAGTGTTTCAAAGAACATCAAGGCCATCCTCCAGAGGAATAAGAAATGACAAAAGGACAATGTACAGATTGAGGGTCTTGGCAGAAAATCAAAGTGACTGTCCCTACTGCTTTGATTCGATGACAGTATTGTAAGAATATTGGAGTAGCAGGGTTTATTTTTAATAACTGAGTGATTTCCTGGGTACCAAAGCTCTGGGTCCCGTAATTGTCCTAATTCATTCATTCCTGAAAACCACTCTGAATGTGAGGTTTCTAGAAAGGGCACATGGGTCTTATTTAGTCACTCTTTGTTAGCTGCTGCTATCTGATTAAACAACATAAAATAACTAGCTGTTTGCATTATGAATGTTTATGTCTCCCAGAAGATACACATTTCTCATCTAATTTTCCTTACTATATGGAAGTTAGCATCTTATTCAATTTATTAACTAATCAGAATCATCTGTGATTTTTTACTCAGATCAATTCCCATTTGAATTCACCTCGTGCCATTAACTAACCAGGGGGAAATTCTTTTTCTTTGTTCTTTCAAGGTTTAAGAAATTTGGCCAGAGGAAATAGTGCAAATCTTTTATGAAAAACAACATATTCCTGTTAATTCATCTAAACTTGGTTGAAATTTTAAAAATTTAGATTGCTTTCAGAATAGTTTCATGGGTGTGTGATCTATATAATCACATAAGACTTTATTTAATTTTTAATATTATCTGGAAAAGAGCCCACACATTTTTATTTTGTACTGGGCCCTGCAAATTATGAAACTAGTCTTGTTTGCTTCCAGTATTTAAATAGAATCAGTATTTGCACAACTAAGTCTGAGAACAAAAACAACTTGAATGTATTATCTGATTTGACAGGAAGAGAGATAAACATTTGTCTTTAAGGAAGGTGAACCCAAGATCAGAAACTTAAACAAGGTTTTAAATCCTGTACTTTGGCTTCCCTGACATCAATATCTCCTGGTTTTCTGTATTCACTGTCTCTTTCTGTCATGTTCCTCTTCCTTCATCACTTATATGTTGATGAATCTCAGAGCTGTCTTCTCTCAATTTACCTTTATTCCTGAGTGTCATTTGATTTTGTGGTTCTAATCCTTCTCATAAGTTTATGATTTCCAGATTTATTACCCAGGCCCACACCTGTCCTTTGAGCCATGAACTCATGTACCTGGCCCATCTACCAGATACCTCCACTTGCAAGTTTGGAGACACAACGTCATCTTCCCACCTGAAACTGGGGGATACAGCAGTCAAATAAAGTCTCTATACACATGGAGATTATGTTTTAGAGGAGGGAAAAGATAACACTGTGTGTGTGTGTGTGTGTGTGTGTGTGTGTGTGTATCAGAAAGTGATAAGTGCTCTGAAGAAAAGCAAGGTGAGAGAATGAAAAAATATGTGAAAGTGTATTTTTAAAAGCAGTTATCTGCATTACTTTATCTCAGTGAATATTGTGACCATCTTCCTTTTGGCCCAAACCCTAAAAAACCTGGGAGTTGTTGTAGCCTCCCCTCTCTTCATCATCATCATTATTATTATTTTAGAGATGAGGTCTCACCCTGTTACCCAGGCTAAAGTCACTAGGATTATTTTTAACGAGTCACCTAAAGGATCTCCTGCCTCTAGTTTTATATCAATGTGCCTGTCTTCTCCCCCACTTAGGAAGTGTTCTTTCCTAAAAGTAAGTCTGATCTTGTCTGTCCTCTGAAAACACTTTAATGAATTCCCCTCATCCTACAGATAAAATCTACACTCCTAGGCATAGCTGATGAAACCTTCATTTTTCTTTAATTATTATTTATTACTTTCTCCAGCCTTATCCATTATCACTGCAAATCCACACTTTCTTTGGTGCTTCATCTATAAGGAACATTTTTCAGCTTCTCAACACTGTCTTGTTCTCTCTCGTTTCTGAGCTGTCACATCTTTCTTCTTCTCCATCTAACTCTTATACTTCTTTAGTGTCAACATCATTTTCTTCTAAAAGCCTTCTCTGAGTCCCCCAAATTAATTTCAGTGTTTTTTTATGTGCATTCTATAGCACCCTGTTCCTCATTTCAGTTTTAGCATTTATTAACTTTAATTTGTACGGCATCTTCAATTGGCTACATTTTACTGGGCATGAAGACTGTAAAGGCAGGCACTAGATATATCTTGCTTATAGTTATGCCTTTAGCATTAGCTTAGTGCCTAGCATAGGGCAGCTGAGTACTGAATGCATGTGTTCTATTTCTGTGTTTCACTCTGAATTCCTTCTGAATCTGGATGACATTAGGTATATGTTAATGTACTAACATATAAATGACAATGATAATGGCTATTGGACATATCATATTGTTTTATTTTTTTTCCAAGAAGAATAGTGTAATGGTTCAATTATTTCAGATTGCATTTCAGCTTTGGAGACTGAATTTATTTTCTCTTTTGCAAAGGCTACTTGTGTTAGTCTCAAAATTAATCTGCCTAACCCAGAGGCAGATACCTGCTATGCTCCCTGGAGAAGTCACATGAAAACAGTCAAGATATTTTTTTTCTTCAAAATATAGGAGTGTTTTCTTATGAAACCAATCCCTGTCTCTCCCTCTTCATGAGGCAGAAATTAATCTTATAACCTGTATTCTTGAAAGTCTGTATAAATGGAAGGCACTCTTTTAAAGTAGGGTTTAATCTGCATGCTTGTGATTAAAACTACTCTTCATTTAGAAATTAGAAACATGGCAGATAGCAAATTTGGATTTTCTTATACATCTACTTAAACTTAATTTCTCCAAAAATGCTATGAGTCATTTTTGTAGAATTCTTTATTTTTTTTTTGTGTCACAAAGCCTAAATTTCAAAAATGTTGCATATGAGTTTAATATCATTGACATTTAAACAGTTCTTGATTAAAGCATGTTAAACTACTTATGTTTTGCAAGATGCATTGATTAGAATAAGAATCCAAACATCAAGCTAAAACATTTTTTAATATGAAGAAATTATTTTAAGAAAATGATGAACAAAATCTGGCATCCTTGGAACATATTTGCCTAATATATTGTATGCACTTATTCCACTTATGTTTATAATAAATACTCAGTGTGTTTGGACTTGTGTTCAGGTTGCTTTTCGAGCAACCTGAAAAAAAATAAATCGTAATATTTACTAGAGGTTTTTTTAAAGTGAAGTAGCTGTATTCTTAAGTGTATGTTTCTAATTATTACCTCAATTTTTGAATAAATATTGTGCTTGAAGATTTAATAATTAAGGATATCAAAATGATATCCTGAACAGTTCCTGAAATATTTAAGCACTAAAGTAATGCTTGATATAAATGACCACATCTTAAAATTCTATAGCATTCAGTTGGTATAATATCTTCTAAACTTACCTCAAATTCTTTTTTTATGATAGAGTTGAATGTAAAACATGAAACAACTATTTTAGCTTAAAACATCTAGGCATGATAGATAATTGTCAAACTGTGTTCTAGGTTACTACAGCATGTCTTTATGGCCAACTGCCTTCTGGGAGTTTTGTCCTCTGGAGTTGAGCGTCATAGTCACAACTCTGCTCAAGACAGAAAGAAAGTGTATTAGTCCTCTTCCAAATGAGCCCCATTCTTAGCAAGTGCTGCTGTAATTTTATTTAGGTTTTGGGCCTTCACTTGCAGGAAATAGATATGATTTTAATTAACAGAACAATGTTTGTGACAAAGCTTTATGATACTACTTGATTAACCACTAATTCCCTTTGATGTTCATTTTTGGAAAATAATTGTGTGTGTCTCCTGACACAGTAGATATAATGGCATGGCTGGTTGTTTGTAGGTGTCCACAGGGGTTGTCTTTAGACTGATGTGGCTTTTAGGCAATTCTTTTTATGTAACTAGTAATCTTGGTGCCTAACTCCTACTTCTGGTTGAGTTTACATATGAAAAGAGGGGAAATTTGTAAACTAAGAAATTAGAAATAACTCAGGTAAACATTGAATACTATCTAGAATTCAGAAGTAATAACTGCTACTTTTAATTGCAATTTTAATTTTTTTTGGTCCATTAATTCTACAGTTTATCAGCACAATACTTTTATAATTCTTACATATCATGAGTAAAATTTTACTTTATTTCCTCCAAAGAGTAATTACTTCAACTTTTTTTTTTCCCCTTAAGAGAGTATTCTTCTCACAGAATGTAGAAATATAAAGAAGAAAGGTAAACTTTTCTGTAATCCCATTGCCATTATAAACATTTTGGATTTATTATGATCTCTTTTTCTCTCTTTATGTATTTATGAAGATTGATGGATAATATGTATTTAAATTAATATGAAAGTCATAAGCTATATTTAGTTTCACACCTAAATAATGTGCATTTTAAGAATATGCATGATTGAAATACATTTATTTGTTGAAATAATGAGGTATATCTATTAATACTAAGTTGGAAAAATATATTCTTAAGTTTTCTAAAGCAAATCACACTATATTTTACTTTTGATTAAAATAATAAAAATAAACACTATATGTGTGTGAATGTGTCTATATAGATCCACGTTGTTGAGAATAATTAATTACCTCTGAGGAAGTCAGGAGCATGGATGGTGGGATCTGAAATGTTTTATTAGATATAATTCTGTACTACTACAATGCATTATAATAGGAATATATTATTTTGTAATGTGAATATGGAAATTTTAACATCCATCCTTATGTAATAGATATAGCTCTAGATAAGTATTTTATTTTTATTGTTTTGAGACAGGGTCTGGCTTTATTACTGAGGCTGGAGTGCAGTGGTGCAATTTCATCTCACTGTAACCTCCATCCCCCAGGTTCAGGTGATCCTCACACCACAGCATACCAAATAGTTGGGACCACAGGCATGCGCCACCATGCATGGCTAATTTTTGTATTTTTAGTAGAGATGGGGTTTCACCATGTTGCCCAGGCTCGTCTCAAACTCCTGGGCTCAAGTGATCCAGCCACCTTGGCCTCCTAAAGTGCATAGTAGGGAGGTAAAGGGAGACAGAGGTTTTCAAAGAGCAGAAGGATTATATAATTCTTCTGAAATAATTATTTTTGGCTACAAACATCAGTAACTAGGGTGTTGCCAATCCGAGTTTAGACAGGCAGTTGCTGGGCAAATGCCCTTGTTGAAATATATTTTGTGTAAGGTTCTGATGGCCTTTGTACAAGATTGTGGTTTTTGTTGTATTTTTTAGTTATCAAGCATACAAGAATGATAATCTTCCCTTTAAGGCTGTCCCTGGTTCTGTTTGTCAGGTGTTTTTGTTTGTTTTTTTCATTTTTTGACATTAGTGACTCTTTTGATTTTGACACCTTTCACAAGTCTATTGTTACTGCTTTGTTTTTTTGGAAACCTCCTTTTGTTTTTCTAACAATGATTCTTAGGCTTTTAAAAACATTTCTAACATCCCTTGTTTCTTATTTATCTGTGGAGTTGCTGTTCATTCTAGTTTTCCTCTGAGTCCTTTCCCATACACCACCATCCTGTCTTGCCTGGGCTGCAGCTAGTCAGTCATCAGATCAAGCAGGTGAAGGTTATTAAACTATTATTTCTCCTGAGTAAAGTGGCATCACCCTCACCTACTGCTCTTTGTCTGCTTTGAATTAATTTCCTAAATGACAAACGATTCAGTGCAAAAATTGTTGTTGTAATGAAAGTCTTTTATGTCCTGGTTGGTGATGTATAATATGTTTCATCAAGTATAAAACTCAGAAGTATAAATGTCAAGAGTTAACTGATGCAACTTAATCGGTCATTTCCAATTTTGATGTCAGTCTATTAACCTACTGGCTAAAAGGGCATTGTAGAGTATTAGTTTGCATTTGTTTCTGGAGTCCTCTATGATTTCTTTCTTATTAGCGTTCACAGCAGTGTACCATTAAAGTTCTTTGCTTCAGTACACATTCTGATTATCCCTGAACCTGCATAATCACAATAGGAAGAGTAGTGTTGATTCAAACAAAATTCAGATCCATGTATTTTTGGCAGGTATAGTGTGTTCTCCTGTGCCAACTCACATGTGTTCCATTTTATGCCTTTATAAAACTATAGGAATAGCTTAGTGATTATCTAAAATTTTCCTACTAAATTGAATGTTTTTCTACAAAAAATATGTCTTTATAATTAGAAGATAATTATATATTAATTTATTTTATATAACTATTATGTTCTCTAGTACTTTCAAATGTATAATTATTTATGGTTTGATTTTATACACAACTTCTCATTGTCCTTAAATGTATATTCCAACTCTATATGGAGATAAAAGTAATGATCTCACTTTGCCTTGAAGAAACCAAACTTTAAGCCTGTATTATTTGATTCTTTCACTTTCAGCTGTCCAAAATTTTATTAAAAATAGTTAATAGCAAAAATAAGCATGTTAGTTATCTTTCTTTTAAAGTACAGGATAATTTGTCTTCAAATACAGCTGGATCCAAGTGCAAAATGAAAGTCCTTATCAACCGGTTCCTCTTCTCCCACTTCCTCTTTTGTCTCTACTGGCTTCACTCTCAGACAGAGATGTATAGGTGGCATCAAGGTTTATAATCCACCAGTCTGGGATCCCCACGAGAAAGAAAGTACTTCTTTCCTAATGGCTTCCTCCAAAAGCCTGGGTTTAACCAATGAGCCGAGTTTGTTTCACTGGGCCACACCTGAAGCAATAGCTGTGACAAAACCTGAAATATATGTTTATACCTGGAGTTAGGAGACGAAAGCAGGAAGTGGACTGAAGTGGAAGAGGATTCTGCTGCAATAAGAAGAGATGCTGAGAAGGCAAAACAACAGTTGCCACCGAATATGCTACTGAGTTACCAGGATCGTACTCCTGGTCTTCTGAGTTCCATGTTCTACTCTGAGTCTTTTACATGAATAATTTCTAAGATGAAATAAGAATGAACTTAAATAAATCCTTTAATATTTATCCTCTAAAAGGAAAAGTATATTTTAATAACCTGAAAGCAGATGTTAGAAATCTCAGAAAATGAATAATCTTGAAAATAACTAGTGAAACTTCTGGTTTGACCTTTTCCCCTAATGCTGCCATTCCTCTCATCTTTTGATTCTTTAGCTTTTTTTCTACTCCTTTTTTTTTCTTTTTGCAGCTATTGATGTTGATTGAAAAATCTTTGAAACAAAGACTACTTTCTAACATTAATAGATAGGAACTACTCCAGATGAAATTAAATACCCTTCTATTACCTTGCATATGGCATTGTATTAAAATTTTGGTTTACTTGTTTGTTCCACTCACCTACTCTAAGTACCTCAAAGGTCTAAATTATCTTTGATTTCCAAGTTTTATTGTACAAGCAAATAATTATATGTGTTGTTAGTAAGATACTAATAACAAATGTTGTTGAATGACCAAATCAAACTGTAATGCACTTACAAAGGAAAGAGTACAGTGAGAAAGTATCTGTTCATATGGAGAAAGGATATTCAAGAGAGCTAAGAATGAGCAAGCAGGGGCATTTCCTCATGGCAATAAAACAATAATCAGTTAAAGCAATGTATTTTCAAAATAGGAAAAAATTATGCTAATTAAAATAATGAAGAAGGTTGGGCACAGTGGCTCACACCTATAATCCCAACACTTTGGGAGGTCGAGGTGGGTGGATCACAAGGTCAGGAGATTGATTCATCCTGGTTAACATGGTGAAACCCTTCTCTACTGAAAATACAAAAAAATTAGCTGGATGTGGTGGCAGGTGCCTGTAGTCCCAGCTACTCAGGAGACTGAGGCAGGAGAATTGCTTGAACCCGGGAGGCAGAGGGTGCAGTGAGCTGAGATTGTGCCACTGTACTCCAGACTGTGCGACAGAGTGAGACTCTGTCTCAAAAAAAAAAAAAAAAAAAAAAAAAAAAATAGCGAAGAGGTGGAAGGTCTTTAAGTTAGGAATCTGAGGTACAGTATAATTATGACTGTATAAATCAATCCTTATTTAAAAAATGAAACCAAAAACCTCCATCCCATCTAAATTGATATTATCAGTTTTTAACATACTTGAGGTTTTCAGTTAATTTGTTTTATAATTATGACATACTTAAAGAACTTAATAATCCATGCTTTTATAAATTAACTTTATTGTTACAACAGCTCTGAGGTAGATTACTATTTTACTTATTTTAAAGATGAGGAAAATGAGGCTAAGAAAGATAACCTGACTTCCCATTGCCGCCAAGAAATTACAAAACTAAAACTCCAAATATCCTAATCTTTCTATGAAAATTGTACTTTTCCAAAATTTTGTGAGAAGTTGCTATACAGTTTTTATAGAGTAATGAACACAAGATAAAATCTAAACATACAATTAGAACAAAAAAAATCATAAAGGATACATATTGATATGTTTTATTTGCATATGTATTGTTTTATGTTTTTTTAGAAATATCTGTCTAAATTTTTAAGTCATCTTCAAATCATGCTTACAGTAGGCCTTTGGTATAATTTAATTTTTTAGGTTATAGGTATTTTTATAGGTATTTGGAATTAATATTTACATGAATGTTTGAACTCATGAACCCAAATTTCTAGTGTATTTTTGGTTTGCATAAATCTAGGTTCCAAATTTAGAAAAAAATCAAAGTCTGTTAAAGTCATAAAAATCTGTTTTAATTCATCATATTGAAAAATGTAAATATAAACAATATTGATGAATATAAATTTTTAAATGCAAGAAGCTAATTTGAGCTGCAAATATCAAGACAATTGAATGTATTGGATACCAGCTGGAAGTGCAAAGAATACTTGCCCTTGATATTGACTCTTCTCTAGATCAATAGCAGTTCCAAATATAGTAAAAAGCAGGCAAGATTTAACAGGTTCTAAATTATTAAGGCCAGTGCATTGTTGCTAGAGAGTTCATTAACAATCTCATCAATACAACGTGGTTCATGGACATTAGTAAGAGCTTCGTGTAACATTTTAAAACAGAATGAGATATCTCAATGGACTTATCAGTGAAAAAAATTTAATTAGCTAAGAATAATTACATTAGTTAAATGGAACTTTTAATTGAAAACCTGTTGGCACTTTCTAACCTGCTTCACAGCTGTCCTTTAATCATTTATATTTAAAATGTGAAGAGTTTCTGTACAGGATGTTTGAAAATTGTCTAAATATCTTGAAATTTGTGTATAAATGTTTAAGGGAGTTTAGATAGCATGGCAGTAAAAACAAATAGGACTTTCTGCAGAATGGTACTTTAAAAATTGCATATGACAAAAAGAAAAGTTATAGAGAAAATATGTATGGTAAGTACATACTATTCTTGGGAAAAAGGCAAAGTAGTCATCTTCTGAAGCTTTAACGTTTGTAACTTTAAAACTTCATGTATTGAACATCATTTCTTATGAAGCTTTAAAATTATACGGGGAAATAATACTGCTTGTAAAATAATCTGCTGAATGTTGTTAAAGAAAATGGCATCCAACAACATTTTCTGAAAGATTGAAAGCCCATAATTGTGTAAGATAAACATAAAGGGCCAATGAAAACTCTTATTGTTAAAACTAGTATCAGCCACATTTTAGGCTGTATTTACTGGTTGTTGTTCAAAATAAGCTAATTGGCAGTCACTATTTTTGGTAGCTTTCAGCTTAAGCCAGAGAGCACTGGTTTGGAGAGACATAGACATTTATTAAATTCACAGGAACACTAAACAAATGGATTTGTTAATTATTCATGGCGTTAATTCTGTCCCAGACTATTTCTTTTCTGAATCCCAGCAACCACTATCACTCAGTGCTGTCTCCTTTACTAGATCTTCAGAGCATTGCTGAGTTTGAATATTCTTCCTAACTCATCAATTTGTCTCTTCCTTTCAGCCCTTAAATGGGTACTCACTGCCATACATGTAGAGACAAAAAAATCTTCATATATGTATATATGTGTGTATATACACACACACATACATATATATATATATAGAGAGAGAGAGATAGAGATAGAGATAGAGAAAAGAGAGAGAGAGAGAGAGAGAGAGATGGTCTTACTTTGTCACCCAGGCTGGAGTGTAGTGGTGCAATCTTAGCTCACTAAATATCCACATATTTTTAAAGGTATTTCATCAATGCATTTCCAAATTTTTTTTTATTCGATTAATTTGTAATAAAATTTCTCTGGTTCAAAAACATAAATCATAAGCAGATTCATACTTTCACTGTGTAAGAGGAGGCAAAAGAAGGTAGAATGCTGTAATATTAGAGAATGACTTTGGATAGGAAAGAAAGAATTCTAGTTTTCTTCTTCACAGAATGAGGAGGCCAGGCTGAGACTTAATATGCATGAAAAGTTTAACAGTATTGAAGGTGAAATGACAAAGAAAAAAACTATAATATAAATATTGGCAGGTTTTATTGGTTCAGGCAGTAATTTATAGGACATGAACACAGGCAGTGGCCTAAGAATAATGACTTATGATTACCCTTATTTATTAATTTGTATGCAATGTTGATGCAATCATTTATTAAACAAGCACACAACATTATAAAGAATTATGGAGAGAGACAGACATCTGCAGAATGTAAAGAATAAATATGGAGAGAAGACAGACAAATAAATATTATGGTTATATTATAAAACCAGTATAAAATTAGAGTAAAATGTGGATTCTAGTAATATGAATGTTAGCCACAGGACACCTTAAAATCCACCTGGTTCAATCCCCTCCTTTTACAGATGAAGAAACTGAAGACCAGAAAAAAATGAGTCATACTTATTCAAGTTTACATGCTGGAGTGAAATTATCTGTCCAATAGCAGTACTTCATTTATATTAAATATAAGACATTATAATATTTTACCACTTATCTTTATTCTTGAATTCTAAATTTGTCAGTAACTCATATGTACTCAATTGTTTTTCTTTTTGCATTCCGACTTCAATTGAATTGTAGCATCATGTACATACCACATTGTATAGGGATCAATATCCCTTCTTGCTCTTTTGCCTTCTAGAACCTGATATGCTGTCTAAAACAGCGTGAGGCCTGTTCTCCCATTTAGGCTAACAGTGGGCACAGAAGGGTTGAAACATTATAGTTTCTAAACTGGTTCCTTGTTCTGGAGAGTATCCATCTGAAGAGATTACCGCTCTTCTGGTGATCATCACCATCACCATCCAACACCTGCCTATGCACCGTGTGCCAGGAATTGTGCAAACTGCTTTAATGTATTATCTCATGCAGTCTGTGCAGTCCACGCAGCTGCTGGTAAAGAACTCTGTTTCAGACTAACACAAAGAGCCAGCAACAGAGAAAGCATAATGGCAGCTGCAGTGTAACTGGGAGAATTGTCTCTGACAATTGGCTCCCGACTGGGTCGAGGGCATTTCTTCATCAGTCCCTCAGTTCAGCTAGCAGCTACCGCACACCTGCTCTGTGCCGGGCAGAGTGCTCCATGCAGTTTGCCAGCTGAATGAGTTAGCACCAGCCTGTTCTCCATGTGTGACCCCCCCACTTCTTGCTCAGAGGGGATGGGCAACTGTCTGTCCCATTTAGGCTTGTGCTGACTGTGCAAGGGAGATCCCGAGGTCAGGATCTACCCCTTTGTCCATCACTGTTAATATCTGTATCTTCTAACTAAAGAAACATTTGTGTTTTTTTTTTTTCCTGAAACTATCTGATTTTTAAAGTAATTTTTCAAACAAGAAAATCGTCAGATCATCATTTTTAATTTCCCATTATAAAATGAGGAAACAATAGGGATTAATTTTTTTATTATTTGCTTTAGTTAAAAGATTAAGTCAATGAAAGATTCAGAATTCATAAACTTCTGTTTATTAGACTAAGCACCTCCTTTTGCTATGCACTGTACCTCAAATGGGAATTCAGAAATGAGCAAAATCTGAGATGTAGGAGTTCCAGAATGGATCTGCCACCTGCCAGCTAGCATTCAGATCTCAAAGGGGACCTGCCTGCACTTATTTAATGGAAAGATAAATGTGTTCAAGGAACTGTTACTGTAAATTCATTTAGAAACTGGACAGAGGCTGTACTCACATTCCTCTCTGGTCTGAGCTGCTGACAGATTTGGTTCACTGTACCTCTGGGAGGTAATACATTCTAGCTAGATGGCAAAGTGTGATTGTTATTCAGAGTTCCCAAATACCTATTTATTTTATTGTTTAAATGAACTTTGTGGTTGAATTTATCCATTTATTGAAAAGCACTTTTATACACTTACTACAGGCAAGGTAATGTATGAAATGCTATTTGAGGTATTACAAAGATAGACATTATTAATATCCACAGGATGCTTTTGGAAAAATAAAAGGCAAGAAAAATATAAGCAGTTTTATTAAAACTAGAATATAAAAGGAAGAAAAAAGATACTGATCAGTGATGCTTAATTTGCTAGGATTCTAGATAGTTCTAGAGTAAAATGAAATCAATGGACCATCTTCCAAGAAAAATGAGGAATCACTCCTTAACTTCTAATAGATATATTAGAGTAAAATGTACACATTATAAACTGCTCATATATAAATTACTCTTAAGAGTAATTAATTTATATGTACATCATTGCATATAACATTGGGAGCACTTGTAGCTCAGGCCAAGAGTGCTAATAAACAACAAGTCTTGAGCTGGGAGTGAAATATCATCACAAATATAACCCTGCTTGGCACAATAGACAGAGTAACCTGAAAAAGACTGTGTTCTAAGTTCTCCTGGTCAATATTGAATGGAGGTGTCCAAAAGTCATTCCCAAAGAAGGACTTTTTACCAGAAGAAAAAATAAACATTTTTGATAGATTTTTGCTGAGAAAATTAGTATATCTGAGAAATTTTACATACTAACGTTCTGTGTTTCTGCATAGTTTGGAATTGTTTTTGTTTTCTTCATGCTTCTTTCAAATAAAAGCTGTGTTTTAATTTTTGTGTAACTCTTGAAGCACCTAATTTAGAACTTTACAAAGGAAATGTACAATGTGATAGGAATCAGAAACAGAAATAACATATGCATTAAACATGGACATTGATAACTTGGTAATTGCTGGTTAATATCAGATTATTCTGTAAATGAAATCTAAGTATATATAAATATTTTAACTATTCACAGCATCCATTATTTCTGTTTTTTTATATTGGGAGATATTTTAATTCTATATATGTGAAATAAAAATATTAATGTCAATTTTTATTATTGGAAACTTTTTAGAATGTCTAATTTCTTAAATTCTTCAATTATTTAAAAATGTGTACTGAATTTTTCCAGAGAATAAGGAAAATGTAAGCATATATAGATTTTACTGTTCTTTTAATATTGTAAAGACTCATCAGTCATGATGTTAATTAGGATACCCAGAATAGTACTGGGCAACTAATCCTATTTCTATGGCAATAGATCAACCATAGAAATTAGTATTCATCACTCTTCTCCCTGTTTCTCTGTTACATATTTCATTCTTAAAAGTAATTTGACTAGGTATAAGATACACCAAGCAATAAGTTAGTAAGAAGGTTAATGGATATTTAAATATATTTACAGACATTTCTCATGTTCTTTTCAAGCCAGCCTTTTGGAAAGATCACTATAGTTTTACTAAAATGCGTAGGACCATACTGCACAATTTTAAAACTTTGCAAAACAAAACACGTTTTTGGCTGACAAAATTTTTTGTAGGTTAACTAACTTATTTTGGAAAGAAAATAAAGCTCCAGCATCAATCTAGTCTGACGTAGGCTCTGAAAGGCAGCCCACTTTCCAGTTGACAGATGTTTGAACTAGCAGTGAAGGGCATGTAGGGCTGCATTTAGCTGTCACAGTAGCCTGTCTGGTCAGTACCCATCGAATCTGAGCTTCTTTCTTCTGCACTATACCGTCAGAGGGAGCAGGTATTCTCTTCTAGCTTTCCAGTAAGTGTGGCCCATATATGTGTGTGTATGTATGCAGATGTGTATTATATTATATATATATATATATAAAAATACATACATATATATACACATATATAATTATACTTGAAGAGAGAAAAACAGAATATATATGTATATATGTGTGTGTGTGTATATATATATATATATATAATTTTAGTTGAAAGAGAGAAAATAGAAAAGATTGTCTTCATTATTGCTTTACTACCAACCCCTGTTTAGCTTTTGTCTTGCCTTTGTAGTTTAGGATGTAAATGACTGCAGATTTATCTAACTACCTCATATGGATTTTAATAACCAAATTGTATTGATATTCAGTTTTAATTTAATTGGTTATATTTTGTTGAACCCTGATGCATTCTTTAGAGGTAGTTATAATGTATAAAGAAAAAGGTAAGATTTTACTTAGGAACTAAAATAATTTTTATTGGAATTCCAGCTCAGAGACATATTCTCTATGGTCTGTGGAACCATTACTAGCCTGGTATTCATAAGACACCCCCTAAACTAAAAGATCTTCTTCCACTAGTTCCCCTCCTTTGCCTTTCACAGTTTCAGTGGGAATATGGCCTAGGGGGAGGCAGGGATTATGATGGTTTAGACAGTGATTCTAAGGGTTAGAATTTGCCTGAGTCTTACTTCTGCCAACCTTTGATGAGACCTTGAAAGAATTACTTTAACCTTCCTAATCTTCAGTTTCCTGCTCTCAAAAATGTTTGTAGTAATATAATTTAGAACTTATGGTCTTTAGGAGAATTAAATTAGCTAATGCATGTAAAAAAATCACAGTTCTGTGGCACAAAGTAAGCATTCAATATAATTTCAATTAAAATAATTATGGTTTTATAATAATATTATAAAATGATAAGATAATTCAACCTGTGTTTCCCATGCACTTCTCTCCTCCTCTGTTCTACCCCCTCTTCTTTTCTCCTGTTTTCTTCTACTGAGAGAAGAGTCAAGGCAAGAAATTATAGACTCAATAAGAGAGGATGAAGATTTAGCAAAAGCTGATAAATCAATCTCTAGATTTGGGTGTAAGGGATGCATCTTAAGCCCCAGCTTGAAAGATACTGTAGGGCCTTTTCCCTTTGAAAATTTTCCAAGCAGCAACTGGACAGAAGAAAACTAGAATGTTGAAGAAGGACTTTAAAAAGTGTTATATTGCTAGGAGTTAAAATAATGTCCTTTGACACTCATGAAATGAAGACTAAAATTGCCACTTTTTAAACTTACTTTGTCCTTCTGAACTAATCTTTGCATCTGCTCAGTTCAGGATTTGTAGAATTATATTGATGCTATAATTTCTTTTTGTAGTCTAATTTGTATTTTTTTCTTTTTTTTTTTCTATTCATATATTATTTTTTCAACTATCTTTTTCTGGGTATTGTTGGGTCTTTATGTAATTCCATACTTATATTTTATATAATCATTTATAGATACTTCTTTCTTATCCTTATACTGATCAGATTTCACTAATAATTGGTCACAATCAGTGACATTATGAACCTCTGAAAGGAGTGTAATGGCTTCCTCCAGGCCAGTGACTGGAAATGTGGTTTCCTGGTATGACCATTCCTGTCCATACTTGATGATTTAAATTATTATACCTCAATGTTCCTTAAGACAAATAATGTTTAAGCTTGATAACCTTTGATTTGTAGAGATATGTATTGGGGGTATACTATCAGTTTAGTGTTTCCTACCAAAGTGCTTAATCTTTTTAGAAAATTGTATTTACCAGTCACCATAATGTGGTCTGATACCTCTGGTATATACATACATACACACACATTTGTATATGTATATGTTCATGCATGATACATGCTTGTATATGTGTGTATATATATTTACCTTTTCTGTTTCTAAATTTTTAAATATTTTAAAAATATAGTTTTCTGGATTTATGCTATCCCACTACCCTTCATATGTTCAGAAATCTATTTTTTTCATGAAATTGTTTCTAGTTAATATTATTAACTTTCTAACCCACCTATTATTGAACCGTATTCATACATTTATTTTTTTGTTCTAAAGCAACAGAAATTTATTTCTCACGATTCTAGAGGTTTAAAGTCTGAGATCAAAGTGCCAGCATGGGTTCTGATGAGAGCCCTCTCCTAGGTTTTGGACAACAAACTTCTTGTTGTATATTCATATGACAGAAAGAGGGCTAGAGAGTTCTCTGGAGTCCCCTTTATTTTATTGATTCATAATGTATGTACATATTTAGGGGTACATTTGATCATTTGTTATACCCATAGCATCTGTAATGATCAAGTCAGCATATTTAGGATATTCATTACTTCTAGCATTTATTATTTCTAGCATTTATTATTTCTCTATGTTGGGAGCATTTCAATTGTCTCTTCTAGCTATTTTAAAATATACAATACATTGTTGTTAACTGTAGTTACTCTATTCTGCTATTAAATATTAGAACTTATTTCTTCTAACTAACTGTATGTTTGTACAGATTAACCAACTTCTCCTCATCTGTCCTTCTTATACTCAGCCTCCCTTCCAAGTTTTCAGTGGCTATCATTCTACTCTCTACTTCCAGGAGACCAACCTTTCCCATAGCTCCTACACAGGAGTAAGAAATGTGATATTACTTTCTGTGCCTCACTTATTTCACTTACCATAATAACCTCCAATTCCATCCATGTTGCTGCAAATGACATGATTTCAATAGTTTTTCATGGTCAATGATATTCCATTGTGAATATATTCTACATTTTCTTTATCTATTCATGTGTTGATGAACACTTAGGTTTATTCCACGTTTTGGCTATTATGAATAGGGTTACAATAAACATAGGAGTACATGTATCCCTTTGATATACTGATTTTCTTTCCTTTGGATAAATATCCAGTAGTGAGATTGCTAGATCACATGATAGTTCTGTTCTTAGTTTTTTGAGTAAGCACCATACTATTTTCCATAATGGCTGTACTTATTTTCATTCCCACTAACGTGGTTTGGCCCTGTGTCTCCACTCAAATATCGTTTTGAATTGTAATTCCCACATGACAAGGAAGGGACCTGGTGTAAGATAATTAGATCATGGGAGTGGTTTTACCCCTGTTGTTCTCATGATAGTGAGGGAATTCTCATGAGATCTGATGATTTTAAAAATGGCTGTTTCCCATATGGATGTTCTCTGTCTCTCTTGCCACCATGTAAGACATATTTTGCTTCCTCTTTGCCTTCTGCCATGATTGTAAGTTTCCTGAGGCCTCTCCAGCCATGCAGAACTGTGAGTCAAACATCTTTTGTTTTTAAATTACCCAATCTCAATTAGTGTCCTTAGAGCAGTGCGAAAATAGACTAATAAAGAGAATTCAAACTGAATGTGGAGTAATGCTATAAAAATAACCCGAAAATGTGAAAGTGACTTTGGAACTGGGTAACAGACAAAGATTGGAAGAGTTTGGAGAGCTCAGAAGAACACAGGAAGGTGGGGAGAAGCTTGGAACTTCCTAGTGACTTGTTGAATGGTTTTGACCAAAATGCTGATATTGATGTGGACAATGAAGTCCAGGTTGAGATGGTCTCAGACGGATATGAAGAACTTTTTACAAGCTAGAGTAAAGGTCTCTTTCACTATGCTTTAGCAAAGAGACTAGCAGCATTTTGCCCCTGCCCTCTGTGGAACTTTGAACTTGAGATAGATTATTTAGGGTATCTGGTGGAAAAAATGTCTAAGCAGCAAAACATTCAAGATGTGATCTGGCTTATTGTGAAAGCATTCAGTTATATACGTTCACAAATACATGGTTTGAAATTGGATCTTATGTTTAAAAAGGAAGCAGAGCATAAAGGTTTGGGAAATTTGTAGCTTGATAATGTGGTTGAAAAGAAAAACCCATATTCTAAAGAGGAACTCAAGCCAGCTCTAGAAATTTGCATAAGTAACAGGGAACTGAATGTTAACAGCCAAGAAATGGGGAAAATGTCT
Organism: Ateles fusciceps; assembly: GCA_036589455.1. Lineage (NCBI taxonomy): Eukaryota > Metazoa > Chordata > Mammalia > Primates > Atelidae > Ateles > Ateles fusciceps. The sequence goes on along the minus strand of JAZHEH010000065.1, from coordinate 30,064,975 downwards.
CCAGGGTATGTCACAGACCTTCACAGCAGCCCCTTCCACCACAGGCCCTTCACAGCAGCCCCTTCCACCCAAAGGCCTAGGAGGGAAAACTTGGCTTCATGGGCCAGGCCCAGGACCCCGCTGCTCTATGCAGCTTCGGGGGCATGATGCCCTGTGTCCCAACCACTCCAGCTCTAGCAGTGGCTAAAAGCAGTCAAGTTACAGCTCAGGCTGTTCTGTGTACATTTGCCCAATGTCTGTGCCTCCATTGTATCTTGGAAGTAACTAACATGCTTTTGATTTTACACGTTCATAGGTGGAAGGGATTTGCCTTGTCTGAGATGAGACTTTGGACTTGGACTTTTAGGTTAATGCTGGAATGAGTTAAGACTTTGGGGGACTGTTGGGAAGGCATGATTGGTTGGAAAAAGTGAAAAGGACATGAGATTTCTGAGGGGCCAAGGGTAGAATGATATGGTTCAGCTCTGTGTTCCTACTCAAATCTCATCTCAAATTGTAATCACCATGTTTCAAGAAAGAGATCCTATAGGAGGTAATTGACTCATGGGGATGGTGTTCCCCATGCTGTTCTCATGATAGTGAGGGAATTCTCATGAGATCTGATGTTTTTAAAAGTGGCAGTTTTCGCTGCTCTCTCTCTCTCTCCTGCCACCATGTAAGACATATCTTGTTTCCCCCTTTGTTTTGCCATGATTGTAAGTTTCCTGAGGCCTCTCCAGCCATGCAGAACTGAGTCAATTAAACTTTTTTGTTTATAAATTACCCAGTCTTGGATAGTATCTTTATAGCAGTGTGAAAATGGACTAATACACTCAGGAGCAGTGTATAAGAGTTCCTTTTTCTCCACATTTTTGATTTGCATTTGTTTCTGTCTTTTTGATAAGAACTATTATAGCTCAGGTTGGATGATATTTCATTGTTGTTTTGACTTGAATTTCCCTGATGATTAGTGATGATAAGGACTTTTAATATACCTGTTGTCTACTTTTATGTCTTTTTAGAGAAATGTCTATTCACATCCTCTGCCCACTTTTTTAATGGGACTGATTTTTTTTTTTTTAATGTTGAGTTGTTTGAGCTCCTTCTATATTCTAAATATTGGTCCCTTGTGAGACAAATAGCTTGCAAATATTTTCTCTCATTCCACACATTGTATCTTCACTCTGTTTGTTGTTTCCTTTGCTGTGCAGAAGCTTTTATGTCCCATATGGCTTTTTGTGTCCCATATGTCTGTTGTTTTATTGCCTGTGCTTTTGAGTTCTTAGCCATAAAGTATATGCCTAGGCCAATGCCCTAGAGTGTTTGTCTGTGTTTCCTTCTAGTAGCTTTATACTTTTAGAACTTACATTTAAGAATTTAATTCATTTTGCATAATTTTTGTATATGATGAGAGATGGGAATCTAGTTTCATTTCTTGCATATAGACATTGTTTTTTTTCAGTACCATTTATTGAAGAGCCTATTCTTTTTCCAATGTATATTCTTAGCTCCTTTCTCAGAAATCAGTAGGCTATAAATATGTGGATTTGATTCTGGATTGCCTATTCTGTTTCATTGGTCTATTTATCTGTTTTTTTATGCTATTATTATACTGTTTTGTTTATTGCAGTCTTGTAACATATTTTAAGGACAGGTATTATGATGCCTCCAGCTTTTTTTTTTCTTTCTGCTCAGGATTGCTTTGGTTATTCAGATTATTTTAGTTCCATATGAATTTTAGACTTTTTATTTTCTTTCTTTTCTGTTTCTGTGAAGAATGTCATGACTTATTGGTAGAAATTGTATTGAATCTGTAAATGGCTTTGGGTGGTATGGCTATTTTTACAATATTAATCCTTCCAAAACATGAGCATGGTCTTTTCATCTTTCTGTGTCCACTTCAATTTCTTTAATCAGTTTTTTGTATGTTTCCTTGTAGAGCTCCTCATCTCCTTAGTTAAATTTATTACTAAGATTTTTACTTTTGTAGATACTGTAAAGGAGATTACCTTCTTGATTTTTTAGCTGGTTATTTTCTGGTGTACAAAAACATGGCTGATTTTTGTATGTTGATTTTGTATTCTACAGCTTTACTGAATTTGCCAGATGGAGTTTTTGGTGGAGTGTTTTTAAAAAAATTTTTTTTTAAATGATACTTTAAGTTCTGGGATACATGTGTAGAACTTGCAGGTTTGTTACATAGGTATACATGTGCCAGGATGGTTTGCTGCATCCATCTCCCTGTCATCTACATTAGGTATTTCTCCTAATGTTAGCCCTCCCCAATCCACACACCCACTGCTTTCCCTCCACTAGCCCACCCCCCACCCGATAGTCCCCAGTGTGTGATATTCCCCTCCCTGTGTCTATGTGTTTTCATTTTTCAACACCCACGTATATGAGTGAGAACATGTGGTGTTTGGTTTTCTCTTCTTGTGTCAGTTTGCTGAGAATGGATGGTTTCTAGCTTCATCCATGTCCCTGCGAAGGACATGAACTCATCCTTTTTTATGGCTGCATAGTATTACAGGGTTTATATGTGCCACATTTTCTTTATTCAGTCTATCATTGATGGGTATTTGGATTGGTTCCAAATCTTTGTGTACAGTGCCGCAATAAACATACGTGTGTGTGTCTTTATAATTGAATGTTTTATAATCTTTTGGGTATATACCCAGTAATGGGATTGCTGGTCAAACTGTATTTCTGTGTGTAGATTCTTGAGGAATCACCACGCTGTCTTCCACAATGGTTGAACTAATTTACACTCCCACCAACAGTATAAAAGCATTCCTATTTCTCCACATCCTCTCCAGCAAATGTTATCTCCTGATTTTTTAATGATCTCCATTCTAATTGCCATGAGTTGGTATCTCAGTGTGGTTTTGATTTGCATTTCTCTAATGACCAGGGATGATTAGCTTTTTTTTCATGTTTGTTGGCTGCATAAATGTCTTCTTTTGAGAAGTGTCTGTTCATATCCTTCACCCACTTTTGAATGAGTTTGTTTTCTTGTAAATTTGTTTAATGTCTTTGGAGATTCTGGATATTAGCCCTTTGTCAGATGGGTAGATTGCAAAAATTTTTTCCCGTTCTGTTGGTTGCTGGTTCACTCTAATGATTGTTTCTTTTGCTACACAAAAGCTCTTATGTTTAATTAGATCCCATTTGTCTATTTTGGCTTTTGTTGCCATTGCTTTTGGTGTTTTAGTCATGAAGTCTTTGCCTATGTCTATGTCCTGAATGGTATTGCCTAGGTGTGCTTCTAAGGTTTTTATGGTGCTAGGTCAAATGTTTAAATCTTTAAACCATCTTGAGTTAATTTTTGTATATGGTGTAAGGATGTGATCCAGTTTCAGCTTTCTGCATGTGGCTAGCCAGTTTTCCCAATACCATTTATTAAATAGAGAATCCTTTCCCCATTTCTTGTTTTTGTCAGGTTTGTCAAAGATCAGATGGTTGTTGATGTGTGGCCTTGCATCTGAGGCCTCTGTTCTGTTCCATTGGTCTATATCTCTGTTTTGGTACGAGTACCATGCTGTTTTGATTACTGTAGCTTTGTAGTATAGTTTGAAGTCAGGTAGTGTGATACCTCCAGCTTTGTTCTTTTTGCTTAGGATTGTCTTGGCTATGTGGGCTCTCTTTTGGTTCCATATGAAGATTAAAGTGGTTTGTTCCACAGAATTGGAGTCTGTCTATATGGTGGAGTCTTTAGGTTTTTAAGATCATGTCATTTACAATAAGGGAAATTTGACTTCCTTTTTTTTTCCCAGTTTCAATGCCCTTTATTTCTTTCTTTTGTCTGATTGCTTTGGGTAGGACTTTCAGTACTATGTTGAATAGGAGTTGTAAAAGTAGGCATCATTGTCTGGTTCCAGTTCTTAGAGGAATGGAGTTTAGCTTTTTCTATTCATTATATTATTTGCAGATTTGTCATATATGGCTTGTATTATACTGAGACATGTTCCTTTATGCTTAGTTTGTTGAGTTTCTATTATGAAGTAATGATGAATTTTATCAATTGCTTTTTGGTGTATATTGAAGTCACATTTTTTGTTTACCCTTTATTCTGTTGGTGTGATGTATAACATTTATTGTTTTCTGCAGGTTGAATCATCCTTGAGCTCGTGGGGATACATTGCACTTGATCATGTTGTAGTACCTTTTGGATGTACTGTTGAATTTAGCTTGCTAGCATTTTGTTGAGGATTTTGCATCTATGTTCACCAGGGATGTTTGTCTGTGAACATAGATGCAAAACATAGATGTTCACCAGTTGTTGTTACTGTTGTGTCCTTGTCTGGTTTTGGTATTAAGGTAATACTGGCCTCATAAAATGAGTTAGGAAGAATTATCTCCTCTTATGTTTTAAGAGGTAGTTTGAGTAGAATTGGTGTTAATTATTTAAGTTTGGTATAAAAATGGCTTTTACTAAACTTTTCTGGTACTGGGATTTCTTTGATAGAAGAAATCAAAGAAAATTCTAACTTTGATAGAAGATATCAAAGACTTCTTTCTTTGATAGAAGTCAATTTTGTTACTCTTATTAGTCTGTTCAGGTTTTCTACTTCTTTCTAATTCAATTTTGGTAGGTTGTGTGTGTCTAGAAATTTATCAATTTCCTGTAAATTTTCCTGTTTGTTAGTACATAGTTTTTCATAATAGTCTTTTAGGATTTTTTTTTTTTTTTGTATTTCACTGTTATCTATTGTAATGTCTTTTCTTTCTGTTCTGATTTTGTTTATTTGGGTCTTTTATCTTATTTTTGGTTAGTTTAACCGGAAGTCTGTCAATTGTGTGTGTATGACTGTGTGTGTTTTTAAAGGCTTCTCATTTCAATAATCCTTTGTATTATTTTTAAGTCTCTATTTCATTCAGTTCAGTTCTCATTTTTATTATTATTTTCTTCTACTAATTCTAGGTTTGATTTGTTCTTTTTAGTTCCTTGAGGTGCATCATTATGTTATTTTTAATCTTTATATTTTGTTTATATAGACACATATTGCTATAAACTTCCCTCTTAACACTGCCTTTTGCGATATCCCATATGTTTTGGTGTGTTGTGTTTCCATTTTTATTTGTTTCAAGAAATTTTTAGATTTTCTGCTTAATTAACTCCATGACCTAATGGTCATTCAAGTGTATGCTGTTGAATATCCATATATTTGTACATTTTCAAAAATTCTTCTCGTTATTGATTTTTATTTTTTGTTTATTATTTGATATTTGATAATGATTTCAATTTTTAAAAGTTTATTGAAACATTTTGTGGCCTAACATTGTCTTTCCTGGACTGTTTTGTGTGCTGATGAGAAGAATGTATATTCTGCAGGTGTTGGATGAAATATTCTGTAAGTGCCTGTTAAGTCCATTTGGCTAAAGTTCAGTTTAAATCTAATATTTCTTTGTTGATTTTGTACTTAGATGATCTGTTTAAAGTTAAGAGTGAGATATTAAAGTCCTCAACTATTTCTGTATTGTAGTCTGTCTCTCTGTTTAGATCAAACAAAATTTGTTTCACATATCTAGGTGCTCTGCTGCTGGGTGCATACATATTTACAAATGTTATCCTCTGTTGACTTGATCCCTTTATCATTATATCATGATGTGCTTTGTCTCTTTGTACTTTGTTTTGACTTAAAGTCTGTTTTATTTGATATGAGTATAGCTATTCCTGCTCACTTTTGGCTTTCATTTGCATAGAATATCTTTTTTTTCATTTCTTTACTTTCTGTCTATATGTGTCTTTACAAGCGAGATGAATTTCTTGTAGGCAGTATGTAGTTGAGTCATTAAAAAAATCCATTCAGCTAGCCATATCTTTTAAATGGACACCTTATTGTGTTTATATTAAAAGGTCATTATTAATATTTGAGGACTTACTCCTGTCACTCCTTAATTGTTTTTTATTGTTTCCTATATCCTTTGTTCCCTTCTTTATCTTTTATTGTTTATCATTGTGGTTTAGTAGTTTTCTGTAATGGTTCCAGAATTTGTTTGGTTCTTTTATATCGTATCTATCTCTTTATTGAAGTTTTCACTCATATCCTGATTTTTTTTTGTATTGTTTTCTTGTGTTCTCTGTGTCTCATTGAGCATCTTTGGTATAATTATGTTGAATCCTTTTTTCAGTCATTTTATAGATCTATTTTTAACTGATTCTTTTGCTGGATAACTATTGTGCTCCTTTAGAGGTATCATACTCCCTTTATTTTTTTTATTTCTTGTGTCCCATTGTGTCCTTATGTTGATGTCTGCACATTTTGTATAATAGTTGCTTGTTTCAAATTTTTTAATTAAAAAAATTTTTTTTTGAGATGGCATCTCGCTCTGTCATCCAGGCTGGTGTATAGGGGTGCCATCTTGACTCACTGCAACTTCTGCTTCCCAGGTTCAAGCCATTCTTCTACCTCAGCCTTATGAGTAGCTGGGATTACTGGTGCGTGGTCACCATGCTGGGCTAATTTTTGTGTTTTTAGTAGAGACTGAGTTTTGTCATGTTGGTTAGGCTGGCCTCAAACTCTTGACTTTAGCATGATCCACTCACCTTGAGCTCCCAAAGTGTTGGATAACAGGAGTGAACCACTGCACCTGGCCAGCTTTTTTCAATTTTTTGGATGGGTTTTCATAAGAGAAAATTTGTCCTATGGATGTATCTATGGTATTGGTTGAGGGGGCATTTTAGCTTTAATTCTAGAGTTTGCAGTAGTGTAGTCTTCGTATGATTTTTACAGCATCAGTGGTGTCTGTGATTTCCTCAGTTTCTTAGACTGCAGTTGTTAGTGGAGACTGTGTTGAGATTTTACTGGGGGATAGGAATGCCAGGTAAGTCAGTCCTCAGGCCTGGGGTGATACCGGTAGGCTACGTGTGCCTGTCTTTAGGCTTCTGAGTGACACACAAGGGCGCTGGTGTTAGTGGGCCAATTCTCGGGCCTCTAGGAAGCTTACTTGGGTTCCTTAGTGGCAGCAGTGGGCAGGTGTGTTGTGAATTCCTGGACCGCTAAGCAGTATGCATGACATGAGAAATAGCAGTAGTGATGATGGGACAACCCTTGGGCTCCCAGACATCACATACTGCTGTTAGCAGTGCCTGCAACAGGCTGGATGGGCCAGCCCCCAGGAAAAGTGCACAGATGACAGCAGTGGTGAATGAGTCAGGACTGTTCCCAGGTTTCTGGGTGGAATGCTTGGGTACTTGAGGGATGGTGCCAGGTGGTGTAGGCCTGTCCTAATGGTTGTATGGGAGTAGGCTGTGGTGAGAACAGGGTGATCTCTATGCCCCAGGTACAACAATGTATTTCTTTTTACCAATTTACATTTACCCATTTTCTACAATGTCTACCTTTTCTCATTTTGCAGTACATTTTCATTATGCAAATATTTATGAAAAAATTATATAGAGATTTGTGCATTCAAGTGCTTGTTGATATTTCTTATATTGTATAACTATAAAACCACCTTCACTACTTTGATTATTAACTGTAGAGTGCTGAGTGAGAAACCCAGGGGAAAAGGATATAAACTTTGGACAGATTATATGGGTTAAATACAGCTCTTCTTGTATATGCTATGGTTTGTTTTTTGTGTTACTTAACTGCTCTCTGCCTTGGTTTCCTATTTGACACAAACTTGATGGGTTTGCAACTGAATAATGGTTATGAAAATTAAAGGAACTAATTTCAGGAGAATGCCTCACACACAGATATGGAATCAATGTTGGTTATTAATATTAATAGAAGAAAAATTTTCAGATATATGCATTCCTGTGAGAAGAAGAGTAACCACATTTTGAAAGCACTGGAATGTTCTCACAATTTTTCAAAAGAGGAAGAATTTATAGATACATAGTATTACAAAGAAGACAGTAGTTTAATCTGACAAGACATTAAATGTAAATTTTAAAAACTACATATTGATCTCTGAAAAAAAAAAGGCAGCAGCACATCAGGAACTTATAAATAAAGCCCCACCTTCCCAGGACAAAGCACCTGTAATAAAAGGTGGTTATGAGTTCTGCTGCAGCAGACTTAAACGTACCTGCCCAACAACCCTGAACAAAACAACGGAGCTCACAGCTCAGCACTTGAGCTCCTAGAAGGGTCAGACTGTCTCCTCAAGCAGCTTCCTGACCCCCATATACCCAAAGAGACACCCCATAAGGAGAGCTCAGGCTGACATCTGGTGGGTATCCTTCTGGGATGAAGATAACAGAAGAAGAAACTGGTAGAAACCCTTACTGTTCTGCAGCTGCTGCAGGTGATGCCCAGGCAAGCAGGGTTCGGAGTGGACCTCCAGCAGTCCTAGAGCAGGGGGACCTGACTGTTAGAAGGATAACTAAAAAAGAGAAAGAAATAACTTCATCATCAACAAAAGGACATCCACTCAGAGACCCCATCTGAAAGTCACCAACTACAAAGACCACTGGTAGATAAATCCACAAAGATGGTAAGAAACCAGCGCAAAAAGAATGAAAATACCCAAAACCAGAATGCCTCTCCTCCTCCAGGGGGATCACAACTCCTCACCAGCAAGGGAACAAAGCTGGATTGAGAATGAGTCTGATGAATTGACAGAATCAGGCTTCAGAAGGTGGGTAATAACAAACTTCTCTGAGCTAAAAGAACATGTTCTAAGCCATGCGAAGAAACTAAGAACCTTGAAAAAAGGCTTGTCGAAATATTAATGAGAACAAACAGCTTAAAGAAGAATATAAATGACCTGATGGAGCTGAAAAACACAACATGAGAACTTTGTGAAGCATATACAAGTTTCAATAGCCCAATCGACCAAGCAGAAGAAAGGATTTCAGAGATTGAAGATCAACTAAATTAAATAAAATGAGAAGGTGAAATTAGAGAAAAAAGAGTGAAAATAAATGAACAAAGCCTCCAAGAAATATGGGATTATTTGAAAAGACCTAATCTACATTTGATAGGTGTACCTAAATGTGACGGAGAGAATGAATCCAAGCTGGAAGACACTCTTTAGGATATTATCCAGGAGAACTTCCCCAACCTAGCAAGGCAGGCCAATATTCAAGTTCAGGAAATACAGAGAACACCACAAAGATATTTCTCAAGACGAGTAACTCCAAGACACATAATCATCAGATTCACCAGGGTTGAAATGAAGGAAAACATGCTAAGGGCAGCCAGAGAGAAAGGTCTGGCTACCCACAAAGGGAAGCCCATCAGACTCACAGCAGATCTCTTGGCAGAAACCCTACAAGCCAGAAGAGAGTGGGGGCCAATATTCAACATCCTTAAAGAAAATAACTTTCAACCTAGAATTTCATATCCAGCCAAACTAAGCTTCATAAGCGAAGAAGAAATAAAATCCTTTATGGACAAGCAATTGCTGAGAGATTTTCTCACCACCAGGACTGCCTTATCAGAGCTCCTGAAAGAAGTACTAAACATAGAAAGGAATAACCAGTACCAGTTACTCCAAAAACGTACCAAATGGTAAAAAGCATTGACACAATGAAGAAACTGTGTCAACTAATGGGCAAAGCAACCAGCTAGCATCAAAATGGCGGGATCAAATTAACACATAACAATATTAACCTTAAATGTAAATGGGAAATGCCGCAATCAAAAGACGCAGACTGGCAAATTGGATAAAAAGTCAAAACCCATCAATGTGCTGTATCCAGGAAACCCACCTCACATGCAAGGACACACATAGGCTCAAAATAAAGGGATGGAGGAAGATTTACCAAGCAAATGGAGAGCAAAAAAAAGCAGGAGTTGCAATCCTAGTCTCTGATAAAATGGATTTTAAACCAACAAAGATCAAAAGAGCCAAAGAAAGGTATTACGTAATGATAAAAGGATCAATGCAACAAGAAGAGCTAATGATCCTAAATATATATGCACCCAATACAGGAGCACCCAGATACATAAAGCAAGTTGTTAATGACCTACAAGGAGACTTAGACTCCCACACAATAATAGTGGGAGACTTAAACACTTCACTGTCAATATTAGACAGGTCAAGGACACAGAAAATCAACAAGGATATCCAGGACTTGAACTCAGATCTGGACCAGGCAAAACTAATAGACATCTACAGAGCTCTCCACCCCAAATCCACAGAATATACATTCTTCTCAGCACCACATCACACCTACTCTAAAATTGACCACATAGTTGGAAGTAAATCACTCCTCAGCAAACACAAAAGAATGGAAATCATAACAAACAGTCTCTCAGACAACAGTGCAATCAAATTAGAACTCAGAATTAAGAAACTGACTCAGAACCACACAACTTCATGGAAACTGAACAACTGGCTCTCGAATGTTGACTGGATAAACGATGAAATGAAGGCAGCAATAAAGATGTTCTTCGAAACCAACGAGAATGAAGACACAACGTACGAGAATCTCTGGGACACATTTAAAGCTGTGTCTAGAGGAAAATTTGTAGCAATAAATGCCCACATGAGAAGCAAGGAAAGATCTATAATTGACACCCTATCATCAAAATTGAAAGAGCTAGAGGAACGAGATCAAAAAAGGACTCAAAACCTAGCAGAAGACAAGAAATAACTAAGATCAGAGCAGAACTGAAGGAGATAGAGACACAAAATATCCCTCAAAAAATCAGTAAATCCAGGAGCTGGTTTTTTGAAAAGATCAACAAAATAGACTGCTAACTAAATTAATAAAAAAGAAAAGAGAGAAGAATCAAATACATGCAATATGAAATGATAAAGGGGATATCATCACCAATTCCACAGAAATGCAAACTACCATCAGAGATTACTACATACAACTCTATGCACATAAACCAGTAAACCTGGAAGAAGTGGATAAATTTATGGACACTTGCACCATCCCAAGCCTAAACTAGGAAGAAGTTGAAATCCTGAAGAGACCAATAACAAGGGCTGAAGTTGAGGCAGCAATTAATAGCCTACCAACCAAAAAAAACCCAGGTCTAGATGGGTTCACAGCTGATTTCTGCCAGACATAGAAAGAGGAGCTGGTACCACTCCTTCTGAAACTATTCCAAACAATACAAAAAGAGGGAATACTTCCCAAATCATTTTATGAGACCAACATTATCCTGATCCCAAAACCTGGCAGAGACTCAACAAAAAAAGAAAATTTCAGACCAATGTCCATGATGAACATAGATGCAAAAATCTTCAACAAAATATTGGTAAACCAATTGCAACAGCACATCAAAAAGCTTATCCATCACGATCAAGTAGGCTTCATCCAGGGATGCAAGGCTACTTCAACATACGCAGGTCTATAAACGTAATCCACCACATAAACAGAACCAAAGACAAAAACCACATGATTATCTCAATAGATGCAGAGAAGGCCTTCGACATAATTCAACAGCGCTTTATGCAAAAAACTCTCAATAAACTAGGTATCGACTGAACATATCTCAAAATAATAAAAGCTATTTATGACAAACCCACAGCCAATATCATACTGAATGACAAAAACTGAAAGCAATCCATCTGAAATCTGGCACTAGACATGGATGCCCTCTCTCACCACTCCTATTCAATACAGTATTGGAAGTCCTAGCCAGAGCAATCAGGCAAGAAAAAGAAATAAAGCATACTCAATTAGGAAAGGAGGAAGTCAAACTGTCTCTATTTGCAGACAACATGATTGTATATTTAGAAGACCCATTGTCTCAGCCCAAAATCTCCTTAAACTGATAAGCAACTTCAGCAAAGTCTCAGGACACAAAATCAATGTGCAGAAATCACAAGCATTCCTATATGCCAATAACAGACTTAAAGAGAGCCAAATAAAGAATGAACTGCCATTCACAATTGCTACAAAGAGAATAAAATACCTAGGAATACAACTAACAAAGTATGTAAAGGACCTCTTCAAGGAGAACTATAAACCACTGCTCAAGGAAATAAGAGAGGACATAAACAGATGGAAAAGCATTCCATGCTCATGGTTAGGAAGAATCAATATTGTGAAAATGGCCATACTGTCCAAAATAATTTATAAATTCAAGGCTATCCCCATCAAGCTACCTCTGACCCTCTTCACAGAACTGGAAAAATCCACCTTAAACTTCATATGGAACCAAAAGAGAGCCCACATAGCAAAGACAATCCTAAGCAAAAAGAACAAAGCTGGAGGCATCAAGCTACCTGACTTCAAACTATACTACAAGGCTACAGTAATCAAAACAGCATGGTACTAGTACCAAAACAGAGATACAGACCAATGGAACAGAACAGAGGCCTCGGAGGCAATGCCACACATCTACAACTGTCTGATCTTTGACAAACCTGATAAACAGAAGCAATAGGGAAAGGATCCCCCTCTTTAATAAATTGTGTTGGGAAAACTGGCTAGCCATGTGCGGAAAGCAGAAACTGGACTCCTTGCTGACACCTTACACTTAAATTAACTCCAGATGGATTAGAGACTTAAACATAAGACCTAACACCATAAAAACCCTAGAAGAAAACCTAGCCAATACCATTCAGGACGTAGGCATAGGCAAGGACTTCATGACTAAAATACCAAAAGCATTGGCAACAAAAGCCAAAATAGACAAATGAGACCTGATCAAACTCCACAGCTTCTGCACAGCAAAAGAAACAATCATTAGAGTAAACTGGAAACCAACAGAATGGGAAACAATTTTTGCAATCTACCCATCTGACAAAGGGCTAATATCCAGAATCAACAAAGGGCTAATATCCAGAATCCACAAAGAACTAAAACAGATTTACAAGAAAAAAACAAATAAACCCACTCAAAAGTGGGCAAAGGACATGAACAGACACTTTTCAAAAGAAGATATTTATGAGGGCAACAAACATGAAAAAAATGCTCATCATCACTGGCCATTAGAGAAATGCAAATCAAGACCACATTGAGATGCCATCTCATGCCAGTTAGAATGGTGATCATTAAAAAATCTGGAGACAACAGATGCTGGAGAAGATGTGTAGAAATAGAAACACTTTTACACTGTTGGTGGGAGTGTAAATTAGTTCAACCATTGTGGAAGACAGTGTGGCGATTCCTCAAGGACCTAGAAATGGAAATTCCATTTGACCCAGCAATCCCATTACTGGGTATATATCCACAGGATTATAAATCATTCTACTATAAAAACACATGCACACATATGTTCATTGTGGCACTGTTTACAATAGCAAAGACCTGGAACCAACCCAAATGCTCAATGATGATAAACTGGATAATGAAAATAAGGCACATATACACAATGGAATACTATGTGGTCATAAAAAATGATGAGTTTGTGTCCTTTGTAGGGACATGGATGAATCTGGAAACCATCATTCTCAGCAAACTGACACAAGAACAGAAAAACAAACACCACATGTTCTCATTTATAGGTGGGTGTTCAACAATGAGAACACATGGACACAGGGAGGGGAGTGTCACACAGTGGGCTCTGCTGGGGGGAATAGGGGAGGGACAGCAGTGGATAGGGAGGTTGGAGAGGTATAACATGGTGAGAAATGCCAGATAGAGGTGAGGGGGGGATGGAGGCAACAAACCACATTGCCATGTGTGTACCTATGCAATGATCCTACATGTTCTGCACATGTACCCCAGAACCTAAAGTGCAATTATATAAATATATATATCAAAAGAAAGTTTTTTTGTTAATAAAAGAAACCACATATTATTACAAAGAGAAATACTCTAAAATAAAAACAAAAAAGCACTCTGAACTTAAGAAAATATCATAGAAAGTATTTCAGAAGTACTGTTTACTGATTTATAAGTAAACATATTTTAAACTGGGAAATCCAGAAGTACTTTGATCAGCAACTTTTTAATTACTTGTACCTTTTTCTCAAGGATTTATTTTTCATTGTCACAGACAGTAGTCTCACCATTTGCCCAGACTGGGCTCAAACTTCAGGGCTCAAGTGATCCTCCTACCTTACCCTTCCAAGTAGCAGGGAAGGTAACATATTGTGCCCAGCTATATTGGTCTTACAGTTTAATAATATCGCCTTATTTTTTAATTGAATTTAAAATAGCAGGTTTTAAAGAGATTTATAATCAACTACTGTGTCCCTGATCTTGAAACTGAAACTGTACTAGAAAAGATTTTTCAACTTTAAATTAGGCAAAATTCTTTTCTAGCATTGCCATATTAAATAAGGTTACTACTCTAGGATTTTTATGTATTTTCTGTAAGATCATGTATATGTCAGTAAGTCATGAAAAGCTACCTTTATGCAAACTAGGATTCAGAAATATATATTGTATTCTTTATTTTTTCCAGAAATAGATCAAAACTTTGATGTTGGCAATAACTGCTAGGGTATTTATAATCTTCCTCCTATATTACATATTAATCTTAAAAAACTGTGGAAAATAAATATGAAATAAAAATTCTATTCATGATTAACTTACAAGAGCTAAACATTATTATGTTATTATGTTTTCCTATTGTTGTTGTTCATATAGTATGTAGAGGTGACTAAAAGTATTCCTAAGAGTGAGGCTGGTCTTCTTCACTTGTGAGCTCTGTGACTTCAGTTAGTTACTTCACTTCTCCCTATCTTGGTTCCTTATTTATAAAATGTGAACAATAGGAGTATTTTCGTTATACTATTATTTGGAGAATAAATAATTATATTAATTACTCATATATAATTACACATATATGTGTATTTAATATATTCTATTTAGTTCTAAATATGTATATTGCCTTAAAAGGTAATATTTTCTATTGCTCTATTACTTTATAAATATGTATTATTTATAAATATGTGTAAATATTTATAAATATATATTATAAATATGTGTAAATATTTATAAAGTATATTTATGCTGTATTTCCAGCGTAAACCATTATATATATTGTTTAAATATAATATATTTAAAATAATGGTTATATATTAATATAATGTGTAGCATACATATTAATTATATAATTATAATTAATATAGTATTTATATTATATATATTTTAATATATAGTAATATATATTGTAATATATATTACTGTAATTATATATATATTGTAATATATATTATAACTATATAATATATATTACTATATAAGTACTTTATTAATTATATATTATGTATTTATATTATATATAAAAACTTTATATATTTATATAATGGTTTGTCCTGAAAATACAGTTCTGTATAATCTAAATCTAATTTTACACAATACCATTTAAGATGTATTTAATATAGATCTAATTGAGTATTTTTCAAAGAATGATTTTTTAGTGCTTATATAAGAAAACGTGAATTTATTTAGACATTTCCCTATTTTGGTCATTCAGTAGATTTCCACCCTTAAAAAAAAAAACGAAAAAAAAAATAGTGGATATGTAGCCTTTGTTCTTATCTCTGATTTTCTTAATGTCAATTCCAGAAAGAAGAACTACTAGGTTAAAATAAACATAAATATTTTAAGGGTCTTTTATATTTTCTACTACAAAATTGCACTTTCTGCATACTTTTCTTGACAGTGATATTTTAAACATTCAAAATGTATCTTTCCAATTCTGGTGATGATTTTTGTGACCACCTGTGTCGTATATATAGTATGTCCTCTGAATGTTAACTCAGGCCAAAGACACATATCAGTCTAATCCTCAGGCTCAAGATGTATGTCTCTGTGACTCCACTATTAGTTTTCACTATGCAGCTATCAGAGTATGTGAAAATAGTCAGTAGAATTTATAAAATGATGGTTAGGAATCTGAGTTATAGTCCCCAGAGGTTTATGAACTATAAAATGGTATTATTATTATTATGTTCTATCATTGCATTGTGCTCTTTAGCCATCTTCCATTTTATGTGGTTTAGCTCCTTAGAATCCATTTGCTTGAAAGCTACTGTGTCTACTCATTTTGTATTGTATTGTGGCAAATGCTATAATCTACAGGGTTCCTATTCATTTTGGAATTCATTTCACAGCTCACTAATTGTGTGAATGAGAAGAGGAAATATATGCTTTTATTCTAAAGCATGCCAAGCAGATGGTCAAAGTTCATTGCTACCAGCACTGTCAGTGTGGATGTCTTCTGTAGGCAGTAAGCCTGGCATGGATCCGTCACACACAATGTGAGGGTGCATTTAACATAGCATTTGACAATCACTGAGCCTCTGTTTTGTTATGACTTATCAACATTTTATTTTTTTCATCATCTACCTCCAAAGTGGTCGGTCATTTGAGCAGGTGCAAACACAGTAGAATTCTTATTCGTTTTACTTGAGAAGCTAAATGAAATTTTATTCATATGGAAATCTTGGGGAAAGAAAACAGTACAGGAGATTAAGCCTAGTTCCTTGAAAATGGGGTAATATGTGTATTGAGACTCAAAACTGCACCATCATTTCTGAGATTGAATCTTTTGAAAATTTGAGTTGAACAAAAAGATCAGGATTTATATCTTTTAAAGCTAAAAGATGAAAACAATTAAAGAGTTTGCGGTTTTAAGTAAATCTCCCTTAAAATCTGTTTCTTCCTATACAAGGAAACTGTTTACTTACTTTTATATACAATATGTAATTTATGGGACCACTAAAAACGTTAGAAATTGTAGTCGTGTGTGTGTGTGTGTCTGTGTGTGTAGTGAGACAGAAGAAGCAGAGAGAGTGACAAAAAGGTAAAAAGACTGTCTTCATACATTTCCTACTTCAACAGCAATACTAGGACCATATGTAATTGAGCTATCATTTCAGGAAAAGGAGGGTAGTTCAAATTTTCTTATGGAGCTGATGTAGTAATTTGATAATAATGTCTTATTTAAGAAAACAAGAGCATGTTGGAGATAATGTCTTCTTCTTTATACAATGAAAAATGAGATATGTATTTCCTTTGCTCCTTCCTTCTCTCTCCTTCCAAACTATCTACCACAGGTTCTACAAGTTATATTGACAATAAATTTCCCTTTCCCTTGCCTTTCAGACTGACGCTGCTCTAATGTATGATGCCGTGCATGTGGTGTCTGTGGCTGTCCAACAGTTTCCCCAGATGACAGTCAGTTCCTTGCAGTGTAATCGACACAAACCGTGGCGCTTCGGGACCCGCTTTATGAGTCTAATTAAAGAGGTATGTCAGGAGAAGCACATCTGCCTTGTCTCTTTATCGTCAAGCTGAATGAAGTGAGATTATTGCAGTTTTTCTAGCAAGTGACTTTTTACTTTATCTTTAATTTAAATGTTGCCTCTTACTCCATCCAAATAAGCAAAATTAATATTTTTTTACTAAATAGTACCAAATGAAAGGTGGGGGAGATCCCATTATAAACAAAATATCTATCAAAATATCTATGAGGGTTAGCCTTTACCTTTCTGAATCTTTACATGTATTACTTTTTCTTTATGCAGAGATCTAGATTAATAAAAGAATGTTTATATTTTAGGCAACAAAATATAAATGCATTTTAAACATAAATATCATTTGTACTACAGTAAAATTGTAAAATTATATCTAATTTGTGAGGCTTCAAATATAGTTATTTAGATGAATTGTCCCTAAATATGTCGTTATTTAAATTATATTAACAGTTAACAAAAATAGAATACATGGATTAATAAAAGTGTAAAATTTATTTCATATTATATAATGCAACCATTCTTATGACCACATATCATTTCTGATTATGTCTGTTATATATCAAGTGTATTCATAATGAGAAAAAGAAAAAATTTTGAAGATTATATATATACATGCATATATATATACATACAAATACATATATATCTTTCCTGTCATAACAGAAAGTCCTTTGTTAGCTTAGAATACTTTTCATAGATGAAAGTTTAGCTAAGCCTTAATCTTTGCAATGAAATATGACAGGTATTATTCCCTTATGAGATTTTTTATTAATGGCTTAAAATAAATCACCAGTTCATCTTGTAATAAATTATTCATCATGAAAATAAAAGTGCAAGTAGGATCATAATTAAGTATCTCTGAATATCCATGAATTTTCTTTATCTAATTCTTACCAAATTCTCAGATAGGTGAATTGATAGTTTCTGAAGAATATTCAGTTTATTGGTTGCCCCATATTCTAACATTTACTTCTGGTTCAAAACAGTTTGTGAGCTGTAGACATAGTCCACAGGTCTGGTGAGATGAAGAATTGATTTTTCTGAACTCAGCACTAGATTATTGAGACAATGACATGTGTCAAGCAGCCCTAAAAGAAGCAGTTGTATGACGTTCCCCATCGTATTTATTATAGGGTGTAATTGAAAATTTTGTCCACTAAATCACAGTGTCCCCCTTATGAGGACCAACAGGAGAAATTTCTCTCAGGTCTCAGTGCCAGGAAAAGCTGTTTCTCCTGAGCAGCTGGTATGTCTTAAATTATAGAACCTGTATATTGTGTTTTTATCATATTTTCTTCCTTGTTTTGGTTGCTAGGAAGTTCAGAATTGAATTTGTGATAAAATTATTTGTGCAATTTCTCCTGGTATACACTTCTTTATGCTCTCTCTATCCCAGATTTGTTCTACTTTTTTACACTTCTGTTCTTGTATTTCTTGATCTTTTTGTTTACTTTTATACTATTATGCATTTTTGTTAGTCACCAAAGAAATTTTTTCTTTGGAAGATGTTAGGTTAAAAATGTTTTTCTTCCTTATTACAAGCCAGTGAACACAGGTTTAACTTTAGCAAAGTCGTGTTACAATATGTTTTTGGATATGTATTATAATTTTTCTATTTTATTTGTAATCGTTAGCGGAAAACTATTTAAGAATCCTGCACATAAGTCAAAATTCATATGGAGCCTAAGAAATTTAGTAATATTAATTTCCAATACTTACTGAAATATTACCCTTAATCTACTGAGATTTACTTCTTTCGGGTCTTGATATATATTATTTTAAACATTTTAGTTGTGAGCATACATTTTTTAATTAAAAATGTCCATATTTAACTATTTTTTCCTAAGCTATTTCCAAATGACAAACAATGAAAAACATCTGATTTTGGTTCTATACCAACAGATTGGGAAAACTTTTGACATTAAAAAAGTCCTCCAGATATTTACTTACCTTTCAGGGTTGAACACATTATATAGCTGGATTATTATATTCCCATCTCCTTCTACATGAAGTATATCTGATATGGAAGTTAATTATTGTAGGGGAAATGTATATAATTGAGTTAGCATAACATAGCTTTTCCTGGATTCAGTTTATTTTATTGTAATAAGTTTCTTTTCATATTATTATGAATTTAGTAGTGAGATTTTATAACAGTAGTTCTATCTGTATTTGCCAGTGAGGTATTCAATATCCCATACACCACAAAAAGTAACTAAATTCTTCTTACTTTACTAAAAGAGGTTCACTACTTAAAACATAATAATACTATTTTTCTTAGAAAGAAAATTATAACTGGAAAATGCACTGTACAAAATGAAAAATTTGTAATAAATTTCTACTGAAACTAGGATAATTTATTTGGGAAAACATCCTTCAAATTTCAAAAGAAAATTAAAATATTTTAAAAATCTCTAGCACTGTAAACTATGAAAATTAATGAAAATGTTTCTTATTTTTTGTGAAACAATGTTGATTCCCTCTTTCTTCACTTATTTATTATCAAAATTTTTTTTTCTATTTCCATAGGCACATTGGGAAGGCCTCACAGGCAGAATAACTTTCAACAAAACCAACGGCTTACGAACGGATTTTGATTTGGATGTGATCAGTCTCAAGGAAGAAGGTCTAGAAAAGGTATTTTAATCAGCTTGCTTGCTTTAATTATTAAATGAAACATATCTCAAAGAAGAAAGAAATATTTTCTGTTGTAGTCACATTTCATTGACATTTAACTTTATTGAGTAACTCTAAAAAAATATATTTAATTCATTATATTGAATATAGAAATTGACAATTAGGATTCAAGGATAAAGGGTATTTTAAGACAATTTTATATTTTATTTTCTTACTAGAGGTTTTTCTGATGCATATAATCTTTGAAATGCATATAATCTTAATCAGTCTTTAGGTTTAATATAGCAATTAGAAAATATTTGGTTTAATATAGGTCTTTATACATGCAGCTTCTAAACACATGTGGTTGCATAGACTTTCCAAGTTGGAGCAGGTCATTAAAAAATACATATAAAATATGTTTACATATTTGAGTGATATTTAAGTAAAATATTTGAATTAGTGTATGCACAGCAAATTGGGTATGTACATAAATGTAACACATCACACTGAATCTACTTTACTTAATTCTATTGCTAGGGACTGAGGCAAAGCACCCAAAGAATCTGGGTATGTGCATACTTTATGAATATTTTAGTGTGAATTTTCTTAAATGCATATGTGTGTACTTAGATATTTTTCTGATAGATTCACTGACAATTGACAAGATATTTTAATAAGAACTTGAGAAAAGTTATATTTGACTGAGATAATATTGGTTTGAAGATAGCAAACTATCTTATATTTCACCTAGCAATGAAACATGGA
Organism: Ateles fusciceps; assembly: GCA_036589455.1. Classification (NCBI taxonomy): domain Eukaryota; kingdom Metazoa; phylum Chordata; class Mammalia; order Primates; family Atelidae; genus Ateles; species Ateles fusciceps. The sequence continues at coordinate 30,044,539 of JAZHEH010000065.1, read as the reverse complement.
GCTGTATTTCTAGATAGAAACTGAAGAGGAAAGCTGAGTCCTAAGAAGGGATTTTTTTTTAGCTTGGAAGATAACAGCATATTTGAATGCTGATTTAAATCATCCAGGGAGAGAGTAAAATGACATTTTTGATAATGTCCCCAAGACAGTTTAAGTACATTATGACCAACCGATGACTCAAATTGATAGAGCTGTTACCTCCTGCCACTGAGGATTTCAAACTGTACACTTTGTCAAGACCATGCAAAGTCAGAAATATTTTATAATAAACTGGAACCCAAATATTCATGAGATAGTCCCTTCCTAACTACCTCACTCTCAAGATGAGAAAATTAGTCTGTGACCAAGACTGGAGTTGATAATGGTGGAGTTTAGTAAGCTCTTAAGGAGTTTATTTTACTGTTTATTGGAGATATTATTACCTTATTTTTAAAAAAAAAAAAATATCCAAGTAACTAGGATGAACTTGGACCGTTGCTGACATTTTAATACATCTGCATAAAAAATGGCAATGCTCTTAATATTACTATAGATCTTTTCCTGTCTTGGATTCAAAATAACTAAAACATTACAAAGTTTTCTCTGTGCTCCATTGTAACTTATAGATATGCCTGACTGTCATGATTATCAAGTACATGTAATGATCTATCACACTGATAAGCAACGTAAAACAGTGTGAGTTGTAGAGTTGTGCATGTTGCTCTCAAATTTTATAAATATTTCATATTAATTCCTAAAATCTGAAAATTTATTTTGCTGAATTAATTACATGAAGTCCTTATTCTCAAGGGGCTTTCATGTACAGTGATAAGATAACATATTTGTGAATAAATACTAGCAAAAACCATGTTTCAAGCTTCCAAAAGACCAATAAAAATATATTTTCTGATAAAAGATATAATTAGTCAAGAGTCATAGTCAATTGAGTACTTAGAATTAGCCTTTGAATATGTTGAATTATTGATTGTTAGAAATTGAGTCATTTTAGAAGGAAGTCACAGTATGGGGAAACACAAAACATAGCATTTGATTTATCATTACACACACACACACACACACACACACACACACACACACGACAGAGAACAAGTGGGAGACAAAGCTAAAGTTCTAGATTTTAGTCATAAAATGAATACCATGTCCAAGATATTTGCAAGGTATTAGAATACCATGTGAGTTTAAGGAAAGAATAGCCCAGAGGCCTATGGGTTACTTGGGAAGATAATATAGTTTAGAATAATTTTAGCAGGCGGCCATGAATTTAAAACCATTCTAAGAGGAAGTGGAGATGAGTAAACAGTTGGTGACAGAGGGCATTAACTGAACCATCAGCAATGTTTTTAGTTCAAAGACTAGCAAAGTATTTGGACTATGTTTTTAAGGAGAAATGGAGGAGCCAGGCAAGAAAAGGGGAATACCAAGGATAAAAGCATAACTCAAAGACAGGAAAACAAATTAGCAAGTAGGAGGATTAATAGTAGAAAGAAATTGGCATAAATCTTCCCCTGAAAAGATGCACAAGGTACTGAGGATGGATGAAGGTAAGTTAAAGAGAAAGGGAACAAAAAGTTCACATCAGATGTTTCCAATGTCCTTGAAAATTTGTACATGAACTCATGCTAAGGACAGCTAAAGGACAGAGGTAAAGTTTAAACAGTTCTTAAGAAAAATTGAAAATGCCATTTTGACAGACTTGATTTTGACTTAGAATGAATGAAGTGCTGCTAAATAGCAAAAGATTCTCATTTTAAATTTAGTATCATGGTTAAGAGCTCAAGGTCTAGATTCTGACAGAATTGGGCTCAAATTCTCACTCTGCCCTTTACTTTTTATGGACAAATGTATTAATTTTTCTAAAACACAAGGTCTTACACTGAGTCATGAAGCAGTAGCAGTTATCAACCTCATGAAGACTCTATTATTGACTTTACTTTTTTCCCCCCTGGAAAGTGTAGCTACCAACCCACAGATGGAAAATACAGCATTCCTACCTTGATAGAATTCAGTTTAGAAGGGCCAATAGATGGTGATCCAAGAGGCTTGAATTTCAAGTCCAATTCCATCAAAACTAAATGTGTGAACTTCATCTTGCCACCCAATTTCTCTGTGTCAAACCCCTCATCTCAAAAAAAAAAAAAAAAAAGTGGAAGACAAAGGGCTGCCCTCTTGGACACTCTGAAGTAAGAATACTATGCCCTCTAAAAGAATCTGGAAGTAACATCTTGAAAGAAATGAGACTAGAAATTTTAAACATTAAAATTTAACAGTTATGTTCTATCATGACTGAGAGACAAAAATAAACAAGGAAAACATGTAAAGTGCTAGCTTTACCCCCTCTTCTCATGCCCATTGCCTTTTCTTCATTCTCATTTTATCTTGGTCATCTTAGACTAGCACACTTCATTTGTTAGGTTAATCCTCTAACAAATATGGAATGAATGTCTATTTTATGCTCTCTTGAAGGTTATAGTCTAGAAGAGGAGACCTGCCAATAATAAATAGACTCAATAGACTTATCAGATTATAAAACTAGGCAGGAATAAGTGCTGAAAAGAAAGTTACTCTATGTCACTGGCATGATAGATTTTAAATAATTTTCTGAAGCATGAACTTTAGGATTAAAACATTTAACTGGAAGGAAGTCCATGCTTCTGTTGTTTACATCTGTGGAGTAGATAAACCAGGAATAAATGGGTATGCTTCTGATGAATGGGAAAAGGTGGGCCATGCTCAGGTGTCTGAGCCTGGAGTGGAGATGGACATCCTTTCTACTTAGATAGTGTTCATAAATCAAATGAATTCTTTCTACTCTATAATAACAAAAGCCTTAATTGGAATCTAGCTCAATTAACTGTGGTCCCTAAAAGATATCTGATACCATAAATACAGCCAGCCACTTCTGTCCAAACAAGCTCTCTGGGACCATGGCAGTGCCTTCACTGGAGTAGGGAAGGGGAAGAGAGGGGAAAGACTGTAGGTGCTATTACAGACTTTGTCTAGCTCAGGCAGTACTTTTGCTTATGAGAGCCTGGTATTGAGTGCTCAAGAATAGGAAAAGGAAAACAGAAAGTGATTTTCCCAGCTTTAATTATTCTGATCAGAACCACAGCAGCCAGGCAGAAATTTTTAAAAGAAAATTGACCCATGTTATCCCTCTGTTTAAATGCTTTCATAGATTCCCATTGTATAATGAATAAAATCCAAAGCACCAGTGACCTCTCATCACGTTCTCAGATATTTTCTTATGCTCTACCTGCAGAGGTTTTTTTTTTTTTAATTTCCTCAAGAAAACAAAGTTTTCTTATTACTTTGGCATAACTAATATAAATGGTTTTCCCAGCCAGGAATATCCATTCCTAGTGCCATTGCTTGGAGAATTCCTGCTCAACCTGGTGGTATCATCTTAAATATTACTTGTTTAGATAGGCCTCCTCTAAGTCTCTAATCAAATTTAAATTTATCATAATGCTCTGTACTTTATTTCTGACTCTATCAAAGTGCATAATTATTTATTCATGTGAACTTTATAAAAAGGGCTATCTCCTTAGCCAGAGTGCAAGACATATTAGATGGAAAATATATGCTTCTTTTCCACTATTATATATTAAGGCTTTGCAAAGTATCCTTTGTCTTGAGGACAAAGTATGTACTCAAGAAATATTTGTTGACTGTTGAATTAATAAAGGATCTTTATGGAAACTCTAACAGAATCCTTACTCAAGTGTCTAGAGGCAGAGTTATTTTCCTGTAGCACAGTTTGTTGCTTTTCCTAGCTTTGCTCTATACCTTCAATATGAGAACAGGGAAAGATAATAGTCAAGGGGTTAGTGGGTTGGGGTCATGGATTAATGTTTCAAGTGGGTAAGGGATTTTAGAGTTCAGAAGGTCACTCTGAAGTCTGAACTTGCAAGGATCCACATTGCTTCAGTGGCAAATCTGGCCCCATTCATGGCACAATTAAAAACTCTCCGACCCTCCAGTATTATATTAAAGAGTAAAAATCATTATTCTATTTATACATTTTCCTTTTTTGTCCTTATAAGTTGATAGGATGGAAATAAACAAAGCCCACCCAATTGAGAACAAGCAGAAGTTACTGTTCAGAGCTTAATACAGGAAGGGAGATGGTCGTCATCATTTGAGTTAAACAGGGATTCAAAGGCATGACGGGAAGTGGAAAAGTTTTATAGTGGAAAGAAATGAAGATCTCACATGTGCTATGACACGAGGTTGTTGGCATGAGGAAACTGGAGGTGGTCTAACTAAGCAAGACACCTGGATAATGGGTTTGAGAGGCATATTTGACTTTCTCTGGCTGATACTGACTTGGAGGGTGGCAAAAAATTGGGAAACTGAAAGTAATAAGATGAATCCTGATTGTTTTGGGTAGATTGCTGCTGAGATTGTGGTTTTGCTTCCTGAGATGCTCACTCTAGAACTTCTGAGTTAAAATTCTGTCATCACACCTGCTTTGGACATTATCCATTTGTGTATTCAGCCTGTGAGTGGAATTACTGGAGTAATTTGGAGGGAGAAGATTAGCAAAAATAAAAAGAGTCAAGTTAAATTTGCTTGTGAGGAAATATAAAAATATCATCACCAACAATAAAATTAAGTTTTGAGTTTTTTGTTTTCTTTTCATTGTTTAGAATATGTAACCAGGATGTAACTTATTGTTGGAAATGTTTTACCCTTATTACCTAGTCATCTGAAGCTTAGCTATGTGCTTAGGAGAGACCAGCTTCAGTGGGAAGAAAACACAAAACTAATGGTTTAAGTTGTTACAGAAATATTCAGGAAGATCTTAGAATATAACTTCGAAAGGATGTCATTTACAGCAAAAAGAACTGGAAGGCTTCCACACAAAATAGGTTGATGGCATTAAATAAAATAGTGCAATTTCATTGCAAGATGAGCTACCTAGAAGCCGCTTTTGAGAAAACAACCACTTAAATTTAGAAAAGAATTTCTTATAGGAAACTGTAATGCAATAATAAAATCCCTAAATCTTAACTCATGATTGAATTTTCTTATAAACTCTCCTATGTGAGTACAATGTACTTCACATGTTTTCCAAGAGAAAAAACAGTCTTTTACTGTTACGCTTTCCTGGTTATTTAAAATCATTTTTATTGTACTACAGAATATTTGTTTCTAAGTACAGGTGTAAATTAAAATTAATCTTGTGTACTGCTCTTATCCTTTTCCTAGCATCAAAGTTTGCCTTTCTGATTATTTTGTTGATATTCTCCTGTGTGATATTTAAATGAAAATAGACATTGGAGAATAGAATTCCCCATATCCTCAGCAGATAGGCTCTAATAAACCCTTATTAAAATTGACTTCATGTATTAATATTATACTAACTTTGAAAAATACACAAGGAAAAAACTGATAAATTTCTTTGGACAGAAATAGTGCTGAGGGACCTGGAAGCATTTGGGATTATAAAAAAAGTTACAATGTGTTTACCTCAGCATAGGTTTGTAATAACATCGGCTTCTAATTGCATATCCTTCAGGAAAATCTAAAAAAGAAAAATACAAAAAGATATTTTATAAAATATGTTTGTCAATTTCTATAGTTGATAATACAAATGTAAAAATAATATGTGTCTTATAAATAGTATTTATAAATAATATAAAGCAATATATTCCACGTTTTTACACCTCTAAAAGGTTTAAATTTGTCATATTTCACTTTCATGTGAAGGTTTAACTGTTAACACTTATACTTTTAAAATATTCACTGCTTGTATTTGCACCTACCAGTACAGAGACTAGTATCAATAATCCATAGAGTTTTTGATAAAACTCAAATATCTTGATAATATATGAGAAGGATAAGAATTGGTAGTAAAACCCTGTCTGCCTGAATTTATAGGCATATGTGTTCCAGAAATAAAGCATGTTTGACTTTTCTCTTATTTGTTGAATCCTGCTCTCATTAAACTTCCTATGAGAAAGGTGTCTGAATGGAATTTACAATCTTCAAAATGTATCTAAATCTGAAAATCTACCTTAGATAGGTGAGAGCTATATTGCTGATAGATTTCTAGATAACTGATGCAAGGCAGTTTTTATCTTTGTCTCTTTGGTGCCATTTGATAAATATACCTAGTCCCCATGGCAACAATGATCCCAACTTGTCCAGGAACTGAGATTTCTTTTGCCTTCCTGTAGGAAAGCAATGCTAATGGTGGTATTACTAATATTTTGGCCCAAAAATAAATATTAAGTATTGGATATTTTTCTTTTAATTACTAAATTCAAATTAACATATATATGTATATATACCTAAATAATTGTGATTGATTTGATTTCAAATAAAATCCAATCAAAATTATATTTTTATCTATGGGAAAATGGGTTTTAACTGAATGTTACCACATTTTCATATTTGGGAACATTTAATTCATTGATTCAAACATTATTTTAAAAATCAAACTTACCACCTGTCTATTAACTCTTTAATTATGCTTAGGGTTAAATTTGTGCTAGACTAAAATAAATATCCTAAATGAGAAAAATCAGTGTTTAGATTATTCATTCCTTTCCATGAGATGATTATATACTTACTGATTTATTGTACTCGTATTAGCACTGTAGTACTCAAATGGTAAAATCCCAGATCCTATGGACACTAGTTGAAAGTTTCAGGACATTGATTACTAAAGTGTTCTTTGCCCTATCCTTATATGCCCTCAATTAACCTATATCTGAAGATTATCCAGTTCCCAGACAATTGTGTTGGACTCTAAATTCTAGCTGGCAGGAAACACATAGGCTTTGCTGTAAAATATTTCTTTTTGTTTTCCAGAACTCAGGTGCCAGTGCTTAAGTTCTCTCATTTTAACACATAGTTCAATGGAAATAAACAGTTCTTAAACTTCAGTGTCAAGGGTTATTAGACAGTAATGCAAGTAACTATCTCTACTTTTTATTTAACTGTTCAGCATGTGAAGAGGTGAAGTAGGAGAACAAAAGTCTCTAATTTCCCACTAATAGTGAGAAAACTACTCTGTTGAAAAAAATATGTGTACCCAATATTCATGTATTATATTCGTTTGAGAAACCTGGGTTTTTAGAAATAACAGGTATATGAATTAAAAGAGAAATAAGCAGTCCACTAGTATATCTTCAATCAATTGCAGGAAATATTCATCTCTCAAATGTAAATCAGCATTTAATATAAATCTCTTCTTTATACTTTCTATTTCTCAATTCCCCCAAACAGTACTATAGGGGTGCCGTTTTTATTCTAAGAGAAGCAGTCGATATACTTAAAGGAAAACTATACGTTGTGGGTCATATGGTTGGGGGCAACTTATTACTAGAAAGAAATTTCTTTAAGCAAACTTATTCTAAGATGAGTTCACATTGTGCTAAGATTATTGGAAACACATGTACGGTGTGGTTTCTCATTGTCATCACACAGGCTGTCTTTGGAGAATTACGACTTACATTCTTCATTCAATGCTGATATATTCTCCTGACATTAATCAGAACAATGTACAATCAAATAACTCTTTTTCTTTTTACATTGTTTTCTGATGGAAAACTGTATTGCTTCTCTTTCCATCTACCAACATCCAGTGAATATGGTGTTAGTCAATGTCAGTAAGAAAGTATAAAGAGAATTTTGATAGATTTGTATCAGGTATTTTTTAGTGGAGAATTTAAATTATTTCTCAATTTAAAATAAGTTTCACTTTATTTGGAACGAATATATTTAAACCTAACTGGGAATGTTTATTTTGTTCCTACTTGAAAAAGTTTCTTGCATACATATGAAACAGATTATTATTGTAAATTTCATAGATAATAAACATGTCACACTGATTCTGCTTACATAAAATAGAACTAACATGCATCTTTAGAAAAAATGATAAGATGTTAATTTCAGAGGTTTAACAATTATGTAGCCCAAAAGCGGAAATAGAAACATTTTGGGAATTTAAAATAGTAATATGAGTTATAAAATAAAATTTATACTGAGAAAACTGTCAAGAAAAGTAAATAATAAATAAACAATAAAGGATCAACTACTGAATAAGATAAATAATTTAAAAATTATTGTGAAAACTGTTTTTTTACCTAGAAAAAATACACAAAGAGAAAATACATTTATAAAACAAAATTACATGAAGAATTTATACATTCCAAAAAAATCCAAAACATATAGTGTAAAATATTCATTTAAAATGTAATTTGGAAAAAATGGAAATGCATAGTAAAGGCATGTGGCATAACATTTTCAAACATTAAATACAATATTGAGATAGATCTTAAAATATTAAGAATAACACAAAAACATGAAGAATAAAATATAGAAAACAAAATATGTAATTATAAAAGAATAGACACATAATATATGTTCAACATTTGCTAAATGAATGAATGATATTGGAAAGTCAACCTAAAAAAGTCTGAAAGTTTTTATCATGTAGAAATTCACTCACCCTATTCATTTATTCAATAAATATTCATTGGATATTTATTATATATTTTAAAGATTGATGGTATGTTTCCTTTGTCAAGGCACTTAGAGTCTAACACAGCAGGATAAGATAAATAAAAATGAAATACAATTTGGATTCAAAGCAATACATATGTGGCATTTCTGAGATGAAGAAAATAAAACATTTATTTCTGTTTAATAAATATTTATGTTCAATAAATAAAATATTTATTTGTTATATTCATAAGAGATATATTTATATAACCAACATATATATAACCAATATATTCAGATATCTTACATGTAAAGCCCATAGGATATCCTACATTCAAAGGCCTTGGGGTAAAAAGATGAGTATGCCAAAGTCTCCATCCACAGGGAATTCAGTTTTTACTAGACAGAGATAAGAAAACAATTAAAATATAATGTGATACTTATCATAGTAAAAGCATACCTGAGTTGCTCTGTATGGAAGCATAATAAAAGGCCATCCATTGCTGCACAGAGGAGGAATTGTTTTACCTATATTTTGAAACAGTGATCAAGATACATGCATAAGGTAGTGAAAGGTGAAAAAGTATTTCATGTAAAGAGTATGCCTTCTGTAGAAGACATGAGGACACAAATAATTGAGAACTACAAGAAGCAACAAAATATATGTTCAGAAAATGAAGAAATGCATTATATTTCTGACAATTTAAGAAAAGAACCATTCTTTCCCTTTCTTTCTCACTCAATCTCTAGGTAACATATTTTGCAAAAAGTTAATACATGATATATACATCCATATATAACACTGCATAAAAGCTGTGTATACATATACATAAATGTACTGTGTATATAGATACATGCATACATCTACATCTACATATATACACACATATGTGTACTGGTTGAGATTTAATATTTCCAAATAGGTAACACTGAAGACTTTCAAGAAAAAAATATTCACCACCAAAAAAGTACATATAAGGTAGATAAGGTAGCTCTCAGTTTTTTAGAGCAAGATTACTACTAGAGAAAAATAAATAAAACTTAGCTTTGAAGGAAGAAGGCTCTGATATAATATGTCTTCATGTAGCTGTTTCCTTTATAAAATACTTTTAAATTTGCAACCATAAAAGTATGTCACATAGTTATCCTTTATAAATAAATTGTCTTGTATACAGACAATGATAAGTGAAAAGCAAATACTCAATAAGGAAGAGACCGTGGCTGTATATCCTAGTAAACATCAAATTCAGTTAAGCATAAAAAAAGAGCATTAATAATGGCTTTACAAATTATATCAAAATTACAACTTTTTTCTTGTAGTAAAATGATTCATAATACACAAAGCAAAATAAAGAGAGGCAGTGTTTACAACTCCAAATTAACTAAAACTGGCCGGGCGCAGTGGCTCAGGCCTGTAATCCCAGCAATTTGGGAGGCTGAGGTGGGTGGATCACCTGAGGTCAGGAGTTCAAGATCAGTTTGACCAACATGGCGAAGCCCCCTCTCTACTAAAAATACAAAAATTAGCTGGGTATGGTAGTTCGTGCCTGTAATCTCAGCTACTCGGGGGCTGAGGCAGGGAGAATTGCTTGAATCCAGGAGGCGGAGGTTACAGTGAGCTGAGAGATCATGCCACTGCACTCTAGCCTGAGGGACAGAGCAAGACTCGGTCTCAAAAACAACAACAATAAAAAGTTAACTAAAACTGTGACTCAGTATGTGTGGTAGCAGAATGGGACAAAACATAGATAATTTTCATAGAGTAGATTTTTCAATTTTTATAGCTGAATATTTGTTTTACAATATGATAGTAATATTTCAAACAGAAGCTGATAAAACACATTAGTAGATTTAATGTATTTTATCTCCTAATTATCATAGGAAACTTTCTGGGAGTAGAAAATAAATAGTGAACACCAAACAGTGTGAAAGGAGCAAGGCTAAAAAAAAAAGATTCAAGAAGATAAAAAGTTAGGACATTGAAAAAATCAACTGAAGTTCTGCTTATAAAACAATAAAACAAGAAATACGTTGACAGTGAAAATATATATGATGATTTATCAGCAAATTCAAAGACCCAAATAATGGAGGTAAAGTAAGTGTGATAAATAATATATATAGGAAGTTTAGGTAAAAAGTAATTGGAATAAAAAGTTATTTTTATCAGTAAAAACACCATCTACAATTAAAAGACTTGACAATTATAAACCTCTACAATATAATCTGATTATGTTATTTACACTATTAAAAATAAAAGCTAAATTGTTATATAGTTGTCTTATGGAGACTACCATGAACTGTAAGAAGAAAGATCACAAGCAGAGCATTGATTTTTGAAAGGTATTTGGCAACATGTAGTAATAATCTTAACAACTGAGATTATTTGTGCTCTGTCATTCTAATTCTAGAAATTTATTTTTAAAATAAAATGTGTGGGCAAATATTTATAAATAAATGTGTGTACTAAGGCCTTGTAATGATGATAGTTAAATCACAATATGTTCATATGATCATTTTGTGTAGTCATTAAAATTATGGCTTCAATTATCTTTGATGTCAGGAGAAAATGCTCACAATAGTGTATGAAAAGAATATAATTAGTAATTGTCATAATAATTATAGCATACTTATAAACACACTATGTTGAAAACTTTTTCATTTAATATTCACTATAGTTTATGAAGTAGATACTATTATTTCCCATTTACAGATGGTAGAATTGAGACATAAAGAAGTAATATGCCCAAGTCACCTGATGGTGAGTGGTGGACATATAGTAGGATCCAGACAGTCAAACACCCTGTCCAAAAACTGGGCCATTAACCACAAGGCTATGATGTAAACTATGCAAGGAATGTGTGAGGAAAGATAAATGACAGAAAAAAGGGGCACTACAGTATTAACCATGATTGACTATGGATGTATTCATAGGTTCAGAGTTTAAATTGATCTTTTTTTTATATCTTTTGCATATTTTATAATTTGATGACAATTAATATGCATTCTTTTTCTGACCACAAGAGGAAATTAAAGAGCCAATCACCACATAAGATAAAAATGAACAAACCATAATTTTCTATAGCTCCTATGACTTTTGATGCACATTCATATTTCTTATATCTAATTGAATCCTTATATTTAGAATGACCCTATAATTTATTACCCAAATCATGGAAATCATGATAATTTTTATTTGTAGAAGAGAGTATTATTAATGAAGACATTACCTGGGCAAACCAGGATGTAGAGCCACCATACATAATACAATTCTGTAAGGTCAACCGTGCTTAGGCCTCTTAATTTCATTTCATAGCTAAAAAAAACATACTTCAAAGACTTGATCAAATCATATGATAAAATAGTGGTTCCCAAATAGACAAAAATAGATTGCCATTACTTAGTCCATGGGTTTTGCCATTAAAACAAAACCTCTGGTGACAATTTCCTCAGTGGAAGAAACTTTTGAATCATATAGTCAACAATCTAGGAATATATAAAATTGTATTTGACTTAAAATTTTAAAGCCACTGCTATTTCTGAAATTTCATAATATTATGCTAAGAAAACTGAGATTTACTAAAGAGGATAACTAATAGTTGTGAATATAGGAAATTGTAGATTCATATAATATGCATTTGTGTCAGAACTCCACCAATACTAGAAAAGCAACTCACCAAGAATGAAACTAGAGAAGTATTTTTAGATGATGAGTGAACATTTAGCTAAATTATTTTTATAAAAGTAATCATGGATGGTGGCATGTGAAATGGGAAATTATTTGTATTAGTTACTTGGTTAGGAAGTTGAAAACTTTCTAAGATTTTATTACATAGACAACAGTGGGCAAATGATGTTTGTCAATGGTTTGGCTGGTAGAACTACACATTTGAAAATCCAAGCTATTTGATCAATGGTTAAAAAAAAAAGGAGTAAAATCTAAGGGAATGAATGCATGATAAATATTAAGTATTAAGTAATAAGTATTAAGTTTAAGTATCATACTTAATAATATACTTAATAATTAAGTAATATACTTAATACATGATAAGTATTAAGTAATAAGTATTAATTGTAGACCAGGTATAGAAAAGTGACAGTCATTCACTGCAAAATACTATCCACAGATGTATCTTGTTTAGCCAAAAGGGTATTTGCAAATGATTTTAAATTTGAAATACTTTAAGCAGGTCAGCAGGCATTCTAGTTTTGACACCCCTAATCCTTCCCTACCCAGGTCCCCAGCAGACCCTCTACTAGCCCTGGTGGTGCCTTACTGGAAACTCAACTAAAGCACCTGCTCTGGGAACATGCAGCCCCAAGGCACACAGCTGTGGGAAAAGCAGGATTGGCATTTGACCCTACTTTCTACTGTGCCTTGATATTTTGGGAGATTTAAAAAGTGCATACCCTTGCATAAAAATTCTTACTACGGACTTGTACATGATCATTTTGCACATTGATATGACCTACTTGGCCCCTGAAGCCTTTCATTATTGACTCTGAAATAGAATTAGACTCCGTCTTTAGGACATTGTCATAAGCATAGTCTAATGTAAAGAAATGTAATTGGCTAGTAGGTTATTTAGTTTGGAAAGAATACTGAATTATTTTACTTTTTCCTTTATTAACACAAACATCAGGAATATACAGTATTTAATAGTGAGAGGAAAATTAATATAATATGAGGAAATATGGCAAAGAGGTTATGCTGACAGGACCTTTGTTAGCATATTTAATTAGACCAGAGTAGATAATACCTGCTAAATCAGTGTCATTACAAAAGACTTAATTTATATACAGAGACTTATTTTAAAGATAATTTGGTAGTTTTCCTTTTCCTTGCAAAAAATAAGTTGAGTACTTGTCCAGGAAAGTATGGAAGACACATTTTGTTATTGAGACTCCTAGGTTTGAGACAGCGAGGCAAAAGAACTGATTTCACATCTTCTTTTGCCTCTGCTCTTCTTTACTGGTGATCATTGTTATATAATAGCGCAATGGTGCAAGTGTCAATAAACCATCTAATCTGTGCATTTTGTGACATGTGATACATCTCCAGGAGGCTTGCTGTGTTATCTCATAGGCTGTGTTTAGTGAATACAAAATATTTAAACACTGTGAGTATATGACCTAATATAGCAGAAGATAGTAAATTAAAGTTCATATTCAATGGAGTACAGAAGAAAGTATTTGAAATGCATTACCAGATGAGATTTTACTGTCTTCTCCTTTCTTGGGAGCATTTTAAAATGTGCAAAGATGTGTTTTTAAATCGCCAAGATAATTCTGGGCACGGTTTTATCCTGCCAGGGGTAGTGCAAAATACTAGTCAATTCTTCCCTTAAGCCTGCCTTTACCTATTAATTTATCTTGGATCCCTAGATTTTGCTTTATCTTTTAGCTTTGTCTGTATGGCATGTTATCTTTATAATGAGAGGATGAGATAGATCCATTACAGTAAAAGATATATACTATTAATGAGTTACTAGCCAGCTATCAAGGTATCATCAAATGTGGTTTATCTTGGTGAATGAAAGACTTGAATGGAAAATTAAGCTCCCATACTGACTGTAGAAGTTCAGTGGATCATTTTGTTCTTTAATGTTACACTTCACTGAACACACTTCACAGAGCAGTGAATCATGCTTAAAACAAGCTGCCTTCACTTTAATGACAGCAGATAATGCAGCAGAGGTGAATAATAAGTGTTAGCAGTCTCAACTTGCTCTTGCAGTACTCTCTCCCAGGTGCCTGATGGACAATTTACAAAGTATATACGCTATTTTATAGATTGGAACGTGGGATCCATCCAGTGGCCTGAATATGACAGAAAATCAAAAGGGAAAGCCAGCAAACATCACAGATTCCTTATCCAATCGTTCTTTGATTGTTACCACCATTTTGGTAAGTATTTGCCTTTCCATTATTTTTAGATAAGTGTAGATGAACACAGAAATGCATAGAAAAGGACATTATAATTGGAACAGTAATGAACAGAATGTAATGTATTTTACAGTTATTTGGCAATTACTGTACAACAGATGAGTCAATGTTAATTTAGTTACAGTTTTGTTAGTCTTTAATGATCTAAATTGTATTAATGTTTGGGCTGTTTATCTTGATTAATAATACAGCTTAATGTATTACTGGAAATCTTTTCATTTCTACAAAATCCAAGAGTTGCCAATGTCAAGACTTGAAAAATACATGCAGCTGTATAAATATAGTTAAGTGATGAGCAAAATTTGAACTTTGCTTCTGCTTTTACTTTCTGTGAATATATTTCAAAGAGAATGGCATTTATTTTTCAGAATTTTTTCTCATTGTAATTATCTTTTAACCTTATTTTCAATTTTATTGTTCTCATCTTGGAAAATTAATTTTACTTTATGAATTTCCCTAATGTAACCAAATGACAAGTGCTTTTTAAAACCAGAAATATTTTCACCACTGATAGACTTAAATTAATATTGCTAACCTAGATGTTTTTACCCCTCTTATATTTATATATTTTAATTAGATCACACAGTAACATTCACGTATGCCCACTATGCCATTTGCAAAAGGGAATTTTAATTTAGGATAAGCAAATAGCTCTTATATTATTTAGTCAGTACTTTTCAGCTACAGAATAAGCTTATCAATGCCCATTCTTATTAATCCCCAGGTAGTCAGTAGACATGTGAGAGTAATGTCCAGAACAAACTACCATAAACATTTAGCATTTATATAATTTCTAAATTTCATTTATGGTAGAAAATCAAGATAAGAGGAATATATATTCTTATCCCTTTAGTGGCAACAAGGAATGTCAGATCTGTCGGCATGTCAAAATGAAATAGCTTGGGTTAAAGCCTTTTGATAATGAAACAAAGCGGATAATCATGAAGTGACAGTGATGGAAGTCATAAGGTTTTTTAACCATTCCGTGGCTAGGAACTTTAGTGGATACTTGCTCCCTCTGTCACATCCAAGCATCAAAGACACTCTTTTACTTAATTTTATGTCTCCCTTTCTTTTCAAAGATAACTCCTATAGCCACCAACCTAGCCCTCTTCTTCAGTCAAAATGTTCTCACAGTACAATTACACATCCTCTTTCTGGTCTATATGCCACTATGTTCTGAATCTCATTACCTCCTTCAGTAACTGCAGGACTACTGCAGTACCCATGTAACTATTCTTTCTGCCTCTGTCCTTCCTCCTTTGCAGTACACCCTAGTCCCACCATAAAAGTCTAATTTTGTTCCAGGCAGATGATGACTTCTTGGAGCAGGACAACATCAACAACGAAAAACAACAATGACAATCTAATTCTGTCATTTCTCTGATTCCTTGTTATACAAATATTTAGAGTATCCTTACTGACCATTAAAAAGCCAGCAAATTTAAATTTTTATATACAGGGTCTTCTATGGTCTTGCTCTCTCTCATTTTTTTATCTTCACTTACCATTATTTCCTTACAGGAACCCTGTGTTTTAATTGAATTGTGATAACCAGTTAGCCTACAATGTAGTTGTGTAACCCTCTTCCCTTTCTCTGCTATATGCTTATCTCAATTTCTGAGATATAGTATTCATCAGTAATATATGATTTAATATTGCTATTATACTATTCTTCCTTCATGTGTGCATTATTTTCCCAAACATCACTGAACATTCCTTGGAAGAATAGAATTAGATTATGTCTTCTGTTTTTACAGCATATGTACCTCTGCAATGATCATAGGATCAATAATTCTGGGTGGAAAACATCTGTAGCCCTCAGTAATCTGACCCTTATACTCCTTTCTCTCTTCTCCCTAATCCAGCCAAACTCCCAAATATATCACTTATTTTATAGCTGCAAATCTTCGCTCAACTCTTCTTCTTCTTTTTTTTTTTTCTTTTTTTTTTTTTTTTTTGAGAGGGAGTCTTCCTCTGTCGCCAGGCTGGAGTGTAGTGGCGCGATCTCGCTCACTGCAACCTCTGCCTCCTGGGTTCAAATGATTCTCCTGCCTCAGCCTCCTAAGTAGCAGGGACTACAGGTGTGCGCTACCATGTTCAGCTATTTTTTTGTGTGTTTTTAGTAGAGACGGGGTTTCGTCATGTTAGCCAGGATGGTCTTGATCTCTTCGACGTGGCCTTTCAAAGTGCTCAGATTTTAGGTGTGAGCCACCATACCTGGCCCACTAAATTCTTCTTTATGTTCTGCAGTAAAAATCATATTCATCCTCTCGGATCCATCTCAAATACTACCCACTCCATAAAAATCTTTGACAGCTCCATTAAGTTATCTGTGTCTTGGGAGAAGGAGGAAGTTTTTATACTTTAAGTACCAGAATACTCCATCATGGCATTATATTTTTTTGATTAAAAAAACTGTATATGTTTGTGTCTTCACTTGACATAAACTGTACAAAGCGTATAATCAAATTTTACACTTTCTGATTTCTCAATGTCAGAGAAAAGTGCCTTGGGTATAACAAGCACTCAATAAATATTTGTCAAATTAAATTAAATAAATGATATTTAATTAAATGGGAAATTAAAGGAAGTACAGAATCTTCAAATGACTATATTTAAATATTTTTCAAGTGTGCAGGTTATTAAAATTATCTAGTACAAATAAAGCAGGTGATTAAGAGCACCCATATAATTTCTCAATCTTGCTTCAGTATGCAGTGTTATTTTTTGAGAAGTATTCAGATATTGTTTCTCAAGCATGGTCAATTTTATATCTCTCTATGAAGAAGCGGTATTTAATTTTATATTTATGTCAGAATCAGCTATGAAACTTTAATACATATACTGCTGCCCAAAACATACCTCATATCGTTTGAAACAGCATTTTTGGACTTTGAATCTTGGACGTTTTCATTTTTTAAAGTTTCATAGGTAACACTGATTAAGAACTACATGGTTAAGAACTACAGCTCAGATTATTACTCCATGCAAATAAGATGTAAGGTCAACTATGCAACACACAGTAAGGTCACATTTTTGTAAACAGATTATTTAAATTGTAAAGTATGCCACACCACTTGTTTCTAAAAGAGTCTAATTAATTTCCTTAAAGGATAAAATAAAGGAATTTTATTTTTATACCTTTAAGTTTAAAAAAAAAATTCTTTTTTTCTGAATACTCTGACTTATACATATCCATAGTCAAGAAAAGAACAGATTTGAAGAGATTATGTACCTTATTTATGCAAGCTTATGCTTGATATAATTTACTGGTATTTCATTTATATTTTATGGAGAAATTATGATCTTTTGATTGATGTTGCGATTGTTTTGTTCTTTTCTCTTGAAATATCTTAGAGGAAATTCTGGCTACATTATGAATAATGACATTTCTTCCATATCCCTATCATGGGAAGGAGACATAAGGAGATGTTAACTTATGCTTCTTGTTCAACATTTTTATTTTCTGTGTTTAAAAAATATGAGGTAGTCTGGAATCAGCACTATCCACAAACTAATTATAATCAGCTCTATTTCTCATGAAGTTTATTCATTTACTTATTTAATTTTATTCATTCTTTTATTTGATGAATATGTACTGAATAATAATGATATACCAAGCACTATATTTAAAGCTAACAAAATAGACATTGTGTCTTCCCTTATTCAACTTAGAAAATAGCAGGGATTCCTATGGAGAATTATAAACAAACACACGCATACAAGCACATACAACTTATAATTAAGATATGAGAGAAAAGTAAATGGTATGGTGCCTTAATATACAGGATAATTTTTAGTTATACTAGAGGTCAAGAGTGAAAGGACAAGTCAGGTTAGGACTCATAGTAGAATAGACAGCTGAGACCTAGTGTATGAGGAGGAATTAACAAGGTGAAGAAAGGGCAAGGGAGTATTCTAGGCAAAAGGAACACCATATGCAAGGGTCCTAAAGCAGGAAAGAGCCTGGAAAATTTTGCAGAATTGAAAGAGCATGATGACCAGTTTTAATGCATTGATCTGCTTCTCAGCTGCATCCAATTTAAATGTATTAATATGGTCTGTTACAAAAAATAATAGCAGACATTTATTACATGCCTACTGTGTGCCAGACATAGTTTAAAACACTATCCATGGATTTATTAGTTTACTTATAATAATAAGCTTTTGAAGTAGATACCATTACTTATAGTATTATATTTTATTTATTTATTTATTTATTTATTTTAGGTTAGAAAGCTAATGTCTATCTAACCTAAGTAATTTACTCATGGTCATACAGCTAGAAGGTGGAGCAGTTGTAGAGTTTCAACTAATCTGTTTATCCAACCTGAGCAGCTGAAACTATAAAATGAAAATTCTAGTGGTCAAATATGGAAAAGCCTAACACCTATAGTTTATGATCAAAATAGCATCTTAAGGAGAATTGTTTACCTAAAGCAATGTTTCTCATTCAGAAGTCCCACATATCCTAGAACCTTGTGATGCCCATAGATGTGTCCCAAACATCTAAGCATTTTTCTTTACAGAGAATATTATTTAGGCTACTCTTGCATGAATATGTTGGGTTTCTAGTCTCTGTGCTCTCCTTATTTTGTACTTAGTTTTCTTTTAACTTCTTTAAACTATAATCTCAGATTCTCCCTGAGTAATCAAAATAGTATTGGAGCTTATCTGATTTTTTCTCTTAAGAATTGCGATGCTTACACATGTTTTTACGCCACATCAGCAATATGACCTAGACACAGTACATTGTATGGGTATAGCACATTGTATGATGTGGTAAATTTATATTAGAAAGCATTAAGCATTTATTTTATTATTTAACTTTTTGAATTAAGATTTATGATATAAATTTGGAGGTTTATGGATCATTATCTACAGGTCTATACCTAAAACTCAAGTCTATTTATGCCCTAATTTTAATATTGTTTGTGATTCTCCATATTGCCTCGTCTTTAAATTTCAAGTTCAGTTGTGGTTAAAATTCTCTGTTTTTTGTGTTTATTATTAATAATAACTATCATCTTTCAAATCATATTTTCATTTATAATTTTATTGCATAGAGGTTGTTAAAATATAAGTTACTAGTTGCTGAAAATAATAACAAAAATACAATTTTTCAGCAAGTCGTAGAGAGATTTTAAAATATAATATGTGCTAAACTTTCAGTTTATAAACTGATTATTGTTACTGCTGTTAGCTAGGGGAAGTTTCAGGGAACTAAATTTTATTTTATTTATTTGTTTATTTATTTATTATTTATTTTATTTTATTTATTTATTTATTTTTTTGAGACAGTCTTGCTCTGTCACCCAGGCTGGAATGCAATGGTGCCATCTCGGCTCACTGCAACCTCTGCCTCCTGGGTTCAAGCGATTCTCCTGCTTCAGCCTCTTAAGTAGCTGGGATTACAGGCACCAGCCATCCTGCCTAGCTAATTTTTTTGGGTATTTTTGTAGAGACAGTATTTCACCATGTTGGCCAGGCTGGTCTTGATCTCCTGACCTCAAGTGATCTGCCCACCTCGGCCTCCCAAAGTGCTGGGATTACAGGCATGAGCCACTGTGCCTGACCATGAGTAAGTTCTTTAGTTGTGACTAATGAGATTTTGGTGTACCCACCACCCGAGTGGTATGTACTGTATCCAATTTTGTAGTCTTTTATCCCTCACACCCCTCCCACCTTTACCCCAAGTTCCCAAAGTCCATTGTATCATTCTTATGCCTTTGCATTCTCATAACTTAGCTCCCATTTATGTGTGAGAACATGCAATGTTTGGTTTCCCATTCCTGAGTTACTTCACTTAGGATAATGGACTCCAGTTATTCAAGTTCCTATACGAAATGCCTATTTTTCCTCTAAATTCTTGGTTTTCAGTAGACATTTTTCAATCTTGTCTGAACGTGTTGCATGTTTCTAACTGTGCCATTCCTGTATAATAATTAATTTTTGTCCATCAAAAGTTTAGTAGCATTTAAATGCCACTGCACATGTTCCTTCTCTTGTTGACTAGTAGCACTTTAGCATGCAAATGACTATGCATTTGATAACTTTTTCAGGAAAGCATTTACTCCCAAGAAGATTTCTTCTCCCCAGTGGCTCAGTGAATTTAACAAATGTACTTGCTCCTGAAAACTTAGTCTTATTTTTTATTTTCTCAGCACTTTATTGAGGGTATTATGGTATCCAGTTTACTTGCTCAAGTTTGTAAAGCTTTTTTTGTCACAGCCCACAAATATAGAAGGCTTACCTGGAAGCAAATTTCCAATGACAATTGAAAAGTACACAGTACAAAAGAGAGAAGTGACCGAATTGTCCCTAAGTGGTTCTGCAACTTCTTCTATAATATCAACAAAAGCAGTTTTCTAAGGCTTCAAATTTGGCACTGCAGTAAGTTTTCCCTCTGATTCTGCTCTTTCCATTGTCATAGAAGGACTGTCAAGCATGTAGTTCCTAGAGAGTTGCATAGCATTTGGGCTTGGAAACCCAGACACTGCAGCTTCACAAAGAAAAAGATGTTCCAAAATGATGAGTTTATGTCCTTTATAGGGACATGGATGAATCTGGAAAACATCATTCTCAGCAAACTGACACAAGAACAGAAAATCAAACACTGCATGTCTCACTCATAGGTGGGTGATGAACAATGAGAACACATGGACACAGGGAGGGGGAGCATCACACACTGGGGGGTCTGTTGCCGGAGGCCAAGAGAGGGGACAGCAGGGGGGGTGGGGAGGTCGGGGGAGGGATAACATGGGGAGAAATGCCAGATGTAGGTGACGGGGGGATGGAGGCAGCAAACCACATTGCCATGTATGTACCTATGCAACAATCCTGCATGATCTGCACATGTACCCCAGAACCTAAAGTACATTAAAAAAAAGAAAAGATGTTCCTTCTTAGCAATCTCTATAAATTTCTAAACAGTTTTAAACATGTATTGAGAAAATAATAAGGACAAAATAATATAGGGTAATATTTTAGCTATATGCTTACAGTACTACTTAAGTGTTAAAATGTGAGATGAGAGTGACTCATTCAAACTAAAGTCTTCTCCAACCCCATTCCTACAATCAGCTTGTTCAGACAACCAAACTTTTTCTCACCATATTTTTTCTTCTATTTCAGGGATTGTGGTGGTACTACATTTCTCTCTTTCATTCTTGCTCTGATAGCTCAATATGTTTTATTTCAAATGTATTTTATTTCTCATATTCACAGAAACTTCCACAACAGCTAGTCAAATATAAAACTATTGATGGTGGTAGAGAAAGAAGAAAGAAAGAAAGTCATGAGTTTTGATGTAAAATTAGGTATAATTTTGAAAATCTTCGGGTCTTAATTTCTAAAGCCTTCTAAGTGACCAGAACCTCATTTTTTATTACATATACACATATTTCTTGTTTTGTACTTTATTAAATCTTTGTTATTTATTAAATCTGTTATTTAATCATCTGTCATTTATTAAATCTGACTTAAAATTACTACCATGATGAAGACACATAAGCAGTTTTATTTTGCCTTCATATCATTTTTTATTCCCAACATTATTTTCAATTCTATAAAATTGACAGTTTTATAATTGTCAATACTAAAATAGTTGAAAACTATTTTCTTATGATCAATATACTAAGTTTTGTATAAACGAATGAATAGAGAAGTCTGAATTTTTAATTTAGCTCAGCCACTAGCAAACTACATGGAAATGAAATATTTTTGCATTAACATTCTCATGTTTTAAAAAAAATGTTATCACAATAGGACCATATACACTTACACAATCTGAATTTTAGCTACAACCTTGAACTGAGATTCAGATGTAAATTTTCAACTACTTATTGGACATATATCCACCTGGATGTACAGTATCATGCTCAATATACATCAAACCTCCTTCGATTCAGGACTCACAATGCGGATTTAGTTAATACTTTCAGTATCTGCTTATGATTCCAGTACCTTTCTATTCACCCTGGCCAGAGGTTTGTTTTCTTAGATACCATAGTCTCTTTAAAACTCATATTCACAATTCAAGTACCTAAATGAGAAAGAGTAGATTATTCTAAGAAAGCTCAACAAAAAAGTAATCAAGAGCATTTTGAACAAATGAGATATGATTTGTTATTGGATACTGCTGAATGGGTGATTATATATAGAGTCTGCTTTGAGAGGCACTATGCTTACACTCCTCCTACCCTTTGTTTAAAATCCTCTCATTTTGAACAAATAAGATATGATTTGTTCATGGGCACTATTGAATGGGTGATTATATATAGAGTCTGCTTTGAGAGGCACTGTACTTATAGGAAAGAGGAAAGAGATGGCAACATTGAAAATTAAGCATGAGGTTTCTTGGGGATGCATTAGATAGTACAAAAAACATTGAGGAATGTGGATGAAGACTTAAAGGTTAAAAGCCTAAAAGCAAGGATGATAATGCTGCCACAGAGTGTGATGGGATGGTGGGAAAGGAGATGATGAATGCTACTCATGTATGTATGGAGATGTTGACAATGACTTTTGAGTAGTTAAATCTTGATTGTTTATGTAAGGGGATAATAAATTAGATTCCAAGATGAATTGCTGTTTGGAGATTAGCTAATAGGTGCAGTCTCCTTTTCCATTAAATCTTTTACTGGAACAGCAATGAAATAGAACTTTTGATTGATTCAAACTTCGGCTATTTTTTTTTCTTACTATCTTTCCCTTGTGAATTAAACTAACAAAAAGTATAATGGCCAAAACAGAAATATCAGCAGAAAGATAGCAACAACCGAGATTTCCATCTAAACTGATAAGTCAACCAACTGAAGGTATTTAATAGCATATCAGTTTTTTAAAAAACATGACTTTTTAAAAATACAATCATGAATGATAATCACTATGTTAAATCCTTCCTTAAGGCATATTTCTCTGACATCAGTAAGTTCCTTCCTTGAAACACTGGTGAAGAGCACAACTAGCAAAACTCACCTTTTTTTTCTTGAAAGTCAAGTTCAGCTCTATTACACAGTCATTATTTCCATAAGATTTGCTACAGTTTCTAGTAATTAAATATTACTTTTCAGGGAGAAAAGAAGTGCTTCTCATCTTCCCAAATCCCAGTGGATTTTCTATAGTTACAGAATAAAAACAGGAACTTTTCTTAGAATTATAATTATGGCCAACAAGACTTAGATTTTAGTACATTTTGAAAGTCTCTGAAGTTATGTTTCTGAAATGAGGTAAATACAGTTTGCAGAAACTAAGTATATGATTATGCTTGCATAGTTTATGAAAGAATTGTGTGTGTGTGTGTGTGTGTATGAAAATCACTTATGACAAAGAATGCCTTTGCTTAATAGGCTTGCAGGAAAAAAAAGGTAAAAGAATTTTTCTAGATTGCCTCAGAATGTACTTGACTTTTATTTTAAAAAGTAAATAATAAACACGGTTTCTCTAAAAACTTATTAGGGTAAACTATTGCTCTACAAGACTTGTATACTATTTCTTGTTGCTTTGAAACATAGCTTCACAAATTGGATTAAAAAGAAAACAACAAGATCTATCTCTGCTGTCTTCAGAAGAACCATCTCACATGTAATGACAATACACATAGACACAAAATAAAAGGATAGAGAAAGATCTGTCACACAGATGGAAAACGAAAAAGGATAGGGATTGCTATTTTTGTATTAGATAAAATAGACTTTACAGTGATAATAGCACATAGTACAAAGAATGGCATTACATAATGACAAAGAGTTAAATTCAACAAGAAGATACTATCCTAAATGTAAATGTATTCAATATTGGAGCTCCCTTGCTCATAAAACCTTACTTCTAGACCCAAGGAAAGACTTCAACAGCTACACAACGATAGTGGGGGACTTTAGCACACCACTGACAGAATCAGACAGACCACTGAGGCAGAAAACAAAGAAATTCTGAACTTAAATTGGTACTTCATCAATTGGATCTAATAGATAGCTACAGAATCTTTCATCCAAAGCCCACAGAATATACATTCTTCTCATCTGCACACAGAACATACTCTAAGATTGACCACAAACTTCATCATATAGCAAGTCTCAGTAAGTTTAAAAAAGCTGAAATCATACCAAGCATCTTATCAGACCACAGTAGAATAAAAATATAAAGCAACAACAAGAGGAACTCTCAAAACCAGCTTCCTCCTGATACCAAAATCTGGCAAAAATACAACAAAAACGACAACTATAGGCCAGTATTCTTGATGAACATAGACACAAAAATTTTCAACAAAATACAACCAAATCAAATCCAGCAGCACATCAAAAGGTTAGCTCACTATGGTCAAGTAGGTTTTATTATTGGGATGCAAGGATGGTTCAACACATGCAAATAAATAAATTTGATTCACCACATATACAGAATTAAGAACAAGAACCATATGATCATCTGGATAGATGCAGAAATGCATTCAATAAACTCCAACATCATTTCATAATAAAAATTCTCAACAGACCAGGCATTGAAGGAATAATAAGAATCATCAATGACAAACCCACAGCCAACATCATACTAAATGGGGAAAAGTTGGAAGCATGGCCCTTAAGAACTACAGCAATGCAAGGATATCCACTCTCACTAGCCCTATTCAACATAGTACTTGAAGTTCTAGTCAGAGCAGTCAGGTAAGAGAAAGAAATAAAAGGCATCCAAATAGAAAAAAAGGAAGTAAAATTATCTGTCTTCACTGAATTTATGATTCTATACCTAGGAAACCCTAAAGATTCCTCCAAGGACTCACAGACCTGATAAATGACTTTAGCAAAGTCTTAGGATACAAAATTAACATACAAAAATCTGTTACATTTTATACACCAATAACATTCAGATTGAGACCCAAATCAAGAATGCAATCCCATTTATAATAGCCTTAAAAATAAAAAATACCTAGGAATATACTTAACCAAAAAATGTGAAATGTCTCAATCAGTAGCACTAATGAGAAAACAACAACAACAAAAATTACTGCTGAAAGATGACACAAAGAAATGGAAAAGCATTCCATGCTCATTCCATGCTCATGGGTTGAATGAATCAATATCATTATATTGTTCATATGGCCCAAAGCAATCTATAGATTCAGCCTTATTCCTGTCAAATTACCAATGCCATTTTTTCATAGAATTTGAAAAAAAAACTATTCCAAAATTCTTACTGAAACAAAAAAAGAGGCTGAGTATCCAAGGCAACCCTATACAAAACCAAAAACCCAGAGGCATCACGCTACCTGACTTCAAATAATACTACAAGGCTATAGTAATCAAAACAGCATGGAACTGGTATAAAAATAGACACATAGACCAATGGAACAGAATAGAGAACTCAGAAAAAAAGCTACACACCTACAACTAACTGATCTTTGACAAAACTGACAAAAACAAACAATGGGGAAAGGATATCTTATTCAATAAATGGTTCTGGAAAAACTGGCTAATCATATGAACAAGGATGACACTGGACCTCTACTTTTCACTCTATACAAAAATTAACTCAAGATATGTCAAGGAAATTAAATCTAAGGCCTCAAACTATAAAACTCCTGGAAGAAAACATAATATTTTTCTGGACATTGGCAAAAAATTTATGACCAAGTCCTCAAAAGCAACTGCAGCAAAACCAAAAATTGACAAGTTGTACCTAATTAAATTAAAGAGATTCTGCATGTGAAAAATAATCAACAGAGTAAATAGACAACCTAAAGAATGGAAGAAAATATTTGCAAACCATGCATCAACAAATAATTAATATCCAGAATCTAAAAGGAACTTAACAAGAAAAAAAATAACTCCATTACAAAGCAGGCAAAGATCCTGAACTGACATTTCTAAAAAGAAGACACACAAGAGGCCAACAAGCATATGAACAAATGCTCAGCATTACTAATCATCAGAGAAATGCAAATTGAAACCATAGTGAGATGCCATCTCACGCCAGTCAGAATGTCTATTATTAAAAAGTTTAAAAAAACACAGATGCTGATGAGGTGGGGAAAAAAAGGGAATGCTTACATTGTTGGTGGGAATGCTAATTAGTTCACCCCCATGTGGAAAGCAGTTTGAAGATTTCTCAAAGAACTAAAAATAGAATTGCCATTCAATTCAGCAATCTCATCACTGGGTGGATACCCAAAGGACAAATCCTACCAAAAAGACACCTCTACTCATATGTTTATTGCAGCACTATTCACAATAGCACAGACATGGGTGCTCATCAACAGTGGATTAGATAAAGAAAATGTAGTACATATACACCGTGGAATACTACATGGCTATAATAAAGAATGAAATCATGTTCTTTGCTGCAACATGGATGCCTCTGGAGGCCATTATACTAAACAAACTAACACAGAAACAGAAAACCAAATACTGTATGTTTTCACTTATAGTGGGAGCTAAAGATTGGTACACATGGACGTAAGATGGGAACAATAGATACTGAAAATTCCAAAGAGAGAGGGAGAAGAAGAGAAATAAAGGCTTGAAAACTACCTATTGGGTATACGTTCTTGGGTAATAGGGTCATGAGAAGCCCAAACCTCAGCATCACTCAGTATATCCATGTAACAAACCTGCACTTGTAGCCCCTGAATCTAAAATAAAAACTAATTTAAAAATAAAACACAAATCCTAGATTATCATAGTTATTCCTTTTATATGTAGAAAGTTCATTTGAAAGTGATTTTTTAATAGTATCTTGAGATATAAAAATAGGATTTGTTTTCCAGATAGGAAAAATGATATGTGAGCCTGTGTGGTGATACTCGTCATCACTAGTTTTAGCTTCTCACAAACCAATCATCTCCAGTATTGCCTTTTCTTGAAAACATTGAGTTGTACTGATGGTAGCTTTGAGGCTTCTTCACTTGTTCTTCCTGGTATTCTCACTTCTAATTTTGATAACCTATGGTGCACCATGCGCTTCTGACATGAACACTAATTAGGGATGGCAGAATTCAAACTTTAAGAGCCACAGTGAATAGCAGGAAATTGGAAGCTGGATTCAGACAATGACAAGAAGGTTCTTAGCTCTACACAAGTAAAAGTACATTTATTGGAATGACAGATACTGAAAAGAAAATAAAATAATACTGTCCTGTTAGTGGAATAATATCAATCAGTTGTTACTATTATTTATAATTATCTGTTGCTTATTGTTCTTACTGATCATTTCTTGTGACTTTGAATTGGAACTTAGTTTTTGGCATGTCCAATTCAATTTCTGTGTAGTTTTCTGTACATTTAGGATAGTATGAATCATTGATATGCAATGAAAATACTAGTAGTTAAGCTTATTGCCAATTAATATTTTTAAATCTATGACGCTTTCCATTTTTGAGATCAAAGTTTTGCTATGTACATTTATAAAATTTAAAAAATTAGCTGAGAACAAAATAACTGAAGACTATTTTAAAATGCCTAAAATGTAGTTTAGACCAGTGGTGGTATTTATTTAAAAAAGTTAAATTACAAGCTTGGTGTGATCTGTAGGCTCTGGAAAATATAATCTTTACAAATGTTAATGATACTAGATTCTCATTAAATCTCATCAGTTAAAAAATACAATATTAATGAATGCAAAGAATGTATTATAAAGGAATCATTTATGCATAATGTGATAATATTTACTTCTGCATTTCTTTTTTATATAATTTCTGAAACTTTTCTAAATGATCAACTAAATTAGCACTTAAATAAATTTTATTTTCTAATATTGATAAATTTGAAACTCTTTTAAAAATCATTTTACAATTATAAGACTCCCAATTTTAGTCATATTCATTAACCAATAATTGGCTATCTAAGAAAATAGTCCCCCAAAGCTCTTTTCTTTCTCACCATAATAATAAATGATTTTTATGAAATGTTCCTAAATAATAAAAAGAAACATTTTCTGAAGCAATTTAGGATAAATGTAAGAAAAACCAATCATTTCCAACCAATAATTACAAGTTATTAAAAGTTAGGCCATAAGAATATTAGCTTTTCATTCTGCTTGAAGGTATTTGAGCATGGCTCGGCTCCTCACTTGGCAGGTGTCCTGGCACTCCTATGCCAGCTGTCAAATTGAAGACATGGCTAGACAGATACTTTAGAAGAGCTACATGTGATATTCCTGAGTCAGATCTAAAGAAAAACAGAAACTGAAGAAACAAAAACATAAAGTTTCCCTTCATTAAGAACCTGTTTTTCTGTAATATACATTCCATTTTTTTTAACCTAGAACCTACTCTTTCAATACAGGTGCTCCTTTTTATAAATTCTGGTATTGGCTTTAGAATTCAAATAATTAAAATTATCTGCAAATATGTAATCAAAGAACAGCCTGGATGTTCATAATAAAAGCTATCCTCATTACTACTGTGAAATGCTTGCTTCCTCTTAACTTTCTGATGAAATTCTCATGAAGATTCGGAATAAACAACACAAATACAATTTTAAAAGTAATATGAGATACTAAAGTTAAAGGGAGACTATCACAACTTCAGTAAAATTCACAGAGTTTATTGGGATAGATTTCTGTGGTTGTATATTTTTAATGCTATAAATATAGAAAAATATTTTTGAATCTTTTTCTTTTCTTGAGTCAACTTATGGAAATGCTCCTATAGTTAAGAGATTTACAATTAATTGTTCATTATGTATTTGCATTTGTTGAGAACTTTACTCTTCATGCCTGTTCTTGTTTTAATAGCATTTTCTTTTATTATTCTTAACAATGATAATAGATTTATGCTCAAGAGAACCTTTTATTTATACATTTTCAATAAATTGTTTTTCAAGAATGTGCACTAAATACAATTGAATACCTTGATCATCTATAGAGATTGTCATTAATATTCTAATTGTACTTATTATGATTAATGTATTAGTTTCCAAATAGTAAACATATTTGTATTTTAGCAAGAAGCTATTATTGGTAATAGTTAAAAATATTTTCATGAACTGCTATATTTTGTTTGCTCTGTTATATTTAGGTATATTCACTAGTGATTACTCAATATATATTCACTAGTTATAATGTTTACTCAATAGTTAACAATATTTAACTATTTTGCTAGTTTCTTATATCAGGGTTATGCTGCCTTCATTTAAACAGAGATGAACTGGTTTCAGAGCATTTACTATGGTCTAAAGCAGTCTTTGGATTATGAGGTTGTTTTATTGTTTTGTATTAGCAGAAAAATAAAAATTCTAAAGTATTCATTTTTTTTTTCTGGAAGAAATGCTTCAGTAGCTTTCATACTTTCTTTTATAGTTATTGACCTTTTCATTTTATTGTAACTTTTGAATCAATTTTATATTGTGCACTGATGTATAACAAGGTATTCAAATTTATTAACATAGATTTTCACATAATGTCACCATATAAATTTTATAATCTCTATTTACTGAATCTCTTTCTCACATAAAATTCATTGAGGCTTAAAATTTCTTTCCCTTTTTTCTTAATTTTGTTGAAGAAGTTTATTTTATTATTATTGCTTTTACTAAAAGTCATATTTACAGTTTAGCCATTTTCTTCTTTCTTACTTTGTACGTCACTATTCTTTTGACATTTTCTTATTATTTTTCTTTCTGCTATTTGGGGTTTTTGGGGGGTCTATTTCCCAGCCTCTTATGATTTATGTACTCCACGCATTTATTCTGTTTTTTTAACTATGTAATAATAAGTTCATATGAGGCTGAACTTTTTCTCTGACAAGTCCTTTGAAGATATTTATAAATTAAAAGTAGTACAGCTAGTGATTACCAGAGTGCTTTGAAATTCAGCAGAGTCCTCATCTCTTAAATCAAACCAGACTTTGGAGTTCAGATAATAATATACTTTTAAAAATTACTTTTAACATCTACACATTTATTTTTATTTAGGGAAATTTAGACAATTTTGTTTATTAAAGTTAGTGTTCATGGTCTTTTTAAATACCACCTTCCAGGCTGGGCATGGTGGTTGGGATGGCTTGACACCTGGAGTTCAAGAGCAGTCTGGGCAACATAGGAAGACCCTATTTCTACAAATAATAATAATAATACAATAATAATAAAATAGCCAGGCATTGTGACATGCACTGTGGTCTCAGTTACTAGAGAGGCTGAAGTGGGAGTATTACCTGAGCATGGGAGATCAAGACTAGTGAACTGTGATCTTGACACTGAGTGATCAGTGTCAAGCCTGGGTGACAGAGTGAGACACTGTCTGTAAATAAATAAAGTCAAAAAGTCAAATTCCACATTTTTTGGCCTTGAGTGGTGCCAGTAAGTATTTTAAAATGAAGTGTGTATGTTTACTAATTTTCATTCCATTTATACATTGCCTGGTGAAGTGACTAAAATATTAAAAAATTTTTCATGTTTGCTCTTGAAAGCAATTTTGATATTTCTTCACTGATTTAACTTTGGTTTCTTTCTGGCTAGCCAGTTTTAATTTGTTTAAAGCTTACAAGACTATTCTCCACTCTATGCTTGTAATTTGTTTTTATATGTTTATTTTTGTCAGGGTATATTTAAATAAGGGTGTTTTAAATTCATTCACCAGTTTTCTTTGAAAATGTCATTAGTGGACACAGGGAGGGAAACATCACACTCTGGGGCCTGTTGTGGGGTGGGGGAGCTAGAGGAGGGATAGCTGAGGGTGAAAGGATTGGGGAGGGATAACATTAGGAGAAATAACCTAATGTAGATAATGCAGTGATGGATGCAGCAAACCACCATGGCATGTGTATACCTATGTAACAATCCTGCACAATCTGCACGTGTACCCCAGTACTTAAAGTATAATTTAAAAAAATAATAAAAGAGTTCATTAGTCATTAGTTCATCCTCCAACACTCTTACCAATCTGAAAAACTACTCAACATGAAAAGAGGTACAGATTACCTATGAGTTCCTTTTTTTGAACGAAGCCTCACTCTGTTGCCCAGGCTGGAGTGCAGTGGCATGAACTCGGCTCACTGCAACCTTCGGCTCACTGCAACCACCGCCTCCCAGGTTCAAGCCATTCTCATGCCTCAACTTTCTAAGTAGCTAGGATTATAGGCACCCACCACCACGCCCAGCTAATTTTTGTATTTTAGTAGAGACAGGGTTTCACCATGTTGGTCAGGCTGGTCTCAAACTCCTGACTTCAGGTGATCCACCCGCCTAGGCCTCCCAAAGTGCTAGGATTACAGATTACTCACCACGCCCGTCCTATGAGTTCCTTTTATGTCGTTGGAAGCATACCCTGAAGTTATATGTTTTCCTGCTGCAACATGGCTTTGTTTTCCTCTAGCTTCTGAAGTAGTTAGGACTTTTTTTCACCTTACTCCTGGGAATTTTCTTTGCTGATCTTCTGTGCTACAGCCCCATTTCCTGGATCTTATTCTTGCATGTTTATTAAATTATTTTCTCATTTTGTTAGAGTCAAGGCTGTAATAGCACCTGAGAAAGGATGCAGAAGAGTAAAACTTTAAGGCCTTATATATCTAAAAACATTGACTCCTCCATGTCTTCTTCTGCTGTTGCGGTTGTTCACAGGTCATTCTGATTCTTAACCTTTTGCATGTATGTGGCCTGTATTTTTCCTTCCTATGGACAATGTGAAGATTATCTCTATTCCTGAAGCTTGGAAACTTCACTGATGATATACTCTTGTGTGTAGAATTAAAAATGAATTTAAAAAATTTAGAAACTTCATTATGTTGAATATTCTCTAGAGTCTTGATTTGTGCTGTCCAATATGGTAGCTTCACTACACATGACTATTAAACACTTGACATCTGTCTATATTGAATGGAGATGACTGTTAGTGCAAAATAAATACTGACTTTCAAAGATGTGATACTTAAAAATGTAAAATATCTTAATTATATATTGATTACATGTTGAAATTATAATGATAATATTTTGATATATTAGGTTAAAGAAAATAATGAATAAAATTAACTTCATCTTTACCTTTTTAAAAAGATGGTTAATAGAAAAATCTGCATTTAACTTCATCTTTAACTTTTTAAAAAGATGGTAACTAGAAAAAGCCCCTTTTTGTGGCTTGTTGCATTATATTTCTATTCAACAGCACTGATCCAGAATATTGTTGGGCATATTCAATCCAGAAACTCAGATCCTTTAGTCTTGAGATATTTTCTTAACATTAGTTAACATGGTAATTTCCTTTTTATCATTTCTCATTGTCTGTATCATTGAATATCTGTCATCTGATGATTAGACTCATAAGTACCATGTAAACAACAGATAGATTCTGTTTGTATTAAACATTGATGTCCAGGTCTCACATTCAGACATTTAAATTGATGAAACCCAGGCAGTATTGTTTGAAATCTCCCTACATTATTTCACTGATCCTCTAACATTCAGTTGTGTGATGAATAAGTTCTTGAGATATAAGGTACAGCATAATGACTATTGCTAATAATAGTACATTGTAAATTTAAAATTGGTTGAGAGATTAGATCTTAAGTATTATCACCACACATGCCCTAAGAAGCTAGCTGCAAGGTGACAGACATGTTAGCTTGATTGTGTTAATCATTTCGTAATGTATACATATATCAAAACATTGTTTTATATGCCTTAAATATATACAATTTTTATTTCTGAATTATGCCTCAATAAAGCTGGGAAAAAGGAAAACAATCTAGGGAACTAATTTTAGGCTGATGCACATTTTTATTTAGTCTTCTAAATTTTAGCATAGTACTTAATCTCTATGAATCTAGACCTACTTCGACTCAATTACTTCTTCAGTTTTCTGCCAGGGTCAGAACAAGAAAGAATGGGTAGTTCTCCAGAAATGGATTGAAGTTTCTACCTGATTTATTACTTGATACAGATTATGGACCTTTGAACAAGGACTTTTGTTGAGGAGAAGAAAGAAATATTTCTTGCACTGTCTCTAGTTAATCAAGGATTATTAGTTTCCTGTGGCCTTATATTTAGTGTCAGTTATTCCCAAATGATAGGGAAAATTCTTTATGGAGTTCAGGACACGCTACCCCCTCAAAATATGGCTCCTTGGTATTAAGAAAGTCTAGGAAGATTACTTTCTTTCTTTTGGCCTTCTCTCCTGAAGGAGGTCATACAACCCTCATCTGAGAAGTGCCCTCCCTACACTTGGAAGAAAGAACCTCCTTATCCCTGAAATCACAGGGACACAGAGAAGAATATGAACAAACAGTTCTTGCTAAGTTTCCCTCAGTTTATTACTGTTGGATTCTACCCTTTTGTCTCAAAATACATTTCTCTATAACTGTCCATTCTTCATCAAACCTAAGCATAAAAGTATACAAGTTTACTTCGTGTTGGGGAGTCTTCATTTCTGAAGGTTTCCATGTCATGTAAAACTTGTATTAAATAAATTTGTATGTTTTCCTCTTGTTAATCTG
Organism: Ateles fusciceps; assembly: GCA_036589455.1. Lineage (NCBI taxonomy): Eukaryota > Metazoa > Chordata > Mammalia > Primates > Atelidae > Ateles > Ateles fusciceps. The sequence goes on along the minus strand of JAZHEH010000065.1, from coordinate 30,010,722 downwards.
TATTTTGTTATAAGGGCCTCAGCCATTAAGCTAGTGATGGGTGAACAAAGAAATCAACTCACCAAGACTCCTTTATCAATTTCCTGTGACTCTGTATATTTTCAACCTCTAACAAAAAGGTCACAAATTCCAGCCCAATGAATGAATAAACCAAGTTGACTAGACTCCTCTGCCAGTGGAAGCACACTGTACTTACATCTCAATTAAGACCACAGACTGAATTTTGTATCCACAATTTTTCTATTTCAAGAGTCCATTTATTTCAAACATAATTCATTACCAACAGCCAGCCCTCTTTCTTTCACTCCATTAATGCAACTTCCTTTCCTTCCTTCCTTTCCTTCCTTCCCTCCCTTCCTTCCTTCCTTCCTTTCCTTCCCTTCCTTCTTTCCTTTCCTTCCCTTCCTTCCTTTCTTTCCCTTCCTTCTTTTCTCTTCCCTTCCTTCCTTCCTTCCTTTCCTTCCCTTCCTTCTCTTCCCTTCCCTCACCTCCCCTCCCCCTCTTCTCTTTTATCTTGCTCTTGTCACCCAGGCTGGAGTACAATGGCTTGATTTCAGCTTACTGCAACCCCCTGTCTCCTGGGTTCAAGAGATTCTCCTGCCTCAGCCTCCTTGGTAGCTGGGATTATAGCCTCCCACCACCACGCCTATCTAATTTTTTGTATTTTTAGTAGAGACAGGGTTTCACCATTTTGGCCAGACTGGTCTCAAACTCCTGACCTCAGGTGATCTACCCACCTCAGCCTCCCAAAGTGCTTGGATTATAGGTGTGAGCCACTATGCCCAGCAGTACAGCTTATTTTGTAAGAATAGTCCAGAACATGCTTTAATTTTTACATTGAATGAGGCTGTTTTTGATGCCAGGTTCGTGCTCCTGCACCAGTTTTTTTTTTTTTTTTTTAAGAATGCCCACAACTTACCAATTACCTTCCAATCTGATTTTTTGTACATAATCTGAATTCTATGCCTACAAACTTTTAGCAAGACTATAGGCTACTCTGACTTTCACTGTTCTGTTTGTATCTTTGCTCATAATTTTACAACTACTTTGGTTGGGTGCTAGTGGAGGCAATGCCAGTGCTTACTTTTCACCAATCCTTGAGCTATATTTGGTTTAGGAATAAGAGTATTAGGTGAAGAAGGAATGTAAGATATTTCAGACAGTGGGGGAAAAGTATGTTTGAAGGTACAGATATGTGAAAGAGTTTAGGGTATATGAATAGCTCTAAGTAGTCTACTACTGATGTAGCACAGAAAAGGTAAGGGACAGGTGATGGATGAGTGTGAGATGACAGGCAACATCAAAGTTCTTATGATATTAAAGAAATTTCAAAGGATTGTAAGTACATGAACAGTATGATCAGCTTGAGGATTGTAAAGATCCCTTTTAGTATTGGAGATGGACTTGTTCACTGAACAAGATTTGGTGAGAATGGCCTAAAAATATTGCCAGAATACAAGCTGATAAGATCTGAATAATGGAAGTCTCTGAAGGAATGGGAGAATGGAATCAGATTTGCAAGATATATGGAGGAAAATGAAGAATACATAGTTTGCAAATTGGCCTTTATAAAGTCAGAGTTTAGGAAGACATTTTTCTGATAAATATGGCTGGAAATAGGATTGAGGTAGAAAAGCAGAATTGATATAATACAGGATGAATTTAATTTTGAACATATTGCATTTTATTTTCTTGTAAGATATTGATCTAGTTGGCAGTTAGATATGTAATCCCAAGCTCAAGAGAATGTTCTGGCTTGGAGATAACTTTTGGAGTTAAGATGATGGTTGGCCTCATGAATAATGGTGTGTTAGTTAACTCAGAGAGCATAATGTGTTTCAGTACATTTACACTATTGAACATTTCTTTCTTCTCCGGGCACTACTTCAGCAATTCTGTCCTAAATCTTACTATATTCTGTTAGGTTTGACAAGCAGTTATAAATTATGGGCTTCCAAGGAAGATAAAAAGCATCTGGGATTAAAAGAATGTACTGTCCTTTGCATCAGGCTTACAAGTTCCTTAAGCATATTGGGAAGTGGTGGTTGTAAGATGACAACCATGAAACATTCAAAACCACTAAGTCCTGAATATGTCGGGTACCTGCAACCTAATTTCATTTCCTGATAGAATTGAAGGATTCTCATATCCTCATCTCTGTGTTTTCAACTACAACTTTATTACTTGACATTGATTTCTAATTACTTCTCTTCATTTGAGATTTATTGTATACTTTTAATGACAGACTATATCCTGACTCCAATTAACCCCACTACAGTGACTCAAAAAGAAAGTTACAGACTTTTTCCCCTCATACACAACACACACGTTGGCATCACTGGAATCAGTGTTTTAACCTAAAAAAAAACCAGAATAACAGATGACTCCTTGATTTATCCATTTATCAGTCAATTATTTTATTAGGTGTACTTCTTATTAGGTGTTTATACATAGTGACATTAATTAGATGCCTCAATTGGAATGAATATTCTTAACTTGAATCCTATAAATTTTATGTTCTGAACTCTCTTAGCTTTAGTTCTGCATAGTAATTGATTTAAAAAAGCAAACAAAAAGCCTGAATTTCTTCTAACTACTTTTAGTAAACTCATATTAGAAAAGCAAACAAAATATTTTTTCACTACTTTGTATGAGAATTAATAAAATAAAGAAATGCTTTTGCCATATAGTTGTTTGAAAAACATTTCATGTTATATGGAGAATATATAGGCTACATTCAAATATAATTAGAGCCAAAGGCACTAAAATTTATTTTCATGTATGTCACAGCTTTATGTCTTTAAAAATTCAAAATTTGTATTTGCTCTTTTGAACTTTTAAATTTATTTTGTTGGCAAATATGATATTCTCTGACCTTGAACAGAAACAAAACAGTATCTTCAAAATGCAGGACACACTTCTTGTGCCCTGGAGCAATAGCATTCCAAGTTTACTATTTGTTTACATCAGATTTGCAGTGTGCTTCACAGTTCTGATAGCAAACACTAAAACTATTGTGTACTTAAATAGATTTTAGAATATACCGGGTTAAGCAAAGTTCGTTAGGTTTTGTTATCACTGAACCTTTAACAAATTAATGTGCATTGTTAATATCTAAAGGGGATGTAGATATGTAGAATTTCTAAGATTTTTAATTGCAGAATGATTTTTTTTCTTTGAAATGGAGTCTCCTTCTCTCACCCAGGCTGGAATGCAGTGGCGCGATATTGGCTCACTGCAACCTCTGTCTCCTGGGTTCACGCGATTCCCATGCTTCAGCCTCCCAAGTAGCTGGGATTACAGACACCCACCACCATGCCCGGCTAAGTTTAGTATTTTTAGCAGTGACGGGGTTTCACCGTGTTGTTCAGGCTGGTCTCGAACTCCTGACCTCAAGTGATCTACCCTCCTCGGCCTTCCAAAGTTCTGGGATTACAGGCATGTGCCACTGTGCCCAGCCTGCAGAGTAATTTTTTGAAAATAAAACTAGGGGCATAATTTCTCAGAAGAATACACTGTGGAAAACAATAAGTTAGGCTGCAACAACTTTGAAGCCCTTACTAATATTTATGATGGAATTCACTTATACGTGCAAATCTGTGAACTACATACCCTACCAATGATTAGCAGAAGAGCAGACCATTTCTACAATTAGTTGACACTTGGTACCTGAATTTAATATCTAACTGAAAAGCAGCTTTCAGTAAGGTCTGTGAGTTGAAGGGAAAAATGGAATTGAAAATCTGGTTTTAAATCGTGAGCCTGCCACTTAGTAGTTGATTTACTTTAGGCAAGTTGCCATAACTGGAGTGGGGGATAATAATAATGAATAACTGGAAGTTTGTTTCTATTAGAGATAAAAATTTATGAATGAACATTCCTGGCACAAAATTGTCAGTAAGTGATCATTTTTAATGAGCACAGAATAATCTAAAAATTAAAATATAAGAAATGGTGTTCTTCTTTACTATATTCCCCCAGAACTTTCTAATATGTTTGCTAAGATCCTCTCTTTTATGGGTTAACATTCCTCTTCTTCAGGCCATGTATTGGTGAACTTCTTCTCTGTACTGTCCCTCGATTCATTCCTCTTGCTTGGAAACTCATTTCTCTCCATTTTATCTAATTCATCCTCATTCAACAATCCCTTTTTCTAATTGTTTTTCCTCTGGGATGATTTATCTGACTGCCTTGGCACATTTTTACTTTCCCTTCTCTCACACGTAATGATCCTCTTATCTATAAAATGTATTTTTACACACTTAAATGCAAACTTTTATTATTAGTTTGTATTTTTCTGTTTAAGTTCTCTGTTTTCAACTAGATACAAAAATACTTGAGAGAAGCAACTTTGTATTAAAGCAGAGTATTTTCTTTTAAATGATAGGTACTCAGAAAACATTTTTTGATTTTATTGATTACAATAAGGCAGCAGCCGAAAGTTAAACTTGTGATTCATTATGGAAAAAAAAAAAAAACCTTTCAGTAGATAGATGTGGCTAATACTGATCACTGAGGAATAATTCTCGTTGCACAAAATCTTTTTCATGTCTGTTTTACATGCATATTCAGTGGCATTGAAGGAGTTCGCCAGTGTCTGATCAACTTTTGAGTGTCATGTGGGTAGAAAGCCAGTTAGTATTCAGTTCTTTAGTCTAATCCATTTTTCTATCAGGTGTTTCCACATGTTTTGGAGAAATATAAATAGAAGTAGAGGATGGCAAACACTGGAATCTCCTTTCTAACACCAGAGAGCCTCCAAACAAAATATTCACTGAATTAAAAGAAATGGAATCCTAGTGATTGAAAACTCCACCTTCTGATCTTTGGATGTAAAATATCTTCATTTTTTGATTTGCTCCATCTTTCTCTCTTCATTCAAATTTATTCGATCTTTAAGTAGTGGAAAAATACATAAAGAGAATATCGAAGAAAAAAATTTCAGCCTCATTTCTTACATCAAAATTGGTTTTAGGTAGATACTTTAAAACAATTTTAGGAAACAGAATGCCATTCTAAGCAGGATATGAATTCAAAGTGTGGCAATCAGCAATAATTACATCTAGATAGTTTGTCAGAATAAATAGTAGAGTTTTTTTCCTAACTTAGGCCCTCCTGTCTTTGTATCCGCCTATCTTTCTTGCTCCACGCTTGTTTTCACTTAAGTCATACAGAGCTATTTATATTTCCATCATCCACATGAATCATTTTCTCTCTCCAAAGTATTTCCATCTATGCCACTTCTTTGTTTAACTCAATAGTTATCTGTCTTGACTGCATATTTGACCAGCTAAGTAATTTCTATCCAAAGAGCAAAATGAAAATGAGGGATCTCTTGTTTAACAAGTACTAAGAATTTAAAAGGACACCAGCAGAGCAGAAAACCCAAGAGCAGAGCCCTTGGAAATGTTGGGCCCTGTACCACAGCACAGGTCACATCCCCCACGAAGCTGGCCCAACTGCACATTGTAATCACATACAAAGTTCCCCCCCCCCCCCCCCCCCCCCCCCCCCCCCCCCCCCCCCCCCCCCCCGCCCCCCCCGCTCCCCCCCCCCCCCCCCCCCCCCCCCCCCCCCCCCCCCCCCCCGCCCCCGGTTTTTTGTTTTGTTTTATTTTTAAATAATGATGCTAGGGTAATCCTCAGATGCATTCGATCAGAACTTCCGGGGGTGAGGCTCAGACCTCAGTTTTGTAATTTTAATTGCATTTTAATAGTTAAAAAATTGTTTTAATTTTAATGTATAGCCAAGGCTGAGCACCAAATTCAAAGGCTATTTCTTTGTGACTTGGCATGCACTTACCTATTTACTCTCTCTCATGAGACTATTAAGTTTCTTAAGAGTAGATATCATGTCTTATTAGCCTTTTCATCTTTATGACCTAGAACAACACCTGGAACATTTTACTATTAAGTAGATTTTAATGAATGAATGATTAAATAGAGATATACTAATATGACCTAATTTTTAATTTTACAGCGTGTAATCAAGGAAAAAAAGAAAGAACTTATTGAATGATAATTTGAAAGTGTAAAGAGAAAGCATACTCTTAGAAAAAATGTAATAAAAAAGAGACTTGAGAAATTAGATCTAAATTTACTTTTTAAATTAAAGGTTCTGAAGACATACAATAGTTCCCTCAATTCTGTGCTTCAAGGAAATATTATGCTATGTATACTACTACTCCTTAAACTTTCAAAGTTGAGGAAAAGCAAGAATAAGGAAAAGAGGTGGCAGAATGCTGACAGAATTAAGAAAAAATGATGCTTCTCAACATACATCTAATACGGTTGATTAATAGAACAGTAAATTTGTGGTGGTAGAAGATTCCTTCTTAAAGAACTACACGGCTTGTGAATGGTACTAGAACTGGAAAATAATAAACAATTAGTAGCAGTGTTTTTGTCTGAGCAAATCAATGGAATAAATGTAATTGCCCATAAGCACTAGAAAAGTACAATCTTAAGCATTTGCTGGTTTTAAATACTTAGGTCCAGATTTTAACATAGCATATATTTTCCATTATATGATGGTGCTAGTTGTTTACACATAATGTAAGAGTATTGCATATATAAATAACTCATAATTATATTGTGTTTATAGCATATCATAGCAATTTGAGGACACGTGACATGTCTCATTTTTTTCTTCTTGGTAGAGAGTTTGGCAAACAAATTTCAGAGGGCTAGACACGTGTTGTTTTTTTTTGGATTGTTTTGTCTTTTATTGAGGTAAAACTTACATAATGCAAAATTCATCATTTTCACCAAAGTATACAATTCAGTGGTTTTTAGTACATTCACAGTGTTGTACAGATATCACCACTATCTAGTTCCAGATCATTTTCATAATCCCTAAAGAAAACTGTGTTATCCATTAAGCATTTATTCTGCATTCATTGTTTTTGTCCTTGTTGTTTTTGAGACAGGGTCTCATACTGTGTCACCCAAGCTGGAGAGCTGTGGTGCTATCATAGCTCACTGCAACCTTGAATTCCTGGCTCAAGTCATCTTCCCACTTCAGCCTCCCAAGTAGCTAGGACTGTAAGCACACACCACTGGGCCTGGTTATTTTTTTAATTTTGTACAGATGGGTTCTTGCTATGTTGCCCAAGTGGGTCCTGGCCTAAAGCAGTTCTTTCTCCATGACCTCCCAAAGCCCTGAGATTATAGGTGTTAGTTGCTGTACCTGGCCTTGCATTTGTTTTTACCCCTGAGGCCTGGCAACAGATAATCTGCTTTCTGTTTCTATGGTTTGACTATTCTGGAAATTTCTGGGTGACTAGAATCATGTACTATGTGGCTTTTTGTGTCTGCCTGCTTTCACTTAGCATAATATTTTCAAGGTTCATCCATGCTGTAACATGTATCAATACTTCAATATTGTTATGATTCAATGATATTCCATTTTTTGTGTATTCATCATTTTGTTTATCTGTGAAACCACTGATCGACATTTGATTTGTCTCCAAAATTTGGCTATTGTGAAAATTCTGCTATGCACATTGGTTCACAAGATTTTGTTTAAACACCAATTTTTAATCTTTTGGGTATATACCTAAGAATACCATTTCTAAGTTATGTGGTAATTCCATGTTTAACTTTTCAAGGAGTTACCAAATTGTTTTTTTATAGGAGTTGCACAATTTTACCTTCTCACTAGCAATGCATAAATGTTCCATTTTCTCTATATCCTCGCCAATGTGCTATTTTCATTTTTAAAATTATAAAACATCCTGATAGGTGTGAAGTGATATCCTATTGTGGTTCACATTTGCATTTCCCTAATGACTAACAATGTTGAGCATCTTCCTGTGTGCTTGTTGACATTTATATGTCTTCTTTGGAGAAATATCTATTCAAGTTCTGTGCCCATTTTTAAACAGCATTGTTTGTTTTTTTGTTAAGTTGTAAGAGTTCTTTATATATTCTGAATAGTAGATTCTTATCAGATATATGATTCACAACCCACTCTTTAGTTTGTCTTTTCATTTGCTTGACAGTGTCTTTCATGCACAAAAGTTTTCACTTATGATAATGTCCAATTTATATATTTTTTGTTGATGGTACTTTTGTTGTCATATCAAAAAATCCATTTCCAAATCTAAAATCATGAAGGCTTACTTATATATTTTATTGTGAGAGTTTTATAGTTTTAGCTTTTACATTTAGGTCATTGATAACTTTGGATTAAGTTTTTGTATGTGATATGAGGTAAGGATCAACTTCATTCATTTACATGTAGACTTTTAGTTCTCCCAGCACCTTTTGTTTATGAGATGATTCTCATTTTTGTTGAGAATTTTTACGTCTATATTCTTAAGGGATGTTGGTCTGTAGTTCTTTTTCTTGTGAAATCTTTTCTGGGTTGGTATCAGGGTAATGCTGGTCTGAAAGGAAGGACTAGGAGGTGTTCCCCTCCTCTTTTGTTATTTGGAAGAGTTTGAGAAGGATTGGTGTTAAATCTTCTTTAAATGTTGATGGAATTCATCAGTGAAGTTATTTGGTTCTGAAATTTTCTTTGGACATTCTGAATTACTGATTCAATCTCTTTATTTTCTCTAGATATAGTCAGATTCTTATTTCTATTTGAGGAAGTTTTGATAGCAGTGTCTTTGTAGGAATTTTTCTATTTTATCAGGGTTGTCTAATTTTTGATGTAGAATTATTTCTATGATTCTCTTATAAACTTTTTTTATCTATAAAGTTTGTAGCAAAGCCCTCTGTTTTCGCTTGACTTTTTTCCTATTTTTTCTTAATTGGTCTAACTAAAGATTTGTTAGTTTTGTTCATCTTTTCAAATAATCAAATTTTGGTTCCATTGCTTTTCTCTATTCTTTTTTTTCTGTTCTCTGTTTTATTTATCTCCAAGGTAATCTTTCTTCTTTTCTTCTACCTGTGGGTTTAGTTTGATCTTATTTTTCTAGTTTTCTAAGGTATAAATTTAGGTTATTTATTTGATATTGTTCTTCCTTTTTAATGTCAATATTTACAGCTGCAAATTCCTTCTGAGGGACTGCTTTCACTGCACCATTGAGTTTTAATATGTTCTGCTTTCATTTTTGTTCATTACAGAGTGTTTTCTAATTTCCCTTCTAGTTTTTTCTGCAACTTATTGGTTTCTCTCAAGGCCAGTTTCTATGTTTATTTTTTCCTAAAAATGGGCTATACTTTCTTGTTTGTTTGCATTTTTCATTTTTTTGTTGAAAAAATGGACATTTTAAACAGTATAATATTGCAACTCTAGAAATAAGATATTCCCCCCACCCCAGGATTTTTTTGTTTACTGTTTATTGTGGTTCTTGTTTGTTGTTCAGTGACCTTGCTAAACTAATTTTGCAAAGTCTATATTTTTTGTTTTGGGTGGCCACTGAAATGTGTGATTGTTAGGTTAGTAGTTCCTTAGTAACTTGACAGAGATTTCCCTAAACTCCTGGAACAAAACAACAAGAAACAAAACAAAACTTCCCGTCTTTGTAGTTTGGTTATATATTGGTACTCCTTTACTGTTTAGCCAGGCAGTTTATAATTCTGCCCTATTCTTCCTTCCTGCTTGCATGGAGGCTGAATCTAGCCAGAGGTAAGGGCTTATGGCCTTGTCAGGTCCTTTCTGAACATACATCCCACCTTGGTTATGTGCTTGGACTTCTAGGTTCCCCTTGACTATACAGTAGCTTTTCCCATCTCTTACCGCCCCCAGATATTTCCTTCCCTGTCTTTCTGCCTCAGGCTTTCAGGCCAGTGTATTTCTTGCCCCCTACTTTTCCCTCTTACTCACCAGGCGGCAAATAATATATCTGGCTTTAAATGCTTAGGAAAAACACCATTTGTGAAGCAACTTCAGCCTTAGGGAAACTCCTATGCAGATCAACCAACGGCAAGTCCTCCAGCCCCTTCCTCTGGGAACCACCACATAGGTTAAAACACACAACTAAAATTTGCTAAGAATAAGGTCCATACTGTTTCCTATGGTGTGTTTGACCTGCACCAGGAATGCAGACCACTATCTTTAAGACTTGTGGAGCTGAGGAGTATAAATAGTATCAACAGGGTAAATTAATATGCCACAGAGCTCTCTTACCAAAATTCTGCAGTTGTTCTCTTCACTAAGCATTTCCTTGTTGTTGTAAGTTTTTATTAGATTCCAGAGTTATTTAAAAAATTGATTCAGATGATTTGCCAGTTTATTAACTGCTTTTATGGTTGCTTTCACACTGTAATGACAGAATTGAATAGTTGTGACTATATAGTTTATAAAGCCAAAAATATTTACTATTTGGTCTTTAAAGGAAAAATTTGGAACCTCTAGTCTAAATAAATCTATATTCAGAATTTACATACCAATATTTGTTTCATTAATGTATTAATGACTAAATTGGTAGACGAATGGATGAATAAGTACATCCAAAATATTTATATTTTAGCATATGGTAATCAAATATTGATATCTACATGCATCTTGTTAAATAAAAATTTTGAAAATCACAGTAATTTATTAATCATCTTTGGAGTTGCTCTTTTCACTTATAGGTTACTATGCAAATATAGGAATGGTGATAGTCAATTAAAATCAATAAACATGCCAATAAAACACATATATTACTATTGGGGCTCATTCCCATGGTATTATAAACTGTCCTCCCTCCCTTGATCTCATCATAACTTATGTGTGCTAAATCTACCCAAGTGTGTTACTTATTAGAGTAATAAGTTGATAACTGGTTTGTGAAAGAAAAATTTATCTTTGCTGAAACTATTCATTTATTCTGCTTGCATTTCCTTGTAAACATTAGTTAGATTTCTTGGGTGTTTTTCATCATTCAAGAAGAACACCTTTTACCTATAATAAAAGTAAAACTACCCATGAACATATCATGTAATAAAAATTTTTAGTATAGGTGCCTGAAATGAAATGAAAATAATGTTAAACAGGGTTGAAAAGAATGTTAAAATTGGTAACTACAACTTGCTGTTTATACTATTTAGTAAAGCACACTTTTCAAATGTTTATGCTCTGTGCTTTGATGAGAGGACAGCAAGTGAGAATTTGGGAAAATTCAGGTAAAGCATGGTCTAGGTAGAAAGGGAAACAAACAAAAACTCCAGACCAAATCTAACCAGACAAAAAAAGGCAGCGAGTTATCCTTTGTTCCATCTCCTTAACCTTGCTGTCCATAGTGACATCCTTTCATCCTTAATCTCCCTTTTAAAAGTGTGACTCTCCCCTCCAAATTCTCCTGAGCACCTCTTGAGTACTTTGGGGGCAAGATGTTGAGGTCTGTTTTGTTTTGTTTTAGTTAAGGGATAAGTCCAATAGTTTTAATAAACCAATTCACTTTCCTCGAGAGCATCATTGTTCCACTCTTTCTGTTGCCCATTCATCAGCCTTCTACTTTCAATCAACTGAACATTTGCTTTGATTTCCATACCCTATAAAATCTAGATTGTGCTCTTATTATTTGTGATTTAATACCTTCAGTGAGAGGGCAGTGATAAGATATAGAGACTCTGAACACACTGCTCAGAAAATAGAAGGAAATAAAGTATTCTCAGGAAAATATGAATTGTTCAGGTTTATTTCAATTGCCATAATATTGTTTTAATCTTAGATTATTATTTTTATAACCATTATATCTTTTTATTTAGCCAATAGGGATGCTATTTTTAAAAGAGTTTTTTGGTGTTTTTTGTTTGTTTGTCTGTTTTGTTTGTCTGTTTTATTTTTTTGTCAACCCTATGTTCATTAAGGGGGAAAAAAGTACCATTAGGTATATTTTCTAAATGCATTGATATCTTTAAAAAACTGGAATTTCAGTTGTTGCCACAAATCAATTTTACAAGTTTTTTTGGTCATAAGAATAAATTCAGAATATGACTGGGGTTACCTGAATATACCTGTCTATTTTTCAAAATAAATCATTTGTGGGCGACAGCATCTTATGTTCTAAGATTCACCACAATATTCTAAAACAAGGTACATGTCACTGTTTCTCAAAAATGTAGCCTGTGCGAACATTTCACATTCCACTTCTGATAATTAATGAAGCAAAGTAGATGTGTAAAAAAATAAGGATAATATATAATTGATAGGGATTTCAAATTCACCACTAGATTGGGAGTTCCAGGAGGGCAGGAATTTTTCTGTGTTGTTTTGATTTGTCTTTCATAGTTCAGTGTTGTATGCCTAGCACCTAGAAGAGTGCTGGGACAGAGTAAGAGTTCAATATATGCTGGGGTAAATACATCAGTTAGTCTTATCATTGTAATAGGAGGGGATATTTTATACATATCACATTAAAATTACTTTGCATTTTAATGTCCTTATGTTTTAAGTAGCATGAGTAAGACACTGATATCTCAGGGTTAACATATGAAAAGATAATTGAGCCCTAGATAAGAGCTGAGAGATACATGAATTAGATGCTTTAAAAAATAGTAAAAGTTTTATTATATTTAAATAAAACATTTTTATTCCCTCAACCTTAAAGCATATTTTACTTTTCAGAACTTCATTTTGGATTCATTCTGTGCCAACTCCCAGTCTAATGCAGATAAAAATACATGAATTATTGGGTTCCTTAAAACTAGAATTGATAGTAGAAATGCTGACAAATCCTTATTACAGATGCCAGTGGAATGAAGTGGCTTTACCTCTAGCAAATGCTGATGTGGAGATTTAAGACTATATGAGAAATCAGTAAAGTTGCCCAGGAGAGTTTTATCATATTATTCATTGAACTTGGTATGTGCTACAGTAATTGCTTCTGGTACCATTTTTCTTTTCTTACATGAGGTTATTATTTATGCTTGTGCCATGTGAAACAGAGAAAGAGAGTTTAAAGGAGAGTCATAACTTGATGTAAAACTATCCTGTGACACACTGTAGCTGGAGATAGGAATCACAGCAAGAAAACTGCTTCTTACTTATCAGAATTAAATATGGGAAGAGTGATATTTGACATTGTGGAGATCCATAAATACTAAAAAGAGGCACTCAAACCACACATATTTTTTTTCTAGTGATGTGCAAGCCTGTTTAAGACATATATCTAAGCAGGTTTTTTAATCTCAGAGGGATCAACAAATTTATTTGCCTATTACAGAAGTTTTCTTGTTAGCTTGTAGGTGAAAGAAATCAAATTAACAGGTAGGAAGCTACTAGGACATGTTAGATTAATAAAATTTAAAAAGCATAATGACTTTTACAATTATACTGCTGTTTTCACTTCTTGCACACATATATCTTTCATATGCTTCACACACTCCTAACTAATCACCAACTTTCATATTTTATCCAGTGTTCAAGTCAGTTTCTGTGAAAAATAAATGAAAAATAATTTTGAATATAATTTAATTCAAAATATAGACAATTATAATTTAACAATGCAAACAGAAGAAAAAGTGTTTTTAGATATTCATATGTTGCTACCTAAATCTCATGGGTTTAATATGTGCTATTTTCACAAATTCTTATTTTTCTTTCATAAATTCTTTTCTTACTACTTATTTCTTTCTATAAAGTTATCTTGATTGCATTGTTCAATAATTAATACCATTCTACATGCAATATAGCCCAGTGGCTAATCTCAGTTATTAAAAAAAGTCATACAATAGGTGTTTAATTATTTAACGAACTATGTATAGTTTTGTATTCACATGAAGTTTGAAAATGGTCACTAAGAATTATTTAATCAAGGAAGTATGGGAGAGATGGGTAAGTGGTCCAGCAGTCAGCCTGCCTGAGTTGTATACTGGCTATTGACTATGGGCAAAACAAAAACAAAAACAAAAAATTTAACTTCCCCCCTTTCTCTCATTTTTTTCATAATAGAAATAATATTACTAACCTCACATAGTTGTTATGGAGAATAAAACTGAATTAATCCAAGTAAAGCATTTAGAACAGGGTTTGGCACATAATAAGTGTTTGGGAAATGTTAAATAGTACTATTGCTTAGTCTCTGAGGTTGAAAAATTGCCAACCTTGGTTTCTTTTAAGTAAAGCAAAACAAAACAAAACAAACCATGTATTCAAAAATCATAACCTAAGTGAAACAAAAGTATGAATTCAATAGAGCTAATCTATACGTATATGCTTTGTTTCCCATTCCACCAACCCAGAATTCTGTCTTTCCCCTTCTCTGCAGGAAAATATGATATTTTCCTCAAGTTCTTAACCCTCTGCACATGGGTTAGTGACCTAGGATTTGTTATCATCATGCCTGAGCCCCATAGGGGAACTTACCTGTCTACATTTTTTCCTTCAAGTTCAGGTTCCCCTGGTGTGCCTAGTTGACCAGAGCAATCCATTTCTATTCAATACATTTCAGCAGTCATTTTACTAGTAAGCCCGCTATGTGCCAGTTGATGTTTGGTGCTTTTTAAGCAAAATTAAGTAACCATTTTGCCCAGTAAATTGCTCAAATCTAGTTCAGAAGACTTATATGTAAATCAACACTCACTACTCAGTATGATAAATGCTATGGTAAAAGTTTTCAAAAGTTGTGGGAGCACCAGAAAAAGAAACACCTAAATATGTCTGAAATGTGAATACTCAGTACCAGAAAGCTGTTTCACCATAGGGCTTCTTCCTTTTCTAAGATAACAAGGGCATGTAAACTGTGATCTATGGAAATGTGTTATCTAACTTGAAACACTAGCAGAACAGAAAGAGTAGTGAGGGAAATGAGTATGATAACCTCTTCGGTGGAAGGACACTACATCTGTCATATTTGCAGTACTTTGTGTACTCCTGGCGAATAAAGATTATATGTGATCAAATGGTACATAAAAATCAGACAAGATCCTAACTGTTCTTTTACTTATGATAAGCTCACTTATGTAGCTTTGGATGTAGTTAACAGATTAATTTCTGATTCCCATCTAATTCAATTTAAAAATCCAGCATAAATGGTTTTCTCCCAAATGGTATTATGGTATAGAAAGCAACCTAAAATAGTGGAGAAGGTAGGTATTGTGGAATTTGAAAAACCTAGGTTCAAAACTCTTATTTGGTTGGCTCTTCTTAGCTGTTCTTTACCTCTTCTAAGCTATGTGACCTGGGAAAGTTATTTAACCTCTACGAAAATTTAAATGGCCAATGAAAATAATCCCAATAAGACTGCCTTGAATCATATGAAAAAATGCTCAACATCATATGGCATTAGGGAATTGCAAATTAAAACAACAATGAGACATCACTATATACCTATTAGAATGGTCAAAATCCAGAACACTGACAGCACCAAATGCTAGCAAGAATGTGGAGCAACAAAAGCTCTCATTTCTTATTGGAGGGAATGCAAAATGGAACTTCCACTTTAGAAGACAGTTTGGCAGTTTCTTTCAAAACTAAGCATACCCTTACCATATGATCTTGCAATCATGAACCTTGGTATTTACTCAAATAAGCCAAAAACTTATGTCCACACAAAAACCAGCACATGGATGTTTATAGCAACTTTATTTATAATTGCCCAGACTTGGAAGCAATCAAAATTTTCTCCAGTGGGTGAGTGGACAGATAAACTGTGGTATATTCACACTATGTAATACTATTTAGCACAAATCAGAAATGAGCTATCAAGCCATGAAAATACATGGAGGAAACTTAAATGCTTATTACCAAGTGAAAGAAAACAATCTAAAAGGCTACATTCCAACTATGTGACATTCTGGAAAAGGAAACACTCTGGAGCTACTAAAAAGATTAATAGTTGCTAGGAGTTAGAGTGGAGAAAAGAATGAATACCTAAAGCACAGAGAATATTTAGGGTAGTGAAACTATTTTGTATTGATACTACAATGCTGGATGCATGCCATTTTACATTTGCCAAAACTCATAAAACAGACAACACCAAGAAGGTGCCCATAATGTAAAGTATGGACTCTGAGTGGTAATGGTGTGCTGGTGAAGGTCCGTCAGTTGTGTACGTGTACTGATTTGGTGTTGGATGTTGATAGTAGGGTAGATGATGCCTCTGGGAGGGTAGGGAGCATATGGGAAATGTCTGTACCTTATGCTCAGTTTTGCTGTGAAAAATTAAGTCTATTAATAATTAATTAATTTGAGATAGAGTCTTGCTCTGTCATCCAGGCTAGAGTACAATGGCACAATCTCGGCTCACTGCAACCTCTGCCTCCTGGGTTCAAGCGATTCCCCTGCCTCAGCCTCCCAAGTAGCTGAGACTATAGGGACACGCCACCACGCCCAGCTAATCTTTTGTATTTTAGTAGAGACGGAGTTTCACCATGTTGGCCAAGACAGAATTGATTTCCTGACCTTGTGATCCGCCCGCCTCGGCTTCCCAAAGTGCTGGCATGAGCCACTGCGCCCGGCCTAAGTTTTGTATTTTTAGTAGATGTGGGGTTTCACCTTGTTGGCCATGCTGGTCTCAAACTACAGACTGCAAGTGATTCACCCATTTTGGCATCCCAAAGTTCTGGGATTACAGGAGTGAGCCACTACACCAAGCCTAAGTCTACTATTTTTAAAAAATTCCATGAAAATTTATTGGGAAGCTGAAATAATGAAATTATATTAAGAAGTTGATTTTTACCAGGTTTGTTTTAATTAATTTCCCAAACAACTTTAAATGTATTGCTAAATATATTTAGAGATGAGAAAATTGAGTTATAGAATTCACTAATTTATCAATAATTTTTCCAATTAGAATTTACTGAGCACCTACTATGTGCTACGCATTGTATTAGGCATGGAAGATATTATAATGAGTTCCTATGGATGTTATATTTTAGGAAAGTGAGGAAAACAAAAACCCAGTAGTAAGCCAACAAATAAAACAATTGAAAATGACTTAACTACTGTGAAAAATAAATATTGAGATAAAGAATAACAGAGAAGATTCCCTTTAAGCAGAACCAAAGTAAACATTTTATATTTAACTTGAGCCTTAAAGGAAGCAAAGAGCTCACCATTTGAAGAGCAATATAGACAGACAGAACAAGAGGTAAAGGACTTTGAGATGGAAAATAGCTTTGTATTTGCAAAACTAGTAGAAAACAGGATACCTAGACCTTACAGAGAAGAAGATAGAGTTGGAGAGGAAAAGATAAGTTTTAAGCCTTTATGATGAACATTTTATTTATTTAACACATACACCTTGAACACCAATGATTGTCAGTCATTTTCTTCTATGCACTGAGATAAATTATTTAATGAACATAATCTGTAATTCCTCTATACTTGTGGGTTTATGTCATAATAGGGGAAAAGTAGCACCTACATCAAAATATAAATAAATAAAACTTCAGATGGGATGACTGCTATGAGCAAAACAAAGCAGGGTAGAACAATGGAGAGTACCTTGGAGAAAGAGGTAATATATACATGTGGTTTCTCTGAAGTGCTGAAATTTGAGCACAGGCTTAAATGATGGGGAAACAACCATGTGAAGACCTCAGGATAGATCTTCCCTGTCAGAAAAAAAAAAAAAAAAAAAAAAAAGAATACAAAGGCAGTGCAAAGAGCAAAGACCTCGAGTTAGAAACAAGTTTGGCAAGTTTGTAGATGCAAATGAAGGCCAATGCCTCAACAAAATGAGAAAGAGAGGGAATAGAAACTAAGGTCAAAGAGGATAGGACCTTAAAGGCCAGGATGAGCAATTCTTATTTTATTCCAGTTTTCATGAAAAGCCAGTGTGGGTTTTAAGCAAATGCATAATAAAAGCAGATGTAATCTTTACAAGATTGCCACAACTTTCTGGGGGAGAATGGACTGTGGGGGATAGAAATGGAAAGTAAGAGAGGTAGTTACAACAGGAATTCAGATGAGAAACAAAGGTTACATGAACCATAATGCTAGCAGGGGCAGTGTAAAGAAATTAGTGGATTCAGAATATATTTTGAGGGGAGAACTTGCATGATTTACAAAAGATAGGACAGAGAGTTTGAGAGTGATTGCCTGGCTTTTGACTTAATTTCATTTTGTGAGTTGTGAAGCCTTTTTCCAAGATGAGAGCAAGAGGTAGAACAACAGGTTTTAGGACGCATGGCAATGAAGTTGAATGTTATTCTAAACACATTGGGAATCTATGTGATGATTTCAAGTAGTACTGGGGAGATAATTCAGTGTATCCTTCAATAAGATCCCTTCTGTTGCTGTGTAGCAAATGAGCTAAAAGAAAAGGAAGCAAAGATGATGCCTTAGTGACTGGTTTAAGTAGCAGAGTAAACAATGGTGCCATTTTCTAAAAGAAGAGAAAACAGAAAAAGTGTAAAATTTGGGGAAAATCAAGAAGTATATCTGGGACATGTTAAATGTGAGACATAAAATCATGTCTGTGAGACATAAAATCATGCTGACAAGTGCTATTGGGTATATGTGCCTAAGACTTGCAAGAATTAGGAGATTAATATATAAATTTTGAGGTCATCAGGATAAAGATGTTATTGAGTTTGATATATGTGGATTAGAAAAAAATAGGAAAAAATTTAAGAAAAGGGGATAGGGTCATAACTAATTTTAGGAACATCAACATTTAACTGAGAAATTGTAATAATGGACCACAGAATTTGGGACCAGGTAATGAAGTGAGGTTAGGAGGGATTGATAGATAATATGGAAATGTGAGTTCACTGAATTGGGAATCTTTATGTTATTGAAGAGCACAAGTGTGGGTGTGATTGAACAATGAGTTGGATGAATGGGCTGTTAGAAATCCCAACTAATTTTCTGACAAATGCCGGCTTTAGTTGTGATCATGGGGAAGAGAGATTAGATTTCAATGAGGGAAATAATTTGGTAATTGAGGAAATAAAAGAATTAAGAGATCATCCATGTGGGATAATTTATGTAGGTGGATTTTGAATATGCAGAGAATATTAAGAATTAGAAAAAGGAGTAAAATTACCATTCAGTAGTCAAATATTTGAAAAGTAAAGGTTTCTCTTCCTACTTTCTAAAACTTTTGAACCAGATTTCATTGAATGTCAGCAATTGTAAAGAGAGAGCCTGGTCTAGCAGGGTTGCATGAGCCTCAGAGGAGCAGAAGTTATTGCACAAGGCAGGGGAACAAATGGTGTGGGGGACAGCAATGAGGGGCAGGGAAAACACCAAATGTACCTCTGTCCCCCAAGGGATGTGGAGGTAACTGAAAACAGTCTCCAGGAAAGAGAGCTGAAGGCTAACCAATGTCATCAGGGTACAGTCCAGCAGAGCAGGGAGATAAAATGGTCATTCTGAAAATTAGGTAAAGATATGGAGCAATGTGCCAGTCTCTGACCAGGACTTTAACACACAGTGGCAGTGTTTAGAAGGGTCAGAATCACAGGAGGTGAGGCTGGAGGGTACACACAACAGTATAGAGATATGGTTAGTCCACAGGGATGAGAAGAAAGATGGAAATAATCTTGATTATTTCTGAGATGAGTGTGAGCAAGCTGACACATGGCTGACATGTTTAAAACATTTTTAGGCATGATAGCTCTCATGGGATGACTGTTGTTCTTCAGGGGTTGGGCAAGAGGGTGAGCATATTCTTAGGTGGACTGGCATGGCCGTTTCCTGAGCTTTCTCACTCTGTAATACCTTCCTTTAAGAGAACAGAGGCTTTGCCCATGTGCACATAGTGAATAGTAGAACCAATTGTTACACATTGGTTTATTCGTAGCAGCACCATGTGCTACCATACCATGTGCAAGTGCCTTCAATAAAATGTGCTAATGTGTGGAATCTTTTTGCACTTAGTTAAACATACAAATTTCTTATGGGGCCTAATTTGCAGTCTCAGAAAATTTGACTCCTCACTCTTTTTTTATTCTCATCTTGTTCAACCAACTAACTCACTTACTGGATGTGACTTCTGTCACAGTGTTGCCTATTATCCTCTTCCTGAAACACTCCAGTGTTATGCTGGTCCCAGGGCTTTTTATCGTGCTGTATCCTTGGCCTAAATACACTGTTCTCAGAGTTACAAGTGTCAAGACTCCTTCTCATCTGCTGGATTATACCTCATCTCTTACCTTCTCAGAAAAGGCTTTCAGAAAATTACTTGATTTTGTTTCTCTTATCTTACCAAGTACCTTGCAATTGTTTTCTTTCCTATGACCTATTTTATGTTTTTATATCACTTAGGAGGATCTGACAATATATGCTGTATTTGTTTAAGCATTTGTTAACTGTTTTCTTCTCTTTATCATGAACTTCATGGCTCAAGGCTTTCTATTTATGTAGAGAAGGTCTAGCTTACAATATATGCTCCATAAAATGATGCTGGATGAATGCATAAGCACTTGATACAGATCACTTTCTTCCTCTATATTAAAGTAAACAATTACTTTTTAAGCTATGATTAAATATAGTAATTGTAATAGTCATGGTTGTTGGGACAAAATGTGATAATATATATAAAAAGTTCCCACTCTAATTCTTCACACATAGTAGACAATTAATCAACAATTTTTTTTCATTCATTTTATCCATAGATCCCATGGAAACAGCATACCAGATATTGGTTAAATGATATAATTCAAATTGGGGTATTATAATCATGGTAAAATTACATGCCATATATATTGTATATATTACATATCACATATTATTTGTTATATGTAATAATATAAGATTTATGGTATAAGTTATAAGATATAACATATTTTTATTATATAATTATGGTGGGATTATAACAATTAAGTATTTTTTTGTAAAGCACTAGTATTCCCTACAAAACCTGAATTTCCTTTTAATATTCTAGACTTTATTAATTATAATTAGAAGAAAATAAAGTTGACTGTTGTCCTAAATTAATGAGAAGTTTTCTGTCTTCTAAGAAAAGCTGTAATTCTAATGGCAAGTTTCATGATTAACTGTTACCTCTTTTCTTCTTATTCAATATTTTCAGGAAGAACCCTATGTCCTTTTTAAGAAGTCTGACAAACCTCTCTATGGTAATGATCGATTTGAAGGCTACTGCATTGATCTCCTTAGAGAGTTATCTACAATCCTTGGCTTCACATATGAAATTAGACTTGTGGAAGATGGGAAATATGGAGCCCAAGATGATGCCAGTGGACAATGGAATGGAATGGTTCGTGAACTAATTGATCATGTGAGTCCCTTCCCTCATTATTTATTAGTTTGTTATGTTGCTACAAGATTAACTTTTTTTTCTTGATGTCTATGGGTAATAATTACAAAGAACAGTGATATATTTCAAGCACATATTTCCTTCAACAATTTATTCAAGCTAGATAGTATTCATCACTAAACGTAAAGAATCTAAGAGGCATATATAGTCCTATATTTGTAAACTGATTAAATTTTCCACAAAACTAAGAGATGGAGCATTATCACTCTTGATTATTAACTCTCAAAGAGATACTTCCCAGGTCCTTGAGAAAGGCTTTCTTGGGCATAAAGCTGAAAAGAGGCTTAATTGGCTTTTAAAGGAGTTATATACATTTCAAAGAGAGAGGGAGAAAGAACTTATAGCTATGAGGTTTTAAAGTAAATACTCTAAGAAAAGAGGTGTAGAGGGGTGTTTCTTTCCTTATTTTCAGTTGAAAGAATTATGCCTTTTAGTATTTTTAATTAACTCTGGCACTTGCAAGTCTTTGTTATTTTGGAAATAACATATTTGCCACCTTCTTATTCTCTCTGTCCTTTAGAGGACCTTCAAAATACAGGGTTTGGTATAATCTTTCAAATTCATTATGATCTAACTAAGATGGTTCTTGGAGGTACAATATGAAGATGCAACTTCAGACAGACATCTTAACTTTAAAAAGTATAATTTATAAATTTAGAAGAAGAGAAGAGGAGACTTTATTTCTTACAAAGGGTTGCAGCATGCAGGGTGGCCATTCAGAGAGGTTGGGAAGCATAGTCTCTGGTTGGAAGCCAAAACAGATGCTTTGAGGGAAGGGCAAAAAGAACAAGAATTTATGCTAAGCATGTGAATATATATATATATACACACACATATATATATGTGAATATATATGTGTATATATATGTGAATATATATGTGTATATATATATTCAGTGGGCTATAGAAATATATATATATATAGAACAAGAATTTATGCTAAGCATATGTATATATATACACACACTGTATGTGTGTATATATATTCAGTGGGCTATAGGAATATATATATATATATATATATTCAGTGGGCTATAGTAGAAGTCATGAATATTTATGAAGGAGAAACACATGCATGAGCAGTTGAGCTTCATGCCTCTCCATGGATCCCATGTACAAAAATGGTGGCTTTAGCATGGTCCAAGGGTAGAATTTTCAGTCCTCTTACATCAAAAGGTGAAGCAGAGAACATGAAAATCCTTACTAAGCATTCTCTAAACATGGCTAGAACCATTCAATGGTAGTGATCTATCAGGCAAAAAAAAAAGGGCAGCATCAAGGTTGGATGATATCTTGAACCAACCAACCTTGGTGGTGGTGAAGTGTGTTGAAAGCGCTATATTCTGTTTCAGTGTTGAAGTCTTCTGGAAGGGCTGTCTTTCTTAGGGAATAAAGTCTAATGACAGTTAGTGAGGAGATTGGTATATAATGAGGCCTGTCTGACTTTCTATCCTGTCATGGATGAGAACTCAGTTTTCAAGGTTACTCTGGGGTTCCCTTTTCCAGGAAGAGGTCCATTCAGTTGGTTGAGGGGATTCAGATTTAACTTTATTTCTTAGATATTAAGAGAAAGTATATTTATGAGGCATTAGGTATCATTAGCTCTTGAAAAAAACTTTTCTCCTGAAAACATCATTCCCTCTTCTGCACTCCCCCATACTCAGTAGGGGCTCCGTAAAATAGTGTACTAGTGAGTACTCGGTAAGGCAAAGGTGAGTTCAAATCCTAATTCTTCATCTATGCAGTTGCATGCCTTAAGGACACTGCTTTAAACACATTGAAACTTAACTTTCTGAAACATAAGATAGAGATAATTTATATCATCTTAATAATTAGGAACAATCTATAGGAATTTTCTAATACAGTGTCTGACATAGGTAGATAATCAGTAAATAGAGATGTAACTAATAAGCCCAAACTTAGTATCTTCTTACTTATTCTGTCTTCTATTATAGTATTTATGAGTGTTTGTGTTGAGGACTAAAACGTAAAACATTTAGACAGTATTACAATGAGAAAGATGTAGGAATTATAGCACTATTATTATTAAATTTGAATTTAATTATAGTCAATGAGATCAGTATTAAGTTTTAGTAGCAAAGTTTATTAATTGGATCCTTTGGTATCACAAATATACCAGTGCTTTCCTACCTAAATGACCTACATCTTATGAATGGTAGTTTTATATCAGAATTAATTAAACATAGAGAAGCATTAGTAGAAAGTCAAATTCACTGTTAGATCAGCAATAGGCAAGATAAAGAAAAATGAAACAAAGCAAATAATATTTAGGGTACCTACAAAACAGGGATATTCTCTTTTTTTAAAAAAAATTATTCTTAATATTTAAAAAACCTCAAAGTACTCATTATATATAAAATCAAAACATTTTTGAACCTTCTATAACTGCTTTGGTATTTTGTCAAATTTGAATTATATATATGGGGGACAAAGCTCTTGACCCCCTAAATTTTCACTGAAAATCACTGATATGAGGATAATTAATTAATAGGAGAAAATACATACAAATTTATCTAACTTGTATATACAGGACTTCAGAATGAAAACTCAACTTCCCAAAGAAGTACAGAAACTTGTATTACCATCCTGAGGTTACAATGAGAATGGGGGCTTGGATCCTGGTAAAACAGGTTATGGGAAGGGAAAGAAAAGAAATTCTATGGAGGGCAATAAATGATTATTACAGAACAGAAATTAAGTTGTAAACAGTTCGTTGTTTTTTTTTTTAGAACTTAAGTGATACTTGAAGATAATGGTTATCTTGGAAAAGGGTCTGTTCAGATGTGGTTAGATTTTTTGCTTTCTTTCCTGTAATGGATAAAGAGATTACAGGGAGGGAAACAAGAACACTTGTTCTCCTAGGTGGGTAAATTCGATCTTTTTGTTGATAGGAGAAAGGTCTCTTCTAGTGATTATCGATCTCTAAGAGTTTTTAACTTAAAATACTCTTTATATCAGGGAGCCATATTTTGCAGTGAAGTATATTGATTTCCTTCACATATAAGACTGAAAGTGAAGAGACTTATTTTCTTTGCTTAAATCTTTGAGGATTTTAATCCAGCATTTCTCACATACATTTTATTCTTATTATTTTTTTTTTTAGAGATGAGATCTTCTGTTACTTAGCCTAGTGTCCAGTGGCACAATCATATTCCATTGCAGCCCTGAGGCGCTTGGCTCAAGCAATCCTCCTGCCTTAGCCTTGCGGGTAGACACGTAACACCCCTAGCTAATTAAAAAAAAATTTTTTTTTAATATATGATCTTGCTATGTTGCCCATCCTATCCCAGACTTCTGGACTCCAGTGATCCTCCTGCCTTAGCCTCTGGAGTAACTGGCATTGTAGACACGAGCCACTGTGTCTGGCCTCAAATACACTTGAAAAAATAAATTTTGTAAAAACTCATAGTTTGATACATTTTGAAATGTTAATAATATGTGTCCTAGTACAGAGAAAATGCAGAAGCAAACAATGTTTTGTTTTTCCTTTATATGCTACTAATCTACTCTTTCAGTCCTAACAGATCTTTCCATTGGGCTGATCATCTTTTGAGTTTTTATGGTGATTGATGGCTTGAAAGTTTTGGTTAGCTATAAAAAGTTGATAACTTTTGAAAGTTATCAAACTGATTAGAATCTAATTTAGGATGCTATTTTATCATATTAGTTCACTGCACTCATGATCTTTTGTATTATACTGCATATTTGGTAGCATTTGTCTGCTTCAAATATGCTGAAAATAACTGGGAAACCTGAATAATAATAATACAGATAGTGTTCAGCATTCAACAGTATTTATTGAAAAAATGACACAAATATTTCACAGTGTTCCACAACAAATGTGACATTCAAGCACCATGCTCCTTAGAGAATATGACCACATGTTTTCCAAATGCTTTTATTCATGTATGTATATATCTTTTACTGCACTTTAGGTTCTGGGGTATATATGCAGAATATGCAGGATTGTTGCATAGGTACTTATATGGCAATGTGGTTTGCTACCTCCATCCTCATCACCTCTATCTGGCATTTCTCCCCATGTTATCCCTCCACAACTTCCTACCCCCCTGCTGTCCCTCCCATGGTTCCCTGCAACAGACCCCAGTGTGTGATGCTCCCCCTCCATGTGTTCATGTGTTCTCATTGTTCAACACCTGCCTGTGAATGAGAACATGCAGTGTTTGATTTCTGTTCTTGTGTCAGTTTGCTGAGAATGATGGTATCCAGATTCAACCATGTCCCTACAAAGGACATGAACTCATCGTTTTTTATGGCTGCATAGTATTCCATGGTGTATATGTTCCACATTTTCCCTGTCGAGTCTATCATCAATGGGCATTTGGGTTGGTTCCAAGTCTTTGCTATTGGGGTCTTCTAAATATGCAATCATGTTGTAGGCAAATAGAGACAATTTGACTTCCTCCTTTCCTAATTGAATACCCTTTATTTCTTTTTCTTGCCTAATTGCTCTGTCTAGAACTTTGAATACTGTTGAATAGTAGTGGTGAGAGAGGGCATCCTTGTCTACTGCCAGATTTCAAAGGGAATGCTTCCAATTTTTGCCCAATGAGTATGATATTGGCTGTGGGTTTGTCATAAATAGCTTTTATTATTTTGAGATATGTTCTGTTGATACCTAGTTTATTGAGAGTTTTTTTGCATAAAGCGCTGTTGAATTATGTCGAAGGCCTCTGCATCTATTGAGATAATCATGTGGTTTTCGTCTTTGGTTCTGTTTATGTGGTGAATTACATTTATAGACTTGCATATGTTGAACCAGCCTTGCATTCCCAGGATGAAGCCTACTTCATGGTGATGGATAAGCTTTTTGATGTGCTGTTGCAGTCGGTTTGCCAGTATTTTGTTGGAGATTTTTGCATCTGTGTTCATCATGGATATTGGCCTGACGGTTTCTTTTTCTTGTTGAGTCTCTGCGGGTTTTGGTATCAGGATGATGTTGGTCTCATAAAATAATTTGGGAAGGATTCCCTCTTTTGTGTTGTTTGGAATAGTTTCAGAAGGAGTAGTACTAGCTCCTCCTTGTATGTCTGGTAGAATTCAGCTATGAACCCATCTGGACCTGGGCTTTTTTTGGTTGGTAGGCTATTAATTGCGACCTCAACTTCAGCCCTTATTATTGATCTATTCAGGGTTTTGACTTCTTCCTGGTTTAGGCTTGGGAGGGTGCAAGTGTCCAGGAATTTATCCATTTCTTCCAGGTTTACTGGTTTATGTACATAGAGTTGTTTGTAGTAATCTCTGATGGTACTTTGTATTTCTGTTGAATCAGTAGTGATATCCCATTTATCATTTTTTTATTGCATCTATTTGATTCTTCTCTCTTTTCTTTTTCATTAATCTGGCTAGTGTTTTATTTCGTTGATCTTTTCAAAAAATCACATCCTGGAATTACTAATTTTTTGAAGGGTTTTTTGTGTCTCTATCTCCTTCATTTCTACTCTGATCTTAGTGCTTCTCTCAGAAACTCTTATAAGGCAGGCCTGGTGGTGATTAAATCTCTCAGCAATTGCCTGTTCATACAGGATTTTATTTCTCCTTTGCTTATGAAGCTTAGTGTGGCTGGATATGAAATTCTAGGTTGAAAGTTCTTATCTTTAAGGATGTTGAATATTGACCCCACTCCTTTCTGGCTTGTAGGGCTTCTGTCTAGAGATATGTTGTGAGTCTGATGGGCTTCCCTTTGTGGGTGATCCGACCTTTCTCTCTGGCTGCCCTTAGCATTTTTTCCTTCATTTCAACCCTGGTGAATCTGACGATTATGTGCCTTGGGGTTGCTATTCTTGAGGGTTATCTTTGTGGTGTTCTCTGTATTTCCTGGACTTGAATGTTGGCCTGCCTTGCTAGGTTGGGGAAGTTCTCCTGGATAATAACCTGAAGAGTGTTTTCCAGCTTGGATTCATTCTCTCCATCACATTCAGGTACACCTATCAAAGGTAGACTAGGTCTGTTCACATAATCTCATATTTCTTGGAGGCTTTGTTCCTTTTTACTCTTTTTTCTCTAATCTTGCCTTCTCATTTTATTTCATTGAGTTGATCTTCAATCTCTGATATTCTTTCTTCTGCTTGGTCAATTGGGCTATTGAAACCTGTGTATGCTTTGTGAGGTTCTCATGCTGTGTTTTTCAGCTCCATCAATTCATTTATATTCTTCTCTAAGCTGTTTATTCTCGTTAGCATTTTGTCAAACCTTTTTTCAATCTTAGTTCCTTTACATTGAGTTAGAACATGGTATTTTAGCTCACAGAAGTTTGTTATCACCCACTTTCTGAAGACTGCTTCTATCAATTCATCAGATTCATTCACCATCCAGTCTTGTTCCCTTGCTGGTGAGGAGTGTGATCCCTTGGAGGTTGAAAGTCTTTCTGGTTTTGGGTGTTTTCATCCTTTTTGTGCTGGTTTCTTCCATCTTTTTGTTTTTATCTACCTGTGGTCTTTGTATTTGGTGACTTTCAGATGGGGTGTCTGAGTGGACATTCTTTTTGTTGATGATGAAGTTATTTCTTTCTGTTTTTTAGTTTTCCTTCTAACAGTCAGTCCCATCTGCTGTAGGACTACTGGAGGTCAACTCCAGACCCTGCTTGCCTGGGGATCACCTGTGGTGGCCTCTGCATTCTCACTGGGAACTGCACTCCAGAGCTGTTTTTATTTGGGCATCTTGAATCATCTCTCCCAAATGCTTTTATTCTTATATTGCCTTCCAAAAGCCCCAATGAAAATGTATATTCAAGGGCCAAGTAATGAAATAAACAGGGCTATATCTTTCTCTTGAAATTACAGCATCATAACTTTTGCATAGTATTTTATAAAACAGTTTATTGCAGTTTTTATTCTTAAAACAAGCTTAGCTATAGAGCCTGACATAGTAGAGATGACTACACAGAAACTTGCTAATGCAACCTTTTTATTAAGTTAGGTATAAATTTTACTTGTAGCTTTGAGTTGTGTTTTTGTTATAGCTAATAACTTGTTTGTGGGCTCATGAGATAACTGTTGTAAGCATGTTATTCATAAAGCTAACTTGAATTATTCATTAACATGACGGAAAACACCTAAGCTGCAATATGCTACGACAACATATTATTATGGGACTGCTTAAAGTGACAAGGGCAGTTAAATTACTTTCAAATCTCTGGTGATGCTTGCCTTGTCATTGGAAAACCTCAGAAAGATTTATACTTGTAGACATCATGCATAACCTAATAAAGTAATACACAAAGAATCTGTATGGGCAGTTTGAAAATAAATCTCAGATTTGTCCTCCTCTTTAATTTTTCACCCACCAATGTAGCTCACACTTTTGCTGCTTTATTATGTCTTTTTTATATACTTTCTGCCTTTAGTATCATCTCTAGGAATGCATATATACATTATAGTTAGAATTTCTTTGAATCAGCAATGTTTTCTCAAAGCTTTCTCACTGAAATTATTGCAGAGGTACTGAAGGATTACAGTATATAATTTTAAGTACTCATGTTGGTCTTTAATTTCTTTTTGTCTGTCCCCTGACATCTGTTGGTTCATGCAGTCCTCCACTTTTTCCTCTTGTCAACTGTTTAATGTCCATCCCCAGAGTTCTCTGTTGGGGCTCTACTCCAAAAGGCCTTTCATGCCGTTTTATTCTTCTAAAAAGCCTACTTTTTTGGACATCTGTAGAACTACTACTTCTGATACTTAATCATAGACATTCCTTATTACTTGAAATTCTTTGTTCTTTCATCTTTCACACAGACTAATCCCAGCTGGAGGCAACATTTCAGAATATCCTTAAGCCAGTGATCTGCTGGTGATTCTCTGACCTACTGTCACAATGCTGATAAAATGTGTGAGGGAATACTGTGTACTCATACTCAACAGATCTACAGTTACTTCTTAACTGTGCAAATTTGGGCACCCTCTCTCTTGCTTTCTCTCTCTCTTTCTCTCCTATGTAACTTTGGGAAAGTTACTTACTCTGTCTTGAGTTGACTTCTATCATTTATACAGTGGGAATAATGATACTTCATTGAATGATGGCATGGATTAAATGTTATTATCTGAGAATAGAGCAACACTATAGTCTTCCTAAACTTAATCAAATACATCAGTGAGAGAGCAGAGATTGAATGTAGTTGGAGGAGACACAACAGAAGGAAAAAGATTATGACAGGAAGAAAAAATAATTTAAATGCTTGCAGGACAGTGATGCAGATCCCTCTGTAGAGATTAGGCCCCTGATGCCTCAGTGTATGAAAAGCTCCTGGCACTGATAGATAATCTCATGTTTATAAATACACATTTTTCCTTTTTCAAACCTAACCTGTAGTCAAAATACTGCTACTTAATGTGGGTTGCCACTAAAGAAACAGTGTAGAAACAGTTCGAAGACTGAGTTTCTTAATGAGTATTCAAATCAGATTTGAGAAGCAAACTATTTGGGACATGAATGCATTACACAGGCCTTAATGTGCTGAGTGGCAAACAGGAAATAACTCAAGACAAGTAGTTATTATTACTGTTAAAATTATTATTATGTTTAATATATCCAAAGGGGTACCAATTTTTTTAAATTTTGCTTTAGTTTGTCTATTAAACCCCATGAGCTAGTTTACAGGATTACTGTTGAACCATGATTATATTTAAAACAAATAATTTACTAAATGTGTGCTATAATATTATCAGAGAAAAGAGGCATTTAAAAACAGAGTTTTTTAAAAGTCACTTTATTTATCTGTTTACCTCATTAGATTTATATAGACTATGAGGAGTTTTCTCAATAGTAACATTTAAATTTTAGCTCTTTTATAAGTGCCAAACATCTTTACAACTTCTTTGCCTTTAAAGAGATTTATGTTTTAATGTAATTAACCATTTGAGGTAGATAAAAGAGTACATTGGGCAATAAATGCTTATTCTTTAAATAATGGTTATTTTTGTAACTTCAAATGTTGAAATTTTATAAGTAAACACAACTTGATCATTTGACAGTTTTTCTTAAAGAAAACACAATGAGAGTGAAATTCTGTTCAGCTTAGAAAACAACTGTAGTAAAATGGGAAGTCTCTTGGAATCTAATTCAGCATTTTACATTATTTTTAAGAAGACCCATGATGCCACGGATTTCCAGCTGTCTGAATGCTTCCCAGCATGCTGCCTTGGCATTGCAATTGGTATTTAATATTATCAAGCCTTTTATGATTCACAAATGAGTCTTGGAGGACCTCACTACACTTTGCTTTTGCCTCCTGATTGCTCTTTTATTATATACGTGGAAGGAAATCAAATATTTGTTTTTCCGGGAACTTAAAAAGGCTCCAGGTATTATCACAAAAATGGAAACACTAAATCAAATAGCAGTTTATTCTAAATGGGAATTAACTTGCACAGCCATAGCTTTAAATTTTGACAGCACATTGTTTAATTTTACATCCTAGTTGAGGTACTTTCTAGTACTTCTAGTGAAAATAAACAAATAGGCTGGGCACAGTGGCTCATGCCTGTAATCCCAGCACTTTGGGAGACTGAGGTGCACAGATCACCTGAGGTCAAAAGTTCGAGACCAGCCTGGCTGACATGGTGAAACCCCGTCTCTACTAAGAATACAAAAAAATTACTCAGGCATGGTGGAGCACACATGTAATTCCAGCTACTTGGGAGGCTGAGGCACAAGAATCACTTGAACCTGGAAGGCAGAGATTGCAGTGAGCCTAGATCATGCTGTTGCACTCCAGCCTGGGAAACACAGAGAGGCCCTGTCTCAAAAATAAAGAAAAGAAAAGAAAAGAAAATACAAATAATCAAAAAAACCACAACCAGCAACAACAAATGAAAACTGTTGGGGAGCAGTAATACTATTATTATTTTTTTAAATGTTGGCAAAAATAACTTAGAAGTAGAAATTTATAATTTCCTATGACCCAAAAGTGACAACTGTTAACATATTTATTAACTTTGCTTCAAGTGTCTCTTATAATGTAAAAATTATAAAATATTACAGATAATGTTGAAGTGCCTTCTTCACCATAATTTTTCTCAATTTAGTAATTTTTCACATCAATCATAAAGGATAAAACCACATTTTTCTCATCCCTCTCCAAATGTAACTGTTATCCTAAGTTGGGTATTCTCTTGGCCCATTTTTTGTAAATGGTTCAATAGTGCTATGTAATAGCATTATATCATTTTTTAAACCAGTCTTCTACTGATAAACATTCAAGTTGTTTGCAGTGCTATGCTATGACAAACAATGCCATAATTGAAGATGCACATCTTATCTTCCAGAGCACCTATGCAAGAGTTTTTCTATGATATATGCTTGTTTCACATTGTATGCTTTGTTTCACATAGCAAAGTATCTCATGTAAATACATGAAATATGTGAACAAGGAATTGTTAGAGTTCATGTACTTTTTTTCGATTTTGTTAGAGACCTCATCTGAAAATCAAATTTTATTAGATATTAAAAATATTTTTCTCCAAAATATTTTTATTAATTTACATTTCTAGCAATAGTTTATAAGAATTTCTGTTCCTCTGCAAAATCATTGCTACTTGAGATTAGACTATTAGACTATACTATTAGAGTACAGTAGTCTATTTTAATTTGGTCAGATAGTCTGGCAACAAATAGAATCAAACAGCTTTTATTTTCTATTCCCTGATAACTAACTATTCTATTTCTCCATATTTATACTTTTTTATTTCCCCTTCTTTGAATTCCCCATTTACTTCATTTTCTTCTTATTCATGCATAGTAATTTGTTATATTTTCTGAATGCCTATAATGCAAATATTTTCCCAGCCAAGACTTTATCTCTTAATTTCATTGTGTGTGTGTATGCGTGTATGTGTGTGTATGCATGTATGTATGTATGTGTGTTTTCATATGGAAGTTTTAAAGTTTTAGTTTGTCACATTTAGTCATTTTTTAATGGTTTGTGATGTTTGTGATTTGTTGGAAAAAAATTTTTTTTTAACTGAAGTTCACAACTATATTTTTCTATTTCTTAATATTCTTAATGTGTTTGTTTCTCAAATTTAGTTATTTCATCTACTTGTAGTTTGTTCATTAAGTCCATACTAATTGGACCTCAACTTAAGTAAAAGCATGGATTCCTTTCATGTCTTTTATGAAGCAGTACCCTCCCCACCAAATACTGCTATAACATATATGCCAGTAATTTTCTCTTCTTTGTAAAAAAGCAACTTGAAGAACAAGTAATTTTTACTTTTAAAGAGACATTCTGTGACAATTATCTCAGATATTAGAGACATTAGGAATTATGAAAAGTATATGACAGTTTTTTAAAAAGACTAATACAGTTATTTTGAAACTTTTTCTCCATGCGAATTTAAACAGTAAGGTTTTGAAGATATAAACACACTGATTCAGCGATGAGGATATTTTAAAATTTAATCCAGAAACATAGGCTATCATACACCAGTATAATTCTGATTTGTGCTATACTAGATTATGATTCATTAGAAATTATCCCAAGATACAGCCTTAACAACCATTTATTAAATGTATATACTGGGAAACACACTGGTAACCACAGCATAAATATAATGATTACATTTTATTAAAAAACAAGGTATTTTAAATGTTTAATTTTTCTTTCAGTGCTAATGTAATAAAGAATGTCTTCTCTCTTTATGCAGTTCCACAATTAACATTATGTTTAGAAATGTTTATATTTTTTAATTTAAATTTTTTTTAAATTTTTTTTTTTCCTGTGATATATTCTCAGAATACTTAAAAGAAATTGTTTCCCTAATACAATCTTCTGGTAATTTGCTATTAATTGCAAAAATTATAGCAAAAAAACAGAGCTAAGAATTATTATATTTGCCAATTGTATCATAAATTATTGAATAAATATCCCCCATGTACACTACTAGTTTCCTTCAAATATGACTTCTGAATATAAGATATTTAAAATGTCTGTAAAAAATGTTTGGATATAAATATTACCAGAAAAAAATAGCACAAAGTCATCATTTGAAGATTAAGTGAAAGTAAAATACTAGATAAATATTACCAGAAAAAAATAGCACAAAGCATAATTTGAAGATTAAGAGAAAGTAACATACTAAATTGATGTAGAGACGCCTATAAATGGATAGAGATTTCTATACGCTTCTATCCATCCTATTAATAATTTTGCTACAAAATAGGAAGCCACTAATTTGTCATGCAGTACAGGGCATTGAAACTTTTTCTTAATGTAGTCATGAAAGACTTCTTAAAAAGAAATAGCTTCAAAATCTTAAATAAACAAAGGAAAACAGGTTGTAGTAGAAGAGGCGTGAAGTTGGGAATTTGAATACTCAAACAAAATGTTATATAAAAACAAAAGTAGAACTATAAATTAATGGCAAGGGAATTCTGTGAGGAAGCATGTCCAAAATCTTGGATTATTTAAATCAATAATAATAATTTATTATGTAATTCAAATAGTAAATTTACAGTGACACTATTGAAGCAGTGGGGTGAAAAATTTGTTTATCTGTGGTATATGGAACATCTGTCTGTTATTAAATAATAAATACTGATTTGCATCTATTACTACCATAACTGCAAAATAAATGTAACTGAAATCAGATGTAAAAAAAATGTGGCTTTTTTAAGGATGACATTTTCTTTAGAGCATACGGTCAATCTAAACAGAAAACAAAGCCCTACAAAAACTTTAAAAAGTTAGAAAACAATCATAGCATGAAATTTATTAATGCTATAGAAATTTGTTCAGTGTGACTGGATTTTTATTACACATTAAATTGCATAAAATTTCTTTTCAAAGTAAATTTGAGTAATAGAAATTTCTAAAACATTGCTAAAATAAGATATTTTTATGATATTCCCATGTGGAAGAAAAATTCAGTATTATTCATTTAGCATTTTTGTGCCACTTAACGTTTTTAGGCACTGAGAATCATATACATCCTAGGTGAGATGAACGTTAAATACATTTAATAGGCTTTAGATAGTATAACAATAGAGATATTCCAAAAATATTTTGGGAAACATGAGGTGCATGTCTAATTTTGTCCGGAAGGGAAAGGGTCAGGGAAGTCTCTAAGCTTGAATTATGAAAAAAATGGCAGATGCTTTTTCAAATACATTATTTTTAGTCCTGCAGTTAATTTAATTGCAGCATGTATTCTACCTGAGGGATGTTATCTTATGTAACAATACACATGACCAAAACAGTGAACTTGGTCAGGTTTATTTAAATATATTGAAAGCCAATTCAATTTAAAATAAACTGATATGATTAAGACAATTTTTGAAGGGAGAATTAACATAAAGAAACTTTCTACATCTTTTCTCCTAAGAAGAAAATAGATCTAGTTTTCTCAATTTAGAGTTTATTGAAAATGTATTGGTATGCTAATATGCAATTACAGTAACATTAACCACTGTTGTTTTGTGCCAAAATGATGTGTCTTCACCCATATAATTTCCTGATCACTTCTAATTGCATTTTAAGGTTTTGTGGCTCTTCTAGGAAACTTAGTTTGCAAAAGATATGGCCACTGAACTGGAATTTATTTTTTACGTATTTTATTATGATGATATTCATCTGATCAAGTATGTTTTTTAATATTTTTTAAACAGTATCCAATTTGGATCATTGAAAATCAGAAGTATTGTCTGTGGGACTGTTATAGAGCAAATAGTCTCATTGTTCAATGTACACAAAAACACTGGCTTGTGAGAAAAAAAAGGCTTTATTTGCCTTTTTTTCAAATAGGCAAGTAGTCAGCAAGAAGACAGGAATGGATTCAAATCTGTCTTCTCAATTTAGGGGCCCCTTTATTCTGAAAGGGTTTCAGCACTGAGGTTCCAGTTGTGTCCCAGTCTTATTGGTATAGAGGGGACGATTCATTGGTTTTGGATGTTGTTAGAGATCAAAGCTTTCACTATTGTGCATGCCTAGGCTACATGACTTGCAGTTTTTGGTTTTATTATATCTAAAAGTTAACTCAATAATTTGTTGCCAACTAAGTAGGCTCAATTTGGCCTAGTCCAGTGGTTACAGGACTTAAGTAAAAATTCAATTATGAATTTATGTGACAATATTTAGTTTAATATTAAATAGCATTAAACTATCCTTTATGTCCTGTATGTTCATTTCCAGGGAAATTAATGATTTTGATATCTTATAATATAGTAAACTCTCTTTGTTCACTGTAGATTAATTTGCTTTAACCAAAATTTAGATTTAAAATATTCTAACTTTGTGCCTTTCAATACATACATCATTAAGGTTCTTTCCTAGTTAGAATATAAGCTATGGGAGGGCAGGAACTATATCTCTAAGATTTAGCATGATGCTTAACACATAGTAGATAATGAATGTTTGTTAAAAGCATGAATCCTTTTTTTTTTGATCCAGACCAGTTTGTCCGATTTGGTGTATAAAACTACATAAAATCTGGAATATGCCACAAATGGATTTTCCCAAGCATTCTGTTCTATTGATGTGCATGTTTTGTCTCCTTTGGGTAGGTGTCAATGTCTTGTTTCAGGCAAGAATGATTTCATTTTCTTGGTTTCTGTCATAGCATTTGTCACAAGGCTTTACACATAGTCAAGATAGTCAATAAATGTCTATCAAATAAATAAGTAGATATAAATTATCCACCTAGCCTTTTTTTTTCCTCCATACTAAAGGAGTGTAATTAACTTTGCATTACACATGTGATTACTGGGAACAATAGCTATAATATCACCCTTTCCTTCTGATAAAAAATTGGGTAATGTTGGTAAATGTATTAACAGAATTTTTAAGTAAAGAAATATGTCATAGCTAATGAATGATAGATAAAGACATTCTGAAACACACAATATTTCAAATGTAGTCACATAAAAAAGTCATTTTTGAGATTTCTTAAGCAAATACTGTCAGATATATTGGACAATGTATGATATGAGATAATTTGAGAGCATGTGTTCTGAAAACAGGGTAAGACACTTGGACAAAGAAGTTTTATCTTTAAATTCTGCAAAATAAACATACACAAAAATCAGAATTTTTACCAGATAGTGTGTATAGGTATCAAATCTCATTTGAAGTTATATTGTCATATATTCAATATAACTTCAAATGAGATTTGATTACCTATACACCCTATCAAAAATAGCTTCTTTTTGAGGCAGGAGCGGAATGGAAATATAGTACACTTTGTAATCAATGCATCATCAAAATAAAAGTAAAGATTTTAGCATCCGTATGTTAAGAATAAGTCATCCTGGTCAACACATAGATTATCTTTTAAACATCTTAATAAAATCTTTTTGGATGGATCATTTCTAGAATGTATTATATGTATTTATTCTTTGAAACTGCAAGACAGTGAGCATAATTCAAATTCTAGTTGAAAATGTCATATCCGTTATGATGCTTTCATAATCTATTTATATATTTATTGTTTTAAAAAGTATTTCATGCAGTGTCTTCTTTCTACAACTTTTGTTTTAAATCCAGGGGTTACAGGTGCAGATTTGTTAGATGGCTATGTTGTGTGATGCTGAGGTTTGGAGTGTGGATGATCCCATTACCAGATAGTGAATGTCATACACAATAGATAGTTTTTCAACATTTACCCACTTTTCCCCCACTCTAGTAGTCCCCAGTGTCTATTGTTCTCATCTTTCTGTCCATGTATACCTAATGTTTAGGTCTCACTTATAAGTGAGAACATCTGATATTTGGTTTTCTTCTTTTGCCATCAGTTCGCTTAGGATAATGGACTCTGCCTGCACACTTGTTGACACAAAAGAAATGATTTTGTTCTTTTTTATGGCTACATAGTATTCCATGGTGTATATGTACCACATTTTCTTTATCAAATGGACTGTTGATGAGCACCTGGGTAGATTCCTTGTCTTTGCTATTGTGAATAGCCCTGCAATGAACATACAGGTGAATGAGTCTTTTTGGTAGAAAAATTTATTTTCCTTTGTGTATAAATCCAAAGGATTTGAAGAGTCAAATGATAGTTCAAATCAGTTCTTTGAGAAATATCTAAAATTCTCTCCACAGCAGCTGGACTAATTGAC
This sequence comes from Ateles fusciceps, assembly GCA_036589455.1. Classification (NCBI taxonomy): domain Eukaryota; kingdom Metazoa; phylum Chordata; class Mammalia; order Primates; family Atelidae; genus Ateles; species Ateles fusciceps. The sequence continues at coordinate 29,973,524 of JAZHEH010000065.1, read as the reverse complement.
ATTCCCACCAACAGTGTATAAGTGTTCTCTTTTCTTCACAGCTTAGCCAATACCTGTTTTTGTTTTTTATGTTTCTGACTTTTTAACAATGGTCATTCTGACTGGTGTGAGATGGTATCTCATTGTGGTTTTCATGATAATTGCATATTTTACATAGGGATCAGCCAGGAATATAAAATTAAGGTCTACCAAATTTCTTATTCATGGTTTGAGCTTGAAATGCCGCAAACATTTACTCAGTAACTATTTACTGTATTAGTCCATTCTGACAGTGCTATAAAGAATTGCCTGAGACTGGATGATTTATGAAGAAAATAAGTTTAATTGACTCACAGTTCCACGTGGCTGGGAGTCTTCAGGAAACTTACAATCATGGTGGAGGCGAAGCAAGCACATCCTTCTTCACATGACAGCAGCAAGGAAAAGTGCTTAGCAAAGTGGGGAAAAGCCCCTTATAAATCCATCAGATCTCAAGAGAACTCACTATCACCAGAACAGCATGAGGGTAATTGTCCCCATGACTAAATTACCTCCCTTTAGGTCCTATTCATGACACGTGGTAATTATGGGAACTATAATTCAAGATGAGATTTGGGTGGGGATACAGCCAAACCATATTCCTATCACTTTTATTCTTTCACCTCTTTTGTCGGTTCAAATGAGCACTTCCCATCCCCTCTGAATAGCATGTACTCACCTTTATATTATATCTCATCATTTTCATCTTATTTCCTATTATCTTTTATTTACTCCAAAATTCCTCACATACATTTTATTTGTTTCCTACACAAATATTAAATATATTAGGTATTTTTATGTCTGTTTTCAGTGAGCATTTAAATCCTTTGGAAGTCTACATTTTAAAAGATAGGTTGTTAATAATCTGACTTATCAGCCGAGCTTTATAAACTAAGGAAAACATTGAACATATTTAAAGCAGGGTCTACTGCTTAGCAGAGCTGCAAATGACAGTGATACCATAGTGAATATTTCTTGATTCTGGTTCTAAACCTTGGCTATGTAGGTCCCCAATGCTGCTTATTACACATTTATTTAGGAAATATGGAACTAGTTAAACGTAAGTGATTTTTAAACTAGACATTAATTTTTAATCTGAGTGTAACAAGGATGAGGGCTTCCCATTCCTCTTAATCCTTGTTGATAGGAGCAATTAGAAGCCAATATACAAATCAGTGGACAAGAAACTAAGGACAACATCTGGGTAACAGATCTATTGTCCTGTATTTTGGGGGTATTTCTTTTTAAGTACTATTGCTAGTCACTTAGAATCAGAGCTACCTTTCTTAGAGATAAAAATCTACACATACCATTTTCTCTTTCGTTTTGCTAGGTAGATCACCATATATCTGCTCAGTCAAAACGGAAATGTCCCAAAGATATTATAGTACAATTTAGTAGGTTATTGTTTTTTTAATTGAAATAACTACTTTTCTTAATGAGAAAGTAGTAACATCAATAATGTAATTCTGATGAAATAAATTTCATTTCTATTTTCTAACACATCTATTTCTAACACATCAATAAATTATTTCTGATGAAAATTTTATTTATTTTCTAAATTTGCTTTATTCTTGTTTTTCTCTTTACTTTTAAATTGAACGAGTTTTGTTTTGACTCATTGTTTTATCTCTCCATTAGTTGGAAATTATAAGCTTTATTTTTCTTTATTATTTTAGAAGTCTTTATGGAAATTTTAACCAGCAAAGTTAACAAGATATTGATAACCAACATTTTACCCTTCTTCCAAACAATACAAGGATTTTAGAAAGCTTAAACTGATCAACCATTCTGCTGATATCTGTTATTAGCTTAGTTCTAATCTGATTATCTCGGTGTTTAGATTGAATATATTTAATAGATTTATTTGCTTCACTTCCCTTTATTTATTTCTTCTTATATCATAGTCTTCTGTGGAGTCCTGTTTTCTTCTAGAAATATATATATATATATATATATATATATATATGTATATGTATATATGTATCTCTCTCTCAAAAAGGAATGTGCATAAATGTGTACCAAAGGACATATAAATGAGTGTTTATAAGCATATTAATCATAACACTCACAAGTTGGTAATAACCCTTGCCCATCAATAGTAGATACATGAGTAAATTTTGGTTTATTTGAACAACTAAACATAAAACAGAAAGAAATATATATATATATAAAATGTGTGTGTGTGTGTGTGTGTGTGTGTGTGTGTGTGTGTGTGTATGTTGTATACAAAGCTCTCATCTTTGGGTCAACCTTACAAATAAACACATAATTTGAGCTACACATGAAATCTGAAATCAGGAAGTCAAAATTTAAGAAGAAAATATGTTTAGGTGAGTGTTAATTATGTAAAGAGTAAAATTAGTTTGAAACACGCAATTGTCATTTTTGTAGGCTAAAATGAAGTGTTAAGCATTTATATGACCTAACCTGTACATTTTTTATCTTCATAATGCCTTTAAAATGTTTGTAGAAGCTTTTCTTACCTTAGGACCTAAATATGCAACCCTAATGATTAATCTAAAAAAGAATCTAGATCCTTTTTTTATAGATGATAATTGGGAAAAATTCCTTTCTGATATTTCACAAGGTTTCTTAAGAACCCAGATCTAATTAGAAATGAAAACCAGTCTAAATGATTAAAATATGGTTTTCTTAGAAAACAAAAACAAACAGACACACACACAAAAACACCTCATCTCTGCAGCACCATTCAGGGCCCACTTATTCTGAAAGTGCCAGAGGCCTGTCACCATTGTTGAAAGCTTGGCAAAGTTCAAAGAGAGCTTATCAATGCACAGTGAGAATTAATGTGCACTACTCATTACCCTGGTGAGACCCTTTGTTAAAATAGTCAGTTTCTATGCTGTTTGTAAGGTTGTGCAGTTGTAATTCCTGGATGACTGCCAGAAATAGCCATGGTAACAAAACACCCAGCATCCTTCTGTTCTCATATCAATCAGTCATTGTGTAAAGAACGTTTTGCTTTATGATGGATTTTGTGGCCAGTATTTTTAGGTCATTTCACTACACTAAGTCAACAATATGTTACTTCTAGATATGTTATTATAGACGGACTCATTCTCATACATCTCTATACATAACCTTTTTATGTTACGGTTTGTCGTAACGTGAAGTTGAATTTGCTAATTAAAAAAGAGTGTGTAGTATGCATACAAATATTAATACTAGCATTCTGATATGCTTTCATATTCTATGCAAACCATGGGCCACTTAAGAAACAAATGAGCTTTATAGTTTTCTAGAAGTAATTGGTATAATATTACAGCTAAACATACACATGAACACATATATATGTGTACATATATATGTATATGTTTTTATACTTCACATATATATGCACAGATTATATAAGTATTGGTGTATATATGCGTGTAGATGCTTATGAATACATACAGTTGGCCAATCAGCCCTCTGTATCCTTGGGTTCCAGTTTCAACCAATTTAGGACTGAAAATATTGGGGCTAGGGAAGGATAGTTGTGTCTGTACTGAACATGTACAGACTAATTTTTGCTTTTCATTTTTTCCTAAACAATGCAGTATAACAAATATTTGCATAGCATTTACATTGACTTAATTATTATAAGTAATCTAGAGATGATTTAAAGTATGCAGGAGGATCTGCACAGGTTATATGCAAATACTATATACTTTATATGAAGGATTTGAGGACCAATGAATTTTGGTATTTGACAGGGGCTCTGTAACTAATTTCCCCTGGATATCAAGAGATGACTATACAAATATGGCATATATGTGTGTACATGTACGTTAAAAATAGTTTTAAAAGAATAAAAACATCTGAATACAAGACAAGTATTTGAACAGACTAAGATTCAGTATTTTGTTAAGGACAACAACTCATGTTTGAATGTCAATATTAACTTTGATGATTTAGCAAGGACTTGGTACATCTTTATTTGCTTTTTTTGTTGAACTCTATTTTTCAATTCATTATTCTGTAATTCATTTTCATTCTATGTGGAGAGATAATCAGTCCATCAAATGTATTTTGGTTAAAAAAAGGCTTTCTAACTGTAACCTATAGAATGACTTGGGAATCATCCAGATTTCCAAATCTCCCTCCACTCTTTATTTGCAGTGTGATCTTGGGCAACTTGGTTAAGTTCTCTGAGCCCCACTTCTCTCACCTAAAAAAGGGCATTGATGAAAGTTTACACTTCATAGTAATGATTAAATATATCAAGTACTTAGAAGAGTTCCAGCTATATTATATTATAAGCACTAAATAAATGTTAGCTGTCATTTGTATTTTTTTTTTCTTGTTGGAAATAATAGTGAAATTTCTGAAATAAATGAAAACATACACTCAGGCATCTCACTTCCTCAACCACTTACCCAACTTCCCATGGAAATTATCAATAAACAAATAAGTAGAAGTTTACATTCTCACTGGAGTCTAGGGATGGAGCCTTCTAAATGTCAAGTTTTTTTTTTTTTTTTTTCTATTTAGCCTACTACATATAAAATTAGAGGGAAGGAAGAATAGAAGATTGGTACCTGATCTCCCTCACAAAATATCAATGTGTCTGAGAATTGCATGGGAAACCAAGAGAAATTGCAATTTGTATCCCCAGTAGTGTTTTGTTTTAAACATTAAAATGATTCTGTGTTAATGTAAACACAATATACCTCACAAACTTATTACTATTATACATTGTAAACAATTTTGAGACTCTCTGGTCTATTTAATTCTCTCTGTATTTTTATTTCCAGAATACATTGAGCTCTGTTGGCTTTGCTTTGACTTATCACTCTTTCTTTCTCTTACAAGTCATTCATTATCTTCTCTGAATTCTCAATGTCCTCCATTATGAGTAATTTCTCTTCATTCCTAATCTTTCTTTATTATTTGCTATCTTGTTTCACCTCTCTTCTATTCAAACTGCTCATTCTGTACCCCGCCAGTGCTGGCTGCTCTGTCTGTCACACTCTGCTTATTTCAAGAGTCTGGTTCAGATTCTTTGACTACCTGAATTATTTTACTGTTATAAACTCAAAAATCTTAGTAGTTTATACCTACATAGATTGTTTCTCATTAACACTACTTACAAAGCATAGGTCAGCTGAAGGCTCTGTTCCATATTTTCTCATTCAAGGACCCAGGCTGATAGAGCCACTACCACATGGTGTGCTTATATTTCTGGGAAGTGAAATGAGGGCACATGGTGAACTGCATACTGTCTCTCAAAAGTTTCTTTGCAGAAGTGAAAGCACACAACTTCGGTTAACATTCCTTGAGCAAGGTAGATCCTATTACTGTGCTCAACTTGAAGGAAAGAAAGGAGTACAGTATTCCATGTACACAAAATTAAAAGACAAATTGGAATGCAGTTAAATAGCCCTAATGCTTCACTTATTTCCCATTGCTATTTTAATTCAAGATTTCTCTAGAACCCAGAAAAAAATACATGGTTCTTTGAGGCTAATTTCTCCAGATATACCATTCCTTTAATTCTTATGTTATCACCAACAACAGAAAGTCAGTTACTGACTTTTTATCACAATTGCATATGCACTGCTTATTTTGGCAATGGACTCATAGCTTCTCACTTTAAGAGAGCCAATTTCATAATTTTAGTTGAACTCAGTGTCATTACAGAAGACTCATCCATTACCCTGGACCTAATGGACTTCTTGGGTTCTTGAACCTCTCAGCCACTCAGTCCTAAAGTCACATCATAGTTATGACCATAACCTAAAATATAGCAACAATTAGATCAACAATCTGAAAATTCAAATCATTTCTTCTTGCTTATAAATTTGGTTGATTTCACTACATTTTTTTTAACCCCATCAAGCCCATGAGTTGGGCAAGTGGAAGAAGTTGTATTAGCATAAAAATAAGAAGCCCCAGTACTTCAGAAATTGTGTACCTTTATGGCATGATACTCCTATTTGGGGTAGATAAACTTGGACCACAGAAGTTTCACTTTCAAATGGAAATTGAGGTCTCACTATTTCAAACAGTGAAACTTAAAAACTCAGTCAGACGGGCAGCAGTAACATTTTGGCTTTACATGAAATTTGGTAGCTATCCCTTTGGGGAAAATTTTACACCAACCCATAGCCTAAAAATAAAACTGCTGAATCAACAGGGCCCTAGATTTATATGGCTTATTTTAAATACCTGGGTTTGGTTAACTGACAAGTTGAAATATCATGGTGTCCCTTGGACTACTGTGGCTATCTAGGGTCAGAGCCAAGTATACCAAACTAAAACTGGCTGTGATCATTCTGATTAGTAGGCAGAACTCAAGGCCATTCTCATAAGTCTAGCTATGACTCTTGAGTTGTTTCCAATGACCTGATTCTGGCTGATAATTGGACAGTTTGGGTCACTAATGAGTTCAGAATCTGTGTTTATTAACTGCTGTATTGCTCTTTCTCACTCATAGTTAATTTTGATTATTCCATGAATCGTCTCCTAACCACTCCACTAATCTCTTGCTTATATAATTCATGTTCTTATAGTTTCTCTGTGTACTTCTTGCTTCAAAGAATTGTGTATAAGCTCTGGAAGGGATCATGTTTAAATATCTTCACATTCCTACTCTGCCAAGTCTACCAGTAGATATTGACTGATAAATTCTGTCATATTATTTCACAGTTGAGAAAACAGAAACTTATTTTACTTTACTATGAAATATATTTATGTGAACTTTTTTAACTAGTGAAGGGATGATAATTACCTTCTGAAACTAGGTATATTTAATATTTTTATAATTGTGTCTTTGTACCAAGTCTTATTTTTACATCTAAACAGAATAGTAATCTGATTGATTATTACTTCATCTTGTTCCTGGAAAAACTACATGAAGATACGAGAATAGTAAGAATTGGTAGCATTCAAACATAGTAGCAAACAATTTCCCGTAACATATTACTTTATATTTGATATCAAAGACCCCATCTGAATTGTTTCAATTAAAATATATTTATAAAAAGGAGCTTAGTTTTCCTTGTCCTCTAAATATGCAATATATTGTCTTCATTTCAGCAACTAAAAAATAAAGCAAAACAATCACTTAACTATTTACTCATTTCGTGTCTAGTTTATTTTCAGAAAAGAGTTGTATTTGTATTGAAGTCACTACATGCTTAGGCCAAATAGAACTCTTTATATATGCATCTCAATCTTTAAATCTTTAAATTTAATAACCATAAAAAATTTTGTGGACTTACTTTGTTTATGATTGTGCTTTGTTTGATTAATGAAGTTTTTCAAGATAGAATATATGAATTTAAAAGGCATGTATTGTGTTTTTATTGAAATAGAGAATATATTTTCATGTTGTAAAAATTATACAATATAGAAATATATGAAAGAACAACCATAATTCTACTAACCATAGATAAATACTATTAACACTGCTTGATTTCTTTCCATTATTAATTCTATACTTTTCAAACACACTGTAGAACTTTTCAGACATGTGCAAATAGAAAAATAAAGTGAAGTGCCATATACCCATCACCAAACTTCCAGTGTAATAAAATGATGGTCAATCTCATTTCATCTTTTCTCCCACCAATTTTGTCCTTACTGTACTATTTTGAAGCAAATCCATGACCATGTTGTGGGACTAAAAGAGAGGGACTTAAAAAAACACATGATTATTATCCAATTGTTAAAAACTTCAATTCCTAATGACAAAGTATCAACAAATACCTTTTTCTGATTGTCTTATAGTAGTTAAGTATTAATTCATTATAATTTACTTGTTTAAATTGGAATCTAAGTGCTCATTCATTTGTGATCAGTTGATATATTTCAAGAATTAGTTAATCTACAGGTTTCCCATCTATGTTTTTATGTAGTAGAATTAGTGTCTAATATTGCATGTTTAATATTTATCATCAATATCAGTGTCCACTACATTACAACGGAAACATTATAAATTGCTGTTTAAGAGTGAGAGGTAATTTTTTCTTGTTGTATTCTACTTGAGTTTGCCATTCCTTTTTGGGGCACAGTTCCAGATTACAGATGACCTTGGAAAAACACTTTTGTGTATTATTTTGCTTACAAACTTTATTTCTTAAAAATTCTAGGTGTTACATATTGGAGTTAAGTAATGTGTATATATTTAATACTCTGGAAGGCTGGAATAGTAAGTGGTCAACTTTAATTGAAGAAGTACTTTGTTTATGATCTTTCTCTTAAGTCCTTCTACATCTGCTGTTAGATGTTTAATTTTATACATTTTTTAACTAAAAAAATTATACGTGGTTTTCGGGAGAAGAAATAAAGGAAAGGATAGAGAAATAAAGGAAGAAGAAAGAAAGAACAAAAGAAGGGAAGGGAAGAGCCAGGCATACTGCCTCACACCTTTAATCCCAGCACCTTGGGAGGCTGAAGTGGGAAAATCACTTGAGGACAGAGTTCTAGACCAGTCCGAGCAACATGATGAGACTCCATCTCAAAAACAAAACAAAACCAGTCAAGGCAGTCATGATGGTCCATGCCCTAGTTACTCAGGAGGCTGAGGCACTGGGATCCTTTGAGCCCAGGTGTTCGAGGTTACAGTAAGTTTTGGAAAGGTTCAGTCATAACTATGTTATTCAGTGTTTGTTAGAAGGAATGATTTTAAGTTCTCTCATACTTCAAAAGGTCGAACAAATATTGAATAACATAGTTATGTTTAAACCTTAACAAAATTTAAAGGTGCAGATTCAGGGAATCTTATTGGTCATGAGAACCAGAACAAAAATACATGTTATAGAATATTTTTGTTATGTAATTAATTGTAAACATATCTACATGTAACACTTATAGTGACTAGCATATATGTATTTTTATCACATGGAGTTCCTTCTTTTGGTGTGTACTTTCTTAATAGTTTAGTTGTTTAATGAATAAAAATATGTATTTTTGCACATTTTCTAAATAAAAGCATAGAGTATACAGATTTTGAATATATGGGAAACAAGTAAATTTATATTTTATATTTGACTCATTCAAAAATGGGTTTACTTAGTAATTCAACATGTGATGTGATTCCATTTGAAAAGCAAGTCTGGGCAAGGTAGAGTCTATGTAGTAAAAAGTTACCTTGTTTTCTTGGACAATATACTAAAGATCCTGTTACAATTCTTTTGCTACAATACTTAAATCAGCTTAATAAATGCTTTTAGATAATAATAATAAGACTACACTGGAAAATCACCTAATGTTTATTTCTATTTTTAGCTAGAAAAGAGAATAGAAGGTGGGAGCCACAAGTGCCTCCTAGTTTACTTACATGGTTTGCAAGTGTTATCCACTCTTTAACTCTCCTTATTTCTATCTGTTGAAAAATGAACCACTTTAAAGGTTGCTTTAATTTGTAAACTTATCATCATAGCTTTTTTTTTTTTTTAATTCAGAAATTAGCAGTAGGTTAACTGGAGCTGTAAGATGGGTCATAATACCTGTCATTTTTCCCTCTTGAGTTCATTGCACCTTCATTAGTGCTAACTTTGTGCATTGGCCCCATTTCTACTCCAGGATTTTCAGAATTAATACAAATCTTACTAATACATTTATGTTTGTGTTTACTCATTAGAGCAATAATTGAGCAAGTCAGTAAAATTGTAGCACAACTATTTTTATATGTACATCAACTGAACTACTTATTTCACATTATTGATGATTAGTTTCTATGTTAATTTTTCCTATGCTGCTATGAGCACCTGGAAAATGAGACAGTTATAAACACTTTTGGATTCTATATTGGCCCCAGACACGGTGCATAGTTGAATTTCAGTAATCCTTTGTCAAGGAATGTTTGTTATTGTAAACTGTATTTTAAATAAACAAATATAAGCTAATGTGCACTTTTAAAGTAATCTGATATTAACAGAAAATTTTATAGCATTGATTATCTACAACGATTATCATTTAACTATTATTTTAAATAGACCCTGGAAATTCAACATGCTTAATCCATTGCACACTAAAGAAAGGTTTACTAGAGCCGAATTATAAGTTCAAGACTCCATTAAGTAGGTTCCCTGTAGTTCACAGTCATCCATTTTAGTGTAGTAGTTGTTTCTTGGTCTACCAACTATGGTCCTGTTGCATTTGAACTGAGAAATTTAAAAGGTTTTAAAAGGATTTAGCAGAAAATATATAAGTGAAATAGTATCTTAAATTCAGTAACAAGAAATTGTATAAATGTTTTAGAGGTTTAAGAAGTAACCTGAGATTTTTAGTAACATTTTGAGTTATTTCTAATTTTCTATTTTGAAAGTTTTCATATAAATTTATTTCAAGGAACCACTTATTGTTTTTCCAAGCACTTGTTTGATAAATATATAATAATAGTATGTTTTAAGTAATAGCCTTGTTTTGGTTTTATGTATGTTTAAATATAATTATAATAATTATTGAATGTAACAGAATATCTTTTATGTATTGGTAATTGTCTTTGGCAGCATAACTCTTTTCACTTAAATTATGAATTCAAAAGATGCTAATTACCTCAGAATCAGGAAACCAGTAAAATCTAAATCAGAAACAGAAAATATTAGAAACATTGTTTAGTGCAATCCTATGCTCATGAACAAGAAAAATAATAACAGACATAGTAATAACTGTTATAATAATATAAATAATAATACATATTTGGAGTATTGATGTTCAAGATCTTAGATTATTTTTAAATAAAACTTTCATCTTTCAGGAATTATCAGTGTGAAGAAAACAGGACATTTCCGCATACAGATACTTTTCTAGGGAACAAAACTAACTTGTCTAGAACATTAAATATAAATTTCAACCAGCCTGGTCAACAATACAAAACCATATCTCTAAAAAAAAAATAGAAAAATTGGTCACATGTGGTCCAAGCTACTCAAGAGGCTGAGGCAGGAAGATCCATTGAGTCCAGGATTTCGAGGCTGCAATGAGCTATGATTATGCCGCTGCACCCTACCCTGGGTGACAGAGCAAGACCCTGTCCCTAAAAATAAATAAATAAGTAAATTCCTTTCTCTTAGTCCATTTTCACACTGCTGATAAAGACATACCTGTGACTTGGTGATTTATAAGGAAAAAAGAATTTTAATGGATTCAGTTCCATGTGGCTGGGGAGGCCACACGGTCATGGGGAAAGGCAAAAATTATATTTTACATAGCCGTAGACAAGAAAGGATGAGAGCAAAGTGAAAGGGAAAACCCCTTATAAAATCATCAGATCTCATGAAACTTATTCACTACTATGAGAACAGTGTGGGAGAAACCACACCCATGATTCAGTTATCTCCCACTGGGTCCCTCCCACAACACCTGAGTATTATGGGAACTACAATTTAAGAGAGATGTGGGTGAGGACACAGCCAAACCATACCAACATTCATTCCATGGAAATATTGTAATAATTCTAGTATAGAGGAGTATTAATATTTATGAAGCATACAATTGAGAGTGTACAACAAAATCAGATTTGAGTGGGCAACAAAACAAAACAAAGCTAAGCTAAAACAATTAATCTCCTCCCCCAAAGTTCTAGAAACATTTTAGAGCCATGGTTCTTCTGAAGATATCAGTTGAGAAGTTTATTTTTCATTGTTATTAATGGCAAGTTTGGTAGGTTTACTCAATATTATTTGAAATTATCAGCAGGCTTCCTTCACCATTAGCAAGTAGCAGGTGCTGAGGCAGCAGCTAAATCTACTACTGTTTTTTTTTTTTTCTTTAAATTATTTTCGATTCTGGACTTACAAGTGTAAGAGAAATCTCTGTATTTTATAACTCAATTGCCCACTTTTACTTTCTGTTGGACACTGTGCTAATTACTTGGTTTGGTGAAAATGAACTAAATTCATATTTCTAAAACATAAGTTTCTGTTTTTGTAACTGCAAATACATATTAGGTTTTGTACAGTATGGAAAATATATAATTTATACAAGTTTAATTTTTTTCATATTTTAAAACTTATGTAACTTTAATCTCATCAATTTTTCTCTTGAACAACACCTAGTGAGTACTGACATATGTTTTAACTTGTTTATGATAATAACTAAAACACAGTTAATCACAGAGATATTTATGAAATATTTTAGCAGTTATTTACCATTATTTATCATAACAAAAATTAGAAATCATGCACATGGAAAAAAATCTCATTTCTTAAAATAATTTTTTATCTTTTCATATGATCCCAGTATTAACCATGCATTCCAGCATCTCTCATTCATCCTGCCAGAGATGGAGCCCTCAGCAGAAACAGTGGGCTGAAGTTGGTGGGGTGAGGGGGAGGGATGAAGTACAAGGATGTTTTCATTAAATATCCCTACCTTTACTGCTATACGGTCTTTACAACAAAAATACATAACAGCTACTCTAAAAGAAGTCTTTTGGAGAAAAAGTTCAATAAAAACAAATCTCAAGAGTATTCTCTTTGGTAAAAAGATAAGGGGGGGTCCTGAGGGTAGAATTAGCAACAGTAATAGTTTCATTCATTCAAAAACTAGTTACTTAGTGACTCCTCTGTGCCAGTCACTGTACTAGACACTGACAACACAGTTACAATAGTAGAGAAACTCCTTACTCAAAAGGAACTTACATTCTAATAGAAAAAGGCTGACAAATGACAATGTCAGTTAATGGCATATTTCATAAAGAAAATGAAACTACTGTATGGAGATAAAGAGTGATAGAATGAGTGTTCAGGAAAGACCCCTTCAAGTAATTGCCAGGCAAATGGGATCACCATTATGCTATGGAAACCCCATTGTGAAAGTGACATCAAAGAAAACACACGAATGAAATGAGAGAATAAGCCATTTGTATGTATAAGGAACAAGCTTTCCAGGGAGAGGGAACAGCAAACGGAAAGCCTGGAGAAAGGAATGTGTACACTCATTTGAGAATTAGCAAGGCAGACAGAGTTATTGAAACAACAGTGAGAGAGACCAGAAGAGTAATGGAACTAATGTTGATAAAGCCCTATCTTGTAGTGCTTTGTCGTCAAACACGTTCTGGAAGTCATTGGAGGATACTGAGCAGAAAGTGATAATCTGGTACGTGTTTTATAAAGAACCTTCTGGAGTTTGGATGGAAAGAGATTCTAGTTGGGCAATAATGAAAACAGGGGACCAGTTGGAGGCCATTTTAAGAGTTCAGGCAATATGACTAGGTTGGTAGTGGCAGAGGTGGTATGCCATATGTACAGAAAGTGAACTGTGTTTTCTTACAAGTGCACACAGAGACAAATTATTTGTTAACATTATACATTGTGGAGAGTCTAGGAATATGCTGTATCACTATCACTTACATGTGACATTACACTGAATATGCCTAATTAACTAGCTTAAGTGTCTTACTTAATCAGAATAAATGTTACCAATTTATTCGTATGAACTTAGTGCTTTAATTATTTTACCCATTTTATTAAGCATTTAACAACATCATGGAAAAGAAAACAACATTTAGAACTGGTCTTCCAGTGTTAAATTGCAAGAACCTCTAGAAGTATGTATAAGATGTTTCACTGATGAGATCATGTATTATAAAAATCAGTGTGTGATACTCCCCTCCCTGTGTCCATGTGTTCCCATTGTTCAACACCCGCCTATGAGTGAGAACATGCGGTGTTTGATTTTCTGTTCCTGTGTCAGTTTGCTGAGAATGATGGTTTCCAGGTTCATCCAAGGGGAGGGATAGTGGGGGGGTGGGGAGTTGGGGAGGGATAGCATGGGGAGAAATGCCAGATATAGGTGATGGGGAGGAAGGCAGCAAATCACACTGCCATGTGTGTACCTATGCAACAATCTTCCATGTTCTTCACATGTACCCCCAAACCTAAAATTCAATAAAAAGAAAAATAAATAAATAAAAAAAAAGAAAAAAAAATCAGATCATTATGTTCTTTGATTTCTGAAACTTCATGAAGAAGAAAGTTTCACAACATATTCAGATTTGGAGTCATTGTGCCATTCACAAAGATATGTTTTGTTATCTAATTTTTGGTTTAAGTTTTCAGAAATTAGACCAATAATTTTTACCACTACTTTATAGGATTTAATCAGTGGATTGCTATTAGCTATGTAACTGTAAAAAGAATTAATCTGTTCTATCTAGATGGTTAGTTCAATTGGAATTGTATTATTGTACAAATAAATTTCATTTCTATAGTAAGACTAGAAAAATGTTTCATTTAAAAATTCTCTGAGTGGTTTTCTTTGAAAATTTTACTAAGGTAAATTGTAACTGTACTCGGCAAACATTTACTAAGCTGTTCCTTGGTGTTAAATTTTATCCAATGCCTTAGGGATGTTAGGTTCATTATGATCGTAAAGATGAATAAGACAATTTGTAAGAGTTCAACATGGAATGATAGAATATTAAATTAATTCTTATTAATTTAATAAGATAGCTGCTGTGTAGGTGTCTTTGTTAGATTTCTGGGGAGGGAGACTTTACCATTCCTTCAGTTTAAAGTTACATGCTTTGATTGAAGGGTATGCCTGCAGGCTTTCAAGTGTTTATACTCTTATAGGAACTGGGAGAATACAGTTACAATAATATGTATATTCAGATTTCTCATATCATATTGGTTGACTTATATGTGAAATAAGAAATAACACAACATAAAATATTGCTACATGTTAAATTACAGGATTCAGTTTATCAGTTATATACAAATTCACTGGGGATAAATTAATGTGGATAGAGTATTCAGGGAAGGTTACACAGGAGGAAAAGAACCAGATGCATGTCTTACAGAATTTGAGTAGTAGAGAAAGAGGAATATCATTTTGGGAAGGGAAATAACAAAACCAGTAGAGCAACAGAAATGGGTGTGATATATTTGAATGGTTATACAGAAAAATAGTGGGAAATGAGCATCACTGTCATTTTTGGAGCCATACTTTCCTTAAGATCTCATACTTCAGATTAGCTATTCTGTTTTTGTTTATTTGTTAAAAGGAAATATCACACTACAAATTTGGTAGGGCTGTAGTGACTATTAATAGAGGTGAAAAGTCTCCAAAAATATAGCACAATTTGCCTCATAATGGACACATTAATGCTAGCTATACTATGTTATTCATTTTTCTTTCCCCTTCCACCCTCCCAATCCGGGGTTTTGCCATTTTTGACCCATTCTTCAAGCTGCAAACACAAGCAACATTGTTATAACACAATACATCTACTAACAGAGGATATAGTAAAAACAACCTGTTGTTATTTAATAATGTATAATTTATTTTTTAAAGAAATTTTAGGTTTACAGATGAATTGTGCAGAAAGTAGACTTTACTGGATCCTCTCCCTTCCCATTTTCATACACATTTTCCCCAATTATTAAGTTTCCATTAATGTGGTACATTTGTTATAGTTGATTTATTATTGATACATTTATGATTAAAGTCCATAGTTTACATTTGAATTCTCTCTTTGTGTTGCACAGTTTTAATGAGTTTTGATACATGACTAATATCATGTATCCACCATTATAGCATCCTACAGAATAGTTTCACCACCCTAAAATCATTCTGTGTTCCACATAGTCAACACTCTCTCCCTTCTCTTGAACCCTTGGCAACCACTGATCTTTTTACTGTCTCTACCATTTTGCCTTTTCCTGGATGCCATTAATTGGTATCATAAAGTACGCAGCTTTTTCAGAGGCTCTGTACTTGACCCTCTAAATTCTCTGGTGTCTTTTACTTAGCAATATGCATGCAAGCTGCTCCCATGCTTTTTCATGGCTTGATAGCTCATTTATTTTCATAACTGAATAATATTACATTGTATGGCTGTAATAAAGTCTGTTTATACATTAAATTGTTTACAAAATAACTGAATGTGTCTGTTTGTATCTTTTGTTTTAAATGGTTAATATCTTTTATGATTAAAAGTATTATAGTATTATGCAATTTACGTCTTTTTTTCTTCTTTCCCATTTGGAATATAATTTTTTATTTTAAGCAACGCTAAATAAATTTTCAAATTTAATGTATGACTATTCAATCCTATTGATATATTTCTACATTACAACATTTTTGAATAATGTAGCTTTTTAAAATATGTTATTTGAATTTTTTCTTTTTTGCTGTATATTAATTAGACATATTTTACCATTTTTCAAGAATGCAATATATTATTACCTATAATAACCATTTTATATAATACCTCTCTTAAACCTATTTCTTCTATCTCACTGAAGTTTTATTTCCATTGAGCAGCACTTTGCTCCTTTCCCCCTACCGCTATAATCATCCCATCCTCTAGTAACCACTATCCTTCTCTCTCAGTCTATGAAATTAACTTTTTAAAGTTCTATATAAGAAGAGAGTGGATGTAGTATTCTCACTACCAAAATGATAACTATGTGGGATAATGCATATGTTAAATAGCTAGACTAGTCATTTCACAATGTATATGTACTTCAAAACATCATGTTGTATACAATAAATACATAAAATTTTATGTCAATTAAAAACTTTAAAAAATTATCACTTTATAGCATATTCGCTTATATGGTTTGTATGTGATAAAAGTTTGCTTTCCATGTGCCTAGGAAAAAGGAGATTACAAAATGAAGTAACACTCACATAAATTGTGCTGTGTATTTAACCCTCCAAACAGGGATGAACTACTGCTTTGTGTTGTCCACTTTTTACCTGGAGCCTGTTTCTTAAACTACCACTGCATTAGTCCATTCTCACACTGCTATAAAGAACTATCTGCGACTGGGTAATTTATGAAGAGAAGAGGTTCAGTTGACTTACAGTTCTGCAGGCTGTATAGGAAGTGTGATTAGAGAAGCCTCAGGAAACTTACAATCCTGTTGGAAGGGAGGGGGAAACAAGCACCCTCCTCACAAGGCAGAGCAGGAGAGAGATGGGGGAAGGGGAAAGCACTACACACTTTTAAACAGCCAGGTCTTCTGAGAAACCACCTCCATGATCCAATCACCTCCTACCAGGCCCCACCTTCAATGTGTGCAGATTAAAATTCAATATGAGATTTGGGTGAGGACATAGAACCAAGCCATAGCAACCGCTTCATTTCTTTAACAAGGTTGTTCACTTTTTAAAACAATTTTTAGTTTCTCCCTTACATCTTAGAGGAATTGCTGTCTCCTTTCTGTGGAAAATACTCCCTCTGCCTGCATTCTGCACCTGACCCTCTAAATTCTGAGAGACTATAATCTATCAATTGCTAGAATAATTTCTATATATTTCCCTTTCCATCTGTACAAATTATTAAATGAATGAGTGAATGAATGAATGGCTCTTCTATGATTACATTGTTGGCTTTTGAGATGTATGTCATGGTTACGCTTTAGGTGTAGACTCCCACAGCTTGGCTTTATACCGTGGTTCCACTGTTTAATGAACTCTGTGAAAATGAACAAGTTTTCTAACTTCTCAAGGTTTCAGTTTCCTTATCTGAAAAAGGGAGCGATAGTAAGATTCTGTAAATTGTATGGGGAATGTGACAATTCCTGTAAAGTTCTTAACATAGTGCCTGTTGTACAGCAACTACCTAAAATTATTAGCAATTATTATTTTTTAATTGTTATTTTCTTTGATTTATGAATGTGAAATATGATGATGCCCTCCCCCAGAATTTTTAAAACCTTTTTTCTTCCTTGTTTTTAGATAAATGTCTTTTTCTGTGGCTCCTATCAAAGACACTCTTTCCAAGCATTTCAGTGCTCTTTCGCTGCACACCACCAACACACAGATGCACACAAACACACACAGAATAGTATTGTCAACAAACTTAGAAAAGTTTCTTCTTTAAGTCCGTTGACATTGACTGACACAAGAAAACATGGAGGACTAATTTCATTTTTTTATGTCTGTCTCTTACTCTTGACAGTGAACATTTTGTTCTTCACTTTTTGAAAGTTTTTACGTTTATTAATAATAAAATGAGCATAGCAATACAGCATCTCATCATAGATGCCTTCATTATTTTAAAATATTATAATTATTTCTTACAATATATTAGAGCTTAAGTTCATCTTTGACAGATGATTATAGCATGATGAGTGGAAAGCATTACTAATTCAACGTATTTAAGCTACCATGGAAAATTAGCAACTTTGTGAAAATGGAAAAACTCATTTCCTAATGCGGTTTAGGCAAGGCTGCAAGGATTTTCATTAAATAATATTTAAAAAATTAGAGGCAGAGAAACAAAACTCAGAGGTAGTAAACAGAATCACACTGAGAGATGTTTTGAACAATATTTTAACTATTTAAAGACTAAAACCTTTTAACTGTTTTCTGCAGTTTTAAAATCAGAAAATGTCTCAATTCTCAGCTAAACAAATTGATGTAGTACTATTATTATTTGACTAATACATTAAGAAAATGATAATGATTATCAAATAGATTTTTAAAATTTAAAACAAAAGCAATTATGAGGCTAGTAGTATAGTTAATGTCATGAGTGTACAATAGTTTCTTCAGTGTTTTGAATTCTTTGAAGTTTTTTTCTATATCTACTTTCAATAAATGCTGATTTGCTAATCTAGAAGCACATAGAAACGATTAGTGCAGTAAATCAGATTCTTTACTTCACAGTAAGGAATGCTTTAAATTTTAACGTAATCATTACTGAGACAATTAAATGTAAAGCCATTGTTTTATTTAATTTGATTACTGACTTTTTTCTTGTGACTGAAAACCAATTTTTCCTTTCTTTTTTATGTTTCTGTCTACAGAAAGCTGACCTTGCAGTTGCTCCACTGGCTATTACCTATGTTCGAGAGAAGGTCATCGACTTTTCCAAGCCCTTTATGACACTTGGAATAAGTATTTTGTACCGCAAGCCCAATGGTACAAACCCAGGCGTCTTCTCCTTCCTGAATCCTCTCTCCCCTGATATCTGGATGTATATTCTGCTGGCTTACTTGGGTGTCAGTTGTGTGCTCTTTGTCATAGCCAGGTAACATGCTCACTTTTGTGATTTTTTTGGCAATTGTTACCTCATTTATCTAACTAATAATTGTCAAAAGTCACAATTTTACTTTTTCTGTTCTTTATTTTCCACGGGGTGCTGAAAAATAATAAAATTTTAAGAATCACATTCATTTATTAAAATGTACTTATCTGCCTTTGTGGGCAGAAAGCATGCTGGTTGTGTCAGTAAGCTATAAGTATTGCAGGGTTTACTGTTTTCCTAACCAGAATCTAAAAGCTGTTTAAATCAGTAAGATAAAAGAATCATTGACTCACTTTGAAGATTTCTGATGAACCAAAACCAAAATAACATGTTTTACTAACTTGAGTTAATAATTCAATTTTAAGAAAAACCAAAGTACTAAAATTTAAAAGGAGGCTTTTTTAAGGAACCAAGGCTAATTTAAAATTTCTATTCTAAGTATAAAAAGACTATCCTAGTATTCTATAAAATGTGTCATTTTTCTTACAGAATAAATGTCACTACAAAAAGTGCCTTATTGTCATTGACACGTAATGTATGTTTCAAGTCATAGGGTCAGAAGATAAAATGCCAGGCCAGGTGTGGTAGCTCATGCCTATAATCCTAGTACTTTAGGAGGCCAAGATAGGAGGATTGCCTTGAGGTCAGGAGTTTGAGACCAGTCTCATCAACATAGGGAGACCCTATCTCTATAAAAAATAAGAAAAAAAGAAAAATGCCTAAATGAAAAAATAAACATATATTTTATAATTTAATAATGACCCTTAAAATCTGTGATACAGCTCAGTCTGTGTTGATGGTATTACTTTACTTTATTCTTGGAGGTGGAAATTTGTAATCATGTTTATTTACACTGACCTCACTATCAAACTTTCAACTGATATTTCAATATGATTTGACTTACTTTTGCCTTAATTAACAAAATTAGTATTATGCCTCAGGACTCATAACTCTATTATTATTCTAATAACATGGAGGTAAGCCACATATTCATTATATTCTTTAAAGTTTTATATTTTTTCAAATATAAAGAAAATAATTCTGAATTAAAAATCAATTAGAATTTTACATATAATTTTTATGGTGATAAAAATACTTATATAAATATATATTTTTTGTGCTTTATAATCAAAATTAAATACGCAGTGTCTTTTCAGTTATATTACAAGGATTATTTGGATACATTTATCAGTAAGGGTATTTGTGAGGAATTGAACTTATTTTTCAATAAGGAATTGAACATATTTTTTCCAATGAAGTAATGCATTTCTTTTCTGGCCATAAAAAGTTTAGTTCATACAATTAAAAAATGAATAAAATCAATTGGAAGTAGCATAACATTTTTATATATTTGCACACGGATAATTTTTTATATATTTATATGTAATAATTTTACAACTACATCATTTTTACCTAATTAGTTAAATATTAAGAATTGTGTTCTTCAGATAATTATCATTTGCATTTGCCTAAAATTATGTACTGGAAGCCTATTGCCATATAGCATGTGAGGCTGTACGGTAGAACCTATTAACATTTTATGTGACATTTGGGGTTTTCCCCCACAGTAATGAGAATTTGCAGTGTGAAATTCCTAAACTTTCAGCTCCAGCTTTTTCTATATTCTGTGAAAATATAACAGCCTTCTCATTTTTGAGCATCTTTGGACCAATTACATCTTTGTTATAGTGACAGACACAGCCACTCTATTTTATGTGTTCAGATAAATAAGTGAAGAGTTTCAGATTAAGTAATTCAATGGCTAGAAAACTCTTCATCCAGCCCACAGGCCAAACAGAAAAATAAATACTCCAAAATGTAAAAAAAGGCTTCCTAATGTTTGCCTGTACCTTTTTTCTTCTTAAATGAACAATTTCCCAGGAGTATATAAAGGCTAGAGGAATGTGTCATGAGACAACTTTGAGGCAACTTTGTGAGCATTAATCAAGCTGAATTAGGTCTAACAATACTTTTCTGGAGGTTTTAAACAGAGACTCTTGGGTTCCTTGAAATTTGTATTAGGAATTTTAGTTATTTCTAATTTTCAAAACCCACAGTTTTTTAAATTAGATTCAAAGCAAATACTGAAATATCCGGATTCCTTTGCAGCTTAAAAAAGTACATTTGCAAATAGAGGCATGTGGATGGATACATACTTATCTAAATTTTCAAAATATTTCTATCACTCACTTGATAAACTATTGTAGACAGCATCTGTATAATTATGGTAATCTGTACTGATTTTACACGAAAGAATTATAACTATGTTATTCTATTTGAGAACATAAAGTCACCCAACGTACCATTTTTTTTTACTGCTACTGCTTTTATATTTTGAAATGCTACTGTTATATTTTGTCATTGGTTATTAAGTAAACAAATATGAAAATGATATTATTTCAGCTTCTTCAACAGTTTCAAAACAAATTGACAAATTGTCTCATACACTAAAAAGAAAGTGTAAAATCTTCATTTATGAGTAAATTAATAGATATTCCATTAAGTAATAAACAATGTGAGATAAATTATATTAAGTAAAATATAATATTAGAGATTCTTGGTAAAGTAACACAGAAGAATATTTTCTGGATTTTCTCAGAATATTTTGTTCAATTTTCTATCTTAAAATAATCTTGTATTAAATATTTCAAAATTTGAAAAAATAAAACACTGAAAAAACAGATTAAAAGCAAAGTGTGAATATAGTCAATTTAAATTTTAGATGCTAAACATCCAAAATCAAATGAATTTGTTTAATTAAAATCTACTCTGACATGGTATTCAACTCTTTTACTAAGAAAGAAGTTGTGATGTGCAAAGGCAAATAAAATGTTCAAGTTTCAGTTGTGTAATTTAATTACCTTTGTAATTTAAATGGAGTTACTATCTGTTAGAATTTAAAATACATTTATCTTTTTTATATTTAAAAATTTTTAATTAATTTTTTAAAATTATTTTTTTATGCATTTTAGGTTTGAGGGTACATGTGAAGAACATGTAAGATTGTTGCATAGGTACACATGACAGTTATCTTACTGCTACCTTTAGCATTTTTATTTTGCCTATCAATAAAAATTATGTCAGGACATACAGAGGTCACTGATGTACTCATTGACATCATTGTTGATATAAAAACTAATACAGCATTTTTATGCATATTCTTTATCTCCATAACAATTATAGAGAAAAAAAGATTATGTTTCAAAAAAATTCTTAAATATATGTTTTATTTTCGTTGAAAATCACACAATGCTCTAAAATAACTACCACTTTAATAACAGAATTCATATTTATTAATTATCAGAAGCTACACAATATTAACTGATAAGGAATTATGTAATACTTAGGAATAAAAACCCTTTATCTCAAAACTGAATTATAATGAGTGATTTATATATTGTCAAAATTTCTCAACATTATTAGTTTTATTTTTGGTCATCATCTGATATTGTTCCTGTTATTATTATTACAATTAACCTTCTGTATCTTCTTAACTACCAAACCACTTCTTCAGTTTGTTTTCTGTTCCCTCTTTTGTTTAATTATTCTGTCAACTACTCATTCAATTAGTCAAATATTTGTTGAGCCTCTAGTAAGCACTAATTAGATCCCATAAAATATTAAAATTTATCTCTCATTTGTTTATTTATTCAACAATATCTATTGGCTACCCGTAAGTACTAGGAGTTGTGCTAAATGTTTGAATCTCAGAATAAATCCAACTGAATATGTTATTTTCATTAATAAATCACAATCAGTGCATATTTCTGGCAATAAATATCTATTGCCCTTGAATAAATTTATAAAAATATTTAAATCATCCCAAATTCTGTGTGAATGGCAAGTATTTTAAATATGTTTTTCTAAAAAAAATCTTGTAATATATATTTTGCTAGAGAGAAATATACAACTGTAAAGGAAATAGGCATGAGGAAGATTGTTAAATTGTCATTTGACTACTAGATTAGAAGCTTATTGAATATCTGCTCTACTATCATACTAATAATTTTATGACAAATTAAGATCTAATAATTATTATAATTTAAGTTTTTAAAATTGGATTTAAAACTAAATTATTTTGGCGATGCCAGTGAAAATTTCCCTTCATTCTTATATTTAAGAAAAATCATCTAAGAGTACTTAACAAATGTTTTAAATGTATTTAATGAATACTAAGAAGGAGATGTATGGTGTTAGTTTTTATCTTCGTATAGTTTTATATTTTATTGTCTCCTGCAAGCAGTTGTATTATTATTTATAGCATAATGACATAATCAGCATGCTTATGTGAATTAGCTCCAAATGCTTATTCAAGAGTAGGGATTAGCCTTGGATAGAGCATTGTAGACATAGAATGACCTTATCCCAAGTATTCTAGCAGTAGCTGTTTGCTGACAGAAGATTAGGAAGCAATCTTGTCCATGATGGGTTCATACTTACTCAGATGTTCACCTAAATGTTTTTCCCTCCTTTTCTTTCTCTTTTTCTTTGACCTAGGTATATGATTACAGAGATGGCAGTCAGTCATATAAAAAGTCTGGTTAGGGCACTCACCCCTTACACTAATAATAAAATATATTTTTCACCTTGCTTCAAATATTTATTTTATTAAACTAAAGCTACTATTGATATAATAGTGTTTATAAAATTAGTCAATTAAAATTCCTATATATGTTAGATTTTTTTTCTCTTAACCATAGATATCTCCAATAAAATAGAGCTGTTCTGAAATTCAGTATGTATATCTTGGTCTTGGGTTCTTAACAGTTTGATGTACAGAGATAAATAACTGAAGACCAAACCTAAAAGGAAAGAATAATGGTACACACATATCCCTCCAACAGGATTGATGTAACCTTGATAAATTATTCATTAAGTCTTTAGGAATAGTGCATATTTTATTCTGAAATTGGCGTTTTAAAATAAAACACAAATAAAATTTGGAAAATAAAATTCCTATACCAAATTTTACAATATGAATGCTATTACATAAAAATTCATTAGGTTATTTAAATGAACAAATTATTATGGTCAAATACAGGAGAAAGTGTAAAGGAAGCCAAACAATATTAATATTAACTAACCTCTACTTCTTAGCTAGAATAGTAAATCAAAGAATATTCAATGTGCCACAACATAACAGTTTCCTAAGTTAAAATGAATCTAGGATTTCTTATGCATTAATGTATATAATTGCCTTGAATTATTTTTAGAGTATTATAATATTATCTATTGTATTAGTGGATTAGGCAGCAGGGGAGGGACTCCCCCAGAATCTGCTCAATGGTTTATTATTTACAGTGACCATGAAGACTGTCTTGGCATATATTTTGGCTCTAATATGATCTGTTGTCACAAGATGACAAGGCTATTGCCTTACTGAAAGTCCTTATACTTTAAAAAATATTCCGTATTTCTGTTGGAGCTCAGAGGTAAAGATGTTCTAAACATAGTGTTTTTGGTGGTTTAACTGATTTTAGAAAACCGTATCCAAAGTGCTTGCATTAACAGCTTTGATCTCAGCTCCGGACTAGTGTACATTAGCTTTTATATTTCTGTCACAGTGATGGGTGACATTTAATGTACGGTGAAGGGCAACAATGAAGCATTATGCACTTAAAAATAGACAACTGTTTTTGTGGGATGTTCAGTGTTAAACTAATCCAATGTCAAAATGACTGGTCACATTAAAATGAAATGCAAATTTTGTTTGCCTTTGCCACCAACTTGCCAACTTTTTGCTAAAAAAAAAAAACTATTTCAATTTTGCCTTTCTATAACATAACTTTAGATATATTTTACTTTTTTTAAATGTCTTTTTTTTTACTTAAATAAATTGCAGAAAAACCTATTTGTTATTCTTCTTCCCACTTAGCAATTTTCCTAAAATTTACTGAACGTTTGGTTTTAAATAAGTGCTGTTCTGCTAATATGCCTGTCACCTATGAAAGAGATTGTTGGAATTGATTATATATTAACAAATATTTATCTCAATTATGGACCTAAAAGTCAACATTGATGAAAATTAGATGAATTTTCAAACTATGGATTAAACTATTTCCATAGGAGATGAGGCTACTTCTGCATTAAATAATGTTTTTTAATTATTATTTTATGATATAATGTACCTCTTTGTTTTCAGTAGTTCCAATAATGTTTATGGTTGCAAGTACATGTGGAGTTACCAACCCAGAAAAAATTATTAGTTTGTATCATAAGTAGAACCAAACTAGTTGAATAAATGACTTCTTTTCAGTTGTGGTAAATATGGTATCTAGCTAATTGAGGCAGGAGATCTTGACTGTAAATATCTACCTGGGACAAAGAAGATAATTTAATCTTCAGAGGAGAAATAAAACATATTTTCCACCTCTCAATTTTTAAATTACGCTGGACATTTACAGGCATAAAAGATATGAGAAAAATGTTGTGTAAGACAAAAGCAATTTAAAACTAATGTGCTTTTTTTGTAATTTTCTGTAATCAAAGGCTAGTTGGCATTTTTTTAAGGATAAACATGCTTATTTATTTTTTAGAAGTCTCTACGTCAATCTACAAATTATTTTTTCACATAAATATAATTTTTTATTGTTAGGCCAAAATTAACTATAAATGCAAGAGCAGAAATTTGATAGCATATCTTTATTTTTCAAATTTTATGGATAAATTATTGGCCTCTAAATCCTTGTTTGCCTCCATCACCAGAATTGAATTGAAGACTCCTGGCAGTAAAAAGAGTGCCTCTTTCTAGTCATTTTAAGTGTTTCCGCTCAATACATAGCTTGGTCAATGAGCTTTTGAGAACTATGGTCATTCTGATGATGATTGGTTTCCATTTAGACGTTTTCTAATGTGATTTACTAGCTCAGTAATCACAAAATTTATTTATAATAATTTATAGTTTATGGGGTGACATGAAGAAACTCAGAGTGCTGAAACTTGAAGTTCAACACTTATTAAATTATTATATGTACTAGCAAAAAAATGATACCTCTGTTCTTAATGAATCCTTTATGGAACATTTAATTGTGTTTTACACACAAATACACACACACATGCACACACATCTGATAAGAAGCAGCACACTTATAAAAAATTACATTTTTTGAAGATTTGGAAAATGGGGTGTAGTGGGTTCTTTGGCAGTTACTGCTATGTCTTTTATACATTTCTCATTGGCTAATTCAAGCTGAGAAGCTAATAGGACAAGAACAATACTGGTTTATCTTCCTCTTTATTTGTTCTATTTTTTTTTCCTTTCTTTCTTCTTTTTTTTTTTTTGGACCAGAATAAATAAATTTTTGAGGTATCTTTTAAGAACCAACAAGATAAGGAGAAACAAGCATTTTTAAATCAAGTGATATACTTATTCTTTTATGTTTTGTTGTTTCTAGATAACATTTTTCATAGCTTCAAAATACTGTGAATTACTTGTAAGAATCCACTTCAACAGACTGGTCTGTGGTATTTCTCAAAACAAAATTTCATGTCTGCTTTCTATAGCCAATGGAAAATATGATGCCCTTGGTCTTTTTGGGAGGTTTCAGTCAACCTAAGAAAGGTCTTCTCAATCTGAAAAATTATTCCAGGAAAATTAGTGACTTTTAAAATTTTCAATTTTTTTAATGAAATATTTTAATCGGCCATGTCTAGTCAAGACAGGTGAAAGCTTTTAAATTAACATATACCTTGAAACAGTGGAGTCTGTGCAGGAAGCCAGGGAAATAAAGATAATGAGGAAGTAAAGAATTGTTTACTAGTTTTTTTTTTTTCTTTCATTGTGTATGTCTTAATGATTAAGAGTACTATTCTCTTAAAAAGGCTATTGTTTTGAGAAATGTAGACAAATAGGTCATTTTTTTAAATGTGAAACATGACACTTACTTACAATTTTATAGGGATGAAACTGTCCTTTTGCTGTAAATTATTTGGTGTAAGGGTCCTTTTAAATGGATGTTACTCTATATAGTCTTGTACTAGAGTGGTGGGTCAGGTAAGGGAAACTATTGAGAAAGAAAAAGAAGAAATAGCCAGCTATATTTGAGAACTATAAAGAGATTCATTTATTACCTTTTCTAAAAATTCATAACTGTGTTTCTATGATTTGATTTAAGGAATAAATACATATATATCAGCCCCAAGCCCCTCACCGTCACCACAAGTGAGATTAGAGATGTTTTCTCTTTGTTTAATGGTATCATTGTAACACCCTTTTAATTTTAATTTATTATGGGGAGGAATGTGGCTCTAAAGAAAAAAATAAATTTAGAAGAAAATAGAAAACATATTTAGAAAAGGCGCTTTTATCACTTGATTTATTTTGCCTATCATATTAACTTTACCTTTTAGTTTTTCTTTCCAAAATTTTAGAAAATGGAGCTTGACTATTTTTTTTTAAAAAATTTAAAGAATGCTCTATTAAATCTTTTTACTACATGTTAGTAGTATACTGTTTTACAGTAACATAATCTTGAAAAAAATTCCTTAGCTACACTTAAGAAGTATGTCTTTCTCTTTAGACTGCAAATAAGAAAGCTTAAAAACTATTTCTAATCAGCTGCGCAACAAGACAGGAGACATTAGCAAGTTAAACGTGCAGATTTGCTTTATAAACCTAGTCTCTGGAAATGCTAACCGTTTTTCCCTGAAAATTATTAGCTGCATGTGTTAAAAGAATAAAACTACATTGTGAGCTTTTCCAAAGATTCCAGTGCGATTAGTATTGTTTTGATTTTTTTTGTAATTTATGGTTATGAGAGAAATATCAATATTAAAATTTACAGACAAAATTTTAGTGACAATTTATAATTTTCTTTATACTAAGTCAAATAATGCACTCTATCCAAATAATTAATGAGTAGGAGATATAGTGTCATCAACCGGTGTAACTTCATTCATTAAAGCATGTCACAACACCTTAGTTGCTATAATTTTTTACATTCCATTACATAATTACATCATTCAAGTTAAACTGTTTTCATATCAATCCTGTTG
Source organism: Ateles fusciceps (assembly GCA_036589455.1). Taxonomy (NCBI): domain Eukaryota; kingdom Metazoa; phylum Chordata; class Mammalia; order Primates; family Atelidae; genus Ateles; species Ateles fusciceps. The sequence goes on along the minus strand of JAZHEH010000065.1, from coordinate 29,945,572 downwards.
GGTATACATATATAGAGAGGGTTTTTTTTGGTAAGAAAAAAATATCATGGCTCTCCTAAATAGTAATGGGAATTTCAATATCTTTGGATAGAAGTATCTTGCTTGATCTATTTTGTACATAAATATAATTAGTAAACAAATGACAATACAAATTATTCTATTAACTTGTAATACCTATAGTTTTAATTATTTCTAGTTAGCTCTTGCATAATAAGGGAGACTATGAAAATATAAAGTTATATCTGTAAGAAACTTGTTGATTTTATACTCATTTCTGAAATTTTGTTTGGAAGCCCAGAAATTCACCTTCCATTCCTAATGACAAAAATAAAAAAATCTTATTAATGAAGTTATTACATATATCTGCATTTTAAAACTATAATGGCTATTTTTATTTTATTTAATGAATATTTATTGAAACAAACTTTTAGTTTTAATACCTTCTAACCTGTATAAAGGGTGATTTTCTTCTTTCCCCGCTTGGATATAGAATAGTTTCCTGCTATTCTTTATGAGAGATCTTTAATCCTAAATTAATTACTTTCAAACTTTTTGCATTCTCATGGGCTCCTGACTACACCTGAGATGATAAAATGAGATGAATGCATTCACAATAAATTTTCCTATTAAATGGATAAACAATATTTGAAGCAAAGGTGAAATTGTAGGTTTTGAATGTTACTGGCATGATAAACATTATACACAGAATAGGGCTACAACTGTCATCTAAGTTGGTTCAGAATATGCACCTGAATATTATTTTAACATAATAAAATTAGGTAAGTGTTTCCCCTGCTTCCCTTACTATTATTGGTATCAAGAATGGGGGGTGCTGGGAGGTGTATTTCAGTATAAGTTTAGCAATTCACTAGACTGAAGGTATGTTTTGGAAACTGGTATTAATCTAGTAATTTTACAAAACAAGAAACATTAAAAATAGAGAAAATTTTGCGTATATATGGACATGCAAAAATGAGATTCACACTTAGAGATATGTGTGTTGATTTAAAATTGTTGATATTACTTCTTCAGTTTTCAATTAGAGCTTCAATATTTTAAATTAGGAAGATATTTAAAATAATATTTTAAATCATCCACCTGATAAGAATTTAAAAATATTTATTTTGATATTTTAGTTGAAAACCAAATTAATAAATGATTTCCAAACATACTTCAGTTGGTTTAGGTAGTAAACTGTATATAGAATGCACACCTACAATTTTAAAATATTTTATTAATTTTTTTGGATACAATAAAGTGTCTATATTTTCAAAAGATATTTTCAATTTATTTAGTGGACAAATAGAAAACCCACAAGTCATTAAGCTTTGCGAAAGATGCTATAAAAATTATTTTTATCGATAAAATTTCTAGTGAAAAAGAAAACCTTGTGTGCTTTGTATCTTTATGGTAGTTGAAGATTGCTATTTTTGTGTCATCCAGATAGTTGCATATTAGTTACATCAATTTAAATGGCCAGATGATTTTAGCCTTTCCAATGCTAGCTTCAGGTTCTTGTTGGTAAAATCATTTACTTACTGAATTACTGAATGTTCTTTTTTCTTTCTTTCTTTCTTTTTTTTTTTTTTTTTTTTTTATATAAAGCAGAGTTTGTTTTATTTTTATTATTAGAAACCACTTGACTTTCTGACTGATCTGAGAACAGTCTGCCTGGAGCCTTTTAATTCTGGACTTACTGCTATTAAAATCCTTAGCAAGTTTATACTGCAAGCTAAGCACTTGCTTTTGACCTGTGATTATTTCAAATGTAAATCACTTTCATAGTTCTTTTAAAATAACTACTTTTTAAGTTTGGTATTTTATTTGGAAATAGCTGTATTGGTAAGAAATTTTTTATAAGACAAACCTATGTTTTCTTATATATATGTGAGCCATTTTCCTTATTCTCAATTTAAAGCCACTCTTAATTTGATTGAACAATTGGGTGTTTTAGAAAAAAAATGATACTGATAGCCAGCTAATGGAACTACATGATAGCCCTTGTATGTTAAAAAATAGACTCTACTTTTGAATGTAGAATTACGTTTTCATTTTACTTTGACATTTGTAAAATTGCCTGAATTTCTGGCAGTCAATATTATGACTTTTCTCCAGAAGTCTTACTATAAAATGATTATTAGATGAATATAATAATTTATAATTCCATAACAATCTCATAAAATAATAATCTCATAACAATAAGGAATAATCTCAGCTACATTAAATAAATAAACTAAAATGCAGTATACCATTATAACTTTATTTAAGTAAAAAGGATAGGACAAGGATCTGTAATCAGCTTATTGATGTAATTTCCTATAACAAATATAAATTTTAAGTGAAAGTTAGAAGTCATAAATTCTAAAGATGCTTATTACTTTATTGTTCTTAGTTATCCATTTAAGACTAAATTATATTTGTTTTTTTTTCAAAATTATATATTTAAAAAAATTGACCACTACTTACATTTGTTTTCACTAACATATTACTAATCAGTGGAACTGATTATTGTTATCACTTCACTAAGCCTTTCCAATTCATTTGGATCTACTGAATAATGCATTTCATAGCATATTATTACAATGTTATATACAGAAATCCTTCTACTTCACTGTGTACTTCTGGTAACTTTCTGGTACTAACACCAATTAAATAGTGTCAAGGGTAATTCATGAATCATCTATAAAATTGGCTTAAAAATTTAACATAAATGATATGTACTGTTCAGTGATGTGATGATAGTTGTTTGATAATTGGCTATGGCAGTGAAAGACGCTTTCGTGTATAGCATTTGCCAATTTTCATGTTTTAAATATCCCCCACTCTAACAAACATCAAACTCCCAATGAGGAGGGTCACTGAATGCAGACTTGGGAAAATAGATGCAAAATTAGTTCTTGCAAGCCAGAATGAACAGGCCTTAGGATACCACTAATATGTAATATGTTAAAGAGAAAGGGGGAATCAATAGGCTGTAAAAGTGAATTGCAGGTAGTTCAGGTGGAATGTATTTATATACAGATATGCAGAATGTATGAAGAAGGATACATGGAAGATAATGACAAGGTTGTAGAGCCTTGAAAGCAAAAGTAAAAATTTAGGCTTTTATAAAGACAATCAGAACCTCTGAAGCAATTCTAAACTTAAAATAAATGAAAACTTATCCTCTTGCTCATGAAAAAAATCTTATACTTACACGATTAGCATAACATTTTTGAGTTAACTGCATATAAACATATCTATGGACAAGAGAAATTAAACCAGGTAAACTTTAGCTATATGATGTTTTCAGGGAATCAGTCATTGTGAATATTGATAATTTCTTAATTATTGAGTGTTCAATACTAAATTACAAAAAGTTAAAACTTTACGTGGAAAATGTATTAACCACGACATATTTTTTCTGCTTATAATTTTTAATCAAAAATTCTAAAAGGAAAAAAGCTTTTTAAGATCATTTATTAGCAATATTATAAACATAAATTATTTTTCTTTGAAAGTTCAGTAATAGCTTCAGAGCCTGTATTAGAAGAAATATGTTCCATTGTGGGTAGTAAGAAACTTGACCTTGTTGTTTAAATAAATACTGGATGATTGTGTTCATAGTCTCAAATTAGACGAGACAAAATTGAAACAGCGGCAGAAAGGTATTATCAAGGAACCTGGCACCTCTATCTATCTGCTACATCATTCTTAAGAGACTTTTATCCTCATGGTTACAAGATATCCATTGAAATGCCAGGCATTGTATCTGTATACCAAGCTAAGAAGAAGGGAGAAAGAGAAGAGCAACCTACAAAAGTTTTCATCTTTTTATTTAGGAAGGAGATGCTTCCTCTGTATATATCTTGTTAACTAGAATTATTTTGCTTAGATATCCCTAGCTGCAAGAGAGGCTGAAGACATGACTTTCTTTTATCTCAGCATACTGTCACTTCAGTTCTTTTGTAAGAAAAGTTATATTATTAAGTATGTAATTGGCAGCAGCTACCATAGGCATTTATTGAATTATGAACCAATGATTAATCTCCCATGCAATTCTCTCAAAATTTTTATTTCGTGTCCATTTCTGAAATTTTCTTTTTCCTTCTTTATCATCTGTTGTCAGAATGCCTGTCTGAAAGCAGGATGACTACTCCCTTCTTTTTGTTACTTTAAACCATCATTTTCTTTAAAACAAGTTAAGGAACTATTAAAAATATATGAATAGTAAGTGTAAATATTTCACGTCTTAAAGATCTGTTTACTTTCTTTCTTGTTCTGGCTTATATTGTTAAAATATGAATTTACTGAACTAGTTTTGTGTAAGAAACAGTAATCATTACTCTAATATTTTAAGTGATGCTATCAAAATGTAGATTTTTAATCTTGTAGAAAATAACTGATATTGTGATGTGGCATATTCCAATACGTCAATATTTTTCCCAACTTTTCTACAGCCATGAAGAAGTTGGAGCAAAAAAAACAAGTTGTTAAATATGATACCCTTCATAATGCCCGTGCAGTATAAATGTATCATAACATATTTTAGGACAGTTTTTATACATGATCAGATGCTAAGCTGTTTCTAGGGGAAAAAAATATCCCTGTGATTAAATAAGATCAGGAGAACTGTGTAGTAGAGTTTTCTTTTAGGAATTCACTATTAACAAGTTAAAGGCACTGAAAATTCTTGCAATAAAGAAATCTGATTAGGTTTGTTTAACTCAGTATTGCCCCAACACTTAGCCATGGGGCCTTTTCTCTTCTCTCTCTCTCTGTTAATCTATTATCTCTAATTTTATGTTCTCTATGATCAGTTAACCTTCTGAATCAAAGATGTGAAGCATTACTTTAGCATATAAGTTCATTTCAATTTTTTATCTTCATCACACACATTCTATATAGATTAAATCACTTGTAGCAAGATTAAGCATCCATTCTCCTGATTCCTCTTGGAATTATTAACAGTACTCATTTTGCTGATGTACAGAAAATAGTAAGATTGTGTCACATCTATTTAAGTGACAGTTTATGACTTCATAGTACTTGAATATAGTTAACACTTTAAAGTTTTTAAAAAGTTCACTGAAAAAATATCATTGCTTTAATTTTTAATATGTTTTAAGAACGTACATACAATAAATACATAAATTTACATTTAATTATGATATTTAAGAAATTTAACTTTATTTAAAAATGGCTGGTCTTAGGACAACTTGTTAGTACTTGTTTGTGAACTTGGTCAGAAAATCAGGTTTTGTTATTAATCAAAAAAGATAATCATTGGATACTTAATATTTTCTAAATGCATTTAAATTTATGGAATAATTAGAAAGTTGGAAAAAACCTACAAGCTAGCAAACAAGCTCTCTTTTTTTATACTGTCATATCATAATTTGTAAGCAAGCATATGATTAACATAAATTCTAATTTTATTAGTATTATTACCTTCTGCGTTAAAGGAGAAAGTATGTTAGAAAACAGTTGATAATTTATTTTGTGTTTATTGCAAGAATGAAATTAGTTATCTATTCTTTATAAATGATCAGTACTCAAGGTGGATTAATTATGTAGATTTTAATTTCACCCACAGTTTTGAAACTATACATTTTTTAAGGTTGTAATCTTTTTGTTAGAGTCCTATTAGTCTAGCTTATGACAGACACTGTACCAAACAGAACTAAAAGGTCATTGTATTTTAAATTCCATTTACATGTTAGACAACACATGATAATTACGAATGTTCTACTTCTTTTGGAATACAATTACATGGTACAAAAAACTAAAGGCGAAGTAATGAATTCAGCTCATATGTGAGTCCAGAGTGTCTAAAACTTGACTGTAGTGATATTAAAATGGCCTGTTTAGAGACAACTAGTAATTATTATCTACATGCTTCCAGTTTGCTCATCTTGTGTAGGTTGGACAGGTAGCAATTTTGAATGGCTCATATTAAAATGGATTCAATTATCAAAGGATTATATGGTCCATCCTGCAAGGCATTTGCTCATTTTAATCTTTGGTTTGCAGCCTTCTGACACCTCTTATACAATCTTGTTTATAGTTAATGGGAAGTGTTATAGCTTAAGTCTTAGCTTAGTCCAAATAAAATATGTTGTTAGACAAAAGCTTCATTAATAGCGGTTATTCTTTCTCAAGTTTGACCAAGTATTGTTTATTAAAGTTAATAAAGGTATGTTATTGATTTAGTTTGTGATCATAACACACAAAACAGCATGTATCCAAAATATTAAACCCGTTATTATAATTTATAGCTACACTGAGATTTTATAAATTCATATTCCATCCTAAACATTAATGAACTTTGTTTTCATTTAGTGATCTTTTCATCACCTGAAAGCTATTACTACTATATCTATCATTCATCCACCTACCTATCTATTTCTATTCATCCATCCATCAATTTATCAATGAATATTATCATATAAATCACAGTGTGCAAAATTTATTTTTTATGTCCCTGTCACTCATAATTTCTAATATATATTTATTTGAAATAATCTGCCAGTCACTATACCTACTCTTTCAGAAATAAAATGTGAAATTTTTATTTATTATTTGATTAAATGGCTTAGTGCTGTATGAGACAATGATGATTTCATGGATAAATATTTTGGATAGTAAAAGTAGTTTTTACTAGAGCAACTAAAGAAAATATGCTGTAGTTTAATACAGCAACTAAAAATAACTTGATTTTCTTAACTCAAATATTAAAGTACATTTAGATATTTTATTATATAATACATCATATACAAAATATTTCAAAAATTCAACCAATTGAGAGAAATTAATTATTAATGTTCCACTTTTGGAATGCATGTACCATAGTACAAAAAGCTAGAAAATAAGTATTGAATTCATCTCGTATGTGAGCCTAGAGTGTTTAAAGCTTGACTGTAGTAATATTAAAATGGCCTGTCTGGAGACAATTAGCAATTTCTCTATTCATTTTTGACAGAGGCATTCTGAAGGACTTTTGTGTGAAAGAATTTCCGGCAGATTATTAAAATTTTTTGAAGTATAACTATAAAGCAAGGTGTGTGTGTGTGTCCGTGTGTGTGTGTGTGTGTATTTAAACCTTGGGATAAAGACTGTAAACTCGAGAGACAAAACCATTTACTCCCAAATTTTTGAGTACCCTCTCACTAAGAAGTGTGGAGAAATGCAAATGTAATGCATGTTCTGTCTGAATGAGTGATTTAAAATTTAATATTGGAAAAGGACAAATGTACATAGGAAGGGACCAGATAGTAATAAATTAGTACACCTGAAGATGGCACTCTAAAAGGCGTAGCAGGTGAGGTAGCATTCCAGAAAAGCACAAAATCTGAAAGGCAAGCTCAAGAAGTTAATAAGCATGGATGGCACTTCAGTGTTGAGCATTGCCTGCAGAGGATATCATCCTAATGATATATTTGTCTATAGTGTATCTAAAACAATATACCAGACTACAATAAATAGCAGTTTTGTTTGTAGTTTCTGCTTCTATCAACCACCTGTTATCTACCTGAGATTTGATTTACTGACCTCATAAATATTAGTCCACACTAGAGTGTGGTAGCACAGCAAACAACCAAAAATTGTTTTTGATCGCTATTTTCCCTGCGTAATTTTACTAACTGAGCACTTGTTGCATAGTTTCAACTTTTGTGTAAAGGCGTGAAACATTATAATAACATGGTAAAAACTAAAATATTAAAGCTATTGCTAACAGTTTCTCAGAAATTTGCAGTATAAAGCTAATGAAATTGCTAAATGCAATTCTGAAAATCTTCTGGGCATGATATTTTGAAAGCAGAGGTATAAAGAAGTGTGTCAACTATACAGCATGTTAAGGAATATATATTATATATATAACATTTAAATAAGACATTGGGACATAGATATCTTATTTTCTAATACAACATCTTAAGTTCTTGTAAAACTTTTCAATAGATCAAATTAGATTAGTTGAATGACCAGAATGGTTTATAAACCTCATCTGAATGCTTTAAGACATTTAGGGAAACTGAATTATTTGTTTAAAAACGATAAAAGTGTATATAGCATTTCAAATAAAATAAGCCTATGGAGTTCTAGGCCCCTATCTGATTTAAAAAAATAAAAAAGCTGATCATATCATTACTGGAAGCTCATGCTTAAATGAAGAAACTGAAATTTAAAGAAATAAAGTGAGCTAACAAGAGTTCATATTTAATCATAGAACTGGAGCCAGAGTGGTGACAGCATGCAGTGACCACAGCACGAAGGCAAAATGTAGCCACCCATTGTCAGAACTTCACTTTCACAACTATCAGTAAAGTTCAAAGTTTAAAAGTCTTGAACATGCAGGACTTTAACACTCATAGCTAGCATTGCATTTTGCAGTTTTTGAAAGGAATATGTTTCTTCATAATATTTAATGTGACTTTAGATATTAGGTTATTCTTTTTCATCTTTTTTCTTTCTTCTTTTAAAAGATCTTAAAATGGTTTCGATCTGTAAAATATGACTACAGCATAAACTGTAGAGTTCTGTCAGCTATATAGTATTCAGCAAAATGCTACACTTTAGTTTTTCATTTAGTTTCTCATCTATCCTTTAAGACATTCAGTAGACGATAATCTTTGTACATTCCCTCACTGTTTTACAGGGTCATTGGAATTTTCTTCCTCCTCTCCCCCTTTCCTCTTCCTGCTCCTTCTTCATCTTCTGTTAGAGTGGAGGGCACATTTCCAAATATCCCCTTTCATTCTCTTTGTATTATTTCTGTAGTTAATTATAGGAGCTTTTCAGCAAGATTTGGCCTCTGTTTTTTCAGTCCTTCGTTGTTCTGTCCAAGCTGCCATTGGTACAGATTAAATTTAGAAGAAAAAGTTATTATATTGTATTTGGTTGCTTTAAAATATAAATAAAAATTTGAAGCTAGGGTAGATTCAGTAAAAAATTATTGAGTCATTTTATTATGTGCAGATATTAAGTTAGTACAAAAATAATTATGGTTTTGCCAAAAGTACATTAAAAGTAATGTCAAAAACGCCAATTACTTTTGCAACAGCCTAATATTTTTACATGCCAGTATTTATTAAACATATTCTTTATTATCCTTAATGCAGTTTAGATAACATGTGAATGTTTATATCTAAGAAAATTTGAAGGAGGTAAGATTTTTGTTGTAGTCAATTTACCTATTCCTTTATTATTATCTCTTTAGTATGTAACAGATAAATATGTTTACCTATACTGTTACATTTATGTGAAAATTTTAGGAACTATAAGTTAATATTATAGAAAAGACCCATGGAAGAGAGAGTAAATAGATAATAGAACTTATGAGAAATCATAATTATATAAAATAATATAGGCTAATTTATTAAATTTGCTGTCTTTCAATTAATAAATTTGTAAAGTATAATATGTTTAACAAATGAGTACATATGTTCAAGTAAAAACATTTCTATGAAAAGACATAGATATAAAGAATAAAAATGGAGATATGATGTTCATAGAAAGTAGCACATACAGACAAACTAAGCTAAATAAAATATCAGTCATATTGAGAACACTATAAAATTGTTATGGAATGACAAGGTGTTTTTATGCTCCTCCTTTGTTTTATACATAAGATAGCTGAGGAATTGAGGGGTTGAAATACATACTAGAGATCACACAGCCAAAAGTACAAGAGGATACTAGAGATCACACAGCCAAAGGTACAACAGGACTAGATATAGGGCTCTCAACTAGTATAGAAATTAAAGTATTGTCTTCAAAAAAAGAATTTTAAACAGTGTTTGAAATTATTAGTAAAACAAAAAACTTCGAAGTAAAAAACACAAAGGTTATTATGTAACTTTTATTAAGGTCTATAACTTTTATTAAGCTGTTACACAGGGATAAAATATTATCAATAAAAATAATTAATTCATTTACCCCATAATCAGTGTAAAAAAGATTTTGATGGCAAATACTTTGACAAATTTTACTGAAATACACCAAACAAATAAAATTTTGATAAACATGATTATTTTTATAATGTCCTATAAATCTATACATCAAACTAGGAAGGAATAATTTAAATGGGCTTAAACGCATACAAAGAGGGTTTCAGAGTGAGTAAACATTTTTTGGATGCTGAAGGAAGACAGTTTTGTTTTTTAAATAAGATCATTTGGGATTTAGGGGGAAAAAAGTATCTACTGCTAGAATTTGGAACAGTCTGTTTAGTGAAGCGGATAGTCAAGCTTGAGATGAAAAAATATTTTGAGAAATTAAAGAACTGATAGCTCAGAGAAATGAATAGTCACAGATGGACTTCTTGGCCTTCTTTCATGAGTACATTTCCTATTTTATTTGCTTGGGATAAGTAAAGCTTTTCAAATGAATAAAAACTGCAGAAGAGAAAAACATCCTTGGGAAATGTATAAAATACGTCCATTGCTTTTTTGAAAAAATTGTGTATGTGTGTAAGTGTGTGTATATATATCTGGGTATATATATACACACACATGGATATATATATCTGTTTTATATATATATATACACATACACACACACACACACAATTGAATAATAGATGCAGAACATTAGGAATAGAGAGATACATAGATAATATAGATCAATTCTTATTAACAAGAATTCAAAAACAATTCTCAAAGGCATTAAGAAATAATGCAATCTTTAACATCTACATTGTATAAAAAATAATTATATAAACTAATATAAAGTAGCACTGACAGAAATCTGATAAAGTTAGAAATAAGAGTTTTGAGAACACAAAAACTGATAGAAATGTTGTAATGTATAAAATCTCTTATTTAGTAATTGTTTTAAAAATGACTTATTCTTAAAACGCTCAATATGTGGAGTTATAGGATTTGCATATTAAACAATCACTTAAATTATTTTTATTACTTTTATAAAGAATCAGAGAGAAACATGTAATAAATATTGGCAGTGATATATTTTTCTACATTAAAAATAGAATGCCTGATTATAATCAAATGCATAAACATGTTGTATATGCTAAATAGTTTGGTCATTTTTTCACTCAAAACTATTATCTATGAGTTGAAATATTATAACTAAATAGTCATTGTATGACTATTGAGCAATATGGTCCACGTGAGTAGAGGATTTTATTTGTTTTTTAAATCTTTAAATTTGAGTTAATGGTTACTAATTTACTATTATAATATCTACTACTACTCATCTACTAATTTTTTTGTCTCATAAATCTACCAGTCTTTGAACCTTCTACTTTCTACATTTATGTTAATCTAAATAAGTTTTAGATAATTTTTTCAAAATTTATTTATGATTTATCTATAAAGTTATATGTCATAATTTTCAGGTTATTTACATTGATCAATTATTGAAAAGTACAAAATGTTCCTTTGAATATGTACTTTCTTGCTTAAAAATAACTGTACTCCATTTTGCCTTCTTGATCTCAGTTTTCCAATTTTGCCTACATAATTTGGGAAAGTAAAGCTGTTTCTTTTACCCACAGTATAAATCAACTCACTTATAGTATATGTGGCCACAGAGTCAGTGTTGGCATTATACAAGAGCCATCTAATTATATATCATTGTATTTTCAATAATATATTTCATAGAACAAACATTGCATTCATAAAGGTTCAGAGTTAAGAAAAATGTAGAATCAATACAAACATTGAAGAGTAGAAATAGGTAGTTGTGTTCTTGAAGTACAGTTGAAAAAGAAGTGGTTTTAGAGAAAAATGTTTGATAGCCCTGGTTTTAAGAAAATGTTTAAGGTATGGTTTTGGTCAAACAAAACATATTTGCAACTTGAATTTATGGCTTCTGTTTACAAACCTTGGCAAATCATTAAAAATCATCAAGATAACTACATATTCATTTTTCTAATAGATTAGAAATATAGTATTAGGTGCTGCAAAAGTAATTGCAATTCAGTGGCAAAAATTACAATTACTTTTGCAGCAACCTAATAGAATCTCATAGGTGACCTTCCAAATTGAGTTAACTTATTATACATTCTAAAATGGGGAGGAAGTCTTGGAGAATAGATTGAGTGATGAGAAGGGCTGCAGGGTAAATATTTAAATGCTCATATAAAAGCTATTAGTTATGAGATTCATGGTATATTTGTTAAAATAATTAATGAGATGATCTTCCTTATAAATATATTAATTTTTAAAATATCTGCATCCAGACAGTAGAGTATTATCATATTCTAAAACTTGTTCTAACATTGTTAATTAGTCAATACATTTTCTGATGTTGAGAAAATATGTCAGATTCTATTATACTTCTTGATAATTAAACTGCATAACAAGTCAAAACATTAATAAGTTTTTTAAATCACCATTTTTAGACAAATCTGTTATTACTTATCCCTTTTTTGAAGATAGTTAATCTTTGAGTTTATAACAATAGCGGCTTTGAATCAATATGTTATGTACTTTAAGTACTACATTCATAGCTCACTTTGTTTTACTATAAGGATTTTTTGACTCATATTTGCAAAACAATTTAATTGAATCAAAGCCAATCTGTTCCGCAGTAAAATAAAAGCCCTAAAAGCTCTAAACATATTAGTGATTCATGTGTTAAAGCACAAAATGATTTAACTAGATATAAAATCCAAATACATTTAATGTTTGCTTTGGCCATAAGTAAAAACATAACAAAAAATATATTCTTCCATTCTTAAATTGAAAGGAGATAGAAGCCAAATTGTTAAATAAAAGCATTATCAGTTCAAATCAAGACTAAGCAATGTGTAATTTTGTAAGTTTTTTTCATTGGTAAATATGTCGTATGTATTTGTAAGGAAAGAACACAGATCTAATTGTATTGTATATTTGAGCATGTTGTGCATCTAAATCATGTGACTTTCAGATGTATTCTCTGTTTTTTATTTTATACAATTTATAGTGACTGGGTAGGCCTGCCTTTTAAATAATAGATCTTACCGTTTATCTTCAACTTGAAACAAAGAAGATAATTAGAGGGCTAAAGAATGCTGCGGACATTACAGGAAAATAATTAGGTGACTATGGCCGGGTGCGTGGCTCATGCCTGTAATCCTGGCACTTTGGGAGGCCGAGGTGGACAAATCACGTGAGGTCAGGAGTTCTAGACCAGCCTGGCCAAGACAGTGAAACCTTGTCTCTACTAAAAATACAAAAATTAGCCAGGCATGGTGGTGGGCGCTTGTAATTCCAGCTACTCAGGAGGCCAAGGCAGGAGAATCACTTAAACTTGAGTGACGGAGTCTGCAGTGAGCCAAGATCATGCTACTGCACTCCAGCCTGGATGACAGAGCCAGACTCTATCTCAAAAAAAAAAAAAAAAAAAGAATTAGGTGACTATAACTAAAGAGAGTCACAGTAAAACAATACCAACATACACCACATACACACACATGCCCATATGCACACATACAAAAGCATTGGCTAATAATCTTTCAAGTATCTTTATCAGAGATAGTTTTTGTTTTACCCTTCAGTGGATTTACTTCACATATATGTATAGTGGCCCTGTAAAGAGAAGCAGCCAAACAGACATTGCATTTGTGTTATTGCTTTCTTATTTCTACCATATAAATGTCAGTGTTGTTTTGTCTTCTGATGGGGATGCAATAAACAAGAAGAAATGAGCTGGAAAGGAGAGGATAAACTACATCTGGAAAAGTCAGAGCTAGTTTGGGATGGGTAAGCATATAAAGATAGAGAGGAAGAAAGAAGGAATAGAGAATCCCAATTAGGAAGTTGGGGCTACAGCCAAGAATTTTAACTGCAGCCTCCCTATCAATATCAGGTGCCTGTCATAATCACAAAACCATTTGCCTCATTACATGAATAGGTCAAATCTTCAGACCAAATTGGTTTTATATTTCATCAAAAAATTCTTGAATTTTTTTTATTTGATTATATACATATAATTGAATACACAAAGGGAAATTACTACACTTTGGTCACAATCAAAAATGTGTAAGCCATTAATAGCCTATGATTTGACTGACTAGGAAAATATCACTGACAATAGTTATAGAATCCAATTTCCCCAGCATGTTTTCACTGGGTAAATATAGTTGTTTAAAAATAAATCAATACAAATATTTCCCTACAGTGGTCAAGTGGAACTTTCATTATTATATTCACCACATATTAGGATATTATTTAATGATGCTAAAAAAAAGACTAAATTGTAACTAGAGTAAATGTATTTAGAAACACGAAGAAAAATGTATTAATCGTGAGCAATATAACCAGAAAGACAAATGCTGGCACTGGTCTATCCAAGCAGAGATAAGTAGACATTGTTTACTAGCCCACATTTATTTCTATTGTAGAGACGGTAGTAAAGCCTCAGATTAAAAAAAAAAGCGTAAGCTAAACTAGTTTTCCAATCTTCTCAGTAGTAAGTAATAAATGACAAACTTACATTCAGTTATACTCTGAAAGTGAAAAAGTTTTCAAAGCTTTTATCAAAGGCAAATTTATGCAACTATTTTCTTTTTGTGTCATAATTTAAATATGTAAGTTGAAAATGATGAGCTTTAATTGCACTATTTTTACAAAGGTTTTACAAATTTAAATCCTGTCCTGTTTAAGTAATTACCCTTGTACTATCTACCCTTGTGAGTGAATAGATAATAAGTAAGGCTATATTTTCAAAAAAATAATAAACTCTTGGATTATCAATTCTAGAAAGAAGCTTTAGTGATTACTAGGGGTGACCTCCTCCCTCTACAGAATAAGAAACTGAGGATAAGAGAAAGAAAACCAGATAGTAATAATGACAATACTAATAGTAATTAAAAACAACTCAGGGATTTTCTCTCAGATTGCTATTTGTTCAACTGGGTTAACATTTATATACATAGATATATATTTCTATGTATATTAAATATATTTTAATTTAGAAAAATTTATATATCAGAACTTACAAATTAAAGAGCTTTCATTGACATGTTCATATTTGATGGACAAAATATTTGAAGACAATTAAATGCAAAGTGACATAATTGTTACATTTAAAAATATTTTACTTAAATCTGTAGCATTTCTTTAAAGTTACTGAGGTTGATAATGAATAATGAATTGATTATCTGAGGGTTTAATATACACAAAGTTTTATACCACAGTCTTATACATATTTCAGCAAATACTTTAATGCACTGTAGAGAAGCACCAGCTATATTAAATAAATATCTACAAAAATACATAAAATTTTATTTATAGTTTTCCGTAATTCAAGAAAATATGTATCTACTCCTGTAAATGTAATAAAAAATCATCTGGGTAGCTTTGTTGTATCTGCTACTGGTACAGAATGTTTTATTTTGGGAGATGCTGACTTAAAAGATTAACCCAGAGACAGCCTTTAAACTTAAAGGTGATCATTATTTGTAACAATTAGATTTATTTTTAGGTAATCAACTAGTTTAACATTGCCCTTCCTTTACCTCATACTGAATCTTAACTTAGTGGACACCCCTATTCTCAAAACTTTGCCTTTAATACTATTCAAATAATGGTCCCAGCCAAAGTTCTCACAAAACATTTTTTGTTTTCTATGTAAATAACATTCAAAGAGTAAAAAGAACTTGAGAACATTTAGTCCAATATGATCATTTTTCAGGGAGGAAAAATGAGGTAAAGTAAAATGACTGGTCTTATTACACAATAAGACACACACACACACACACACACACACACACACACACCCCACCGAGAGAGAGAGAAAACAGCACTATAGACAAGACTATATAATCTGTTGTATCAAGACAACTATCAATTACATTTTTTGTCGGGCATTCACCTAACTTGCATAGACATCCTAAAAAATTATTTCAAAAAAATGATGGGCAAATGGAACAGGAAAGTAAACTTGTGCTAGTAATCAGAGGAAGAGTAGAACCTTTAAAAAAATAATTTTCAGGGTAGCTAAAAACTCTAAAAGACTCTCTTAAGAAGCGTTTTAGCTCCCCACTACTTAGCATTACTAAGTGTGAAAGGAATTTCCAGTCTCAGTCCTGCATCCCTGTCAGCTCTTAGTATTTACGTGCACCTCCTTAATTCATGCTCAAGGATTATGTTATCAACAATGATTACCAGTGGTGGGAAAGCCGGGCTTGAAAGGGCTGAATAATGGCTAAGACTCGCTTCTCTTCGTGCACATTTAAAGGCAGTGCTTTCATTCATAGCCAAAATACTGCTTACAGGGGTGGGTATTATTGTGCCTACTCCTCAGTTTCATGAAGAGATCTGTCGTTTCTTAGAATTTCTGAGCCACCTCATCTAGTTTCATGTTGTTTTTCCTTGTGTAGTTAAAAAATACCTTGTTCTCACTTTTTTTGCGTGCTGTTTCCACTGAGGCTAGCCCATCCAGCAGTACACTGCGTCTTAATATTCCTCTTTATTTTTTAAAGGAAATATGTCTTATGAGGTAGTATTTACAGACGAATCATATTTTAGATCCCATCAATCATTCTGTTGAAGAAACTTAAGATGAGAGGAATAAAAAGCTCATTTTAAAATGCTTTTATACAGGTTAATAATTATTCTCATATTTTGGTTATTTTTCAGAGAAATATGTAACTGGATAAAATATAGAAATATGATTCTGGATATATTTTATTTTTGAATTTAAAAAAGTAGGATTGATTCCATCAGTAGTTTAAATACGAAATAAATCTGCTCAAGAAGTAGATCGCAAAATAGACAGGTAGCCTGGGTAAACAAGGAATTAATACAAATACTCTTTGTCCAAATTGTCAAATATTTACTGGGTATCAATATTACTACATTGCACTTGCTTAATAAAATATGCCCTGAAGAACGGAATCATTTTAGTGATTTATTAACTTGCAATACTTCTGTTACACCCGAGAAACCCCTGTTTGTAATTTATTGAAAAGCATTATTATGATAATGATTCATATCACTGAACAAAGTGCTAAAGAACTTCATTTTTCTGTATATATGGACCCAACAAAACAATAGTATTTTTGAGCATTTATTCTATTATCAGTATTGTTCTAATGCTATACGAGATAAAAAATTAAAATGACATATTTCATTTATTTAATCTGTTATCTCAGTGAGTGAATTAAGGCTTTAGCATATGAAAATGATATTAAATGGAGGATAATGAAGTAAGCATTTCAGGTGGAGGAGGCTAAAATAAATATGGCATAGCATATTTATCTGTCAAGGAGTGTATCATCCAATAAGTAAACTATCCTTTAAAATATAAGTAGAATATTAATGAACTGTAATGAACATTTTTGCTGGGAGGAAGAACATTAACAAAGTATGGATATTTTAATATGAATGCAATGTAATATGTTATATGAGTATCATGTATGAGATATTTATTGGTCTATTTAAATAAACTATAAGACTTATTAGAGTATAGTAAAAAAGATGATATGACTCAGATTTTTAAAGGCTTGAATATTGGGCAGAAGAGGTTAGAGTTTATTGGAAAGGCATATTGGTTTCTTGCAGATTTTTAATCAATGAATAAAAAGTACTAAAGTTAGGGAGGATTTACCTAATAGTCATGTATAGAAAAGACAAAAGAGATATAGGTGAGAGAATCAAAAGATAGGGAGATCTGTTGGGTTGGAGGTAATTAAAGCCCAGCAAAAATTATAGTAATAAGGGGAGTGTTAAATGAAAATGGAAAGGCTAATTCAGGAATTATTTTGAAAAAAAAAAAGGCAATAAACTTTGGTACTATATTAGATACAAATATTTAAGGAAAAGACAGATAGATGATTTTAAGAATTTTCATCTGGATGGTGGGACAATGCTTCAGTTACCTCCCACATTGGCTGAATATAGATAGGCTGTCAGTTTGGTATGGCGAGGGTGATCAATTTGATATTGGTTATGCTGAGTATGAAGTATAGCAGTATATCCAGTTACATCTGCTTATAGTCAGCTGGAAATATGGAATGGGAACACTGGTGAGATACGAGTGGATTAAGCTATGTAGATATTCTCCTTAATCTAAAATCAGCAAGGGGCTAGTCCAAGGAAAGAGCAAATGGTCTAGTTGTATATTAATATGGATGATAATGACTATATTAAGAATCTGTCAACATTATAATCCTTGCAGTGTGGGAGTTACTTTGGTTTGGAGTGTGAAGTCATGTTACTGATCCTGATGATGTGTTGCCTCCCACACATGCAAATGTTACTCTTGCTATTTGGAAATCTTTTGGCATAGTGCTAACTAGCTAATATATTGCGTTAGCTTTTATTTACTTTTATCAAATGGGATTATGAGTATATGATGATCAGATTTCTTGAGCTTTGAGTTATATTCAATTGAACCAAATATATTTACATTCAATTGTGTTTATTTTATTTAAAACCATCTTCCTAAATTTTAAACTTGTATGCTCTTTCTTAGTTTACATAAAAGTATTTTCTAAATGTTTTGTTCCTTTCATTCCTTTCTTAACCATAGTTTAACTTCATCCAACTTCAAAACATCACCATATCATTTTACATTATGAAGCCTTTTACACCTAAGTATAGAAGATACAATACAGCCTTAACTAACATCCTGCTCATTAATGATTTGGAAGGTAACTGAAAGTAATTATAGCTAAGAAAATCTTTTCCTTAAAAACTCACTCTTAAAGTACTTCAATATGCACAATTAAAGAAAAAACAGTATGGACTGTGTGACTCAAAACTAATGCACACACAATTACTTTTTAAGTAATATCTTTAAGTTATTGAACAATAGAAAATATTTTGGGATATATGTTACTCATAACAGAAAATGTATAATAGCGACTGATAACAGAATAATGACCATTCTTATTTTTGAAAAGAAATTGGTATTTAGGTTACATAAACTACTTTTTTGGAATGATGACAATACAAATTATCTGGCTAAGAATATTATTATTCATTAAGAAAGTAAACAATTAAAAAAAATAGGTAAGCAAATAATAAAACCTAAAAGTGAAGTGATACTTGCTGAATATAAGAAGATCACATGGTTTCACAAGATCATTTAGTGTATTTGCAGAGCATGCCACTGAAAAGAAACCTTATTTTATTTACTATGGAATAAAACAGTACTTTAGGAAATTATCTCTATTTCTTAGACTTTTAATAACATTATAAAAGATAACTGCACAGACTAAACTTTAGAGTGGCAGAGATATTTTTACAGAAGGTTCTGATAGTGAACGCTTGAGTTTCATATGGGTATTATAAAAGAATTTAATGGCAGTGTGTTTGATATGGTGCCTTTTCCAAAGTTATATGGCATTATATTTGACAATTGTTTACAGTAGACACATAAAATTTTTTTAAGGTTACTTCTTAATATTTTATTTTCAGAAATCAATTTTAATTAAAAAATAATGGTTTTGAAAAATAAGCAGTCTATCCTGGAAGGTGTTTTTTTCCCTCTCTTCTAATATGTTTAGTTAAATTCCTTTAATTTGATTTATTTCATTTGAGACATACTAATGTGGTATTTCAGAAAAATTTCTGAGGCTCTTGCTATTAGTATTTCTTCATGGATTTAAAGAGATAGCTTTTTATAACAGTGCAAAAATAAGCAATATTCCATGTGAGAAATAATTAGAATTTAGGTGGCAATGGTAAAATATAGTGCAAAGATAATATTGTAAACTTTAGACTTCAGATGAATTTGAACATCCCTTAAGGATTTTATATCTATGCATATATTATTTAATTTTAGCATTTGAAACATTTATATTGTTAGACTTGGTATGGAAGTAAATAAAAGTAATGTTCATTTTGTAATGTTTTTAATAGAAATTAGTTAATGCTCTTATCTAAAACCTGATGTTTTCTTGAGCATTTGTGATTTTTTGTATTCTGATGATATAACAGACATTATGATGAAATCTTAATTACTGATTGCTCTCAGTATGCATGATTTGGTTTTACATAGTGAAGGGTATAAATATGCTAAAAAGTGATGAAGCAAGGAGTCTTCTAAGTGAAAATTAAATAATTACTCATTGATTGGAGAGTAGGAAAAACTAGAAATAGTATTCTTCTATAACTGGGAAATAAATTAGATCATAGGAGTTCCCTTTTCTTTTTTTATGTGAGATGATAAAGACTGAAATGCTGACTGGAATGGATTGCAATAAAAGAGTAGGGACATTTTCACAGGTGATCTCAATTACAGACCTGTCTCAATCCTTCTGTACACCTCAGAGATACCTGATTTATATGATACTGAATTTTTATACTAATGACAATAGTGTTCTTAGATTATTTGTTCCAGTTCAAAATGAGATAATATTGCTAAGTTTGTTTTATAATTGGCAAGTGTGATGCAAACATTAAGTGATGTTATTATTAATTATATGTATCATTTTCAATAGTTCATTATTTAAATTTGCCTTATCTGGAATGCCTCACCTTATTCTTTCATGCCTTGTTTTAAACTATTTTAGTTGTAGGCAAGTCTGCTTTACAAAGGCTTGAGACGTTCCCATTATATGCCTGATCCCACTAGAGATGTCATGAAAATGGCATAATTTCAACAGATCATACTTAACAGACATATGGTAAGGTTGTCTGTTACCTGATAAGCCTGTAGAGATGTCATTTCCATTCTTCCTGACATTTGATCTGATTTCCTAGTATGATAATTGTTATAACTAGCCCTCTTCAGGCCATTTCTGGGTTAAACTAATAGTAATTTCATACTCTAGAAGTAGAATTACCCTCACAACACTTAGTCCATATAGATCCAATTTCTAAAATTACTCTCTGATTTCTGGCTATTTTCTTTCATGCTGGAGACACAACTATGAAATCCATTCCCAAGATCTGCTTCTCAAGAAATACCAAACACACCAGTGGTTCCATGCTCACTTGTGTTGGCATCAAACTGGCCTGGTCACCTATGTTGAAAAAGCATATGGCTCATTTAAATAATGCTGAAAAGTTGAACATAGCTGAAGTGTAGGACGATTTATCAAAATCCAAAATTGAGGATGAAAATGGCTTACAGTCATTCTATTAAAGTTTTTAATGTAAATCAGTTTTTAGTGCAGTAAGTATCTGTTTTCCATTTCTCTTCTAAATAACCAGGTCAGCATTACCTTGTCATCTGACATTTTTTTTTTTAACTTTGGATGATGTAACTTTTCTTGTTAAGAAGGACAATTGTATTTTCTTTTGAGAATTTTGTATTTTTATTCAACAAAATGTACCACTCCTTAGCAAATGTTTATCAACATTCAAGATAATCTTTTTTTTCCACAAATACAGAAGTAACAATTGAAAATTTGAGTATCAAATTTTGAATTTTTAAATTACTTTGGAAATTAAATTAAAATGTACTAAGAGATCATGTCTTCACATTATTAATCATATGCCCATGAAAAGAAAAACAAGTCACAATCAATATGAAAATAGTATGTAATGCAAAAAAACCTTTGTATTTCTCATACTAGAACATTTGTTTATATTTGGTTTTAGAATTGATTGTGTCTATTTTGTTTAAGACAAATTAATTTGAAAAACTATTTTTCCTATTCCAACCCATTTACCCCCATCTATAAAATGAGGTGGAGAATTGCTATGTCAACTAAGTAATTAAGTAGAGCAAAAAACAAAAAACCCAGAGCATTACAGTTAAATTTTTAAACAAAATTTGCTTTGAATTTTTCATAATGCATGTGAAAGTTGATGATTGTTATGTAATAATAATGATGAAGAAGAAATGAACTCATATTGAATTTAAATTCTGACATGTAAGTAGGATAAAAGCCATTGTAGAAAGGCCATTTCAGCTTAAGGAAAAGAAGTGTTCAAATGTGTAGAGTATATCACTTATTGGCTTAAAATTATATATGTTATAAAAATCATTTTTGTACTCTTCAGTAGTTGTAATGTAGTTTGCCCCTGATATGAGGAAGTGTTCAAACTAATGTTTTATTAGCTTGTTTTTTCAGAAAATGATAATGTATTCCCTCAATAAGCAGTAGATTATTTTATATATTATCTAAATTATTTCTTTTCTCTAAGGGTCTACAGTAAGAAATCTTTGAACAAGGATTATATACTTTCAGCTAACATTTAAGTAGCAATATATAGTTACAAAACTGCTTTGCATATATTATCTCGCATGCTGAGTTTTTTCCCCTCCTCTTTAGAAATGAATATTCAGCTCAAAGAGATTTAGTGATCTGTCACCACAGACAAAGGATGTATTTGGCTGGAATTCAAACCTTCTAGTCTCAAAATCTATAGTCATTCTATTATGCCTCTCTTAGGCACTGAAGTAATGCAAGTACTAATAATAATGAGGAAGAGGAGGAGAATGATTTTAAAAGCCCATCTCACGAAGGCTTCATAAAACTCTGGAAATACAAAATTGATACATGAAATCCCATTAGTATGGCAAAATACAATAGGTAATGACTAGATATTTGAAACATGTCAACTTTGGGGCAAAAGCAAACCCTGTGGAATTTCAGAAAGGAGTAGGATAGAAGCTAGTTTGGTGAATTAACTGAAGAGGAAGAGGACTTTTCACTTAGTAGAAACAGCATAAAGGCATAATGAGACAATGGGCCAGTCTACACAATAGTTTGAGTAAAGTTTAAAATATTGAGTCATATTGAGCCTTGAAATTCAGAGGCAGAGAAAGTTAAACCTAATTCAGTAGCTGATAGATATTGATTCTACACAAGGGGAGTTTCATGATGCATAACTTAATATGAGGATAGTTTTGCAAGACAATATGGAGAAAAGGGGAATCAAGTAGAAACTGCTTTAGAAAGTCCATGATTAAGAGTGGAAACAAAAGTGCAATGAAGTCTATAAGATCAATCAAAGAGACATTTTTTAAAAGTTGACATGTCTTAAGCATAGTTTTTATTTAAGTAAGAAGATTAAAAGAAGATAAACTTTATGTCTCAAGAGTTCAGAGAAGTACCACATCACTTTAGAAAAGGACAAATTGGGAAACAGATAATATGGGAGAAGTTATTTGGTTCAATTTTAAACATTTTAAGTATGAGGTAATGGTGAGCTGCCTAGGTAGGAAGTTACAGAGATGGATGGACATCCATTGAGGGGAGAATGCATGGCTATAAGTTAAGAGAGTTTTGTAACCATCAGCATAGAAGTTAAAGTCACAAGTGTGTTAATGATTAAGGAGGAAGGAGAGTTCTGAGAACTGAAACTGAGCCACTAGAGATTATCTGTTAGTGGGGCAGAGAGAGAAATAAGGGTGCATGTCAGAAGTTCAAAGAGAAGACAATCATTCAATAATAATGTTATTAAAAATTCAAATATGATTAAAAAATAAACTTGAGGAAGAAGACAATGGATTTAAAAGCCAGATTTTACAGCAATGGAAGTTTAGGATTAAGGAGAAATTAGGTGTAAAGATATAAGAGAATAATCATTTTAGATGTTTGGCCAGAAATTGAAAAAAGAAAGAGAGTATAAAAGGAGCAAAAAAATAATTCAAATATGTTTCAAATGCTCAAAAATGTTTCAAAGGCTCACTTTTTTTAAAACCTTGTGCTAAAATTTTGAGCAGATGCAAAGGTAAATAAGGAACTGTATTGGGATATATTCATTTACAATATAATGGAAAAGGGAAAGATGTGCATTAATTTATAGTGAAGAAAACAGGCTGATAAGTATGACTTGACACTCTTCATTTTATAAATATGGAGAAAAAATATACTTGAGTTACACAAGTAGTGGTTAAGCATCTCTAATGAAGACAGCCCAAAATAACATAGCTTGATTTAGAGGACGTGTATTTCTCTCTCATTCTCAGTCCAGAGAAAAGTCCAAGTCTGGTATGACTGTTCTGTTTTCCTCAGAAGGGTCTTCTAAATATTTCTCCAGTTAGCACCATTTCCTAAAATGAGGAACATTCCAGGGCAAATGTTTTTAAAGAGAATTTTCAGGAAGTTGTGCAAATTGCTTCTGATCATATGCCAGTGGCTCAAACTGAGCTGAATAACAAGAGTAGGTGAGAAGTATAGTTTTAACTGGGAATCAATGTTACTGGTAAAACCTAGGGAAGTAGACAAATACTGAGGGGTAGTCACCAGTCTCTATTATAAATATCCTTTATGAAGAGAGAATGAGGAAAGCTACTAAATGGTGTTAGTAGATATTATTGAAGGATGGATGTAGGATTTGACTATCTATGGAGTGAAGAGTAGGGAATTACAGGGTAAATGACAATATGAGCAAATAAATGAATAAGAATAAATACAGGGCTTTTTTTTTTTTTGGAAAGTGGCTAATTATCCATCTAGTCAGAGATCATGTTTGCTGAGAAAAGTTGATTATAATGTTTTTGAAGGAAAATGTGAAGAATCTTGAATTCCATGTTTAAAGTCTGGATATTTTAT
Organism: Ateles fusciceps; assembly: GCA_036589455.1. Classification (NCBI taxonomy): domain Eukaryota; kingdom Metazoa; phylum Chordata; class Mammalia; order Primates; family Atelidae; genus Ateles; species Ateles fusciceps. Next base: position 29,921,187 of record JAZHEH010000065.1, on the reverse strand, counting down.
ATATAGACAATGGACATAATTAAAGATTTTTTTAAAAGATGTGATATTTTGGGGATTATTCTACATGAAAATTAACTTGGAATCAGTATATAGAGATTATGAATTTGAATAAAAAGTGGAAAATCCATTTAGGAGACTACTGCTACAGGATATGACAGCATGAACTAGCACAGTGCCAATGGGAATAGACAGAAAAGGGGAAGGCCAAAAAATGAAAGAGACATTCTGGAAGTATACTGACATAATTTGCCAACTGTTGTTTTGGGTTGCGAGGCAAAGGAATATAAAGAATGGAAGTTGCTTCAAAGGATGTTAAGCCTAAGTGATCTAAGGGCTAGTGGCAGCACCACTGCAACTGTTCATTTAAGGATGCTGGCAGGTGATGCTGTTAACAGAGATAGGAAATGTAATAAAGGAATTAGGAGGAAAAATTGGGAATTAATATAGGACATCAGAAAGTGTTATAAAATCTACTATCAGGACAGTGGAAATTCACTTTAAGTCAAGGGACTCATTAGGGTTTAATATATAGACTTGGGGTAAGAAATAATTGTATGAGCAGAAAAATATTAATTTGGATGCCAACTGAATTTTAAAAAGTGAATCCAAAAGAGTTGGAAGGTGAAGACAGACATTGAAGCAAGATCTGGAAACAGTGAAGATAGAATTAAGTGGAGGGAGCAGTCAATCTTAGAGGGGTGAGATGATTTAGTTTAGTTTTGTTTTTTTTTAAAAAAGAATGGAGCCAAAATAAGAGTTGTGTTCACTTAAATGTGGGAGAGATAAGGCAGACCACAGACAAAGGAATGCAAGGCCAGTGAGTGAGTGTGTTTGTGTGTGTTGGGGGATATTGCTTGAATCAGAGATAAAAAGAATTGACTTACCTTACCCCAGTATTAGAGGAATGGTAATAAATCAAATCGAGAAAGAGGAAAAGCTTCCCAAGTATTACCATAAAGAACAAATTAGAAATTCAAGTTAGAGACCATTTTTGTTGGTCTAGATTTGTATCTTTTGGCAACTGTCTTTTTTGATCTCTTCAGTTTAAGAAAAAAAGCAGAGAAAGTATGAGATAAAACATGTACATTATTTTAATCTCACTATTGATTTATCAACATTTATATTTCTCTTTTTTGAATAAATTATACAAGAGACTTCCTTGAAACCCGTGCCAGTGTTCCCCAGAT